>CM036621.1:10045000-12445000 GCA_020746105.1 Trogon surrucura | reverse complement strand
GGTCCTCTTTAGTAGTTGGGAAGTCAATCCAAATCACATACATAAACCAGACTTCCTAATGTGCTATTAATTAAGCCATTGGGTTGAGACGTTATTGAGGAAAAGGTGTTGGAGGAAACAAAATCACATATTTTCCTATTCTTTTGTCTCTCAGCCAGAGGTGAATGATAGCTTGAGTAATCTTCTTTGGAAGGAATTCCTACAAGAGACAATTTTTATTCCTCTGCAGTAATAATATCCCACTGACACGTTAGGGATGTTGTCTGTACTGACAGATTCCTCAGTTGTGGTGGTTGGCCATCATCAAAGCAAAAGCAGGTGCTACTGTTCCCAAAGGGTATGTATGCCCCAGTGTCTTATTTGCCACTAAACAGTAGAAATCACATAGAGCCACTACCTCAGAAGAGAGCACTTTTAATTAAGAGATGTTTTCTTTCTTCACCTAAAATACTGTAACTCCAAAATCACAAACTACTGGAATAGTTTTGAGAAACCATATGTACTTGGGACACATCAGGCCTTGTTAAGTCAGTCTAGGCCTTGCTACAAGAAGATGACATGTTTCATAATTCTCTGAGACCTCTCGTCTATTTTCTGGCTAATATCAGCTTCGTACTACTCAAATTCTGTCCTTCCTGAGTTCTTTTAGAACAGGCTACTCTTTACTGTATGTGCTTAAAGGCAACAGATTTATTCCTGGAAAATCATCCATGAATGCTCTTCCAGAAGAATCTGGCTTGTAGACTGCCACTATTGGACAGTTTCAGTTTAAATAATTATTCTTCCTTTCTTGTTATCAGTTGTCAATTCCAATTGTATTGAAACCACCAAAAATTGCTGTAAGATTTGTAATATATGCAGAATTATTTTTTTAAAAAAAACAATATGCTATTAGAATATGTTACTCTAACCTGGTAGGTTTCACAGATCTGTTGAATTATATCTTTTCTACTTTCCTGGACAATGCAGCTGGCAGTTCAAATGGCTAAAGTAGAGGGGCTATTAGACCATCACAGACATTATAGGCATACAAACTACATGGAGTTCCTGAGCTGAACCCACTCACCAGCTTTCAGCTGAGGTAATCAGAGTTACTGCCGTCGTCAGACAAGTGATTTCCAGAACTGCAGAATCTATCGCTTGCCTTCATAATTTTTACAAATGGCTACTCAGTTTCAGCACTCAAAAGTTTTTCTATTGCTTCTCGTTCAGATACGTCCTTCTTTAAATCAACAGCTCTCAGGTCTCTTTAGACCTTTTTGAACAGATTAACCTTTTATTAACCCTTTTATGACATAGTATCTTCTCCCTACAGCACAACTTACACAGACAATCAACATAGTGACATCCCACTTTGGGATGAAAGTTTAAAAGTTTTACTGCTTAGGTTACTGGAGAGAACAAGCCAGGGATTTCAATGGCTCAAGTGACCTTGTCATGGATCAGAGGCAGTGGTAGTAGAGCTGAAAATAGCATGAAGCCTTCTGGGCTCTGCTTATGCACACTGATCATAAGCTATCTGCCAGATAATATTCACACTTGGTTGGAGTATGCTATCACCAGTGTATTGCATGAGACCTAACATGTTGTGGCAACTAATGGAAGGTAGTTTCAGGGTGATTGGGAATTCAACCACAAGGAAACTTAGAAGAGATTTTTGGCACTTCTGCATTGAATTCCTCCACTGCAACAGACTTCTGTGATCTTGGGCATGTCACTTAAATTTGCTGTGTTCCACCAAAAAAAAAAAATAGTTCTGACTATCCAATGCGGTGAGAAGAAAATAGCGTGAGGCACTCCAGTTCACCCTGCTGTAACAAAAGTAGTAACTGCAGAACAACTTTAGTGCAAAAGATGAAATAGCCTTTGTAACCGAAATTCAAGTTATCTGACTGGATCAAACATCACTGCTCTTGAGTATTTGCATCACAAAATCTGGAGTGCTTAAAGTACATAAATATGAGACTTTGCTTTTAATTAAAAATAAGCGCTTCAGTCCTTGTGTCAAGAACATGTGAACCATAACAGCTTAAAAACCAAAGCAATATTAATATAAATACAGTTTTTTAATTTAATTTGGTTTTTGGCTTTGAATCAGTTTTTGATGGCTATGTTTGACTATATCAATCCCCATGTAAAAACACCCACAAGCAACTATTGTTATTCAATTGCCTGTTACTGCTGAGGGTTTGCTTCAAGTAATACTACTCCAAACTAGGAGTTTTCAAGTGTTTATTTTATGTATAGAAAAGCTATTAATATTTAAACATTTCTTCTTCACTCAAATCCCATCGATTTTTTTATTTTATTTCCAGGCTGGTTTTGGTTCACGCATTGTCTCTGAACTTGGGTAATATTACCTTCAAGTTCATGTCCTTGTGCACAGGGCAGATGGTTTTGAAAACGTGAGTTAAAAATATATAAAAAGCAGACCCTGTATTTTAAAAGAAAATACATCCCTATTAATCAAAGATGTATCTATTTTGACAAGCTCCATCCAAGGCAGTGAAAGAGGCAAGATTTTGTAGTTTGGGGTTGGTTTTTTTATGTGTTTTGTTTGGGGTTTTGTTTTGTTTTGTTGTTTTTAAAAGAGTGCCCTACAGTGAAAAATAAGCATCTAAGATGCTAAAGCTTGGATTAAAAAAAAAAAACAAACCCCACATAGGTATTTTTCAGATACATAGATGCTTTGTTTTAAATCGCGTATTTATTTTTCCATCCAGATTGGGCTTTTGAATATCCTGTGCTTTTCTAGTTTAACAAACCCTATGCTGCATTACGTAACTGCTCAAGCATGTCTCTTTAACGGACAAGATTTATTTCAAATAACGACTTCCCAGAAAATAACAGCTTTAAACAAACCCTGATGCAACAGCTGCTTCAAATTTCAGCTGAATTGTGTCTCACACTCCACAGCACTGCACCACAAGGCACAAAGGGGCAACTGCCTTCTCTAGTGAGAGGTGCACAGTTTGTCTAGTGCCTTCACACACATTTGTATACCAAAGATCATACTTTAGTAAAATATATTGAGTAACAGTTTTCCTTTGTCTGGGTCCTGCACCTAGGCAGGATAATAACATCCTGCTTTTAAAGATATTTTGTTACTTTCCAGCTATTGCTTATTTTATGGTGGTAGAGAAACAGCCGCCATCACTGTCGCTTCAGCAGCTTGTCCTCTGGGTGTGCTGCAATTAGAGCCATGCATGCACAAAAGTACATGCATTTGCAAATTTGTCATGTTAGATAAGAATTATGAAGCACACTAGGTATCAGAGCAGCTAATTATCTTAAAATAACCATGAGGAAATCTCTGTGGAGCAGGACACCCCACCAGCTGTGTCCCAGCAGGGGCTGATATGTCTCTGCTGGGGAGCATCAAGGCCTTTTCTTCTGGGGACTGGAAAGTGCTTTACAAATGATGATTAGCTGCAGATCATAACCACCCCTAAGACATAGCTCTATATTAACATCCCTGTTCTGAGCTCTGAGGAACAGGATCTGAGTGCCACCATAAACTTGATACTGGTCATATAAAGGGCAGGGCAGAAGCAGTAATAGCCCCTGTTGCAGGATACTCCAATTTGAGAAAGTGATTGCTCAAATGTAAACTGATGGCTGTAAACATGTTTGATCTCCACAAAGCGAAATGCATACACCGTAAGAAGGGTCAGGAACTTACCAAGCATAGCAACATGACCTAGACGCATAACTGGAGAAGCACAGCTTCATGAGGTAGCACACATGCCAGTGCAAAGCCTCTGAGGTAGTGTGGTTTAGTTTGCATCTGTGACAGGAAGAAAAAGGACCCTCCATCTACTAAGAGACCCCAGTGGGTATCTGATAATTCACAAAGCTGTAGTAGTATAAATAAACATTTTGAATCCAAAGAAACAGATGGTTTACCATAGGGGCAAACAGACTCTTATCACCTTTACCTGCAGTCAGAGCCAGCTGACAGCACAGCTAGGAGCTGAACCACAGCTTTTGTCTCCTACACCGTTGCCCTAAGGAAAGGCACAGAACCACACAATGTGTTAGGTTGGAAGGGACCTTTACAGGTCATCTAGTCCACAACTTGCAGTAAGCAGGATATCTTTAACTAGATCAGGTTGCTCAAAGCCCCATCAAGCCTGACCTCGAATGTCTCCACCACTTCTCTGGGCAACCTGTTCCAGTATTCCCCCATTCTCACAGTGAAGAGCTTCCCGATATATCTAATCTAAATTTACCATGCCCTAGATTAAAACCATTGGCCCTTGTCCTATCACTACACATCTACACATCCTTGTAAGCAGTCCACCATCAGCTTTCCCATAGGCCCCCATTAAGTACTAGAAGGCTGCTGTAAGGTCTCCCCAGCCTTTTTTTCTCCACGCTGAATGACCCCAACTCTCTCAGTGTGTCCTTGTAGGATGGGTGCTCCAGCCCTCTGATCATTTTTGTGGCCCTCCTCTGGACCCCCTCCAACAGGTCCATGCCCTTCTTGTATTGGGGGCTCCACAGCCAGACACAGTGCTCCAGGCGAGGTCTCACCAGAGCAGAGCAGAGGGGCAGAATCACCTCTCTCGATCTGCTGGCCCTGCTTCTTTTGATGCAGCCCAGGACATGACTGGCCTTCCTCAACCAGAGCTTCCTACCTGTTATTCAGAGGCACCTGTGGGAGGGTGAGATGGCCAAGGAGGGAGTTTACTTGCTGCCCCAACCATTCACTCATTTATTTAAGCTCCTGCCTTGGGCCTGACAGGGGCAGGATACCAGGGGCCCTTGATCCTGGATACTATCCAAGAGATGCTCTCATTTCTGCTTCAGTGAGAACAGAGCCTATCTCTACTATCCCTGCATTGCTCAGCCTCCCTCACACTGCTTAACCTTTCAGCTTCTCACTGCTCTGCCACCAGGCTAAGCAGGTTTGTCTTGCCTGGCGACATCCCACAGAGCGACTCTCGTACCTGGCACACCTGCAGCCTGGGTGGGCTGCGAGTTTCCATAGGAGCTCCATCTGAGCTCCCACATCCGTTCTAGCAAGTATTGAGATCGCAACTTTCTGCTGGGCGGAGACCACACCCGAGCTCGTACCGGGAGGGCGGTGACGGCTGACGGAACGCACCGGTCCTGCCGGCACAGCTCCGTCCCGTCCCGCGCACCGCCGCTCGCGCGCGCTGTGGCTCCCTGGGGGCGGCCTCTTCTTGAGAGCGCGAGCGCAGCCGCCCTCGTGCCGGCCGCTAGTGTCCGTTAACGGACTTTTAAATCTCCCGCCGTTGCCCCGGCAACGCCCGCTCCCGTCAGCGTCGCTCGTGAGAGCTGCCCCGTCAGGAGGCGTCTGTGCGCACCCCCGGCGCCTCCGCATCTGGGGAACACCCCCCCGGAAACCCCCCTGGAGCTCCCGCCGTACTCCGGGATCAGCTGCCCCGGTTCTGACCGGGCAGGCGCCGAAGCAGCTCCTCCCGGCGACCGTTTGCAAGTGCTCAGTAGAGAGAAGTAAGGATTTACATCGATACCTGCTGCCTGAATTCAGTCATCGTTCGGCCACGTGGGTAACAGCTAACCCCATTTGCCTAGGCATGGTTTGTCTTCAGTTGACTCTGGGGCACTCAGAGCTGTTTGTAACAGGATATTCCCCCTACACATTTTTTGCACGTTTGTAGTTGGTTTTGTTTTGTTTTGTTTGTTTTGTTTTCTGGTTCAAAAATGGGAGATGTCAGACTGTTGATTTGAAAGGACTTGGTCTCACAGGGGTCTTGGCTGCCTCCTAAGTGAGCTGTGAGGAGATGGTCAGGGTGGAACAGGCCCTGGGCGAACCTGCCCTGCGCTGCAAACACTGACACCCCGGTCGGAGCTGAACCAGGACTGACCTGAAATCTAGCGCTGCTGTTGTGTACTTCCCTCTGCTGTCATTTCCCTTCGTTCTGTGATCAAACAGATGAAGACACCTTGTTTGTTGTCAAGAAGTCCATAAAAAGGAGTACAAAATATCTTAAAGTGTAAATATTAATCTTTGCAGTGGTCAGAAAGCTGTGATGAGTTACAGGTTTATAGCTTTAGTAATGCCAGAGAGAAATTAAACAGAAATTAACACAACCTCCGTATTTTCCTCCGTAAACATTTATGTTTTCTCAAAGCACTACTGGTAAGGCAGGCTGAAAAACAGAATGCTTGCAATTTGAAAAGATGTTCTAGTATGGAAAATGAGAAATGTAGTGGCCATTAATTCATTCAGATATTCTTTTGATTATTTCCTTATGAAGATACAATTATTTTTTTTATTTTATGGGTTAAGAAGAAGGAATACGTATTTCTCCCATGATACTTCTTCTGTCATCTTGCATCTTGCCATGAAAAACAAAGAGCTAAAGAATATGCAGAGACAACACTGAGAGAAAAAAAAAAAAGGAAAATGTTCCGTGGAACTTTTCAATCTGGGGAGAAAGGCTATTTCAGAAGGGGTGGGGGAAGCCCTAAAAAATGTTAAATCAGTGTTTCACAATTTGACATTTCAGACTTTTATGTCCATTGCTCTAGGGTAAACACTCAATAGATAACATTTTGGAAACTTTTGTCAAGCATAAATCTTAAATTAGTGAGATAAAAGGTCATGTATAGATTTAAATAGAAGTGTTAGAGACTATTGAAATGGCGATGATTTGATTTTTAGGTTATAATAGTACTGTGACCTACACATGAAAAATTCGGCACAAAAATTTATTATCAGGTTTTTGACTGTAGAAAGGTTATAACTTGCTTAGTGAAGGTGGAGGTCAGAGTAAAGGCAGTTTGTAGGATATTAAATTAAGGAAACAATCACTATTGATTGAGGTCAATGAGAGAGAAAGATCTTTTCATTCTGGGATTATTTAGAAAGAGGCAGAATGGGAAACTAAGTAGGTGAAAAAGAAGAAACCGGGTTATAAAAATCCAGTGGGAAAAACATAAGGGAAATCAGTATGAGGACAGATTGAGGGATGTGAACACTTCTGTTCCCAAGTGCAGCCATTGCTTTGCTTGGTGATCACACTCTGCAGGTTCTTAAAAAATTGAGGTTGGAGTTGGTTAGCCTCAGAAATGCCATTATCAGTAATGCGAAAGCATTAAGAAAGGACTACATGTAATGAATAGAAGGAAACACTTCCAGATGGTGAAATTAATTAGAAAGTGAAACATGAACATGGGGAATTTATAGGAGCCTCATAGAAAAGGTCACTGAACATAGGACTGAACCAAGCATGGCAGATTTCTGCTGAGGGACCTTTTGGGGCCAGCTGTGGTTTGCTTTGTTACTCCTGAAGAGCCATCTTTTCCTTTTAGGGGTGAAAAATCTATGCAGAGTTGATACCAATAGTCTATTTCTACCAACACTACCCAGGTCCCATTTTCTTTAAGTAGTAACATGTAGGCAGTTCCAATCATTTATTACAGCAGATACGTAAGCAGAAAGGACTTGATTACTTTGTATATATAGCAGGATGTTTTCAATTACCAATCATTGAAATTCTTGAAACACAGGGAAAAGTTAGATGTTAGCCTCCCAAATATCAGCAAGGCTTTTCTTCAAATTTTCTTTAGCAGAGTCAGTGATTTTCCTGCAGTCTAACCTGGAGGGCGACCACAGAACATGATTTATTAAGAAACTTGTTCTTGGTGTATATATACATAGCAGGTGAAAAGTATCTGAGCAAGGTGAGGTGCTATAATATGAATATGGTGCTTTTCTCATCCGGCAATTAAGCTCGTAATAAGCCCCAGGCCAACTCTGCCTCATGTCAGAATGATACTCAAACCATCCTGATAGTAAATGACACTGCACTAATGCACTGCATTATTTACTTTCCAGGGGGTGGGAGGAGGATTTACAAGAGCTAAGATGTTCTTGGATTAAGAGGATATCCATCCCTTTAAGTACTCTGTGTTTATAGGGACTTCTGGGAACGCTTCTGAAACACAGTGTTTTCCAGCACTGGTTTCCTGCACAAGTAATGTCTTTCTTTCTAAAAAACCTGACACAAATAAGATGAACTACACCATGAAGTTTAATTGAAGAGTAAAGAGTTGCTACAACCAGAAACAAAGATTTTTGGGGGAGAATCTAATGATCCTGGGGGAAAAAAAAAAAATCAATCATTTCAATTTAGTTCAACATGCACCATCTTTATTGTATATTGATTTTCTACCTTCACAAGCAGCATCAAACCAGAAAGTGAGATAGGATGGTGACCCACATCCCTGCTTTACCGCTGTTAGCTTCTATAAAAATCCATGCTGTGCCACATCACTGAAATAAATGTTATATATTACATGCTTACCAGTGAAACTTTATAACTAAGAAAAAAAATAATAAAAAGTCTGGTATTTTGTTTCTAGGGAAATTTTCTCTCTTGGACATTCATTTATCTGTATGGTGAATACAATAGTGGCAGTGTTACACTTCTTGGTGAAAGGGTTGATTCATTCATGGTTTTGGAACATGACAATAGTGACACAACATGTTTCTCATTCCTGAGGAACTCTCAGGAGTGAAACTGGAAGTGTGAGTGGATGGATTCTGTCCTGCTATAAAGCTGAAAGTGCTAATCCAAATATTTGTGACCATCAGTATCAACAAATGCATTCAGTGTTTCGTTTTTTTTAAGTAGGAAACTTTTTCAGCTATTCACTTTGTGTTCTGCATCCTTCCTCTTCATTTGCACTCACTGGACAAGTCATGTAATCTTTGCTCATTAGAGGGTTTTCATTACTAAAAAATATGTTTCTGAATTAATTTGGAAATTAAGTAAACCCCTTGTTCGCGGGTTAGGGCTGGGCCGGCCACTAACGCGGACAGACCGCTCTCTAACCCCTCTTCCCCCCCGAAACGAGAAGAGAAAAGGGAATGAGGCAGAGAGACTTATGGGTTAGGGAGGAAAACTAGAACAGTTTTAATGAAAATAATAGAAATAATGGTAAAAGATAAAAGTAAAGAACTATATACAACTATAGATAGTAGTCTGATATCAAACCCGACTCCCTCCCCCGATAGAAATCACCACTGATACTGCAGAGCAGGAGGCACTGGGGAAACCCCAGGCTCAGCGCGGCGGGAGCTGGATACAGGAGCTGGATTCGGAACTCAGGATCTGGATCAAAATCAGGAGGTCAGATGGAGTCCTCTCTGGGCACTGACCATTGCAGAAAAGGTGAAACGAAGGGGCGAAAAGGACGAAAAAGGACCAAAACTCCCGTGATCACTCAATTTATACTAAATATGACGTATATGGGATGGAATACTCTCGTTGGTCACCTGTCCTGTCTATCACTCCCTGGAGGTGCCACCTTTTACTTCCTTGTGCCCCCATCTTACTACCCAGCACCCCCAGCGTGGCACACAAGAGCCAGCAGTGGCCTTGGTCACTGTAGGAATAAGTCTAAGCAAGAGCTTTCTGCATCCCAGTCCCAGGTGGAGCTGTAAACATCAGGTGTTATCCTGCCAGTAGCACACACTGTCTGCAAAAACATGCTGCTGACTTCAGAACGTGCAGCCTTTTAGAAGACACTAAAACTGGAAAGTAAAAATCACTAAACAGGACTGGGTTTTTAGCTAAACCCAGGACACCCCTTTACAGAGCAAGTAAAGAGTTTAGATCCCAAACCAAACTTTCCACCAAAGTCAGGGGGTTGCTCTGAATCTGGGGACTCGAATTTGCCCTGCCAACAACTTCAAGGGATGCAAACTAAATTTTAGAGCAGTTCTGAGTGAGTTAGTGAGAACGGAGTTACTTCTTGCTGGCTTGTAGACTTAATGTAATCAAAACAAGATTATTTGTCCAGGCAGGCTTGGGTAAACCAAGCATGGTGAGAGGTCACCAACTAAAGAGAAATGCTGTCTTGAGAGCTGAGAGATATAGCAAAGTTACTCTAACACTGCAGGGCTGCAAGGGGCAATCAAACTTTTACTTCCAGGAGAAAAAAAAAGGTGCCTGCACACATTGGAGTAAGTTTTAGAATGTGTAAGTTGCAATACAAAGATAGCATTATGTATTTCACATACAATTCAAACAAAGCAGCTTCATAGTCAATATTTTATGATAGGGAGACAACATGGAAAGGGAAGCAATTAACAAACAGGCAATAAAAATGAAAGGCAGAAAAGAGAGTTTTAAACAAGGTGGCCAGGCAGTGTACTTGGAGGGATGCAAGGGTGCTCCTTGAAGGCCAGTCTGTCTCCTATTGAATTGTCTAGAACTGAGAAGTCAAAGCTAAGATGTGATAATGGGAATTGTGCCAGGTGCCTGTAGTTATATGAAAACCTGAAATTTGCTTTTGATGCCCACGGCAAAGGACATAGTGAAAGCTGTCATGGTAACAGCTATCAATCATTTCTCTTCAGCGGTAGCACACAGATGTAAGACTAGACCAGATTCTCTTTACATTTACATCTGTTATGCACCATGTTTTTTCATGAACTGGCCTATGAGTAGAGAGAGAATGGGAGGAATCAGCTGGTACAGCTTGCTCTGGGACACAACTGCGTGAGAATAGAGTGCCTGAGTTGAAATTCCAAAGTTGGTAAAAAACCTGAGTTCCTAGTATCCTGTTAAGTTTTAATAGCATTTTGGAGCAGTAACAGCAATACAAAAAAAAAAAAGAAAAAAAAATCCCAAACACCAATAACCCAACAAACAAACAAAAGCCCAACACAGAATTCTTTAGCAAGTAGTTCCATGCTGAAACAGTAAATCTGTGTTACATTTCTGCAGGACTTGACTACAAGATTTGTTGATATACTGAAAATCAGATAATCCATTCATTATTTATGCTTTTTAAGAAATGAAAAGTTTCCATCAGCAAGATAATAAAGCCGCTAAAGTAATGGACATGTGAGACTGGCAAAGATTTACTTGCTTTATGATCTAGTAAACTTCTCTCCCATTTTTTCCCAGCTCAATGTTTTTCCCTTAAATGATCATGACAGAGATTTCTCTTATTTTTAAGAGGCTTGTTTCTTTGGTGGGGGTATTATACAATCTGTTCAAAAATCTCCAACTAACTTTCTCCTAATCAGAACAGCAACAGTTTAAGAGCCAAGTTAGTTTTCTGCCATTACTCCTTTCCTATTACAAGGCTTTTTGAGCATTAGGAGTATCATAGAATCATAGAATGTTAGGGATTGGAAGGGACCTCGAAAAATCATCAAGTCCAATCCCCCTGCCCAGAGCAGGAATGCCTAGACTATGCCCCACAGGAACGTGTCCAGGCAGGTCTTGAATGTCTCCGAGAGAAGGAGACTCCACAACCTCTCTGGCAGCCTGTTCCAGTGCTCTGTCACCCTCACTGAGAAGAAGTTTCTTCTCGAGTTTTAAGCGGAACCTCTTATGTTCCAGTTTCAGCCATTACCCCTTGTCCTATCAGTGGTTGTCACCGAGAAGAACCTGGCTCCATCCTCGTGACACTCACCCTTGATATATTTGTAAACATTAATGAGGTCACCCCTCAGTCTCCTCTACTCCAAACTAAAGAGCCCCAGCTCCCTCAGCCTTTCCTCATAAGGGAGATGCTCCACTCCTTAATCATCCTAGTTGCCCTGTGCTGGACCTCTCCAGCAGTTCCCTGTCTTTCATGAACTGAGGGGCCCAGAACTGGACACAGTATTCCAGATGGGGTCTCACCAGGGCAGAGTAGAGGGGAAGGAGAACCTCTCTCGACCTACTACCACCCCCCTTCTAATACACCCCAGGATGCCATTGGCCTTCCTGGCACAAGGGCACAGTGCTGGCTCATGGTCATCCTGCTGTCCACCAAGAATCCCAGGTCCCTTTCCCCTACACTACTCTCTAATAAGTCATTCCCCAACTTATACTGGAACCTGGGGTTGTTCCTACCCAGATGCAAGACCCTACATTTACCCTTGTTATATTTCATTAAATTTTTCCCCGCCCAACGCTCCAGCCTGTCCAGGTCTCGCTGGATGGCAGCACAGCCTTCTGGTGTGTCAGCCACTCTCCCAGCTTGGTGTCATCAGCAAATTTGCTGATAGTACTCTCTAGTCCTCATCCAAGTCATCGATGAATATATTGAATAATACTGGTCCCAGTACCCGACCCTTGAGGCACTCCAGTAGGATGAAGAAACACAGAACCTATCTAAAACTACTGATTATTTAAGGCATTGTACTTTAGGGACCTATGACATGATTATTGAAAGCTGAGGTGAGAAATACTAACTCCTCCAAAAGTGAAAGATTAAAATAAATGTGGCTATAATCTCAGTATGAGAGAGATGCCAGATTAGAAAAAGAGTAAGAACTAAGATATTCTTAGTACATGTAACATGTTCTACACTCATTTCTTAGATATGAAAGTGAATAATGTTTGAGGTTTATTAAAGGCATCATGAATTTTAAGTAGTAAAAAATAGAAAAAATATACAGGTTATGATAAATTGTATGTATCTAATGT
Organism: Trogon surrucura; assembly: GCA_020746105.1. Classification (NCBI taxonomy): domain Eukaryota; kingdom Metazoa; phylum Chordata; class Aves; order Trogoniformes; family Trogonidae; genus Trogon; species Trogon surrucura. The sequence goes on along the minus strand of CM036621.1, from coordinate 12,432,572 downwards.
GTGTATATATATATGTACACAGACATACGTATATATGAACAGACATTAAATTTGGAGAAGTTGGTAAAACACACTAGCCGAATAACAGGCAGATATATTCATGCTGATGGGAAGGTTTTTCCTGTAGCTCTGAATCAGTTTTAAGTTTTGCTAGAGCATAAAACACCCAAGCTATTTTCAGGGTGAGAATGATGAAACAAAGGGATGGAAAGAAAACTTGCAAACATGAAAAATTAAATGAAGAGGACCAAAAGAGAATAAAAGTCTAAGGTAAAAATTCAAACTTTCTGTCCTATCAAGTGTAAAAATACCACATTTGCCCCAGGCCTCTCTATTTGTGAGACAGGCACTTGTGTTGCTGCAGATTTTGGAAGCGTTACAGCTGGGGAAAAAATCTTCCATTAGGATGAACAATCACTAAGCAATTTTCTTTAAGGTTTGCCAGCCAGCCAGATTTGCTTTCAGCAGCATGCACAGGGATCTCTCACTTACCTGTGATTGTTTCTAGCTCTTCAGCTTTACAGTTTTCCTTTTAGCAGCTGGACTTCTCTCATTTGAATTTCGGCCTAATTAAAATACAAGATTTTGGCAAGCCCTGTCTGTTCCTATTATTGCAAATGGGCCTCGGTGTATTGCAGCAGCCTGTCCAAGTCAAAGAAGGGAATATTTGCTGTATTTTCTTTGCTGCAAATTTTAGAGATGATCTTAAGATTGGTTTAACTAGTTGATCATCCCTACCCTCTTAGCCTGCAAGCCACTGATCAGCTTTATGATTCTGGAAGCCTTGTTGAACGTTTGGGTGGAAAACTGGTTTGATCATTTTAAAATATTCACTTTCCAGGGAAAAATCGCAATCTGAATGGCTTTAGAACGATTTAGTGTTGCTGAAAATTAGAATCCAGGTAGTGACAGATGATCCATAATAGTGACCTAGGTGTACCTGTAGCACCTTCTGTGGGCTTTGGATCAAGTTTGTGCCAAAATTCTCTTTGGACACTGATTAAAACTGAACATGGATACACACGCAGCATAGCAACAAAATGGCAACAGGAAGCCAGTTAGGATGTGTCTTTGATGTCTTTGATTGCCTATTGGAGAAGGTGTTTTCCTGAGGAAAGGTCTGTTTCTCAAAAGAAAGTCATGCTAGTTGATCAAATGAGAATGTAAACAATATTATGTGGCCTTTGATAAAAAAACCCTCTAATTATTATGTATTCAGAACAGGATGCTGAAATTTACCTAAAAGGAATATCAGACAGAAAAACCAACATCTTTGAGTCTTACACAAATAGACATGTTTTTCTTTGTAGTAAAGAATAAGACTAAACTCCTTTTCAACATGAGTGCGTTAGCCAAAAAAAAAAAAAAAGTTCTTTTCCATAATTTATTATATTCCATTATTAGTCTTTAATATTATTCTGATTTTGTGAAACAGTCACTTTGCATTTGCCCAATCAAGTGACTAATAAAGCAAGTGTATAATATCCCAGAGTGCATGCCTTTTCTTAGTAAAGCTTTTTTTTAAAAAAAAAAATACTGTGAGTTAACAACAGTAGCCTGAATCAGTCTGTTTGATGTTTTTTTCCTAGCCAAGATTCCAGCACTCCTCCTCCCTTAAAACCCTTCTTCGTTAACCTGCCACATTTGCATATAAGGGAGCCCATCAATTCACGAGGCTCAAAATAGGAATCATATTTTCATGACAGATCATTCAGAGCAAGTGTTTATGTACAGAAAGAGGGAATACAGGCAAACAACCTCAGAGTACCCACAAGGGAGAGTTGTTTGGAACATCTGTAACTTGATTATTAAAAAAATAAAATTTAATGGATATAGAAACATAAAAGCCACAAAGGCTGGAGTTTCTTTATGCATAAACAAACATTGGCAGCCTTGACAATAATGAATGGCCTTCTATGACTAATCTGTTCTGTTTAACAGGTGGTATTTCATATTCAGACTCCATCAATGGGAAAATTTTCTTGTTAAAGAGAAAAATATTATCTTAACAAATAACTGCTACTTCCACACATAACTGGCTTAGAAGGCTAAGCAGCAGGGGTGAAATCCTGGCACTATCAACGCAATACACATTTACTCAGTATGTATGGTGTATGAGAAAGGCTGTCATGGGCTGCATAAAGGAAAGCTTCTGAGTGGGCAGGCTCTCGTATTCCCAGGTAGGTGTTCAGTAGCACTCTAATCTAGTGATGCAGATGGCCAAGTCTTCATCTAAGAACACTTTCTTTTAACTGGTTGGAATTAGAAGAAATATGGAACAATTTTTAAAGTCATTTGCAGTGTAGCACCATCTCTAAGCCCAAACTAAAACTCAAAAATGTTTGTTGAGAAACATGTAGAAAAAGAGTCAGTCTCTTTCCCGGAAAGTTTACTGCCTGAATATGTGTTAGAAGAGACCAAACATGTGGCGTATTTTGAAGGTGCAAGAAATATGTAGAAGACTATAAAGCCAAATCTGCTGAATGCCCTGCGTGTTCTGTAAGAGCAGAACACTCTTTTCTTACTGACTATACTACTTAAGTGATGTATTTGTATTGAAATGATTGTATCAGAGGCAGACTTAGACTCAAAAGCTTTGCAGAACTGTGCTTAGAGCTAAAATAGTAAGCAGTTTAACCAAAAAGGATCACCCACTTATTTCCAAGTTTCAGATATCTCAAAACATGATCCTAAGAAGAGAGGTCTGCTTTTGTGACTACTGATTGTATATAAATATTCACAAGTTCTGAAAAAGACTGTCAGGAGGAAATATTCTTTTCATCTCATGTTGCTTTGCTGGCTGCTTTTTGACAAGCAATAACATCATGTTTGAAAAGCTCAGTGATCCTTCAAACACCTAGATAATCCCGTGAGCTAGTTGCAACCATCCGCATGATCCTCCCACACTGGTAGCTGGAATTCATAAAGGTCTTGGTAGCCCAGCAGCCAGCAGTCAGTGCTCCTGATACCAGAGCCCCTTCTGATTAATACTTGCCCTGCCACAACAGCACCCACCCACCCAGCTCTGTTCAAAAGATCTTTTGTGGTAGTCAGCAATCACAGAATCACAGAATCACAGAATGTAATCTCAACAGTTGCTAATAAAGCTGCTTGGGTGGACTTGCCAGACGACCAGTTGCTTCTGTTATCCATCACTGAGCTCATTGGCTTTAGCTAATTTTCTGCATTAAAACTGCTGATGAAAACTCAGCAGTTGCCAGGGAACAAACATTTGGGAGAAAGCAGAGTAGTTTTATGTGGTGTGTTTAAATACACGGGGAGACTTGGACGAAACTGTGCACATGTAGCAGAAATCCCCAAGAGCACAGACATGGCACACAGTTGCATCATGTGTGTGCCGTTGCAGGAGTTTCGTGAGAAACTGCACTTATTTATTCTCAGAACTAAAACCCTGAGAAACACCTATTTCCAAGGGTCTTAGGAGGAATGGTGAGTCAATTTAACATAAATACTCAGAATAAAATCAGAGTTTGTTCATTAGTATGGTGACCATTAGCAGAAATCAATAGCTGTCCAGACTGCATTTTCACTGCAGGCTTTTCTGATCCTGATAATGGGAAGGGGACTGGAAACCTAAATACTTCTGCTGATTTGAAACACAGAAGTGTAAAATTATTGAAAGCACACAAATACTGTCATTAGCTGATTATTTTTTTCTAGTTCATAATTGAAATATTAGTTTTCTAATTTGGTGAGAACTTTAAGGAGAAATTACGAGAAAAAAATAAACAAAACAAAATCAGAAAATATCACAAACTTGTTCTTGATGGAATGCATTCATGCTTTAACATGGCACCAATGTATCAACTATAGTCTTCCATAAGAGAACACATAATAGAATTACATACATTTTCTTTGTATTCACGCAACGTAGGAGCTATACAATATTTCAGTAGATGTCCTTCAGTTTTTAGACTGGCACAGAAAACAGGTGGGAGAAAAAAATGTAGAAAGAATTTTAAAGTTCATAATGAGTAAGTGTTAACTTCTGAAGAGAAGATACTAATTTTGCTTTCATCTACTGATGAAGTGAGTGCTTTTTGCTTTACCTTTTATGCTACCTTTCCAGACTAAATGCTCTATGGGACAGAGAAAAAAAGGTTAAGTTGCAAAAGGAAAGCTAGACTTACTTGCTTTGCTTTTCCCTCACATTTTCAGAAATTAAGTTTTGGTTGTCATGAAAATGGAAAACTTTTATATGAAGTGAATTATAATTGTGTGCTTTTGTATTTTGGTAAGAAAGAAACAGCAATGTTTTACACTGACATATATTGTTCTTTCTTTCTTTCTTTCTCTCTCTCTCTCTCTCTCTTTCTTTCTTTCTTTCTTTTTCTTTCTTTCTTTCTTTCTTTCTTTCTTTCTTTCTTTCTTTCTTTTTTCTTCTCTTTTCTTTCTTTCTTTCTTTCTTTTTTCTTTTCTTTCTTTCTTCTTTCTTTTCTTTCTTTTTTTTTCTTTCTTTCTTTCTTCTTTCTTTCTTTCTTCTCTTTCTTTCTTTCTTTCTTTCTTCTTTCTTTCTTTCTTTCTTTTCTTCTTCTTTTCTTTTCTCTTTCTTTCTTCTCTTTCTTTTCTTTCTTTTCTTTCTTTCTTTTCTTTCTTTCTTTCTTCTCGTAGATGCAGATGTGTACATGCACAGACAGATTTTTCCTGTTTTGTCCTTAGTCAGGTACAAAGATGTAGCTTCTGCCTTTCACCAGGTTTTGCACACTGTCATCTGTGACCTGTACTTTAAGGAGGGAGAAAGCTGCAACTTCATCACTTGTTTTACCAATGCTATGAAAGCAACTGATACTACAGTCCCAAAGGCACAAAGGTTACTTCAGCACTTCCCAACAGAGCAGTTAATAACAACCAACTCTCCCCCCAGTTAGATAATCTTCCTTAAGCCATCAAATCAATATCTCCTGCTCAACAGTGCCAGCTCCACGCCAGACAGGGTGTGTATGCTCAGCATGGGTCTAGGGCTTATTGCCAACTTTGAGCTAGGAAAGTTTAATTAATTCATCTCTGAGGCCACAATGTAAATTAGGGACTGGCTCGGTTTGACTCTACAGGATGTTCTCACAGCTGTCTCCCCCTTTGCAATCTGTTTCACCTCTGAACAAGAGAAGTGCAAGGCTAGCCAGTGTGCATGCTGAATTATGCATTCAAATTGCTTGTGCTTAAACCCCTAAAAAAATCTTAATGACTTAATTAAGCCAGAAACTGCACAATGCATCTCCTTAAATCTTAATTTCCAGATCCCTCTCTCTTTGAGTGAGCCAGCAGCATGACAGTTAAGTCCAGAGCATAACAAAAGAAACAGGAAATTTGGTGACATGATAACTTCTCACTTTCCCATTTAAATCATTTCATCAGACCTTGGTCAGGGAAATATCTTGACATAGCAGACCATAGGAAGCACCTACTAGGATAAAAGAAATACCACTCTCTGTTCCCCGTGTTGTTTTAGGAGAACAGTCTTTAGCTAAGATTTGTGGGTCTGCCACAGATCTTACTACCTTCTCAGAAAATTGCAAAACAGAGGTCCTGCTTGTTAGGGAGGGTGGTGGCCATTTTCAAACAAGAATGTGAGGGACTTGGTTTCAAACAAAGGTACAAGTCAGAAACCCAAGACAGGATAAGTCCCTAGATTTTTCTCGCCGTGTTTTCACACAATATTGAGAAGTTTTATCATTTTTTTTCAGAATACGGATGATTTTTTTTATTTCCTATCATTTTGTTGTTTTCTGTCCAGACACAAGAATATGACTGTCCTATGTCAGTACATGTGCTTGGAACTCAACAAGATCATTCGAAAATGAGAACATATTTTATTTTGTTCAAAAACTTAATTATTAAAAATTTAAACTTATATAAAGATTTGCTCACTGCAATAGATCCACATATGCTAATGTTTTTTGTTGACTGTTCAATTTGATGAAGGATGGGAAAGGAAGCCAAATAGTTCAACATTTTTTCAAACCAATAAAAAGGTGTATATCCAGAATTAGTCATTTTGTGGCTGTCACTCCTACCTAGGAGAAAAAAAAACAACCCCAAACCTAAAATTCATCGTCTCTCATTTATATCCCACAGTATACACTTAGCGTATTCGTAACACACACACATGAGTTTTATTGTGTGATGTCAGCTGTAACTACCACGAAGTGTGAGCTCCATCTCGGTACTCTGAGCAGCTGTAATGAAGCAGTCCTAACATATATCTGTCTGTCTTGGCATCAGATCTGAAGGTTGCCCCTATTCCCAGCCAGTCCTCAGGCAAAGAAAGTGAGACCACAAAGTGCACCATCCAGATACGTCAGCAATTTGCACTCACGCTTCAAGAAGGGAAGTTTGCAAAGTGATGCTTTGTTCAGATCAGACTCTTCCTCCACAATGTCAGACCTGTCCTGAGAACCACAGCTTCAGATGGGCCCCCTTGTTTTTCTTTCCTCCCATGACACCTTGCTGAGCTCCAACGCTAATTTTTTGTCTCTTCTGGGATCTCAGCTGTCAGCTGCCCAATGCTTCCTGGAAAAAAGACTTTGACACCTTGTTATTGCAGGCTGAGTATATTGTTAGAGGACACCTTGCCCTGACATAACTGTCTCTGAAGCCCTCTGCCATGAGATCTTGACACCTGGGGTGCTTGGCTTGGCTGTCATGACATCCCCCACATAACAGTGTAGCCATTACATGACTGTGCATTTCAGTTATATGTTCCATTTACAGTCATGACGATTTCATAATGATATGTATTATGTGGCCTGATAAATGAGTTTCATGTGTCAAATTTCTGGGTATCTGATGGAATGAGAATGCTCCTAAAGGGGCATCTTGTAGAGAAAAACTGCTGGGATCAGACTCATCTTAGCTAGATCTAATCCTGAACTGCCTTTGCTCCCCCAACAAATGCCGGCATTACTAAAGGCATTTTCTACTAGCTTTAATAATTCCTCACAAAGCTGTTTTCTCACAAGAGCATGACAATTCAAGTTAAACTCAGAGAAAAAAAAAAGTGGGGATGCTGTGTTATCCATGGAGCTGGCATAAGGGGAGACAGATGGGAAGGGAACATTAGTCTGTGAATGCAAAAAGCAGAAGAAACTTAGTTAGAAAGTCCTTGATGCTAAAAAGAAAATGTCACAATCTAAGTCCTATTGTGTCTTGTTTTCTTTAGCTTGGATTTCTGTAGAGGAATTTCTTGTGAGCAGAGGTGCGGTATAACCTTTAAAAGTGTGGGACAACCCAGCTTAGCCTAAACAGAGGCTCTGTCCTTGAAGCTGCCTTGGAACATGGGAGGAGGAGGTTTTATCTGTTTTGTGAGAGCTTTGCGAGATGCTTGGCGGGAGGTGCTGGCCCCGGGGGGGAGAAGGGGGGGCGAGAGCCGCTTGCATAGTGGAATGGCACTACCCAATAAAACGCTGGCGCATGTAAACCTGTAACTGACCAACTCTGTTAAGGGGCAGGCGCGGGGACACTGCTGAACTGTATATATTGAGCTGTCCCGGAGCAATGAAGGGAGGACGATCTGTAGCCATATTGATGTGATGGTCATTAACTTGACCGGCTCTCCGAAGGGACCCTTCTAGAGATTTCTTTTTAACCATTTGTTCAAACTCAGAGTAGTTTATTAGACAATTCAAAACATGCTCTTGAGTCTCAGGCCTGCCTGTAGTGATTAACTAGTACAGCAGGGCCAGGGCCAGGACGGGAAGCTGCTGGTGGCCACCTGAACCTGGTCTTTTATCCATTCAGATACTAATGGATGTGCAGGACGCTAATCTGCACTCCTATATCATGTTAGCAAATCAAAATGCCTTGTGACAACATGAATACCCCGTAGTATTAGTGACTCTCTGAAATGTCTCATTAGATTTCATAGCTGTGTAAATTAAGCAGGGTCAGGTCTGGCAGAAGTGAACGGGGCTTTCCTGAATGCTGATTGCCCTGTACCCCAAGCAGCAAGGCTGGAATGCAGCATCTTTGCAGGAATTTTGCTGGTTTCTGGAGCTGTCTTGTCCAGAACAGACAGATACAAGCATGCATGTACTGAACATGTCCATGTGATGGGAGGAATTTAGGGAAGAAGTGAAATAGTAAGGAAGTCAGTCAGCTGGATGAGAGGCTTAGGCCTCTAACATTGTTCCCCATCCTTTGCAGAGATTTGCCACAACTCTTCAAACAAGTCCTCTCTTATTTTATATCCCCCAATCAACTTTGTCTTTCTGAAAGTCTTAACAATTCATTTTGCAATCTAGATCACCCAGCATTTTATTTACCCATCTTGTTAAATACCCGTTTTGACAGTTAAATGTTTCCTTGACAGAGCAATATGAAAGGATTCCCACAGAGACCCGGTTGACTTCAGTACTTCTGAACCAACCCTGGACTAACCTATTCCTAATGTGCATTGCGTCAAAAATTTCTTCAAGTGTGAAGAAGGTGGGGGAACAGCTGAAATTGCAGCCACTAAACCTAAACCATCTGAGTAGATTTTAACCAGAATCTCTTTCAGAAAGGAAAAGCAAATGGGCTACAGGTAGGGAAGGAGTCTGAGTGAGCCTAGGGGATGGTTTCAAGCAGAGAAAATCATGCATCAAAGATGGTCCAGAGGCAAAGGAGAAGATTAATTCAGTCGCAGGCTGGATTTTGGGGGTGAAAAAAAAGAATAGGTAGATTGGGTAAACTCATGTGCAAAACACACCACCATACTCCATCTCTCTTTGCTTTTCTAGTGACTTAAAAAGGAGCTATGAACAGCCATAACAAGAAGAGCTTCTTAACTACCTCAGCTCATGTAAGTATGTATGTCTTATCTTGAAGTCACAAGTTCAGTCCCCTGATAGTACTCTGTTATCATGATATGGGAAAACACAAGATACTTTGCCTCCATAGGCTTGTGTCCTTCTGCAACAAGGAATATATTTTGAGCGGGAATAGCTACAACAATCCTGATAGCTACATGTTGCACAGCATCTCAGCGTTTCCTCTTTTGTCACCACAGTATGTTGAAGTAGCTTCTTCCTTCTCGTGGAAACTGCATGACATGAGCAACATGGCGAATTACATGGTGTCAGTAGGTAGACATTTTTCATAACTCTCCATTTAGTAACCAAGGGCTCAGCAAATTTGGAGATAAATAATTGTGAGGCTCGTGAATTATTGATGTTCTCCTACCAAGGAGGCAAACAGCCCAGCAAGGTAAATGGTTCTTGGCCTTGGCTGTGCTGCTAAAGATAGAAACATCTCTCAAGAAAAATGGGAGTGTCCCTGCTGAAAATGGCTACCACAGCAGCAAGTCATCATGAGAGATGAGACCTTTCCTCTTGTCAACAAAATGAATGGTGCCAGTGGCTTGGTTTAAAAGGCAATCCTGCATTATGAGTTGAAAGATTTTCTGGTTGAGAGGCCCTATTAACAGAGGTGACTGAACTATTTAACATATTTTAAACATGGATCCTCTGTTTCCTTTTAAAAGACTTGACAGGTAATTACTACAAATCACTCATCGTTTCCTATCAATGTAGACTGTGACATGGTAAAGCTCTTGTTTTAAATTATGGTAATAGATATAGATGATGGGGGTCACAATGTGCAGATCTAGGACCTACACATTCAGTTCACCGTCTCAGGCAGGAATTTGGTATGAAAGATGAATCTGAATTTGGCATCTTATCTTAAATGTAGAGGAAAGCTGTCAAATTCAAGTCAGTAGCTGAACTTTCAGAGAGCTCTGTAGGTGCAAGGATCCATATGCCAGAGGCAGTCAGCTTATTTCAAGGTTCAGAAGAAAGGTAGGTATATTAAAAGTATTAAAACTATAACAGCTCTGAAGTCTGCTTTCCTGAACATCATGCAACAGCGTTATGTGTTCAAATTTAGGTGGAATAAACCTGAATATTTTCACTGAAATCAACGTTGGGTTCATTTTTAAGAATATCCCTTTAAAACTTCCCTGAGTGAAGTCTTATCTGGAAATTCAAGTGAGATTTTCACATCTCCCGTACATTAAGCCAGAAAATTCATGGAAAGGTCAGCTCAGCTCCTGCTGTCCAGAACTGTGAAGCTCCTGCGAAACCTAGGAGGTGTCTGAGCCAAGCATGCAAAACATTTGCTTTAAATAAAAGATAATTTAAGAAAACCGGGAAGAGCCCATACTGTTGGGTTTTTTTACGTTGTGGGTTCTTTTTGCAGAATACCTCATATATCTGTCAAGACTGAACAATGAGGGGAATGCCCCCAGATATCTGACAGAAGCTGAAACAGTAGAACTTTGTCTTTGTCAGAAATTTGATTCCTTGAAACAAGTGAGCTCTCTCAGTGCTTTGATTTGCCAGATTTAGCTGCCTTTTATACCTTTTGCTGTTGAGGCAGGCATTCTCTACAACTTCAGCAACTGACTCAGAAAAGTGCATTTAATACATTACAATAATGGATTTTCTTAGCAGTTGTTTATTTCTCAGAGCAGTTCTTCAGAAAAGAGCTTAGGTATAAAAGCAAGTACATCCATTGCACTTAAAACTGTGTGCAAGTAAAAAAATCATACTCTTCTGCTGGATTAACACTTGCCAAATGCCACCTTGGAACTTGATGCAGCAACAGCTCAGTGAAGGTGTCTCTGTTTCTGGGACCTGCAGATACTGACACACTTTAACTACTCCACTGAAAATCCTGACCCTTTTAAAAAGAAAACTGAATAAAACTTTGAAATAAGTGCCTTCTCACTCTAAATTCTTTGGTTAAAACTAAGACCCGCAGAACATTTCTGCATTAACTAGAAGAGATCTCCTTTAGTACTGTAGATTTTTACGTACATCAGCTAGAAGAGGAGCTTTGAACACACAGACCAACATGCACTGTGAGGACAAATCCTAGAGAGAAGGATTTCTTGAGGACAAGCATCATAATACAGTTTTTACATTGCTTCAATTTTGCTAGGAAAATGCCCAGTGCAGATAAAATAACTTTGCAAAAGTTGTGTTCTAGTCTGAATGTCCTAGAGGTGCACTGGATAGTAAACTGTACTGGGGATTTTGTTTCCTTGCTGGACAAAATGGAATAATTTTTTGGTAGAGCTAGTATTTATAGTAGGAGGTGTGAGTTGTCACCACATATAGCATCAGACTGGCTACAGCTAAGCCCCTAACCTTCTGAGCAGCATAACTGTGATATGGCTGTGATAGATATACTCTTCCCCACCTGCATGGAAGAGGATTTCTAGTATCTGAAGGAGCTAGATCAAAATCATCTATTGCAGAAAGTACGATGAGATCCAGCTGGTAGATCCAGCTAACAGAATTTTAGACTAGGACTAAATAGGGTGGTTAACCAATAGATCAAATAACAGAGGAAATACAGCAGCTTTTGCAGTTCTAGGACCCTTTAAATCAAAACTAAGTGCCTAGAAAATACTACAATCATAAGAGCTAGAATCAACAAAGTTTCCAAAATTAATTTAAATGCCTGCTTTACATATAGTAGCTATAGTAGTCCTTTATGGTTTTAAAATATACAAGTGTTCAATGGCGAATCTTGCTGTAGGCCCTGAATCAGCAGAGGGGATATCTGAACTACCTTAAACTACGTATTTCAACACTGGATGAGCCATGTAGAGTCCTCTTTTGCCTTGGCTAGTGTTCTAACTGTTGTTTAATCCAAAGCAGCAATTTTGCTGGCTCTCGCCCAGATCAGACTGCGAGGTATTTAGAAACACACCTCCCTGATTTTCAGTTGTTTTTCCTGTCCGGTTTCCAAAAGCTTACTAAAAAGGTTAAAGCTAACTTTCTATCTGCAGTGGAGGGAATAAAGGAACAAATACTTTCAAATAAACAGCGCACATCACTAGCTTCTGTTCTCTCTCACACTAATTTTCTTCCTTTGTCATTTAAAGATAAATCAGGATCTGGACCAATAGGACTGCAGCAACAAACCTTGTAGCAGACAAGTCCTGAAAACAAAAATGGACATCCCTTCTTGACAATTTCTTGCCTCTATCAGTGTAGTTTAAAGGCAGCTTGATCTTTTCAATCACCCTATGGCCATATAATTGTTATGAATTGTTACAAGTTGCTTCAGCAAGCCAAGTTTTCTAGATGAATGTGTGTTGGCAAACATATTCAAAGAAACTGCAGCGTATCTGAAAGGTGCTAAGCAGAAATAAAGGGCAGTGGGGTCTGTATTTGACTCCTTGTTTAGAAATCAGTTGGTGCACAAACTTACAATCAGCTCCTGTAAGTTTTCATTCAGACTGAAATCTCTGTCTAAAGTTTATAATGCAGAAGAATATCTGGCATGAGCAAGGGGTTTCTGTTCACTGTGAGGAATTATTGTGCACAGAAATGAAAATAACAGCTACCAATGCAGTAACTAGAAGTAGAAATAAAACTGAGGACAGCAAACAAAGCCAGGATATCTAATAATTTGACAGCTTCATGTTAGTCAGATTGTGAAATGAAAATTAGTTATGAATAATGTGTCTCTGCCTTGCACCAAAGCAAAATTTTGGAACTGAACCATCCTGAACTCAGGGTCTCCCCTAAAATAGGATATGAATTTTAGATGTTTTGGCACCCCTCAGGGTGATAGATTAAGAAAGCCTTTCTGTGGTAGAGGATCCATGAATGCAGTCACCCCTTCCTGACAAGTGCAGGTAATGGGACCCTTTCAGTAAAACATTTTTCATCTTCATCTGGCTTTCCATTCTGGTCCCAGCTGTGCTCTTGCAGCTGCTGTAATAAAAGCGAATAGATTGGGGAAGATTTTTATTCCATAATATTGTATTCCAGCTCCAGTCTTGAGCATCAATATTTAAAGTGATATCTACCTGCAGCCCTGATGTCCATTTTATGACAGGACAGCAAGTTACCACCCATCAGCTGACTGCGGACACCTTAACTTACTCCCAGGGTCTCATAAAATCCAGTAATTTCGTAGAGGTTGCTTATACTTTTAGGAATTTAACTGTACTATGACAAGCTCAAGTGTGTGTTTGTTGATGCTCAGCGGAGGATAACATGGAAGTAAGATGTCATGTCACAACAACTAAATTTGATTTGATTTGATTCCTTCAGATTCCACTTCTGACCATTGACAGAACAGGATACTGGGGGTATGTTGGTTCGGATAGTTTGAATGCGGAGCAGTCAAGTCACTTTGGCTAAAACCACAGGCACATACCCTAAAAAAGAAAGGAACTAAGACCACTTGTGAAAGGGCAAATTCACTAGGAAAGGGGGAACATGTAAACATAAATTATTTTAAAGTTGCTCACTAACCATCTGCTGGTCCATCTTTGCATTTCCAGTTCTCTCTGCTATAGGCCAGCCCTGGGCTAGAGACTTCGTTTAATGCTTCACATTTGTGCTGCTGCTGCAGACAGCCTTGCACTGCTACCTACCTCAGTCCTGCTGGTTGGAGCATGGGATTTACTCTGTGCAAACAGATGGTTTAGAGATTTGTTGGGCCTCAGTGAGATTGCTATTGCTACTCCGTAACAGCATCAGTTAAAAAAGCATTAAGGCAAATGGCTATGTTCTAGAGAGGAAGCTGAGGAAGGCAGTCCTTTAACACTTGTTAAGAAAAAGGTCTCTCCTCCCCACACTCCCCTGCATCTCCTTCTATATGTTTTAATTGGTAAACCTAGCACAAAATATAAGAAAGTAGTTTGGCCCCTACGGGCCTTCACTGCCGTGTATGCAAAACAGAGCCTATGATTTGATACTCTGCTATGAAAGGTGCCAAGTCTAAGTCTCTGGGTAACTCTCACCTTTCTGAGGTCTGCTCACCTCACATGTTTAGCTTGAGGTAGTCAGGACACTCATTACACAAATATTAAGTTTATCCTACACAGGAACAGTATGGGCATACAGACTCTTCACCCTGTGCATGATCAGTTATACGAAGCAGGGGTTCAGGTTAGCTAGATAATTGTCCCTGTATTTGTCAGGATACCATGGTTGGTGTTTAAAAGGCTGTAACTTTGCCTTTCCAGATGCTTCAACTTCTGCATTTCCAGATGCTCTAGGACTCCCAGGCTGATAAGTCTGGCTGAGATACTCAACCTGGCTCCATCCCTTCATGTTTAAATTCATTCCCCATAATTCTAAAAAATCCACCACATTCATCCAAAGAGGAGAAAAGAACAAAATCCTCCTCCACGGTTTTTATCAGCTAACAAGGCCACACAATCTAGGCATTTGCAACCATCACAGCCCACTTCTGGGATTTAGAAAATCAGATCAGCTTCCAGAGGATTTGTATTAAAGAGACAAGGAGAATCCTTGGTGCTAGGGGCCATATACAGACAAATTCTCATCATGGAGAATTTACAAGTGAAGTATGCCAAAAAAAGACCATCTGGAGACTGTATCAACTCTTTCATAATCTGGACATTGAGGTGAAATAAACTCACCTTTCTTCATTCCTGTCAGTGAACTGGCAGCACCCATGGATTTAGGGTAACGTTCGGTTTGAAAACTGCTTCTTAACTGCTTTTGTTTTAACAAACTAGGTAGATGTGTTTTTTTTAAACCAGGTTGAAGACTCACTTTTAGGGGAAATAACTAGCACATAATCTACAAGTTTATTCCAGGCAGGGAAAAAAAAATGAGGAGAAGATGCAGGCAGACACTGAGAGCCCTGGCCACTCATGAAGTGGTCCAGTGGACATCTCCAAGGTGATGACAGGGGCAGAATTTGCCATGATTTCTGCCTCCCTGTGACATGCATGGAGGTGCAGTGTGTAGTTAGGGCAAGAAACATCATGTTTCCCTTTAATGATTACTTCTATTTAAAAAGGAGGAAAGGAATGAGAGAATTAGACCTTGTATGTTATGCCTTAGATTTAGAGTAATTATCAAAATCAAGAAGAGTTAAGACAACACAGAACTGTTCTTTGTCAGAAATTCAATTTATAGGGAAAAAGCCCTCTGTCCTATATACTGCCATAGAAACTTGATATTTTTTACATAGCAACAAGCACAATGTTAATCTGACTCTTACTGTAGCTTTAAGAAATCTTGTATTTTAGGAGAAACCTTTGATGACAGCTCCTGGCTGAACTCAGCTTCTTTTTTTGTGCACTGAAGTCTCATGATGAGCTGGCATTTCAGAGGAAATTTAGCTCACTGGGGTTGCATTTCACCTTTCTATTTCTTCATCTTACCATCCACTTACTGGGTTCCATCTGCCATACTCTCTCTCCCCTGACCATCTCACCATGGCCATCTTTTGTACCATTTTTCATCCACGTGCTGATTATTATATGATTTTCTTTTGCTTGGCCAAAAAACCCAATTGCAATGACCCAAACATCCCAGAAGTCAAGCCATCGATACAAGTTTGGAATGAAAGCAATATTGACTGCCAGCACTTCTATAATTCCTAGCAATCAACTCTGGTCTCTTCTCTCTTAATGATAGATGAATAAACCATTTGACTTCACTTTTCCAATCTGTATGGAGGCCTTCACTATTCTTTATAAGCCTCAAATTCAAGACAATTAGGACTTGATTAAATCCTATCATCTCACAGGTCTCTTAAGCCGAGTAATGGCTTCTTGGAGAAGCCAAGTAATTTTGCGGCTTCTCCCATTCCCTCCCTCTCCATTCTGGTCCATGTACATTTCTGGCTCTAAGCATGAGTTTAATTAAAAGTACATGACATCCAAAATGATTAAAGGGATTGTTCTAGACCTTTAACACAGAAACTATGTTTTTATTAGTAATTTGGCCAGGAAAAATATATAATCATACTTACATTTATATTTATTTCCAATCATATTTTCATTTATATTTATATATACAGTATATACATGTAATACAAATCCACAGTGTGTTGGTTCATTTCTCTACACTGGTGTCATGCATGCAAACTAATCTGATAAAAAAACTAAATAGAAATCTTGATCCAAATGTGTTCCATACTTACTAGGACATGCCTCAAACTAGCTAGCAGACAAACCACAAGTACGTAACACATGCACCTTCAGAAATGTTGGTTGGGATTTCCCGTACCTTCATGGCACATGCTTTATAAAAGACTGAGTACATACGTCCCTAAACTGCCAAATCCCTACAGACTTTTCACTCTCTGCTTCTGTGACATCCCAGCCTAAGCAGCAACTTCCTTACTTTCTGTTTTTAATCCATTTCTACTTTTTATTCATCTTACATTATTTTGGTGGCACCCTTAATAGACAACTTCAACATTTTCTCTCTTTACACCATCTCTGTTACTATAATTCTTTTAAATTTGTATGTCATATTAACACTTGTAATTTACACTCAGCACCAATGTAAGAGTAGTATGAGCTCAGATCCTCAGCCTTATGTAATGGTTACATTGGGGTGCACAGAATCTGTCACTTCAGCACAGCCAGGTACAATTTCCACATCCTAAAGGACGAGCAATATTTGCTCATGGTCTTCAAAACCTTTCCCCATGGCCATCATCATGACTGTTGATGGTGACCTGTTCTTGCCCAGTCTGAGGGAAAAGAGATTCTCTGTGAGCTCTGTTCAGGTAGAAAGAGATTCAGAGTTTTGATCTGCTCAGGACTGTGCTGAAAATAAATGCACAGGAGAGGAAAGTTGGACACAGGCAGTCTCTGAGATCTCAAATAGAAAGGGCACATCTGTGCCCAGATCCTTTTGGCTAAAGTGGCAAGAGGACAATTTTGAGACAATGGAAAGGATACACAAAGCCTCACCAAAATACGACCTTATTTCTGCTGCATGGACATGAAGAGAGAAAGATAGACAGCATTAGTTTCAAGTTGTGCCCACATGAAAAGTGAACTGGGTCCGCATTAACCCCAGAACATACTTTGACAAAAAAAGTTCAAAAAGCCCACTCTGCCTCATGTTTGCCCCTGCAAAACAGCTGTGGGCTTCTTTTTTCTGCTCTGCTCCTGAGAGCTACCCACTGCCAAAATGTGCTTATATAGGTCTAGCCCTACAGAAAGAAAAAAAGGGAGTGAGGCTACATTTGGTGAGCAAACCATAGGCTGTCAGTCTGTGAGGCAGAGGTATCCACTAGAAATCAGAGAAGCAGCATTATCGGACGTGAGAGTGGGCCAGTTTACAGTCAGGTTCCATTTATAAATTGTTCATAAAGAACTGATAAATGACTAAGTAAGGTTTTAATAAGTGATTGTACTTCAGTAATAAGATTAAGCAATCATGACATGGAAACACTAGTAACAAATGCTAATTGAATCTCTGACATGCTCATAACAATATGTATTATAAATGGGATAGACTTAAAGGGATTTGGGCATTAAGTAACACCTGGTAAACTACATGTTGCTCCTCACTTCTCCAATAACTTCAATGATGTTACTGCTTTATCCTATTAGGAAAATAGAACAAGGTAAGGGCAAAGTTCAAGAAATTCTTTATCTGTCCTGTACTGTATAGGATAAAAACTTTGCTGGTTTATATGCGCCTTGATTCACTTTGTTTTCCCAATTGTTATCTGCTCAAAGTGTGGTCCAACAGTCAAACATGCCCTTTCAGATTATTTTAAACATAGGTACTATTTCTTGCTCCCCTATAGACCAATTGTAAAATCTTAAGAAGGTTGTGATCTTTTTGTGAAATCTTAAGATGCTATTTCTTCAAGATGAATCTGCATCATGATTTTAAAGTAGGGACCAAAGCAAGAAATCTTCATTTCAGGGGGAAACTGTACCGCTGTTCTTATTTCAGTAAGAATTAGCATGCCATATTGAAACCACATTATATTTCTTTTTTTTTAATTTTTGTTAAGAAATGAAAGAAATACAAAGGTAAAAAAAAGTGAAAGAAGTGCAAGCAAGGACTGTGGGATGATTCTTTAAATAAAAGGTCAATTAAAACCAACCTGGATAAGAACTACTAGCAAGTCTGTTGTATAAAACAATTCTGCGTTGTCTCTAGCTATGCCTTGGGACCAGATTATGTATTTGTTCTTCTCCATCTCTAGTTACTGTGATGCTATACAGAGTCCTGAGACAAAGCTGTTAAAACTTGATCTAAAGCCAAATTGCTCTAGGGTAAAAAATCGCTTTCTCTTTGACGCAAAATAAATGTCTCTGAGAAGATATAGGAAAGGATGAAAATAATATCAGTAATTGCTGCTTTGCAAAGGAAAGCTCCAGGGCCAAACTGACTTAATTATGCTAATCATCCTATCAGTCTTAATGGAAGAGAGACTGTAATCCTAAAAATATAGTCAGTGAGGCACCAAGGAAATTCCTGGTTTTCTTACATTTGCTAAGGTTACCAATCACATGGCATCATTATAAAAGGATCACCTTGTTCAGAGATAAACCTTAAGCTAATTCAGATTCTTTCAAATAGTCAGGTAGGTGTCACCGGAGATAGCTTGTACTGACTGCCACATGACATAATGAGACTTCTCCTCAAGCTCCTTGTGCAAAAATCTTATGGAGCAGAGAAGAGACAGAGACAAACTTTTGTTAGACTTTAAAAAGGCTGTGAAATCCCTCTTGAAGCATGGTGTTTTTATTCAAATCACAGACCGAGAATTGTTAATAATGGAGGTTGATTCTTCTGAAGGGGCATATATCTCGGGTCACTTGTGAAGAGTGGGAAGTACCTGTGAGCGTAGAGGAGTGAAGTGCTGCTATTCCCACGTGGTACTGAACGAGGAATGGGAGTCTGATCTGACATATGATCAAGCTTCTTCCTACTATCTCAGAGAATTATACTGTGGCTGATGTATATTCATTCTCCAAAGGGATTCAAGTTTACTATAAAAACGTACACAGAACTATATCTCACCGATGGAACCTGTACAAGAGGGGGGATAATCTCCTCCATACTTTGAAAAGTGTATTTCCATTTCGGTTCCTTTCTGTAGCTGCTTGATGAATGCAGATAATACATAAAGCTTTAGCATCCAGCCAGTTTGTTCCTTTTTCTCTCGCCTTCCAGAAAAAAACCAAACAAAACAGAAAAACAAACTGCTGTATCCAGTCAGCAATGATTTCGCCATGTTACAGACTACAGCACAATTTTAGCAAAAAATGACTTGTGTTTATATCTTTGTGTTTATATGCTTTGGGAAGCAGTTCAAGTCAGTTAAAATGGAAGGTCCCTGGAAAGTATGTGGATGAAGGTATAAGTGATAGGTTATGCTATTTTTCTCTCAACACATTTCAGATTGGATATTGAGCAGAAGCTCCCTGACTCTTTTTCCCTGGGGCCCATTTTCTCAGATCTTTTTTTCAATTAGTGTCTATCTTTCCCAAATCAAAACCATCCAACAACTTTATTTTGAAAGTTGAGTATCTCCAAAATTCAACTTCCACCTGGATGAGGAAGCTTGACATTTAAGCTAGAGCACTGGAGTATGTATTGGAAAACTCCATGTTTGGGTTTAGAAAATGCATCTCCATCTCCTACCACAGTGATGATAATGTCATGTGAACTGCTCACGAATACAAAGAATTAAAATTTAGTATAGAGTTTTATGAACAATTAATACTCTTTTTGCTCTCCTGCTCCACCTAGCTGAATCAATTTTGTGCCAAGTTAAAACTAACAACCTTGTTTATTTTAACAAATACAATCTTTATGTATAGTAAACTCCAGTGACCACATTCTCATTTTAATAGAAAAGGCTGATACTTTCAAAAATGGAGTGTGATTTCTAAACAAAGGTAAATCTCAAAGTAATTTATATTTTTCTTTAAAAATTCCAATGAAAATATGAGTAAGAAGTATATTGACATGGGCTGAAACTGTTCTAAATTCTAGTTTTGGTTGTCTTGAAATGGCTCTTTATTGAATATACAAATCTGAAAATAAACAAAAGATTATGGTTCGTATTTCAGAAAAGTGCATTTTCTACAATCTAGAGTCAGAGATTAACTAAATATGTTGTTTTAAATTATGCACTGTTGCATGGATCTGTGGAGAAAATGTAAATCATAAACACATACTTGATTTTACTTTCAATGCTTTATACTACTTTTAAACTTTTTTTTCAGGTAAGTTGACATTAAATTGTTGAGTTTGAACGATCTGACACTGCCCAGTCAGGTCATCTTACCCCCTTAGGCAGGAGGTGCCAGGGTAGCAAACAGCAAAAAGGGAGTTTTATCTGTAGTCATAGGAAAGACTTTCCTGACTGCTAATGCTGATGTAACATCCTGAAGGCTAGGATCAGGTTATTTGATCTAAGGTACTGAAAAAGCACAATTTCATGAAACTGTTCAGTACTTTAATAAATCTAGCCCTACATTTCTGATTAGATGGCAATCTAACATTCTGAGAACTACAGGCACCTCTATACTCTTTTAAGTAATATATAAGTCTTTTATGTGTTCTTAGCTAGTTTGGAGTTTTTTCTGGAGGAGATCAATTGCTGTTATTGCAATATGTGACACCTTACTTGTATCACAAGACAGAAGTGTGAATAGAGCACATCCTCCTTCTGCATCCTTTGCTGTGCAGAGTACTTAAAACAAATCTCCACTTGCAAAAGTTCTGTTTGACAAATATGTTGAGGACTGGATGGAGAAAAGAGTGTGGTTACTGGAGTTTATTATACATAAATGAAGAACATTTTTGCTAAAAACCAAGACTTTTACACTCCACTGTAATATTACTCTAGTTTTAATGATTCTATGAAGTCCGTAATAGGGAGTATCACTGAAAGAAGAAAAACTCTTCATGAGACATGAGACATTGGGTTGTGGAAGACATTTCCTATGGTGGACCTTCTGCTATGTCTTCAGCTACCTTTAAAACTATTCATCATACTACAAGTTATGCACGTAACAGAGCTTTTTGTCATAACAGAAGAAAAATTAAGTGATTAGAATTCACACCTCTAGCAAAAGAAATGAAAAGAAAAAAGATCATGCCTACTTAAGGAATGATTTTATCTGGGTGGATTAAAGTGGATCCCTTAGAGAGTGTAACTAGCAGGCAGCTGCACACGAGTGTGAGACAGAGAAAGAATTCAGCAGGAAATAGAACTGTCCAGGGCAATCTCTGCTGAGGAGATGTGGGGAACACCAGAGAAGCTACTTGTTGGCTGCTGGGTTGATTGTATAATGGAAGAAGAAGTTTTGGACTGTAAGTTGAATGCAAAACCAAATAATTACAGAGGTTAATGCAAACTGGTTCTGAAGTTTTTCCAGTTCAAACCTTCCTGAACAAAAATTCTGAATTCTGTGCCCCAAAGGAGAAGAAAGAAAACAGTTCTGTACAAATTTACATCCCCTTTGCATGGAAATACTTGGTTTATCCCCATCACAAAGATGAACCCAAAAAGCAAGGTAAAATCAAGAGAAGTACAATTGCAGAGGAGAGCTTAACACAAAAAAAAAAAAGCAAAAAACCAACCAAACAAAAGGAAGCTTGTAATACTTGAGCACATTTCTGCCTACAAATATTTTATGATGGAGAGAGGTTGGGTTAGTGACTCTGGATATGGCACACCCATACTGCCTTGAGATTCGGATGTGCATTTGTTTTTCAGCATCATCTGCTTAGGGGTGAGATCAGTGTCTGGCAAGCTGGTAGACCTCAATAGGTGGGGAGAGGAGACAATTGGCAAGCTGGTCAGAGCTGCTTTAATTCCCAGATATCAAGGCACCAGTGGTGTGCAGAAGGATGTGCTGCTGTGCTCAGCCTGTGAACCAGCTTAGGAATCAACCATGGTTACACTGAATCAGGCTATCACCAGCCCAGCTCTGAAGGGAGTCAGGGCTAGGAAGGGCTTGTAAGAGCATGGGTACTGATCTGCACTGGGAGGGCAGTGGGAGAGGACAGAGCCGGGCAGCAGTCCTGCCACCCCCTGCCACTGGGCTGGGCACAGGTGACAGTTTTTCCAGGTGGGTCTGCAGAGTTGTCTCTCTTTGCACTGTACAAGAGCGAATATAGTAGGGGGTCACTGAAGTCGTTGGAGCAGAGGGTGCAGAGCACTTTTGGTATAGTTTTAATAATATCACCTGTGTGAAGAGCCTGCACGTAGCTCTAAAAGATCGGTGAAAACTCTTCACCTTTCATACCTGCCAGCTAGTAAAAGGAATGTTGAAGCAACATTTATGAAATCCTGGCTTTCAAGTCTCAGGATTGGCGTGTCGTGATCATGACTGCTCTGTTTGGATCCTTTTCATCTGGCTACCTGCACATAAAGCAGGCCAAAGAAAAACTTCGGTGCAATTCACAGTGGCCTTTTGAGCCACAAAAAAATACAGTAAGTTCTCATCCACTGAGTACTCTGAGGCTCGTTAAGTTAGATCTGCAGAGCACATGGTCCTATATAGGGTATATATAGAGAGGAAACATCTTTTTGTTCCTGTGGTGCAATAACAATAAGTTCAAGATATGTTTTATTTTAAAAGGGAGAATATTTTCAGAAAGCAGCACCTCTAAGAGAGCACTCTCAGCAGACTCCACTTTTCATGTATAGCTGTAAGCTGTGCTGATGCGCTGACCCATACACCCTTATAAATTCAGACTATAAGGAAGGTACTGCATGTAATTATCTGAAGCAGCTAGAACATTTATTATGATAATTAAAGTCAATTACTTTTATGACAAGATCAAAAAATAAACACCACCTCTAACACTTCACTTGTTTTCCCATCTCTTGCACAATATAATGTTGCCCCAGTAATTACTGCATCTCACCACCCTCCTGGCAAATTCCAAAGTCAGGGACATCTTCATTCACTTGGCTAGTTTTCTCCACCTGACTACTTCACTCAGCAGTGGTAGATGGATATGTTCCTTAAAATGTTGATAGCACTCCTGAATTGGTTCGCTTTAAAAAATGAGTAGTCTGTTGTTGTCAGAACACCTCTGGATAATGAAGGACATGTTTTGAATTATTGCTAAGAAATTATTAGCTCATGATCAATGCTAGACACATCCTGATGCACTCTGAAATCGGATGTTATTATGACTACAGGAACAATACGAGACTGAGAATATTTTATACCATTCATTTCTGTGTAAATGTCTGTTTTGTTTGGAGCTTGAGTAGAATAGCAGTCTATTAAAATAATCACAAACTACTTTTCCTCTTGGGATTATATATTCAGGGCCCAATTAATAGATTAACAAAGTTATTGACAGTGATTAGAAAGTCTGATTTTCAAACTTCTAATGAAATGTACTCCAGTTTTAAAGTAAAGGATGCTCCATTTAAGTCAAACAAGGTAGCTCAGGAAAACAGAATTATGCACTTTGTTACCAGCTATCCTGTTCAACATCAGCTGTCTGTTTCTCTGCTTTTTTGGCTTCCCTTTGCAATAGCAAAAGTAGTTATCTGTATCACAACAAAGCCTCTTCCAGGCCTCACATCCAAGGTCACAGATCTTTTGTGCTCTGGGCTGAGCCTGCACCTTCTGAGAAAAATTCGCTTTCTGACACTGCTTGTGTGTTAAACAAAGACATATACAAAAAAAAAAAGAAACCCAGTTTAGTACATTGAAGCTTAGTTTTGATTTACTTCAAATAGGAGAAACTGAATAAAAATCCAGCTATTATAATAAAATATTTATGGAAAACTTTGCCCATTAGAATAGGACAAAACCTAAGAATGAAAGCAGTTCAGAATCATCAAAACAAGGAGGATATTGAGCAAATACTTGCAGTCCTTAATAACATACATCTTTCAGATAACCCCCCCCCCCAAAAAATCTGTGCCACTAAAGTACATGGGGACATTTCACATGGCACCCAGGTCAAACACCTTTGGCCACAGTTTTCTGGGAATCCAACTTCCACGGTGCAAGCAAGAATCTCTTGTATGGCACCACAGGTGTGTCTGAGTTCTGCTGGAAGTCAAATGATACAACAAATAATGTGACTCAGGCAGGATGTCAGGCCACAATCTATTCCCAGACAATATTTTTTAAGACTACTTTTATCTGTTCCTTGGCCTCCTACCACCACCATGTCTCACACTGCCTCCTCCCACACTGTTCATGGTAAGCAGGGCCCCTTTCTCACTCTGAAAGGGAGTCAGTGTAGGCTAGTTGCTGCTCTGCACAGGTAGTGGGGTCTTCTACTATGATGGGCATCTCAGACCCCAATAAGCTTCATGAAATAGTCTTGACAGTCTCAAAGATGCAGCATCACCTGAAGGAATAGAGAAGGCCTCACTCCACTGGTAACCAAGGACATTATTTCAAAAGAGAATGGACACAGAAGGCTTCATTGTCAAAACTAGGCTGATGTTTTCTGTAGCTCCCTGATTGCTTTCAGCAGGGAGTATAAATGTGTAAATCACATTGTGGCAGTGATGGCATGGACAGGGTATGATCAGGAGCTGGAGATATCTCTGGAGACTTGTGTACTCTGTCATTTTCTTACAGGGAACTCACACGGTAGCAGTCAATAAGCCCATCTGGCAGCCGAGATGTGAAAGCAGGGTCTACTGCAGCTTAGTGTTGGTAGCTAGGATTTGGTTACCAGCAGTTTAATACCATCCCTGGGAGCACTGAATTACTGGTCGAAAGAAGAGCATGCTTTTCCATAAGCTCAGCATAGGAGGGAGAAGATGCCTAACTGTATAGCTTGCTGTGGTTGCACATTATTAGAGCAGAGGAGTGAGTGCCTTACTCCTGGTTGTGTTGATGTGAAGACTGGAGCAGGAAGCCTCAGCTCTCTGCCCCAGTAATGCCATAGGCCACAAACAAGAGCTTGTACTGAGATAAATGTATTGAGTGTGCATAGAACCTTCTCTTCCATGGGCTGGGCTGCATTTAAAGAAAAAGTGTGTAAAAGGTATTGACAAGGTCTGGGATCCTGGTATAGACAACTGTAAGAGACTGTTTTAAGAACTTTTGCCTCAACCTTGCTGGTGTTAAAACTTGCTAAAATGCCCCATGAAGAAATATTTGTTTCATCCTTGCTGAAAGACTCTGTGAAGAAGAGACTGTGTTAAAACCTAAACGACAAGGCTGCCATTACAAACTGGGACCTCTGATAAGTTCTAAAACAACAACTTCAGAGCTCAGCCCTGATAAGCCCCACGACTTGACTTGACTATTGATAAAGATGACTTCAGGGCCCAGCCCTGATAAGCCAGGGGGCTCGAAGTTCTGAACAACAACTTCTGGGCCCGTCTCAACCGCCGATACAGCTGTTGTCTTGCAAGCCCACCGGTGTGTGAGCTCACCGATGTAACTGCAGATAAGGCAGCTGCCCTGCAAGCGTGAAAGCTCAACGGTGTGCAAGCGCGAAGGTACACAAACCGTCAAGTCATCCTACGTCTGAAAAAAATGGGCCCTCCGGACACCTATGCATGCCCCGCTGACAGAGGCGACGCTGGGGGGGGTGAAGATCGCTCCTGACGACCCTCACGCGCATGCGCTGAACAGACGGAGGATAAGCAAAGCGGCTCTTGGAATACTATAAAATGCCACCGTGAACAGCTATTCTTTGGAGATCTTCCCCACCGAATCGAAACAGGCGGACCTGCGAGACGTCGCTGGATCTGTGGTGGTAGCTATACTTCTTGCTATTCTAAACATTTTACTGCTTCGCTTTTCCTTTTCCTTATCTTTCTTTCCTATTGCTCTCCAGTGGTTGTTAGTCAATAAAAGGTTTTACTTTTGTGACATCTGACACCGTTTGTGTCTTAATTTCACCTTTGCGATCGAAACGAATCACCTTGACCCTAACCTCTACCAGGTATAAGCGGCTCAAGACAACAACATCAGGAATATATGATACTGTTGTGAGGCCATGTGATTTGCTGACATTTTACACAACAAAAATTGGAGTGGGGTCTTCATGCTGATGTCCAGAGTTAACTAATGGGTCATCCTACGGGTCAGTCTACAGCATTAGTGGTGCCTTGGTGTCGTTCACCTCATGGGCCATTTCAAAGACAGAAGTGAACATATTGTGAAGGATAGTGACCCTTTTAAAAGTCTCTCTGATCTAGGCCATGCACCATTCCATGAGTACCCATGCAAGTGAAGATGAAGATAAAAATAATTGGGTAAAAGTCAGTGTGAAGTGCAGTAATTGACATTAGATGATGTAAGATTCTTTTCTTTCCCTGACCATTTTTTCCTTTTTGTTATTCTTTTGGTCTCATTATATTTCATACCAGGGTGTCTTAATTTGAATCTGTTCTCCCCTGAAACTCCCCAGCGTTTCTTAGGAAGAACTTCTTTGTGAATTAAAGTATTCTTTACCTGTAGATCAATCATTTTAAAAAATAATAGGACATTCAATAAATATATCTATGTCTCTGTTAGTAATGCAAGCCTGCTGTAAAAAGTATTCAAACATTGATTAATGAATTTAATCATTTCCATAGAAAATGTCATAAAGAATGAAAATAGTCATTAGAAAATTCATTAGAAAATTCATTAGAAAAGAGTCTGTGAAAGTAAATATTTATCCTGACAAAGTTTTTCTGAGGAAACACAAGATCTTAAAGACCAGAAAAGTAATAAAATAACTTTGACTACAGTGCAGTATTATTCTAATGAACACACATGGAAAAATCTGCAGCTAGAAAGTGTTACTTGTTTCATCAGCGTGAATTTGTAAACCACTAAGAACAAACCTGGTTTGGCTCCCAGCTGTCAAATATTTTCAGTCAGTCACAGCAAAGCAGTGAAAACTACTCCCTTATTATACTGACCCATCTCCTGTATTTGTCACTGCTCAGGTTGAACACTTTGAACAACCAGCCACAACTACAAGGCAACCTCTCTGAGTCTTTCATGCTCAGCCACAAGGTGATCTGGACTTATTTTCTGTTCTCGGTGAGCTGAGCCAAAGAGAATGTATTAAGTGGGGAGTGTCTGCATTTGGAAAATGTTTTACAGGTGACAAGATTATGGAGAGACAAGTAACGGAATCTTGTTAGGCTATTAGCATCCCTGTGCAGAGAATATTTTGCCTACTGCCTCATTCCACAGGGATGTGCTAGATTTTTGCTGGGTTTCAAGCACATTCTTTTTATCCTTTGCTTCTCATATTCAAGTTTAACATTTCCGTGGTTCTATAGGGCAGCAGCAGTTCTATCATCAAGTAAAGGAACAATATTCAACAGCACATCAATGCCTCATAAAAATGCAGCTATTAGAGAAATTAGATCCTTCCTGAAGAAGTTGCTAGTACACACCAAGTTCACAATTTACAGTAGCAGCTTGAAAGAAAAGGTGTCATGAGTTCAGGCATTCAGCTAATAGCATTGCAAACACTGTAACCTGTCAGAAAACAAAGCATCTGATCCATTGCAGTTCTTACTGCCTTTGGACTCCCTGAATCTTATTACTGGTCATTGTCTTCATAGGCATTTTTGTATACAGTGGATCACTCCATCATTGACTCCAGAGGAAGACATTCACTATGGAGGAAATTTAATTCAGTTCTTCAATGATAAGGATGGGAAGACATTTCCCAGGTAGTGGGGAAACAAAAGTATTTGGGGGACATGTAAATAAGGGATCTGCCATGTTTTGAAGGCTTTTTTGTCCTCTTCTGCAAAAAAAAATAGGTTGTACATCTTCAGTATAAAGTGAAATTTCTCCTTAAACATTCATCTTGCCGGGATTGAGGGTCAAGCTGCTCTTCACTGAAGAACAAGACTTCTGGAGCAGCCCCAAATCTGAAGAGTGCATAGCCTGTATGAACTGGTAAAAGGCTTTTCTGAGAAGATATTGAATGAATCAAAATCAGACTAAAAAAACAGTTGAAAGAGGGGTAAAACTTAACCCCCACAGCTTGAGGGAAAGAAAACACTCAAAGAGCAGGGAAACCAGGCAGGGAACATAGAATTAACTGGTTGGCATTTATGCAGGGTCCTGGGATGAATGTACTTTGCAGGCTTTTTGCCAGTATTGTACATGTTATTTCTGTTTGAAGGGCTTCATGTTCACAAGGGCTGAGAATTCTTTTTTTTCTTTTTTTTTCTTTTTTTTTTTTCTTTTACCACTTTCATGCAGTCAGTCAATGATAACAGAAATGCCAAGAAACAAGATCAAATGTATTGTGGATCACTACTGCTCTTTTACCAAAGTTCTTCTGTTTGGCACCTAGACAAGCTCATCAACACATATCAGAGGTTAAAGAAAATAATAGCCTGAGCAGTGTAGAAAAAGATAAGAAACAAGTAGCAGGGAGGCACATAATACTGTCTGACCCCAACGTTATTTCCAAAGGTTAGGAGAGAATGCATATTTCTCCTTTTTTTAAATGTCAATTTAATCTGAAAGACACTGAACCTCAAATAGCATTTCAAACTAATGTACAACTTCTGAAAACAAGGTAATTGCTGATCTAGCAGCCAGGGATTTCATCTTGAACTGACTGTTACTTTCAATACCCTTGTAACTTTACAATGTAAATACATATAGCAGGAGGAGGAAAAAAGCATAGGAAGAGAAAAGGGAAAAAAGATTCAAGGACAGCTGCTGAGTCCTTGGCAATGGTGGGCTACTGAAAATGATGTGCTGAGATTTAAAGAAGGTTGTACTACTATCTATCTGGATATTTTGTGATGTTATCTCACCAAACATGGATACTGCTATAGCATAGGTTTCATGCCTTTTGATAGGAAATCAGTCACTTTGAAGGTGAAGGGCCTTGCCCAAGGCTTCACAGGAAATCCACTGTACATTTGAGGAATCGAAATTCAGGAGCTTAGTGTTGGATGTTTCTTCTACGTGTTGTTCTTACACCACAATCAACTATCATATAACTTCTTAAATCTCTTTAAACATACTCTGCACCTGGCTCAAGACATGGTAACATGCTTCAGGTTTTGCTGCTTATGAATCAGAAGATGACAAATAAGAGGAACTTTTGCTATCAGCTGATGCAACTGGAGATGTTCAGCTTAAACATTACAAAAAAAAACTTCTTTCTTAGAGGAATGCTACAGCTCAGAGACAGGCCACCCAGAAGGACTGTGGAGTCTCCATCTGAAAAATTTTTAGACTCAAGTAGATGATTATCTCTGCATATATACCCAATTATTCCTAATCTGGGAATGGAGGTATGGCAGGGTACAGTAACAGATCAACTGATGTCTCTTTCAAGTAGTAATAACAGTAGCACTCTAGAAGATGAGGTCAAGCTGCTCGCTGTGTCACTGCATGCTCTAGATGCCTATCTAGGATTTAAAGTCTCTAATTTAAAAGTTTTCTGATTAAGCCACTACAAGCTAACATTTAATTAAGTCTCTCTGTAACTTAGTTTTTTGGAAAGGCTTTGAGATCTCAGCACAAATTTAATATCAAACTAGTTGTTTAAAAATGTAATTTGGCTGCTACCCATACAGTGCTACTGATATTGTAGATTCATGCTTATTTTGAATGTGATCTACAAATTAATGGCTTACAGTAGAGAATGCAGGATTCAGAGCAGTCTACTTGTGGTGATCTTTTCCTTTTCCACAAAGTAAAATGGCCTTTAAACAGAAATTAATATAACAGTTTCACCAAATTGGTCTTGCTGCTATTTATGCCGATAGCATAATGAAAGGAGCTATTTCTGTTTAGGAGTATGGGAGAAGGCATGCAAGGAAGATTTAAAAGTGAATAGAGATGCATAATGCATTGGTAGAACTTTGATGTATAACTGTGCTGCAAACTCATCTGAACATTTTTTTTATTATTATTATTTCTGTATTAATTTAAGTGCTCTGAAAGTGTTGATTGTCAGCTTTTATAGAATGAAGGAAAAAAAAAAAAAAGGCCCTGTCTTTATCCACTAATCAATGCTGTAAGAAGAGTAGCAGTGCAAGGTTCTGTACAAACCATTATCATTCAACATGGTCCTGAACATCCTGAGATGCAGAAATCATCTATTGCCATATTTCAAGAGAATGATCTGCATAATAAATGTGGCAAGTGATGGTGGCATTTTGTGATGTATGCATTCCCTCAACAGGAAATATACTAGGATTCCAGATCCAAAACTTCTTATGAATTTTTAAAGAGGCCTCACTCCTTCAGGTACCCTGTGCTGGATTTAGAATAAAAATTTAAAATGCAAATGTGCCTTCTCTTGCATCTTCTTTAGGGCTTTGAAGGTGAATTTTCTTCTGTGTTCACATACTTGTGAGTATTGTTTTAGAACTGTGCATCCACTGTAAAGAAATCCTGATAATCCCTCTTGATCAGAGATGGAAGTGATACACTAAAACCCTTTAAGAAGTAGAATAAGATCACCCAAACACTCACCCTTCCCTCTTTCCTCCCTCCTACATGCTAAGTAGTATGAAAAAGTGAACTACTTATCTGTTAGTTGGTAAGACTGAAATAAAAGACTAAATGTGGGCTTTCTTTGTTTTTTGACAAAGACATTTTATAATAAAGACTATGAAGTCTCACCTTTTCAATGTAACTGGTGGTCCTCCAAGAATTATTCTGAGGAGTCTTTAGAAGAATAAATACATATTTGTCAAATCTAAAGATCATGAAGCTGATCAAAATTCTATAGCATCAGGATGAATCTTCCTATTATTTTCCACCAAAGTTTGAAATTTGTCCTAATCACATGTCTCATAGGCATGGCAGCCTACCTGTAAAATTTATGGAAGTCTGTCTAGACTAATTCAGAGTTAACCTGGGCATTTTTTTTATTAAATCAGGAGTGATCAATTCTTTTACACTTGGAACAATCTTTACTTCCAACCACATGATCAGGAAAACTGATGCCATCAATTTTAGCCATAGGTAGCCAGTTCTGAAGAAGACAGGCCTTAGGTGAACCACAAAATGTAGATTGGATAAACAAAATAGGAAAACGCTCCGGGGTGAAAAAAATCAGATTTTCTTCTGTCTTCTAAATGTGACTTGACTTTTCTGAACAAGAATTCACCATTATAAAATGAAGCTTGTGACACAAGTAAATTAAATCGTGAGTCATGAACCATATGTCTTCAGACATGGTATGCAGGAGAAGTACACACTTACCAGATAAAATCAATTGTTGGCAGCCGGATCCCATGTTGAGACCCCCATGATGCGATTTTAGGAAAAAGGCACCAATACTGTAAGTGGATAATATAACACATTGCATAGCACACACTGCAATCCACTGTAGAAGTCAGGAAAGTATTTCTGAAGCATCTCCTATGCACCCTGTGGTCTGAAGAGCTGATCTCTGATAGTACCTGCCTGACGTGACTTGATCAGTTCTTTAACCATGTTTGTCTCCTATCAGAAGCATGCCTGCTAAGTACTTTATTTACACTGTACAGCAAGACACAATGCATAATGAGAATTGGATATACTTGGCACACATTGATTGGTGACCATGCCATCTGTACAGAGTATAGCTACAAAGTCTGCAGGTTGTATTTATACCAAAGAAAGAGGCAGCTTCTATTTATTACTACAGCTGAACACTGTGGGCTTCTCAGGTTAGATCCACTCAGCTGTAAATCATGAAAGGTACAATGGAAATAAATTAAAGCGTGTACCAGCACTGCAAAAACTTTATTGGAAGGTAGTTATCAAGATGTCTTCTCTACATAGTTTATTAGATATGTATCAATGACAAATGTGTACTGCTGATACTTATAAATGAATCCAGCCTGCAAATTCTTCCTTATCTCAATTGAGATTAACATATCTCATCAATACTTTATCCATGTATATGTGCTCATTAATAACTGCCAGAAAAATAATTAGATTATGCTGTCTTTTTGTACAGAGAAAATATGGCTGAAATTAGTGAGGCTTGTATCAAGCGCTGGTCAAGTGTTTCCTGCTCCTCTCCAGGTGGAACTAAAAGAACATCCAGTGATGCTGCCAACAGCTTTCTCCTGTGTGAGAATGCCTCACAAAGGGAGCAATTGTTTGCCTTTCTTTTTGCTTTGAACACACTGCCTTCATGTCAGAGGTGCTATTATTAAAATCAAATTTCCTCTCAAAATACCTGTTTTCTAGTTAAATTATCCACAGCTTTCTTAAAAGATCAAGCCAAGGAGCTGAGATTCCAAAGCATTCATGTTTCAGACATTTTAGTGAGATAGGTTTTCAAGGGATATTTCAGACACGACAGGGAAGTTTTGATAAGCCAAGATAAAGCTCTACCCACATAATGTATTTTTTGGACATGTTTCCAGCAGAGGCTCGGAAGTTGTTCTTGTTCATTGTCCTATCCAGGACCTCAACTGAGAGGCAGCAAAAGTCAAAAAGTTCTTGTCTCCAAATCCTACAGGAAATGGGCAAACACATCAAAAATAATTGCTTAATCCATAGGCAAAAGTGTAGTCCTCCATGAAAGTTAAGAAGAAGCATTTTATGGAATCAGCAAATAACTGGTTTTCCCTTTTTTTTCTTAAAATTGTTATTAAGAACAGGGGAAGTTATTTCAGAAGGAAAAGTGTTCGAAGAATGTTATATATTTCACTGTAGCTATTGGATGAGTTCTTCCACTGTCTACCCATAATATTATTCCAAATCCCAATCACCTCCAAAGTTTAGATGAACATTTACACATCTGAGCAATAAAAAAACCCCCTATGATCATACACTTCCACTTATTTCCATAATAAATACTGGCATGAGAATAAGCATGTCTAGTATGTTTATCCTGGAACAACACACAGAAAGAAATATATATATAAATATACCCTGGGTGGTAATGTCTTCCTGCAAGCAGAAGGAAAGTTTGACTAAAGGACTTCGCAAGAAACAGCACTGAGGTGATTAGCAGAACAGAGGTAATTTTTTGTATTTAGTATTGGTATTGTTGTGACAGCTTTACGGCCATTCTAGACTAATGTTCCCAATTTGTCTCCTAAATGCAATAGAGTTCCAGTCCTCTGCAATGCTTGAGTGGTAGATTTTGTGGGTAGATTTTGTTCCTGTACTCTGCATAAAGCTGAGAAGTCATGGCTGAATGCAAGAAAATACTGCATCTGAATGTTAAATGAACTGAAAAAAAACCCCACATATTTGAACCTACTGTCACATAGTAGGAAAGTAGGCTTGCTTACATTTGCCCTCTTATTCTACATGCTGTTGCATTCATGTTGAAAGAGACAATCCATACTCCAGGTACCTTAGAAAGGTCAGAGTCTGGCAGATGAAACAGTGGAATAGAAACAACAAATTATTCTACTATGTGACAAAGAGGGCACTTGAAGAGAAAAGGCAAATTCATGTTTCCATACACTGTTGAAATACAGACATTGATATCTGAAGCTTTAGAGACTGACTTTAGGAACTGAAACTCAACGTGGTAGCAAAATTCCTTAAGGAAACCCACAATACCAATTTTTGTAACACAGTTAGAAACCCATGCAAAAAACCTGGAAGTGTCAACCTGACTATATATAAAAAAAAGATACAACTTTGAATGTTAACACTTGCATATTATCATAAAGCATATCTATTTATAACATAATCAGAAGATTTACCTGGTATCTCATTAGCCCTTTTATCATTATCACAGAAGCATGTGGCTAGCCACTACTCTTCCCCTTAAGCAAAGCAAGCTATGCCATTTGGTCAGTTTGCAGCTGTAAGTCTGGTTTCTTGACAGGATTGTGATTTTATCCTGTTCATCAAACACTGTCAGTAACTTAATTTCCCTGGAGTTTGACACAAATAGCAGCAGGCAGGCAGTGAAAGTTTTGATTCATTAAACTCATTAGCATTTTTTTGAGTTTCTGTTGAGCCTGAGCAATTACTAATAAAAGCAGAATGACTGTTCTTGACCAAAATTCTCCTGAAATACTGATGCTGAGTATAAACTAATTGCTTGGATTCTTTAATGGCAATACATACAAATAGTCTATTTTGTCCACTTATTGAAATTATTCCCATAATTATTATTGTGGAAAGTCACGTGACACACATTTTTGGAGGCTGGCTTAAAAACCATATACCTAGGTTAAAATATTAGAATAAAAAAAATCCCAATAGAGAACTAAATTCAAACAACAAGTAGGTATTCCATTTGAATATAAATTTCAGAACATTGGATTTCTGTGGGGTTTAAATGTGAAAAACAATTCACAAAGTGTGCGAAATAAAAGGTGCATATGGAACAACAGAGAAACATTTATGGATTTTGATAAGGAAAAAGGCAGAGGATTTACCATGTCTTGCCATTTGCTTCTTTGGGAAGGAGGCTAGCACATCTTGCCACTCCTTCAATATTTACTAAAGTATATGGCAACAAAAAAGTAGTTCTTGATCAGGCAAAGTCTTCTGGCTTTATAAGGATTATGTTTTTACATGAAGCTTTGCAGAACCAAGGTCTTTAAGTTCTGGTAGACTTTAAGGCACAAAAAGAACTGTTACATCACACTGATGTCACGCCTTACACTTGAATAAGTTCAGTGATGGAAATCCTACCCAACTCCCCTTGAGAGCATCATACATTGTCCTGATTGTTCTTCTTCACAATGTATTTCCTAACGTTAACTTGACATTTTCCCCTGCAACTTCCTAAATCCATTAGTTTTGTTCTGTCCTTGATAACTTGAGAGAATAATTGGTCCCTGTTCTCTCTGTAATATCTCTTTATGTATGTATAGACAGTTATGTCTCCTCTTTTCTAAGTGCTAGATGGTCAATCCTCTTTATCACCCTTGCAATTTCCATTTTCCAAGTCTTTTATCATTTTTCTGCTGCTCCCCTCTGGACTACCCTCCATTTGTCTGCAAGGCCAGTAGTAATTCAGCATGTAGAAAAGAGCAGCCTTGACACCTTGTTCTCTTATCAAGTGATGGCTACAGGAATATGCAGTCTCTCCCTTGCAAGTTGGAAACCTCCCTCAAGCAGGTATTTTATCCACATTCTTTTTACAAGCCATATAGATGTTCCTGTGTTGAAGCAACACCTCTTCCTGAAACAAAATAAATGTGTTGAACGGATTTACTGACTCATTCTCTTGTAAAACCGAGGTACTCTGATGATGCCCAGGCAAGCTAGTTCAGTCTCGGAAGCGCTCCTGTGCAAAATACGTAACATGAAGATTCATAGTAAGCAACAGAAGATCAGGAGTGACACTGCCACTGAAAACAGGAACACTGACAACAAACATGCTGTATTAAAGAAGCAGTTCTCTTCTGTTCATGGGTATTTAACTATGAGGTTTAGTGTCACTCATTTGTAGTTCTGAAGTTCAAAGTCTTTGGCTGAAGTTATTGCAGCTGAGAGGTGCAAGTAAATGTATTAATCCACATAAATGAGTTAAACTGTTTACATCATATTTACTGATCATACCATAGCACAATGCAATGAGAATTCAGTTTTAAAATATTACTATTCTAGCATTATTCCCACCATTTTCTCTAAAATAGCTAATCCTAGGAAG
This sequence comes from Trogon surrucura, assembly GCA_020746105.1. Lineage (NCBI taxonomy): Eukaryota > Metazoa > Chordata > Aves > Trogoniformes > Trogonidae > Trogon > Trogon surrucura. Next base: position 12,397,290 of record CM036621.1, on the reverse strand, counting down.
ACAGGAACATCTAATTGCTCCCCAGTGTGAAACACAAGCATTTGTCTGCCATACAATTAACAAAGAAAAAAAACCTTTTCTGAATTGACAGTGGTTTAACTATTGATCAAAATATTCAGAATGATGCATATTTACAAGCTGTTCTTTAATTTCAGCGAACCATGCACTACAAGCCATTCAAAGGATTAGTAATCACCACCTGTTTGTGACAAAGTTATGCCAGCATGAAAATACACTGTTTTATTCCTTGCATTCTTATACCAAATCTCAGAACATACTCTCCATATTTTCCAAGTCATGTTTCAGTTCAAATGTCATGGGATCTAAACTGCTCCAATATTATCTTTGGTTATGTTAGAAAGGCAACCATTCGGAGCAAATCTTTTCTGAAGAATTATTGTACTGGTCAAAGCATCTGCAGCATCTGAAGCACTTAGTAAACAGCCAGCCAAGACACAGAAAACTATTTAAAAACATTTCAGTATTTTCCTCTGTTTGTGCTTCCCTCACAACCCCAGTACCCTGATTTACATTTTGATTTCTTTGTGCTATGTGTTGTAAGCAATGATTTCCCATCCAAGGGCTGCTTTCAGCATTTTTTTTAGATGTAAAGTTACAGTAAGAAGAATTTTTAGAGGTATACATCAAGGTCTGCAGGGACTTCGCGCATTCTCCTGAATATGTGTACACCAAACTTCTCTAACCTTATTTCAGTGTGCATTCAAGGAGAATGTCATTCCCTAAAGCTCATGCATTTGTTTACTGACAGCATGTCTTCACATTTCCCTTTACAGGACCACTCCACAGGGGCCAACTGCTGTGTAGTATTATCCACGTGCAAAATGTGAAAGCCTGAGTACAACTTGCTGTAGTTCAGGCTGCCCAAAATAGCCTTGATAAGCTGGTTTGAATGTCCACCATTGCTGCTGTCAGATCTTATATTCCGACCTTAGTCCAAAGAGAGATGAACTCCTTGCAAGGAGAAAAAAGCTGCTATCTAGTTGTGGAACTGACAGAGAAGCTAAACTGAAAGTCTATCTCCATCTCCAAAGCCTTATCTCACATCTCAGGCATTTTTCTCCTGGGGTCTACAGAGCTCCAGAGGCTCTGAAAACTAGAGTTTTGCCACGTGTGAGGAAGGACTGCTAATCTCAGCTTCCTGTTCAGCTACAGTGATCACTGCTACTGTAGTACATAGACATCAGAATAACATAACAGGGGAGACTGAAGCATAGAAGATGAATAGCACTTGCCAAAACACACAGCTTCTCTAGTCCCTGTTGGACAGTGAAATCAGCAATCACACATGGAATGATCTGCAAAGCTATAAATCAATGGAAGTTATATTCTGTTAAAACAAAGTGAGAGATTTGCCTTCCAGCCATAAGGAAATAATGGAGGTTGTCTGTACAATTTGCTTTGTATTTTATAAAAGACATCTGATGACATAAATAATACATTTGCAGTAGTCTGAAACTGGCCAATATTCACGGTTATTGCAATGGGCTATGGCAGGACATTAAACATGGTTTAGCAAACTACAGGAGTGCAGAGAGATACAGCATTAAGAAGCTTGGTCCCTAGCTAGTTCTGCTTATCATATCTCTATTAGCATCAGTGGAACTGCTGCCATTTTTAGCAGCAGAGACTAAGACCAATGCAAATATTTCCAACGTGTTTTTCAGGGTAAATCGTCAATGAAATTGCTCCTAATACTAAAGAGAAGTATTGGGAAAAATGCCAGCCATGACAACTGACATTTACTCTCCTATAGCACTCTTATGAAAAAATATCAACCAGTTAATGTTGTAAATTGCTGAGCTTTTCATTCATGTTAGATGAGGCTATCAGAAAAGACACTTCCTCAGAGGAGCTGTGGACTTGCTAGTCTTTATAATTATTATATCTTCAAATTTTTCCTCCTCATAAGATCCACAGATATTCTACACTTTGGTATCAACCTTGCATCTACATGGCAGCCAGAGCTGAGAAAGCATTCACATGTATGCCAGAGTCCTGCTGCAAATCTTGTTGACTGGAGTTTCAGTGTTAGAAGTTCCTTGCTCTGTTACAAACAAACAAAAAAAATCTATGTAATTTTTTTTAACACACTGATACTTTCAGAGCCAAAATTTATACCAAATTGTTTAATGTAAGATTATTAAAGAAACTAAATTTTACTCTCTGTACTTTACTTACCAGCTCAGCCTCTCTATAGTTTTATGGGTCCCTGGTTTCATAACTTCCCATATATGTAGGCAAAAAAGTGTGGAAAATAGAAAGCCTCTGAGATACACATAGGAGAAGAAACAATCTGCCTTTCTGAATAAATCCTGTAATTGATAAGCTGACAAAATTTTATGACCAACAAACAGCACAATTTCACCATTGGTTTGTTGAATCTGAGTTGACTACATGTTTTTATCTGTCATGGACTCATCTAGCACCTTTTTTCCAGGCACTCTTCAGTGCCGACTTGTTTTAGGTGTGGATCGAGGCACGTGCAGTCACCTACAACATCTACTATTTTCAAGATTTTCTTTCAAATTACAACTAATAACTTAGATGAAGGAGAGTTTTGCTTTGCCCTCTGAAGCCTGGATCTATATGTTTGCAGTGTGTTTCCAGAGATGACCATGTGGCCTTTGAGGCTCAGATTTTCCATGCGCATTTCCAGCTAAAGGGGTTTGGTTCCAGATTTAAATACACAAACTAAAAAAAAAATAAAGCAGATAGATTGTGTATTTTATATAGTCAATTCAGCATGTCAGACTTTCAATCTAAGTTCCAGTAGATTGGATTAGATGATCTCTAAGGTTCCTTCCAACATAAAACATTCTATGATTCTATGTTTGTCCTTCATATTAGTTTTAATTTTAAAACTGCAAGACAATTGAAGTTACCTTACCTCAAACAGTCAATGCGTGCAGAAATTAAGTACTTTAAAAAAATACAGCCTGTGTCTTACTATATTATGGCAAATTGCTTTGGCAGAAGAAAAAAAGAATGGTTAAAATATCAGCAGAACTTATGAACCTTGCCAAAGATTGCTCCTTGAGTGAGAGTTTGTTTCTCTGGGAATGTGTTTATATTTTCTTTATTGCAAACATGGTAATAAATCATTTTACACTGAATTCATTTAGACGTTGGTGAAATAGCTCATTAACAAGATGCTTTATCAGAGGCAAAGAAATGAATATTTTTAGCACGTTAGATTGATAATAGCACTTCTCATTTGTAATAGCCCCTGCCAGAATCTTCAACCGTGTTGCAAATATTTATTAAGCCTTACACCATATGTGGGAGGCAGGTACAGCATTTTCTACTCCTTCAAGCTAATCCAGTACAGACTACAGAGAATTCCCATCCCCAATGAGCACTTGCTGAGAATGCTTAGACTATTAATGCTAATCAAGATACAAGTGTAGTTTATCCTGCTATTTGTACAAAGTCCCTTACCTCAGTTATGTTAGGCTGTGGATTTGTGTTTGCCAGTCTTCCCTCCTATTGCTCCAAATACTCTGCCAAGTGCCGTATGTGTGATCATATGTGTGATAGAGATTGCAGTCACTTGTCTCATCATATTTCCCTCCCACATGGAACTTTGGCTGTAAACAAGTCATGAATATGGAGAATCTAGACATCATATATGGACATCTGCCAAACCTAAACATAAAAGATAAGCCCCCAAACCACTTTGGTTCAAACACAGAGGAACTGAGTATCACTATGTATTTATAAAATGAGTGTTAGCCAGTCTCTCAGCATATCCTCTCACACCCTTGAAACTAAATAGTAATAACAAAACAGAATGAAGATTCTCAACATTATGCCAGGTGCAACCAGTTACTAAAAAAAGTGAACAGGGGTCTGCCTCAGTGTTTTGCCTCATGTACTAGAAATGTTTTCTAGGGCTTAAGAACTAGTCCTTAACCCATCCACAGGAAGTGATATTCCTGGCAAAGATCCCTGAGGTTCGTCTTGTGAAAAGAAACTGGAAGAACAAACCTAATAAGAAGTACCAATAGAAATAATTAATGATGAACATTTCAATTTCCTAAACATAGAGACTATTTTCCTAACCTATAAAATAACAATTCTTAAACAAGCACAGCTGCATCCTCACTACAAATATCAACATTCTCTTTATAGGTACCTATGAGAAATCTGGATCACCACCTTCTCTACAGGAACACAGTACTGCCTCTAAAGATGGCAGGCAGTATCAGTAGTCTCTAAGGACAAGGCTATAGATTACCCTTCCACTAGGTAAAACACCTTTCTGGCAGCAACCAGTATGTAGGTAGATTCTAGCCTAAACCATGAGATTTTTCAAATTAAGTTGATACTTATTTATGAAATCACTTTGTAGCCTAAAATTAAGACTGAGCTTTTCTGAACTGTTCGTCTCTTAATATCTTACAGCTGAACTAAATAACTACTAGTCCTTTTCCTTTCCAACACTGATTAGCTCACTCCCTTTAGCATTTTCTGTAAGACCTCACTTGTCTGAAGTGTTGAACTTAAAAAGACTCTCTAAAACTTGCTGTAGTCTTAACTCAAAAATAACATATATCCTTCTTTTAAGCATACCTTTCTCACTAAAAATAGAAAAGCATTTAAGAAAGAAGGCTTATATAGGTTCCTTACCTATTACTCCAGTGCATTATGAGAACTGGGAGGCTTTAAGTTTTAGCTGTTGGTAGCCAATGCTTTTTGTGTTTGGTTACAGCTGAGGGAGGAAGGAGTGAACAGGCATGGTAGGTACAAGACAGTTGCTTGTAAATTGAGTTTGGGAGAGAAATTTATGTCTGCTGAAGAGCTGGGGGTCTAAGATAATGGCAATAAAGATAAGTAAGTGAATTTGACAGTGAAGCAGAGGTTTTAGCTGGAGCCATAGTTATAGCCAGAACTGTAGTTTTAGCTGGTATGTAGGAGACTCAATATGCTTGGGCAAACAGAATTAGTGGGACGATGGAGGTGTGAAGACAGGTATTCCACAAGCAGAGCTTATCCCCAAGGACAGGATGCTGTTATCTTCAAAGATGAAATGCCCCAGGACTCCCAAAGGCCATTAAGATATGCAGAACCAGCCTAGGCCAGCCTTGGGGTCTCTTTACTAAGACAAGGAGTTAACTGAATAGAGCTCATCAAAAGGACACCCCGATGAAGACTGTCATGATGAAGTAAAAACGACCACCAGAGACCCCTGACGACCACCGAAAGACTGTATTATGCATGCAGGAGTGGGTGGCAACATGTTAATGAGTTTTCGGAAATGACATGAATATGTATATCTAAACTGCATAAAAGCTGTATGTCTAGCCTTTCTCAGGGCACACACTAGGTGATTTCAGCCTTTTCACGGCATCAATAAGTAGGAAATATTTACAAAAAGGGACATATATGGCTTCATGTAACATCAGGGGACTGTTTGATCACTTACTGTTCTTTGTCAGCTTGTGTTTCAATTTACTTCAGAGATTTATGAACAGTTTTACCAATACTGCATAGTACTGTTAAATCTTTGAAAATAGATGGATTACCTTAAAAATCAGGGCCATAAAAGAAATGCACAGTGATGTCACACACCTTCAGTCATAGCTCAAAGAAACTAGAATAATTTCCCTCTCAAAAGAGGGAAATTATTATAATGAATGTTGAGGCAGTCTTAAGGAGTGTTGCTTTTATTTCCTTTAAGTTATATCACAGAATCACACAGAATCACAGAATGTTAGGGATTGGAAGGGACCTCGAAAGATCATCAAATCCAATCCCCCTGCCAGAGCAGGAATGCCTAGACTATGCCACACAGGAACATGTCCAGGCAGGTCTTGAATGTCTCCAGAGAAGGAGACTCCACAACCTCTCTGGGCAGCCTGTTCCAGTGCTCCGTCACCCTCACTGAGAAGAAGTTTCTTCTCGAGTTTAAGCGGAACCTCTTATGTTCCAGTTTCAGCCCATTACCCCTTGTCCTATCAGTGGTTGTCACCGAGAAGAGTCCATCCTTGTGACACTCCCCCTTGATATATTTGTAAACATTAATGAGGTCACCCCTCAGTCTCCTCTACTCCAAACTAAAGAGCCCCAGCTCCCTCAGTCTTTCCTCATATGGGAGATGCTCCACTCCCTTAATCATCCTAGTTGCCCTGTGCTGGACTCTCTCCAGCAGTTCCCTGTCTTTCTTGAACTGAGGGGCCCAGAACTGGACACAATATTCCAGATGGGGTCTCACCAGGGCAGAGTAGAGGGGAAGGAGAACCTCTCTTGACCTACTAACCACCCCCCTTCTAATACACCCCAGGATGCCATTGGCCTTCCTGGCCACAAGGGCACAGTGCTGGCTCATGGTCATCCTGCTGTCCACCAAGACTCCCAGGTCCCTTTCCCCTACATTGCTCTCTAGTAAGTGATTCCCCAACTTAGCTGGAGGTTGAGTTTGGTTCTTCACTTTCTCACTTATACACCTTTAACCTTAACTTTCCTGTCCATAAAATGCAGGAAACAATATCTTTCTCTCTAAGGACCAGCTCACAGGTGCCTGGTGATTGTTGTACTCAAAGCATATGTTTTGGGGTGCTGCATTTTAAGCAGGAGGAAAAGCTTATGCGGAGCAGTGTCTTGACTGGGCTGTTCTCTTTCATTGGAATTGCTGGTTGTGCACAGATATTACAGATGCAGGTCGAATGCATAAGATATGGATATATAGCTTGCCACAATTCAGCTTGAAACTGGAGCTTTTCTTTCCTATGTGGAAATGGTTACTTAATGCTGTTGTAATAAAATATTTGCTAGGTGAGATCTATCCTTTGAAAGGCTGATTTGATCTGTCTCCCTGTAAATTTGCCTTTAACAACCTTTTCAGCAGGCAAACTTACAAATGACTTGGGAAGAAGATGTAAAAGGAAAAAGGCAAATTCTTCAGCTGAGGGTTTAGAGAAGAAAAGTTCACTGTATTCTTCACATTGCAATTGATGCTGCAGAAGAGTTAAAGGCAACAAGAAAAGGCTACAGGAAAATAGCTTCAATACACAATCCCCCATATTTTCTCCAGGATAATTGCTCTTGAAGCATGATTTCCTGTTCCTTAACCCATGATCAATACCTTTTACAATGCCAGGAATCAGTGAACTTTAAAATGCTTCTTTATATTGTCATGCAAAGTACTGTAATTTCTGCCTTAACAAGCATCCTGAGCCTAAACCTCCCTTGTTAACTGCCTGCTTGGCCTTGGGCAGGAACAGAAGTTGGAAGGAACAGCGGGATAGTGGGGTACGAGACAGGAAGGGAAGCCTCACAAGATGTCAAGAACCTGCAAATTTTTAATTGGTGGCAGGCATTTCCAGCCCTGAAGCAATGTATCTCTGTAGTAGTTTTACTGCTGTATCTGTACAACCTTTCCATTATCACAGTTCTAGATGGCTACCCTCAGTAAAGGGGAACAATGCTCCTCTGCAGGAAGGAGCCACCTCCTAGCAATGTAGTCTTGTTACCAGAAACTGTGTGCTGCTCAGAAAATGTTTGTGCAGACATGCTTTCTATGGATTAAGGAAGACCCTTTTGTGGTGCTCAAATACTTTCCATCGTGCTTCTGCATTGCTGTCTCCTCTTTGACATTTAAACTGCAAAATCTTTTTTGGTGTTTGCACCAGCTAGTGCAAGGGTATCTGGTCTTTAGGTATGAAGGTATGTATGTTTACTGCAGAAAGGTATGTACGTTTACTTTTTGGAAATGCTGCTGAACTCAGTGGTAACACCTGATAACTTTGATGGAACAATATGTTTAAGCATATTTGCTTTCAGACAGGCACAAAGGTGAATGAGCTATAGTGTGAATGGAGGGGTTGAGTAAAAATTCCTGGAAGCCCATTGAAAGGGAAGGATTGTTGTGTTCCAAACTCCCCCTCCCAGTAAGCAACAAAGCAGGACCCCCAGAGCTTTCTCAAATTAGCAGTTTTTTTCCATTCTCTTCGTGAAGAATCTAGTTTCTTTTTTTCTCATTCACTTTATTCTGCTAAAATAAGGACATAAAATTTGGTGTTGTCCTCGATATCTGCTTTTAGAGTAAACCCATTATTATATAAGCTCTAAGCTTTAGAGCTGTTTCTTAAAAAGTTTATCATTCTATATATTACACTTTCTTTGAAAATCGAGCTCCAGGTATTAAGATACCATATGCAGGTCTACTGTGGGTGGCAAAATGTAATTTTAGTCTTTTTAGGACATAGAAAGAATCAGTTAATCTTTTGAAATCTGATTTGGTTTTGACCAGAGAGAGGGGAAAAGCAAAAACAAAATTCCACAAATATTTCTGACTTTATTCTGAGGATAAAAAAACAAGGTTATCAAAGAGACTGACTGAAGAGATGTATTGTATCACTCCATCTGCCCTAATGTGATGCAAAATCACAACTTCCCTGTGAAACCCTTGGATTCAGACATTAGTCCCTAAGATCCACTTTTTCTGAGCATCAGTGCCAGAATGTGGAGATTGCTGGGATCACTTCATGAAAAAAACATGACTCTGGTATATAATGTAGGTCTCTGTGTCTACGGTTACATTGCATTTTTTAACATCTTAGAATGCAAATCTTTTCTGTCTGGCCTGACAGACAAAGTTAGAAGCTTTTCCCCAGAAATGTGAAAGAGCAGAAATGTTAATACAGGAGGTCAGAATACCAAGGGCCATGCTGGAGGGATGCACTGGAGATACAGCTCTGAGACCAGCCATCAGGAGTAATTTCTGCAGCATCAAATAGTTGCTGTGAAATATTTTCTTGTAGTATCCCCAGGATATATCTGTAATAACAAGCAGTTTAGCACAAGAGGTGACTTAGAGCAAAGCAATACAGTTCAAGGACCTGCTGTTCTAGTGATCACCTAGGGCTAGACTGGTAATCTTATTTCAATGTCTGATTTTACAGACTGGGATTTGGGATGTTGTATTCCCAATTGTCTTGGTCTGAGGACAATGATCTTTGCCTGATTGATAGGTTTGCTGATGTGTAGTTTCCACGTGGGTTTCTCTGGGGAAGGTCCAGCTGGGGGACCTGCAAAGCACAATCTAAAACACTTCAGAAGGGGACATAGGGGAGCTTTGCATCAGAAAATACTGACACAACACAATAAATTGCTAAGGAAGATGCACCCGCATTCTGATAGTTGTTTCAGTTCTTTTCCTGGCACATTGTAAGAAAAGTGTTTTATTTCATGCGTTTTAGGGCTGTGTGGGGGGCCATTCAGTTGCTGTGGTAGCTGAAACTGCAGCTATTTTCTCAAAAGCCTTTTAAACGTTGCTTGCTGCATGCAGTATGTTTGCTGCTTTGACTGATTTTCTGGAGCTGTGTCAGCTTCTTTTATGCTGTTACTGGTTGTCCCACTCAGGCTTTCTCAGTTCCAGGAAAAACCTGTCCCCCGCTTCTGTATGTGTGAAAGGGTAAAACCCTACTTAGGTCTTGACACTGTCCTAGCTTGTAGCTGAAGAATATTACAGCCTGTTTTAACTTATAGGTACAATTCCCCATTCACACAATTGTGTATTAAGTCCCTCAGAATAAGTGGAAGTGCTAGCAACCTACTGAAGACTGAGGTGATGAAATGCTGTGGAAACATGGTCATACCACTACAATAGAAAAAAAGCTTTTTTTTTTTTTTGAAAAAGCCCTCAGTATTTGTTAATGTTTCTTTCAGGACCTGCACATCCAGTAGTGATTCAGTTGACTATACTTGCTGAACTTGGACCTTATTTATAAAGCATTATTAGTGGCTATTTCATTACTTTGATGTTTAATTCACTTGTCATTGTTCCTTAGCTTAGAAAATTGCACGGAGTAAACAGAAAAGAATGATTTTTGCTTCCAGACAATAATCTGTGCAGTGATGAGCTATGTCTCTTCAGTTATTCAGATGTTTGCTGGGTAACCCTGACATGTCAGCCTCCTGTTCTGCTTATGGGTGCAGAACTGTACTGGCACATTGCACTCAAATCAGCAAATGCTTCTATCATATCACAGGATTAGTCAAAGGGACTATTCACAAGTGCTGACTACGTTGTAGATTTGCAAGCTGCTATTTCTACCGGGATGGGTTACCTGGTACTGCCAGAGGAGGCACATGGTGATATGGGACATGCACAGAGTTGCATGTCAAGAGCTGTTGGGCTGTGGCAGTATCCAGCTGGTCACTGGGTGACCACGTGGCTGCTGCTGTGCAGATGAATCCATGTGTTGTCCCATTTGAGGGCTGCTGCCTGAACCTACTCTTGGTTTTAGCCACACTGACAAATTTTTCATAATTGCATGCTTGGTCCAGTTGCTGACTGGACTGGTTAAGGCAATCTCAAGCAGGACATTCAACAGTGTTATTTTGTCCTAGATTTTTTTAAAAGCTGTAGCTCTGAACCTGGACTTTATTGTGCTGACTGCAGTACAAGGAGACCAAAGGAAATTGCCCATACCTCAAACAAATTATAGGTTACATATAAAACACAATGCCCCTTGAGTCTGTGTATAATATGAAAATGCAATTGCAAGTTTAGAGGTTGGAGATTAAAAGAATGGTTCATCTTGTACACCTATTCCATGTAATTTATCCTTCATGTTTGTTAATGTTTCTTCAAAATGCAGTTTATTTTACCAATACAAGTTTTTGACTTGGTGTTGCTTTATAAGCACCAATTACTTTCACATCCTGTCCTTGGCATTTTAAAATTTTAATCTATAAAGTTAATAATAACTGCTCCACAAGGCTTAACTGAATTCTGGTTGTAGAAACTGAAGGGAGTAGGAAGGCCAGGAAGAGCCAAATATAAAGCATGTCACAAGGAATTACCTTCTGGCTCTAGCCACCTGTTCCCTCTCTGGTCCTTCCCTCCCTCCCTCTCCTGTGTCTCAGTTGTATGAGGTCAAAAGGCAGATTTTGCCTGGATTGGGGAAGATCAGAGGAGGTCTTGCTGAATAGGCTTGACAACATGCAAGAGTGCGATGAAGTTCAGACAGAAAATGCTTGTTTTGGTCTGTCTGTGCCCCATTTTGACCTGACTGTGTGTATAATTTCCCGATATGACTGCCGAGTGCTGCCGTAAGGCCAGACCCTGCTGCTTTGAACCAAAAGCCGTTGCACAAATGAAGTCAGACTGTGATGGGCTGTGTTTATTCCAGCAATTCGCTCATACCTGCCTGTAGGAAAAGATGGAGCAGTTCATTTTTTGGTATTTTTAGGGAAGAAGGGTCAATCTGTATTTAGCATTGCCTACCTACTATGGTGCTGTGCATTTGCATTATACAAGTGGTTTGACACTTGTTTAAATGAAGCTATTCCACAAACTTTTGCTTCCATAGCTGCAAGCTTTGCTGGGAAGCCATGCTCTTTTATCTCCAGTGCTTGACAGTGCTGGTTCTTGCTTTTTCTGATCAGGCGGGGAGAAGAGGAAGGAGATTGTAGTCACTTTAAAAAAAATATAGTTTGAAATTCCAAAGCAGGATGCTTTTAATGATATTCCTTGCCAGGGCTAAGCAGACTCCAAGATCAAAGTTATCTAGCCACCCATGTCTTTTTAATAGCAAACTATAACCACTTTAATTCTTCCCTGAGCATTGATTAGATGCGGTATAAACTGCAGTGACAGCCTCCTGCCTCATAAACAGTGGCAGAAAGCACAGTCTTAAAATTCACATGGGATTTGTCTCTAGGACTCTGCAAGATGAACTGGAGAGTGGCATTCCACATACTCACTAATATGCAAATGCTGACTTCACAAGCCAACATAGTTGTTTTTAAGCAGAAATACAGACCAAACTTCAAAAAGATCTCTATATCCAGATCTCAGTACCCCAAGTGACTCCCAATTAGGCCTGGAAATAGGTGACCAGATGTTGCATTTGCAAATGCTGGAAGCTGGTGGCTGCTGGGCATTTTGAAAATCTGCTCTGATGTAATTCAAGAATTGTTTCTTCACTCACTTCTACCTGGCAAGGGTTGTGTTTTGGGTTTTTTTCATGAGCTCTGTTTATCACTTGCCTCAATAATAACTGACAGTTAAAGTAGTACAGAAAACTCAGAAATAAAGTTGTCACATGAATGCTACTTTTCAGCACGACAACGAAAACAAATTTCCTGAGCATTTTGTTTTGAAAGATGAAAAACATTTTTAAATACTCATTTAGAAGGAAGGCTAACCATTACTGAGAAAATAATTGAAATCAGTTGCTTGCTGTACAATTCAGCTCCAGTACTGAGATGCAATTAAAAAAGTCTGGATTTTAGTATTTGGAATAGATAAGCAATTTAAAGTAATGACAACTCCATGACTAAATTTTTCAGCTCTGGAAATCTGTGATTTGATACTGTCAATTTGTAAAATTCTGGGGTTATGAGATCTAAGAAACTTGTTCCTCAGGTGGGATGCGTAGATGTAATGGCAGCAGCAATGAAATCCATAAGTAACGGGGACACTGTAGTGAATATATTTTTATGGACCTGCTCGAGTGGGTCTGGAATAGGGCCATGAAGATGATTAGGGGGTTGGAGCACCTCCCTTGTGAGAACAGACTGAAAGAGGTGGGACTGGAGAAGAGAAGGCTCTGGGAGGACCTTCCCGTACTTAAAGGGGGCTACAGGAAAGATGGGGAGGGACTCTTTATCATGGAGTGTGATGATAAGACAAGGGGTAACAGTGTCATGGATATTAGGAAGAAACTCCTGTGAGGGTGGTGAGGTACTGGAACAGGTAGTCCAGAGAAGTTGGGTATGCCCCCTCCCTGGAAGTGTTCAAGGCCTGCTGGATGTGGCTGGTGGAAGGTGTGTCCCACCTGCCGTGCCAGGGGGCTTGGAAATAGATGACCTTTAATGTCACTTCCAACCCAAACCATTCTAGAGTTCTCTGATATTTTGAAAGAATGAAGGGAGAAAGATGTTCTTTTTTTTTTTGTCCTGTTCACAAGATCACTCCCTGGCCCACACTTGCAGAGTGCGTGTAAGGTCAGGCAGATTGCTCTTCACTAAGCAGAATAAAATGTGCAGTTTAATGAAATCTGTAAGTGAATTTTTATATTGACTGCATAAACAACATGAAGTTGATTTATATAATAAAGGATTCATGCTTAGTCAAATCAGGATTTATCATATGTGGTTTCCTTCTCAGTTGCCTGATTCAGGAGAAAAACCATCCACTGTAACTCTTTTTTTTCCAAGGGTTCAGCAATGCATTCTTAAAGGCTCTTAAACCAAAGGCCTAAGGAGAGAGAGGAGAGGTAATTGCAATACACTTGCAGTAAAATAATCAGCTAAGCATTCCTGACGTGTGAGCTCAGGAGGTTTCATTGCCTTTGAGATTGGGAGGCGGAGTGAGAAATGCAGAAGCTGAGTACAATTCCCACTTATACTACTTCTAATTATCGTGAGATTTGTTGATTATGTACTTGGAGTGCCCATGTTAGAGGGTTGGTAATGCTTTGCTGATGTTAGCTTAGTCTTTCAAGCAGGCTTAGCCTGGAGGCTGTGGGGGTCCGTTCTGTGTGACCAGAGTGTGATGGGCTGCACCCTGCGAAAGCAGCAGCACCATCACTTGTTGCTGTATGGGCACAGGGACTTGGGTACAAGGGACACAAGAAAGAGAGGACTTAAGTGGACTAAGCTCTGCCTTCAGTGTTTATGTTATTGTTTCTTCAGATATAAATTCCTTCTATGTTCAATAGTCAGCTTGTAAGGTTTTTAAATCTTGTGCTTTAAGTTAAAGTCAATTTTATTGAAGAGGAAAGAAATATAGACTTCTAAAAAGTATTCTGTTGTGATCCCAAATCTCCTAGAAGATCAATTTCTGAAGGCCTAACTTTGGCTGCAATTATTGTGCTACATGGAAATTTCACATAACAGCATTTATATGGACTTTTCCTTCAAAAACAAAGAAATAAATTATGTAAGTAAATTACTTGGATTGCTAAAACCTGCTAGTTACGATGATTCACAAAGGTTAATCTATTGTTTTGAAACACCAAGTGGCCAATTAAAATTTTTGTTCAGCTATAAGCTGCTGCAAAATTAAAATTTAGCAATCCTAATTCTGTGGATAGTTTGACCAGAAAATAATCAAACAATGAAGAGTTAGTCATGACTGTCATTATGCTAAAATAAACAAACAAGAAGCTCTGTTGAGGAGCTTTTCTTTTTTTCCCATCATCCCTTGCACAGTAGGGATAAAAATGCAAAAAATCAGGACTGTGAACTTAAGCAGTAATTAGCCTAACAGATGCCTGAAGAAAATGCGCTGGACCAATTATCAGCACCTTCCTTCCAGTGAAAAGAACATTCCTTTAATATTGAAACAAACTGTGTCTGTTTACTCGAAGCATAACAATGCTCCATATTTCAGCTGAACAGAGATGAGTCTATTTTCTACTGATGTAAATAAGTTCCACTCATCTGGTTAGATAAGAGTCAAGAAAAGAAATTGTTATGTTGGAAGTGAATGAGGATCACGACTGGACTAGAAGTGGGGCAAAAATACTGACTGAACTCCATGGAATATACAGAAGTTTCAGATACTCTAGTTAAGATGCAGATGGTCTCCTTAAAAAAAGAAAAAAAAATTAAAAAGTAAGCTCTGCCTCACTATGAAAGGTTGGCTGGTGGTTAGATAACTCTTCAGAGGTGACAGATTTTAGACTCAAGTCAGTAAGGTTGCATATACCAAAAATTTGAAAGGACTGCCTCAGCCTGGGTTTGGGCAAGGCTCTGTAGATGCACAACTTGTTACACGGTGAATTCCGTCCTGCTTTTTGAGCATAAAACCCCGCCAAACTGTGGGAAGAAAACCTATTTTATGGGATCAGTGCTTTTTTGCTTTGAATATAAATGCTTCAGCACTTTAAATAACAGCGGGAGTCCATTATTTTGCACTAGTGTTTTTTAACAAACTGACAACATATTTCTGATCATCCCCGAAAGAGCAGCTTAGCTGCCTTTGGTGGTGTGTCTTCCTGCATGCGATACTGAGTGATGTGATTGTGGCCGTGCCTCAGTGCCCCACGTCAGACAGTGTGACAGGATGGGGCTGAGCACCTTTCACAACTTCTGCTGACTAAGGAGATGTGGGAAGGAAATCAAGGGCTCACTAATATTAACTGATGGCAGAGCTGGCTGCTGCAGGCACTGGGCTGGCCCAGAAAGGGCAGGACCTTCCTGGATCTTGCCATGGTCCCACCTTTCACAGTATGGAGGTCTCTCTGAGGGTTTGCTGTATGCAACAAACTGCAACACTTAACCCATTTTCCCAGGTATAGTCTTTTTGTTTGTTTTGGTTTGTTTTTTTGCTAATGCTTAAACACATTGTAGAGCAACAGGGCATTCCTGCCCTTGTGCGTTAGTCCTTACTGAGGATTTCTCTGGCCACCCCAGGCTCATAGATGTGGGCTTGTAGTAGTTTATGCTAAACCTTGCAGGAAAGTTACAGAGTCTTTTGTGGGGTAATGATGGGTTTATGGTTGGTTTGTGTTTTCTGGTGTATGTTAGTGTTGGGGTTTTTCTCCCATAGCGCAGAGCAACTACATGTTCTCATTTTATTAGGATTGTCTATCTCTGTTGTGCTCCGTGCTGCCCACAAACATGCCTAATACAAAATTTTCTGTTTAGATCCCCAACAGAAAAAAAATGTGGGAGTTGTAACCACCTACAAGTTTATCCTGCAGTGGTGCAATGTCAGTTTTTATAGGTAGATTGTGTGTTTTCTGCATGATAAAGAAAAGGCATCTGAATCTCTTGTATTAGCAGGTGGCTCAAGGTCGCCTTGAACTTTCTAGAAGCTTGCAATGGATTTAATATATTTTTTTTTCCTGACAACTAATTGTCAAATTAAGATATCAATGGTTTTCCTGTAGCAGTTACTTCCAGTCACATTTAACTGAGAAAAGAACATTTTGGTGGGTCGTTGGTTCAGTTTGAGTTTCAGCTGTTACTTGTGCTTTTTAATAATCTCAAAGTTGCACACATCTGGGAGCCTTTACTGAAGGTCATTCCTATGTTTATTGAAATCCACTATGTATTTTTTCCACTGAGTTGTCAGTGACTTATCTCCTTCATTGCAAAAACATATTTTAATTCTGACTTCAAAAGCTCACTGCACTGATCAAAATCAATTTCATCTTCTGTGGTAGTTGGCCCATATAAGTATGCAATGGTATATGATGATGTGAGAATACTGGCTAAAGAAAAATAATGGTGTTCTCCCCTTGTAAAATACTCTGATGTTCTCTTCAAACTGGGATGGGATTGGTTGATGTAGAAACACATTTCCAAAACATTTTTCTTTCATTTTTCCTTATTTCCTGCTTAAAAATCAAAACCCTAAGGAAGCTGAGGAAAAAGGGAAGATTTTCTAGGGAAACACTGACTTTTTTTTTTTCAAAATCGTATTCACTTTCCAAAGGCTGAGAATTACACATCATTAGAAACATTTTACACCTCCTAGAGTTTTTGACCAACACTGAGAATATGTTTTCATTGCCTTGTTTAGCAGAGCAAATAAAAGTGCTCTCATGCAAAGAGCAGTGTGGGGAGCCATGCCAGAAATTATTTGCCTCTCTTTTCTAAGGGATATTTTTTCCTTTTTTTTTCCCTCAACAGAGGTTTAAAGTGAGATAATCCCACTTCTATTGGTGGGAAAGATTTCATCCCGCTGAGTGTTAACCCTCCTGCTGTTGTCGTGAAACTGTGAGCAGGGACCCTCTCTTGTTGCTGTCTCCCTTGCTTTTAGGATGTTCACTAGAGATTGTAAAATTCACCTTGTGGCTCCCATTGATCTGCATTTTTTGTCTTTGAGCCGTCCTCCATGCCTTTGACATGTATTATCTTTGCAGACTTGCATGTGCTACTTATCTCTCTGGGAATCCGTTCAGGTATCACAGAGACTAACTCTAGGGTGGACCCCAGCTGCAGTTGAGCCATGGAGTGCTGCTGCTTTTGGGAAACAGCATCTTACTGTCACTGGGGAAAAAAAAACTGTATTGAGGAGCTGCTGCTGACTTGATGTGCCATTCGTCAGAGAATAAACAAAATTTGCTTTGGATTTCTGAAGCCTATTGCTCTTTTACACTGTTTCTATACATCAAGAATTCTTGCCTAAGGTCCAGGAATTAAATGAGTTTCTACTTGGTGGTTAGTGCTCTTCCAAAGCTCTTCCAAATGGTTGCTGCAAACCAAACAGGTGAAAGACTGCAGTCCATCCAGAAGCTGACTCAGTATGTCACTCAGGAATGACCTTGCAAGTGGAAAATCCTCCCAGGACCAATATTGTGTGGTAGCTGAGGAACAAATAGCACTGAGTTAGGTACAGCAGTATTCAGCTGTAAAATAGTCTGAACAGCTGTACAGTGTTCAGTCTTGGCTACAAAAAAGTTCTGTACAAACAGAGCAAATCGTCCTTATTTTAGCAAAAGGTCTTTGTTCTTCCATATGGAAGACTTTCAAACACACTACTCTGCATGCAGATGCATTTTTAACTAGAAATTCCATCCTCATCTGTTCCCAGTAAACTTTACTCTCTGGTTCTTATTTATTTGGGTTGCAAGGATGGCACAGACAATCTAAAGAAAGCAGATATGTAATCATATCTGTTGCTGAGTGATGGAATAAATGGGTCTTATTCTTTCCACTTCAATTGTGATTTTTAGGCATCAAGAAGATAATTAATTTCTGTAAAGAGCTGTAACCCCTTCCTGCAGTCCCAGGAGCTGGCTACATGTGCAAGAGGTTCTGTTACACGTGCAAGAGTTCTGTTTAAGGACCAGGTAATAACTTCAACACTACAAGGTTGGATGCATTTACAGAGTCAGTTTGACAATTCATTCCTTGCTCTTTTCCCGGGGTGATGCAAAGTCTTGCATTCTCCTTAGTCATGGTGGATTTCAGCTCAGTTCATCACCAAGTCAGATAACAAAAAAGTGACAGTTTGCAGAACTCTTTAGCATCCAAATCACTTTTTTGAGAATAAGCCCTGTTGATGTCTCCTCCAGAAAATAGAGATTTGGAGGCGAATAAATGTGCTGGGAAATTTTTGTAAAATACTGTTTGATCTTCCAACCAATTCTCTATAGACCTTTGTGATTCTGAGTCAGATTGTGGCTGCTAGAAATCTCTTGTGTTGTGCCAAGGACTGTTTTTCTTTCCTCAGAACTGTTGGTGTTATTTCACAGTGAGTAGGAAGCTTGAAATTTCTATGACTTTTATATCACTGATTATCAGGTGGAAGGATTCTGTTTTGTCTTCTTGGTGTTTCCTGGGTTTGTGCTGCTAAAGGAGCTAGTGCATTCTTACCAGAAAGTACTGTAGTGATCAGACCTCCGTTTTAAACATGGAAAGAAAGGAGGGGAAAAAGAGCGACTCTGGCTGATATTCTAGTTAGTGGACCAATTACTGCCCGAGACTGCAATTTTAGTCAAGGAGAAAGCAACAGGTAGTTTGTCTTGTCACAAAAAATTAACTGCAAAGAAATATATATAATTGGAAATACTTGTATTATGATACTTATTCTGAAAAAAAGTACAATGAATTTGTAAAATATTTATTGTCCTATTCTTCCGCTTTGTGTGTACATATATCAATTAATGGTAAAGGGTATATGCTTATATTCCATAAGGAGGAGATTCCCAAGGAAAGTAATACAATTTCTGTTTTCCATTCAACTTTAAGGTGGTGGTTTTCCTAATGAGATAGATACATTTGCTTTGTACGTGTCACCAACAGGTCTGAGTAATTGAGTCATTCCTCACTGCTGTATCAGCTGTTTCTGAAATTGCTGAAAATGGGACTTTGTATCTTGAATGACTGAGAAGGAGGTAGCTACAAGAATACCAAAGTCATTATCAACTCAGAGGAGGTCCACAGCTCTGCTCAGAAAAGGGCAGCAGGTATTAAATGCAACCTTTTCATATTCAGCAAACAGTGAAAGAATGAGTTCCATCTTTCTTTATGAGTTCTAGTAAGAGGATCTGTTGTTTCTACTACATCCTTTTTCCCCACTGCCTGGAGAACTTGGAAAGCCTTATATGCTCACTATACCTACTCCACTTATTTGCCCGGAGCAATAACCACATGTAGAGAACCCACTCAAAAGGTACAAAAAGCAATCCTGGTAGCCATACAGGTCCTTTTTAACAGCTCTTTTTTTTTCCTATTAATAGTAAAAATTTCCATGCTGAGGTAATGAAGATTTGAATGCATAGAGAGTTTATAATGCAGTACCTAATTCTGACTAGCCTGGCCAAATGCAAGATAGTTTGTGAGAAACTGGATTAAACTTTCTCTGCTTCCCTTGCAGATCCACACTGGTTACAGCTGGGAAAAATTAATAACATGGTATCAGTGAGCATACCTTAAATAGATAGATAGGATTTTGGCAAGACTTTTGGGGTCTGAAATATGACTCTCTGGTATAATTTAGCCAGTAAGCTGTGTCCCTTTTTTTTAGAAATGTTTTTCATAGAAGATAAAGACATGCTGTATAAGTATCCGTATTTTCTTTACATACTTTGAGGGAAGAACTCATAAAACGGGATGATCTGTGTTACATATTTGATAAATCCTTGGGAATGTTGCTCCTGTTTTGGTCCTCTAGCATAGGAAAGACTTTCTTCCCATCCTTTTAAAATGTTGACACTTACATTCTTTGTAGAGAAAAGACGAGCAGCATGATATTAGAAAATGCTCCAGGACAGTTTGTACGTTTTCCTGAAGTTATCTGCAAGTCGATTTGGAAAAGAGGTGTTAATTCCTCCTCAGTCTCACCCATTACCTCTGTACCAAGGGAAGAGAGTAGCAGGAATAGGAATATTTGATCACCTCTCCACTGCATCTGGTGTATTTGTTTACGCCAGCACTGCTTCCCTCTTGTCTAGGACAAATACAGGGAGCCATGTACCATGGCTCTTAGCATTCCTGTTAAACTTCTGTTTTTCTCAAAAGTGAAAGCAGCTCTCCTGCGAGATGAAAGCAGTGAGAGTGTTGTGAGCAGGGGCCAACATCACCAAACGCTTCCTACCTCTCCTGGAAATACCTGTGTCCAGCTTTGCTCAGAAGATGTCAGTGATTCTCTTTACTTGAAGAGCTGGTTCCTGTTCAAGTTCCTCTCAATTTCTTTTTTTCCATAGTCCAAGCTTAAATCCCCATTTATCGATTAATACAAAAGGAGTCAACTGTGTGGAAATGATGCTTCTTAAGATATTAGTGTCCACTTCTGCACAGGATGTTGCCTGCAAAACTAAAGTCCTACTGCAGCTTTGCTTCTGACTGCTTGCGTGAGGTAAGGCTTAAATATATCCCTCGGTCCCTGCTTACCCACTCCGCTATTCAAAACAAATCCAGCCTGTTGGGAAGATGTGTTTATCCACTGGCAGTCTTCTGTCCCTGCTTCAGAGAGTTGCCAAACACCATATTCAAATTATATGGTACTTTGCTGCCCTGCTTTTCCCTCTACATCTCTAGCAATTTCTTGTTGGATTAAAGGAGAGCTGCGTATGTTACCTCTCTTTGGTAGTATTGTAGATTTTCCCTTCCAGTTTTTTTACATAGACATGTTACCCTGCCCCTCCTCCCATCCTTTTGAAATGTTCTTGCATGTCACTTTACCCTTCTCAGGGGTAATTTGCAACTGCCTGCAAGAATGAGCGCAAAGCCAGGCCATTTGTGAAAATGCATGCTCCGAGAGTGGCTGCTGCGCTGTGCTTTTGTCTTTCTCTGCTGTTGCCCTCATTTGTCTGTGAATCTCTGTATCTAGAAAGACAGCTATGGTCTCTCTTACAAAAATGAGAGGTTTCTAAAGACATTCTTTCCAGTTTGTTTTTTTTTTCTTTTGCTTTCCGACTGAACTCATTGGGGAAAAGTAGGTAGAAAAATATTGGGCATTTGAAAAATAGATATAAGTTGGTGAGCTGTCAGCAGCAGGTTTGCTACGTACACATGCATAAGCCAGGGGTTATTCTTAAAAATGCTGTTTCTCACCCTTAAGTCTTGCATTCATATTCAATTTCCATCATTAACCTTCAAACTTTTTTTGTCTGCAGAAGGAGAGGACATTTTCCTGCTGATTTAATGCTGCACAGTAGAGAGTGGTCTGTGTAGCACTGCAAGCCTCTGCAGTGCACCCCAGCCTATCTGTCTTTCTACCTTTGGGATACTTATTTATTTCCTAATTTTTAACTTTTTTATTGCATGTTTCTAAACTCATGCATGTAGTAGAAGATTAGGTTGCAAATGTATCCCTTTCTTAGGTTTTTCTTTTGAAAAGAGAAGGTAAATTTCTCCATCCAGGAGTAGCTGCTGCCATCCTGTAACAGAACAAGCCTTCATGATCCTGCTACCTTCTCCAGGTGGAAACTGGAAAGAAGTGGTCTCTTTTCTAAGAGTTAAAGGAGCTTCATGATTAAAAAGAGAGAAATGGGATGTTAATCTTATTTTGTGTAAAATGAAAATTCAGCAGAAAAAAAAAAAGAGTTAAAAAGCAAGGACTTTTCCTGTCCTTTGCTTATGGATTTTCCTTTTTTGTCTGTTTGGATTTTTTGACATTTAAGATGCTAGAAATAATGTCTAGCATTTTCACATGTAATGTTGTTTATGCAGGTGCATGAGATCAAAACAAAAGGGACACGCAGTTTTTCAGAGTTTTAAAATCTCACTGCTTCTTTGTTTTTCTCTGAGGTTAAATGGTTGTTACTGAAAACAGCAACCAGAACCATGAAGGCTAGACGTGATTGGATCCCTTTTTGCCAAGAATGAATTTCAAGAACTTGCTGCTTGAACCAACTCTTGGAACCCTGTGAGTGTGAGTTCATGACTGAGATTCTTGTCAACAAGATTTGAGAGGCCAAGGGCTTGGTGCTCACTTCTGCCTACAAGGAGGTTTTACCAATTGCAAAAAATCTGTTGCGCTTTTGAGCAAGCAAACAAGTTTCTGACATGAATAACTCTCATGGAAAAATTTGAATGAGTGCTTGAAGAAAAACTGTGGCAGTGTGAGACAAGAGCAGATATCTCTGAACTGTCATAATTTGGGCTACCTGGAGCTTTCCTTTAACATTTCCTAAACATTTTGGCTTTCCTGATTATTATTATTTATTCTGAACTTCTTGTACCATTTTGCACAAGCCTACTAAAGGTAAGTTGATGAAGTCTCAGTGCAGTAAATGAAAGAAGGCTAAGTGGAAAGCGGGCTGTTTTAAATGCAGTAGATGGTTTATTAATTAATGAGCACCACAAAAAGACTACAAAACAGCCTGTGAAAGTTAAATGGATTTATGCTTGAGTCAGAAATGTTTGAAAGACAGTTTACCCCAACAGAAGAAGTCTCTCTTTTAATATATAACTAATCTTTTGAAAAGTGCTAGGAGGACTTTTCATAAGAAGAGAAGAAAATTGCTGAGATTTGAATTGCAAATATTTGCTGCAACAATTGTTTTCCCGAAATATATATATAAGGTGGTTTCAAATTTTGACTGTTCCTATTTATTTCCAGGTGTGACACATCATCTTACACCTCCCCCTACAAGTCTAAACAATACAAAACCTGTTTTCTTTGGTTTGTTTTTTTTTTTTTTCACAAAACCTGTATATTTAGCTGTCCTAGGCTATTGAGATTGTGTGGTTGCTGAAATTAGCTCATAGTAGCCAGTGAGAAAAGATAACTGCAAAACATTTTTTTTCAGAGCTAATGATACTTTATTTGTTCACACATGATCCCTTTTTGTCATAATTCACATTTATTATACCTATTCCATTTAATTAAAAATAAAGCCTGACAAGCTGCTTTTCTGCCGGATTTTTTTTCTTTTTGCCAGTGGGCAAGGTATGGCCGATGTTTATTTCTGTCTGAACTCAGAAATTTCAGTTGTACTGTATTCAGTGGGTCTCATCTCTATTTTTGTGATAAATGAATGAGGTAGTTAATTTAATCAAGGCAACCAGACTATGTGACATGGGAGCTGAAGTGAGCTTGCTACATCCAGTTTTATTTTGTCAAAGTCCATGGGCAGTCATGAAACAAGTGAGAGATATTAATTTAATTAATCTCTTACTGGGGAACAGGTGATTAATTATATATGTTATTTTAGCTACAACTGTTCACAGCCCAGTGATATTCACCTAAATAACTAACCATTAAGGTTTAATCTTACCCTGGAGAACAACACATACTGGGGTAGGAATTGGTATTCAAGAGGAGGAGCAGGGATGTGGACATTCAGCCTGGTGACCTTCAGGCTATGTCTTCATGAGCATTTTGGGCTGGAGCAGAAAGCTGTTTTGGGGAAGTGGCTGCTCCACCTTGGAGGCAATATTGAACCAGCATGCCAGCAGCAACCATCAGCAATTTCTGGTCCACATAAAGGCCTGTAGCCTCCAAGTCCTACCAGACTTGAATCACTAGGAGAGAAGGGAAGATACCCAAGGAAATGTGGATTTTGTGAAAAAAAATAAAAGGTGTGAACTGTGAACTGCAAGTCAGGGAGCAGGTATGGTGTTAATGCAGGCCGGGTTTATTTCATAGGCTAGATTTACGTGATGAGCTTGGTGCTAATGCCTTCCCACTACCTGGCCATTTACAGCTTTTGTGGCATGAAATCTTTATTTTTCATACTGAAGACAATGTCCACAAACCATTCTGATAATGACCAACGGAACAAGTAAAATTTGCTGGCAATTTATGTCTTTGCTCAGTGTTAATAATAGAAGCAGTGAAGGCTCTTTCATTTATGTTGCAATGTTAATCCATTTTCCCAACTCATACAATAATTATATGTTTTGTATAACTGAGTTTAGCCTATTACATAATTGCATTTAAATCACAAAGTTAAATCCAAAGCAATGGTGTGTTTAACCTGTAACAAGATGCAATTTAAAGTGTAAATAGTCCTATAATTAAAGAAGTAGCAGTTACTCTCCATATGAAAAGACGTTTTTGAATACTGAGAAAATATAATTTCAATGCATTATCATTTTGTTGTTATGCCCTTAATTTCAAGGGACTTTGTAAAGTCTGTTAGCCAAGTCTGACAGAAATGGATGTGGATGCTGAATAAAGTCCTTTTCTCAGTGACTACGCAGCAGCTTTTGGACTCCTGCTCCAGAATTTCTCTGCTCCTTTCAGTATACCTGTGCTACACCTAATCCAGTGAAACCAGAGAATGTGCTTAGCTGCTTCACAGATCTAATTTTCCGTTAAAGGTAGCAATACTACTACTTCTCAGCATGCAGTGATTTTCAGACCTATTTGACTTAAATTGGTATTTATTTGAGGAAGACGAAATCTACTGGTAATTTGTCTTCTGAGTCTAATTAGTAATCTACTGCTCTATCCCAGCTATGGAGTTGAAATAGCTTTAGTTGTTATTTTTTTATCTACTACTCTCAGGATCTAAATTAGATGGCTAATAGACTGGTCAAAATAACAGAAAATTGTTCATCGTTTCTTAATAAGGTTAAAAATCAGCATATATAAACCTGAATAAGCAATTGGGATAATATTTAAATATTATATTATTATCTAATTATATGTAGAAGCATAACATCCTCATTTATAGAGGAAGTATATAATAGATTCATTGTACAAATATTACTTTATGAAACTATCTGAATGCATGATTGTAGTTTTTCAGGTACAAGACCACTGATATTTAGAGACATATTTAGTGTCATTAGCAACGTATTAGAGGAATTAAAGCCTGGTGTTACAGGCTCCTCTCTTTTTTTACTGTCGCTTTGCAAGTGCAAAGGTGTTGATGTCTGAAGCAGTGCAGACTTAATTGTGTTGAACTTATATTTTAAGAAATTTTAGTTTCTCTCTACCTTATTTTCAGCTCAACCTCTGTTTGCTAGGGTTAACACTTTTCCTTGTCTGTTCAAGTTAGCTACCAAGAATATTTTCTCCTTAAGCTCTTAAAAGTCCTTCAGTACTTCAGATATACATGCATTTACTGAGGATAGAAAATGTATATTTCCACCATGCATAAAAACCAGTAACTGAAGCTATTTGCTTGGCAGAGGGACACTGAGCTAAGGAAATTGGTGTTAACAGTCAAATACCAACAGTTAAAAAGAGTTCTCATTAGGAGTTAAAAATGATTGACTGAGAGATGGAGCTACCAAGTGTTTACTGGAATGTGTGAAGGTTTATTAACATTGGCAGGAGGAAAGTCCTATTTGTCTAGACTCTCACAAAATCTAGTGTGTCTGGACTGTGATTTGTGGGAACCTTTCCCCTTTGTAAACAGTATTTTGTTCTAAGTGATAGACATGGCCTCAAGTACACTGCAGTATTGGCCTGGAGCATCAACTGGCTTTGACAGAAACCGGCTAGTTATAAATAACAGGGTAAAACTATGGCCTTTTTTTTAATTCCCTTTGAGCTAGGGTTCTGGAATGGGGTTTCAAAAATTTGCTGGCTCCTTTATTCCTTATGAAAAATTGTGTTTCTGTAGGTGTCATTTTGTGGGATTTTTTTTGTTGTTGTTTTGTGTTTTTTTTTTTCCAGAAAGGATGTCTGGAAGGAAGGAATGTGTATACTTGAGGGCAGAGCATTTCCTAAATTCTTGTAGAATGCTTTGTGTCCTGGGCGCAGATGTTTCTAAACCTTTTTCACGAGGTCATAAAATGGTTAATAAATACAGAACGCAGTGGCCCAGAACCCATCGTTCTTTGCCATTCATCTTCTTCCTTGTTTTAAATTCTGCATGCATTCTGTCACTAGTCGTTACCAGAAAATGACTGCTTTCAGAACTTCTGTACACTGAAATACCACAAACATATACTCTCACTTGCCATGTAGATATTTAACTCCGTTACTCTGTTCTAAGCCAGAGAGTAGGGCAAGTACTTTCCAGCTTAAATATAGTACCCATGATGAATGAATATATTGCCAGTGCCTATTAAAGTCAAGTCATAATGTCATAGCAATTTTGTCACAAACCAGCGTGGCTCGTTTGACAGTAAACCTTTCACTGCAGAAAGCTGTAGTGTAGGTTTAAGCCTGGCTTGTGCACAGTTTAAGAGGGATAGTCCAGTAATAAAGCAACGCAGCCATCAGTCTGGGATGTGTGCCTCAAAGCAAGGCACTATCTCAAATAACAGGGCTGTGCCTGCTGCTTGCTTTCCGTTTTGGAATCAGCATGGAGATGTATAGCAACACTAGTATAACTGTAGTTAAATATACATTGGACAGAAAAACAAGAAGCAATTTTCCTGTGATAAATGGAGTATTTCCGGGCTGCAGAACACCTATTGCTCACTTTATGTTTTGCTGTACGCAGGTGGGACAAACAAGGAGGAGATTTTACTTGGTGCCCTGTTGCATTGATTTGAAAAATAAAAAAACCCACCACCACCACAAAAAAAACCTATCAGCCCTTAGATGATTTAACAGATAAATCTCTTGAAATGATGAAAAGATATCATCAAAAGATTATTTTTTTGTAAGCTCCCAGAAACAGAAGTGAAAGCTGATGATAATTTGTGTTGGTTTTATTTGTTTGGCTTTGATTTTATAAGGGGTTTTTGTAATGCAAATAAATAAAATTTTTCTCTTAAACACAAAACCGGGTTTCGGGAAATTGGGTGTTCCCTCCCCACAGAACTGGACCCCTTCATTCACTGGACACACTTTCAGTCGCCATGTTTCAGCCAGCCCTACTCACCAGTTTTCCATCATGCATAGACAGGAGAGTGCTCCTGTGCCAGTGATACACTTCAGTAAGCTTTGGAGAGGCCTTAAGTCACCACGAGTTTCTTCTGCTGTAACAAAAGCTGCAAGTGTTAAGGGGAGATCACCAGAGAGATTTTTAAAATGGCCACTTCATTACAGCCTCCATTCTTTGAATGACACCTGGTAACACATTGTGCTTTTGCAATTTTGCTGTCAAAATGGATAGTGGTTTATGGATAGTATATCTCATGGAAATAGATTGCATAGCTCACTGTAGAAGCAGTTAGTCAACAAAATGCACTCTGGCATTTGGTGTAGAGACTGTAATTATTTGACTGGTGGCCAGCCTAGGTAGCGCTTGGGAGCCATAAATAGTATTTAGAGGTTGCTGTAAAAGCTTTTTAATTTGTTACACCAGAGTTCATTTACATTGTACACCATATGTCATGGCAAAAGCACCCTCTCTTTGTAGAACATTATGCGCAACACAATATGTTATGAACACTACTTTTTAATGGCCTCCAGAGTAGCTGTAGATAGCTCATCCAGGAGGCTGTTTCAAGATGAATCTGTTACATGGCTGGAAATCCGAGGTCACTTCGTTTTAGCTAATGAAATGACTCAAGATTCGCTCTGCATT
The DNA here is from genome assembly GCA_020746105.1 of Trogon surrucura. Taxonomy (NCBI): domain Eukaryota; kingdom Metazoa; phylum Chordata; class Aves; order Trogoniformes; family Trogonidae; genus Trogon; species Trogon surrucura. The sequence continues at coordinate 12,369,973 of CM036621.1, read as the reverse complement.
TCAGATGAGAAGATGGCCCACCAGCAGTTTAATCTCAATAATGCAAAGTCATTCATTACAGACTAATGCAGGAATTGTCACTGTGCTCAGAGAACACATCCTCGGGAAGCAGAGATAAAGACCTCCTTTTTGCAGGGAGGGAGCCTCTGGCTGAGCCTGAGCCCACTGCTGTGCTGCTGACATGAAATGAGGCAAATGCAACTCCCATGGTGTATTGGGGAGAGGTTACCCGCACGTATGAGGTAATCAGCTTTTGTCCAAGGCTACATGAATGTACATTCTAATTCTGTCACTTAAGTTCAAGAAGCCGAAATGGGGAGAAGGGCAGAGAGAGACTACCAGAGAATGGAGTGCGTGTTTTCAGGAGAAGATGAAAAGAGCTTAGCTGGCTTAGCCTGCAAATTGAAGGCTGAGAGAAGATTGGATTATTCTAAATAAATGCATCACAGAGGATTAAGCATGAGGGAGGAAGAAGAACTCTATAAACTGAAGGACAATGATGGTAGGGGAAAAAAAAATGGTTAGGCACTGTACATTAGCAAACTCAGTCTGGCAATTGAATGATTACTGACTATTAGAAGAATAATTTTCACCTACCTGCCCCCCTCCCCAGATGCTGATTATGTGAAGGAGATGGTAAATTCAGAGTATGCACTAACCTGATAGAATACAGGTGGCATAGTGATGGTCAAAACCTAAAACAACAGGGAATCTGAAACAGCCCTTTCCTTTATAGTCCAAAAGCAGATGATTTTCCTGTTTCTCTTGCAAAGACAGTTCCAATTCACCAAGCAGCTATGGTTTACTTAGGGTCTAATTCACCTGTCTGCATCATCTCAAGCCAACTGAGGAAAGAAAGAGCTGGAGAATTCACTCTGGAAATCTGACCTCAGTTGGTTGGCTTTTTTCGAATCTCACATTGTTTTTTCACCTTTTTTTTTTCTTCCTCTTTCCCTTTCTGCCCAGTTATTTCTAAGCTTTTACTGACACAAGCAAACTTTTTTTTTTTTTATATATATTGGTACAGGTCTCAGACCTGGTTGAAGGTTGCCATAATATTAATAAGCATATTTTTTTGCTGTCAGTATGTTTCCATGTACTTGTATTTGTCTCCATCTCCGTTAAATGACTACTATTCTTAAGTCAACTTGATTTTCCAAAGACTGGTAACTTTTTGAAGCACTGAGGCTACCAAGAGACATTGTTCTTTTAAAGTCAGCATTTCTTTCTCAGTGGAATTCTGCTGTGGCCTTTGTTATAGACAGAATTGTTTGACTCTGTAAAATAAGATATTGGAGGGCCAAAAAAGAAAACCGTGTCCAGTTTATACACAATCACATCCCTTCACAAGCTTTAGTGGTTTTGAGATTCTTGCAAATGAATTTCAATCAGACACATGAAGCTTCTAAAAAGCTATACATCCCTGACAAATCTAAAATCTGTTTCTGAACTCAGAGACCTGCTCTGCCATGGTGGATTTTGTGGTCTCAATGCCTTTTACTTTGTGTTTTAGCCTTTCTGTCACTACTTAGTTTCAAGTTTCAGTGTTAGCTGCATTATTCTATGAAAGGGTGAGAATACCCTTCTCATTTGCGATCTGTGGCACTGGGCAGCCTCTCCTTGTGAACGGAACTAGATAATTGTCACCGGAGAAGCTGTCCCCCTGCTACGAGTCTTGTATGGCTTCATGCTTGTAAGTCTTGCCACCAAAACTCTTAATAACTCGTAAGGTGCCGGGGTGTCCCAAAGACTTGTTGCTATCGGGGCAGCACAGCTAGTACTGCAGAAGTGTGGTGTCTATAACTGCAGAAGCACTCCTGCTTACAGTGCTACAGGGTGAGGGGAATGTGCAGACCTGAGACAGAGACAGCAAACACCCTAAAGGACCCATATTTGCTGCTCTACATTCTCTTACATTCCCTAAATCCTCCCCTTAGAGGGACAGCTCTATCTGCCTTTCCAGACCTGGGTAAGAGGCAACAAAGTGAAGGCTGTTTCTGTCAGCCTTAGTGTCCTCCTGTGACTAGAGGTGGCCTGGCATCTGACCCATCCCTTATCAAAGAGTGCAGGTTACAGCTATTATAGCTTTGGGTTTGGATATTTCTAAAAAAACATTTTACCAGGTGGTAGCAATGAGGATTTGTACCATAATGCCTTGCAAGAGCTGACTGCCTTCAAAGGTAGAAGTGGCTCTGATCATCCCAGTACATTAACCAACTTACGCTTGTAAAACTACCCTCCCTGTAGAAAAGGCTTTTATTGAAATGCAAGGACTCCCTCCAGGGATGTGCGGCTCTCTTCTTCCAAGGCAAGGAAGTAATTAACGGCCACAATCTCTCACCCATGCTGTGCTTCTCACAACACTTCGAAGGAGCTTGTTAGATGCACATAATTTACCGTGCTCATCCCATATTAAACCCATCAATTGCTGAATCCACCTTTTCAAGCTGGGGCCGGAGCCAGAGGAGTGAGTCAGTCATGTGGAGCAGGTGTGGCTTCCTGATTTCATTAATTTAGATAATTGCAGCTCTTCTTCAACAGCATCAATCTCTTTTGTGTCTTACGCAGTAAGTCCTCGGCTTACAAATCCTGTTGCTGGGTCTGCTTGTTGATCAGTTTTAAAAATTCTTCTTTTTCCCTCATGCATGTTGACTCTGTCTGACTGCCCACTCGACCAGTCAAGTCCAATTTCTGTTCTAATGAGCTCTTGGAGACATGATGAAGTTTGAATGCCAAGGGCTGGCAAGGAATTACAGTAGTTCCCAACTTTACTCTGATTTTTCCCTTCTCCAAAGCCCTTATTGCTTGCAGCACTGTAAGTGGGATCAGCTCTAAGGAGATTTTGATTGTGTGAGGAGGGAACATGCAATTTGGAAAAGTAAATAGATAATTACTGGGGGAATATGGCTGGGATAATTACTGGGGGAATATGGCTGATTAATAGTGGTGAAAAGGGAATATTGTCTGTTTTGGAAAAAGGGGAGTGGTATATTTGGGGGCTTAGTGTATTTAGATCAGGTTTACAGATTACCTCTTTTCATGCAGGGCACAGGAACACCTTTACACCTTGGTTTCTTTAACAAATTCAGCAGTCTTCAAAATTAACAGTTATACAGATTTTTAACGGATTTTTTTTTCTTTTTCCCAAATACTGATGAAGTCCTGAAATACTATACTTAACCAAAGTTTTAAAATCTGTAAATTAGAATTCTGAGCTGGAAATCTCATAGAGTCAACAGCTGAAACCTAGCTGTTTATGTCAAAGGATTTGTGTATGCATAACAGAAAAGTGTTTGCCTTTGTAACGTCAACAAATTTAAAATGAACTTACGATTTAAGTGAAACTTTTTGAAGTTTTGGTGCCTCTGAACACCAGATCAGTGTACGAACATGTTCATTCTAACAATTTTATCATTCTTCACTACCAATTTTGGACATTTTTCTTAGTCTTTTTTTGTATTATTTGCAAATCTCCTTTGTGGATTTTAGAGCATTTTCAGAGATATGCCTACATTTTTGGTGTGCTTGTAGTTAGGCAAATCTGTTACATTCTTGGAGAAATTATAAAATAATAATAATATTGAGTAGATATGTGGAACATTTCTTGTAGCTTTATGTCTTTTACGGTTATTGTGTCTTGTTATAGCAGGGACAAAGCCATTCCAGAATTCACCCTTTATCTTTCTCCTGTTATTGACGAATCTTGCAACCTCTGAAAACACACAGATATAATCAGGGGAGCTTCAACCTGGTGAACCAAGAAACAGACCTAGGAATACTTTGATCAGTATGATTAGCTATTTCCAGAAGAAATAAATTACAAGGATTTAACTGTCAGCTGTCTTTGCTAAGTGTCTAATTTTCAAATTAGTGATTTTAGAGGCAGGCACAACGTTCAGAAGTCTACAGACCTGCTTGCTACAGGAAACACTCCATCCCATTTCCACAGACCAAATTCTATGTGCACTAAAACCAGCTGCAATGGATGGCATTTTATGACACTACGGGAGAGCTTCAACTGACTTCAGCAGCTTTGTTTACTGCTGGGGTCTGATCCAGGCAATGGCGAGTAGCGTGGCTGGATGAACGGCACCATTAGAGTGAGAGCTAACAAATCCTCTCGGATGCTTGATCATCTAATGTTCAACTCAGAGGTGATTTCAGAAATGGAGGCCAAGGCCTTTTGCAGGGGATATGACAGGAAGCGAGATAATGTAATGTGGCAGATTCTGCATGGAGGAGAATTGGGGTCATTTGGTATGCCCATGTATAATGCAACCTTATGCCGTAATTAAGACGCTGGGTAGAAGCTGTTGAGAAGGATTAGCTACTGATCCATACATTTTACGTTTCTGTTTATTTAAGATAAAGCCTCATGCTACAGAGCACTTTTTTTTCCTTTTTATTTTTTAATATTAAGTCCCTTTAAAGCTTAATTTCCTTTATTTCCCTTGTAGATGTCTGTTATTTTAAAAGTCTTTATCTCTGTTTAGGTGAGAAAATTAATTTCTAGAAGGTGGTCTGGCTTTAGAAGTTGGCCTATAAAGCAGGACAAAACTCTATAGAATTGAACCATAATTCCCATGATTCATCACATCACTATCCCCAAGGGGATGTTGCTTATTTTCAGGAAAAGAGTGAAGAATTCTCATTTTTCAAATATATGAGCGTGATTGTGTGTGCTTTCTTTTTAAATAGTGAAATTTCTCATAAAAACTGGACACTCCTCCTGAAATATTCTTTAATCAAAAATCTAATTTCCTATCAGTAGACAGCTATGATAAAAAAATATCACTTGCTCAAATTCTGGAGAGAAAGACAGGAAGATGTGAAATAATTCTGTAGAAGGAAGCTGTAGACTGAAGACTAGAGCAGACATGAGCTTTTGGACTCCTGTTAGAAGTTGGCTTTGATAGAAGACAGAGGGGACAGGCAAAACCAGGTTACAGTCAATTATTCAATTCATTCCTATCACTGGTTATTTCAAATCTTTAGGCTGGTGCTTAGGAACAAAAGGTTGGGGGAACCATCTGTTTTGAAAGTGTGCCAGTGAAAATAAAACGATCAATTAGTATCAAAAGGTAGACTTTTCATCTGACACAGAAAGTGGAAAAAATGCAAAGGTACAAACCCCTGTGAACAGATCCCTTAAAGTTTAACGTGTGTTTGAAACTCATCTCCCTGTGCGATCTACTGTAGGTGATCCTGCTCTGGCAGGGGGTCTGGACTAGATGATCTTTTGAGGTCCCTTCCAACCCCTGATGTTCTGTGATTCTGTGATCTCGGTTTTTTTTTCTATCTAAAGAAAAATCATTCTGCTTCTCTTTCTGTTTTTCTGTGCTGTTTTCTTGCTCTCAGCAAATGTTCCAATTGATATCCATGTTAGATTGGTCAATTTTACCAATTTTATACTTGTTTAGCCCTTTGCAATTCCCATTGTACTTCAGTGGAGCTGAAGGACTTTGAAGACCATCTCTTAGAAGTTTCAAAGGCGGTTATTTCAACACGTTTAGCCTAAAGATGATTTTCCTCCCATTTTTTTCCCCCAAAAAATGAAAAGAAAACCCCAGAAACCATCTGAATCAATTCTTGAGGGCTCCATCAGATCACTGCTAAGTTCTTAGAAGACCAGACAATTTCTACTTTTCTGTGGTGAGTAGGACCAGAGGCCCATCTGTTCCATAGATGAAAACAAGGTATAGTACGCCCCTGTTCATGGACAGTTGACCTGTAAGGGAATTAAAGGTTTGCGTATGTTACAGTTTAAGTTTCCTTTCAGAGGTTGGTAAATGGTTAGGTAAATTCACTATCTGTGAAGGAGTACTTTTTGTTATTCAGCTGAAACAAAGCTTAGAAATAAAAACACACCACAAGGCCCTTCCACGAGGAAACCCACTCTTAGAACCAAACATGTGACAGTCTCGCATGCCATATGGATTTCACCAAGAACAAGTAATAGGCACAAAATTCAAGACTCCTAAATTAAAAAAAAAAAAGAAGTCTATTGAGTGCATTTGTATCTCCCAGTGTCTCCAGTTCAGAAAACAGAACATTTTTCATATTTATGATGAGTAATTTGAATCAATTCATAATTATCTTGTGTAAAATTAATTCTCTCAGTGCATAAGTGAAGTAAAATATTCAAAAGGCAAAATGAAATGGCCATAATAAGAATATTTGTAACAGACACATGCACACTGCACTCAGTAAACAATTTTTGGATCCTTTTGCAAGACAGTGGCACCCACCTGATCTTGTCTCCCATTTGCCTGATTTTCCTATGGATAAAAATTCAAAACTCAGCTGTTTCCAATGCAAGCCTTTTCCTGTTCCTGCATCCTTCTTAAATTCATTTGGCACACAAATTTCAGTGTGCTCTTGAGTCCGCTTTTACTAGGAAATGCAGGCTGAGAGCTTCAAGGATCTGAGAAAAGGCCAATTTCAAGAGTAAGCGTGTGGGTACACTGCAGCTTTTACATCTACTCTTCCCCATGGCTCTAGTGCAATACCTGTGTCCTGCTATGAGCTCTGTTTCCAAACACTACTGCTATTAATAGTGTTTTCCAACAGAATAACTCATTTCCCCACCCTGGTCATTATGGGCAGTCAGTGACCTTTAACAGATGAAAGCCTGAGGCAGTGCTGAGTGAACTTGCTCCATGCAATCAAAGCAAATTCAGAAGAATAATTGTTGCATTAAGCCTTATCCAATGCTTTTAATGACAAATTTACTCTCTGTTGTTATTAAACCCAATGGCGCCAGTGAAAGAAATGTGCCATTTTCAGTTTTTAACAGGATCTTTTTTAACTCCTACGGGATGCAGGATAAAGTCTACAAAATTTTTTTGTGTTTTTTAAAACTAGTTTTGTCTTACCTCTATCCAAGTCGTGGAGTTGGCCCTCAAGAAGTGGGTAATTAGACTCCATATTAGTTGACTAATTTGGGGATATGCAGTGTATTGCTCATGCCATAAAAACAGGTGTCTCCAGGTATGGCTTAACTGTACAATAAGGTGCACAAGGACAATGAATTTATGAGTATGATCCGTGGAATGAATGGCCATCAACAGGCAGAATGTGCCAGGGCATCTTTCTCTGGAGACTTCCTCTGGAGATGCATTTTCTTGGGGTAGAAATACAGTTCTGTATTCCTACCATTCTTGACAAAAGAAAAAAATTGGTGGGGCCGAGGCAGAGGGAGGAGAGAATGCTTCAGCAATGACCTTGAATGTCTATGTACCTCCACTTTTAGATGATTTTTTTATGTACACCTTAAAACAACTCAGCATGTGAAAGCAAACATTCAGACAACTGAAGGAGGATGGCTCCAGAATGAAGGTCTTTAAAAATCAATACGGACCACTGGAAAGCTCAGGCCACTTGATTGCTTCTAGTTGAGTCAGTGGCTAAGTGTGAATGGAAATGTAGAATCCCAATTTTCTGTGACAGTAAAATTACACTACATGGAAGTTTAACTGTCGAGGACAGAGGAAATGTTTACAGAGGACTTTGTATTTTTGAGAATCAGTGTGATGGACTGAGGTGGCCATAGTCTGAGCCCTTCAAGATTGCTCTGTACATTTAAAAATATTTTGTTTCTAATGTGTTACTACTATGAAGTCAAGCCTGTGATTCAGACACTCTCCTCCTAGCCTACTATAAGCCAAGGTAATCTGCTTAATATTTGCCTTCTAGGAGATGCCCTTCCTCTCAGGTGGCCAGAGAAGGTGTCTGTCCCCATCCAGGACAGTAAATGTCCCGAGAGTCTGTCTGTCTACTGTTGGGTGTATTTGCTCCTCATTTAGGGAGTTTCATGTTTACTGATTCCTCCTTTGATAGGAGTGAGATTCATGCATTGTGCCATCTCCAAATTATTTTTAGTGACAGGCAATTTAAGGTAAAGAAGGCATTCATTTCATCTTAGTGCAATGACTATTTAAATGGTTACTATACTTAGCAGTACAAAATAAGAGACAAATAAGCTACCTAAATAGTAACTTAGCTCCAAGAGGTTTGCAATCTGGCTCATCCATTTCAAAAGTTAACAGGATATTTATATCACTGTCTGTTTTATGCTACACAGTCTCCAAAGAACAAGCTCCTACAATATGGGAACAAACCTATTTTCCATATGTATCTGTTGTCCTCTGGGATTCCATTCAAATAAAATTTTTCCTCCTCTGCTTAGGGATATACATAACAGTTCATGAATTACTGGAATAAAAATATCAATTGTCATATTTCCTTAATTTATTAATGGTTTCCAGTTTTTAAATGCTTCTGTTGTCCCTTGAGTATTGACAGATAGTAAACAAAAACCTTTACTGAATGCAAATGCAATGCGTAAGGAATTATTTTGTATTTAAATGGACTATAAATGGATAACTGATCCACCATAAATGCAATACTGTATACTATGTTAGTGGGGCTTTGAGCTCCTGTAGCTGGGCAGCAGGTTTTGGGAAGAAAATACAGTAAAAAAAATGTTGCTTGATTAAAGCTATGAATACAGGTATGTTTTCAGAACTTTTGTCTGGAAATGTTTCTCTTAGCTCCAGGACAGGAAGAGTATTTTGAAAAGAAACACAACTCAGTAGTAACACGCTAGTGATTATTCTCACCAGCTTTGTAGCAGCATCAGGTTTTACTTCCCACTATGTTACTGTGCCACATATCTCTTGGTTATTCCAGATCAGTTCTACTACAAATGTTCTCACTCACCGAATGAATAGATATTCAATAGAGGAGAGAACAAAACTGCAGGATTTATGACAGTGGCTGAACATGCCCTCTATGTCTTTATATGAAGGACAACAGCAAAAAAAATTTCTTTGAAGGGGGAGGAATTCAGACACTCCAGCTTTGGTCATGTGGTGAAAATACATTTTTCCTCAGTAGATTGAAAGACACCTCCAGAAACACATTCAGAGTGTGAGCCTGAGTTGTGTGCTGAACTCCCTGGCTGCTGCAGGTGCCTCTATCCCCAGGGACTAAAAGCAGCTTTGATTAACCTACTCAGTTAAGTTCCTAAAGTCAGATGGATTCAATCTTCTTTCACAGCACCTACTGCGGGAGAGGATGAGGCTCAGATCTACAGAGAGAATTCAATATCCTACTTTCTTGTTTAAAGAGACAAGCCCACAGATATCAGTAGAAGTGGGACACATAGGTATCTCTGGATCTTCAAATTTACTGGGTAGTGCTAACATCAAAGCAAACGACGATGTTCTGTCTCCTCGGATTTTTGTGAATGTATGAACTGTCTTTATCATGTGAATGTAAATTCATTGTGGAAATATATGTTCCTCATTATTTCTTTTCCTCCTTGAAATACTAAAACATTAGCTTGCCTATTTTGTCTGAGTTCCCCTTTCAGTTGCCTCTGTAGCTTGCTAACCCATTACATTCTCCTGTGTTTCCTCTTGACCTCCTTGTGGCTCACCTGCTTGGCTAATAACAGTTTGGGAATCCACAAGCCAGCAGGACTCTTCCTGCCTCGCAGAGTCTCGTGCGTGGCTGTCTGCTGCGACACATTGCCGATGCACTAGTACAGAAAAGCTGACTGGGATTATTAGCTCAGGCATTGTTTCCCCTCCTGTATTAATTTAAATGTAGGTATTGCGTTGAAGGCCCTGAAGTGGTGCTCACAACCCCTGTTTTGTGAAATGATTCCTTCCAATGTTTATTGTTGCTGTTTTTCAGGGATGGTGATGTCATTTGTATGGGTAGGTAAGTAAATTGCTGCCACTTCTCGAGAAATACCGAATTCTTAAGTAGTGAATTGGGCTACTCTTATTTGCAACAAGAAAGGAAAGTGCAGAGACTACAACTCCATCACTCTTGTCAGCAACAAGCATCTCAATGAGGCAAAAGAAGGTCCTGTTTTCAAGACGACGGGTTTCCCTACCAAATACAGCTGTTGCTATTGGAAGGTATCACCTATCACAAGGGAAGACTTGCGCTTTTAAAATATTATTTTGACTAGAGTGAACAGAGATTTTAGGAGAATGTGTCCTGGAAATCAAACCTTCACCTATAAAAACTTGAAAAGGTTTTATTTTGATAAGATGTGGGTATTGAATTTTTGTGTCAACTTTATGTGAACATGCAAAAAAATATAAATATGTATAATCGTCCAAGCATTTTACACACAGTGGTTGCTTTATATAAAAAATACGTGAAAAAATGTTTTGGAAATTCCAAGAATAAGGCATTGTTACATTTTCTTAAATGGTGCTTTAAAAATACTCATAATTGCTTCTAAAATATTTTGTTGAGGGAAACTGCATGGGTTTTGTTAAATAAGCAGTAATGAAAGTTTATGTCTTACACTCTAAATTGTCATAACTGATGTAAACAGGATGAATAATAGGCCTAAGGCAAGACTAGGAACTCTAGTGACTAGAAACTCTAGGTGATCCTGCTCTGGCAGGGGGGCTGGACTAGATGATCTTTTGCGGTCCCTTCCAACCCCTAACATTCTGTGATTCTGTGATATTATGTTAGGATACTGTGAATTTTTGTCTGTAATGGCTATAACCAGAAAGCTTTTTCTTTCTCTCACCAACTTCTAAGGCATTTATCTGTCTGGTGGAAGCTTTTCTAATATTTATCCCTTCTGTTTTAGACTGGTCCAAACCAAAATTATATAGGCACACATTCAGGAGATGTGAGGGAGCCCAAATCTCAGCTTGCAACTGGGTGTGCAGTGCTTAGAAACAATAGATCTTGTACTAAACATCCAAAACATTGGAAATATTGTGATTTCAGTGAAAGCTCGTCCCTAGTTCTTCTTTGATGTCAGCTTCACTCAGAATTCTGTCTCTTCTTTTGATCCTTTCAGTGCTCAGAGTTGAGAAACTCAATGCAGAATTACCAATTTGGTTAAAACTTCCTGCTAAGGTGGCTGCTAATTTTAAATAGTTGATGCAACCATAAATCACCAAGAAAAACAATACTTAAAAAAATCAGGCTACATCAGCACCTATCATTAGTTCTACTCCATCAGTGAATTAGCAGCCAAGCCCAGCTCCCTCAGGCAGATCAATCATACTGTTCGCAGGTTCCCATGATACCGTCCCACAGCAACCAGTCTCTAGCTGTTATATCCTGCACAAAATATCACCAACTCTTCCCTTATATTCATACTAATCCCCAAATGTTTAGCTCACCAAAATCTCTGGAACAATCTGCCCACAACAAAGAGGGACACCACCACTGTCAAGGCTGCTTTTCAGTTGTCCAGACAGCACTGGTGTGTTTCACGGCATGAGAATTGGCTTAGAAGAGGAGAGACAGTCTTTCCTCCTGGCGATCAGCACTGCTAAAGCCATCATGGGCTGATTGGTAATGAATCTGAGACTCTCCTGTTCATTCCCGATTTCAAAACATTTATGTGAGGTTGTGTCCATGTCGCATCTGGCCACTTAGGGAATATGCAATAATCTAAAGCATTTCCTTTGCAGATGACAGATGGGATTAGGGGAGAGGGACTGATGGATATCATAGAGAGCTTTCCATGAATATCCTTACATCTTATTGATGTTAGAGCTAAATCTGGTATAGCTTGGAGCAGAGAAGGCGGTTTCTGAAAGCCTTAGGAAAGTAATACAGAGGAAGTAGATATTTTCACCTTAAACAACAACAACAAAAATTTAGTACATTTCCTAAGCCTCACAAATAAGGAGTTAACAGTCTCTTGAAAGAACTTAAAGATGATAGAAAATGCTCAGATATTCTTGGGTTGCCATCAAGATAAGCAGACACACAAGGGAGGAATTAGTGGGTGACATCAATTTTCTTGTCAGCAAGAAGAGATGCTCTCCAGTATCATGAGTCCTAAGTCTATATGGACTGATGCTGGTCAGAGGCAAATGAATAATTAAAAGCAATTACCCTATGCAGTATCAAGGTATCAATGCATGTTTACGTGGTATGAAAGTACATTTATATCGGTTGGGGCTTGGAATCTGTATGTGTCAGTGGAGAGTGGAGAACGTTACTCCAGTGCTCAGAAAGCTTACACCATGTGTGCGGTGGCATAGGACTCTACTTTTACATGAAAACACTGCTTACTGTATGCATCATTAAACTGATGCAGTGCTAAGGTGGCAAAGCATTGCACTCATACTTCTCCCTTGTTGATTTTTGCTTCTCTCCATCTCCTGTTTGGACATCTGGGATGCAGTCTCTTTCCAAGAACTGAGTCACACTGAATAACTGGGGTGTAGCTGCCACTTTTGCAGCCCCAAGGACTTCTGCAGCCTGCTTGAGGCCTTGGGATCAAGGTGGCAAATGAGACTATCAAATGGATTGCTTCTCTCTTCCTACTGAAAGTATAACACTTCACCCCTCTGGAACGTGTTAAGTCACTGATCAGTGAAATAAACATTCATGTCCATGAGCTGAATCTCACCTGGAGTTCCCCAGGTCTAGTGTCAGCCAGCTTGGCTTTTACAAGGAAGGATGAAAAGCGTGAACTGTGCTCCTCCAGAGACAGAAAATTTGGGTTTTTTCCATAGATCTGGGAACATTTTTTTTATTATTATTATTTTCACACTGAATCCAGCTGGGTTCTGCAGAAGCAACTCCTCCTCGCCTCTCACCCAAAGGCTGGAGCTCAGAGCTGATGGCTGTTCTAGCTGAGGCTTTCAACCTTGCCTTCAGCAAATATGGTTCAAGTTCAATATGTATTTGCTTCTCTGTAGCCTGCTGGAATGGCAGGACTCTGACTCAGAAAGCTGCCTGCAGTTTTAGAGAAAGTTTAATGCTGAATGAAATGGATTTTAAATGGAAGAAAGGTGGTGTTGCTAGAATAGCTTTTATCATACATCCACTATGGGGTTGGCATCTCTGTGAGTAGGTGATTAAGAGTCCCTGGACATGCTGTATAGAAATTATATCAAACCAGATCTCAGACTGAAGAAATTCTGTTCACATATATGTTTTCTCTTAGCAAATGAATGTTGTCACCAAGGCAAAAAATAGTAGGGAAAGGAAGGTTGACATGTAAGGAGGAGGGTACATCTTCTATTTATGTTCTGCAGATGTCTTGTCAATTAATGTTGCTGCAGGTAAATTCACAGCAAACGAGACCTTAGGTCTCAGCTACTGCAGCAGTTCTTGAAGTTTTAGCAGTTCAGATTTATCCGAGCAAATGCTGGCTCAAACCATGTGAATCATCTTTAAATTTTTAAAAAGCAGCTTGATTTAAAAAAATGAAAGGTAAATGACTTCAGATGTAAAACTGCATCAGGAGACCTAAATAAGGAAAAAATATTGTTACAGTGACAGTAATATTAGCTGCCACAAACAAAATCAGTCAATAAAAGCACTTTGGAAAGTTAAAAAGCCAAATGAATGAATAAGCCTCTCCCTAAATTCAATATTCTCTTGTATAAAATATTAGCACTCGGACTAAAATTACCTCCTGAGTATAGTATTTTTTAATTTTTTTTTTATCAGCAGTCTCTCTTTTCCACCTAGTAAATTAATTTGTTCAAAACTGCAGTGTGTTGCCAGCACTTTCCAATACACGTATATAAGATAATGCACCCTTCATCCACCCTAAATCTCTCATTCCACAGGTTATTGATTTAGCCATACTGCTGTAAAGACAAACAGCTAAGTTCTCTGCCTTTTTCTGACTCAAATGACCAAAGCTTCTCTTGCTTGATGAAATCTGCCTGTGATAATGAGGGCACTGGGGACTAGCTTTGCGTGTGGCCAAGGATGGAGCCTGTGCTGAGAGTCCCTTGCCCACCATGCTGGTGGCTCACAACTAAGGTTATGCTCTGATGCAGGCTCAGTTTGAGTGGCAGAGATTTCCTGAAAGGGGAAAAGCCAGTCTTTGTCTGTAGACTGAAGAAGTTAATTGATAAGAACAAGCAGAGGCAGGAAAGAGCTCTTCACCAGCAAATCTATCCCAACTTGCTTTTTTTCAAGCAGCTGAGGTAGTGAACTTGGAGAGTGTGTTGGGTAATAGTGATATGGTTAGTGAAAAACATCCCAGGGACTGGGCTGCTTACATTTGCTTTTTGGTCCTGTGTTTCTGTTAGGAGCATAGAAATCCCACCTCAACTTTCAGTGCTGTGAAGAGTTAATACTGTCTATATGAAGATGAAGCTTTTCTGTCTAACAATGTGGAGTGATGTGTGTGACCCCTCGTGTTGCCAATGACCCTGCCCAGGACTGTGAGCCAGCCAGCTCATCTCCTTTCTTGAGTAAAGCTTCATAAGTTTCATTACCCTTAACTCCTGGTCTGCAGGAGGTTGTGAGGTCTGCATTTTCATGCACTTTTGAACATCCTTGGATCAACAAGGCTCACCCTGAATTTTCTGTTTGTAAGACACACTGGAATTTTGAGCTAAGGTTGACCTAATTGATTCGGAAATTTTGACCCTGCTTTCCAGGGTCAGTCATGCAGGCTTTCTCCTCCTCTGGGGAAGGTTTCTGTGGTTCAGTGTGCCAGAAGCATGTCCTTCAAAGAGAACACCTAAATCTCAGTAACAGAGACTGTTACTGCTTCTGCAGGGCATCTTCCTTTTGTGGGCACACAAATCCTGCCTGTGTCATCCAGCCAACCTCTGCTGCTGCTTACAGACTTTTGCACTAACCTTTGATTTTCAGGCTCTCTGATGGTCACCGAAAATTGTCACAAACAAGCAGGAAGAAGTAAGAGCAAAACTGTTGCTAGTTGGCAGCTGTGGCTTTGGTTTCCCTTTTCTGGAGAAAACATAGAATCTGAATGTTTAAGAAGTACCTTCAAAATGCTCTGGGGTCGGGAGGGAAAGCACGGAAGATAAGGCGCCATGGCAATTTGCTTTTCCTTCTCAGCATGACCTGGTTTTCATACCTCTTAGAAGAAAAAAATCCATATGAAGCCATGTAAGACAGGGTGACTTTTCACTCATTAGAAGGAGCAGCAGCTGGTCCTCTGGTACATGCCAAGTGAGTGCCCTGGTGCCCAGGGCCTTCACAGCCAAGGAGACATGTTACTTTCCCTTTGTTTATCAGGATGTCTCCACTCCTGGATCCAGTGCCACATTAGCCCATTCCAGCAGCAGCTCAGCAAACAAAGGATAACTGGTTGCAGCTCACTTCCAACTACCAGATAGTACCACATTTGATGGTTTTTTGTTTGTTTATTTTCCCTGACAAGGACAGCTGTTTACTAGAACTCATCTCCAGCTTTAGTGAACATCAAAAGGGATGTCTGTGAGACTGCAGCTGGATTTAGATGGTATAAAGCCCTTCAAGTGGCTGCTTCAATCTCTTATATTTTTCTGCATCCTCAGTCATCCTCAAATAGAGGTGAGTTAATTTAAAATGTATCTCCAGGTTTTCCAAATGAAATTAATGTGACTATCCTAACTTGTGTTTCAGGATCACCTTTGGAGTTAAGTGTAGCACATATTGATTTAAAAAAACAAAAATACAAGCAGAAAAGAACATCTATCCTGAAATACATACATGTATTTTTCTTCAGTGAAAGTAAATATTTGTAGAGAGGGGAAAGTGCATAAACTGGGGAGCATTCTTTGTTATTCCTCTCCTCCTAATATCAATGAGCATGCACTTAATCTCAGGAAGATCTGATTTAGAAGTACTGTGCTTTCATGTTGTATGCCTGTATGACTGTTTATTTAGTTGTGGGTTGATTGATTAGGAAATAAGTGCTTTTCAAGTTGACAGTATAAATAATGAAACTTTATTAGTGATATATATGACACATTTAACAATGCTAATTTTCTGTACTGCTCTGTGTAATTCACTTGCCTCTTTCAGTAGGCTGTAAACAATAGAAGGTTTGAGGGAAATTGCTAATTTGTTGGCTTTTTAAAAGGCAGTGGCTAGGAACCCAGAATTCACAACTATTTCCAGAGTGCCACCTAGTGGGGAGAGAAGTGAAGCCACAAGAAAATTCAACTCCAATCCTGCTTTGGAGAGTATGTCTTAATATGCAGAACTGTCTCATCATTTTCCTCTACAGTTAAACAGAGGTAGCTACTAATGGCTTTTATGCAGTTTAGTGGTAATTGCAAAACTTTATTTCTTCCTGCTTTATTTGTATACAAATATGTATATGTATGGTAGAAATAATGAAAATGAACTCCTTGTCTGCTTTTAGCTTTTTGAAAAAATAAATGTCTGACCTGAGCCCAGGCTTAAGATTTGATTATCTTGTGTTCTCATACCTCAAAAGGTTTGTCATTAAATCTTCGTTTATTTTTCACTCTTTTAATTAAAATATAGATCTTTACATTTAAAATAGTGATATATAAATTAAAGACCACTCTAATGAAAAAGACTTTAAATAAAGAGCTTTAAATGATTGGTTGATGACTTGTTGCTTTCAAGTGTGGTTTTACCACAGGTGGTGCTTGGTGCTCCTTAGCAAAGCCCCAGCTCCTGATGGTTATAGCAGACTCATTGCTACCCTTAAAGTAGGTTTCTGCTACCACTTAACATCTCACTAATTGAGGCAATTTTGAGGGTGTCCAAAAAAACCCCCAATTCTGCTGCCTCTGCAGATGCCATTTTTGCAAGTGTGGTACCAAGTTTGATGGGGGAAATAGCAGGAACTCACCAGATTCTTCTCACTTGAAGGTGACTGGGAGGTGAGCAGGGCTTGGCTTGGGCAGGCTGCCATGGCTGGAGGGCAGGGGGAGAGGGAAGACCAGCCTGTACATCCAAATATCCTTGCATCTATCTCCTGTGGGTAGACTGAGTGTGATGTTTCATAACCCAGACAGCCCCTTGTTGTTGTGTTTGTGAGGTTCCAGGCTTTTACAGGTAAGCCTTACAAATTTGGCAGCCTGAATAAAGGTGAGGCTGCAACCTCTGCTGCCTTTAGTGCTGAAGGCATGGAGCAGGGTCGTGGCTGGGCAATGTTGACGGTGTCTTTCTGAGGAGGGATCACATCTGGACAGGTGTTTGTGTCTCTTTTGTTATTGCTGCCTCCTGGGAGGAGAGTTTGGGGATATTAACTACTTCTACATTTCACTTTATAAGCAATTCCTGTCAAAGGATGTTGGTGGTATGTTGGGAGTGTCTTCTAGCTTTCAGTTTGGTGCAGTTTTACAGCAATATAAATTCTGAGTTCATTTTGTGCCAGATAGTCCTGTGGTAGATGTTTTTGTCTTTCCAGTCAAAAGCAGGAAAATGAAGTCTGCTTCACTTTCATTTCTACCTGCTTCTTAATTCATGTTCCTCAAATTTCTCTTTTAGCTGTGGCGTATTGCAGGGAATAATGTCAGGGAAGAAATGTAGTTACACTCATAGTGACTGCCTTAACAATTTAGAAATGTTTTCAGTAAGCATGTCATCTGGATTGGTTGTGTATCTTTGAGATATATTTTTTTTTAATCTATGGTAAAAGTAATATTTACATTATGGAGTCTAAAGTAGTGTATTGTTATGTCCTTTGGGTGTACAACATGAGTAAATTTATTGACCTCGAGATAACAAGATGGGAATGACAAGAAAACTTGTATGAGAAAAGCAATGTGAAACTGTGACAGGAAGATGATTTTTTTTTTTTTTATTCTTCCTGAATTTTGCATAAGCTGTGAAGGAGAAGACTCCTATACCAGCAGCAGTGAGCAATTAGCAGGAAAAAGGAGTAGGGATGCTGTGTGTGAAGCGCTGCTTCCTGCCTGCTATGGTCCAAGCTCGGCTTTTGCCTTTCTTGGATAAAACAAACCACAAAGTTATGCAGCCTGCATGTCTGCAAAGCCACAAGAGGAACAATTTGTCAAAGAAAATGTTTAATGGCAGCAGGGAGAGTCCTCTTTCCACATGTGCTTTTAAACTTTTGTTGGCAGTAGGAGGAGATGGGACTGGAAAGGGAAGGAGCAGAGAGGAGGTACTTGGGTGCTTTTGTACTAGGAGAGGCTGGTTTCTAATGAGGTCAGAAATGTAGACTGAGTGTTGTTGGCACTAGAATATACTATCAGCTTTACAGGTAGTTATTTCCCTATACCCAAGGGCTTTTATATATTCTTCTCAGAAGGATTATAATAATCTGAAGGTGTAGTGTAGGAGATGTTTTCCTCTAGTGGTATTATTTTCTGAAAGAGGAGCTCTAGCATAATTATTCTATATTTTTATGGTTCTTGGTACTGTGTAGAGTGGGTTTCAGATGTGTGTGTGACTGAAATCTGGAAGGCAAGAAAGGGACTGGAACGGCAGGCATGTGGTGCAGACCTGTGTTCATGAGATACAACTGCAGGAGTTGAAACAAGCAATAAGGAATCATAATCTTTTGAGAGTCACAGATTGGTTTGTATTTCCATGACTGATGTGCCTTCATGCGAACTGCAGGTGGGCACCATATATATAACTTCCATGTCACGAGCACAGCTCTTGGACACAGCAATAATTCATAGAATGGCTTAGGTTGGAAAAGATCTTAGAGATCATCTAATCCAACATCCCTGCCATGGGCAGGGATACCCTTAACTAGACCAGGTTGCTCAAAGCCTCATCCAACCTAGCCTTGAACATCTCCAGGAAGGGGGCATCCACAACCTCTCTGGGCAGTCTGTTCCAGAGTCTTGCTATACCCTTGTACTGAAGTATTTTGTCCTAAGATCCAATGTAAATCTGTCTCCTTCAATTTAAATCCATTTCCCCTTGTCCTATTGGTGGACACTCTTGTAAAAAGTCCCTCTCCAGCCTTCCTGTGGAAGGCAGTTACAAGGTCCCCCCGGAGTCTTCTCTTTTCAAGACTGAATGATCTTGGTTCTCTCAGCCTGTCCTCATAGCAGAGGTGGTCCAGCCCCTTGATCATCTTTGTGGCCCTCTTCTGGACTCGCTCCAACAGTTCTATGTCCCTCTTATGGTTGGGACACCAGAACTGGATGCAGTATTCAAGGTGGGGTCTCACAAGAGCAGAGTAAAGGGGGAGAATCACCTCTCTTGACCTGCTGGCCACACTCCTCTTGATGCATCCCAGGACAGGGTTGCCCTTCTGGGCTGCATGAGCGCACTGCCGGCTCATGTTGAGCTTCTCATCGATCAACACCCTCAAGTCCTTCTCTTCAGGGCTACTCTCAACCCACTCTGTACCCAGTTTATATTTGTGCCTGGGATTGGCCCAACCCAGGTGCAGGACCTTGCACTTTGACTTGTTGAAGCTCATGCAGTTTGTACTGGCCCATTTCTCAAGCCTGTCAAATTGGTAAAGTTATAATTTTCCTGCATTTTACTTTTACTACTTCACTTCTGCTTTCCCTACTGAGGTTGATTCACTTTGCTGCAGTTTCAAACAGATGCATTAGATCATTTTAGGCTGAGTTTTGAAACCAGCTTGTTAGAAACTTTTTTTTCGGTTTCCACACTTACTGCCAACACTCCTACTTGGATCTTGCCATTGTGAAGGCTGACAGTCAGTGGTCTTGTAGAAGCAGGAACTCCAAATTTATGCCCCTGAAAAAAAGAGAAATTTGTAGTTTTAGCTTAGCGACAAAGAGTTCCTTGAACTCCAGAAGATCCTCTGGTGTTTGACTCAAAGTATTTGATGTTTTTCCTATAGAAAGAAAACATCCTAAATCATGTCTGGAGATGCCTCCAGTTGATTAGTGTGGGGATTTTTACTCCCTCTGAGCCTAGTTTTATTTCACTCATGGGAACCATTTATCCAAGCAAAAGAACGTGTATGCTCCTGAATTATTTTTGTTTAGCTAATATCTCTAAAATATTTTCTGTAACTGTTTAAAATATGTGGCCTGCACAAAATGCGTGTGAATACAGTGTGATGAAAAGGTTTGTGTGTCATTTTTACCTCTTAAACTACCCAAGCAGGACAGAAGAGGCTTTCTGTTGCATCAGCTGTTACCTTACCACTTCACCTCACTTCCATCTCTCAACATATTGCTTCTAATCTGGTGTTTTCTAACATCCTATTTTCACCAGCCTTTACCATTTATTTTTTTTTCCTCCATATTATGATGAAGAATCTGTTACTGACTGCAGTTTTTCATAGTTGTCACTAAAGAGTGATGAGTTCAGGCTAAAATACTGTGAAGTTAATGAAAGTCTTTGCATTGATTTTCATACTTTCCAGTGTTTGTACTATGTAGTCATTTCAAGGGACGTTGGATCAATCCCATCAGAACGCTCTCTAAGATTTGCCAAAAGTAGAAATAAAGTACCATTAAAACCGAAGACTCAAACATAAGACATAGATGAGAATCTTCTCATCACAGATGCATTTACTTAGTTGACTTCCATATGAACACAAATATAAGAAGGGGCCCGTTAACCTAGGTGTTAGTGTAAGGATTGTATCTTTTTAATTACTCCAGAGTTTGTAAGAAAATGAGTCTGTTAAATATTTCATTAGCAACTGTAATAAAATATTGATTTTGATTTCTCCATTAATCCGTATTACTTTGATTCTGTACTTTTTAAACTTTTAATAATTTAGCAAAATCTTTTAGTGGGCACTTCTTCCTCTAACTATGCCAGGATGGGGAAAACAATCACTCTGAAAAGATAATTAACTCAGTTAATTACACATCATGTCATAACCTCTGGTTTCACTTTATTTTTTAGCTATTAATATAAACAAATAGGTAATCTCTTCTTGAAGAAAACCTTCCCACACACTTTTAAGCCTCCAAAACGACTGTTCAAAACATGAGCTAATTAGCACATAGTAATATTTTTGAATGAATGGTTTGCAAAAGAATCCCAATCCCTTTTCATGGGGAAGAACAAAGCATTCTTATTTCAGAGAAAGGCTGGCCTATTCTGGTGAAGCTGGAAGCTTGAAAGAAAAGCCAAAGCGTCAGCTAGATACAAATGAGGATATGGAAGAAGTAAAATATCAAAAATCTAGTTTCTTTGCCTGTTACCTTGTAAATATGCTTCTGCGTTAAGAATAAAAATCATAGTGTCTAATTATCCTCGTATAAATCTTTCCAATAACAAATTTATTTTTTATTTAAAGAAGCTGAAGTCAAAGCAGTGCTTTGACTTAATATGCTGACTGTTTACCTGTACTTCTAATCGCAAAATATATGTTTAATTTCGTAGTATTTTTAGTAGTACACTAGCACAGAATCTGCTCATGGCCTCCAGTTTCTTTTCTTCTAGAAAGTCAGAGCACAGGGTGACTCTACCAGTTCCTCAGTGGCAACTGTGTAATTGCATGTCGATAAACATACAATGGTTAAATACAAGTTGAATACTCCGTAAACTCCTGGAAAATGTATATTCAGCTTGATCTTCTAAAATCTGGTGTAAATGGCCAGTGGTAATTCCCTTGCATTTAATTTCCTTGGCAATATTGAGCTTGCTCTTTAATTCATCTTAGCGCTGAAGGAATCTGTTGGCATCTGAAGTACTTACAGTAGAAACATCACAAATATGGAAACAAAGACATTAACTGTACCCAAGTCTAACTGGCAGACATTTGGCACGGTGTTTATGGCACACTCTTGGTCGTCAAAGCAGTGAACGTAGTAGTTAATGCCCAATGTAGCAGCTAATTTCTGCCACATGGTATTTGTCTGAGAAATTAGCCTGGGACTGAACCAGCCAGTACTGCACAGTTTCACTAACTTTGCAGCTCTATTAACTCGAAGTCAGGAGTTCAGACATGGTCTTGAAATGCATATGATTCTGTGCTGCACTGCCTGTCCTGGGAAGCTGTTCGGGTTTCTATATTTAACAGAAGAAAATGTCTCCAGAGTTCATCAAATGCATACTCAAGATATCACAAGCTGCAGCTGGCAGCTGTGAGCTCTGTAGTTCAAGGTGAATGGGACACGAATTAGTAAGTATATAGGGTTATCAGCACATGCAACACCCACTTTTCTAAGCAGGGGAGGAAAATGAATTAACAGTCAAGAGAAGGAGGGCTCATCTCCTTTGTGGCTCTGGTTCCTCCAGCTACTGAGCCTTCCAGGGCAAGCACTGGTGAGAGCTCCTGCAGACAGAACTGTGAGCACCACCAAAGCCTCTCAGAGTTGGCTGGCAAGGGGGAGAGCCAGGTCACCCACCCCTAGCGGAGGTCAGACTCAGGGTCTGCTTTGTGCCCTCCCAACCACTTCAGACCTTGAGAAAGCCTTATAATGTGTCAGGCTCCAAAACCACTCAGCAGCCTCAGGTTATGGAAACTATCCTAATGACAGCGAAAACTAGCAGAGATCAACAGCTGGCTGGCAAGCAACCTTTCTTCTGGTGTCAGCAGAAATTGAGAGTAGAAGGGAAGATAGGACTGAAAATTGCTGGAACACCGAGCTGAATAATAACCAGGGAATGATCCTTCTTAAAGTGGGAGAGAGCAAGATTAACGTGCATTTTACCAAGAGATAACACTTTTGCAATTACTATTAAGTATCTAAAGTCCCTAATTCAAAATACAGATAATTTACTGTAAATCTTTCCACTGACTGCCATATTTTCAGCAACTCTTGGCTATAAATGTAATAGCTGCAGGAAAAATTCAGTTCAATGTATGTAGAATCACATTCTTTTCAAATCTTTTCTTCTTTCCAACAGCCATTCTTTCAGGACTCGGAAACACATTTCTTTGGGTAGGAATCCCATCTGTATAATTTTGTATTATCCAAGATAAGCCTGGGGGATAAAATTAAAAGCCAAGTTTGATGAGGTTGGTTCTTAATTTCCATGTCGTTTGGCTATCAGAGACATTTATTCTGTAGATGGCTTGAAGTCTGACAGCCAATATTCCTAGGAAATCCAGAATTGGTAACTCTGTGTTCACAGAGATCTCAAACTAATTTTTGTCAGAGATTTTTGAAAATGTAAGTTACACAAACTCATATGTGGTTCAATAGCTTTGCTGTCTCCTCCTATAACTGAGCTTTTCATTCTTATGCAGCTGATTCTCCATTGCATTCCTTCTCCTACGATATATTCTCCTTAGTTTCCAGTTGGGCGTTTGCAATGAATGGAAGGGAAGGTGAAAGCTTCATGCATCACAGAAGTAGCATAAGAAGAAATAAGTTACTCAGATGTCAGAACAGTAGTAAGTCTAACCAAAACAATGGTACAATCTGGGAATATACAGGGAAATGTATGAAAAATCACAAGCTGAGGTTCTGTGAGTATGGAGAAGAGTGAAGCTAGCTTGCAGTGGGGAAAATAGAGAGTAATGAGTAGAGCAGATCTATCATACTGCTTCAGGAATTATTTCAGGTTGTATTGTCAATAAAGAGACAGCTCTGCTCTCTCAGACTTCTTTCATACACCAAAAGTAGAAGTCCTGCTTCTCACAGGCTTCTTCTCAGAGATGAGACCAAAAAGTCTTAATAGTATCAGCCAAGATTCATATATGTAAATTTGAATCATCAGGCCCTGGAAAAGAACTGCCCTGATGTGAATTATATGAAGTGCTACTGACATAAAGGTTGACCTCTGGAAAGGGCCACACTTAACAATCTTGTGGTGCTACAGCACGTGCACACTGTGGAGTAGCTGAGAGTAGGTGAAGGGGAAAAGAAAGGTCAGAAAGGGTTTCACATGATCACAATGAGCCCATGTTAGGATACATAGTTCTCGATTGTGAGGGTCCCATTCAGCTGTGCCTCAGAGCAGTGCAAGGTAGTGCACAGATGGGTTGTGCTGAGGCCTCCATCACAATCTGAGGTCTCAAAGTGTCCCAGTCTGCTGATGCACATGGGAATACTGATGAATTGACACAAGTGCCATAAAAGCTTTATCCATGGATCCCTTGTCTCCTTTTAGGTCACAGTCAAAAGTACTTAAAGAACTGTCTCTCTCGTGGCCCAGTCTTAGACTTTCTTACCTTTCTACATCACTGAAGATACTTTTGTTGACTGACAAATCAATTTTTACAGTCATAGACAGAAGCAGAACTAAACACATTCAGGGGCTGTTATCCTGCAGGCATCCTAGAAGCATGGTGTCCTGGTTTCAGCTGGGATAGAGTTAATTTTCTTCCTAGCGGCTGGTACAGTGCTATGTTTTGGATTTAGTGTGAGAACAATGTTGATAACATACTGATGTTAATCCTAATTTAAGGATTTTCCAGTTTCTCATGCTCTGCCATCAAGGAGGTGCACAAGAAACTGGAGGGGGGGGGAAGCATGGCCAGGTACTACCAACGGAATATTCTATACCGTAGAATGTCATGCTCAGTACATCAACTGGGGGGCAATTGGCTGGAAGGGGTGAATCGCTGCTCAGGGACTGGCTGGCCATCAGTCAGCAGATGATGAGCAATTGTACTGTGCATCACTTGCCTTTCCTTGGGTTTTATTTATCTTTTTTTTTTCTATATTCATTTTCATTACAATTATTAATAATAGCAACTTATTTTATTGCAGTTATTTAACTGTTCTTAACTCACAAGCTGGGTGGTTTTTTACCAATTCCCTTCCCCATTCCACTGAAGGGGAAGGATCGAGTGAGAAGCAGCGTGGTGCACAGCTGTCAGCTGGGGTTAAACCACGACACGTGGGTGGGCTCTAGATAGATCCATGCCATTCTCTATGGAATGGATGTGGCTTTGAGCTTGAGATGAAGACTTTCAGTCCAGCTGATGCAGTTCGAGCTTTGTGCTATTGAGGTTTAATTAGCTTCACAGAAATGCAAGCAGTGAATCTGCAAACCTGGGATGGATGCTTAATAAACCTTTGGGATGCTGGGATTCAATAACTGGAATGACCCAGTGACATTACAGCAATTTTCTTTGTTAGAAAAACATAGCCATAGTATTCTCAACTTATAACACCGAGTTGCTTTTTAGAATGTCTCTCTCGTTAATACCAAAGTGCAAAGTGATGTTAACCATGATAATAAGATAGCAAATACTGATGGAAATTTGATTGCAAATGAGCGATTTGTGTAGCAAATAAGAATTAGATACCCTAATGTGTTAACCAAATAAGAATCAGGAAACACTTGGGAAATTAATGTGTAAAGTAGGCAAAATAAAAAATTCAAGGCATGCTGGTTCCTGGAAGTTTCTTTTTCTTTCCTGATTGTCAAGCCATAGGAGGAAGGTTATAAGGAAAGGAAGAGACAGCCCAATTCTTTTGCGTCAACTTTGACAGGAAACTTTTTAATTTTAGAAATAGACTGTGCCTGAATTTCCAGAGTAAGCCTGTGGTGCTTGTAACCACCTCAGATAGATGTATTAATTTAGGCATTAGAAAACATCAACCCCACAACTGTAGTTGCTTTCATAATGTTTCCAGCTACATCACTCAATCTAGTTTAGAATATGCTGTTGCATCTGAACACATGAGAAACTCTTCACAAACACAGGGTTCTTGGTTAGAGATTTCATTGTCTCAATGTTTTCTTTGATAACCATCTTTTTTACTGACTTTATCCCGTTTATGCTATGGCTATTTTGAACCCTCTGAAGTACTCTCATACTATTATTTGTGTCTTCAAATAGCAGAATCCCGTCGTCTTGGTAGCTAAGCAGGGCCAATGTCCTACTGCTGTAAGCGCTAAGTGTTTGGAAGGAGACCGTGACCTCTCCAAACAGGCTGCAATTTGAAGGGACCAGAGAGAAAGAAAATCCTAGCTTTTTCACGTTTAATACAGGATTAATTGCATGACTGCATGGACGAATTGCCTCACTGCACAGAGGAAACCTGTGGCAAGACAGACGTTGGATGTAAACCTCCTGAGTCCCAGTCCAACATTTTATCTATTCTTCCATCATGCATTTCATGTTGCCCTTTATCAGGGGTCTTTGTTCCCTGCTCAAAAACTGGGAGGAGTTTACTTGACAAAGGCAAGTCATAAGGTTTAATTTGTAGTTTTCCACTCTTTACTTTTTTCCTTTTAGGTAACAGTATATAAAAATTGTTTCAGAACCTTTTAATAAATCCAATACTTTATATAGTGCGGTAATTACTTTGACATGTCTAAAACCATAGCCAATCTGTCTTTTACATGGTTTAAATGCAAGTGAAGCACTTATTTCTCCAGTAAATCTTCTGCTCCTCTAACAGAAACTGCTTTTAAAATAAGGAGGGGAGGGAGGTAAAAAAAGGTAATTGATATTCTTACAAGTTGTCTGCAAAGTATTATTATAAAAATAATTGCATTTTGAGCTAATCAAATATGTGTTTAGGAGTACTTGGGCTGCAGGGATTACACATTCAGAATTTAGACTGAGCTTTCAATACCCGTGTGTCTGAATCTTTCAAAGAGCTTGGGATATGCTCTTCAGTACAACAGATTCTTATTTTCTGAGTGTGCTTAGACTGAGATTTGCTCTATGAGATATCACAGTCCTTTCCCTTCCACACTTCTCTCCTCTCACTGCTGGTACTCAGGGTGCTGGGAGAAGTTAGCAATGGACAAACAGTTAAATTAATTTAATCTCATGTCTGGCAGATGTTCATCAACAGGTAGACAACTCAAATTTTATGCTGAGTGACTTTTTTTCTTTCCTTTTTTTTTTTTTAAATATTCTAGATGGTAGAATGATGTCCTCCCAAAGCCACCAGAAATTACCTAGAGTATGTTCACCCAGAGTTGTTGGGACCAAAGAGGTTATTTGAAAGTGAGGGCAACCAGTTCATTGATAAACTCAGCAGAAGTGTGACAGGAAAGTACCATGGTGCTAGGCAAGGCAAAATTACGAGACATATCTACCTTGTGTTTATTTCCATTGACACTTGCACACCAGTATCAGGGCCGCCTGCGCCTGACAGAGAAAAAGTCTATGTTGTTTCCTGGGCCCACCTAGTCTTCAGGATCACGCTGCCACAGGAGTTTGCATCATAGTAGTTCTGCAGTTGCTTGTTCATTAATACCACTCAGAGATAAAAATATAATATATGCTGATGGGAAATTCACTTGCCTGTAGTTTGCTCTCTGACAGTTTAACAGCAATGATAATCCAAGCTTAGGCAGGCATTACAATGGAAATCCTCCAAGTGAAACACAGAGATTAGTGACTCCTCAATAGATAATAGTACAGCTCTTTCCTGTGATTGTTAAAACAACACTTTCTATGTAAGGGAGAAGACACACTGAAGTGCAGTAGTGCACTTGCTTCCCTCAAAAGTAAGCTTTGCTGACAGTTCATTCAGTCTGAAACCGAAGTTATAAGTCTATTTGGATGAATTAATTTTATCTTTGTAATCATCATCTTCATTTTAGTGTCTTTAAACATTCTTCCAAGATTTGTGGTTTGCGCATGTGAAGGGCTTTGGAGGTAGCGTTGTTCGCAGTGCTACTTAAGATTTCTTGCTGTGCTGACCAACACCCAGTGTTCCAAAGAGGCTGGAATATCTAGTAATTGAATTGAAAAATGCCCTTCATGTGGTGTATGAAGCAGATTCTTCAGAGACAACATAATTCAGCAGAATTTGAAGCTCTGCTCTCTGAGCTATTACCTCCTCTAGTACAAGAGGAAAAGGTTCATATTTTGTCCCCCCTTTCACATGAGGCGAAATACGGAAGCAATGAGAAACAGGGTGAGCACTTCCCAATGTTCTACTTGCAGAATTGTGAGAGCTGTAGGAATGTTTCTGGTTTTGCACAAACCATCTCACTGCTGGAGTAACTCCAGATGAAGTTTATGCCTTATGGAACCACACTTTTCCATTGGCTGCAAAGGAATGATCAAACAAGCCTGAGAGGACGATCCTTCCTTCTCTTCTTCATGGATAAGGCAGAAGTAACCTTGGAATCTGAGAGGAGAAGACTAAAGGCTTAAGAAAGCCTTAAGACCAGGGACCCCCTCTGCAGCCTCCAAAGGGTCTCCAGCATGCCCTTGGCATGTGGTGTGATGCTGGCACACCTAGAGGCACATGAGCAGGAAGGGACACGCACACTGCTCCGGTTGAATATGCAGTCCCAAAAGCATATGCCCTGTCTCCACCACTGCCCTGCCCTGCTCCAGGCTCTGTATGACTGATAGCGGATCTATTGAGGCCCTGGAACATCAAGCCACAGAGCCCAGGAAAGGAAATAGAAACAAGCAGAAATTCAGGTGATCTTGGAGGAAAACAGATGTGAGCCTCTTCTTCGTATTTTTTTTTTAATCATACAGTTCCTTCTGTTGCAGAGGGACAGCATCAGATCATAGAATGTGTTGGGCTGGACAGGAACTTTAAAGGTCATCCAGTCATCTAGTCCAACCCCCCTGCAGTGAGCAGGGGCATCTTTAGATCTCAAAGATCTGCTTCACGAAGCTAAGCTTAGGGAAGTATCTGTGTGAGGCTAGATATCTTCTCACTGGTTTTCAAGACACATTTAATTAAAGTGGGTGGCAGGAAATCAGAAGGCTTTTCTGTCCCAGCTTTAGTCTTC
Source organism: Trogon surrucura (assembly GCA_020746105.1). Taxonomy (NCBI): domain Eukaryota; kingdom Metazoa; phylum Chordata; class Aves; order Trogoniformes; family Trogonidae; genus Trogon; species Trogon surrucura. The sequence continues at coordinate 12,341,692 of CM036621.1, read as the reverse complement.
CAGCTCATCTCCCATGGTATGAAGGATTTTATAACATTGATGAGTCACCTTATTCACATTTCACTTATAAATATACTGGGTACATTTATTGCTAATTAATTAACAATGAATTTATTATATAGAGATAGTTCAAATTTACTAGCAGTTCAAAAATAGATCTTGTGGGTAATTATTTAATAACTATTTTCTTTAGTAAAACTTAGCTAGAAATGAATTTCAAGTACCTTTACTTGGGGGGACAGAAGGGGAAAGACATAATGTTCTTATGGTCTCATGATAACATTTTCACTAGTGGGGAATAGCAAAGAGTAAAAAATTTTAGAAGTATTAAAAAGCTATGTTGTTTTTTACTGTATGAACTCACTCACAGAGTCTTTATAAGACTCTAGGAAGAAGATGAATGATCTTGTCTTTTATGTCTATATAACATTTTTTTTTAAAGAGATGATTCCCCTTTGTTATGAGTTGACCAACATTTAGGGCTTGCAGGGCTATTTCTCTTAATTAGAAGCACTGATGATATCAGTCACATAGCCTTTAGATATTTCTTTTTTCATTAACCTGAGTACAGCATATGTGGAAGAACAATGGTAGACAATTTCTTTACCTAGAAACCTGTGTGACTCAAGTGAATTCTATGCCAGATAAGACTAGGCTGGATGAGCCTTTGAGCAACCTGGTCTAGTGGGATGTGTCCCTGCCCATGGTGGGACATAGAACTAGATGATCTTTAAGGTCCCTTTCAAGTCAAGCCATTCTATGATTCTGTGATAAATCATCCTTTCTTCCTCATAGCTCTTTCTTTGTCATCCAACCTGTTGCTAACTTGAAGATGTTACCTGAACTACGTTTGTCAGGCTACCCCCATAACCAACCATTCGTGCCTTGAATGATGATCTCTTCTTTCTCTGTAGGTTTTTCTACTGAATACAAGCTTTCTGAGCCTAAAAGCAAGTGATTACTAAATTCTTTGCTGAAATTGTAGGATCTTTAATTCTCCAGCTGCTGTTCGCATTGAGGTAAATGGCTTTTATTACTGGATAAAAAGCAGTCATTGCATTTGGCACCTTCCATCATAACAAGAGATTTTTTTTTAATGTATTGGCTATCCTACCTGTGTAAGACAGGGTTATAGATCTGAGAAAATTATTCTGATTGCTGAACGTGAAAATGTTGGCTTGAAGAGTGTTACCAGGGTACCACAACTGCCTATGGGACAGCTTTTCAGATCATAGAGTCATAGAATGTTAGGGATTGGAAGGGACCTTGAAAGATCATCAAGTCCAATCCCCCTGCCAGAGAAGGAATGCCTAGATTATGCTACACAGGAACGTGTCCAGGCAGGTCTTGAATGTCTCCAGAGAAGGAGACTCCACAACCTCTCTGGGCAGCCTGTTCCAGGGCTCCATCACCCTCACTGAGAAGTTTCTTCTCGAGTTTAAGCGGAACCTCTTATGTTCCAGTTTCAGCCCATTACCCCTTGTCCTATCAGTGGTTGTCACCAAGAAGAGCCTGGCTCCATCCTCGTGACACTCACCCTTGATATATTTGTAAACATTAATGAGGTCACCCCTCAGTCTCCTCTTCTCCAAACTAAAGAGCCCCAGCTCCCTCAGTCTTTCCTCATAAGGGTGATGCTCCACTCCCTTAATCATCCTAGTTGCCCTGTGCTGGACTCTCTCCAGCAGTTCCCTGTCTTTCTTGAACTGAGGGGCCCAGAACTGGACACAATATTCCAGATGGGGTCTCGCCAGGGCAGAGTAGAGGGGAAGGAGAACCTCTCTCGACCTACTAACCACCCCCCTTCTAATACACCCCAGGATGCCATTGGCCTTCCTGGCCACAAGGGCACAGTGCTGGCTCATGGTCATCCTGCTGTCCACCAAGACTCCCAGGTCCTTTTCCCCTACATTACTCTCTAATAAGTCATTCCCCAATGTTTAGTTATTTGTGCTGAGTGATGGGACTGAATGAAAAAAATGAAACAGCAGTTATTTTTAAAAAGGTTAGCTGAGATTTGAACCTATTTGATCAAAGACCAACGTTTAACATGATGAGGCATGACCATGTTGGACATAGGGCTGATTTCATATGGCGACAGTGTCTGTACTGATTTAAAGTTCTCGTAGAAAGCAATGCTTTTGTTGATGGGGGAAAAAAAACAAAAAAAACAAAAAAAAAAAAGCACAGCAGCTCTTATGAGAAACAAGAAAATTTCAAGAAGAGCTTGCTTTGACCTGCAGGTTCTTAGTGTAGTTTAAGAGCCTTGGAAGCAAAAGAGGCCTTTTCTGAAAACTAAGCACGTGAGCTAGCTGAAATGCCTTGAGTTTTGATATTTCCAAGTAGAAGTTCACTGCAATACTTTTCTTAAGTCTCAGTCAAAGGAACATCACAGCGTACCACTTACTCTACGATACAGTGAAAAAGATTCTGTGTCATTTCATGAGTGGAAGAGATATGTTTAGCTTTAAATTATCTGCCCCTTGTATCCCTTTCCTTGTATATGAATCAATAAGTAATTTGAAGACTAAAACACTAGATATGGTTGAATAGTTTGTATGCAACGGCTGTGACAAAAGACAAAGAGAAAATGGCCTGGAAACAGTCAGCTCAAAAAATCCTGAACAGCAGTTGCACCTAACTGATTCAGCTGGGTCTGTGTTTGTTATAAGTTAGCACTAGAATCGATCCCTGGGAGTTTGTCACCTTTCATAGCATGTATTTAACCTTATACACATGATTAGGCTGCAAAGAGACAAGCTGATGTGCAGAGGCTGAACAGCGGGACGCAAGAGGAGTTCCCTTGCACAGGCACAGCTTCATCCATTACCCGCTCCCCAATGCACACCGCATCTGTTACTGGCAACCTTTAGGTCACGGCCACCTGAAAGGGGCAGGGATATGGATTAGTTCTGGGACTACAGCTGTGACACTTTGGTATTGCAAATTACAAGCCTTCCAGATGATGGAGGAGCTTCTATCATAAAGTGGCTTAAAGATCATGAGTTTTAAAATGTGACAATGAATTCAAAGCCTCTTTTAATTTGTCTCTGCCTAGTATAAAGTGGATGAGCCTTCTGCTGATACTGTTTATTTTCAAGTGGTTTTTGTTGTGTATTTTTTTCTACAGGTCAAGGAAGCTCAAAACACTTTCATGGATTTTTTTTTTTTTTGAAGAGGACAAGTTTAATGTATTTACTTCTAAGTGATTAAACAATTAATACTGTTAATGTATTTAATTGCTTGAGGGGGGAAACACAACAGAAAACAAAAGACCTCTGTTTTACAAAGGTAATAAAAGAGTTTACTAAATTGTGGCAACTAACTTCAGCTCATGCCAGTCTGGCTCAGTCATATAATTCAAGGATAATGAAGTAGGAAAATACATTGGAAAGACTTCAGTAACACAGAGGAGACAAAAAAATAAATTAGGCAGGAGGGATTGTAGTGATATTTCTGTGTTTAACCTGACAAATTTTCAGGATATCACTCAAGTCTCCTGTACAAAAATTGATTTGAATTAGCATAATCCCATTTTATCCATGATTTTACTATTCTTGTTACTGTCTGTCAGCCTGTCATTCATTAGTTCTGCTTAGGAAGGTCAGAGTTAGAGACACCTGATGCTGGGTGGTGTTGGATTATGCCTCTTCTTGTTAATGCGATCTGCCCGTGCCTTATGAAAAAGAGCACAGGGATGTGTGATTAGAGAAAGGAGCTGCCATCCCTGCAGGGCCTCAAAGCTCTGCCGATATTGAGGAGGTGGTTAGCCTTGCTTGAAAGACAGGGCACAGACATTCATGGTTGTAGCAGTGTGGATTGTCTTGAGAGGTTTTAGGTAAAAAGCTACATCAAGGAAGCCATATCATATTTACATCCTATGTATTGGTCTTACAAAATCCCATGACTGGAATATACAGTCAGGAGTGGGACCTATTGGCAATTTCACCTGTAAATGAAGTGCTTGCAGAGAGAGACCTCATGTGCAGATCACACTTGTGCCCTGTGGCAGCACTGCGTGCGTTATTTTTTCTAAGTTTCTGTGGAATTCTCTGGGACACTCTTATCTACTTTTTAAAAATAAAAATACAGCATGAGCTGTATTAAAATGTTATCTGGAGGAGTCTGGATGTATGTGTAAGGTGCAGGCTGCTTTCTAGTCTCTTTCTTCTATGCTGGGAATCTGTAATGGTAACTTGCAGCATTTAATACCGGAGTTTTATCTATACTTTGACCAAGATGGTGACAGTACGCATGAGCATATGGCTAAAGAGGTAGGAAGCGAATGCAGGACCTTGATTTTTTTGAACCTGAAGGTGATTCTAAACAGTGTTGCGATTCTCATTAGGTACGAGATGCAGACTGAATTTATGCAATAGGAAAGCATTATCGGAATCTGTGGAGATGAACATTTTTGTCTGCAAGATCACCTTTATCGTTTTGTTGGTTTTTTTTTCCTAGTGAGTTTCACTAGTCTATTCCTTTTGTACAGGAACATATTCAGCTCTGAGATTGACTGATGGGCAAAGAAGGCAGAAGATATTCTGATACTGTAATGGCTGTCAGCACACATGTAACTTTGATCCACCTCAAGTCAAATTCCTATCTATGGTCCCTAGCAGTTGCCGCAGAAAAAAAGAACTGTATTTGTCTAGAATGAATGCAGTTGACAGGTGGAGGAAATTTATTCAGTCATGTTTGCCATGAGTGACCTGTAGGACTGTGGAGTGGACTGTAGCACGTTATATTCTCTGAAGAAGGTAGTAGATGCATCTTGTCAGTATGATGGAATCAAAGGACAAGGATAATTCAGAGACACTTCAGGTTTTGCTGTTGTAAGAGGTTTTAAAGAGCCTAGCTGAAATCTGGCATAATTTTGGTCTGCTTTATTCTGCTTGATCTGGTGTTCTTTATTGTGGGAAATAGGGACTGTAATTTCAAAATGAGCAAAAAAATGGATTTAGGTCTGGTAAAAATAATGTGAGTAGGCTGCTGTTACTGCTTATGCCAGTCTCATTTGCAATTAATTTTCAAAATGTTCACCTTCCCTTTGTATTTTGTTTTCCCTCTCCTGTAAACACACCATTTGTCTCAGGGTCCAGCCCTGTAAAGATCTGGGGAATGATCATGCATGTAGAATTTCCCTTCTCATGGTTCAACTATAACAATTCACAAGACCCATTCCCAAAGGAGAACAGGCAGCTGGGACATGTCAAGATGTATTTAAAATAAATATGGGGCAAAACTCATTTGCATTGAGGAGAAGGAAACTTAATCATGTAATGACGGATTTCAGGTGTTATTAGAGTTTCCACAGACTGCATTTGTTTTTGTTTTGTTTTTCCCAATCAGTACTATTCTGTGAATTCAGGAAGCACTTATGAGACAGACTTGCTGCAGCTAGAGATATCACCTTCTGTTAAGTGTACAGGTGGCCACTCTTTGCTAACAGGGTTGGTAATAAACAATTTTACTTCTCCCCAGGGAGTTTGATTTTTCTATTTATTTATTTTGAAAAGAATTTGTATTTTAGTGGCTTTATTATAAATCCAGGCCTGTTTGAACAATCCATGCTGACGAAATGAAACTTTGGGAAACCTGTTAGCATAACTGGCATGTATTAGTTGCTGGGCTGCTTTGGCTTTAGGAACTTGGATAAGTCTTGTTTTAGTGAATGAAATCTTTCCTTCTGTAAAGCTGACGTCAGAAAAGATTAAATATGTGCACAGACTAATGAGGTTGAAGAATTATGGCCAAGATTAAAATCAGGTCAGAAATGAACCTCTGGTCCCCTTTAAGAACTCTCCTTGCAGAGTAGTTGTACAAATGTGAAAATGCTTTTTTACTTTCTATGTTAGATTTTGCTACCACCTACCACCATCAAGTGGTAGATGCTTTTTTTTTTCTTCCTTCAGGAAGAGAGATCCTTTTATGATTTCCTTAACACACTTACCCTTCACTGAGAAAAGTTTAGTGACTGGCACATACTCTTTAATCCCTCCCACTTTGCACATCCATCTGTATTCACCACTTTATTGAATTCAACACAACCACGACAGGAAAACAGTTGTTTTGAGAAAAGTGTACTAACACTTCCCTCAACTCCTCATTTGGATAGCTCTTCTTCACCCACAGTCTTCAAAGCCACAGAAGTACGTCATTGAAAGCCAAACTCTTCTGTGTAGGTTCTTTGAGAATGACTTGGCGACCACCAGTTTACAGAGCTAACTGAAACCAACATTTCAAGGGTTTCTGTGATTACTACTGGGGCAGTGGATAGACTTGGCCTCTGCAGTTCCTGCTAGAAGATGCCAAGTTTGAGGATGAATGTTAGCATTTTGTTGATATTAAATCCCATCTTTGCAAGAGAATGGAGTTACGCTGCAGAAAGCATAACCTTCAGCCTCAGAGAATACAAGACAAATTCGATCAGTGAGGAATCCATTGCCATTTGTCCAGCATAACTTATTTTGAAAAGCACTTCTCTCTACTTACTGTCCCCTTAACTCTTAACACGTGTGGCCATCCCATCTTCATTTAGATCAAAATCATTGTCTGTAACTGAGGCTATTTTTTCTTTTCCTTTCTTTCTTTCTTTTTTTTTATTTCCTTTCCTTTCTTTTTTTTTTCTCCTCTTTCTTTCTTTCTTCCTTCCCAACAGTTACTAGCTGCCAGCCTGCCTTTGCTCCCTTGTGCTCTGGGTTGAAGTTCAAGAGTGCCCCAAAGCTACTGAGCTGAATTAATGACATTCAACATGACCTCTTAGTTTGAGGGTGAGAGAAGAAATTTTCCAAGATGATGTATACCAAGCAATCTCTGTTCTTTTGTAAGTGCCCCGTTATTATCTTAATTAAATGGATATAACATCCTGGCTTTTTTAAAAGAGGTTACCCATTACGGTAACTTAAAGATTATTCCTTCTTTATGTCCCTGTTACTAGGAAATGCTGAAGAACTTCCCTGTTGTTGACCCTCTAGGCTCATATTATGTGACTCCTCATGACCTGAGGAAAAAAGGCGTAAGCAGTGAGCCAAAGAAGGAAACGCTTCTGTCCTATTTTAGCATGTTCTTCTCCTCTGTGTGAGGTGATGACATTGTACATTTTCAGTATGACAAGTTGCATGGATGGGGGTGCCAGGTGTCAATCTTAATGTCATTCAGAAATGACATACCTTCTATAATGTACAAAAAAAAAATCAATAAAATGAGAGAGGGGGATAACTGGGAGATTTAAAAATACATGACATTCAATGTAATGGCAGTGGATGATTAGGAAGCCAAGACTGCAGGAGGAATCACGGTCCCAGCTTTAAAAGAAATATGAATCTATCATGGGAATGCTGATCTGGAGTCTTTGCATAGACATTAGGGACAGTATAATGGTCTTACTGAGAAAGTGTCACTGGCAAGCTAGTCCACCTCTACTGATAACAAAGAGTTGCAACACCTATAACATCAGCCTGATGTGTAAATGTATTCATGGATGAATCACCCCATGCCAACATCGGACTTGTAACATTACTGCTTTGGGGAGATATTTGGGGCAAGGAGGTGTTGTTTTTCTTCAGTCACCTTTTCTCCTTGAAGAGAAGGGGGTTTAAGAGCTTTCAAAGCTTAGGACTCAGATTTGTTTGGTTTTTCCTTTTATTTTTTATTTTTTTAATTCAGTTGCTGGGAGCTGTAAAACCAGTGGCAAAGTGCGTTGGTGGAAGTTACTAGTCCAGACTCCTACTTCTCGGAGCATGTAGCCTATTAGCAGTTTATCTGATATCCATTTCAAGATGCAGAGCTTTGATAGTCTTCTAAGTTTTCTCTCAGCTAGTGTATAAATATTTGCGAAAGGAAGGAGTTTCTTTCAAAAAGATTTCTATTATTTGTTGAAGGGATTTAAATAACCTCATAACAGAAAAATACCAACAGATCAGCAATGAGAGAAATAAGAAAATATCTCTGGATAGTATCTTTTAGCACCATCTAAATTCCATACCAGCAAGATTCTTCATCTTATCCCATCTATGAATGAGGAATATCTTTTACTATACAGTCAAGTGACACCAACTCCATTGATCAAAGACAATTTCTGCTGCTCAGAAATGCTCTTTCATATCCCAAGTGGGATGAACCAATGGCAAATTACAGAAGAGGTAGTAGTCTACTGCATATTAGAATCAAGCAAATCCAAAGTCACTCTAACTTTTTTATTTTTTTAAAAGGCTTATTTTTTTATGTGTGAGTGAATGCTAATTAATGATAGTAAAGTAAGTTAATGAGGGTTTAGTAGGTCACAGTTTTCCACCAGGCCTTGCAGATAATCAGTCTTCTACCAGGACTGCCTTGTTAACAAATCTTTGTTATTTTAAGTGACAAAGCTTTGATTTGGTACACCAAGAGATTTGCATTATCTGCTCAATGTGCATGTAGAAATAATAGTTAAAGAGCAGGGACATGATTGAACACAGTATCTTGCATAACAGGTGCAAATTTGATTCTTTACTTTTATAATATTTAAGCTTTCTGTATCTTTTTTTTTTAAACTTATTTCAAAAAAAGTAGTGAAGTAGTTCTGGTGATCTGTGTTTTCATCTCCCTATCTACATTTTCTGATCCTCATCACAATAGTATTTGATGATAGGATCTGACTCAAAAGCTCCCTGGTATTGAAAAGAGATCTTTCCCTTTGCTCAGAGGATTCCTGACTGGCTCCTGCAGCCAGCTGCAAGGGCCACAGAGATGATCAGGGGGCTGGAGCTCCTCCTCTGTAAGAACAGGCTGAGAGAGTTGGGGTTGTTCAGCCTGGGGAAGAGAAGGCTATGGGGACATCTTCTAGCAGCCTCACAGTGCTTAGAGGGGGCCTACAGGAAAGATGGGAAAGGACTTCTCACAAGGATGTGTAGTGATAGGACAAAGTAATGGCTTTAAAATGAAATAGTGTAGATTTAGATTAAATGTGAGGAAGAAACTCTTCACTGTGAGGGTGGTGCAACACTGGAACAGGTTGCCCAGGGAAGCTGTGGATACCCCTCCCTGAAAGTGTTCAAGGCCAGGCTGGATGGAACTTTGAGCAACCTGGGCTAGTGGAAGCTGTCGCTGCCCATGGCAGAGGGGTTGGAGCTAGATGGGCTTTAAGGTCCCTTCTGACTGAAACCATTCTATGACTCTGACTGCAAAGTCCTGATTCCTATAAACAGAGCAGAGAACTAGATCCACCCAGGGTCCCACCAAAGCTCAACATCAGTGCGGTTGCCAGATTTAAGCATGAGGAAGATTGATAAAAACCACCAAGCTTCACAGCTCTCAGGTGAGCTCACTGTTTGTGTGACAATGCTGAGGTTTCCATATTTGCTATTTTTAGTGCATAAAAAAGGAATTTTTAAAAAAATCCTTTATAAAATAAAACAGTAAAAAGCTCCCTTAAGAAACTCCACACTCAATATCTAAACAAGCTTCACTAACTTGCCTCTATCCTCCCTTCTCTTTTTTAATCATACCAAATAAAATATAATGATGAAAATTAAATTAAGCAGAATGCTCTTTTGATGGAGCAATCGAATTATTTAATGTCAAAACTGCTGAAGTAGGATGCCTTGAAATTGTTAGATTTTCCTTCATACACACACACAAAACCCCCCCCACATGTATGCATATAGTTAGCCAAAATGCAGTTCTGGAAAATCTAGCTGATTTTGCAAAACGTTGTGTTTTCAACAGGAGATGGTAGATTTCTTTCTCCTCTTCTAACTAGCTCTACTCAGACTGTTCAGGAAAAACTTGTCTTCACTTTCCCTTGAGTAACTGAGATTGGGGTTTCCATGAGATCAAGACCAACATTTATGGACAGCTAACATTAATTATCCATTTTAGACCTCAACATGGATCTGTTTGTCATTTGCTTAGAGGGAGCAAAGGGAGATCTACGACTATGTACCATGACTTTCTTGCCAGCTCCGTGGTTTGGGAGTAAAAACAATAAAAATGTGACCGATAGGTGTTTCATTCTACAGCTCTTTGGTCGTAATTGCTAGTTGGGATGACCATATTCTTGCATTAAAAATAAGTCTTTGACTTGCCCTGGACTTACACAATTTTATGTCTGAGGCACTATTTATTTAAAGTGTGATGTCAGTCAGCGTGGCTTTGCCAAGGGGAAGTCATGTTTGACCAACCTGATAGCCTTTTATGAAGACATAACCAGGTGGATGGATGGTGGCCATGCAGTGGACGTGGTCTACCTGGACATCAGCAAGGCCTTTGACACCGTCTCCCACAGCATCCTCATAGGTAAACTGAGGAAGTGTGGTCTGGATGACCAAGTAGTGAGGTGGGTCGAGAACTGGTTGAAGGGAAGAAGCCAGAGGGTTGTGGTCAATGGGGCTGAGTCTGGCTGGATGCCTGTGTCTAGTGGGGTCCCTCAGGGGTCAGTGCTTGGGCCGGTGCTGTTTAATATATTCATCAATGATCTGGATGAGGAATTAGAGAATGTTGTCAGCAAGTTTGCTGATGATACGAAATTGGGAGGAGTGGTTGACACACCAGAAGGCTGTGCTGCCATTCAGAGAGACCTAGACAGGCTGGAGGGCTGGGCGGGGAGAAATCTTATGAAGTTTAATAAGGGCAAGTGTAGAGTTTTGTACTTGGGAAAAAATAACCCCATGTGCCAATATAGGTTGGGGACTGCCCTGCTGGAGAGCAGTGCAGGGGAAAGGGACCTGGGGGTTCTAGTGGACAGCAGGATGACCATGAGCCAGCAATGTGCCCTCGTGGCCAAGAAGGCCAATGGCATCCTGGGGTGTATTAGAAGGGGAGTAGCAAGTAGGTCAAGAGAGGTCCTCCTGCCCCTCTACTGTGCCCTGGTGAGGCCACATCTGGAATATTGTGTCCAGTTCTGGGCCCCTCAGTTCAAGAAGGACAGGGAGCTGCTTGAGAGAGTCCAGCGTAGAGCCACAAAGATGGTGAAGGGAGTGGAACATCTCCCTTATGAGGAAAGGCTGAAGGAGCTGGATCTCTTTAGCTTGGAGAAGAGGAGGCTGAGGGGTGACCTCATTAATGTTTATAAATATGTCAAGGGGGAATGTCAGGAGGATGGAGCCAGGCTCTTTTCAGCGGCGTCCACTGACAAGACAAGGGGCAATGGGTGGAAGCTGGAACACAGGAGGTTCCAGAAAAATATGAGGAAAAACTTTTTCCCTGTGAGGGTGACCGAGCACTGGAACAGGCTGCCCAGGGAGGTTGTGGAATCTCCTTCTCTTGAGACATTCAAAACCTGCCTGGACGCGTTCCTGTGCACTCTGCTGTAGGTGATCCTGCTCTGGCAGGGGGGTTGGACTAGATGATCTTTAAGGTCCCTTCCAACCTTTAACATTCTGTGATTCTGTGATTCTGTGATTAATTGCTCAATGCAGAGGAGTGGCAATGTGTCTCACTGGAAGGTTATGGTGTCATCTGTGTGACTGCTGCTTTTGCTCTATATTTGTGTCTTGTGGTTATTTATGAAACCTATGGAAAAACTTGGGGAGAAAGTAAGTTACTCCATTAAAGTAAATATCATAGATTGCATTTGTGTATCTTATTTAAATATTTGAAATGTAAAATAAAGAGTTTAATGGTTACAGTGTAGTTGGAACATAAAGCTCAACTAATAATCTCTGGTTCTAAAGAGAGTTACTTCTGGCTGTTGATAAAGTAAAGTACAGTTTAACCTGGCTTGATGTGGTAGAAATCAGGTTTTGATGGAAATCCAATACACATGGGTAATTTTTACTTCTTTTCTTGGATTTACTTTGAAGGCAGCTGAATGATTTTTTTTTTTCCTCTGATCACAACATTCACATTAAAACTCCAGAATTTTCCTGAACTCCAGAATTTTGAATCTGCTTCCAAAAGAATTGTTGTTTTATTCTTCCCAAAGCAATGCCTTCAGTCTGACTGTGAAATCAAAAAATCATTTTATTCTTGCAGATCTAATTTGAGATGGTGGTTGTTATTTTTTGGGTAACTATCACTAATTTTTCTAAACCTGGAGTGATATGCTTGGCCTCCCCAGGTGCGTATAGAATAATGGGTCCTGAAAGAAGTCTAAGAAGGAAGTTCTGACTTAGCCTCATTCACTTTCATTTTACCTTAGAAAAGTTTTTAAGTACATACTTGCCCGTAAATCAAGGGAGTCATAACCACTTCTTTGATTAAGGATGGATTTATAAGCATACAGTTGCTTTCCCGTAGCATGGAGGTTTTGGGGTTCAAAAAGCCCATTAGCATTTCTGTTCTTTCAGAGGCATTTTCATCTACAAACAAGATTACCTCCCTATCTCCTAGTGCTGAAATAAATACGACTTAATTCACATATGCCTGAGCTTTGGAGGATGTTAAATAAAGGATCCTGTGAGCTGCCAAATATTGTGAGTTAATACTTCCAAAATCTACAGAGGATTAGAATTTAAAGAGGTAATCTACCAGGAACATGAACTTCTTTGCCACCCTTGATTTCTCCTACCTGCATCACCTCATCCTGGGGACAAGCAGAGGTTTGGCCTTTTTAAGACCTGAAGTGGCTGGTCAAGAATAATAAAAGTTAGAAATTAAAAGATTAGCCAAACTCCATGGGAGCTGTGATGAATCATGCAGATCTATTTTATTAACACCCAGGACTACTTTGACATCTGGGTGTACCTGGTCAGTAAAGTCCATGCTTTCTTCCATAGCCAGCCTGCTGTTAAAGCTTTAAAGGGAATCTGTTATAGAGGAAGGCTGAATAAACACCTCCTTTGCTGTCCATAGATCTCAGTTTACATCCAAGTGTAAGTTCAGCCATATCTAATAGATTACACGTTATTTCAAGTGTCCTTGTGATCACTGTCATTCCAAACAAAATCTAAGTGTTATTGCAGGTTAGCATAAATCCTTAAGTGTTTCCTGTTTAGCTAAGACCTCTGTCTCCTGATTCCCTCCTCTTCCCGTCTCTTCAGAGGGAAAACTACTCCTCCCATGAGGCTTCTGCAGGGCTGGTGAGAGCAGGGCTGGGGGAGATCCCTCCAGGGACACATCTCCTGTACCGCTATGGTGGCCACCAACCTGAGTGTCCTTTCTGCAGAGAAGGAAGCAACATCTAACAAGAACCCAAGGGAACTTAAACTTTATGTTGGAGATGCGCTGTATGACCAGACAGCTGGAGTCAGTGGTCCTTAAGGACCAGGCAGTAGCAACAGACAAGTGTTTTCTGTGCCTTAGCCCTCGCCAGGCTGGTCCCACTGAGGAAGGGGTGAAGCAGGGAGGGAATACAGAGAGACATAACTAATCCTACCAGTAATTAAAACACTGCCTTGAAAGGAGATTAGAAAACTTCAGGGCTATGCTTTCCTTCTGTTAAAAATCTCTGCACTCTCTCAAGTAGTAGCATATCCTCCATTCACCTGCATTGCTTCTCTTCTACTTGGGTGCTGGTGTACTTGAAAGTTAACGGAATAGTGGGTCTGAAAGGGGGTGGGGGAAGGAAAAAAAAAAGGAAGGAAATAGGGCAAAAAAAAATCCAGGGACAGATTTTGAAATCCAAATCCTGTTCTCAGACTGATTTTTCTCTTTGTTTGCTCAGCTGCTTTTCACAGCCGCCTTACTGGCACAGACAAATCTGAACAGCTTGCAGAACAAAATGACAGGAAGATGGAAGGATAATGTGTGTTTAAATATCAGTGACCAGCCTCTTTCTTGGCACTCTCAGCATGGAGAAAGCTTGTTATATACTGCCTCCTTTAATCATTTCAGACAGGGCTTTTCCTCCTGCCTATCTATCAAGAGGAGAGAGGATCTTCCTCCAATTGTTAGCTGGAGTGACGGACAGGTGAATTATTAATATTGTTTGCCACTGACTTTCCTTGTTATTCGTATTTGTTAAGTCCCTAGCTGATGTGACCCCCATTTTTTTCCAGTCTGCTGAAAGCCTGATCTGCTCAATCACATGCAAACTGCACATGACCACCAAACACATTTGAATTCCAGAGGTTTTGGAAAAAGCATAGAAAAATAGAACAACTTCAGTACCTAGAGCCCAGTGAAACAGAGCAGAGCGGAGCTGGAGGAAGGCTGATAATACACAGCCTCCAGTTAATGAACCCGCTGCCAAGAAATTCAGTGTCTACTCTCTCCCTGGGACACTGATGTGTGTCAAAATAAAAATCATACACCTTCGGTAAAACCAGACCTTTGTTACAGCTTGCATCTGAGATGATTAAAATTTAAGCACATCAAGGACTGAGATAAAGAGAAAAATGACTCTACCCTTAATTGGGCATTGTGTTTGTCTCTTGCTTCCTGATGAAGGAGGTTGTTTATTTCCTCAGGCAGATTTTGCTCCGTGTGTATGCATGTGTGTGTGTGGATATATGAGCTTACTTGTGCAAAGATATACAGACAAAAAATCCTATACAAAAAGTTGGAGAGCTTGACTGTAAATCTGGAGCCAGTGGCTGAAGGTTGCACAAACGTGTAATTTCACTCCTTTCAGAGCAACATGAAGGTAGTTTTTTGTCTTATTATTTAGTATTGGAGCCAGTTAAAATCATAGAGTGCTTATTTCCATGTCACATTTCTGGAGTAAGAGACACTGTAACCTCCATTTTACTGGAAAGAAATTGAGGCATGGAGGCATCGTTCACAATTTCATTTTTAAAATAAATGAAGCTACTGATTTTGAGTACTCTGGCATTCAGAGCTGGATTCAGCCTGCCTACCTATAACTCACACCTGAGGCCCCAGGGCTGGGTGCTGAGGCTCTCTGTTCAGTCGGAAAGCTGAATAGGAAACCGAATCATCCTCCATCTATCCCTGTGGAATCCCAGGTTCCTTTGGGCAGGAATTAGGGTAACCGTGCAAAAATTCAGTTACCTTTTCTGGAAGTTGTATCACAACAGTTTCCTACCTAAGTGGTTGCCAGAGCTACAGTATTTTACATTTTAATGTTAAAGGGTGAAAGATTGTGTGTATGGGCGTGTGTCTGTGAAAGGGGAGGCATTTTTTCATATTTTATTTTAATCAGATTGATCAATTTTCCTCTTTCCCTGCTCCTAAAGAGCAGTTTGAGGTAGATGCCTTGGCTTAACTTTTCGTTTGAAGCACTAAAGCAGCTGAACAGAGGTCGTCTTACCTCTATCTGCACTAAAGTGAATATTTTAGATAAAAGCATCAGCCAGTGTTAACAGTTTTCTCTATTTAGAAAAGCACTTAAGAAGTCTAATGTTAAGCGTATGCTTATGTAACTTGCTTAACGTGGGACTGTATGCTGTAAAAGGCGAGTGGAATAGGGATGTGAAGTGGATAATAACAATAATGAACATTTACATACCCTTCTGCACTTTCAAAGGCATGTAGGAGCTGTAAGTATAGAACATCAGAGACAGGAGGAGATATGAAAATATAAGGTTGTATATTTAAGCTTCCCCTTTTGCATGGCTAAATCCTACCTTCAGTTACAAAATTTTCAACCTCAGTAAATGCAATTAATCTGGATTTACTAGCTAAGCAGGAAGAGTAATTCATCCCAGGGTCTGGTAATTTTGGCAAAGAGCTATTTCCAAAATAAAAACCTCCTCTCTCTTATTATTAGTTATTTTCATTTTCCTATTAACATACTGTGGAAAATATTGCTTTGTCATGATGGTGTTCTGAGCTCTAAAATAGATCCATCAAATCAGCCAAAGAGGGTATTCTTGGCCCTGGAGAGCAATTTATATAAATCCACAGAGGGAAAAATCTGGAAGCAAAAGAAGGAGAATAAAACAACAGAGATTTTTAAGGATATAGACACATAAATTAGCTCTCCTCTGGACAAGTGACTGTATGCACCAAACCTTAGAATCAGTATTTAATTAACCTCTTTTAAAAAAACCATTAAGCTCACTGGTGTGTGACAAAGAGGCACAGGAATGAATGTTTGGCAGGATGCCAGGCAACATCAGAGAAGCTTTACGAAGACAAGGTTGAAATTAAAGGGAGAAGTTTGTTTTGGGAAAGTATCTCATTTGTAGGTCCTGTTTCACCAGCATCATAAAAGGGAGCCTGGGAGCAGTTTCACTGGGCTAAGCCCTGGGAGGTTCATAAATTGCTTCTCAGTCTAACTGGATGCTGTGACTGACTCTTCTCGTAGAAGTTAAATGAGGTAGCTCACAATATCTACTGCTGGCCATGGCTGGAGGTAGGATACAGGGTGGGTGAATCAGTTAAATTTACGTGAAAGCAAGAGCAATGAGATTTTGAAACAGAGGGAGCAATTCATACGGCTCCTGTTAGAAGGAGGGGATTAGCTCCTCCCTGAGCCACTATCGAACTTTCTACACAGCCTGATGCCTAAACTTAATTTGAAAAAATAGAGAGGATTTTTTTTTTTTAGTTTAAATCATAGTTTAAATTCTTTGCATGGCTTTCTGCAGCAGCTTCTGCCTCTCCCGCTCTGCTTGAACCTGTTTTCCAAACCCAGCTCCCCAAACTCTGTGCTGGAAGTTCAGCAATACCAAAATGAGGTATTGCTTGAATTTGAGGCATTAGTCTCAGTTGCACAGTGTAACAAAAAAGGCAGAGTGAGACAATTGCTGACAGTCCACCTGTCTGCCCAGCATCTTAGACGGCAATGAGGCTTTCTCATTCGGTGTGCCCCGACTCCTGGTTGAAGGACACTGTGGGATTCAAAGGACTACACAGGTTCACGCTGTGCTGGGCAAATTCAACAAAAAAGAAATCCACTGATTGGAGCTATTTAGCCTGGAGAACAGAAGGCTGAGAGGAGGCCCTGTCGATGTCTATAAATATCTAAAGGGTGGGTGCAAGGAGTACGGACCTGGACAGTTTTCAGTAGTGCCCAGTGACAAGACAAGGGGCAATGGGCACAAGCTGGAACACAGGAAGTTCATTTAAATACAAGAAAGAACTTTACTGTGAGAGCGACAGAGCACTGGGACAGGCTGCCCAGGAAGGTTGTGGAGTCTCCATCTTTGGCAACTTTCAAAACCTGCCTGGATGTGTTCCTGTGTGATGTGCTCTAGGCAATCCTGCTGCAGCAGCGGGGTTGGACTAGATAATCTCTAGAGGTCCCTTCCAACTCTAACGATTCTGTGATTCTGTGATTGTTATTAAATACATAGAAGCAATGTCTGGCTCATAATGCCGCCAGTCCTCCAATAGCTGGAGACTGGAGATTACTTTGGGAAAGCACTCTGTATGCTAACCTTGATAGTTTGCCCTTCTCTAGGTTTCTAGCCAGTGTCAGAGACGGCAGACCTGTCTGTGCAGATCCTTGCTGTGATTCATGAGGGATGCTCTTCCCTCTTTCCTGTTCTAGTCTTAGGGTCCAACCCAAAATACTGCATTCAATTTATCAAATAAAATCTGGTTTGTTTTTTTTTTCTGTAGAGTGGGCTGTGCCTGTTCTGAACGTTAAGCGGGAGATGTTACTCTGTAAAGTGAAAGACTAGAGACATCAGATTCAGCAAAAGTGTGAGTTAAACTCTGCTAAAGACATGTCTTGGGGTGAAATTCCCCCTCCTGGACATAACCTGGGAAATAAAAGGGGTGAACAATTGCACAGAAGAGGAGAAATCTGCTGCTCAGATCTGTAGCTCTCCAACTTTACTGTGAGTGAAGCCCCCTAGTTCACAGCAGCTCAGCAGGATGGAAAGCAATGCCACTGACTCCGTGTCCCCAGAACAGCCACTGCTATGTTTTAGACAAAACCACCACCAACTGCATTTGACACCTTGACAATTTACTTGTCCCTGTTGAGCAGGGACCTTTTCTACTGTGATTTGATCTTTTATCAGTGTGGAAGACATTTTTCTAAAGGAGGTAAATTAACTAATCAAGTTAACTCTGAGACATCTAATGAGCATTATTGTTTTTAACCACCAGTGAATCTGGCAAATACTAGATAGCACTTGAATTCTGTTTCTTTAGTGACTGTTCAAAAACAAAAAAATAAGGGGAGTTGATTATGTCAGATTAACAACATTTAAATAAAATGGAGGGAAGGGGTAGCTGTAATTTGCAACCACCACAGAGAGGAACCAGATAGGAGAGTATTGTGCAAATCTGTGAAGTGCTCCACTTTTTAATTAAAATTGCAGTTCTTTAAGATAGCCCTGTGTCAGATGGATTCTGGTTAATTGCTGTCACTCCTGCAATATTGCCAGCAGGATTCTTCAGTGGCTTCATGTCCTTAATAGAAACCTATGTGTCAGGGGACATCTTTATGTCAGGGTACATGCTGGATCTGTCATATGAGGTCCCCATCCCTCACTGAAGGTGATGCTGCACATAACAATAATGATCCTGTAGCTGACTGTATCTGTCAGGAATGTACTATCTATACAAAAGAGATGCTGCTAGTTAAGCAAGCTCCTTGTCCCTTCATTTAAGGTCTGGTAATTTAGTTTGCACTTTGCTGCGATACTGGTGCTCACAGAGCTATTGGAAAGCTTTGGCAGTGATGTGGGAGTCAACAGACTTCAGCTCTTTCATGGGTGATCTATTAATTAGCAGTTAGCTCTTGGTCATCTCTCTTATTTATCCCGTATTATCTGCTGTGAAATAATGTTCCATACAACCTTATAGTGGTGTTTGAGATCTGCACATAGAGCTATCACTTTGCTAAAACTGGCACATCTGTAGTCTCCTATGGGCACATACACACGCACAAAATGTAAGGTAATCAGGTAAATTCACCGCAGAAACCAATAGCTCGTGAGCAACTTGCAGGGTCTAGAAAAGTCAGAGGTGGCTAAAGTACTTTTCAGAAATATATTCACAAAGCAGTAACAAAGTGCAACCAAGAAAGAAAGAGATGGCATCTGCTTAGCACTGAGAAACAGATAAATGACAAAATTCACTTGTTAAATTCAGTCATCCACATATGTATATGTGTACCTACTTGTACTAATATAGTTGGTTTTGTTTCTTAAACTAAAGTCATACACAGACACACACATGCACACAAATATATTTGGAAAAAGTTAATTTGGGATTTAGAAGGCAAATATTCAGGTTGTTAATATGATTGTACTGATTCAAACATCTGGCAAAATCTAAATTTTGGCTCATGGTATCTTCCTTTAGAGGTGACTGCAGTCTCTCTTGAGTTACCCTTAGTAGTTTGATGGGTTTTGACATAAATTCTCCTAAAAGTTTTAATTTTAGGTGCCCTAAAATCTAGTTCTGTATCTGCTGTCTTTGTGTTCTCACTTTTTTACCTTCTTGGTGCCCAGGTACCCACAAATAAAGAAGGTGGGCTTTTACTGCATTTCATGCTCTTAAAACTGTACTGAAACAAAGGAATTTTCTTATTGCTAGGGGCAGAAGATACGTGAGAAGTATATTCAGTCATTACAGTACCAGACTCAATTACTTTATTTCTCTAGGAATCAGTCCACATCTGTGAAACCATGGTATTAGGGTTACCCCATATTTTGTCTTTTGTCTTCTAGGCTATTATTATTATACATAAGATACTTAGCTAACAGCCCCTTATCTCAGTTCACTACTGCAGAGGAAAAGAGTATTTCCTACTGGCTAACAAATGTTTTTTGTTTAATAAGCAGCTAAACAGCAAGTTTAATGAATGTTACCTGTCAATTAAATTATGAGAGCATAAACTGCAAAGAAGTCTTCAGCTGCAGAAAATTATTCTGAGGTATACTATTTCACATGTTTTCAAAGCTTTTTTTCTGTTTTTAGAGCAAATGTCTTTGAGGTAAACCTAGGCCTTTGTTGTTTATCATAAAGAAGCCCCAAAGCAAAAATAGAGCCACATCTATCTAAATTTAATTTGCTTGTCCCTCTCTAACCAAAGATTTTATATATATTTATTTAAATAATACATTTTCTCAGGAGCTAAAAATTCACACACTGCTCTGGTATAACTTCATTAGATTCCACTTTGAAATCCCTTGGTCAGATTCTGCTCCCACAGACAGGGCTGTAAACATGCTGTAAATCCACTGAAGTGCCTGTTCGCTTAACTCAATCTCAGAAAGCTGGAACTGACCACCGAATAATTTATTTATGGATATCACAACCCCATCGTCACTTAAAAGTAGATGTTTGTATTTCATGTTCTTGATTTTCTTGACTTTTAATCATTCATAGGACATCATCAAATATTGATGTTCCATCCATTAAAAATGCCATAAATAAATAAGATATGTACACAGGCCTGACCAGAGCATCATGGTCTAAGATACTCCAGTTGTGTACGCCAGGAACTGCCTTCTGTTTGATGAAGTATTCAGCTGAGCCTGGAAGGTTGTGGGTAGATAGCAGACCTCTGCCTTCTGGGCTGTTGTACCATAAACATGAGAAGACATTTATCTTGCTTCTTGGTTAAAATAACCCAAGGAATCTCTGAAAGGAAATATAAATAAACATACCTGGGTTTTGTCTCAAAAACAAAAAATGAAAAAGTACTACCTTTTCTTTCTGCCTGCAGTCTAAATGCTGCATCTTGACTCACGTCTTTGGGGGAAGAGAAACCTAAAAGCAATTAGATCACTGAGGCTACTTGAATGCCCATTTCAGGAAAAAATATCTTAGTTAAAAAACAACCTTTCTACGTATGATCTTTTTACATTAAATGATCCTGTTTAAAGAAGAATGTTTATTCTTATTTTCAGTTCCGAAGTCACCCTTTAAAAAAAAAAGGACTAATTATACACTTAGCACAAACATTTAGGCTAGTAAGTGCTTGAAGGGGTGTTAAGAAAATGGATCCATTCATAGCCCTGATGCTTTATTGCTTGATTGAATTTTTAACTCCTGCAAGCTGCCATAAGCCTAAGGACTTGCCAGGCTCTGTACCAACTCATGATAAGGCATAATAAAGTGTGCTGATTCTTTTTCCTTTGCCCTAAACTATGTTTTTGAGCAGAGTTGGCTCCATGCTGCCTAGAAGAGCTATAGGAGAAGGGAGATGCTGTTTCACCAGGTGCATAGTCACTAGGCTGGGAATCCCTGTCATTGCAATGGGCTGGGGTAGGGGCATGTGATACAATCATAGAATGTGCTGGGCTGGAAGGGACCTTTAAAGGTCATCTAGTCCAAGTCCCCTGCAGTGAGCAGGGACATCTTTAACTAGATCAGGTGGCTCAGAGCCCCATCAAGCCTGACCTTGAATGTCTCCAGGGACAGAGCCTCCATGACATCTCTGGGCAACCTGTTCCAGTGTTTCAACACCCTCATAGTAAAGAACTTCTTCCTGATATCTAGTCTAAATCTTCCCTGCTCAGGCAGCAGGGTCTTGTCTTCCCACTGGTGCTACATCATGGAGGCAGATGCTCACCCACTGCAGTTAGCAAGGGAAAAAATTGTCACCTAAATGGTCGCAACATGCCTGCTCACTATGCCTGCATCCGAGAGGCAGAACAATTTGAAGTAAGGGAAGCCCATCGCTGTGGGTTCCCTGTTAATTTGGACATGGTAGTCTATCACACCCCCCTGATCACACGAGATCAGCTGAGTGCTTGTGTTGTTGGCTCTTTGACTATTTTGATTTTTTAGGTAAAGCATGGGCTGTTGGGGGAAGCTTTGTGCCTGCTAGGTCTCAGTTGACCTAAAAAGGATCTAGATGAATGGAGTCTCTGCTATTGCAATGATCCACTTGACTTTTAGGGTTTTGGCCTTGAAGAAGAGTCATCTCTCCTCAGTGGTGTGCCCAGGGAAATTCTGAGCGTACCTGTGGGAAGTGGGCATATGGGGACAGGAGATAGACTCAGCTGGAAGGATTCACAAAGAGAGTAGTCTGATAGCCCTGGTACCTAAAGAAGGAGGCTCATGCTGTCATTCGATGCTAGTGGGTATGGTTGTTTTGATATCTCTCTTGACTCTTCTTCCCTCCTGCCCTTCATTTTTTATTAATGAAGCTGCTGGGCAGTTTCAGCTGAGCTTGACCAGTCTCAAAGAATTAATTTCTTTTAAGCTTAATACAAATAGGCAGCTGGGCAAAAAAGAAAGTCCACAATGTCTTTCCATCCCCTACCCCAAAGGTGATCACAAACTGGGTCACCCCTGGAATGGCACATCTGCTGATACATGACTTCATGAAAGAACAGTGCCACAGGCTTTGGTGTGCCCTCAGTTTCCCTCTCCATGGGCTGGCTCAACTCTGAGAGGTGAGAAACTGTGAACACTGTCTTTTTCTCTTCAGCAGGTTCTGTGCCTTCACAAGAAAATAAATTAATAAATCCACGAAATTCTAGGCAGCTGGCTATGTGGACGTTTGTGCCCTTTGATCTAGGCAACCATGGCTCTGTGGTGATGTTTACAGCTGCTGACAGGTGATTTGCTGGGGTCTCTGTTCTTTGTCGTGCTTGGTCTTGGCATGAAAATTTCACAGCGGTTAATGAGATCCATTGGCCACGGCAACCCATCCCCTGTGCATTGAGTGCTAATTAGTGTCAAACTGTCACAATAGCAAGATGAGTTGTAAAATAAAACCATCAAGTGCACTCTGATTCTGATTTATTACTTATTTTCTTGTCACTGTGGCTGAACAATAATATGAAAAAAAAAAAGTCAGTCTGGCTTCTTTTTTGGCTTCATGTGCTGTGGTGATGATTTCACTGTAATTAATGAGGTGCACTATCTAACTCCCTCACCTTGCAGTAGGAAGAAAAGTCCTTTTTTCACTCTTTCGTTGTTTCCAAAGAGAAACTCTCTGAAAGCCTTGGTAACACAGTCATGCATATGGTTCTGCATACTCCAGGGTCCTTTTGTTCATTGATTTAATTAGATTTAGTGTAGAGTCCTTACCCACAGCATCAATGCTTCAGGTCAATGCGAAGGAGGTTGTGAGGTGCATTCTTAGTGCCTGACCCTCTCCCATTCAGGCCCCTTTCCACAGCTCTGTCCTTACAGCATTGAATGAACTGCTTTTTGGATGAACAAGGAGCTCTTGGACACTCTCAAATGCAAAAAAAAATGTAGCCTTTAGGGCATGGAAGAGAGGACAAGCAACCTGGGAGGATTACAGACATGTTGACCAAGTAGCCAGGGATGAGGTTAGGAAAGCTGCCCCATCCCTGAAAGTGTTCAAGGCCAGGTCAGATGGGGCTTTGAGGAACCTGGGCTAGTGGGAGAGAGGTGTCCCTGCCCACAGCAGAGGGGTTGGAACTAGATGATCTTCAAGGTCCCTTCCAACCTTAACCATTCTATGATTCTAAGGTGGCACAAAATTTTTGATATTAAAACAATGTGTGTGGAAGAATTCTAGAGAATGGATCTTTATCACAGTTTAACCTGGAACAAGCCTGGTGACAGCAGTCCTGCTCTTTCAGGCTTGAGATCCTGAGGCTGAGATCAGTCTCACTTGGTCTATGCATTACTGTGCCAGAATATTCATCTACCTCCAGCAGTAAATTTTTGCAAGTGTCTTGATTCATATTTATTGTATTTTGTAGACTCTGACTAGAGAGGAGTGATTGTGATTAGAGTAAGTATCCTGCTATTAATAATGAAGTAGCAAAATTAGAGTTGGCATCAGCTTCATGTATGTCCATTCATCTGTTTGTGACTTGAATTACCCAGTAGTAGTGGGAGAAATAATTTCTTTAGTGCCATGTCTTTTTTTTTCCTCTTTTGTTTTTATTTTTTAGCAGTATTTATGAGTTGACAAAGTTAGATGGGCCAGTGGGGGAGAGGTGTCCCTGCCCACAGCAAGGCAGTTGGAACTAGATGATCTTCAAGGTCCCTCCCAACCTTAACCATTCTACGATTCTATGATTCTATGACAAAGCTGTACAAATGTTGGAGGAGGGAAAATAAGAATGATCTAAGTCAGGAGAAAATGGTGAATTAGCTTTCTTTAGTCTCTGCCTCAGGTTACTTTCCTGTGGGATTATGCTTAGAACTGTTGAATAATCAATGTTCTGGCTGCTAACTAATAATTGAAGACTGCTTCTTATGTTGGTCAGTCCCTTTTACACCATCAGCTTTTGTACTCAACTCTGTAGGACTAGTCACCAAGATACTTTCTCACGCAGTAGCTCAGAATGATCCTGACCAGCAGTCTTTCAGCTGTAATACACTTAAAATAAAGCAATATAAATTATTGTAGAGGATACCCTATTTTGGAGCAAACCTCTTGGCTGAGGAAAAGGTGGACTTCTTCATGACATTCCAAAGTCAAAATTAATGGTCCTAATTTAATTGATGTGGGGCCTTTTCGGCTGGATAGAATCAGACTTTTTGTTGGATAGTTTGCCTTTCTCTATTATCTGCATTGGACAACTGAGTGTGATTTAGTCCAGTAGCAGAGACACCATGACAGCTTCCCCAGCTATTGGTTGGTTGAAGTTTACTGGTTTCTTCTTGCTCTGCAAAACAGGTCACTTATCAGTCATGCACTAGCGGGCTGTCAGAAGTAGCAAAGGGCTGTGTTGAGCTTCTCACGTGTAAACTATGGAGACTGTTGAGAAAACAACCTCTTGGAAATGAAGAGATGAAGTGAGCATAGCAGAGTGGAAAATCCTCAAACTCAAAATACCGTTTCCACCTTGCTCCCACCCTTCTCTTTTTGGTTCCCTCCAGCTCTTTTGTGGACTGTTTTGGGGTTTTTTTTGACTTTTCAGTTCTAATCAAACAACATGGATGCTATTTGTGTTGTTACCAATGATTCAAGGGCGTTTGTTTGTTTGTTTGTGTGTTCATTGTTTATTTTTTCCCTGCAGAGGGCAGATTCTGTTAACAACATCTCATATAACAAATCCATAACTGGAGGTGCTTGTGTGAAAATAAGCTTTTCCCTAATAATTTCTATTTCTTCTTCATGCTGCACACTGCTGCTACAGTAGCAACTAAAGCAGAGGCAGGTTTGAAATCTGGAAGTTCTGTCACTCACTACTGTTTGTCTCTGCTTTAGGATGGAGTTTTATTTATTTAAAAAAAACCCCACAAGTTGCAGAGTTCGTTGAGTTTTCTTTGGTGTAAGTAAAATTCTTCAGGAAAGTTTCATACGCAGGAATTGGTTTCTGATGTGCTGTCTTTTGTTTTATTAATTGTTTTATAAATAAATACATGGGGAAAATGGCTGTAAAGTGGGAAGGTGAAGTAATAGTTGGAATAATTGTAGGAGGCAAACTGAAAATTAGATGCAATAATCAATATCAGAAAGCTTTTATATAACCTGATGTAAATACAGTTTCAATAGCTTTATAGTTTTTAATTTTTTTTAATCAATTAACTCTTGGCCATAGAAATGTGACATCCCCAAGGCCACACAGCATCCTGTAGCATAGCCAGGTCAAGAACTAGGAGATATTGTATACCTCTCTAGTATTTGATCTGCAAATTCACCTACCTTCAACTGTGTTATGCTATTCTACAACCCCTTATGACCCTAATTTTTAAGATCTCATTGGATACTTAGTTTTTAGTTTAGTGTGGTTTTTTTTTAGAACATCTTGAGTCTTAAAATGTTCCCTCAAGTGTCCCTCTGAATCATGATGACCCATGTGCTGAAAAGGCTATAAAATGAGACGTGAATGACAAAAGGCCTGTGCCTTTTATTTTTGTCTGAACTGGAATGTATTTTAAATGAAGGTCTGGTCACCCTGCAGGCTGCATGTACTAGTTATTTTATACAACCTTTCATATTCAGAGCTTCAGGGTGTGTGACAGGTAATTGTATAGAAGACATCTGTGCAAGAGCATGGCTTTGCTGAAATGATACTCGTTTTTCCCATAAGTAGGTCAGAGGAAAGAGAAATCCAGTGTGATGATTTTTGTTTAAATGCTTAAAACCAATCTAACTGGTTAAAAGAATGAGAATGTACAACTGGAAAATCCCACATAATGGAATAAAAAGCATCTGAAAGAAGGCAGTTTGTTTGGTAATGTGTGCTGTACTTTTTATCAGTTATGGCCCCCAAAATTGTATCCCTTTGAGTTAATTTAGCTTCGAAAGAACGTCGCTTCTTTCGTTAATTCAGGATGGAGTTAGTCTGTTTACATAAAACACTCTAGCAAAAGAGATTGGCAGAGTTTGTGTTGTAAATACAGGGATCTTTTCAGTTAATTATATGCAAATCAGCTTTGTTAACAAACACCTAAATAACTCTGCCTTGTCTTCATTAGCCTGGGAGATACAGTACATTTCTCAAGGAACTAGACAAGGAATATTAATCAAAGCAGCTTGTAAGTTTTAATGAGCTTATTAATTGTTGACCTCTGTATTTCCAAGAAGTGGTATTAAAAGTGAAAGATAACTGAGATATTTTTGTGGAAAAATATTTTTCAGATATATGTGGGAAAAAATGTCACGGTCAAATCTGGGTCATGCAAAATAAAACCTCAGTCTAGCTGCTAAGATATTGATAACTCATGTTTTTTCTTAAAAAACTGTGTTCTGGCTGATGAGAGTTTAATGGCAGAAATGTTCTTCCTGCGCTAAAGGAACATTCGGTGTTGTACAAGAAGATGAGAAAAAAATGGAATAAAGTTCAGTTTTGCAGTTTCCCAGACCGGGTTTTCCAAGTCAGTAGTGACGCAGCTCTGAATTTGCTTTCTAAATGAGCGTTCTGAATGTCAGGTGATTCTGGCTATTACTTCTGGGTTTGGACCATCTTTTAAGGCAAAAGTAATCTTGAAAAGTACAAACAGAAAATGAACATTGGTGGAACGCTGGGAAAGATCTCTGTCCTCCGTGGCCAGCTGACCTTGTCACACTCGGTGCAGCAAACCCATGAATGGTAAGTGGAAGGGTGAGACCCAGCCTGGGGAGTCTGGTGGTGAAATTCATTGATTTCTTCCTTGAGGGGAACCTTTAAGTCTGACCCTCAGCACTGATCAACCCTAACTATCACCCTTCCTGCAGAGGCACACACTGCTTCACATGGTTAATCCTAAAGTGAGAGAGAAAGATGAAACACTCTTGAATTTCCTTCTGTTGTTTTTCTGACCTCAGCTCTGGCAATAGTCTTTAATGCTGTGTGCAGGAGCAGACTTTGGTGTAATTAATCCTCTAATTAATTTCTAATAGCTGTCTAGCCATGTGTCAATAAACAAGGAGGATAGATGATAATAAAAACATCTGTCAGAGTAACATGCAGTGTTGTTTCAGAGACAGACAAGGGAGGAAAATGAGTAAAACAAGAAAGAAAACAAGGCAAGTAACGGACTGAGATTAAATCAAGTCTAAGCAGTAGAGACAAATTTTGTGTTACCAGCTGATCTTCCCTAATTTAATTTGGTTGTTTCCAATGCTGAAGGATAAATGAGTTTCCAGGGTGGGAGGATGGATAGCTGATAATTAGCTTCTGGTATGTGAGTTGCTCTGGTCTCCAGCTCTGACCCTTCTATGACAACACCAGATAATGGTGTCTATTTACTTTCTACCACTGCCGTCTACATGATGCCATCATAAATCCTTATAGATTCACCCACCCAAGAAATCATACCTGTGTAGCACTGAGTGAAAAATAAAACACCGGAAACTAAACTGTTCCTCATTTGTTGCAGCAGAAACTAGGATAGCAGTTAAGAAAATGTTCTGCTGTCAACTAGTCATCTGTTCCAGAACTTTTCCACTCAAACTTTTATGAGGTGAGGAAGAAATTAAGATCAAGCAGTTCTTATGACCATATTTCAGTTTTGATGAGAGAAAACCGAGTTGGAAATATTTTGACCAGTTCTAGTAGGCTCATTATGGATGAAAAGAAAAAAGAATTGAAGAGATTTTTTTACTGAGACATTTCTAAATCCTGGCATTAGAGACCCAGGAAAGCTCAGATGACCATTTGTCCAGAGATCACACCACTCAGGGAGAACAGAGCTGAAATGCAGTCCATCATATTCTTCATTAGAATTAGTCTTGTATTGTGATTCTTTCAGGGTTTAGATATCTCCATGAATTTTTGATCCAGACAGTCATAACAACTGCAACCCATCTCAATTTTTTGTATCCGAAGTACTTGTGGCAATAACTCCAAGTGACGTAAAACAGAGCAGTTGCATGTGATGGTGGTTTTGAGTTTATTTTGTTTTGTTTAGGTTTGCTTTACCCCTGTGAAAAACATTCTGCTCTCAACCAGTCACAGACTCTCTGGAAACTTTAAAAGGGTAATTCAGTCTGTTCCATTTTAAATCTCTTCAATCAGCTCTTTCTTCTTACCATCCTTACTGCCATTGATTTATTTCAATTAAGATTCTTCTGTTCAAGTACCGTAATTAGCCCATGCTGCTACTAATTCTCACCCCCTTGGATTATATAGAGAGAACTAAAATCCACAGGGACTACTTCAGTGTCATTTGTTCACCTGCAGACTGGAAGAGAAAGAGCCCAAAATTCCCCAGTGAGCGACACTTAGGACCAGGAAAGTGTTTCAATACCTATCTCAACAAATCAATTGCTCTGTGTGTTTTGATTGCATTTATGTACTTTCTTTCTGATGTTATTTTCTACAAAACTCCCTGCAACTTTCTTTAAAGGATAGAAATGAACCAGAAAAGAGCTCTTTCTGCAAGGTCCCAAAGGGGTCTAACATAGATCCATTACTTGGAAATGGCTGTAAGTTTCCAAAAAGGTGGTTTTAACTGAGTTGTTAAACACACTTTATCTTTGGAAGTAAAGAATATGAATAATACAAGTTACCTTGTAGTTGTTTGTTATGCTAGATCAACTTGACCATACTTCACTACGTGCCAGACCTTCAGGGATGCTATGACATACCTACCACATGCCAGATTTCTCCTGGACACAGTTTCCCTGACTTCACTCCTTGCTTTAGGGGATTGCAGTTTGATGTACCTCTGGAGCTACCAGGAGGAAGGCAGCTCCTATTCACTCATGCAGTGTGCTGGAGCTGTGTGGGTACGCAACCCCATCAACCAAGGCAAGTAGAATGCACAGCATTAGGATGTGCACAAGAAACACACTAAGTTTGATGGAAAAGGATAATAGGAACATGTCTGTTGTTTGTTGTGTTGGGCTTTTTTTCTGGGATATTTTGAGAGTTTTATGTCCATGTTCCACCAGTTGGTTTTTGTCTTCTTTGCTTACAAAAGCTGAAAAATAACACCTAGGATGCCTTATTCAAACAAGGACGCAGGAGATAGATGCCGTGCCCGGTGTGAAAGCTCGCACTGCTTGAGAATAGACCTTTTCACAGTCAATAAGAATACATTGCTTCTCCTGCCCCACAAGAAAAAGCCACTGGAACGCAACATGGTAAAGTATGTACCTCAAACTCCTTGTACTTACACACAGAGTTTACTGTAACATCTCGGGTAAATTGTTGTGAAGCTTTGTAAACATGGGATTCAGCACTGTTACATGTGAGCCTTGCATAAAACGCTTACAAAAGGCTCTAGCAGTCTTCAGGGGAAGGCTGTATGCATTATAAATGGTTAATGCTTCATAGGATAGAAATTCAGTGAAGCAGGAAAGTGCTTGTTCGATTACTTTTTATAGGGCTTTGTTTTTGTTTTTGTTTTTCCCCTGTATTTGTTGCGAGGCTTTGGAGGCTCCCTCTTGCTGGGAACTAAGGAAACTGGAGTTTGGTGAATCAGAACCTGTTTCAGACCTTGAACATTAAGGTTAAGTGTTGCCAGGGTTTGGGATGCCTTTTACTTTAGCTGAGCAGGTGGGATGAGTCTTGCACCTTAAGATATTTTTCCAGACCAGTGACTCATGGAAGAGATAAGGAGACCTGTAATATTGACTGGATTAACAAAGCACCAAATAACCTTTCACCTCTATCTGATCAGCTTTCTCTATCAAAATGTGAACATGAAAATAAGAGCATTAAATTCTGAACCTTTCCTTCACGTTCAGAAAGCTTGCATGCACTGAAGAGACATTCTGTATCACAGAAAGCAGCTGTGTTTGAGGCCTAGGATTAGGCATCATTTGGGAATATTTGAATCCAGAACAGATTTTTTCTTTTTGCTTTTCTTTGTGTACAGAGATCTGATTTTCTGATTCAGATGAGGAGAAAGACACCAGTTTTTCTCTAAAAACATCAATCATAGAATCATAGAATGTTAGGGATTGGAAGGGACCTCGAAAGATCATCAAGTCCAATCCCCCTGCCAGAGCAGGAACGCCTAGATAATGCTACACAGGAACGTGTCCAGGCAGGTCTTGAATGTCTCCAGAGAAGGAGACTCCACAACCTCTCTGGGCAGCCTGTTCCAGGGCTCCGTCACCCTCACTGAGAAGAAGTTTCTTCTCGAGTTTAAGCGGAACCTCTTATGTTCCAGTTTCAGCCCATTACCCCTTGTCCTATCAGTGGTTGTCACCGAGAAGAGCCTGGCTCCATCCTCGTGACACTCACCCTTGATATATTCGTAAACATTAATGAGGTCACCCCTCAGTCTCCTCTTCTCCAAACTAAAGAGCCCCAGCTCCCTCAGCCTTTTCTCATAAGGGAGATGCTCCACTCCCTTAATCATCCTAGTTGCCCTGTGCTGGACTCTCTCCAGCAGTTCCCTGTCTTTCTTGAGCTGAGGGGCCCAGAACTGGACACAATATTCCAGATGGGGTCTCACCAGGGCAGAGTAGAGGGGAAGGAGAACCTCTCTTGACCTACTAACCACCCCCCTTCTAATACACCCCAGGATGCCATTGGCCTTCCTGGCCACAAGGGCACATTGCTGGCTCATGGTCATCCTGCTGTCCACCAAGACTCCCAGGTCCCTTTCCCCTACACTACTCTCTAATAAGTCATTCCCCAACTTATACTGGAACCTGGGGTTGTTCCTACCCAGATGCAAGACTCTACATTTACCCTTGTTAGATTTCATTAAATTTTTCCCTGCCCAACCCTCCAGCCTGTCCAGGTCTCGCTGGATGGCAGCACAGCCTTCTGGTGTGTCAGCCACTCCTCCCAGCTTGGTGTCATCAGCAAACTTGCTGACAGTACTCTCTAGTCCCTCATCCAAGTCATCGATGAATATATTGAATAATACTGGTCCCAGTACCGACCCTTGAGGGACTCCACTGGATACAGGCCTCCAACCAGACTCCGCCCCATTGACCACAACTCTTTGGCTTCTTCCCTTTAGCCAGTTCACAGTCCACCTCACTACCCGAGAGTCTAGACCACACTTCCTCAGTTTAGCAGCAAGGATGCTGTGGGAGACTGTGTCAAATGCTTTACTGAAGTCAAGGTAGACCACATCCACCGCTCTGCCATCATCTATCCACCTTGTTATATCCTCAGAAAAGGCTATGAGGTTAGTCAAGCACGACTTCCCCTTGGTGAAGCCATGTTGACTGTCTCTAATGACCCTTTTATCCCTGATATGCCTTGAGATGGCACCAAGGATAAGTCGTTCCATCACTTTCCCAGGGATGGAGGTGAGGCTGACCGGTCTATAGTTACCCGGGTCCTCCTTCTTGCCCTTTTTGAAGACTGGAGTGACATTTGCTTCCCTCCAGTCCTCAGGCACCTCTCCCGTCTCCCAAGACTTGGCAAAGATGATGGAGAGTGGTCTAGCAATGACATCAGCCAGCTCCCTCAGCACCCGTGGATGCATCCCGTCTGGACCCATGGATTTATGGATGTCCAGATTGCTTAATTGGTCCCTAACCCAGTCCTCATCGACTAAAGCAAACTCCTCCCCTGCCCTGACTTCCTCTGGGGCCTCAGGGGAATGGGGCTCCTCAGGACAGCCTCCGGCAGAGTAGACAGACCAAGATAATGGAAAAAGCTTCTCTGGTTTACGTGTCTCAGAGTAGCTTTTAAAGGTATGAAATAAGCTGAAATTAATTGGAAAATTTTATCAAGCAAGAGAGGTCTAAGTGCCTGCAGTCCATATACATCAGTTTCATAATGGAGCCGCAAGTCTGTTATTAAAGTGAATATATTCAAAATATACATATTTTACACAACAAAATATCTCGCATTTTATATTAAGAAATTGAGAAGTTGTCCATTGCAGTGAGTCAACAGGCAGAGGATGGAGTGGGCTTTGATTCAACCAGAGTCCTTTTGGTGTGAGAGCAGGTCAGTGGTTAGCAGGGAAGAGCAAAGCATGTGTTAACCATGTGGTCACAGCATGGGTTGGGCTTTTTTTGATGGTCATGGTCAAGTGTGTAAGGACACATGGGTTTAAAAGGTATCAGAGTAAGATAGTGAGAAACCAAGACACCTTCTTCTAATGGGAAGGATGGAAATCAATTCCCTGAGAAGGCTGGAAATCTCCATCATTGCAAGTATTAAAGAACTACTTGCACTGTTAATTATTTAAAAATGCATTAAATAGATGTGTCTCCTGCGTCCTGAAGCCAAGTGGGTGAGACAGTCATCCTGAAGTTTCTTTTTGGCTCTATTTTCTGTATTTGTCATAATTTTGTTTTAGAGAATGACTCATTTTTTGACAGTTAAATGTGAGTGCTTCTGTGCGTGCACATGCATAGGTAGACTAACAAGGCCTGTAGTGTTGTTTGCAATTTGCAATGGAAGAAAAATTAAAGCTTCCCCCAAGACGATGATCGAATTAGGTTGTCTCATTGAAAAATCAGCTTGGTCTGTCCTGCAGTGGCAAACTGCTGGTAGGAGGAAGAATTAATAAAAGAACAAGAGAAACACCAGGGCTCCTCAAGAGTTAAAAAGCTTTGGAAAGGTCCTGCTTTCCCTCTGCATGTATCGAAAACGAATGAGGTGACGAAAAGGGCAGAAAAATTTTATCTGCCACAGCTGCATGCAGTTATTTTCGAGTGAATGGCCGGAGCTGCAGCTGTTGCCGGCTTCTGAGAGCTGAGGGTGTGGGGTTAGTCCTGGTGCTGGCACAGCCTGTGCCTGCCGTAGCCAAGGAAGGGACTTGCAGCGCAGCGCCCGCCGCAGCCTGTCACCTCACCCCACGGGTCGGGTTAGAGCTCAGCTCCGTGGTACAGCGGCACTGCGAGGAAGCAGGTCCGACATGGCACGGTCTCAGGTGGGGCAGAGGACGACGTCACACACAGCCCTCGGCTTCTAGCCTCTTCCTTCCCTCGGCTCCATTCAACCCGGCACGGCCGCGGAGCCGCCCGTAGCATCGCCCGCCCCGGCCGGGGCTGCGCGGCCCTGCAGAGACCCCTCGTGGAGATGCGGCACGTACCGGGAGAAGGATCTGGCTTTTTTTTTTTTTTTTTTTAAATGGGAATTCTGCAGTGTGACCCTGTGGGTGAGGCATTGCTGTTTGTTTGGGTTTGTTTTGGGGTTGTTTTGTTTGTGTTTTTTTTTTCCTAAGCTCATCATAAAAACCACACATGCAAAAACGAATTGTGAAGGGGAATTTAATTTGTGCTCTCTTTCACAACGCTGGGCAGGATCCCGATTTAGTTTTTTTGGTTTTTTTTTTTAATTTCTAGTGACAATGAAATTTTGAAGGGAATATCTCAAGGCAAGTGGTTTTGCATTTTACAACACAGGTGGAATTTCTGGTGTTCCCCATGATTGCACCTGCCTCAAGATTGTGTCTTTAATCCTGCCAGTTTGGAGATAGGACACAGAGAACAGAGTTCTCCAGTTCATGGGAGGTTTGATGCCTTCTTCATTCTTTTTACCTGGTTCTGAACAGAAGGACCTGCATAAAGCTCAACACCAGCTCCAGATAGTAATAAAGCATCTGTACTAGGACTTTAGGATCTCTCTCCAAACTCTTGCCTAAAATATCTGACGTTGTCCATCTTCTCTCTCAACCACATCATTTCCTGCAGCACCATGGCACTGATTTACAGGCTAAATCTCCTCTGCAGTGTAAGGTATGAACAGATGCTAGTATTGACTCCTTTTTCTATTAATCACTCTTTTCAGAGTGTTTATCTGAGTCTAAAGGAGAGAGAGGCAGGCAAGGCTAATTGGCTTGATGAAAATGCAAACCCTGTCTTTCCCAGCCAAAATCTGGTTTTTTTCTGAGCCTGATATAAAACTAATTTGTGTCAGCTCAGTCAGGCCTTTTGCCAGCTATGGACCAGCTCTATGTGTATTTTTCCCTCACTATGTGTTGTGTCTTATGGCTTCTCTGCACGGGCTTGCACAATGCTGATTCTTAAGAAATTTGCCTTTCTTTGCTGTGGATGTTGGTCTATGAATTCATTTGTTTCCAAAAAAAACCCCAGAATAAACCTCATCAGTTGAGTGCAGCAGTTCCAAGCCTGATGTATACAGGTTGCTTGGGCTAAGGTTCACATGTAAAATCTCCAGAAGACGTCAGTACCCAATATACAGCTTTGGGAATAACATCAGCTCCTTCCTAGCTCAGGAAAATAGAGTTGTTAGTACAGCATGTATGTGTTCCTGCTTACCTTTGGACTCATGACAATTTTGATCAGATGATGATAGAAGAGGGGATATCTTATATATATTGGTGGGGTTTTTTCACCTGTTTAGATAGTATAAGCAGCCACAAATAATGCAGGAAATTCTTTTCAGCATGTACATCCACAGGCAACCAATCTGCAATGATTCTGCCAAGCCAAAGGAACTCCTTTGTAAAACCTCTGGTGTTGTATTTGTTCTGTGTTCATCTGCATGGGAAAAATAAACTTTCATCTGCATGGGAAAAATAAACTTTACCCTTACTACAGAGCTTTAGTGATAAAAGTAAAAATTAACTCTCATTGTAAACTCTCCAAACATCATATTCTCTGCTCTTGAGATTTGAAATATATGCACAGTTTCCAGAGGAAATTCTACAAAGCTGATGCAGATGGACACCTCTATGGCTCTTCAGATGTTCTTGGAATAGGAGTAACTGTCACCGTCACCCAACAACATATTAAAATCTGTCAGACAGTGCTCTGAGAGGAAGCAGAAATCGCTTTTTTTTTTTTTTTCCCCTAATGTTATTCTGAATAGCCTGTCTAGTTGGAGTGCAGCTAAAGACAACGTTAGCTGTGAAAGTTAAGCATAGCTGAACTTCTGCCTTGGTGCTTCTGAAAATAATAAAAAAAGAAAAAGTTAGTACGACTGAGTGTGACACCCAAAAATCAAAAATAAGAAGAGAAACACCTCTTTCTGAAAGACTGCTGGACTGAAATTAATGTCAGATTCCCACTGTGAGTCCTTAGTAAAAGTTACAGCAAAATCAATACTTCTACCTCTCATCCACGCTTGCAGTAGTGGCACGTGGTTTCATTTCCTTCTTTTCTCTTCTCTCTTGGCTTGGAACCCAAGGAGAAGATTCTGTCTGGGATTTACTGGCAATTGTAAGAGGTGAAAGTGTTTTAATTAGCTATTAAAATGCATACTAATATCAGGGCTTTAGAGGATGTCTTCCTGTGATGTGTTAATTAATTTTTAATGTGGAAAATTAAGGTGTTGTATTTGTTGGTTGTTCTTTGTTTTGTTTTTTTTTTAAAGAGTTTGTGGAGCATTGCCTAATGAGTTGGCTGGATCTGCTTGGTCATCATATCATTTCACCTTTCATGTTGCTGGGCACTTTTCACAGGGCTGAATGTGAATGATGGAAGTTACAGGTGCATTGCCGTCATAATGGGAAGTTCCCAATTTTTGTTTCTTAATTCCAGGCCTGTAATATGCAGGTTGCACAAGCTGCTGACCTAGGGTTTATTATCACCCAGGTGCCACTAGTTGTGTGTGATGAGGAAGAAGTGAAAAGATCAATTTAGGCTTCTCAGAGGTGTGAGTAGGAGCCACAGAAAGATGAAGAATGATTTAAACATTGCTTTAAGTGTTTCTTATGACTGCTCAGCCCACAGTGTGGATCTGTTCTCTCTGAGGTTTATCTCTGGTCATGATAATGATTTAACTAATAGCAGATGGTACTTTCTCAACATCATCTACCTCTGCTATCAAGATGGGCTATTTCAGCTTGATTTCTGTTTTCCTTTTTTCTGTTGTTATCGGCCTTTACAAATGATCCCTATGGAGCAGCTAAGCAACATTTTTTTTGTCTTCATACTCCAGTAGAGTTGAGACTCCCACATAGGCCACTGAAAGCCATAGGCAAAGTCTGTCCTTAGGTGAACCTACCCTAGTTGATGCTACAAGCAGTTCTTTCCATGTGAAAGTAGCTCTTTGGAACAGAGAAACAACACGCCTTCAAGAATTGGGAGCAGCAAGTCATAAACGAATAATATAACTTTGATTGATGCTCAGTGTTACCCTAAGAGAATGAGTGGCTGGATTTACAGCATAAACTGTGTTTGATTAGGTTTGTATCCTTTCACGCTATTTAAAATTTCTTTACACTTCGGTGTTGCAAGAAAAATGCTCTGAAATATTTCAGTAGCATGAAAAACAAAGTGTAATATACAGAGCTTATAACAGAATGAAACCTAGTTCTACAGCATTACTGCTGTGATTATTAGATTTGCTCCATATTAACTCACGTCCTATTCCCCCTTCCAGTGATGTATCCATTGTCAAACGTCAATATTCATATTGTTTCAGCTGAAATGATGCAGTTGTGCAATAGGATTATAGCATTGTCAATAGAACTGGAATTTGCACTTTCACTCACATGCATGAAAACCTCAGAGATTTAATTTTCAGATCACATGTGATTCTATTGATTGAAGTCTGCAGGGGTCAAAGAGTAATATGCAATTTGTGTCTCCTGTGCCTGGGTTAGAGGCATGTGCATCGCAGAGAGGATAGTGGGGGGTAAATAAATACAGCAGCTGGTGGCAAATTCATGAGATTCTCCTCAGAGTTTCTTGTTTGGTTGGGTTTTTTTGGTTTGTTGTGTTTTTCTGGTTTTTTGCTTTTTTTTACCTTTAAGTTTTATCAATTCCATCTCTGAAACTGGGAGATATCGATCATTTCCAGGTAGGTAAGCTTTCTGATTCCTTCAGAACCATAAATGGTATGGTAATAAAACCGTATATTTAGATTGGCCTTGTGTGAAGGATTATCTCAAGCAAGAAAATTATTTTCTTCTTCAACAAAAAGGCTAACTTACCCTCTGAGCCTTTAAATCTTATCTTTGCTATGGCAAAGATGCAGGCCATAAAAGTTTAGGTTCTGTAGCTCTAATTGTTCATGCTGTGTTCTCACCCCATCTCACATTTTTAAGTTGAGTCAGAAAGAGCCTGTTTCTTGTAATGGAGGAACTGAAGGGAAAATCTAGGTGATTCAGAGGTCGTTTTTCTTCTGTCAAGCTGATTGCTGAACTAAGATATTAGCCTGCAGAACTGGAGGCCTCTGCAGGAAATGGTGTTTATCTGACAGACAGATGTAATGCTGTATCCCTGCCTACCTCCAGCTATGATAATCTCCCTCCACTCTCTTTTTCTCTTCTTCTCAAACTAGGCTTTTCCATTTAGGGTAATGGCAGAACCTATTTTTTTGTCCTGCTTCAGTTTTGGTGATATATTTTACATATATTTTACTACTCAGTTCCATAGCTGCATTTCTGTTTCAATTAGGGCTTGATATCATGCTTTTCCCAGTAATAGCTGTGTATCTATCAGTATCCCAGTGAACAATGTGACTTCTTAGTTCTGTGTATTTTTTTCAACCTCCTCCTTTGTTTATGTCTTATTGTATTATTCTGATACTGGTTTGAAGGAAAAGGAAAACTTTTATTTTTATTTTTTTTTTAAATGGAAAACGTTCTCAATTTGTGTTAGAAAATCATAGTATGAGACAGAGTGTGAAAATAGAGCAAAAGAGAGGATTGTTTTTGGCAGTCTTCAGTTTCTAGTAGAGTTCCTTAGGAACTCTTGGGGAAGGACCTAAAATAAGTAAGTAAGTTCTGTGCCCCTTTGAAAGAAAATGCAGCTACGACTATTTGAGAGGAAATGCTGCTGTAATTGTGTGTAACGTCTGTTAGCTGTATCTCTGCCATTGAGCTGAAGTGATGAACTGAACTGTGACTACGAAAGATCAAAATATAGGAACAGCCACCTGATTTGCCAGATGCTGAGAGAAAGCCATTCTGGTGAGATTTTTTTTTGTAGTTGTAATTTTGCTGTGTCCCTATTATAAATTAAATTTGGGGTATCAAAGAATAAACTAGGATGTGGCAGCAAAACTTCACTAACTTTAATAACAGAGAGTCTTTTTAGATTGCTTCCCTGGAAACAGAAGATTTAAATGATTCAGGTATATTTCATTGATTTTGCTCCGGGAAATGGGGAGGAAGACTGAAAGGTGATAGTGGTGATGTACCTGAGGAGGAGGTCTGAACTGGATAGTGGTCTTCTACGTGCTGGAGAAGGCTGGAACTGGAGTTCCATGTGCAAGAAGACAGACGATTCTGTGGCAGCTTCCTTTCTGTTAAAACAGAGAAAAAGCCTCTTTTAATCTGTAAGAAAACACATCTTGTTCAGTTTCCAGATGTGGATCTTCTGTTCAACTTTGTTATTTCTTCAATGGGGTTAGGAAGCATGAAAAGAAAAAACAAGCATCTTTGTTCTTTGCCGGTGCTGTCCTACTCTTGGGATAGGGTGGATTGAGATGCATTCCTAAAGCGTGGGACTACTGGGTATTCCAATCTCCCCAAAATCAGAGAGAGCTAGCCTGGGGCTAAGAACAAGTATGAGCTCTGCCACTTCTTTAGAAGTAGATTCCCCTAGCTCAGTGGAGAGATGCAATATGATTGTGCAGCCACTGATGAATATTTAATGAACTACATTCCAGGACTGGAAGATCAAAAAAAATCTTTCCATATCTTTCCCTCCATCTTTAGCTTTAACCAGGAAGTAAATAACTCCAGATCATCTTTTGGAATGAGTTTCAATATGTTTTTTTGCTTCTTTATATTCTAAGTCACATCTTCACAAAAATGTACTCTCATGGCATTCTAAGAGGCTCTAGTGGCTTATCTTATTTAATGCTGCTCCATCAAGGTTGCCACGTGAACATAATCTTGTAAATGAAGGAGCCAAGGCAAAGACGATCAGTGTCAGACTTTGACATACATTATATGCTTTTCTGATCATCTCTCCTCCATGAAGATCAAAGGCTGGAGTATAGTGCCAGATTAGCATGGACCATCAACATTTTATTCATTTATTTATTTACAGAGATCAGCAGAAAACAAAAGGTTGCTTAAAAAACGGCTGTAAAAGTAGTTTGAGTGTACTTTTTTTGATGGGTGTTTGGAGTTCGAATACTTCATTATGAAATGTTAATGCAGGAATCCCAAGACAGTGAATGTCCAACACAAAGACATTTATTCTCTGTCAAAATATTTCTTCCCTGAGTGCTGCAACAAGAAGCTGCAACAATCCCTCAGCAAGGTGAGATTTGTAGTCCCCAGCATTTCAGTATTTGCTAGCTTAGTTTCTTTTTTCATTAGCGATATCAATGCTGTTTTTTCCAATATGTTGACCAGTCACATCTTACTTCAGACTCACATAACAAAATCTCACGTCATACTACTGTGTGTATTTGTAGTCCATTTTGTTTCTCTGGGAGCAAGAAACACACCTGATCAGTCTGACTGTGATCTGGTGGCCACTTCTGATGAAGGAAAATGTGGATAAGAGTGATGGCGAGAGCTCTGGGGTGCCCATCTGATCTAAAGATCACCTGCAAAGGTCAGTCCAGCTGTCATTCTGTAACCTGACATCATGACTGCCAGCTTCCCGCAGGATCTGGAAATTTCTTTGGGGCAATCTCTGACATATCAGAAAGGAATACTTGGAATACTTGATTATATATACACTGGTAAATATCATAAATTTCTTGCAATTGTGTATCTGAAAAAGTTGCATGTATGTTGCATGTGTAATGGCAATAAAATAATTTTACCAGTACAGCTCAGAGAGTTATAATTAGCCGTTTCTGTAACGGACCTGCGGATTTGGGTAGGCTTTGTCTTCTTGTTTTCTTCCCTGGGATACGTGTTATCCATGTTAAGAGACATTTTTAGGGTTACTTTCTTTGGAAACCTTTTTAATTCAGAAA
Organism: Trogon surrucura; assembly: GCA_020746105.1. Classification (NCBI taxonomy): domain Eukaryota; kingdom Metazoa; phylum Chordata; class Aves; order Trogoniformes; family Trogonidae; genus Trogon; species Trogon surrucura. Next base: position 12,301,865 of record CM036621.1, on the reverse strand, counting down.
AGACCTCAGAGATGCATCAAAACTGAAAACTGTGAAATGTACAGCTTGTCATGAAATCAGATAAATTCGTAATAATACACACAATTTATACAATGTCTGAGATGTTCAAAACTCTGTACAGACATTAACTCGTTAAATGGGACAATGGTTACAAGCTGCCACAGCTTTGATTTGTAGAACTTGAAGCAACACTCAGTTTAATTCTAAATAGACTAGAATTTTAACTTCCTAACTCTGTGGAAAAGTTTTTTGCATATATGCGAGTGTGTGGAGGATACAAACAACACATGATTGTGTGTGAGAAATACGACCAAATGTTAGTGGGCTATGAAAGGGAAAGTTCTAAAAATAAAATCCCCAGCTGTTTACTTCTACATTCACACACAACTGTTGGAGGGTCACAACACAGACAGCACAGAAGCCTCTGTTCGGTTTCTATGGCTGGTCCAGAAGAAGTCAAATCACCGTGTTCCTGAAACACCCAGAGCTGGTTTTGGGGGGAATAAATTGGTTCTGTAGTTTGCTTTTTAAGTTCAAGTGATTGAATGTTCTGAAAATCAAGTCCAAGATGTGATCCCAGGACCTCTTTTAAAAACACTCGAGTGGGAGGAAGTCTCAGTTGAGTTATCTCTCTTAATTGTGTGTGTTCACGGTACAGATGTCTCCACCTGAGATAGTCCCCCCAGACTCACTGGTAGTCAGTGAAATAATGGCTCCTACAGACTCATGCACAGCTTCATCTGGCCTCTTAGAAACATCTGTGGCTTTGTGGACTTTTTTCAAAGAGCTGTGCCTTAGGAGATTCAGTTGCCTATTAACTATAAATGCATCTTGGAAATGCTCAGACAAATGTCTACATATCAACCTCTGGTGTTGGATGATATTAATCCCACTTCTGCTTACCAGAATTTTGAAGGTTACTCCCTACATCCATTGAGATCCTAACATGAGATACACTGAAGAAAACCAACCTATCTTTCACTGATGTTTTTGAGTGCTATGTGGACACCCCAGTAAGCCTTTTTCATACAATTTGTAAGCCTGATTCAATTACCAAACAGAGCAGCAGCTTCTGCCCTTCTGAAAAGTTATCTGGCATTTGAGAAGACTGAGAAAAGCAGTATGTGGTTTCTCCTAGCACCAGTTCTATTGCTGAATGAGTAAGTGGGATCCTACTAAATGGCCCCTGTAAGCCACAGACTGCTCCTACCTGCCCTGGCAGCTGTCGTCTAGAGATCTGGAGGCTGTAGTGATGAACACTCTACGGTACTGAAGTCTGTTGAGCGAGCTGGGGCACGTTGTGTCCTCTTGGTTTGTCCAGGAGAGCAGAGGATGTCCTGATGGTGACTGGAGCAATACAGGTTGTGGGGGAGTTGGGCAAGATGAGGTGAGAGATGCAAATCCACTGTCTGCTTTCTCCAACTACAGGCTCCTCACAGCTACGGCTTCTTGTGCACTGTGAAAAACTCAGAGAAAAGATGTATTCACTGTTTCTCGAACCTCACTATCTCTCTTATTGTTGTTATTTTTAAGCTAGTGACCACCTAAACCTTTCCTGGGAAAGAATAGTCATCATACATGGAGCATCTTGTGAAACACATCTCTGGAAATTTTCACTTCCAGTTAAATACAAGTTAACTTAATTTTTCAATATTTGATTTTTCCTTCTGCTTCCTCTCTTTATGTTCGTAGGCCCACCATGCATGGACACAAGGCTCCTGTGACAGCCTGATGTGTTAATCATGCAATCACCCTGTGAATAACTTCTTAATGTCTGACAGGATGCTGGCCGTTCAGAAAGTGAGATGAGAGAAAAAAAACCTCTAATATGAATAGATGACAAACATTGACCCTTAAGGACATTGACCACACAGTTTGACCCCAAATGGCAGAAAGACATGACAATCTTTGTCCTATCAGGATTTTTTTTTTCTTGCCCTTTTACTTTCAAGTTTTTTATCTTCAATTGAGAAATCTTGGGAATATTTGATTTTTAAAGAGACTTGAATGTTCAAGTGGAGAGTACCCTCTGACAGTATCTTTCTTCATCATGTTAGGCAACCTGAAAAGCATCAAAAAGTAAAACAACCCTAAGAGGACTATTAGCACACTCTCTCAGCAGAAGCTTCCCACTGTATTTTGTTTAACAAAGAAAGCATTTATTGGCAAAGACAAGCACTCTTCCCTACTAGCATCACATGCTTTCAGAAACAAAGCTTTCTTATCAAGTTGTATATGGTAATTTTGGAACTGGAGAGCAGCTTCTCTTGTATGCCAGTTTTGGTTAGAGTGGATACAGACATGAAACAGGGGGTTTCCGTTGTGCCTGATGAACAGTTGATGTGAGTGCATTTTTTGAAGGAGCCAGGAAAAACCAAAGGTTTTTTGTTCAAGGTATACTGTTAAAAGTATATTTTTCTGTGAGTCCCCGTCCTGGTAAACATTGTGATCCCTGGGGATTATTCCATAACTAACAGGAAAATGATATAAACGAAACAGTTAATGACATTGTTCCTGTTGAAGAGAGCAGACGTGTAGTTCAGCAACATCCGAGAAAATAAATATGCCTGATACAAATAAAATAGCTTATTTCCTTCTCCTGCTCGGCTCAGTCAGGGAGAATAGGACCCACCTACATGCTCATCTTGTCTGAAAACTGCTTTTCATTTGCTTTTGCCTGCGTGGAGGATAAGCTCCTTTAACTGCCTGTGTTTCCTGAGTTGCTTTCAGCAGTTGATAAGAAGTCCCCTAATCTCCTGTTTTAAAAGCACTCAACACTGCCCATAAGCAATCTGATTCCTCTGAAGCTCTGTATTCTCATGTGCACCTCATATCTCAGCATCAGAGAAAGGAAAAGAGTTATCTGCATTGTTTTCATACAGATGACTTTAACTGAAACTTCTGGCTATAGGGCACGACAGCTCAGATACCATGAGATGATGCATCCTTTTCAGCGGGCTTCTTTTTGCTTTGAAGAGATAGAAGCTTTGTGATCATTTTAATCCTGCAAATTATTTGTTCCTCTTGGCTGTAGGAAAATGTGGCAGTGGGGAATACAAAGCTGGGTTCCCCTTGCTGCAATAAATTTTTGGTGATGAATGCTGTGGAGGAAGGATTGTTCCCTTGTATTTACAGTGGATGTGGGAAAGATGCTAGAGAAAGGCAATTTATGCTTTTTGTCTCCCCATTTCTGCTGATGATCCCAAGTGTCATTTTGGACAGGTCCCACGCAGACTCTTCTTTTGCAGCTCACTCCTGGCACCATAGAGCTGCTGCCTTCAGCCTTCCTGTTACACCTTCACCTTTCCCAGAAATACCCCAAATGGCACTGAAATGAATGAACTGTGTTACTTCTGCACTGGCCCTTTCTAGAAGTGGGTAAACAAGTGGTGAAGGAAAGGAAGACTCAGATACACAGAAAGGCCTAGAGTCTCCTCCATACCTATAAACCCTCCAGTTCCGTTAAGAGATGTAAAACGGTAGCGGGTTTTTGTGCCTGCCCAGTCCATGTTCTTCTTGCCCATAGGTTGAAAAGCACAACAAAATGAATTTGCAGTGGTTCTTTTTCTGTTCCTTTTGGGTGACGGTCACTTTTGAAAATTTGCTATGCAGCTGGTTGCTTCAATAAAGTCATATGTGGCCTCAACGGCAGATTTCGTAACATAGGAAAGTGACCCTCAAGTTTTCAGAGAGGCCATCTCTGCATGTGTCCATTAATAGCTCATTTAATCTGCTTGTGTTCCTTCATTAGGTGTTTAACTGCTGGCCATTGATCTGTGGTCCATTCATAGTTGAAACTGAAATAAAATCATAAAATGAAAAAAGAGAACAAGTGAGGAGAAGAAAGGACGTGATGATACTGCTCTTGCTTAACATGCTAGAAGTTTGTGCTGCTGCAGGATTCCCACACCATTTGACCTAGCAGTAGGGAACTCAGATGCCTTAATGGCCTAAAAAGTATTTACAAAAAGCTGCCCTTGTGTTTCAGGCTTCCTTACAACAATATTAAATATTCAAACATCAAAGCCAGAATACAGCAAAAAAGAGTTCTCCCTCTCCCCACTACATGTTGTCAGACCCATTTGTAGACTCTCTCTCCTAAGCTACCCTCTTCAGGTGTTTTCACACCTGCTTAGAGTTTGCAGAATAAAAGAAAACACGTTCCCCCTTCAACGTGGGTTAGTCTTTGAATATGTATGTGTGCATGTACATCTCTGGAGTACAGCAGCAAAACACAACCTTGAGTGTTTGTTTGCCAGTGATGTCTCTGTGCTGAGAACCAAAAGTTCCCAGTGCATTCATTAAAATACTTGTTTTGGGCTGAGGGCATCATTAACAGCTTGGTCTTGCTGGAAGCTCCGCACGGAGCTGTTCACCGCCATACGGTGCATCAGTGGGGATCACACTAATGACCTGGAACAGCAGGGTGAGCTGGGCACTCGGAGGGACATCGCACATTCCAGGCAAGGCTTTGGGGAAGACTTGCTTAAAATGGAAACACCACTGCAGCAGGATTCCTTGAATTTTGGTAGAAACATATATGTTTCAGAAGTCTGCTTTATTGATATTTACTTTCTTTTTAATATACAATACTGTGCTTCGTATATGAAATGTGTACTTTTCTTAGTGTGGCAATTATGTAAGACCTTCTTACCTTGAAGTCCTACATTTTCTCAATATTTTAACTTCGGTGGAAAAATGTCTTACAGTGCTCTTTTACTCAAGTTTTATATGAACTGGATTTCTTTCAGCAGTCTAGGGTGGGTGATGGTTAAAGCAAGTGTGGATTTCAGTATGGCCGCTGCCTGTCATTCAGGACTCCTATGAGGAGTCCCAAAGATCAAAGAAACTATTGTTTCCCTATGTCTTCAGGGGTGTAGAATTCTAAAGAAAGGTACCTGATACATTAGAAGTTGAAATTGGGAGAGAGAAACCATGCCAGGGAAAAGTCTGTTGATCTTTTTTCCCTCCCTTTTTCCCTCCCTTTTTCCCTCCCTTTTTCCCTCCCTTTTTCCCTCCCTTTTTTCCCTCCCTTTTTCCCTCCCTTTTTCCTTCCCTTTTTCCCTCCCTTTTTCCTTCCCTTTTTCCTTCCCTTTTTCCTTCCCTTTTTCCTTCCCTTTTTTTCCTTCCTTTTTTTTATTCCTCCCCACCTCCCTCCCTCCACCCCAATAGTTAGCAATTTCTCACTAGCTGTGTGTGACTTACAAACTCATCAAATTCATACCCTTCCACTGGAAACTGGACAGCAAATCATGTGTGAGGCACAGCTTCCCTGCTCCAGCCTTCCAGCCAGGCCAGAAACAATCAACTCCAGATTTTCCTGTTCTGTTCTCTCTGTAATGAGAAAAGGTGAATGGGGAAATAATGAGACAAATGTCAATTTCCCATAAGCTGTGTCAGCCTGGATTCAATCTGAAGCCAAAAATTGCACGAGAGCTAGTTTCCGAGGTAGCTCAAATCCAAATACATCTAGTGAGTTCAGTTTGTGATCTGGCCTTCAGTTATTATTTAATCTAGGGAAGCCAGCTTGTATTTACTAATTGCATGTTACAAATACCATGTCATACTTTGTTCATTAAAGCAAAATAAGAAGTTCAATACATATACGTTAATGACTTCTGGATCTGTTAAAAAATTCATCCTACAAATGCTTCAAGGTCAATGGGAGGTTTCTCCATGCAATCAAATTTCTTGAGCTTGGACTATGTGAAGTAATAAGCAGGAAGAGTAATTAACAGTTTATCTAAACTAGCAAAATAGGGGCAGGTTTTGAAACTGTCCTTCTCTACCAGACCAGGAGTGATCCGGCAGGGGCTGGAGGCATCAGAAACTGGTTCCACTTTGTCATCCTTTGCTGATGCTTTGCCACATCAGACCTGCAGAGAAGCAGGCTCGTAAACAAACATGTTTACATTGCCACCTTGCAAAACAAAATGCTACTGGCTTCAATTCAGATGCCATTAAATCTTCAGCTGGAGACTGCTGTCTGACATTTTTGATTTTGCATGCGTAACATACTGTAACTCAATGACAATGTATGCTCTCTGTATCGTTCTTGAGCAAAATAGCTCTCTTAGCCATGTGGGCGTTGATGACAGATGTTTCAGATCAATCACTGGAAAGAGATAACAGGAGTGTCTTGGATCATTACAGGACATGAATCTTTAAACATAATTATAGGTGGTAACAACCGGTATGACAATTGAGTCCCTCCAGCCTGTGTTGCAGTGTAGAAAACAACTATCTGTGATATTTCCCCATAGGAATGTGCTACTGACTGCCAGATCCCGCTGCTTTTTGATGTGAAGCCACATCGTGCATGCTAAAAAGGAGAAATGTTCTTAGTACAAGTTTCTTGTTAGCATAGCAGATCTAATTGGAATCTAAAGATTCCACAGAAACTGGCAAAGCAATTGGATGCTAATTTTCTCGGGTTTGCATAATTAAAAAAAGAAATATTCTTCTCTTTGTGTGCTATGCTATTGAACTGTCATATTTAGCACATCATACAACCATAATGTATTTTGTATAGTCTTTCTTAACAGGGATATGATCTATACTTTTTCTTTGAACAGCAAAATTCTTGCTGGCTTCAACTGAAGCTGAATATAGAGAGATTATACAATAAGGAAAGACTTTAGGATTTGGCCTTTTCATTGGAAAATAGAGAAAAATAATACTGAATCAAAATGGCTTTTCAGATTTTAAATTCAGAATATTGCTCTACTTCAGTATTATCACCTCGATTTGACTGAAATACCGTAGCATCTAGTTTGTTTGTGCCACTCACTAGAAACCATTTATAAATTCTGGTCTAAAAGTGGAGATATCTTGGTAGGCCTCAGTGTCAGTAGAAGCTATGGCTGACATCATCTGTTCTACATCCTTCTCTCATTAAAAAGAGTTTCACGCAGAAGCACCTTAAAGTAACAAGTTTTCAAGAGGAAATCCATTGCTCCAGCAGCTCTAATGGGATTAAATTAAAGCGAAGATGCTCGAATGTAGGAGTAAGAAACCAGGAACTGATGCTAACTTTCAAAGTCATAGAAGCTAGCATGGGATAGGGAAGCTGCAGAGATATATATGAAGTTTGGATAGTAAAAAAACCCATGGTATTGCAACGGTGGTATATGTCTTAACTGTGACACCGACAATCAGGGGTTAGTGTCTATGGCTGCCTCCAAGCCAGAAGCTTTAACAGATGCCAGGACCAAGCTAACGAGCATTACTTTCACTCAGAGTGTGGGAGCATGCTCATGTGCACGCGTCTTGGAACCAAAACTGCAGTAGCTGGTTTAGCATGTAGGAACTCAGCTACCCACCCTTTTTGCCACAAAGGGGACTTTGCTCCACTTGCTTATACTGATTTCAGCTTAGTTTGCCCAGTGGTTGAATTAATTTTGTATTTCAGGCTTCCTGAGCTTTAAGTTATCCATGAAAGTTCAGTCTATCCTCTGTTCAAGGCATTTAGAAGAATGTCACCTGGAACTGGTGAGACAGACCACTTTCTGGTTTATTTGCAAATCTGTCGTAATTGCTTTCCGAGAAATATTTTTTAGCTCTTTGGGCACCTATCTCTTCACAATTTTAACCTGACTATATTCCCTTAGGTCCCTGTTGAAAATGTTATATGAGACTGAGAAAAACAAACTTCACTAAAGTCCATGTGTACTAAATACACAGCTTGCTACTTTTTCACTAACAAGAATATTCCTGGTAAACAAGGAAATTAGACTGGTTTGATATGTTATAGTTTTCGTAGAACCATTAGTGCTATGGGGTTTATTTTATTATCTTCTATGTACTTGAAAACATATTGTGTAAAATTCTGCTTCAAAATCTTTCCAAATTCTATGAAAGACATCATGACCAGTTTGCAACTCTTTTCCATGAAAAAATTATTCAGTTGCCTTTAATCAACCTTGTGAGAGCTCCCCTGCCCTCAATGGTTTCTCAAGCTAATTACTGAAGAGTCCCTCAGGTAGTTTAAGGTTATTTTTTGAAGACCCTGATGACAGGCATGACTGCAAACTAACTAAAATGATGTTGAAGTTTTACTGTCTTCTGGTTTCCCTTCTTATCTGCTTCCCGTAAATATATGACGGGCAAGCTACTTTCTAAGCCACAGTTACTCTTAATTAGTATCCTCCTCTTTTTCTTTAGCTGAAGAGTGTTTTCACTTGAGAATAACTTTTTGCCCTTTCGAGCATTTTGCACATCATTGCAGCCTTCATCTCTTGTAGCATGACTAGCATCTGGAGCAGCCTTACTTCCATCTCTGCTTCATCAACTCTTCTTGCCTATTTTTCTTTTTCAGCTTCCCTGGAAAGATGCTTATTGTTTCTCTCATTACTCTTTGCTTTATTTCTCTCTTTCTTTTATTATGGTACTTTCAAGCAGTCTTATTTAACATTACAAAAGACAATGGATTTTTCTTCCCCCTGTTGTATAACAAGATAAAGCTATGCTGCTTGGTGAACACTGCCACTGAGGATTTTGTTATGTCTCTCCCTTCTATTCATATAGAGCTTTATGTTAAACATAGAGTGTATCAGGCGGATTTCACTGAAGGAGAATCCTATCTGAATTAATAAAACTACTGGTCTTCTCACGTGAGACAACCAGAATGAGAGAGCAAAGCCTCTGAGAGATGCAGAGAGCATGGGGATACTGTTGTTCTGCCTGAAAAAGAAACATTTCTGAGAGAAAAGACAGGCATACTTGACTTGCAGTGAAAGGTATACAGAACATACTGGGAACTGGAGGAAGTCATATACAGCAATACAATATCCAAAGCCAGGGGCAGGGCTGAACTTGCACCTTAAAGAAAGCTGAGGTAATTTCAATTTCTGTAAAACGAGGATAAGCTGGAACTAGTAATTTGTTTACAGTGGAGCATATGCTGGCACGGGCTGTTTAAGGAAGGGAAATCCTGAACAAAATAGAAAGGGAAGTTGCTCACACGATGCAAATTGGCCTTGCTCTATGTAGACAGAATGGGATCTATGGAGAGAGACACAGCGTAGTCTTGAAGTGCCACAAGCACAATGCACACATTGTCAATTATAATGTCCCTTTCTGATATGCTTCACAGCCACAGAAACCAGCGTGCTTTACTAGCTTTGTCTAAATAAACTGAGTGTTTCTTCCTCATGTTTTAAGAAACAGCTTAGTGCTGATCAAAAACCAGAGTAGTTTCCTGGAAATTTCCCATGTATACATTTACATGGGTGCTTTTTCTAGTGTTTCCTTACTTCCATCTGGACTTGGATCCACGTTCCACAGTGAAGCTAGTTTAAATCATCTACCTAGTTTAATTATACTTCAGTTCTCAATGCTAAGCTTTTAATTTAAATTAGAAAAAGGGAAAAATAAAGCATCTAGAATAGATCTGCAGCAGGGCCAATACCAGCAAAATTGCTAAAAGGCAACTAGATGGCTTTAGGAAATATGTCTGGGCCTAAATTAATCAATTCTACTAATTCCCAGTGTATTCACAATATCAGAGTTTGGTAAGGGGCAGGTTTTTAAGTGACTCCTTAATAAAGTGCTTCAGCAAGTGACTAGTGGGCACATCAGAACATGCTGCCTTAGCTTGCACAGACTGATATTTGGTGACATGGTACCTGCAGGAGAAGGCACTGACTTCAGGTCAGAGGAGAAGAGTCTGTCAACATTTCTGGAATGTTCTCTATGTATTGACCTTATCTTGGATAAATGCTGTTGTTTAACATTCGCATGTGGGAGTCGTAGAGGTATCTGCGGTACTCTCAGTATGCTGAGGAAGACAAAGACCTTCCCTTAAAGTAATGTAAAATATACTTTTGGGTGCTAGGCAAACTCACTGTAGGACTGGATTTAGTTAAATTACATTGTCAGAAAGGGTATTGTATATCAAGATAACACTAAGTGCCAGGCTACTATAGAGCTGAATAAAAAACTTGTAAGGGATAATTTGTAAATCTCTTCTTTCTGGCTTACTGGAAAATCTCATAGCCTGACAAATGCCTCAAACATATATTATTAATCTAGTCATTCTATTCATCCAACAACTTTTGTTCTGAATCTAACACCATCCCTGGTAAAATGGTCCTATTTTTGTTCCCTGACTAGACTAAGGGGATTTTCAGACAAAGTCCATATGAATGATTGTGTTTGCCAGACAAATGTTTATTTTCTGTGAGATCTTTCTGTAATTTTAGCTTAAATGTTGTAAGAAGGTTTTTTGCTGTAAGCCCTTTACCAAACAACAAAAAATCCAGCCAGAGAGCTAACCAACAGAAAAAGTCCACAACCTTTTAATAGCAATGAGCTGTGGTCGAATGAAATTAATTTAAAACATGTAAATACAGACCACAGAACGTAGGTTTCCCTCGTTGTTACAAATGCACATTTTAATGGAGTGTCACTCAACGCGTATTTGGGCAGTCATGTTGCATATTCTACAAGAAGGGTTGTCTGTATTTCTGCTGATTATACAGATGGCAGAAACAGTTTACCTACACTGGAATCATTCCTTTCTGTATCTCCTGTGGTGTTAAGAAGCTGTTTTGATGTGATTTTCTAGGTGCTATTTACAGCACAGGTATCACTGGGAGGGAAAGAGCAAAAGCAAGAACAACAATAGAAACAAAGACAGGAGGCAGAAGACACAAAGGGAGAGAGAAAGAAGAAACAGGGATAGAAAACATGTGGAACAAGGAACTAAATCAGGATTCATTTGCTTCTGAATGCTGGAATCCAAGCAGAAGGCAAACTTCAGTTTCATCTCTTTGTGTACTGACAGCTTTTTTCCAATCCCTAACATTCTATGATTCTATGATTCTATGAATGTATTTACTATATATATGGGAATGTCCACTCAGAGTACTCTGGAAGACTTTTTGCATTTCTTTACTTCAGATTACCTTTGAAATTTAATAATAAATTTCTGCCTGGAAGTGGTGCGTTATATTTTTTTTAAGGTGTAATTTGTTGTTTTATTTGATTTTTCCCTAACTCTAGATTACAATTTGTGATAAGTGTCTGGTGCACTCTGAGAACACCATCATGTACAAGTGTGCTGCTCACTGTGCTGTGGCTGTTATTAATACTGAAAAACAAATTTTTTTCAGTTCCCGGCTGCCATAATAGTTTAGCATTATGTATTTGAGTTCAATACAGCCTTCCTTAAAGGACAATGGCCTTATAATTTCGACACAACGTGGAGACAGACAGTATGTGAAAAGAGCAGAAAAAGTTGGTTTGAGATCCCAGCCTCCAAAAATGTCAAAGTGTTGGTATTCTTGTTCAAGTCCATTCCTTTTTACCAGATGGACTTGGAAGATAAGGAAAGATGAAGGTGGACACATCCTTGTACAAAACTGTGTTGGTGGCTACTCAGTAGCCAGGTTGTAATGACCAAATTGAAATAGATCCCTGGCCGTTCCCCTCTGGCCAAAGAAATTAAGTAGGAAGAAAGATGGTCTAAAATCAGTCTCCTTCTGCCCCTGAAATACAGACAATTCGTTGCAAAACTCAGACAGATACTTCACCAAAACTCTGTGTACCAAATCTCTTCAGTCACAATATCTTTTCCCAGTTACTCTTGCAGTAGATACATGTCACCCCAGGGTATATTGTAAAATAATGAGGTAGCCTGAAAGGAACAGCTTCCAAGAAAATACATCAAGCTGGTGATGGACAGCAAATCAAGCCTCTATCGGCAGCAGCCCCCTGAGGTGCTCTGAGATCTCATTGGCCTATGGGCTGAGATCTAAAGAAAACTTTCTACGCTCTATGAGAATTTTCCCTCTCCTTTGATGACATCTTACAAAACAATTCTTTGGAATGTTGCGCCAAAGCTTGTAGGGTCACACTGGCCACAGATCTCCAATCTCAAGCCTATTTACAGCTGTCCTTGTGAGACTGGTTTCCTGCACTTCACTACGTTAGGGTTTTCCTTTCACTAAATTAAGGATTTCCTTTCTTTCTTTGCTGATTTCTCATGACACGAATTACAGAATCCATTAAAAAAAATTTGGTACCATGCAGTTTGGCTGTAAAGCTTAGTGAATATTGTATTTTGTCATTCAACAAACATCAACTGAAGATCATTAATGACCTATATACAAAATGTTGGAAGCAATAGGCAGTGGAAGAGCAGGTCTCATAAACTTTTCCAGCCTCTGGCCCAGGATGAATTTCTCACACTTTAATTTGCTTCCTTGCTATCGGAGTGAATCTTCTCACTGTCATGTGCCTAGGTGAGCTTTTGTAGAATCACATTGCTCAAAAACATCCCCTCCTTCCCCACCACCCCTATGCTCCCCAAAAAAACAAAGCCCAAATAAGCAAAGACAGGTGGTAGCACAGATGACTGGATCAATGACAGAAAAGAGCTCACTGTCCATTTAATTTTCCAGGCTTTTGCAAACACTGTGACCAGGAACAAAAGTACTAGAGAAAGGTTGTATCTGGAGAGAACATGAGACAAAAGCTCTGAAACAAGATGAAAAAAGTGTTATTTGAAGTTGAGAAAATGTTTCTTATTAAGTTGTTGATGAAACCTGTGTTTGTTTAAGTTGATCACTAAGTTCCAGAGACTCTTATTATGGTGTCTTTGGAAGGGACAGAAGGATAAGAAAAAAAACCACTCAACCATACAGTGATTTTTGAAAAGTAAATTAATCCTAATGCAATAGTTTACGTGAGAGAGCAACTGGAGTGTATTGAGATCTATCCAGGGGCGGATGAGGAGCAAGTCAAGAGTTTGTGGGCAAGAATTAAGCGGCAGGCTAGCTTAGGTGGTACTGTGGTGGGTGTCTATTACAGACCACCTGATCAGGAGGAGACACTGAGACACGGAGTTTGGCTTTGTATGTTGCAACCCTCATGAAGGATGGCCTTGTAAATCCAGGGGCACTGCCAGATCGAAGGCATATGGGCATGTCACGTTAGTAACAATGAATTGGGCATCGCTCAGAACCTAAGCCCAGCTGCCCCCAGGCCCTCTGATACCTGAGGGCAAGCTGGAACGTAAGGGAGTTTAGCTTCTGCCAAACCGATTTGCCCCTTATTTTCACAACAGCAATTGTTCTCCTTTTAACGCAACACCAACACAGAGAGGATACCCTGGGTCACACTAAGCATATGGGACGTAGAGGGATGGACATATTCACCACATGGTGCTGCTAGTGGAAAAGTATTTAATGACTTATGCTTAAGAAAAATTGCAGACTGAAACAATTACTTTATATCTGGTTAGAATAAAAGATTACTATACAGGACTGAATCTGGATCTAATCAAGCTGGGGAAAAGAGCATATGGTGACAGATGTTTACCATGACCCAGTACTCAATCATACTCTGAAGGAATACTGTTAGACATCTATGCCTGCAGTCCTAAAGAAAAAAAACACAAAAAACAAAACACAAACAAAAAAACTCAGCAAAACTACCACACCATAAAACCTGAAAAGCCTAGAAACCATCATGGAGGTGTGAACTAAAAACCTCTGCTCTGGATACAAATGAAATATCAGAAAATAGTAAGGGGAAAAATAATGCACAGAGTGGGGGGGGAGGGGGAAAGGAGGGGAGGGGAGAAAGAGAAAGGCAAAAGAAGAAGAAAAGGAAACCAATACCACCACGGAGTCCAGCGGCGTCCGACAGGTCCATCATTGGTGGGGGAATATTCTGACTAGGTGCTGGTCTGCACTTCTTTTATTTCCATTGTCCCCGCCTTTTCTCCACCTTCTCACAGGAACTAAGCGTGATAAATCTCCTCCTCTTGCTGCATGCATGCTGCCGTCTGGTGGTCGTGGGCCAGGGTCTTCTGGAGGAAGGCTCATAGTCTTCCTCGCTGTCTACTTTTCCCCTTTAGCTCAAAAGTGCTGAGCTGGCTGAGCTGTGTCTGCCATGCTTCACCATTTTTCTCTGGCAGAATGTTGCAGAAGGCCTCCTGTCCAAGCCATGTTCAAGGTCTCGCAGGTGTTAGTCACTACTAATATTGTAGAAAGTTGTTTAATTCCTACAGCAGCAGTTTGTTGCAATAATCCTCGTAATTCCGAACTATGCGTCTTTGCAATGTTGAGACAATCCTTTCGCTTTTTGAGTCCCACACCTGGTCATGTCGCTGCTGTAGTTGATCCATTTGGAGCAGAAAATCTGCTCTTGCTGGTTTTTGTAGTATCTCTCTCCATCCAGCCCAATCTCTCCCCTCAGAGTGAAGACAAGGACTAAAGGGTGTGGGGGGGTTGCTCCCTTCGCCCTTTTATGTCTCCCGGAGGTTTGCTGCGCCCCTTTTGTGGGGCATTGTGGGAAGGATGGAGGGCCGTGACCTGCGGTATCGGAGCCTGGTGCTTTGCTCAGGCAGCTCCTTCTGCTCTTGGGCTCCGTGTGACGCAATGCGTAACGTAACACGCAATCCGTAACGTAACGTAACACAACGTAACACGTAACATAATGCAACGTAACGTAATGGAACGTAACATAACGCGTAATGCAACGCATAATGCAACGTGTAACGCGCAACATAATGTAACATAACACGTAACCTAACACATAACGTCACATGTAACGTAACATAACCCACTGCTGGTTGTCCAAACTGGCAGTGATGAGATCAAACAAAGGAGTGCAAAGAGAGTTAAAAAAGACTTCAAGTCACTGGGCCAGTTGGTCAAAAGGTCGGGGGCACAGATAGTTTTCTCTTCCATCCCTTCAGGTGCAGGCAGGAATACTGAAAGGGACGGGAAAGTTAGTGCATGGCTTAAAGACTGGTGCCACTGGCATCATTTTGGGTTTTATGATCATGGGGAAGTTTATGCAGCACCAGGCATGAGAGATACAGATGGAGTGGGGCTGTCTCAGAGAGGGAGGAGAATTCTTGCTGGTGAGCTGGTGGGACTAATTGATAGGGCTTTAAACTAGGTTGGAAAGGGGAAGGGAATAAAACTTGGCTCACTACTGGTGAACCAGGGGATCATATCCCAGGGTTAGGGGTGAAAACAATGACCCTACTCAAGTGCACCCACTCCAACATGGATGGCACAAGCAGTGGTAACAGATGCTTCTCAATTAAGTCTCTTAAGTGTCTGTATACCAGTGCAAGAAGCATGGGGAATAAGCAGGGGAAACTAGAAATCTGTGTGTGGTTGGACAGCTACGATCTCATTGCGATTACAGAGATGTGGTGGGACAGCTCACATAACTGGAATGTGAGCCTTGATGGCTATGTCCTTTTTATGTGAGAGAGCAACTGGAATGTATTGAGATCTATCCAGGGGTGGATGAGGAGCAGGTCAAGAGTTTGTGGGTGAGAATGAAGGGGCAGGCTATTGATCAGTGACCTGGATGAGGGATTAGAGAGCGCTGTCAGCAAATTTGCTGATGACACAAAACTGGGAGGAGTGGTTGACACACCAGAAAGCTGTGCTGCCATTCAGAGAGACCTAGACAGGCTAGAGGGATGGGCATGGAGAAATCTTGTGAAGTTCAACAAGGGCAAGTGTAGAGTTTTGCACTTGGGAAAGAATAACCCCATGTGCCAATATAAGTTGGGGACTACCCTGCTGGAGAGAAGTGTAGGAGAAAGGGACCTGGGGGTTCTAGTGCACAGCAGGATGGCCATGAGCCAGCAATGTGCCCTCGTGGCCAAGAAGGCCAATGGCATCCTGGGGTGTATTAGAAGGGGAGTAGCCAGTAGGTTGAGAGAGGTCCTCCTGCCCCTCTACTCTGCCCTGGTGAGGCCGCATCTGGAATATTGTGTCCAGTTCTGGGCCCCTCAGTTCAAGAGAGACACGGAACTGCTGGAGAGAGTCCAGCGCAGAGCCACAAAGATGGTGAAGGGAGTGGAACATCTCCCTTATGAGGAAAGGCTGAAGGAGCTGAGTCTCTTTAGCTTGGAGAAGAGGAGGCTGAGGGGTGACCTCAGTAATGTTTATAAATATGTCAAGGGGAAGTGTCAGGAGGACAGAGCCAGGCTCTTTTCAGTGATGTCCACTGACAGGACAAGGGGCAATGGGTGGAAGCTGGAACACAGGAGGTTCCACAAAAATATTAGAAAAAACTTTTTCCCTGTGAGGGTGACAGAGCACTGGAACAGGCTGCCCAGGGAGAGGTTGTGGAGTCTCCTTCTCTGGAGACATTCAAAACCTGCCTGGATGCGTTCCTGTGCGATTTACTGTAGGTGATCCTGCTCTGGCAGGGGGGCTGGACTAGATGATCTTCTGAGGTCCCTTCCAACCCCTAGCATTCTGTGATTCTGTGATCTACCAAAGACATTTGAAAAACCTGTTTGGATGAGGAAAAATGTCCTCATCTTAATCCAAAGGAGTAATAATGAGAGAGAAATAAAGATTTTCTTTTGTGCATCATTGTATTTAGATATAGGCCAGGAATTTCCAAGTATAATCTCCAATGCATTTTAAACCAGCTTGCTTTCCACTGCGGAACTAGAAATTACACATTAAAGGGTCTTTTGAGATGTCCTTGAAGCTATTAACTGGTACCATAATGATAAATAATAGTGGCTCTGATGTTTGTCAGATTGTGTGGCCATAGCTGTGTCTCTGGGAATGTTCCTCCTGTGGGCTAGATCTGCCATCACTGCTGTCTGGTAAGGGAGCAATATGTTTAGCATAAATGCCACTCTCTACAAATTGTCATGGCACATGAATTTCCTGCAGATATAGAAGGTTTGAAAGAATCTATGGTAAAATGTGTCCCTGATGCAGTGAAAGGATAAAAATGCCAATCACCTCCCAAAGTCAATGCTGGGAGAGCAGAGCCACAACCCTTCACTCCTGTTTCATCAGCCCTCAGACCGGGCTGTGGTTGGAGCTGTATCAGCACTTCACTAAATCACTTGCCCTCTCACTTTCGTCCGTTCTCTCTCTCCCATCCCCACACTCCTCCTTCCCAGGAGACCCACACAGGGGAAGCTGCCTCCTCTGCACAGTCTCCTCTGTGGGTTTTGGGTGAGCAGCAGGAAAGAGCTCTCAGGACCAACACACGGCATCTTCCCCCACAATGACCCCACAAGAATGTATTTTTTTGGAGCAAATACCTTGATAAGGGCTGTAATACTTCAGTCTTTGCTGCTCAAAGAAGGAATGGCTATTCTTTTTTTTTCCCCCCAGCAATTTCTAGTTGTAGCAGCAGTTACAACTTCAGCAGATGGTTTGGCTCATAGAAAATATCTGAAGGAATTAAAACATCCCAGGTTGTTGAAAGAGGTAACAGTCACTGGCAGATGAGCATTAGGACAGAATCAAGTTTTGTTTTCTAGCACCCATCAAAAGACTTGTTTTGTCTATTGCAACAGTTCTAGAAGTTTCTTATCTCCTGGCTTTATTAATTTTCCTGATCTGAAACCTTTGGAAAGACTGACACCTCATTTTCCCACATTGCTCTTGTTTTTTCCACAGTGGTGCTGCATTTTCATTTGTGGGCTGCAAAGCAGAGTGCTGTAACTATCTGTGCTCAAGGCCTGAAAACAGGCAATTTGGTGCATTGCAAATGAGTTTCAAACTCCATTTCGTTAGCAGCACCCTTGGACTGCAAGTTATAAATAATTCCAACAATTCCAAACATCAAGAATGCTATGAATTATGAGCTTTTCATCAGAATAACATGTAGGATCAATAAAAATGGAAGGTGTCTAGATAAGCACATTTCATAATTACTGCTTGGATCTGCATAAATCAATTTACTAGCACACTTCAGGAAAAAAGTTCATTTGTTTAAAGATGTATTAAAATAATGGTATCTTGATGGAAGGTTACATCCCATCTTCCTTTTAATAATACCTCTTAAGAAAATTTAATTTCATCTTCAAAAGGAGCTACATTAAATATCAATCCTGTGTAAATGGATCTGACACATTTATGTTTCATTATTTTATTTTATTCCCTCCCCTCCCCCAGAGGAAATGAATCAATCATTTTGTTACTCTTCACTTCATCTTACTCTTTCTTGTGCAAAGCTATCTCCCTGAAATAATCAGGTTCCTTTGACAATCAGTTAATAAACAGACACTTAAATATTCTTCTCTTGCAGCCTAATAGGCAGGCAATGAGGTTGAAAGACATTGCATAGTGCACATGGTACTTGTTCCTTTCCTCAGATTAATCTAATAAACCCTCAAGCTCTCTACTACCTTTAAGATTTATTTCAACTGTCTAATCCATCAGTTAAAAACAAGATATGAAATTTCAGCAACTGAAATGCAAATTTTCTTGTGTTGATAGGTTTGATCATTCTTTCTTGGGATAAGTCCCATTTGATTGGGTTCAAAAGAGGGAAACGTCATCACTGTATCACACCACATGGAAGTGGCTATGAACAAGACTAGTTTTTCCAAGGATTTTTAATATGTAGAAAGTAATTTTCATTATTCTTTTGTATTAAGAGGTGGTAGTGTGAGACTGGAGAGGAACAAATAGTGCATATTTATTTAGGAAGTGAAAAATGATGATGCAGGCTCATTTGTCAGTTCTTTGTAGCTTTCCAGTGTTTAAAACACTTTGATAGAAAGAGTAATTCAAGATGTCAAAGTAGATGAAAAATGGTATCAGGTAAAATATGGGTTTCACAAAGGTAGATCACACAAGAATAATTCAATAACTGTATCTGATAAGGGAATTTACTTTCTAGGAAAGACAGGTGTTCTTGTCTCAAAAAAAGAAAATAATAGCATTTTATATGTTCCAAACAGGAAAAAGAAAATGGAGAAAGAAAAGAAAAAGGGAATATATATAAAAAGGAGTATTTTGCTGAAGGAATAAGTCTAGAAGGGTCCCTTCGGAGAGCCGGCCAAGTCAACGACCATCACACCAATATGGCTACAAGTCGTCCTCCCTTTATTGCTCCGGACAGCTCAATCTGTACAGTTAAGCAGCGTCCCCGCGCCTACCCCTTAACAGAGTTGGTCAGTTACAGGTTCACACACGCCAGTGTTCCATTGGGTAGTGCCATTCCACTATGCAGGCGGCTCTCGCCCCCCCTTCTCCCTCTGGGGCAAGCACCTCCAGCCAAGCTTCTCGCAAAGCTCTCACAAAACAGATAAAACCTCCTCCTCCCCGTGTTCCAAGGCAGCTTCAAGGACAGAGCCTTTGTTTAGGCCTAAGCTGGGTTGTCCACATCTTTAAAATAATACCGCGCCTCTGCTCCACAAGAAATTCCTCTACATATCCCCCTCTTTCTTTTTGGACAACCCAGGCTTCCTCTGCTAGCTTGCTTAGAATTTTCTTGATTATACTTATCAAACAACTAAACATAACTAAGCCTATAACAATTAAAACTGCAATAACCAAAAATGCCTTAACTAAACTCTTAATTCATCCTGTCAAAGTTCTCACACCCATCACCCTAAATCATACTTTGATCCTTAATCACACACTTCTAACAAAGCAAAAGGCAGCTGGTTTCCCTGCCTTGCTTTTAGCTAAAGAAAGATCACTCTGTTGGTTAGTACATAAACCTTAACACATACTATGTGGCTTTGATTACACAACCAATATAAGCTTCATTGTTAGTCACACAAAGAGGATACATATTAATACAACAGGTAACATTGAGAACAGTCACATTTTCCCATGATTGCTCTGCCATCAGCCGTAAGCATCTTCTGCCAGTCCAATCCATATCGTCGTTGGTAATCGGTACCTCAGGGTCCCATCACGTCACTGGGCGAAACAAGGGGTTCAACAGGCAGTCCCAGTGCACAGTCGTGTTGCTGCTGCGCTGTTGAAGTGACAGGATGCTGCACAGCCACATCATGCAGGATCATGCGGTTCCCAGGTCCCTTGTCCGTTATTAATAATAACAGGACACGCAATCGAACTGGCTGCTTCCCAATCTCCCTCTGTTACAGCGTCTCTGATGACACCGCTCCATCACTGCTGCGAAGGATCCTTTATGGTTTGAGTCTGAAAGTCAGGCTTGAGTGAGGGAGCTGGTGGTAATGGGGGAGCTGAACTGGTTGTCTCCAAAGTGGCGATGAGACTGGTTTAAGGGTTTCTTCTATTTCTTGCTGTCTAGTTGATAATTCAGCGAGTTTGTTCAGGATCTCTTTCAGGGGTTCGTCTTGATCTTCCTTCTTTTCTTTTCCCCCGTTTTTTTTTCTTTTTTTTTTTTTTTTTTTTTTTTTGTTATTAGCTCGTGCACTTCTTCAATCTGTTATCACTCTGTTATCACACAGGGAGAGCAGAATTTCCCAGGTCTGTTTTGATCACACTCTCCCATTCACTCCCATGCACATCTGGTGTACAAGAAGCATCTTATCTGTTCATTCTCACGGACAAGCTCTCAACACAAGCTGTACTTGGCTGGTCGGGGTCTCTTTTCATAATTAGCGAGCGAGATTTATGCACTTGTTTAGAAAAGAGCTCAAGGACGAAAGTCTCAATTCTGCAATGCAATGCTACCAGCACAGCTAGCTGTAAAATGTGAGGTATCCACAGTTCTCCTTTTCTTTTTTTTTTTTTTTTTCTTCCACCCAGTCGGGACGAGCAGGGAGTTTCTTCCTTTGCCTTTTTCCTCTCCTGCCCTCCCCCCCAACGCTTCAGTTGCCACCGCGGCAACTTTCTTTTCTGCTTGCATGATTTCTAGAGTACCTATTATGGTTTTCCAAACCGTTCCTAGTTCTTTCGCTTCTTTTCCTCCCTCTACAGTACAGTCCCACAAAAAGTCTCCTACTTCACGCCATTCCGTGGAACTAAAGATTAATGGTGGGTCGTTCATTTTCTCCCGTTTCCGAGCCCATGGGGCTAATACGTCTCGCTCCTTTACTTTTCCTCCTCTCTTAGAGAGTATACTAAGGAGGCGAGTTGCTGCGTCCGTTTCCATCGCGGTCTTACCTTGGCAGGGGCTTGATCAGCTGCTCAAGCTCTGGTCTCCAGTGCCCTTTTGGTCACACCTGGAACTCTCCTGCTTCCAGCTCTCCGGCTCCCAAATCGGCTCACGTCCGATGCTTCGAAGTCTTCCCGCATTTAAGCAATCCGCATTTAAGCGTCCATAGAGGGTCCCTTGTTCAGGCGCCAGATCTAGAAGGGTCCCTTCGTAGAGCCGGCCAAGTCAACGACCATCACATCAATATGGCTACAGATCGTCCTCCCTTTATTGCTCCGGACAGCTCAATCTATACAGTTCAGCAGCGTCCCCGCGCCTGCCCCTTAACAGAGTTGGTCAGTTACAGGTTTACACACGCCAGTGTTCCATTGGGTAGTGCCATTCCACTATGCAGGCGGCTCTCACCCCCCCTTCTCCCTCCGGGGCAAGCACCTCCAGCCAAGCTTCTCGCAAAGCTCTCACAAAACAGATAAAACCTCCTCCTCCCCGTGTTCCAAGGCAGCTTCAAGGACAGAGCCTTTGTTTAGGCCTGAGCTGGGTTGTCCACATCTTTAAAATAATTCCGCGCCTCTGCTCCACAAGAAATTCCTCTACAAATAAGAAATTAGAAGATAACAAGCAGTGTTGAAAGGAGATATGTGAAGCTTGAAAAAGGTAACTAGTACCGTTCATAAAGGATACATTTCAGAATTGATTGTATGTAATATTTTCAATAATAACCTTGCATTAACACATTCCCACTTCTTAGGTCAATATGCTGATGAAATGAAGATGGAAAGTATTGTTAACACAGATGATCAGCGTATCCTACAAAAATAATTCGAGGACTGGAGTCCTAATGTTGGGATGGAATCAAGACTACAAACTGTATTAAAAAATACACATAAAATATGTGTGTTTAGCGACTAAGAAGGGGAAAAAATGGAGATTGTCAGCTAGAAACAAGACAAACAGAATATGAATACACTCAAGAGTTAATCATGACTGTTAGCCAAAGTGGTGCTTCACACTAAAAAATCAAACGTGATCCTGGAAATTATTGAGCTATGTTTCAATGCTGTTATGTAGAGATTGCTATCTAGTCCAGGATATAAGAGTAGTTCACAGTTTCCTTTTTTTGCACGTGCAATGTAAGAAAAAGACTGGGGTTTATTTCTTTATTCTTTCATTCTGAACTTAACAAGTGGAACAAGCTGCTTCACTGGGGCTTCTCCACAGCTGAATTCACAACTGCTGATCCCATGAAGGGAAAAGATTGTGTGAAACTTTTGGTGTTAAACCAAACTTTCCCTCCTTATACAATATCCTTCACTATTAAATGTAAGAAATCCTCAGAGGAGGAGGAAAAAGAAGATCTAAGCTGCTGTATTTCATTCTCTGGCCATAGTGCCCTGTTGGTCTTTGGTTTTGGCTTGGCAAGCAGTTCATGCATCTTTAAGAGTGCTATGAGTTTCTCAAAATCAAGAAAGATTCAAGACCATAAGATAAACATCAGGCAAAATCTATACATCCAGATAATAAAAAACAGGGGTGAAAAAGACCCAAAACACTAGAAAACACTATTTTTTCATTATCTTTCTCTAGTTTTGTCTTTGTGTGTATTTCTCCTACCTTGCACGTTAACTGTTTAATGTAGGGAAATAAGAATATTATTAAATCTCCACACTGATATCTGGCTATGGTTTATGACTAATGTTTACAAGTACATATAAATTAGGATTAATGGTAATAGTTCAGGCTCTTCTTCTTCCACACGTCTCTTGACAACATATTGTCCTGAGTCTCTCTGACATCGCCTATGGCATAAAAAACAATCAAGTTAAAATTGAGATTGGCAGGAAAAGCAATGCAATTCTGCCTGTGGGGTTATTTGTTCAGTGTTATTACTACAGTGAAGGTTGGCAAAGCAATTGGATTAGACCTATTTCCAGTCAACCAAAGTTGAAGTACAGTTTATGAGTTGCAAGACCCCAGCTCAGCTATGAGCCGTATGTTTTTTTCTGAAAGGCTTCTTGACGAAACTGCAAGATAGAGATAGGAATAATTAAAACTTGTAGTTAAGTCACTTAGAATTGTGCATAATGAGGTTGTTCCAAATCTTAGAAGATTATCTTTAAATTATCATTCAGAAACTTCCTTATCATGCAGTAACAGCCTCTTCTCCCTTACCGCTTAGAAAGGGCTCTTGAAAAAATGCACCACTTTCAAGAATTACATATGCCTTCCAAATAAGGAAACAACCTGTGTATATATATATGCACCCTCTGTGAGTGTATAATGCACCTTTAAAGTGCATACATTTTCACAAAACCCTATTGAAACAGGCAGAAGGAACACATCCAAGGGGCTGACCCTGCACCTGAGTCAGGCCACTCTCAGACACAATTATAAAATGGGTACAGAGAGTAGCCCTGAAGAGAAGGATTTGGGGTTGTTGATCGATGAGAAGCTCAACATGAGCCGGTGCTCATGAAGCCCAGAAGGCCAGCCGTGTCCTGGGATGCATCAAGAGGAGTGTGGCCAGCAGACCAAGTGAGGTGATTCTCCCCCTTTACTTGGCTCTTGTGAGACCCCACCTTGAATACTGCATCCCTCCTGTAACTCTTCTGAGCAGCAATTAGACTGAGAACCACATGGTACTTTTGTTACCATATTGGAAAGACATCGAACTGCTGTGCACAGTGAGCATTTAGAGGAAGAGGACTTGGAGCTAAATCAAGAGTACTCTAATTTGACAATATAAAGATACTTGAAGGATCATGTCCAGAGGCACCAGACACTGTGGTGTCCTTTAAACAGTAGTATAAAAACATATAAATATGTCTGATGGTCCCAGTCGCTTAAGATCACAGGATGAGTTTGGATAGCTAGTGCTTGTCTCACAAACCCTAGCTGCTGCTCAGGCCACAGGACTATTCTTCCTCTTATCAGTCTCCTTTTTCTGCAGAAATCATGTTTTTGTGGACTGTTTTGGGGTTTTTTTCCTCTTTTTTTTTTGTTTGCAGCAGGCAGAAATGGACCCTTGTTTTACTCAAATTTAAGAGTGTAGAAAGGCCATTAATCTCCCCATGGACTGTAACTCAGTGGTACAGGCAGTGAACCAGATTTTCAAAGGCTTCATCACTAGTATTGACTGCCTGCAAGCACTACTCAAAATCAGTGTTCTTTCTTGCCATCTATATGATAAAAAAGACACTACAGAACGAATTGTAACTGTTCTCTGCAGGTGTGGAAATAATGAAACTGGGCTCTACCCTTCCTAAAAGGGACATTTTCCCTATGGATTCGGCTTCCACCATGTCAACAGGCAGTATGTGATGAGTCCTGTGCAATCTATAAAGTTAAAGCAATTACAGAACAAAGAATTTAAGCTCACTTTATGTGAGGCTTTGCTGGTGGGGTTTTTTTTTGGGGAGGTAGGAGGTTGGTTTTTTTTTTTTCATTTAAGCTTTGCAGAATACATGATGTTTTATTTCACTGTCATTCAGAGCAAATCTACAAACATAATGATGCCTTCACAAGGGGATGGAAATGGTAGAGATTCTAGTACACATATTTTGGGAGGGTCATTTTCAGACAGAAGGGAAAGTCTGCATTCATGAAACAGTGTTTTTCTTCTCTCCTGTCACCTAATATTTTCTTCATTCCATGTGGAAAATGACCTTCTCAAATAGTTCCTGCTGATGACTTTCATGAAAATCACACAAAATGGGGGGAGAAGGGACATTACAGGCAGGGAGGAATACATTTGGTTGAGACTTGGCACAATTAAGTTTTGAAAATATTCTGGCTAAACAAATCTCAGCCTCATGAAGATTTAAGAGATGAAAGGAAAAAAACAAATTTTGGGTCCCAAATATTCTGATACCTGAAATTGGGGGTAGGAGGAAAGAGGAGGAGGAGGGAGAGACGGGAAAATTAATAAAGTTGAATAAGAAAACTAATAAGGTGATGAATGAAGCACTCAGAATTAGTGCACTGGACCTCAGAATCCTCAACCAGGAGAGAAATTCTGCAAGATAGTCAATAAGTTCCTTCTCTGAAACTCTGCTTATGTCAGACAAGCACATCCATTTTTCATCAGCTACTGCAGGCATCTATTTGTCATAAATGATTTTGTCTTACTGAAAGACTGTTGAGGCAGGGGTCTCACTGTTACTATTGGCACACCAGGATCTCTATTGACAGTACAAATCTCTACAGTTGATGCTGACTTAACATAGTATCTGCTGTGGTGACTAGAAAAAGCTAAGAAATGCCTGGATCTCTGTGACCCAGAGCACAAAACTGACAGCCCCGGTCTGTTCAGCCATTGTGTGGGATGGCTATCACCAAAGGCATAGGGAGGCAGGCTGGGTAATTGTATGGTGAGGTCTCGCTTGGAATTGCAGCCCATCTAGTAACAGCTCCCTGGAGACAGAATATACCTGGGGGAGTTCTATGAATCGTTTTATGGTGCGTTGACTCAACACCAAGGAGGAAAGTATGGTTCCTTACCTGCTTCTGCTGATTTGGATTAGGCTAAACCTTGTGGTCCTTCAGCTTGCTCATTTCTTGAGTATCAAGCAGAATTAATATGTGTGCATGCGTATATGTATATTTATATATATATATATCTCCATATACATGCGTATACATGCACTTTCCCATTATTTATACTTCTATGCTAGAAACTGTTGTCTATTGTGAATCTACCAACAGTATTTTTTAATATAGTGTTTACTACAAGGTCCTTTGGAAGCCTGTGTAACTTTTAATGCTCTTCTGAAACACGGATGACTTGTTTGAGATGGTTTCTTTGATGGTGAGGGGTTCTTGAATATGTTATATTAAATAGATGCTAGTAGCAATGGTGTTTGTGCACGGTATGTTCAGTGGGTAGAAAGAGGACTTGGGTGTCCAGCACTATGTCCTGGTTGGAGAGCACCAGGATGAGTTTTCTGAGACTGCCTGAAGCACATGGCAATCACAAGGGGGGGGGCCAGCTGTGCCTATAGGAGGAGAGGCTGGGTCAGATGACCAAAATGGACCAATCACAGTGTTCCTTCCCATGATGCTCAGTACAAAAGGGCCCCTAAGAGAAACCCAGGGTCCTTTTGTGTCTACTGGGCTGGAAGGATTGTCATGGACTATTTGTTGCACAACCCTGTGCTGCTGGTGTTCCTGTCTCCTGCTTTCACACTGCGGAGGAGCACCTTTCAACGAGACAGGTTGTCTTGCCCTTCCTCCCTGGGTGGAAGTGGCACAGTTCCTCTTCTGGTTGTTTGGTTTTTTTTATTATTATTATCATCAGGACCCTGGGACTGGGTGCTCCTGTCTGCTGCTGAGTCCAGTCTGGGATTTTATTTCTGCCCAGGACCTGGTTGTCATCTGGAAGGTGTGGGTTCTGTGTTAACATATTCTCTTGAATACATTTGCATGCTTGCATGATATCTATATATATTTTAATGTCTTTACTGTTATTCTAAGTGTTATTTTCTTTTTCATTATACTAGTTCAAGTTTTTTTCAACCTCCAAGTCTCTTTCCCTGCTTTCCCCGTTATCGTCTCCTGGGAGGGTAGTGAGGTGATCACAGACAGTGTCTGTCAAAGTTTAGTGGCTGGCCCAGCCTTTAGCTTTGACATACTGTAAATAGGTAAACTTGTTTTCAATTGTAAAGGCATCTGGAGAATTTCAGTCTCCTGGTTGCCTGAATCTTAGCTCTGTCTGAGCCTGTATTCATCCACATTTCTATGAGGATGAACCAGGTCATCACTCAGCCCTGGGACTGAGGCCAGAGACTGCCCAAGTAGTTTATGGAATAGGTACATCTATCCTACATGCCCAGCCCAGGTCTGAGCCGGAATTTGTACTGACTGAGCCCCCTTTTATACAGTTGCTCTTGCCTTAAGTAGGGTCGTGGCACTGTCATGATCTCTGTAGTCAGAGAAGCACTGATCTGCTGAGTTCAGTCATGGGTCTTCCTAGGAGTGATCAGATTACCTACTGACAGGGCAAGTAAGATTTCTTTTAAGGTTAACATTGCTTTTAGCAGGTCATCCACTTCTTTGAGAGAAAACTTTAGACACTGTCACTTCCCAGAATAAAAGTGCATTTCTGTGTCCTTATTGGGTGGGACCATGCAGGTTTTCTGGCTCCTGAGCTTCAAGGCCAGAGATGAGACACTTACCACAGCTGTGAAGTGCATGTCCCCATGGCCCTTTCTGTCGGAGCATCATCCACCAGCAAATACAGACATTTGCGAATAATTGGGTTTTCAGATAGGCATCAGGTCTGACAACGGTAAGGTTACCCTTTTCAGCTGAGTTTTGCAGAAGAGAGATTCTTCTTGGTGTTGCAAAAAGCTGCGCCTGTGGATGGCTGAATCACAGTCAGTCCCTCAGGCTTGATTCTGACATGGCGGCTGCTATTACACAGATTATAGAACTTTTTAGCCTTAAGAGTATTGGTGTATCTGGTCTGGGCAACACTTTACGCTGAGCGTGAAGCTCGGTACATAGTACAAGTACATAGTACTTACTAGCTGTGGCAATGACTTCTTTTGAAATGGCAAGAATGTTCCCCCAAATATTTTAAATTTTATTAGCAATTCAAATGGATAGATAGCTTCTTGACTCTTTCAGTTCTATAACTTTTTCAAGTTGACACATATGATATATTTTATCTCAGCACATGTGCAAAATACTAACAATTAAAGTACATACCCAGTCTAATTTCACTTGAAAATTATAACCTGCTCTCTTTACACTAAGACAGGGCTGTCACTGAAGGATAAATCTGCAAGGAAAATGTGTACAAATGAAGCACAAGTCTTTTTTTTTCATCAGCAATCTTCAATCCAGATGTGAGTTCTGCTTGCCTCTTAGCATTTATTTTATGTTTTTTGCCCTTCAGGTATTGAGGAAGGGTTGCCAAAATCTTTGTTAACCATTGGAATGTGAGGAGCTAACTTATCAATCCGTTTCCTGTGTTCAGAAGAAATGTCATATGCCTGAAGTAATGATATGTTATAGAGTCCATTTCCCTGGATTGAGATATAGTTTATAACCACTGAAGCAGATCAATAAAAGAATAGTAATTTTGAAGAAAAAAAATGTCTTTTTAACAAAACAGATTACTGCCTTTTGAATAAATCAATTTCTAGCTAAAAATTTTCTAGTTTCAATCAAAACCCTCACAACAATTCCTCTTCTTCGCTTCATTCCAAAACCAATCTTTATGTAAAAGAATGTCTTCAGAAACTGTTGATAATGAAAACTATCTTTGGATATAATTTTAATGACAAAGTCCCAAGAATTGCTCAAGTAGTTCCAAGGAATTTCCTTTCTGCATCAATATTCATGTTAGTGATGTAGGTAGTAAAGAGAATGTAGTCAAGCAGAACTTGAATTCAAAGCTATTGACCTGAATTTGCAAACCAGTCACCACATTTTTCAGCTACAAATTTATGATTTATATACAAATGATCTTCTTCTATGATATGATCTAAATGCAATGTAATTTTTTGTAATTTAAATATCAAAGTGAAAATTCTGTATCTAGAGGTTAGAAGACAATACTTGAGTGTAAATGAAGGGATTTTTTTGTCCAGTTTAAAAAGTATAAGAAAAAAAGAATATTGATAAACTCCAACTGAACTGTTTAATGTGAGTTTCAAGACCAGTCTACTATTTTTTAACCACGTGTCCAAAAGAGTTTAGAAATAAAGGTAAATGTGCAATATCCTTTGTAAGAGATGTTACACCTCTAATACACCCAAGTAACCTCCTGAATTACTGCATCAGCTATTCTGCCTTTTTAATACTGGATATTGCACTTAGCTGTGCTACACTCTGTCCTGGAGAGATCACAAAGGCACAAATTGTCTATGTTATCTTTTGCAACAAACTGTGGTTCATCAGAATTCTGATTTTATAAGGAGATTATCAGAGGCAGAAGTGGAAGCTTGAAAGTCAGTTCTCCATTGCTGGGGAGCTATCACTATCAAAAATAAGCCAAAAGCCTCCTTTATCTCCTCTGTAGTCTAGCAGAACAGCTCAGGGGCTGAGCTCTGGCAGCCTGACCCCTTGTGAAGATGAGCACGTTTTTGTTTACTGTGTTCACACTGTTTTCTGGTGTAATGGACGTGATCAGGTTAAAAATCATTAAACTAATAGTTTTCATTCATTTTCGAGCTGGGTGGAGAAGAGGATTGCATCCAGCATTTTTTTTACCTGTCAGGCTGAGTTCCCTCCGAGGACTGGCAGAAAAAAAATTCTGTCCTAGCTACTTTTTTTTCAGTGATAGGTGAAGAATGTCTTACAAGTGAGATGGGTGAGTTAGCATCATCCCAGTTTCTTGCAGCTTTGTGTTTGCGTAAAAAGATGAGAGAATAGAAAGGTGTGATTCATCATCTCATCCAGGAAATCATTAGCAAAGGTGCAACAGTCTAAAGTAGTTCTGAATAGCATTTCTTAAAACTAGGTTGCAACTATTTCATCTGTATTTACTGATGTGAAATGGATTTAATGAGTAATACTTTTTTTCCTATTTCTGTTTCCCCCCTCAGAAAAAAGTGGTAATATGAAAACTCCTTGAAGGCTAAACCATAAAAAATAGATAAGGTTCTTTCTTTCAACAGACAAAAAAAAAAAGGCAGTGGCATGTTCTGATGATGGTGAAAGTGAAAATTCTATAAAACACATTATGATAATGCAGTGCTTTAGTTGATGTGACATGGTAGGAGTAAATACTAACCTGTTTTACCAGTGTGACCCAGATATAGGGCTCAATGTTCCATGAATGTATAACTCCAGCACTGGTCTAAGAAAAAGAGCACAACATAAGAATAGCTACATGAAGTCAGGTAAAGTCCCAGCCAGTCTCTTTCTTGGTTGCTGAAAGCAAATGTTGCTGTATGCTCTTGAAAATATTTGTGATATACCCCTCTATTTTCTGGTAACACTGAATCAAAGGTTATATCCCAATTAAATTATTTAACAGGTACCAGTGAGACTGTATCTTATTTAACTTCTACCTTAAACCATATCTGCAAAATATTGTGTCAACCAGGTCCATGATTTAGTTATATATTGTTGGACAATGTTATTATGGTTCGAATTTCATAAGCTCTGACACTCAGTAATAATATTGTATGTCCTCTGCTCTTAGGCTGTGGAAAGCAGCAACTCATCATCTCTTTTCCACTGTCTTTACACAATATGCGATTTTTGAAAATTGACTGTATACCTATGATCCCTGTCATCTGTCTTGAAAGCTGAACATTTCCAGGCTCTTTACTGTCTTCTTGCATAGTTGTCATTCTAACTGTCCTGATGAAGTTGTCATTCCTATTTTGTGCGCTTTTGATTGTGCCCCTTTTTTTGGCATAAAATGAGAAGAGCTTCTCTCAGGAGTCAAAATGATGGTGCACCGTAGATGTGTGCAGTGACTTAACAGGGCTCTCTGTTTAGTTCTCCACAGTATTTTTATTGATTACTTCACTGCTGATCTGATGTTTCCAGGGAAATGTCCACATAATCTTTTTGCTGAGTTGTGAACAATTTTCATTTCAGCAAATCTGTTTTGCTACTCACTTCATGTCCCCTTTCCACATGATTTGATTCACCTCCTATTAGAAGGTACCTGTTGTTGGGTTTGCTGCCATACTTATTCTTCTTTCTGTACTCTAAGGTCTATGAAATACTTGGAAGTTAAAAAAAAAGTCACAAAAACTCCACCATCAGATGGCAAAACCTAGGGTTTTTTAGACTGGCAGAAATGAGGAGGTGGTGTGATTAACTGGGGGCAGGCTTAAGGTGCTCAGATTTGCCACAGCCGAAATAATTTGTTGCAAGCTTCCTGCTGAGCCCATCATTACATGTAAACAATGGAAGTTAGTGTTCCAAATTGCATTATTTTCTGTTGGCTTTCACTGGTTGTTTTGTCATTGTCTCACTCAGTGTCATGAGATACTCCTGTTCTGCTCCAGTTATAGGTACTTCAGATTTGTGTGTTCAAGTTATTCACTGTAAACAAACTTTGCCCCAACATTATTCACTCACTTTTGCAGATCACTTACGAAATTGCTAAACAGTGAAAGTCCCAGCACATGTTCTGATGGGAGTCCTATGGTAAATTCTACACTCGTTCAAAAGTAGAATCATAGAATGGCCTAGGCTGGAAGGGACCTTAGAGATCATCTAATCCAGCCTCCCTGTCATGGGCAGGGACGCCTCTCAACTAGATCAGGCTCTGTCCAACCTGGCCTTGAACACCTCCAGGGAGGGGCAGCCACAACATCTCTGGGCAATTTATTCCAAAGTCTTGCCACCCTCGTACTGAAGAATTTCTTCATAAGATCTAATCTAAATCTATTCTCCTTCAACTTAAACCCATTTCCCCTTGTCCTATCAGTGGATGCTCTTGTAAAAAGTCCCTCCCCAGCCTTCCTGTAGGATCCCTTCAGGTATTGGAAGGCAGCTATTAGGTCCCCCCAAAGTCTTCTCCTTTCAAGACTGAACGATCTTGGTTCCCTCAGCCTGTCCTCATAGCAGAGGTGCTCCAGCCCCTGGATCATCTTTCTGGCCCTCCTCTGAACGTGCTCCAATAGATCTATATCCCTCTTATGGTGGGGGCACCAAAACTGGATGCAGTATTCGAGGTGGGATCTCACAAGAGCAGAGTAAAGGGGGAGAATCACCTCTCTTGACCTGCTGGCTACGCTTCTCCTGATACATCCCAGGACAGGGTTGGCCTTCTGGGCTGCATGAGCGCCCTGCCGGCTCATGTTGAGCTTCTCGTCTATCAACACCCCCAAATTCTTCTCTTCAGGGTTACTCTCAACCCACTCTGTGCCCAGTTTATATTTGTGCCCAGGATTGGCCCAACCCAGGTGCGAGACCTTGCACTTTGACTTGTTGAACCTCATGCAGTTTGCACTGGCTTGTTTCTCAAGGCTGTCAAGGTCCCTCTGGATGGCATCCCTGCCCTCAAGTGAGTCCACCACACTACACAGTTTGGTGTCATCGGGAAATTTGCTGAGGGTGCACTCGATGCTGTTGTCCATGTTGCTAACGAAGATGTTGAACAGCACTGGGCTCAGAACAGACCCCTGAGGAACTGCCCTTGTCACTGGTCTCCATGTGGACATTGAGCCATTGACCACAACTCTTTGAGTGCTTATCATATTGATTCACTTGAATCTCCTCTTGATTAATATAAGAGAATTCCCTTTCTTACCCCATGAGAACTTCATAGTTTGTAGAGGACTGAAAATCTTCATTTAAGTCACCAAGGATATGATCTTCAGTGTGCTTCCTGTAGCCATAATGAATAAAGTATATACATGTAGACCTCAAGGATCATGGACAGATGTCTCTATTATCAATATCTGGAGGTAGTACGTTATTTAGTTTGTGGTAGGGCCATCTGCACTTGATACTCATGCTTAGGTAATAGTAGAAACTAATGGATTTCAGTTTTTTTTAGTTTGTTGTTGTGTTTTTTTTTTAAAAGACTCTTCTTACAAATCTTCCAGGGGAGATTCAGATTTCTGGGTAAGGTAGATTTCTGGAGAAATTATAAGAACTTGTTTTTGGTGTCAACCTTCATGAATTGCCCATTTCATGGGCTAAAAGTTCTTCAAGATAAGACCTGTATGAAATACAGAAAATAGAGTATTACTGCCTCTTGGGAGATAATACCTTGAGACAGCACACTTTACTGTATCGCAGCACAAATCTTTGTAATGTATGCATAGAATCTGAATAACAGTCAATGGTGAAACACAAGAGGTTGAAAAAGAAAAAAAACACAGTGTTTGACTCCCATCAAAGCTCCAGGGCTTCAATATTGACAATTGTCACCATCCTTAATTTTATTTAATCTTTATTTTTTATAAAAACTTGTGAAACAAAGCATAGTCTATCCTGACAATGTTATCTGCATGAAATTTTAGGCAGTGACATTTATGTCTGTGCTACTCAAGACTTTCTTAACTCTCTTTTTTCCTCCAATATTATTTCAAAGATACAGCAGAAACGTAATATAACAAAGAGAGGAAAAGTAATTGATATATAGAGGTTTGCTAGGCCAAGTATAATTTTGTTATATACTTCCAAATGTAAATTTAAAACACTTAGATAGAGATGGATGGCCAGATTAGACATATGTGACAGACAGATAATTAGTGGTAACGACTGCAGTGTAGCAACAAAAAATTTAGCCGGCCACCATGTGACAATTTTGTAGATGAAGTCTCAAACTTGCTTTAGAAAAGCAGTTATCTTGTTCCCTTGCCCCTCCTTCCACCATTGCCCTCCAGCTTAGAACCAATGGGCATGAAACGTCTAAAATGAAACCAGAGCCACTTCATCCTTGAAGCTGCTCATAAGTAAACATTTAAGATTTAAACTACGTTTACCTTGAGAACTAGAAGTAGTTAACACAATTTGAAGACTTGAAATAGAAACCAAAATTAAATGTACTGCTTAAAGGATTAGACAATCATCTTCCTGTACAAACAGCATAAACAAGGAAATCGTATTAGCTCTTAATATAATTAGCTGAACCCAACAGTCTATGGATAAAACCTTTCTACGCACTTATTAAAAAGCCAGGGCAATCTTGGGAGGACTTAGAACTTGACAATTTGTATGAATTTCTAATAAGGCAAAATTCATTGAACTGATTAAATGAAATTCTTCCTATTATCTAATCCGCATAACTGCTAGCCCAGAAGAGATGAAAGCTTCACCTACTTCCACACTGAGAAAAAGCAGCAAAAAAGAACAAAAAATTCGTAACCACACCATGACCTCTTTTTTTTTTTTTTTTTCTCCTTCTGCTAAGGTACATAATATCTGGAATTGAATTACTTTATTTCTCATTCAGGGCAACACAACCTTGGGAACATTTTCAAGCTAAATAAATACACCAGGGATCTGATCCAAAGGCCACTGAAGTCAAAGAGAATTTCAAAAGATTTCAATGACTTTGCATCAAAAATACATTTCACGGTATTTCCTCAGTTGTAAGATGGCATCATTCATTAACTGTTGTCTAGAGATTTATTTGAAGAGGATGATGTAGTTCATGAGATTATAAACAGGCAGATACAAAGATGTGATTTTTAAGTAACTATATAATTACAGGTAGACTAATTCAGAAATTGTATTTCTCCTCCCATACAAAATTCTGATATTTTGCTTCATGTTTTTATCCTAATTGGAAAGAAATGACAAAACACAGAATCTCTTTCCCAGAACAAAACTTTTTAAACATAATTCCATTTAGAAATGTTTAATTTTTGTTTGGAGAAGGTCCAAAATTAAGTTGTTTACCTATAACAGTACAATATATATGGAAATCTCACCAGCAGTGACTGTTCATGAGACAGGTAGCATGGCCATAAAATCAATTCTGTGAAGGAGAGAATGTGAGGAGCACTTATGTGAAATACACTTTCCATTAGCTTAGGCCAATTTAATCCAAATTAAAACATATTTTGTTTCCATTAGGCTTTCTTGCTCAAGGGGAGAATAGAAAATAATCACAACTAATAATGTTGTCCAAAACGAAACACCAGTTTTGCAGAAGCCAGCATTTGGAATGAACTAGCTGCTCTTAAGCAGTAGACCTAACAAGTTCTGTTTTTCTGTGAACTTTATATTTGATTCTATTACATTGAATTTCTGACTACATTGTCTATGACCCCATATCCTCCATGACCCCATATTCTTCACAAGCCAATAGCTTTGTCTCCATTTAGACTACTTGAATGCCTCTGGTTTCCTCACTTAATACAAGAAAAATCACCTGTACAAAACAGAGCTGTGTGGATGTTCAAGTTCCACATAACTGTCCCTTGAGAATATTCCTGACCCACACTCTGTAGGAGTGCCGAGTGTAGGAGTCCTCTGTCTCACTACAGTAAATTGAAGTTGGCCAGGTGATCAAAACTTAAGTAGGAACAGCAGAAGCAGACATTCTGTCATATATCTTCCTAATCCCATAGTGCTTATCAGGTTTGGGGAACTAAAGTAAAAAACATGTTTTGGTGAAAAATTCCTAATTCAACAAGACAGGATGATCTATTTTTATCCACCAACTTGCAGAATATACACATTACTCTTCAGGAAATACTGAAGAGCAGCACTGTAACTCAAAATAATGCTGAACCAAGTATCATTGTCTTAGACAGGGTTCCTTTCTCAGCTGGAAGCTGCATGAGCTCCAATTGCCGAGAGACTGATGGTCACTGTTTAACTAGACAGTTGGTGAGCTACCATTGACAAATGCTTTGCTTTTGTGAAGTTCTTGGAGCAATAGTGAGACAATGACCACTCCCGTTTCACAGGGTTGAGAATGTTTGTTGTCCACCACCAGGTACAAACACCATATTTCAGGGAGCCAGCAAGTAGCCCAGTGTTGTGTGAACATTTATCTGAGAGAAGAAATAAAGTGATGGAAACACATTTTGCCTTTATAGTCCAGTCTTCTCTATTTGACTGTGGACAGCCCATGTGACATGAACAACCTGTTCAAATTTACTCCCACTTCCAGTGTCTTATTTCCCTTTATGCAATGGGGATGGGCTTGAATCAGCCTAAGGAGAAAACAGAAAAAAACCCAGCAAATTCCTCTCACAGTGGTGCCAGGGTCTGCTGTTATGTCTTTGGATGAGAGGGCACATAGCTGGTGGTGGCTTAATACCAACAACCTCAACACATCTGCCTAAACCTCCCGAGCTGGCCTGGATTGGGCAAATGTCCCAGATGGTGGAGTAGTCAGTGGGGGTGGGTTTGCCTCAGCAGCAAGGGGGATCTAGGAGCAAGGGAAGCCAGGAGTAGAAACGAAGCCTGGAACAAACAGCCAAACAAGGTGTCTAACACTAAACAGGACATCTGTGGACGCTGCAGTGCCTCTCTCTGGAGTTGGAAAGGCTGGGCAGAGCTGTCACTGGAGAGATTGTTTAGCAAGGCAACTGTAACACAGTGATCGCTTGAGTACAGAGACTGATGTAATTGTCCTGCTGCCATCATCCCCACTTGGGGTCTGTAAAGTTTGTTCACATGAGCCCAAATACAAGGAGTGAAACCACAGGGGAGCACCTGCCACTGCTGGGTTTGCTGCCTGGCATGCATTTGGCCTGAGACAGTTGAGTAACAACTAGCAACTTGCTCAATTGCTATGCAGAGCTCAGATCCTCACTCCAGAGTGGCAGTGTTACACTTCACCTCTTCATAACAATTCAATTCAGCACGTAAGATGGAGCTCTAAACAGACTTGACACTATTATCGCACGGAGGTGGATGTCTCCCCCTTACTTATTAACCCTGTTGAATTTTCTAAATTTGATCTTAAAACTATCATGATAAGGAGCCTCTTGTTATGACTCACTGCAGATTATTAGGTACTCTGTAGACACATTACAGGGCAATCCATGCAGGGCTGACTGTAGCAGTGAGCAATTGCCAAGCAGAGTGAGATAGAGCATACTGTACATCCTGGATACAACCCTATGGCTTGTCATAATCTCGCATTTAGCATGGCTGGAGACAGCTACTTTTTCTTCCAGTGAAAATCAGTCTCATCAAGTGAAAGAACTATTAAAAAAGATTCCAGTCCAATGAGTAATGACTAATTAAAAGTATTACAACATGAGTGAAATTCCAATTGCTAACTTAGCATTGAAATAATTTTATGCTCTGTGGCAACTATTGTGTGAGAACAGTAATTCCACATCTAAAGGAAACAAATACATATATTTCAGAAGGGCAGGAATCTTCCCCAGTTGAAATAGCACTGGCTTTTAAGTAGCATTACAAATTGGATTCCAACAGGAAGAACACAGAGGGGCAAAATAGAATAGAATAAAGAAATCAAATAGAGTCTTTTGGTATAGAAGGGTGTAAAATTACAAAAGATGAAGCAGCTATCATTTGTGATGGAAACATATAAACCTTTGCAAAGATTTAGCTCTGAGCAAAACAAAAAACAGCATGCACAAGCACTCTTCTGCTGTGTGGGTAGCAAAATGTTAACCTGAGCAATTATATCAGACTTTCCATATTTAGTCCGGTCTTTTCCTGCCTCTCTGCAGAAATACATAATGGGTTAAATTAGATTTTAACAACACTGAAATGCTGTCACTTCATCCCACTAAAGAAAGATGTTGGGTCTGACAGGCAGAAGGAATCTACTGTGTGATTTTCCTACATGATGCAGAGTAACAAATTTCACCAGGCAATTTCTCCCCTCTCCCATCCTGCTGAAGAGATGCTACTGCCAGCTTAGTAAATACATCTCATTGAAAAAACACTCAGACTTGATTTAAAATTTTCAAGTGATGGAGTATCTGCTTAGTTTCATGGTAAATTGTGCAAATGATTGGTTATCATGACTGTTAAAAAAAAAAAAAATCAAGGGCTGTTATGAGAATGAATTTGTCTGGTTTCCACTGCCAATCTCCAGCTTTTGCTCTGCCTTTTCTAGGATATCTCAGAATTCTCTCAGGTGAGAGAAACATCATGTCTGTATGTGGCCCAAATTCTTGGTACTGTGTGATCTCCTGCAGACTTCTTTGGAACTAAACATGTGATTTTATTTAATAAAAAGAAAAATATATCAAGCTTATTTAACTAGGTTTTATTTTTCTCCTTTGACATTATTATTGAACTAACATTTGTTTCCTTCTCAATTGAACTTTCCCTCATGCTCATATTTCTGCTCTAGGATTTCCTCACTGTTTTAACTAAGAATATCAATTGTTCCAGCTAAGAATATTGATTCATTTGTCAATTCTTTTAAAATTCTTGAACAAATTTCCAAAATGCAGAGTGAAGCAAGAATGAAGGGTTTGGTTGTGTTACGGGGTCCCCCACAAATATCATCTATATTCTTGGATTGATCATATAATCCCTTTTTCTCCTCTGATATATGAAGACATGTATGTGTAATGAAAACATTTCTATAATTAATCCAGACCTATGTATTAATGAGGATTATATGAGAATTTAATCAAAGATACATTAAGGAACATCTCAGATTCAAACAAAAAAGAGGTTATGATTGTATACACTGTATTATGTACAAACTCTTTAAACTGTAGTTTGTTCATAGCCAAGAAAATTCTGATGAAATTGCAGTAACTATTGGCTACACATTCGGTTTCACTGCCAGATCTGGAGAGGGTTTTTCCTCCTTGTAGTGGGAAGCAACTGGAGAGCTACAAGTTAATGTACTTCACATGTAGCAGAACAGCACATCTAAGGGCCATGAATTTGGGTTTCCCCTATCCTGACCTAAAAATTCTCTCCCAAGTCCCAGAATTGTTCCTGTCTAAACTGAAATTAATATCCTTGCACAATATCCTTGCTTCAATGGCTTTGCACACTCCCACAGAAAAAATGTTTCTAATGGAAATTCCCAACGAACTGTATCCATAGCCATTCAACTCAGAGGGAAACTCTGAACAAAGGCTATCTAAAGGGACTTAAAAATTACACGAAGCCAAGTTTCTACTCCTTTAAAGGTAACTAACAGGAAAAGGAGAAAAACTACTTCTGAATGGATTTATTTTAAAAATATCCATATTTTGTCAAGCTCATGCCGCATTGCAAGAGGATTCTCATGTTATCACAATCGAATAATTCACATCCTTGTTCAGCATAAGTACTGAAGAGTACTGTCTATAAATCCCTTTGGATTACCAGATGGCTTTGAGCATGCAATAAATCTTTTCCCTATCCCGTCACCTCCTAATCTGCTAAAAGTCTTCCAAAAGATCAGAACCATTAAGATGTCACTTTATAATGGAGGAATTATAGCCTAATTTAACAAACCTTGTCCTGAGGTCTATAAACTAGGACTCAAAAATGAGAAAGAAATCATGTACTGAATTCAATCACTGCTTGGGATTCATTGCCATGAGAGCCCATTCACTGGCCAACTAGCTGCCAGCCTTGCAAACTGATTTTCCTTGTCAGGTTTGAGCTGTTCTGTTCCAATAACTGTTGACCTTATTCTCCTTTTTTTCTTTTTTTTTTTTGGTCCCACAAGTGAGCTAAAATATAGAACCTCCTTGCAAATTAATTTCTACTACAAAATATTTCCCAGTGTAGGTTGGGTTTGTCCTTTCTCTATATGTTTCGATGTCTAAAACTTTTACACAATGGTTTGTAATTCTAAAAATTACTGTCAAACCATCAGCAAGCAGCCTTCTGGTTTAGAAATTCATAAATCTGACCTTTCTTCTAGTACTCTATCACTTGAGGAAGAGGAGGTACCTCAGTCACATAAATGAATTTGTATGGTATACAGTGCTGACCGGGCCCCAGATACATTTACCGTACGTAGCACTCCTGA
Organism: Trogon surrucura; assembly: GCA_020746105.1. Classification (NCBI taxonomy): domain Eukaryota; kingdom Metazoa; phylum Chordata; class Aves; order Trogoniformes; family Trogonidae; genus Trogon; species Trogon surrucura. Next base: position 12,262,681 of record CM036621.1, on the reverse strand, counting down.
GGAATAACTATCTGGCACTTCTATACCCTATGATCTTTGTGCAGTCTTTACCCCTGTCCACCTTTCATTTTCTAAATGAGTTAATTGACTGGATGGGAGTGTAATTAGGATAAAGGTATTAGTGGCTAGTAAAGGAGCTAGCAAGTCCCTGCAGAGCTTAGAAAAACATTGCTCCAATATCTCTTTCCTGTACACAACGCTTTCATGTACACTGGCATGTACAGCCTGGCAACTGGTCAGAGTTCCATGGAAATTATGGGAGTTGGGCCAGTAATAGCTGCTTATCAAGTGTGATTTCTTGCCATTTACAGATGTCTTTGCCTATGGTAGCAATACAATAAAGACTGCCCTTTTCTTTTCTCTCTCTGTCCTCTTGTTCAGTACCACCCTCTCCCTTCAAGAGCCCAAGAAGAATTATGTGTGTGTGTGAGAGGACTTTCTGCTTGAGGAAAATCAAAAGAAAACCTTTGATGGCTTCATGAAGGACTGAGTCGTGGTTGTGGTACTGCTCACCAAGTCAGAGAGTGACTCCATTTAGCCCCAGTATCCTCAGCATCAGTAGCATGGAGGAGGCAGTTTCAAATGCCTTCTCTTTACAGTGATAGCTTTTTTCTCCAAAGTATGAAAATTGATTGCTTGTGCTTAAAGCCTGCATAACTGTAAGCTGTGCTAGGGGTCATATATTATTAGTCCCTTCCCGATTTGAGCACCTGTGTTTGACTAGCTGACCTCCTGTGAGACAACAGCAAATTATTACATAAGCCAATGACACACAGCACAGCAAGTCTCTCTCGTTAATCTCTTCTAAATTTCCCAGCCATTAATTCCACTGAATAACCTCTTTATTATAGTATAATATTTCCTTAGATTTATAATAAAAAGTTCTAGGAGCAAAGGCATAAAATGAAATCACAGCTTCAGCCTAGAAGTGGAAGTGCCATCATTCCTGCAGTCTTGTTTTTGTTCAGGTTTCTCTGCCTTGTTCAGGTCCTGAATGAAGCTTTACAGTAGTTCATACCCACTTTAAGGAGGGAGACTGTTTTTTTCTGTGGTCTTATGATGTGCCAACACCTTTAGTAATACTATGAGCCAAATGGGTTTAGTCCCATGTCTTCCCTTCAGAGATGTTTTCTCTACACCTTACCAAGGCTAGGGCACTCCTGCCCTGGTGACACACCTTTCCTGTCTCTGGTGCTCTGCACCATATGACACTGAATCCTTCTGTATTGGAGCACAGGTAACTGGTACGCCCAGTATCGACCACTCAAAGTAAGAGCAAAACATCACAGGTTTTACTGTACGTGGTGAAAGCAGGGAATGCAAATCAGAAACAGGCTTCGAGTTTGGGAAGCAATGGCATGGTCAAGTGTATATGACAGTAAGAAGTGTAAAGCGGGGCATGGCCTGTAATTCTATCCTCACACTCAGGGCAAACTGCTAACAGCTCCAGTAAGCTGGAGTCACCTTCTCTGCTGTGATCATTGTGGGTGCCTTAGTGGTGCTACTGAAAGTCTTATCCATAAAGCATGACCAGGTGGCATCTTGAATTTGTTGTGTTCTACCTATCTCCTTTTGATTCTGTCATTTCTCTCATCCCAGGAGCTGCCATCAGGGATTGTTAAAGTCCATGAGAGACTCATTCACTGAATGATGTCATTATTATTATTATTATTATTATTATTTTGTGACAGGAACTTCAATTGAAGTATATGGATCTAGCCACCATATTCTCCTGCCATGTTGTTCCTGTTTCTCTGAGTTCATACCTTTATTGTTGGTGTCTGAGCAATTGGTAAGAAATACCATGTGTATTATTTATTCAGTATTCTCAGTGCAGCTGTCTGGCACTGCCTGACGACAGGCCAGTTACATGAGGCAAAGGTATATTTTTTTTTTAATGCAAAAAAATGCTTATACTCATACATAGATATACCCATATATGTAGATATATAATTGTAAAATAAACATTATCAAGAACAGGTGGTTTCATTTAATTCTGTTCAAGAAGTGCCACTGCAGTGTAAGGTTGTTTTACCCAGTGTCTGGAGTCATATTTATGAGCTTAGCTCTTGTGAACTGTTTCCACCTTCCCTACAGGCATATATATGGTTCAAATCTATTTTCCACTAGTTGTCCTCAGCAACAGGCTTTAAGGGCTTTCGACTACTGTGTTCAAATGAGACTTGCTCTTGGAATGCAGTCATAAGCTTAACTTTAGCAAAAAGAGTAGTTTCATTGCCTTCAGAAAACACTGATATATTTTCCCTATTTCTGTAAGTATCTTATACATTTTGAAATCTGAAGGACAGATACTCTCTTCAGTATTATTCTTTTTCTTGAAAACACCTGTGTATATCTACCCTTCCCTAACTACCACCCTTAGCCTTGCAGATACTCAACCTTGTATTAGATAGACAAGTTTAACTGAAAAATTTGTGCAAAGATATTTTAACTTGAGGTACCCCTTCTGTCCCACACTTTCCTCCTGCATCTCAGTATCTGGATAATTCTTGTGTATTGTACTAGACTGGAAAAAATATCAAAACTACAAAATACCACAAAACTACAAAAATACTATCAAAACTACAAAACTACAAAATAATAAAGACACACTCAAACAAAAGCTCAGATGGGCTTGGCCTAGTCCAATGAAAGTTTAACATTTGCATTTGATTTCTTGATTTGTTAGCAAGCACTAATCATACCTCCTCTTCATGATGACCTACTGCCTTTCAGTAGAGAACTGCTCACTTTGGTTCATGGGCTGCCTGTGTCAGTCATCCTCAGCTCTTATATAGCAAGTGAAATAATTCAGTCATGTGTGTAGGTTATACATGCCATCCTGTGTGACTTTAAACACCATCACATTAAAAATGTTCACACAGTCAGTCCTTTTTAGATTTTATAAACCAATTACAGGCAGAAGTTGACAAGAGCAAAGCTGTTCATGAAGGTGGAGTTAAAATTAACCAATTAGGCAGAGTAACTGAGTGAAATGTGGTGTCTTCTAATATATGAAAAGCAAACTTGGAGTTGATCTTAGATATAATTTCTGAATCTGTCCTATAAACCATGCAGTATTTACCAGCTACTACCTGTGGAAAGATCCTGCCAGGGTACTGGGAAAAACAGATGTACTGATGTGTGTGGGAGAAAGCCAAAAATAAGCCACAAATGCAGGATATCTTGAGGACTAGTGGGAATTACAGACCATGGGAGACATCCTTGCTGTTCTTCAAGGATATGACATGCTATGACAAACTTCTCAGGTGAATATATATCTCCAACTGTTGCATATTTCAGCAAAGGTGCAATAGTCCCCAGGCAGCTAACTCATGGTACATATTAGAGGTCTAGGAGGATGGCTGGCAAGTGCATGCAAATAAGGGTCTTTAAATTCGGGTTGGAAGGACATATTTGTTCCATTTTCTTCTCTACACTGCAAAGCTCACTTTTGTAAAGTTCCTGGGAACCACCCAATATGTCTTCATTTCATTCTCATGACCAGTTTTCCTTTGCCTCACTCAAGGGCCCAAGAAAGGAGAGAAGCCAAGAGCAGCTTTGGCTAGCAAAAAGAGAAAGGTGAAGGGTCGGGTCACTCCTACAAGTATTACCTCTCTATGTGCAAAGTAATATGTTGTAATTAGGACAGACACCATTTTGCTCAGTGCATAGTGAAAATTCATGGGAGACAACATTCACATCAGGGCTTACTGGCAGGCTTTATACAAACATGTCTCAAAAATAAAGACAAGAGCTTGTAATACTCTTCTCAGCAGTGTGAAGAGGCTGATCCTGTTTTCACAGCAGGAATTTGTGCAGGGTTTTGTTTAATTATTGTCAGAAGCTGCAGGGTTGTTCTTCCAGAGAATTAGTAAAAGAAATGTCACAGCTGGGGAGTCACATTGAGAGTTCGATGAGGCATCTTTCACCACTCTACTCTTGAAAAAGTACATTTGCCATAATGAGCATAGACTGGCTGAGAACACATGAAATGGCAAGAGGTAGGAAAACCAGATTTGTTTTTGCTATGGAGGTAGCTGTAGACCCATCAGCTTACTGTTTATTAGTATTTTGGCAGCTTCATAAAATAAACAGTATTAGCCTTTCCCTGTCCCCCTCGCTGTAATGAGGAATTCAGTGTGCAAGAAATGTACATAGAAAGCTCTCTAAGACTGGGTAAAGCGCATAATCTAAAGATACAAGGGAAGTCACAACAAAGAATGAATGTAAGAAAGTCTTTCCTAATGTGAAGTTTTCAAATATTTTCTCCAATGTTGGTTTGTTGTTGTGAAGTTGATTTTCTTACGACTTGCAGAAAATGACTGCAAAAATGGTCAGTTTTCTGCAAAAAGAAAATCTATTCCCTTTAATTTCCTTCATCAGATTACTTTTTTTTGGAGGGATTTAAAATGTCTAATGTATTTAAAATGTTTAATGAAAGCAAAAAATAAGGATAAATCACTGGATCTTTTAAGAGGAAGGCAAACTTCAGCCTCTCTTTTTCCTCTATAATCCATGCTATAGAAGTATCTGAGTGAAAGTGAGCGCAGGGAGTGCCCTTTTTAGGAATGCAGGGGTTCTAATATTGAGATTATGTCAGTCTAACTCTGCCTGGTCTCATGAAATTCATCTTGAAAAGAACAATAACTGCAGTGGTATATCAATTTAAACCACATTTAACATGAAGTTGTAATCCCATGCTGCAACACTGCCAGAGGAGAAGTTTGCATTATATCATGGTAGGTATAATCCAAGCAGTGAAACCTCCCTCTTGGAAAGAATTTAATTTGAGACAGGACCACTATGACTCTCCTGGGGCTTTGAGATACCCTAGACTGCCTTCCCCTAAATGGAAACTGTACTAATTGTGTTAGTACAGTTCAGCTCATCAAAATATTACCCTCCGAGAAGTCTGAAAATACCTTAATTTTTTTCAGTGCTTGAGCATAAAAATAAATACACCACACTTTTATGTAAGAAAGTACTAAACTGCAGAACTTTTTCTATCAGAATTTATTTTGTCTCAAAGTTTCCAGCAAGTTCCATTTCTAAAGCTCATGATTTAGACCTTTATCTAAGCCTTGCTCAGCAGTTGTAAGAGTGTAAATTAACTGTGAATTCCTCTTGGAGAAGACCCTGTCACTGGTTTTTCCCTGACACGACTTTGTTAGAAGGTATTTTGAACCAGAATCCTAGGTGCCATAAATCAGTGTAACTTCAGCTGGGATTCTACTAGTGAATTCAACTAAACCACTTGAACTCGGTCCTGCTGTCATATATTATACTTCTTGCTTGAAATTCTTTGCAGAAAACTGTTTTCACTTGTTTCTCTTTTGCATTAAATCATTTGCTGGGATCCTCCCTCTTATCCATTTTTGCTTGTATTTGAAATCTAGAGAACTTCACTCCCAGATGCAGAAAAAAACCCTTGTGTCAAGAATCCACTCAGCTGAGGTAACAGCATTGCAATATTTGTAACCAGTAACAGCAAACTCCTCCTTGTTGCATGGCTGCTTCGTGTTGGTCGAGACTTGAACATGAGGATGGATTAAATGAAATCTTGGAGCCCCCATTAGTGGTCTTTTAGGTTTTAGACTACTTTCTGCTTCCTTTTGACTTTATATTCTTCCTTTTATCTTCCTCACACATTTCTTTCACTTCCTGACAACATTCTATATAAATAATATTAACTCTAATCGAAATGTAAATATTTGTGTGCTGCCCTTGTGGTAAACATCCAAAAAGAAGTATTATGAAACCCATCCTTAGACTCCCTCAACAGTCAACAGACAGAAACAAGGAATTCCATAGGGTGCCTCATTCCACCTAAGGTTCTTGTTTAAGACAGAAGGAATGAATTATATTGTAGGGATTCCTGCTACTCTCACTGATTATTTAGGGGTATAGGTGTTTAACCTCTAGACACCTGTGGTTAGATCAAATGAATCCTCACCTAAACTTATTCCTCTGCACTTTCTCTGTAGTTAGTAGCAGGGGAAAGGAAGGGAATATATGCCAAATGATTTAGTTCTGAGACAGAGAGAATCATTTTCTGCATGTGCTTACCTCTCTTCATGGATTGTAGAAGCCCAGGTGTCTGGTTCAGACTAGATGCTCCTTGTTTTTGTGGCTGAGCTCAAATGAGGTGAATTGTGTCTGAAAAGAAATACAAAATCCAGAACAAGACAATTACAGTGCTTGTAATTGAACCAACAAATGTATCTCTTAAATGGTTTTAGGTACTGGACCATGACTTACATTGCCTCATACTTTTTTTTTTTTTTTCCTGCAATGCTGAATCTAAGAACAAGGGAAACTTTGTGATCGAGACAGAGGTTGAAAAAGTTGGCTACTGAGGGCTGTGAGAGAAAAAAGTTAGATAAATCCTCTGACTAAAAAAATGAGACTGACAACAGCCTTTAAAGGCCCCTTAGCCTTTCAAGAAACTTGGTGTTTGACTCTCCGGCCAGCCAGTGCATCAGAATGAGAAGTGCTGATAATGTCACAGCTCTGCCCTGGTAAACGGGAACACATCAAGTGGCTTCTCCCTACAGCCCTGCAGATCTCAGAGGTATAGAGCTGAAAATACTTTATCTTGGGGAATTAATGGTTCCCTCACTTTTTAATGCTGGTGAACTGAGTTATTTCAGCTCTGTTCCTGCTACTTTACTTATTGTTCTCCAAAGTATTATTCATTCATGGCTTTCTATAGACCTATAATACAGTCTCAGAAAGCATTTCAGAAGGATAGGGATTTGATTAGGGTGATGCATTTGAAATGTCAGAGGTCTCTCCACCTCATCTAGAAGAAATGGATAGAGTTGACAGATGTACTCTGTGATAATGGGAACAGCATTATTCTTACAACGTTTTTATAAACTACCTCTGTTTATTCTTTTCCTCCCACTCTCTTTATTTTTCTCTCTCCTGGAATAAACACTAGAATAATACAAGAAAATAAAAAAGGAAATAGCCTTGACCTGGGTCACCTAACTTAGTTTTTTATTATTGTTTTTTCTTATTTACATAATTTTTTCCCAACCATTCCTCTGGTAAGACCACACAAATGCCCACATGTATTTTCTGAAACATTTGGTTGATCTACATAGCTGAAATTCTAAATTCTTCATAAGACAGTAATATTTTTACTAACTGTTCCTCTGAATACCCAAAACTGGTCTAGAAAATAAAGTGTCAGGCCAGAAAAAAACTGGTACAGTTCTTCCAGAAAAGAATGCAGACTGAAATTTCTAGAGAGAGTATATGGGATGACTGGAATTTCAGAGATGAAAGCCAATTGTTCTGAAAGCCATGTTGCCAAAGGAAAGGGAGGTTTCTGCAACAAGAAAAGCGCGAAGGAGCTTCAGTTTTTACTTTCTCATTTGATTTTCCAAGGGGAACCCAGAGCCCCTGTGATGGCTCTGAAACTTCTTGTGCAACAATCAAATCTGTAGGACAAAAGCTGCACATGTATTTAGACTCCTAATTCCCTCTGATTTTTAAATACCTACATACCACTAGGGACCTGGGCTTAATAGTCTAGCACTAATTCTCTTAGTGGTTTATTAGGTTCATTTGTCTTCCATGCACCTGCCAGTGGCTCTAGGCTTCCTGTGATTCCTTGGCAAGGATATGTCTGGGCTTCAGCAGCATGTCTTTCTCTGCAGCCCTGCAGAAAGGACGATCAGAGGATACTGATGATCGGGGTGAAGGCTAAGACTCTTGCCTTGTCTATGTGAGCTCATATCATAAACTAACATTGCTAACTTATTAAAAGAATAGGTGTAGGACAAGCTGGTTTGTCTTCGTACTCTTTCCTTTTCCTAACCCCAGGAAGCCTTGCCCAGTAACAGCACCTTTTTGTGTCATCTTGAAGCCTTCAGATAGCTCAGAGGAGCAGGCTTCACATGGGATCAAACGTAACAGGGACAGTTGAGTAAATGTCAATTCATTTCCAACTCTTTGTTGCTGATGTAACTGCTAGCCAATAGCCTTTTTTTGACACTCAGAATTCCCTGTAATACTGTGGCTGGCTTTTCTGAGTCATTTCTCTGGTACCATGGGAAAGAAACTTTAATTATAATATGTTTAGTAACTTTGTCACGTTAACTCTTCATTTTGAATGCTGATCCCGGTACAATAACATTGTAAGAGGTGGGCTGCAAACCGACCAGACATTAACTGTTGTGCAGCTACTTTCACCAATTCCACAGGTGTGCTTTATATAAGAAGTGAAAGTCTTAGGAGAAAGAGCCTTTTAGTAAGGCAGTGGACTTCGTTTCAAACTGATATGTAATAGGGAGCCTCAGCCACTGGCAAGGGGCTCAGTAAGAATGGACGCTTACAGACAAAGTAAAATTAAGCAAGCATTTTAGGAAAAGGGGACATTTTTGGCCACCAGGTAAGCAATAAGGTGCTGTGTAGTCCTCATTTTGGAAAGAGGTTTCTCATCTGTTACTGTGGTCCAGTCTGGCTAAAAACATAATGTGCTGCAGCTGGAGGCTATAATTTGTTTGACAATCAAACGGATACAGCCATGCTTTTTATCTTGCTCAGGAGGAGTTCCTTATAAACATTTGCAAAGCTGTCTTGTTAACCTTCCTCAGGCTCTTTCCTAATCCTTTTTTCTTGGGCTTTAAACAACAAGAATATAAAAGATTTAGTTCCTAGATTTTCATAAGCAGCCTATTTTAGTGCATCACAGTAAATCTTGATTTACAGCTAGTGTTTATTGCCAGAGCTGTAATAAAACATTTGGGCAATAATGGCAACATTTATCCCATTCCACCTGCTTCTGTCTCTTTCCACTTCCTCTCTCCTTTTATTAACTTAGCTACAAGCACCTGTTGTGAGAGGCATCTATAAAGCCTGGGAAAACGAGCACTGTCTTTGCTGACTTACTCTAAGTGTCTATGACAGAGCTCCTGTTGTGCCCTTGGTCCTTACAGGACTGAGAGTTCCCACTCTGCTTTATTCCTCTCCTGGCTACCTTGCACCATTCTGGTGTTTGGAGAGGTAGGGGAATTATTTCTGGGTTTTGTCCAGGCTTTTTTTCCCCAGGTGAAAACTTCAGTTGCTTTACCCAGACACGACATTTGAATGTTACAAGAAAGGTATGTTCTCATCACAATTGTGTCACTTTAAGGTTGTCCTGAAAGGATGCCTCCTTATGTAGTTGTTACAAATCTGTGAATTGGGTTCTTTTAAGGTTTAACATTTAAAATGCTGGGGTTTTATTAACACAGATAAGATTTCAAAGGGAACATTTGAGTACGTTCTCTCAGGAGAGCAGGATGGTGATAGTTGCCTTACGTTCAACTACAAAAATACAGACTCAAAAGTACCTTTGTAAATGTTCAATGCTAGTTAAAAATAGGTTTTGACCTGTTCTTTGTCTTTGTTTTGACCAACTGTCCAAGCTAGTAAGAATACCTGGCACAGAGACTGTTGTGATAAGTGTTTCCCCTCTCAAGATTTGCTTAATGTAGCATAAAATTTAGGTAAATATAAATATTCTAGGAGCTTAAGTAACAGTGCTACTATAGCCAAGGTTGTGTGATGATATAGGCAAGCAAAGTCTGTCAATAGAGGAATTCTGCTGTTAGAGTCTCTGGTATGTTTGAAAAAAATAGACAAGCACAATACCTAACCATTTCTTGAAGTCTTCTAGAAATTGAGGTATTGATTATGATGAAATGTTTCTTAATACTTGTTTATGTTGATTTGCCTTCGGGCAGAGGGTTGGCAGTGTTGGTGAGGCTCAGGGCAGCAAGGAGAGGAATGTAATAACAAACACTTTTACTTTATCTTCCAGTGTACTTTTAAAATTTACGCTTTCCCTGGACTTTCATCCACTTGGTTAGGTACTTCTGCAGACTGCTTTAATTTGTAGGGGCTTTGGGAGGCTTGTTTTGGAGCAGGAGTGTGTGTATTTGTTACTTTAATATGCAAGGAGATTTTTAAACCAGGAGTCAAGCTCCAAGGATGGTCCAGAAAAATTTGCAAAGTTTATCAGAGAGAATATTTACATTTCTCAATTCCACCAGAACATACACCACTTCATTGGACACCTGCAGCCCTGGAGCTTTCACTCTGCCTGTCCCCTTTGCACATTACATGAAGCCTGAGGAAGTGGTGTTTTTTCCCCCTCTACTAGAGCACATAAAATTGAGCAACAGTGTGTAACATGCAATAAATACGTAGTAGCTGCTTCTGAAGTAGTTACTGGCCAATTTAATATATGGTTAACAGGCCAAAAAAAAGGAGAATAGCACTAGGTCCTTATTTTAAAGGCATCCTGGGAGTGAACTCTGCAAGTGTTTCTGTGGTTTTCTGTGGTCTTCCTTCCCCGACTTTGAGCTGCACAGTTTGCCTATGCCTTATATCCTGGTTTGGGAGTACAGTTGTGCCTGTAACAAAATGAAAACCATGTAGGAAGCTAATCGTAACATCTAGCTTAGGTGTAAGCCAATGACTTTCTGAAAGAACAGAAATACAGCAATTTGGGTTCTCTCACAGTGTTTTTTCTCAGCCGGTCTTCATTCAAGTCATCAGACACTAAATATAAGCATGAACAAAAGGTGCAATAAATTTTATATGGAAGTCATAAATGAAAAGCTACTATTTCTGTTACTGATCTCCATAAAAGTGGCGGTCTTTCATCCTTATCCCACTGTTCTTTTAAAATGAACCGGCTTAAATGTTTGGTCCACACACAGATCTTACATACTGGGGCAGGCAAGCCACAGAATTGAATTGACTGCAAAGAGTGGGTCACTCATTGGGGTTTTTTGCTTAACTACAACAAACCAATTACAAAAAGGAAATAAAACTTACTCAGTTTGAAAACTGCCTTATTTCTTTTTCCCGTCTTGCACTGGGTGTCTGATGGCTTTGAAAATGTATTATTCAACTAGCTGCAGTAGAAACACAAATGAAACCAAGCAACTGTCAGTTTTCCAGCAGAGCATAGAGCAAAATGTCACAGAACCAGCATCAAGCCCGATAAATGCATTAGTTTGATTACATCCTTTCCACTGGGATAATGGGAAATGATGCTAGTGTAACAGGAATGAAAATTATTTAGGTCTGATTCAAAGACAGATACAGCTGGGGATGCTAGGAAGTAAATCCAATAGATGTGTCTTCAGAAAAAAAAAGAAAAGGGTTTTGATCATGCATATTTTTATTAAAAGTGTCTATTTTCTGTCATTTTTTATATTTAAAATCTAAGTGCCTAAAAGCTCCAGTATTTCTTTTTAGATATGCTTCCATGGATACCATCATCAGTTCCTTTATACTGAGCAGCTCCGTGGCCCAGCTGGTGCTGCAGCCCCAGCAGTTGTGCCCTCACAGCTGAGGTGGCAGCAAATGTTGGGAGAGTCACGCCGCTGGTCAGGGTGATGGGAAATCCAGCATGTCAGACTGTGAGATCTGAGAGCTGACTACAGCCTTGAAATGACCAGCAGTGTGGTCAGTAGATCTGAGTTTGCTATAAATTCAGCACTCTCATATTTTGGTGTGCTTTGCGGTGTCTCTTTAAAGCTTGTAGACCTCTGATTATGGTTGCCAACAGAGGATTTGCACTTGAAGATCTCTGTCCATCAACATTTGCAAGTTAGAAAATAAAATCTCCTGGACTTGAATGCTGGTGTTTGGATTTCTTCAGGCGCTCTGGGATCAGCAAACCTAATGTACCGTCTCTTATAGCTATAAAGCTGGATAGATTTATTCAGCTTCCTAAATGGCCCTATAGGTAGGAGGAAGATCCTAATGATGTATGACAAGACTTTCATTACAAAATAATTTCATTTGCTTCATGTGTGTTAAAGCACCTTATAACTGCTCTAGAAACTTGAAAATGGGTTTTAAGCAGGTTTTAAATTAAAACAGATGGGGGGGATGGGTTATTTCAAGTGTGGAGGTTCTTTATAGCCCTAATCTCAAATGCCCTGAATTTTTCTTCAACTGATGGGATCCCTTATGCCTGAAGAGGAGAAAACATTTGCATTAAATAGAAATTGTAGCTGTACTTACATATAGTATACAGAAGGCAAGTTTAAGCAAAGATGGTGTTGAAAGATATTATACTCATCTGTAGTACAATTTTTTCAGCATCTTTCAAAGTTGTGAGTAAAGGAGGCAAGTGTAGCTGTTACATCTGTCTAACTGAACGAAAAGGAGAGATGCAGAGATCTGCAAAGCTCATGTTGGAGATTAGTAAGAGCATCGGGAAGAGTACTCAGCTCTTACTACTGTGAAATGCTGGCTCTGTTGCCTGTTGCACACTCTGTTTTGTGAAACTGCTACATGCCAGGGAGGTGGTGTGGAGTGGCATTGCAGTTAGGATTCCATATGTAGTCCAAAGACCTAAATTAAACAAACATGCAAGCAATAAAGAGCACTTTGATCCAGTCTAAGAGATTGAAAGAAAAGCATTTTTTAATTAAAGAAAAATGGCTGCTTCAAAGAGCAGTGATGTCCTACACTGGGTATGTTTTTTAGGGAAGAGAAACATTTTGGAAAGAGGATAGTGGTCCAAGAACAAGCAAGTCTAATCCGTTTTGGTTTCTAATGTTGGAGCAGGGTTGTTCTGGGGTATACATCCCATAACAAGGGAAAATGCATCTTAAATTTAGACATGGAGCTGATCCATAGATGTTACCTATAACTGCAGAAGGTAGGCTAGGTGTACCATGAGGAGATCTTTTCTCTGAACTTAAATGAACAATTGCAGCCGACCTATATGGTGCTAAAGAAGACATATCCAGACCATTCAGGAGGGCGACATGCCTCATCTCAATTCTCATGGCTGCCCAGCCATTATAGCTCCGGTGGAGAGGAATTCCTAAGACGTTAACTCACCTTGTGGAGTTTGGGTAAGTGGGACTCATGGTGCTCTAAGCATGTGCTCTGGAGACAGGATTTTTAACCTGTTACTGCTGCTTGTGAAACTGGTCAAAGGTGCCTTTCTGGGGCTGTCCTGGCCTTGTGAGCCAGTGTGGGTAAACCTGAAAATTTCAAGATCTGGCGTTTCAGACTGAGGGCTTTTCTAGTCAAATGCTTCAGAGGCAATGGTGTCATCTTAACTAAAGAATCTCCCAGGCAAGTACTAGTTAGTTTTTTATGTGTAAGCTCTTTGTGCTGTACAAGAGGCACATGCAAGCCTTAAATAGTCACTTTGGGGCACTCTGTTATGCCCTGTAAATTGTCACAATAGACTCTGGTGATAAGACAGAAAACTTCGGAGTCCTGCTGATGGTCCCGATTCTGCTGCAACTTCTTGCCTAAATGCTTCTTTGGTTCCAAACGGAACTTAATCTCAGTCTCCTTGGAAATGAGGGAGAATGATGCTGTTGCACAGGTGCTTGAAGAGCAATCCAGGACAGACCTCAGAATATGTTTTCAGTCATAATGAAGGTGGCAAGTTGCTGCATCATCAGTCCCATGATTGCTGGAGTGCTATCTTTGCTTAATTAAAAATAGCACTCAACAAGCAGTACTTATCTTCCAGTGAGCTGACACCAAGCTGCTCCAGCAATCCTAAATAGGTTGATTTAAAGGTCAGCTCTTGTGGCATCGCTCCCCCTGGTGGCGTTCTTGCACAAAGAGCCATCTCGCACATGGTGAGGATCGTTTCCATCCCCACAGGCCCTTCTGCAAGAGTTGGGGAAAAAATTGCTTCTGAGCTTGCAAGACAGCACTTTGGATCCCCACCAGAGATGCAGCGAAGTATGGTACAGCCATGAAGTACAGGGAGGAAGAGAATTTTGGGTTTGCATGGAATTTTGGTTTTGGTGCCTTATCAAGCCTGGGTCTTCAGTGTCACGAGGAGGAGCTTTTTAAAAACATCAGCTTGGGATGGTACGCTTTGGGGAAAAAGAGAGAGAGACTTACAACATGCTATGAATATGCAAAGAGAAGGAGGCTCATCACAGCCCTTTGTCTCTCTGAACTGTTCTGTTTCTGTGGGGTTTTTTTCTGTCCATAAATCCATGCTGTTTTTTTCTGGACAAGAATACCACAAGGATTTGCATATGGAGTTCCAAAAGATGCTACTTAAATGCTCAATTTTATTCATCTACTTTCTGCATCAGTCTTAAACCTTTATGCTTATGTGCACTTCTGTATAATGCCACTCCTTTGGATTTATTGGATATTCATTTATGTTGCCATCTTTTCAACAATAATGTAATTATGAAAGTTATACTGTTGTTACAGTCAGACTTTCCAGGTATCTTATCAAAATGTTCACTGCTCTAGAGTCTGGGAATGAGTCTATTTACACAGCAGTCTAACATAAAATTACATCTTTATAATCCCATTCCCCAAATAGTATCAGGTTATGCTCTATTTCTTAATTAACAAAAAACTACATTACACTCTATGAGTAAAACCGACCTGAAATCAACTTACCTGTAATTCATTTGTCACAGAGCTCTCTAGGAGGCCTAGTAAATGAAGAGGTTGTCTGTTGCTCTTCTGTTTGCTTTACATGATTTGGTTTAATTTAAAAATTCTCAAATGCCACCTTAGTGATACACAGGCTTTCAAGATTTTTTGTGTATGGACAGCATATTCCAGGATAAACATGGCAACAGCATTGTATATGCTTTGACAGTAGGCTCAGGTATACTAAAAATTCACTTGAGAGCTGTTCTGATCTAATCTGTGACACTTCAGAGCAGTTATGGTCACCGGCAAAAAGCAGATATTGTAGAATGTTTTCTGATCTCAGGTGAAAAACTCTAAGTGACATTCAGTATAACTCTGAAGATAATATCTTCTGAACTAAAAAAAAAAAAAAAAAAAAAAAAAACAGAAAAAAACCATACAGACCAGGATGGCCCCCAGTAGTCTGTGTCAGAGCTGAGACTTCAGTTCAAAGCTCTTGAGAGAAAAGGAATGAGATGCTGGTGTTACAGGAAAATTACAAAATGATACAGCTGGCTCTTGATTTGAGTCTGGGACAAACATTCATAAATGAACTGTAATTTTTCCTGAGACCATTTCTCTCTTGGGTAGTGTGACTGGCAGGATGTTCCTCTTCTCTCAGGAAACAAAAATAATATTTTTCTTGTCAAACAAAATGAGTACATTTTGAATCAAAATACTTTCTCTTTTTTGAGGCCATGCTCCATTCTGGAAAAAAAAATACGTGGAAGCTCAAAAACAAACGGAAAATTTTCACTTGGGATAAAATAAAAATAAAACTTCTTAATTTTCTTTTTTAAAAAATTATCAAATATTTTCCTAACGTGAAAACAGCTTTCTCTCTCTGTTGAGTCAATGAACCAGTCACACCTGTTACTCCACTGCTTATAATGTTGGAACAATTTTCTTTTCAAATTTTTATTTTTCACTTTGCATTTTATTTTTCAGTGGAGTGAGTTTTCTAGCCATGCACCTGAAGCTAGTTTCCATGTATAAAAAGAGAGAACAGTTTTGGGTATTAAAAGAAAAGTAATGCAGCAAATGCACAGTGAGAGCTTCAAAGTTTCATGTATCTGACCCACCTATAGCTGAAAAGAGGAGAATTTCTGCCAGGCCGCAGATGCAGGAGCTGAAGTCCCTCAATGTCATTGAAGTAAATCAAAGGAAGCCTTGAAAAGCTGGCAGGGGAAGTTGGGCATCTTTTCATGCCAAATGAAAGCCTGGCTCAAAAGTGACTCCTGGAAATGAATAGTTCATATTCTGAAGGCAACATATATTTACAGAAAATGAAATGTTGGTTAAAACACTTTTTGAATCATGTTGAAGTGTTCATTGTAAACTCAAAAGGTCTTTCTTGATTTACTTGGCTCAATTTCTGAACTTTTTTTTTTCTCTTCTGCTAATGGCAACCCATCGATCACTGGAGCTGTAATCAGATTTTGCAGAAGGCCACGGGCATCATTTTCAATCATTTAAACTTTGCCAGCCTGCCTCTCTTTCTTACGAATTATGGGAATTAATGCCAAAGGATTTTTCCCTTTCAAAAAAATTAGCATCTTTCTTGTTACACCTGACCCACTTATCACCAATTAACCATTTCATTGCCCAACAGACAAATGGTTGCCTGATGGTATGTGAGAAAGAGTCACATCCAATTCTAGTTTAATCTCTTACAAAATTATCTATGGGTATCTCAAAAATTAATTGGATCTCTAAATGCCTTTGGAAATAATAGGAGCATTTGCCTAAACTATGGGTGTGGTAGTAAACTTTGCTGTGAGTAATCTGAGTTCATAGCCAGAAGTAATGGAATGTGCTGTGTAAATCTACTCCCAAAAATATTTTTAGCAGTAGTTGTGGCGTAATTTGCTATTAGCTGAATTAGATGTAATTTAAATGTTCACACCTTTATGTCAGTATAAGCACATCCCTGGAAAATTACCATCAGAGTCTTTGTTCACAGGTCAGTATAACTTTATGCTACTACTCCTTCTAGATTTGTTGCGAAAAAAGCAGTTAAGCAATCACTGGATGTTTGCACCTAATGCTCATGATAGCAATTGTCATCTCTTTAAAAATCAGAAACAATATAGTTAAAATGACACTATCAGATGAGACTGGCTCTCTCTCTCAGATGACTGCTACTGGAGCAGTCCATAGAAATGGGCATAAGTGGGAAGAAGCAGCTTTTGAACGTACTTGGTAGTTCATTCAGAAAATAGTAGTAGAGAAAACAGAACCAAAACAGACGTACGAGGAAGTGCTTCCTGAGATGAAATGGTGTCTGACTTCAACTTTTCTCTGAGCATGAGTAGCTGAACCCAATGTGGACCCAGCATTGCTAAAATTTGGTCACTGGTCTCTTTTGGCCAGTTTTAGTGGTTATATTTTTCCCCAGTTTTCTGTCTGATTTTCAAGAGTGATGGCACAGAACCAGGTGAATTACACTCCTCAGAAAAAAAATCTCAACAAGATATCAACTCTGTTTAATGCATAGAAAATATCAGGGTAAGATGCTATGCTTTATTTTCTATCAATTGCCATTTTCATCTTTTTAAAGACATTCTTCCTCTTCCAGCCATTGGTCAGCCCCTAGATGAGTTATCAGACGTCTTTTCTCTCAGGTGTCTAAAAGCACAAGCTATTTCCAGTGGGTTTTCTTCTATTCTGCAGAGGACACATTATAAAATAACTTCAACGTCCCCCCAAAAATGGGAATGCAACAATGTTTCTTCTTTGTGGGCCAGACCCATGGCAGGAAAACTTTACCTGTGCTATGAACCACTCTTTCCTGGGTCTTGTCTCTGGCCACAGAAGTCACTGTATAGGAGGAGTGTTTCAGTTATAAAGCAGTCATCTACAGAAGCAGGCCAGCAGAGGTAGGTACAGTACAAGTCTTATTTTCACTATATTGTGACAAATAATTTCCACTCAGATCCTGAGATATCTGTAGTCTGAAGAGGGATGTCTTCTTATGTCAGGATTTAATTCTTCCAGGCCTATAGGGACAGTGAGCTTCTGCCCTGAAACATAAAACATGGTCTTGTTTATATCTGGTTACCCAAGGAAAATTACAAGCTTTTAAAACTTCATTAATTAACAAAAACATCTAAAAATCAATTTTTGTAATCCCAGGAATTTTCACCAAGTTTTACCTTTCCAATAAGTGGTGTCTCTAGTCAAAATCCACCTCTGATATCCTTTCAAACTGCACTGCAGATACAATCTTAAAATGATTACCCAAGATGCTTCTTTTCAACTGATGTGTTGTTAATGAATTTGAATCAGATGGCCTTTGCACCAGTGAAATGAGAAAGTGGGGCAACCAGCTAAGACATCGCTCTCTTTTTTAGCTTTTCTTATATCAGTACATGTAGAATTATGATTGCATAGGTAGAATTTCAGCTGTATATGTCAGGGTGATCGGTCACACAATCAAATGCAGGATCGTTCTTTACTATAAATGCATTAAAAGAAAATCAGTCATAGATTCGGCTTTCAATAGAGCAGCAGGCTGAATTCTATTCATAACAAATCAGCTCACGCTTTAGGGGAAACTACAAATCACTCCCTCAGCATTATTCATTGGATTGTCCTTTGCATCCCTCCAAGGAAGACTTAGTTTGAATTCTTATCTGTTCTCTCTGCTGTTAAGCTAACAGAAGGGTGGGGAGTAGAGGGTGGGGAATGAAGGTAGAGAGGAGGAGTAATCTCCTTGGAAGGACAGCTTGGTTTCTTTTGGGGGAGGGTGGGTGTGTGCTTTTAGTAAGTCTCCATATTTTCTTTTCATGGCTAGCAGGCATTGTAACCGAATGTATGGTAGATTATCCAGGTTTAAGTTTATTGAATTTATTATGCTTTAGCTAGAAATGTCTGCTTTAGAGCACTGTGAATTCATCATTACAATTGCTAAGACATAGTTTCTATCAGTGGTGGTGTGTAAAACTCCTCACTGAACTTAGGACCAGTTGTACCAAACACTAAACAGCATTATACAGAAAATAGTAATAAATATTCAGAAAGAAACTGAAATGGTCAGGTCTCAGTCCCTGGTAAAGCAGAGAGAGAGAATCAAGAGTTTCAAAATTCCCCCAAAGCTATTGTTGCCTAGGAACATACATGCCTTCACCTTGAACAAGAAAAACGATTACACGCATTTACATCTCATAACCAAAGGGGCTGAATTCCTCCTCTTCCTCTGCCTTCTCTGCAGCCTCAGTGGGGGATGATGCCATCCCCAGGCCAGCTGCAGCCCCACACAGCTTAGAGGAACTGAGGAGAAAGATGAAGATTTTGGTGGCTGTGTTCTGCTGGGCTCTTGCTGCCTCAGTTCTCACTCTTGCAGTATTTGCTAACTACTTTCAAGCGAGCTCTGGTGCGATATCCTCTAAAAGCACAGCACGCGGGACCAGGTGGTGGCACAGCAGACAGAAGCTCCCCAGGCACCAGGATGGGCTGTTGGGAAGGTGGTGGTGTCTCCACTGCTGCGGGACAGCTCCAGAAATCCCTGCTCACTGCTGAACCAGATCGAAGCATGCAGACCTATGGCTTTGCTGAACGTGGCTTCTCACCATCTTGCTCATCCCACTCTCAGGACAGCTGTCAAATCAGGCAACGCAGCTCTCTGTGTCTCTAACTCCAGTCCTCCATCGCAGCGCTCATTCCCTCTACTTCCCAGGACAGAAGTGGCCTGGCATTAGTCTTTAACCCAGAGGGATAGCATTGGCTTTTGCTTCCACTGCTGAGAAAACTTAAGCTGTCCCTGTGAACCCTGCGCTGTCCATTCGAGGGATGGATGCAACCTCCGCAGATTTGGGAGCTTCTCTAGGTGGTCCTTGAAGTGAAAATATCAAGCTTTGAGTTGCAGTGGCTCAGAGGGTGGAGACATTGTTCGTTCTGCTGCCTCAGCTAAGAAGGGATGAAGTCTGGTAGGAAGGCACACTGGGCAGCAGTCAGCACTTCTCTCTAGAATTGTTTCTGTGCCAGTTCCTAGAACTTTCACATCTAAGTTCAACTGTGCATCCGCTACATGGTGAAAGACTTTGAGTCAAGTTATTATATGGCATTTCTCTCATTGCTTGCTTAAACCTGCATTTAACATGCTCTCAGATTTATGAAGTGGTCCTCAGGAGGCAGCTTGTCCACTCTTTTCATCAAATCTGCTGGCTGAGAAGCCTTTTCTTGATCTAAAATCTACAACACAGCTCTTAGAAACATCCACCAACAATGGTGTTACAATTCATTGCCGTTCTGTCAAGAATCTGTGAAATGACAGGTGGGAAATAAATATCTCTTTTGTTCAGTGCCTTTACCATGACATTATCCATTTCCAAGCAGTTCAAATAACTCCTAAAGTGAGGATCTTGCATTTTAATGACATGACACGGGCAGTAGAAGTGAGTAAAGCAATAAGCACCTCATGCAAGAGGATCTGACCCATCAAATATGTGCCATTTGCAACTTCAACTTTTATATTCTCATTAACTGTCTTTATGGCCACAATGAATACAAAGCTACAGCAAAAACATTGTTGACTGACACAAAGAGGCTACAGGTTCAATTATTCAACAATGCCCCCTATGAACTTCTGAAACCTGAACTTTATGAAAAGTAACTGATAGATCTGGTAATGTTAGCATAAATATGTGACATAAATCCATGCGCAAGAAATTATCTCCATCAAGCATCAAAACATGGACTTTCTTCCAGATGGTTCCTGACTCATCAGAAAAAATGATAGCATAGAAGATCAAACTACTACTCCAAGCTGATAAAATTTTGGAAAAAAAAAATAAAAGGCAGGTAAATGTCAAACTACCTCAAAAGGTCAGTTTGTTGGAACAGCGAATTTAAATGACATATCTAGATTTAGAAATATCAGAATGTTTAAATTTTTTTTCAGTAAAACTCTTTTGTCATTTCCAAACATATTTTTTTCTACACATACATTTGTCAACTTTGTACAGATACTTTCATTTTTATACCCCTCTACACATGCACACACACGAAGAAAAGCAAGAAAAGTCTATTTCTATTTGTTCTGAATATTAGAGGAGAAAATATGGTTATGATTCAGGACATTTCAAGGAACAAATATTTCACTTTCTACTTTCACATCACATTAAATCAGCATCTGACCCTCGTCTATGGAGGCAGCTGATAATCTCCAACAGAAGACATCACAGACTCTCTTGACATTCACTGTGTGTGGCATTCAGAGTTCTGTGGTAAGGTCTTTTCCCCAGATATTCAGAACTAAGAGCCAAATGTAGTATACCAAACATTAACTTTAGTTTGGTATAGCCCTGCCTTTAAGGGCACAAACAAGTGAAACCTTGTCTGCATGAGTCTATCCACATTTCCTACTGAACACACAGGAAATGCCTCATGATAAAAAAAAAATGCCCAGATAGCAGTATAATAGAAATCCTTGGGTAGCTAATTTAGTTAGTGTCAGAATTGCTTCTCAATTGAATCTATTTTTGGTGATTTTTGTGAAACATCTGGGAATCTCTAAATTTCTTTCCCCAGGCACTGAAGCTAAATTGATTGCCTACTGTTTTAAGAGAACTAATCTAATGTTGTGATTAGTTAAAAATCTTTCAGATGAAAGAGATGAAACAGAAATAGATTGAAAGCATTCTGGCATCTATAGGAGTTAATACAAACTTGCTTTCCTTCTCTGTGATTCCTAATTGAATTCTGTATGAAGCAGGTTATAACCTTTCTTCCAGCACTTGATGGAAATATATTGTATCGTTGTCCTAACTTCAAGATCAAGACACCCACCTTCTGCTCTGTGACTCAGTAGTGGGTAACAAGGGAAAGGAGTTATAAAGCCACAGGAGCTGGATTGGCTAATGAATTCTGTTGTTGTCAAAATGCGTCTTTGAATATATTGTGGGGAGTGGGAGAGGGGGGCTAGAGGAAGAAAGGAAGTAGTGGGTGGGGAAATGGTGTTTTGGGTAATGAGGAATCATATGACAGACAAGGTTAACATGAACTAATATATTACTGGTCTGGAAATGAGGGAAATCTTAAGAGGTCATAAATGGTTTGGTGGAGGGAAAAGACAAAGAGATGATGATACTCATTTCTAATGTGAAGAAAAAAAAAAATTGTAGGCAAAGGTATTCCAGCTGCTTAATCTATATAACTTTCTTAGGTATGTGCATGGCCACTAATACTTGTCAGTAGGATATCTTCTTCAGTACATGAAGATGTTATGATTAGTGAAGAGTCATCTTTGTAATAACAAAAGTGAAAAGTGCAATTGCTTCTTCAGTCTGCTATAAGTTAATGCATTTAAATCCTCTTTCAGTAGTATGAACTAGAGGATAAACTGAGCTCTTAGAGCGTTGTCTGTAACAGGCTCAAATGCTTCTCAAAATGGTTTCAGCCACTACAGGCCAATGCTTTACTAAGGCTACAGGTGAGAACAAAGTGGACTTGCCTGAAATGCTTTCTAGCTTTGCCCAGGTTATCAATAACCCCACACTGATGGGTTTGCAGCTTTAGTTGCACTAACAGAAGCTAACAGACAAACCATACAGTGCAAACCTTTAGTGAGAAAGAAGGTGGGCTCCCAAAGCCTATTGCTGAGCTCTCCTGGCCAAGACCTTAGGGACTCATAAAGGGCTCCTATGAAGTCCGGCACAGTAGGAAGGTTGCCCCACTACACCCAAAGAAAAACTAGATGTTGTGCAGGACCCTATCCTTAGTGATTGCAATGTACTTCATTGGACTAAGTTTTGAGGACCAACTCCTCTGCAATTCTGTATGGCTAGGTACTGGTGTGAATTTAAATGAAAACTTGTTGTGGTAAAATAAGCTGAGAATCAATGAAGATAAAGAGGATTGTAAATTTAATTGTCCTGGACACACATAAAATAGATAACCATCTTTGTCTTCCATGATAACACAAACTAGCCCTGCAGACTTAAATCGACATGTAGGAGTTCCAAAGTTGAATTGGATTTGCCTGGTTTTTCTCCTCTTTTTGCCCAGTAACTCAGAGCACTGGAGGTGCGTGGTCATCTCTTTCCTATCACTGTCTCAGCAATTCATATAAGGAAGGCTGCTCAAATGCAATAGGTTTCACTCTTAGGGAACAACCTTCTGAGTTTTGCATGAGTGCTGCCCAAACAGTACCAGTCCCTTTCTTGGGGAGAAGGGCCTGAAAGAGGAACAGAACAATGGAAACCAAAGCAATTCAGAGGGGATTTTTCCGTGTACTTCACAAAAAAGTGTTGGGCAGTTTTCTGACAGCAAAGTGTAGTAGCAGGCTGAGATGCTCACATTTCCCTAAAGTCTCATACAATATATATATTTTAAAAAAAATCCAAGAACAACCTCACCCCAAAACCTCAACAAAAACCAAAATTCCCCACAGGGACCTTGTTGTTGAAGTTCATATCCTGCTGAGTACATTCATTATCCTACAAAAAGTGTTGAGGACACTTATTTGTGTGCAGAAATGAATAATTGATTTTTCTTCCAATGCACATACCAAAAGATCAAAGGAAAAATCAGCTCTGATAACATTTAATTGGGAGGGGGGGTATTACTGAAACAAATAGAAGAACATTGCTTCTGTATCATACAAAATGAATATGAAGTATGAATTCAATATGAAGTATCTTTTTCTTATTCTGTGCTTCTAAGGAAAGCAAAGGAAATTATGGGGCATATTAATAATCCAGTGGCATTCTCAGACCGGGCAACCCAGCGAATATTACCACATTGTAAACTCTGTTCATGGGTTCAATCCCTCATCATCCCCTTCTGGGAATTCTATAGACAGGAGGCTATCAAATCTGATATTTTTTTGTTTATGGTAGATAATCTACTTCTGAGTTCTACTTGAAAACCCATGGCCAGGCGAAGGCTTCTCCCAAAATAAAATCAGAAGAACTCACAGTAAGAGGAAACTAATACTTGTAGGTTGAAAACCTTGCCCTTAAGTTGCTATGTCTTCTAAATATCTTAAGTCTTTACAAACTTATATTTCAAATTGTTATCAATAATCATCTTGCATGTCTTAACTATTGAGGACTAGAGCTATACTGTACAAGACCTTTTGTGGGACTAGACAAGGTCCCATGCATCCTTTTTTTCCAGCTAGGCATTCTGCACCTCCTTCTACACATCATGGGGCCACACAAGATGTGGTGCTAAGCAATCTTCCTCTTCTTTTCAAGAGAGTTTTCTGTTTTGAGAGTATTCCCACTTTAAGAACAGGCAATTTTTCCAAGCTGAACCCCATAGCCAGAAACACAGTGTATTACAACTAAGTCAGGATATTGTCTGTTGTATTTACTGCGTGACAAATATATGCCCAGAAGTAATATTATAACAGTGATTTGAAGCAGATCAAAAAAGATAATGTGTATTGATCTGATGAAAAGGAGTTACCTCTTACCGGTTTGTAGTTTAAAATATGTGTTGATGCGGCACTTAGGGACATGGTTTAGTGGTGGATTTGGCACTGTTAGGTTTGTGGTTGGACTCAATGATCTTAAGGGTCTTTTCCAACTTAAATGATTCTATGAGTCTGTTCTGTTGTTGGTAAACCTGTTTTTTTTTCAGTGTTGGATTCTCATCTCTTCTATCCTGTTGAATCAGATCATCCAGGTTTTCAAATTACCAACACAAGTTGCTGACTAGAGTGCCTTTCCTATTAAATCCTCACTAATTTTCAAAATCTCTTGAGAGATTGTCCTTTTCCCCAATCTCGCAAAAAGTACTGCTGAAGTCAATAATTTGATAATTGAGGATTTTCTTTGCCTTTGGAGGAAGGTTTTATTTTCATCATCATGACAAATGAACTTCTCTGATAAACGCCGGAAACAAAGTTCAGACAAATATTGTCCAGGATATTCCTTCAAATGTGCTCCACTGTAAACTGGATCTTTGGTAGTACCAATGACATGCTTTCTGTAAAGCTTGCAGAGCTGTAAAAGTAGCGAATCTGGAGTACAACTCCCATTCTTTTTAGGGAGTGAAGAATTGTTCTCTCCAGCATGTTTTGCAATGTTTTGGCTGCAGCTATTCTTCAATGTCTGTTTTGCAGTACGACTTGTTTGATTATTTTTTTCCTCCAACTCCTCCATTGATCAGACAAAGCATTGCTTTCAATTAAGTTTTGTACTTACTGGAGATGTGTTGCAAGTATAGCACTATTTGTTATTTCTCCTGATGAGGTGCAAACTTATGTGATTTGGAGTCAGACATAAGTAAAGGACAGCACAGAATGCTGAAGGGGCTGAAAGGGAGAAGGTCAAGAAAGATTTTTCTTTCCAGAGTTCATTGGTAAAAACATTGTTTTTGGTTTTGCCTTTTTCTGTAGCTGATGCTTACATTTCTTCCATGTATCACAATTTTCAGCGGTTTCTTAAGGCCCTAGGATTTTAGCAATAGCTTATTCCCCCTTGCTCTGTTTTTATGATGCTTTGGGTTTGTTTGGTTGTTTGAGATTTTTTTTTTAAGTTTTTCCTTGGTATTTTGTCAAAACACTCGATTTCCTGTACTGTGTATTTGTCTGTGTGAAGGGCACCTGCTTCATCTCTGGATGTCAGTGGAGTCGCTGGATTTTGTGGCCTTATTTTAAATGATGTGTAGACTTGCTAGTTCAATTTAGTTTCCTCTGTGTTTGCCTTCCCATATAATTCCTCACTATATACAGGACTCAGCTATTATTGTTCCCTTTTATACACTACCTCCCCAGCAGACCTGAAGAAAAGTTCCTGCCCAATGTAACTGCTCTTTCAGTCATGTGTTGTTTGCCCATGCCAAACCCAGGGGATTCCAATGAAGGAGAGCAAAATTCTCCCCTCTCTTCCTTGACTGAGCTACAACCTTAACACAGACACTCGACATGCAAGTGCCATTAATTGCCTCCTAGCTTCAACCACGGGTAAGGAATGACGATGACTTGCCTTCTCTATCAATTTGCGTAGACATTTCTGCAGGGTGGGGGGGGAAGTATTATTTTACACCTCCTTAAGTCTTGGGGATCCTTTAGGATTTTTCATCTTGGTTGAAAACCGGAAACTTTTGAACAGGGGGCAGCTTTACATATCGTTTGTCCCTTTTGTAGTGAGCATGCCAAAGGTTTTCTTCCTAGGACCGTTTGTAAACATCAAGTGTAATCATATATCAAAGAAGATATGGTTTGGCTGCTCAGACCAGCTTCCTCAATGGTTTCAGTAGGATCCCACCTGCTTTGTTTTGTAGAACAACATCAGGATTCTTTCATTCCCTGGCCACATTTATCTAGCCGAGAGTATGTGGGAGAGCCTCAGAAGTTTCTTATCTCAATTTGTATTTAGGGTCTTGAAATTCTTCTTCATTAAAAACTGCATTGATCTTCTGAATGTAATTACATCTACCTTCCTGTAATTATTAATTTCTTAATAGCTTTATGAAGGGCTCCTTATTCCATCTTAAGTGCCATTTGGATGCCCTTTTTCCTCTTACACAGATTGAATCAGGAATAATAAAGCTCACAGAAGTTCAGCAAGTGCTCTACAGATATTGCATGCGGTGATCGTTTCACTCACCTGTGAAATGCAGCCATCTCTGCAGCGGAAGGCACTGAATAATTTAACAAAATCTTGTGAGTACAGCATGACTTTATGAAAGAACAGAATTAAGAAGTGTAAATAAGCAATTCATATTTGTACCAGACTTCTTTGTCAAAGAACTTTCCAGATTTTTCTGCTTCCAACTCTGAAAGTTCAAGTTGGAGGCTCCTTTTCAGGAGAAGAATTTTCCTCATGATCTGATATCTCAATGATCTGTCTCATTTTGGACATTAAAACTTGAGACATCTAGCAGTATTTGTGCCTTTGTAACTATAGGGATAAGGTCAACCTGTTGATTTTGAAGACTGATTCTTTTCTGACAGGAAGGATTACTACTTTGGACCATGCGGCAACTAAAAGATGTGTATTCTCTGAATGGGGAAAGGGAAATTTCTATGACCCACCTAGAGAGGAATGGCCCCTCTACTCTCTCCCTGTAATACATAGTTGTTGTTTCTCTTTACCAAATCTCCCCTTTTAACACCCTGATGTAACTGCTGTCTGTTAACCCATAATTAATCACTTATTGCTGTGTGTCCTGGTTTGAGCTAACAATTCTGTTCAGTGATTTGTTCTTTCCAGTTTAGTCTTTTCTAAAAGGCTGCACTTTCTGAAGTTAGCAGCATGTTTTTGCAGACAGTACCTGCTACTAGCAGTAGTAACACCTGATGTTTACAGTTACTGCCTGGGACTGGGATGCAGAAAGGCTCTTGCTTATACTTATTCCTACAGTGACCAAGGCCATTGCTGGCTCTTGTGTGCCATGCTGGCAGTGCTGGGAATTAAGAGGGATCACAAGGAAATAAAAGGTTGCACCTCTGAGGAGTTACAGACAGAACAAGTGACCAACAAGAGTATTCAATTCCATACATGTCATGTTCAGTATAAAACTGAGGGATCACAAGGGCTTAGCTTTTCTTTTTTTCTTCTCTTCTGCAATGGCCGATGTCCAGGGAGGACTCCATTTGATATTCTGCCTTTGATCTCAAGCCTGAGTTCCTGAATCCTGCTCCCATGTCCAGCTTCCCTCTGACGATGAGCCTGGGACTTCCCCAGTGATACCTGTTCTGCAACATCAGTGGTGATTGCTATCAGGGGTGGTGGGGAGTCGGGTTTGATATTGGATTTGTATATATGTATATAGTTCACTATTTTTATTATTTCCATATTCTTTAAAGCTGTTTTAATTTTTTTTCCTATCTAAAAGTCTCTCTGCTTCATTCCCTTTTCCTTCCCATTTAGGGAGGGAGAGGAGGTTAGAGAGTGTCTCTCTGTGTTTAGTGGCTGGCCTAGCCCTAACCCACTACACTATGTCACATAAGTTCTTTAAAGCCCTCGGAGGATTATCATAAATGTTCAGCATCATAGAACCATAGAATGGCTTGGGTTGGAAGGAATCTTAAAGATCATCTAGTCTCAAATCCCCTGCCGTGACCAGGGACACCTTTCACTAGACCAGGTTGCTCAAAGCTCTGTCCAACCTGGCTTTGAACATTTCCAGGGAGCGAGCACCCACAACTTCTCTGGGCAACCCGTTCCACTGTCTCACCACCCTCACATTGAGGAACTTCCTCCTTGCATCTAATCTAAATCTACTCTCTTTCAGTTTGAAACTGTTACTCCTTGTTCTATCACTACATGCTCTTCCAAGGAGTCCCTCCCTATCTTTCCTGTAGCCCCCATTAAGTACTGGAAGACCTCTATAAGGCTGGCCCAGAGCCTTCTCGCAGCCTCCAGGCTGAACAGCCCCAACTCAGCCTGTCCTCACAGGGGAGGTGCTCCAACTCTGATCATCTTTGTAGCCTCCTCTGGACTCGATCCAACACGTCCATGTCTTCCTTATGCTGGTGACCCGAGAGCCGAGCACAGTGCTTCAGGTGGAGTCTCACAAGGGTGAAGTAACAGGGGAAGAATCACCTCCCTCAGCTGGCTGGCCACACTTCTTTTGATGCAGCCCAGGATATGCTTGGCTTTCTGGGCTGCAAACACACATTGCCAGGTCATGTTGAGCTTCTCGCCACCTATATATTGATTGAGAGCATCCCTTACTTTCTTTGCCATGCTCAAATTTCCCTTCTGGTTTTATCTCACAATAGTTCCTACGATTTCCATTTCTGCCTGTTGCTGTCCAAGGGATGAAAGCAGTTGGGGAATCTGTGCAATTTCCTTCCTCTACGTGGGCACAATACATCTCCAGTCACTGAAGAAGTGTGAAGTCTGGACGAGCTGTCACAAGAATTGTGGAACCTCAGGGAAGAAAGTAACGTCTGAAACAGAGGAGGCACTAATCAGCTCTGGGTTAAGCTGCATGTATGTGGTTTGAGAGAGACAACTGATGTTACATTTTAGATGGTGGTGGATACTCCATCTGGCTAAGGATATGCTCATCTTCCAGCTGAGACCATATGTTTGCAGTCAGTGGAGGTTTAACACATATTTCGGTCCTTAGTCTCACTGTTAAATCTTCCTTTGTGATCACACTTCACAAGATACGGACTTCTGTTAAAATTCTCTTGTGCAAAGAGCCCCACTCCACCTTTTTTCCTTGAAGGGTATGAAGGGCAAGAAGATAACACCCATAGCATATTCATAATTTATTAGAGCCAACAACATTGGGCTTAATGCCTGCAGTACAGAGAGGTACCATCAGTATGGTCAAATTAATTCAAAATTATTTAGGTTACAAAACACTAACAAACTACTTGCAGTTGCCTGGGTCCCAGTAACATGTCTGAGAAGCTGGACTTGTCTTGCACTGAGATCCAAGTGTGACAGCAGCCGAGATGCTGTGTTGCACATGGAACTTGCAGCTCCAGCACGAGGCTAGATAGCTCTGCGTTACAAAACCATCTCTACTGCCCAAGCTAGATGCAGAAATAGAAAACTACTGTGTGTGCTGCCAAACCCGCTAAGCTTTGGGAAATATAGCTAATGTGTATTTGTATAACAAATACCACCTTTAGTGCTTTGAGCCGGTTCAAAAAGGTTGGCAACAAACAGTTCTTTGAAACTTTCTTTCTTTTACATGCCGCAATAGTTACAAGAGGACATGGCAAAACCCACACACAAAGGAAAAGTGCAAATATTCTTTGAAAGTTCTTGGACTACCTTGGGACAAATAGATTTCCTTCTGCATCCCTACAGCCTTTAAACAAACAGAACAGTTGTCTTGCCTTTGTTTAGCTACCTCTGCTGATATCAGCTAGGTTTTAGTCTGTCTCTGACTTAATTTCCAGTGAGATTCTTTCTCTTTGTTTAGACTGTAGTGAAGGCAAACCCCTGATCATTTACTTGAACAGCACAAGGGCAGTTTTCTTTTGCCATTCCAGTGGCTCCCACTCAAGTGACTGAGGAGATTGTTGCTTCTTAGGATCCTCTACATGTATTTTTTTCCCCAGACATGCTAATTTTTTTTCTCTATGCTCCAAATACTTGACAAAGCAGAGCAAACAAGCTTTATGGAAGTGGCACGCAGGAGAGTCTGAAGCAAGGCACCCTGTCTTTCAGGAAGCCTTGTTAGGTTGAGCCTACAGCAACTCCTCAGCATCCAAGTTCAGAGTGCACACGGGGAGAGCTTACGTCTGCCTGCAACGAGCCTTTCACTCTCTTATCCGTTCCCAGATGCATTCTGTCTTATTGAAGCTGTTGGCTTTTTTGGGGGCAGTTATTCAGATAGGAGTATAGTCATACCAGTGTTTCTTGGTACTATAGTGTCTGAGAGAATTGTCAGCAATTTTGATGTTAAAAAACAGATTAAGAGCCTGTACTTGAAATGATGTTCTGTTCCACCCCACTGACCATCTCATAGCTGGCAGAAATTTAGTTTTTGAACTATTTCAGTTTATTTTTAGATTGAAGGGAGTTTTATTGTTGGTTGTTTTTTTTTTTTCTTTTTAGGAGAAGATCATTAAGCAACTGCAGTAAATAATGTGAGGCTGTTGTTGAATGCTGAATTTTTGGATGCTCTTTTTGTTTAAACTGAGAATACACATAATGGTTTTTATGGAGTCTTAGGTGCTCTAAATAGCCCAAACTGGCACTTGGATTGACATTAAAAAATAGGTATTTTTCTACTTCATGTCGTGTATATCAATATATTTCCATAAAAGATAGATGCTTTTGTTTGAGATGCAGTGTAAGGCATTGTTTGCACCATGTATTTCAATTAAGAGTGTGTCCCTGTGTGTTTGAGAACAAAATGAGTCTGGACTCAATACCACTGACTTGTAGAATTCGGTTTGAAATGAAAAAACAAAGGAGCTTTATTACACATTTCCACTACATATTACCAAAACTTTGCCAGACCCTCTTCCCCAGTGAAATCTGAGCTGAGCAGGGCATGGGGTGCTTCTGTGCAGATATAAATTTTATTCCCACAAAACCACATTTTGCAACTCCTACCTTACTTCATCTATGTTTTTCTTGAGCAGAACTAATCTAATCACATCACTTAGATTGACAGCATCTAAGTATTGTCATAACAGTTACTACAAGGGCTGCATCAAGTGTCTCTGCTTGTTTAGCCATACAATTGTTGTAATGTGTTTTAATCCTTTTGCTACTGTCTCAATTCTTAACAGTGCTGAGAAGACAGCATCTGTAACTAAATATTTCCCAGCCCTAAAATAAATAAACTTCATGGGATGAAACTAACCCTGGAGGTAGCCATTCAGACCATTCTGCAAGGCTCTATAATCAGTGTTTCATCACAAAGCTTTTTGTATTTACTCCCAAAATTATTTGGCGTTATTGTGTTCTTGTCATCACAATTCTTATTCCAATGTGCTTCACGTATTTTCCTTGGAATATAATCCTCTTCTATGCGGATCTTTGCAAGCAGGCTTTTGCAAATGCACTTTATTTTTCAATTGGTTTTTCAATGAGCACAGTCATCTACCTGGATTAAATGAGCTCATTAGGAAATTAAAACTTTCAGCTGCTTTTAGAATACAGTTTACATTATTTTTAGTTGAATCTTTTCTTTTTCTTCTATGCCAAACTCGTTGGTCTGTAAAACAATAAATTATGCACACAGACAAAATGAACTGGAACAAAATTACCTTTCTTCTGTGTAACAGATTAGTTTTACTTTGTGCATACAGTGGTCTGTCTCCCTGTTGATGTATCCTGAGGTTAGGGAAGAAATTTATGATAGTCCTGCTGAAAAGGCTAATGGAAGTCAGATGCATTTTCCTGCCCTCTGGCAGGTTTCTTGGAACCAAGAACGAAATTGGAAAGTGTACCATGAAGGGGGATGGGGTTATAGCTGGGATTGCAGCGGGGCAGTGCTCTAGAAATTATGAGGACCGGGTGGCCTTCCATCCCCCTAGGGTGAGATCAGTGTGCTCAGCTTGCTCCCTGAAATGCTTATACACCAATGCACGCAGCATGGGGAATAAGCAGGAGGAGCTGGAAACCCGGGTTTGGGCAGGAGATTATGATCTGGTGGCAATTACAGAGACATGGTGGGACAGCTCACATGACTGGAATGTGGTCATGGGTGGCTATGTCCTTTTCAGGAAAGACAGGCCAGCCAGGCGAGGTGGTGGAGTCGCTCTTTACGTGAAAGAGCAACTACAATGTCTTGAATACGATCCAGGCATGGATGAGGAGCAAGTTGAGAGTATATGGGTTAGAATTAAGGGGCAGGCCGGCAGGAGAGATACTGTTGTGGGTGTCTATTACAGGCCACCAGATCAGGGTGAGGAAGTTGATGAGGCCTTCTACAGACAGCTAGGAGCGGTCTCACAATCACAGGCCCTGGTTGTCGTGGTGAATTTTAACTTCCCTGATATTTGCTGGAAGGACAACTCAGCCAGCCAACCACAGTCCAGGAGGTTCCTCCAGTGCATCGATGATAATTTTCTGTTGCAAATGGTGGAGGAACTGTTGCGGGCCTTGCTGGCGCTATAACATTGCAGCCTGTGCTTGGGAAAATACTTTAGATTCTTTGATCCTCGAGGTCAGCCTGCCCTTGATGTGCCTCCCTGAAGCAAAACAAGGTTACAAATCTTTCTTGTTTGTCACTGAGAACAAAGACACTGGACATCTGGAGGTGCAACGTCCTGACAGTTTAAGTGTAGGCATATTAGATGTAACCGCACCAATCAGTAACTGTTGTAGTAGATAGAATGTAGTAATAACCAATGAGATAACAGAAAGTGTAATGTACTGAGAGTTGAAAGAGTATAAATGTTTGGTAGAAAAGAATAAAGTTGGATCTGTTTGTTCGCGCTCATATTGAGTCGTTGCCTGCAGTTCCTGTTTCTCCAGCATGAGGCTCCCCGCATCTTGGTGACCCCGACGTGATCCTGCGGGAGCTGCCGTGCGACGAAGAGGAACGTAAGAAACCCGTGGCGGTTGCGACCGGGCGTTCGAGAGAGACGCGAGTGGCCACTGTCGACCGGTGAGTCGGAGCTCACAATACGAGCTGTTTTTGTGCACGGGATGGGAAGCGCTGCATCAGCGATTGAAAAGGCGACCGTGGAAGCCATTTTATGTGTGGCTCAAAGAGCAGGGGAATCGCTGGATCGAACCCTGCTGACAAACTTATTACATTGGGCACGGTGCCGTGGTTATTTAAATGACTCAATTGACGTTTTTAAAGATGCTGTGTGGAAGGAGGTGGGGCAAGATATTTGGGAAGCAGTACAGACAGGGAATAAGGAAGCGAAAGCAATAGCCCCGACATATCGCCAGTTACGATTACTGATAGAACGCATGGGAGCAGATGCTGAGGTAGAAGTTGCTGCTAAAACACTGTATACAGTTGCTGCTGAGAAATTGGCTACTCCGTCTTCAGATTCCTCAGTAAAAAATTCACAAGATAGCCCTCTCCCGGTCGCCGCACTGGCGCGCCGAGGTCCTTATGATGATCTCATCCCACCATGGGAGCCACCCGAACCCACTCTGCCCCCACCTCCCTCAGCTCCCCCTGGGACTATTGATCCGGCGACAGTGCCGTTACCTGAAGATATGGAAGTAGATGAATCCCTAGAAATGTTGATTCAGAAACAGACAGAAGTTATGACCAAGCTGTTAGAAGAAATGCAGCGATTGGATAAAGGGGCGCAGTCTAACATAATTCGAGAAAAATACCGTAAAGCTCATCAAGCTATAGTAGATGGACTCAAAAATTTTGAAAAGCAATTTGATAAGGCTGAATCTTATGGTCCTCGACGTAATCGGCGTGTTTGGGTGATTAACATGTTAAAAAACGAGGAATGGGACTGTGAGTCAGCTAATCACTATTTAGAATCGAACGGAGAACCCCGACTAACAGAAACTGAGATAAGTGACATTCAGGCATATCTTAAGCGTAATCCACCTAAAAAAACTCGCCTCCTTAGTATACTCTCTAAGAGAGGAGGAAGAGTAAAGGAGCGAGACGTATTAGCCCCATGGGCTCGGAAACGGGAGAAAATGAACAACCCGCCATTAATCTTTAGTTCCACGGAATGGCGTGAAGTAGGAGACTTTTTGTGGGACTGTACTCTAGAGGGAGGAACAGAAGCGGAAGAACTAGGAACAGTTTGGAAGGCCGTGATGCGCACTCTAGAAGTCATGCAAGCAGAAAAGAGAGTTGCTGCGGCGGCGATCGAGGCGTTGGAGGGGGGGCAGGAGAGGAGGAAGGCAAGGGAAGAAACTCCCTGCTCGTCCCGACTGGGTCGAAGAGAAAAAAAAAAAAAAAAAAAAAAAAAAAGAGAAACTGCACTGCGTTGCAGAATTAAGACTTTCGTCCTTGAGCTGAGCTCTTTTCTAAACAAGTGCATAACTCTTGCTTGCTAATTATGAAAAGAGACCCTGACCAGCCAGGTACAGCTCGTGTTGAGAGCTTGTCCGTGAGAATGAAGATAAGACGCTTCTTGTACACCAGATGTGCATGGGAGTGAACGGGAGAGTATGATCAAAACAGACCTGGGAAATTCTGCTCTCCCTGTGTGATAACAGAGTGACTGAAGTAATACTTGAGCTAATAAAAAAAAAAAAAAAAAAAAAAAAAAAAAAAAAAAAAAAAAGGTGGGGGGGGAGAAAAGAAGGAAGATCAGGATGAACCCCTGAAAGAGATCCAGAGGAGGATGACAGTTCCTTTGATGTTGGTCCTGACGACCCCGAGGCAGAACCCAACCTTTATCCTCCGCTCACGCCGAATAGAGCCATGGTGGCATCTGCACCTACTGCTCAGGACGTTTTTTCGGGACTTTCGGAAAAAGGAAAGGGGCTGTCAAAATCTGTTTCGCAGCTGTGTCAAAATAAGGGTCAGATGAACTCTCTTGTTCCACTCAATTCTCGACCCCCACGCTATGCACCCCCTCCCTTATCTTCTCCACAGGTTTGTCCAGCACTGTCTTCTATTACTAGGGTTCAGATTTCCCTGACGGATATTTTATCCGATCGTGATGAGCATGGTTTCCTTAACACTGACTTTTTTCCTGAGGTAGTTAAAGCTATGCCAGTAGTCATGCATACGTGGCCGGATGGGACTCAGGCACCAGACCGTCAACAGATTTCTTATATCATGCTGAAAGAGTTGCGGCGTACGGTTGCTGAATCAGGTATTCAATCATCCTATACTGAAAATTTAATAGAAACAATGAAAGAGGCTTTTCTTATGGTTCCTCAGGATTGGAAGGTGATATTTAAGTTGATTTTAACACCCAGCCAGTATACAATTTGGTATGTAGAATACAGGGAATTATGTATGTCCCATACTACAGTAGCTCAAAATAATAATGCTCCAATTAACCTGGATCAGTTGTTGGGGGAGGGTCAGTTTGCGAATCCACAGCTTCAAGCTCATCTTACTACAGAACCTTTACAGCTCGCTGCACAATTAGCAACAAAAGCTTTTAAAAAAAATTCCTGACATGAAAAAATCAAGCAAACCTTTTGGCACTATCAGACAAGCTAACCATGAACCCTACCTTCAATTTATTGATCAGTTACAAGGAGCTATTGAAAGACAGGTAGATGTACCAGCGGCAGCAGATGCATTATTACTGCAGCTTGCTGTGGAGAATGCTAACGCGGGCTGTAAAAGAATTCTGGAGATGCTGAGATCCACTAACAAAACAGCTACTGTTCTGTAAATATTGTTGCTGATTCCGATTATGTGTATGGCCTTTTGTGCAGAATTGAGTTTGCCTTTTTAAAACATGTTTCTAATCGTGTTCTTTTTATGTTGTTTCAGAAATTAGGCTTACTTTGTAGTAATCGCATACACCAATACTTTGTGACACATACTCGTTCTCATTCTAATCTACCTGGCCCTTTAGTCGAAGGTAATGCTCGGGCTGATTCTCTGGCTGCTATGACTGCTGTTCCTGATGTATTAGGACAGGCTAGACTTTTGCATGCTTTTTATCATCAAACTAGCAAGGCTTTATCCAAACAGTTTAACATAACATCTCGACAAGCTCAAGATGTTATTTTGTCATGTCCAGATTGTCAAGCGGTCATGCCACTGAACTCTAATATAACAGCAGTCCCTCGTGGTCTTGCTCCCAATGACGTATGGCAAATGGATGTTACACATATAGTTGAATTTGGTAAACTGAAATATGTGCATGTTACTGTAGATACTTTCTCATCTCTTATTGCTGCCACAGCGCACAGTGGTGAAAAGTTTAGAGATGTTCGACTGCATTTGCTACGTGCTATTGCCACATTAAGAGTGCCATCACAGATAAAAACGGATAATGGTCCAGCTTATGTTTCTAACAATTTTAAAGTATTTTTACAGGAATGGGGAATATCTCATGTGATGGGGATACCTTATTCACCAACGGGACAGAGCATTGTGGAAAGGGCACATCTCATGCTGAAAAGAATGTTACAGAAACAGAAAAGCACTGTTGTCGGAATGTCTCCACACGAGAAGTTGTCTAAAGCAACGTATGTGTTAAATTTTCTGAATATATCCAGTTTTGATATGTTAACTCCTCATCTGAGATCTCAAAAAGAAAAACAGAAAGACTTGCCAAAGCCTAATGTACTGTATACGGACATTCATACTAATGAATGGAAAGGTCCGGTACCTCTGTTGACGTGGGGAAGAGGTTATGGCTGTGTTTCTTTATCCACAGGACCTTATTGGCTGCCAGCAAACGAATTAAGCCATTTAATGACCATGATTTGGTTCCTATCCCGCATGATGTGGCTGTGCAGCATCCTGTTACTTCAACAGCGTAGTAGCAACACGACCGTGCACTGGGCCTGCCTGTTGAATCCCTTTGTTTCGCCCAGTGACATGATGGGACCCTGAGGTACCGATTACCAACGACGACATGGATTGGACTGGGAGAAGATGGTTACGGCTGATAGCAGAGCAATTATGGGAAGATGTAACTGTTTTCAATGTTACCCGTTGTACTGATATGTATTCTCTTTATGTGACTAACAATGAAGCTTATATTGGTTGTGTAAGACTGTCTAATCAAAGCCACATAATAGGTGTTAAGGTTTATGGTACTAACCAGCAGAGTGATCTTTATTTAGCTGAAAGCAAGGCGGGGGAAACTAGCTGCCTTTTGCTTTGTTAGAAGTGTGTGATTAAGGACCAAAATTGATAGGGAGACTCCATTGCATTCTTCTTTCAGCCCTGGCCAAGCTGTGAGAAGAATTCAACGGAGCAAACAACACCAGATGTTCCCGCATTCAACGTTATGTAAGGTTGTTTATTTAAGAGTATAAATGCTGGACCCTCTTGCAGCGACTTCGGAAACCTCACCTACGGGTGGACGCACTGCGTAGGACTTCCCAATTGTCGGGAGGGTTCTCCAGAAACCTCGCTGCAACAGGGGCTCCCCAGCGACTGCGGGTCTGGATGATTTAAGATAAAGGGGTGTTCAACACCAATTGGGTGTCCCTTATAACAGCACTGGACAAGCCATTGTCGAACGAAAACATCAGGACCTTAAACGCTTATTCCGAGCGTTACGAAAAGAGGGAGAACATACCCTCACACCTCAGGAAATCGTTATGAAAGCGGTATATGTTCACAATTGGAAGACGTACATCGATGTGGTAGATACTAAACAACAACTGACGCCCATTCAACTTCATCAAAGGAAAGGATCCTTATTAACACACGACGTTTCTGTACAAATTTGGGACCCCGCTACACAAAACTGGTTTGGACCGGTGAGATTATTAACTTGGGGGCGGGGTTATGCTTGTGTTTTTCTAGGTGACAAATCATCGTGGGTACCCGCGAAGTGGGTGAAACCGTGGATAGCGAAATATACTGAAGGACATAGCAGCCCAATTCAGGACGAGGTGACGCAGGGAACTACGTCTACGGCCTCTTCGCTCGATACTGGAACAAGAACTACGGATATCATTACCACTGGTACCTAATACTGTAGCATTTCGGAGAGAAGTTGAGAAGCTTACAATTACTAAAGTGTGTGGACTACACTGGCCACCTTGTGGCTGCACAGTGTGGCTCCAAGGACATTTTTACTGTGGAGGGTGTGGGAAACTGGTTTTTTTTTTCTTATAATAGTAGACAGTGGTTTTTAGGTTGTTTAGTTTGTAGGTATAGGTCCGTCCCTGTTATACTTCATGAACTTCGTGTTTAGTTAAACTGTCCAGAGTTGTTTTTAAGAGAAGGAATTAGCCTTGTTATGGACACAAATCAATTCTATTATGAACCAACTAATTATTGTCAAACATACTGATATTGTACAGTCTTAGTATTTGAAGAATTGCAAAATTCATAATGATCCGCCTGATGTTCCTCACCTGTTTATGGATTAATTGGACATTAGCAGACTTCCCTATGACGAATTTTTGGGTACGATGGGCAAGTCAGATTGGCAATGATGCCTTTTGCTTACATTTAACATCAGCAACTGATCCCTTTAAGACATGCTTAATTGGAACACCTGTGTCCCCTTTTCAATTGGGTGACTGTAGAAAAGCAAGTAATAGCAACCACTGTCTTGCCATGATTGTTAAGAATTTATCAGTGCCACTTCCTTGGGATCCCCAAGAGCTGGATTTACTAAACAGTCAAAAACCAAATGGGTATGGGTGTATTTACTTTGGTTCCTGGAATTTGTCACTATCTCCAAAACAAAATTGGCTGACTCCCCATAAAAATTTTAATCATTCTGAGTATTATGGATCTCGCCCTTATGGTTGGGGACCTGGACATTTATATTTAAACATCTCCTCTCCTCTTTCGTTACCGCCCCACATTTACTTGATCTGTGGCGACCGTGCTTGGCAAGGAATTCCTAGCTTTGCTCACGGTGGTCCTTGTTACCTTGGTCATTTAGCCTTACTTGCTCCATCTAAAGAATTTTTTGCAACCTTGCATCATACCCGAACCAAAAGAAGTATTTCTCTATTGCCTCCTGACTGTAATGACGATGTGGAGCTATGGGGTCCCACAGCCAAGGTTTTTGCTTCCTTAATTCCTGGCATTGGCACTTCTCATGCTTTACAACAAATTCAAAGACTGGCATGTTGGACAGCAAAACAAGCTAATGTCACTACTCAAGTAATATCCCAACTAGCCCAAGATATGAGCAGTCTGCGTCAAGCAGTCCTTCGAAATCGTGCTGCCATTGATTTTCTATTACTAGCTCAAGGTAAAGGGTGTGAGGAAATTCAAGGAATGTGCTGTTTTGACCTGTCGGATCATAGTGACTCGATTCACAAACAACTACATTGGCTTCAACAACATACACAAAAAATTACTGTAGGTCATAATCCTTTTGATGACTGGCTTTTGTCTTTTGGAATTCCTGCCTGGCTTAAAGATGGAATTAAGATGGTTATAATTATTATTGTTATCGTATTGATTGTAGCTTGTATGGGACCTTGCATCATCCAATGCTTCTCTGCTCAGATCAGAAGGCTAGCTGATGCCGTGTTTGATAAAAGAGGGGGAGATGTTGCGGGCCTTGCTGGCGCTATAACATTGCAGCCTGTGCTTGGGAAAATACTTTAGATTCTTTGATCCTCGAGGTCAGCCTGCCCTTGATGTGCCTCCCTGAAGCAAAACAAGGTTACAAATCTTTCTTGTTTGTCACTGAGAACAAAGACACTGGACATCTGGAGGTGCAACGTCCTGACAGTTTAAGTGTAGGCATATTAGATGTAACCGCACCAATCAGTAACTGTTGTAGTAGATAGAATGTAGTAATAACCAATGAGATAACAGAAAGTGTAATGTACTGAGAGTTGAAAGAGTATAACTGTTTGGTAGAAAAGAATAAAGTTGGATCTGTTTGTTCGCGCTCATATTGAGTCGTTGCCTGCAGTTCCTGTTTCTCCAGCATGAGGCTCCCCGCAAGGAACCGACTAGGAGAGGAGCACTGCTGGACCTCATCCTCACTAACAAGGAGGATCTGGTTGAAGCAGTAAAGGTTGAGGGCTGCCTTGGCTGCAGTGACCATGAAATGGTGGAGTTCAGGATCTCATGTAGCAGAAACAAAATAGCAAGCAGAATTGCAACCCTGGACTTTGCCAAGGCAAACTTTGGATTTTTCAAGCAATTACTAGAGAAAATCCCATGGGCAAGGCTGTTTGAAGGTAAAGGGGCCCAAGATAGGTGGTTCGCGTTCAGGGACTGCTTCTACCGTGCTCAAGATCAGAGCATCCCGACACGTAGGAAGTCAAGGAAGGGAGCCAGGAGACCTGCGTGGCTAAACAGGGATCTGCTGGGTAAGCTTAAGGGCAAGAGGAGAATTTACAGATCTTGGAAGGCAGGGCTGGCCACTTGGGAAAAATATAAGGCTGTTGTCCAAGGGTGTAGGGAGGCAACTAGGAAAGCAAAGGCCTCCCTAGAATTGAACCTGGCGAGAGGGGTCAAGGACAAGGAAGAGCTTTTTCAAATACGTGGCAGATAAAACTAACATCAGAGGCAATGTAGGCCCACTGATGAATGAGGTGGGTGCCTTGGTGACACATGATACAGAGAAGGCAGAGTTACTGAATGCCTTCTTTGCCTCTGTCTACTCTACCGGAGGCTGTCCTGAGGAGCCCCGTTCCCCTGAGGCCCCAGAGGAAGTCAGGGCAGTGGAGGAGTTTGCTTTAGTCGATGAGGACTGGGTTAGGGACCAATTAAGCAATCTGGACATCCATAAATCCATGGGTCCAGATGGGATGCATCCACGGGTGCTGAGGGAGCTGGCTGATGTCATTGCTAGACCACTCTCCATCATCTTTGCCAAGTCTTGGGAGACGGGAGAGGTGCCTGAGGACTGGAGGGAAGCAAATGTCACTCCAGTCTTCAAAAAGGGCAAGAAGGAGGACCCGGGTAACTATAGACCGGTCAGCCTCACCTCCATCCCTGGGAAAGTGATGGAACGACTTATCCTTGGTGCCATCTCAAGGCATATCAGGGATAAGAGGGTCATTAGAGACAGTCAACATGGCTTCACCAAAGGGAAGTCGTGCTTGACTAACCTCATAGCCTTTTACGAGGATATAACAAGGTGGATAGATGATGGCAGAGTGGTGGATGTGGTCTACCTTGACTTCAGTAAAGCATTTGACACAGTCTCTCACAGCATCCTTGCTGCTAAACTGCAGAAGTGTGGTCTAGACTCTCGGGTAGTGAGGTGGACTGTGAACTGGCTAAGGGGAAGAAGCCAAAGAGTTGTGGTCAATGGGGCGGAGTCTGGTTGGAGGCCTGTATCCAGTGGAGTCCCTCAAGGGTCGGTACTGGGACCAGTATTATTCAATATATTCATCGATGACTTGGATGAGGGACTAGAGAGTACTGTCAGCAAGTTTGCTGATGACACCAAGCTGGGAGGAGTGGCTGACACACCAGAAGGCTGTGCTGCCATCCAGCGAGACCTGGACAGGCTGGAGGGTTGGGCGGGGAAAAATTAAATGAAATATAACAAGGGTAAATGTAGAGTCTTGCATCTGGGTAGGAACAACCCCAGGTTCCAGTATAAGTTGGGGAATGACTTATTAGAGAGTAGTGCAGGGGAAAGGGACCTGGGAGTCTTGGTGGACAGCAGGATGACCATGAGCCAGCACTGTGCCCTTGTGGCCAGGAAGGCCAATGGCATCCTGGGGTGTATTAGAAGGGGGGTGGTTAGTAGGTCGAGAGAGGTTCTCCTTCCCCTCTACTCTGCCCTGGTGAGACCCCATCTGGAATATTGTGTCCAGTTCTGGGCCCCTCAGTTCAAGAAAGACAGGGAAGTGCTGGAGAGAGTCCAGCACAGGGCAACTAGGATGATTAAGGGAGTGGAGCATCTCCCTTATGAGGAAAGACTGAAGGAGCTGGGGCTCTTTAGTTTGGAGAAGAGGAGGCTGAGGGGTGACCTCATTAATGTTTACAAATATATCAAGGGTGAGTGTCACGAGGATGGAGCCAGGCTCTTCTCGGTGACAACCACTGATAGGACAAGGGGTAATGGGCTGAAACTGGAACATAAGAGGTTCCGCTTAAACTCGAGAAGAAACTTCTTCTCAGTGAGGGTGACGGAGCCCTGGAACAGGCTGCCCAGAGAGGTTGTGGAGTCTCCTTCTCTGGAGACATTCAAGACCTGCCTGGACACGTTCCTATGTATCATAATCTAGGCGTTCCTGCTATGGCAGGGGGATTGGACTTGATGATCTTTAGAGGTCCCTTCCAATCCCTGGCATTCTATGATTCTATGATTTAAAGTAAATTCCTAAGAATTTTTAGCCAAAGGACTGTACTCTCATCTCTGAAACTTTGATTGATTTTAACCAATGTGGAAGAATTATTCATATAAAGGGTTTTTACCAAGGTTTAGGCAAGTGGAATTTTGGAATTAATTCATTAAAAGAAGTCATCTAATTTAGGTATTTATCATATTAATCAGCTTAACATTTTCCTTCCATTTTTTTCCTATCCATTTCCACTGTGTTGTTAGAGTACTCCTAAAACTCTGTCTGACTTATTTTTATCATGTTAAATTTTTTTTCAGCTCTAGAGAAAAAACATTGGATCATCAGTTGTAATATTGCATTATTAAACAAATGATACACGTTTTTCTCCCCAAAGCTTCTAGATTCTTTTTAATCTCTTTTTGTTTTAATAAAAGAAACGATCTGTTTCTTATGATACCAGTTTAAGTGGAGTTTGAAATACTTCAGCAATGCGATGACTTAATCTGTTTATAACTTCACCTGGTGTATTTTTCTGGATCAAGATCAGACTGATGTCTGAGCATCTGACAGTCTGTGAAGGACACTTTGGTGATAGTCAAAACTGAAAGCTCAGATGTTAAGGGTGTTTTGTTTACCATAGCCTTGGCAAACATGGACACGGTTAAGGTGTCCTGCTCTGCATCCAGAAATGTGAATTTAAGTTTCCCTTCAAATTTATCTCAAGAAGAAATCTCAGCTGCTTTGCCACGCACCTACTATTGGAATCATTGGGATCCCAATATATCATAAATCACCTTTCAGGATTAGGGCTTTTCACAAATATTTGCTGTAATAATTCAGTGTACTTGGCTCCTAATGACACTCACAAAACTGTCGTAGTCTTTTTTCTTCTGTTCCTCAACTCCTTGTTTGGATTTTTAAAAGAGATAATAAAAGCAAGTTTTTCTGTCACAGAAGGATTGTGAAGATAGATACATTAAAGAATATGAGATGGTCTCAGTGAAGTGCGTCCTGCAAGTTTCTTGTCTGAGTATAATTAACATATTCTGCAAGGTAAGTATGCATATGCTCACTGTAGAAGGAAGAATTAAATCTGTGCTTAATCTGAAGCTCATGCTCAAGTGCTTTGTTGAATCAGGCTCTGTAATAACAATCCAGCCTCTTCTAAATAGTTTTTCTCTATTCCTATGTTCCTGACTAGATTGAGCAATGTACTGTTTAATTATATCAGAGCCACTGAATATTGACATTCAGCTCACTTACAGGCAATGCTTCAGATTTCACCATCCCCTTCTCTAACAGATGTGACATCTTTACCTTAAAGCATCTTATCCTTTAAATAACAAGTCTCCCTTATAATTAATTAAATACAAAAAAAAAAAAAAGGGGCAAGAAAACACAGCTCAGAAAGGTATTTTGTCAATAAAGCTGCAGAAAGAGCAGAACTAGGTCTTTTAATCAGTCTGAAATTAGGCTCAGAATTATGCAACTTCTCACTTATGGAGGTACTTCATGGAAAGTGGAATGAAATTTGTAAGAGCATAGCTCTTCTGAAATTTCATTAAAATCAATGGAAAACACAGGTGCTGAAAACTTGGCTGATTTGGAGATGTATCTTTGAGTTTGGACATCTTATTTTGCAGGGGAACGAATAAGAATGAGATGACTGCTGGCCTGTTGCTGTGCAGTGAGTGGAAGTGAGATGGGAGGATAAGCCTTATGGGCTGCATGAGGCTTTCATCTCAGAGGTGTCTGTAGAAATATCACCCATATCTGATAGTGAGGGAGGTGAGTAAGGACTGCATCCTTTTCCCCAGCAAGGATTTCCTGAACTGATCCCAAGCTGACAAAGGCCTAGAATCAGTTCAGGGGAGTAAGGGCA
This sequence comes from Trogon surrucura, assembly GCA_020746105.1. Classification (NCBI taxonomy): domain Eukaryota; kingdom Metazoa; phylum Chordata; class Aves; order Trogoniformes; family Trogonidae; genus Trogon; species Trogon surrucura. The sequence goes on along the minus strand of CM036621.1, from coordinate 12,219,169 downwards.
GAATTAGGAAGGATTTCACGGCTGCTGGTAGAAAGTTACTGGCCTAAAGAACAGAGGCATTTGGAGGACAAATGAAGGAAAGAAGTATCAGCCAAAAGAAACGACAGGAATAAAAATGACACAAACTTTTAGAGCTTACAATGGAATTTAGATACACAACTCCTATTTGTGTCATGGGCTGCATATGTGAGGCTATATGCAGAACTGAGACGTGGCACAGGGGTTAGGTCTGCTGTAAAAATCCTCAGACTCAGCTTGCGGAAAGATGAGGCAGATTCCTCCGGGTCTATGAAAAGATCACTACTGTAGTAGTGAGGTCTGAAAGCTAACCAACCTGCAATTTTACCAATTGTGCAAGTCCTACACAGACATAGAGTAAGTGGCATTATTGTCTTGTTCACCTGAACATTTCAGAAAACATTTTAAAAGGAAGAAAAGGGTCTCGCACCTGTGCTTTAAAACTAGCAAAAGACACTAGGGAGTACAATAAAGGCAAGAGGAAAACAGAGTTTGAGCCAGCAGCTCAACTCTAACCTGACTTTATCTGTTGATGAATGCAAATTGGCATTCTCCCCTTGATAAATTAAATCAAGCTTTGATGAAATGTACGAATCAATCAATTTGTGTATTTAAGGTTTCTTGTATAAGCAATGTCAAACAAGACAATGTATCCCAGCCCACTGTGCTCTTTATAAATCCTTTAGCATGTTCCTACTTGGAGGTATACATTTTATGGGAACTGATGATTTGGAATAGGTTCATCATTCATTTCACTACAAAAAAGAGCAGAGGAGTAGAGATGATAAATTGGTAACCACAGGCATCAACATATTTTTAATGCTCTTGATCAATTGCTTCCCTCAGACTTTGTCTGCAATGCAGGGTGGCTATGGTGGTTCACAGGCTTTAATAATACAAAAGCGTTTAAACAAATAATTGTGGTTTTTTCACACATTTTACTGGGTAGATACAGTACATTTTAAAATGCTATGGTATTCTTTTTAAAAGCCCATAAAGACTGCATTTAAGCGAAGACAAGACTGCACTGTCACACTTGCACAAAGATAAGTGTCTGTCACACTGTTCAGTCTTGCTGCCCCAAATCATGTAGTAGTAATTCCTGTTTTGAAAAATCTCTCTAGTAAATTAAGGTGTTCCATGCCCAGCTTATGTGTGAATGGCAAGATGTTGTAGTATGCCACTAGATTTGCTGTTGAACTGTTTTCTGTTTTATTATTTTCCTACAATGAAATCCTGTCTATTGAATCCCATCTCCTGCCAGTTTTCTGGAGATGTTTTCAGAGACATTCTGCTTTCACATAAATTTCACAAATCTTTCTCCTAAAGGCTTAGATTAATATTCATATATATATTCCAAATGACTCATATAAAAAGTGAATCCTTTGCTATTTGAAACACTCCATTTCTTTTTTTAGCTCTCTCCTCAGCTGTTTTTCTGTTGCTGTTATTAGGACATGAGTTTCGGTGAAATGAACAGACGTTGAAAGGTTTTGCATTAGACCTTTCTCCTTTGCGGTAACATTATCTTACCTGAACTAGGCCATGTGTGCTCCAGGCAAGGAGACATCGTCCAGAGGTAACAGAGGCACAAGGAGTCAGGTTAGGAAAGTGAGACTCATTAGCCTTCTGCGGAAACAGAACACAGTGTTGCAGAGACAGTACCATGCAAGTGCCCCTGTACTACCTTGGTATGAAGTCTATAACTCTGAGCCGTATTAGGCAGTTGTACAGTGTGGGTATTTCTAGCTCTCGCCTTTGCATATCACATACTGTTGTATGTGTCCATGAGGTCTTCAAAGGCCCCTCCTACCATAATGGTCTGTTTAACTCTCTAGAGGAAGGCCAACAAAGTACAGAAAACAGTGTGCTAGGTCCTCTTCCTGAAGTGTGGTTGCTTTAAAGACATTAGGAAATGGCAAAAGTTCTTTTAGATAAACAGTCTTAGGTTTTCATTGACTCAGATAACTTTATTTCATAAAGTCATGTGATTGGAAAGAATTTCCAGTGATCATTTAATGTAACCGTCTGTGCTAGTGTTAATCCTAATGAAGAGTTGTCCAGTCTGCCCTAAAAGACTTTCATCTTTATCACCCTGCCAGGATGTCCACCTCAATCCTTCAACTTCTTTTCTGAATCCTTCCTTCATTCCTTTTAGAAAATTCTTCTCAACAGGCAACCTGAATCTCACTTACAGTTCACACGTTAACCTTCAACATGGAGAACCTACTCTTCCTTTCATTTCTAACAGCCTTTTAGAGACTGCTACTCTATTTCCTTCTCAAGTTTCTCAAACCTGCTTTTTCCTTTAGAGCCATGTTTTTGTGTTGCTTTGTGGCAACACCTTGTGAGATGATAAACATTTTATTCATTCACTACTTGAAAACTGTTCAAGATATTCCTGCTCAGCCGTGTTTCTGCTGGATTAAATGAAGGAAAATGCCTTCATAAATGATGGGCTTGTGTATTTATATGTGCTGATGCAATACGTTTGTGGAAGGGGCTGACCATAAAAGATCTTCCTCCAAAATATATATTCTGTTTAGGGAGCTATTAAATATAATCTTATTTCCCTATTTTGAAGTTATCAATCATTTGCAGTTTTCTTCAAGGTGCCTTGTGTCTTTGTCATTGCCTCTCCCCCTCTTTGGGGACTGGTGCTTGTTTGGAGCTTCGCTAATTATGTTATTGTCCTCCAGGGTGGGATGCCCAAGCACTTGAAAACTGCTGGCATTTGTATGAGAAGAATTTCTCAGCCTGAAAAGCAAAGGTTTACGTGCATAAAATGCAACCAGTCAACAGAAGTAGATGTACCTCTTTCTCCAACAGTGCTTGAAAACCAGCAGAGTTTTTGAGTCTGTTAACTGTGACTAAGACAAGGGCAAAGTATGAAGGCCTCTGAAGACTTCTTCCTACCACAAAGTGACCACTATCCATACAGATGATTTATTTGACTCTGAGGTATGTGTTGGTTTCTGACAGGAAAGAGCTCAAAGAATCATCATCAGACCACTGGTATGCAGGGCTTAAGGGTTTGACTGTTATTGCAGCACTGCTTAGGTTTTACATATGCAGCTTGAGAAATACGTATTTCTGGTGGCTCTGGGATTCAGTAAGAATGGAAATATTATTTGAAATTTTGAACACAAATCTCAACTGAAATGTTAACCCAGCATGAAGCAAACATACCTGTCATTCATTACTGGCAAGCTGGGTATCTATTTCTTCACAGCTTTGACTATTAACAGTGAACTACTTAACTGAAACATGACATGCATGCAAGGGAATGTCAGTTTTCTTCTCCAGTATGGAAATACCAGCATTTCCCTCAACTAATTTCTCTGGCTGGGTGAGTTTACAGCTTAATTTATGTATAGAGAACAATCAAATTTAGGTTCAAGGTGCTGTCTACCTTCTTTCTGCTGCCACTCTGTAACTCTCTACTCCTGACAAAGGAGAAATTACGTGAATTTCTGAAACAAAATTAATTGTCTCTTCTGGCTCCCCAAGATTAAGTGTTCTTCAAGCACCCCACTTGTTCTTTGCTTTGTCCTTTTGTCTCGATCAGCACCAAAATGGAGATATCAGAAGTAGATATGCAGCTGTAGCATATATCATGTCCAGTGGTCCTGGCTTCATAGCTCCTGAGAGTGGAGCAGGGGATGTCAACCACTGTCTGCAGGTCACTGGTCTGAGCATAAAACAGCCCTGAAAATATTGTGTGATCAGTTCAGTTTTGTTTCAGCCTGCAATGCCACCCCATGCTGGCCACCTCCTCCCAGCTGTATCCACCCATGTTTTCCACTTCTAAAAGTCTCCAACAGCACTTTCCCAAGTGGGGAGGTGTGGGGGAATAAGAGCAGCATGCATAGAATATGCCTGGGAAGGAGGAAAAAAAGGCACAGAAAATAAAATCTCGGTGTTTTTATGAAAACAGCTTGTGTCATATCCCACAGTCTACAGGGGCACCTTGCTCATTCACATGCTTTTATCTACATAAATTAATTCAGCATGCATCTGGATCCCAGAATTTTAGAAACACATCTAGTATTCTGTCTCCATGTGCTAAATCATTATTTTGTTTTGCTATTCTTTGCAGTGAAATTAAAACTCAACAGTGTGTAGAAGTAATTCCTTGCACTCTGCAAGTGTGACATTTGCCTTTTTGGCTGAGACAGGAGATTGAAATGGAGATGCTGAGGTCTGTGCTGAGGAACGTGGTGTTCATAGCAAAGAACAGCTAAGGTCCTCTGGGGTTCAATATTGTGGAGGCAGAATTTGTAATATGTCACTGCTGGATTTCATATTCATTAGTGTTTGTTTGCACTGACATTACATTGTTTTTTAACCTTGTCAAGTGTTTCTCAAGTTTCGAGCAATTCTCTTTCATCAAAACACAAGAATTGTTCATCCTTTATAAATGTGGCTCATTCAGTATGTGATCTGTAGAAGCATAGATTTTAAGTTTGTTCTTGATCTTCTAAGTTGCACAATCCAAAGAATGTCACCTGATAATTCTTGCAACAAACCTTAGCTTGGCATAGAACAATACATGTCAAGAACGTGTCATTGTGATGTAAAGATCTGAACTGCTGAAGAGTCATAATACTCATTTTTTTACCAAAATTATTACTGAACAGAATTTTATGAAACACCTTATTTCACTTTGAAGATGTTATGCTTCATACAACTGCCATAAAAATACAACATGTACTGTTAAGCATCAGGTAGTATACTAAATTTTAAACACATCAGATCAACACTAGATATTCTTTGCACACATCCAATAAAGTTTTAGTGTGATATAGTAGATAGTGAAATAGGTAGAGGAACACTTAGGTTAATTGTTTCTAAGGGAATAGACTTTTTCAGAGATTTTTAGATGCTTCTTGTACTTGGGCTGAAAATAAGAATGTGTGTGCTTGGGAATTTTGAGACCTTTTCTTCTGCTTTTGAAGCAGATTTCAAAGATCAAAGGATCTGCATTATGAGATGTGGTATACTTAAAAATCTTTGTTTATGGGCAAAGAGAAAGCACACCTTACATATATAAATAAATACATATATTAACATTTTAAATATATAGCCGAGAGATTACTGTTAATATAACAGAATCTCAACCGTCTCATAATTAGTAGTCCAGATCTACCTATTAAAAGGTAGAAAGAAAATAATAATAATATAGTTAGAATTGTTATATACATACTTCTGAGTTTCTAGTCTTTTCCTGGTGTTATGTTTCCCCCTCCCTTGCTCCTCTGGTGCCGAGATCTCAGTGTTTTTCTTCTTGCATTGGCGCTGGTAGGATGTTGTAGAGAGTCATCAGTGTTTGGCGATCTTTGCAGGGTGGAGTATGTTGTTCATGTTGATGGTTTCTCTTTCCTCATTCTAGGATCCACTTGGTGCTATTTGTATGATCTCTAACACAATTTTTATACCTCTTACATACGTTTACAGATAATACAGGACTGTGCACCTGTTCATGACAGAATGCTTGCTCAATATTCCATTTCATCATTGGCTGGACTGGACTTTCTCTGACGTGACTACAGGAGGGAAGATGCTCTCAAAACCACTTATGGAAAGAAGCTTTTTACTGGCCAGACTGATGTGACTTGTTCACACTGTCGTGATGAAAACAAGTTCCAGAATTAGAGTCAGGAAGAAATTAATTCCTCAAGCAGGTAGCAGTGGTCATTGGAGGTCCTACCTTGTACTTTTAGTGTGGAAAATACTGAATTTTACATCAACATGTGGATATTTGCTCCTAACAAATGTCTTCATCCTGCATGCCTAAAGCATTTGTTACACCTTTGAGATTTCCTGTGATGCAGAGGCAGACGTATTTTTTTTTAATTTTTTATATAGTTTTATAGCATTTAGAAAAGGAGGAGTCAGGGATTACTCTCGGCTTATGGGAGGAGAAACTAATGTGTTGTTGGCCCCTGGGATTAGTTGGTAGATGACCAGAAGCAATAATTCATGTGGCTACTAATTAGTCATTCATTGGTCAAAGGCATGAAAATAATTCCAACAAGCATGTGAATGAACAACTCTGCGGCTTGATAATAGTTGATTTTGAAAAAAGGAAGAACAAGATTAGAATGTTTCTATGGCAAATAACAGGCCATTTCCTTAATATGCAAAGCATTTATTTTTATGCAAGCTGTGCTTGTGTGGTTTATCTGGACAGGAATCCAAAGCAGCTGTGCTATTCTCTTTGAATTCCTCTGCAGGTTATAATGAAGCATGCTCCAAAACTACTGAACAGCATTTAAGACTCTATTTTTAATCTTGTCATCCTTATCTTGTTTCAAACTGCCCAAGTTGTGTACCTCATGGATTTTAGGTCACCAAGAGAATTGATAAAAAGAAGGAAGTGAGAAAAGACAGAATCCTGTTGTTCCATAATGCAGCCAAGCTCCCATTATTTTCTTCTTGTTAACCCCACACTGGAAGCAACTGCCCTCTCACTTTGCTCAGGTGTGAAGGGCAGAAAAGTTCTCACTAGACTGAAGAAGCAATCAAAGGGACTGAAAATGCCCAGAAACCATATCTGTGTGGGTAGAAATGTGTCATAGATCTTATTCTGTGTGATGCCAGTGTGTTTGCAATGGGCTGGAGCTGGTTGAAAAATGAGGGGAGTTGGTTCATTGCCAGGCTGAAAAACTACTGCTATGAAGGAAAAGACTCCTTTCTCAAAAGAGACATTTTCTGAAATTAAAAATGCCAGTTTGAAAGAAAGAGGTTGAATGCTTCATTTGGAAAGCATTGGTACGAGGTCGTCTGGCTTTACCGTGTCTGGGTGTGAAAGTACACGAAGTATATGGGCTGGTCCTCAACACAAAACCATGGGAGGGTCAGTGAATAGGCCACCTGCCTGAAAAATAAAAATAAAACCGTTACCCAGCTTCATCAGGGTTGAGTGCAACCACAATGCTGATGAAGAAGAGAGCTGAAGGAAGGAACTCTAAAGTCCCTTTCACCTTGCGGAGGATCTATCCCTGGCCTGGCCTGCCTCAGGTGTCCCTTGTGTCCATTTCCGAACAGCTCCAAACCAGGAATCTGCTGCTCTATGCTTTCTTACTTTTTTCTCTCACTACAGTTCTGATCTTGCAGGAAGCTAGGAAGAAATTTCAGCTCCGTGGAAACCACCACACCATGTCAGAATCAGTCCTTCGGAAGAGAACAGCCAAGGACCTCCTGATGCAAAGGCGCTGGGCTGATCAGACCGCTTCCAAAAGAGGCATGTTCACCCCTGATACAGTACTCGCTGCCGTCTGTCTCCAACACTTGCTCTTCTCCACTGACAGAAGATTCGTTCCTGCTGTAGCAGCAAGGACCGTGCTGTGAAGGATATAAATTAGCATTTCATCCTGCTTACCTGCCATAGCTTACCTCATAAAAATTCCATTTCTTTACAGTGTTTCCCTTTACTTTAATGGCACTCTTGCCTCCAGCAGATACAGGTTTTACCATCACAAAATTACATCTTATTCCCTGAAGCGTTTATAGAGTATGTGTCACAAGTTTAATGGATCAGGATCATAATTATTCTTATCATATTAAAACTCTGACTGACAGCACTTGGCCATTTTTCTTTTTTTTTTTTACTTTTTTTTTTTTGACAATGAATTACAATACAGAAAATATTTTAAAACTCTCCACAACCCGACAGGCCAGAATTCTCCTGTCAGCTACATCTCAAAATATCAAACTTTACTGACGTTTTGGTTAAATTTCTTGCTGGGTGTAAATGCCTGGGAGCAAACTGGAACAATCTTCTAGCAGAGAGGGCTAGTTCCCTGCTGGGATGTGTACTTTTTAAGGGTGTTAATCTACTATACTGTGTAATCTAACAATTTGCTTCCATGTGGATGTAGAATTCACTTAGATAGTGAGAGAGGAAGATTGCTAATATGGTTTTTACAAATATGGGATCAAACTAAATGACACAGTGTAAATTCCTTGACTGAGAGAGAATACATTGCATGGAAATTTGTTATTGTTTTTCTGAAAAATATTTCTTTTAAAATTGCAAGTCTAGGCTGGTTGAATTGGTTACACTGAGTGATAATGAGCAATATATTTCAGAAAAGTAAAGAAAAAATAATAAACCCTGAAAAATTAAAGCTTTTTAGTCAGACATTTTTAAACAAATAAATATACTTTCATAAATGTTTATATTATATCCTATGGTGAAAGTTGCCAGGAATGTAATTCAAAGGAAGGGTAAGAAATGGGTTAAAGATACATCCCCACAAAACAGAGGACAAAAACTTATTTCTCTGTCATTTGACTGACAGTTTTCACATCCTTTTTCTCTCACTGCATAAATTAAAATAATAATAATTGGGGATCAAATCCATATATATAGTTGGGGTGGAGTTTGTTTTTTTTTTGAATCTGATAGTTAAAATCAAATATTTGCTGAGTTTCCTTGGGAGATCAATGGATGCTGCGGGCCCTGCACTGTGGCTGTGATCATGACATATTCCTTAACAAATGAAGTTAATAAATATGCACTGATACATTGAAATTTTTCCTAAGGAGGCAGCCCCATGCTGTTTCCTATTTTCTGTATGTGTTACCTGCATGATTGATTATTGCATTAGTCCTGAGATTTGCAGGGATGAATTCAAGTATATAAGATAAATACTGCAGAGAATGTATGGCCATGGGCAATACTTTACTACCTGAAGGATATCCACCAGCTGTTGAAAGGCCTAGTAAGTTGAAATAGAAAGTCAAACCCAGAGGAAACTTTCAAAATAATTTAAGAGCGTTACATGCATTCAGCCATGTACTCAGAAGACATTAATTTTTCCCATATGCCTGCTGATAGAGTTCAAGGACATAGCTCTTTCTGGCTAACTAGGCAAACCCATGTCAAAGGAGGTGGACACTGATTACGAGTAGAAACTCCCTACACACCAGCTTTCACCTCTAAAAAGCCATTGGCAGCTTCCAGAAGGAAGATGTATGTGGAATATGGGAGGTATGGGAACAGGGAAGGATATGTATCTTCCAATTGCAAATATGGATGTGAAATTAGAAGAGGAAGAAGAAATGCTAAATCCAACCCATCCCTGATATCAAATGCAAATGGAGCTGATTGATTCTCAGCTTTGATTTTTGTCAGGTGTACAGAAACCTCTGACCTTTCCGGCTTCACTGGGGGCAGTGACTAGAGTGGTGGTGGATCGCGTTATATGAAGTGAGCAGCTCTAATTCTGGTGGAATGGTTCAATGTATCAAGGTATGTTGATATTAATGAGCTTGAAAGGAAGGGAAAAAAGAGTTGTGAAAGATGTTCCCTTACCCTACCCCTTCCCATTTCAATATGAGTCCATTTTATGACTTTTTAATCTCACTGTACCTCTTTGACTAGAGATCAACCCGAGTCTCTAACAAACAGCGTTCCAGGAGGGAATCAATTTCAGTTTTCACATCTCAGAAACTTCCGAAAGGTAAGCATCTGAGCATTTTCATTGCTGAATTTTGGGCATCTTTTCCCTTTCTCTTTTGACTTAGTTAGAATTTTCACTGCCTTGATTTTTTCTTCTCTTACCCAATTGAGAAATGCATGTTCTCGTTCTCCTTTAAATGATCTTCAAGAGTGTGTAAACTGTATGCATAAGAGGCAGTCACAAAAAGGCAAGGTATTCCACAGAAAACTGTGAGAAAAGGAACATCCTCACATGAGGTATGTGGAGTGTGGTCATTCACAACAGCTAGCAGAAAATTCTGGCTAGCCTGCTGAACCAATATGCTTATCACCTACTGCATGAATTATTTGGGAATAATTTTTCCCTTTTATCCAATAAGGTGGTCAAAATGTTTCCATTGCATTTGTTACCTATGATTTTCTATTTTCAGATTTCAGAGTTTCATTCGTAAGTAACATTCTTTCACTACTTGAACAGTTCCACAGTCAGGTGGCACCCAGCTCAAACAGTATCAGACATCTAACGAACTCATCACTATTTCTAGATGCTAAGGAGGATTCAGAAACCTCTTCTGCTCACCTGACACACTCGTTGAAGAACCACTTACCTAATGAAAGCAAAACATAAGTGTTTTAAAGTTTTCCTGGAGTTCTTCCCAGAAAATGGCCTCCTCTTGAGGCTTCTAAGTGAGCTTTGTTCCCTCTGAACAGGCTCTTGAGAGGGGGCCTAGGTTTCCCCTTGAGAAGAGTGCACCACTCTGATGGTTGTGCTTTAGCTGGCAGGCTGTAGAGGAGCATAAACGACTTCTGCCTGAATTCAAGAGAAGTTTCTGCAGCTGGCTTAGACTTGGGAAGCATGTTCTTCTGCTTCTTTTCCTTTCCATGCACGTGGTATGTGGAGGGACATAGCAGTCCTCCAGAATTCACTCTTCCCTTGTGCAGTTATCCACACAGCCACAGCTACCCGCTCCATCCTTATAAAGAATGAAAGGACCAGCTTAATATAACTGCTGGAGGTGCCTAAAGAAACTCATCTGCCTAAATTATTGATAGGGGATTGCAGACCTTTATGTAAAATAGACACACATACATTTTTAAGTTTCATTCCAGCTGTTAAATATTAATGATTTTTTTATTAAAAAAGCTTTTTGTCAGTTTAGCTCTGGTTATAGAATCCTAAAGGCAGGAAAAAGGAGTACGAAACCACTAGGGTTTTCTGGGTCATCACTGATGCTCTATGCAAGAGACAATAATCTGAGTCTCAAATCTTAGTCCTTAAAATAAGGGGAAAGGCCCAAACTCTTCCCTTCCAGCCGTGGCACTCTGCCAGAACAACAAACAAAGAGGGCATGGAGTCCTTTACATAGTATTTTCACCACCCTGCATACACATATTAAAAGTAAAGCAATCTACAAACAACAGGTACTTCCAGAGGGTCTGGTGGGTTTCCCTCTTGCTGCCCATCTTCGTGCTGTGGCACAAAGCTATAGGTTTGGGCTGGCTCTGTTCAGAGGACTGATAAGATTCTTTGCCAGTCCGGCAATTGTCAGGATTCTGTAGCTCCAAACAACATCAAGCTGAAATTAATACTTTTGAATGGTCTGCTAAAGTCTGCAGTGATGGCTCCAGAGTACCCTGGTCAGGAGATTGTTCGTTTGTTTGTTTTTTGTTTTTTTTTCCTAATGCAATTAACACCATTATCCATTTGTCCCTGGAATGTTTTCCTGCATTGCACTGTCCTGCCATCCTGGTGTTTTTACTGCAGGGTCTAGTTAATTAGCACTCGGTCTCTCTTCCTGATGCTTGGATTCCAGTCTCATTACATTATGCAAATCTGCATCTAGCTGAATCTGCGTCCTTTTAGACCACATGCTGAAATAATCAAAACCCCTTTACATCCCATTGTTGCTGTCCTCTCTGTTTCTGGGTTTTATTAATTTCTGTGCATGTGTATGTGAATGCGAGCTTCCTAATTTAGAAGCAATTGAAATCCTAATTTCAGTTCTGGTATAAACAGTAACATTGCCATTCTAAGTAGATGGCATGAAATGACCAGGTTTCATTTCCTAAGCATTTCTGCCTGAACCTCTTATTCTGCAATATATCGTTATTAGTCTAGTACTGAGTATCATCTCACCTCACTCCTTGGTGTCAATTTTTATTCTCCCAGGTAGAAATATCTGAAATGGGCTGTGGGCCTAATCTTGTGAACAGAAGTTAAAAAATAAGAATAAACTGAAGCTTGGAACTTGAAATTTAGACTTAAATATACAACTTGAGGAAAGCAGGTGTATACCGTCACTCCATCACCTGCGTATAGTAAGAATAAGAAGAAATAATAGATGATAAATTTATTTACAGTAAGATTGCCTATGTGCTAGGAATGTTCAAACACCTGAGAAAATGGATTTCTCATTCAAGGACTTTCTCATTTGGAAAGGCTTACAGACAGACTGTTGCATGCATACGCCCTGAAAGACTGAAATCTTGAGAAGGGCTTCGTAACTGGAATTGGTTTTTTCATGAACTGTAGAAAACCCAACATTCAGCTGATTTCTGATTGTCAGTCAAATGCCATAACAGAATTTGTGGAGTTAGGATCATCAGGATAAGTGGAGTTGCAGGTAAACTTGCATTTTATAGTGCCACATTATTTTTCTTAATTAGTAATGATGACCTCACCTAGAAACCTTGAATAGTAAAACCAGACAACTCTAAAATATAGCTAATGTAGAAAATCACCTGTCCATCAGAAATGCCTCCTGTGAGTTAGACCTGTTTCCTTGGCCACTAGATGCAGTTCCCTTAATTAGCTGTTAACTAGCATATTCTCTCCTTTGGTCCTTTGGGACGAAGAGCAGATGCTGGGCAAGAAGGTCCCATCTCTTCTCCAGGCCAGTGGTGTTGGAGGGTAGGAAAATAGGCAACACAATTCACTTGCATATAGCCAGGGAAAATGTTTGCCATCAGTGATACCATTTTGTTTTTTCATCGGTCAACAGGAACCACAGGGGGTTTTGTCTTCTTTGTTATCCAACAAACAGTAATTCTCATGTTCTCTAGACTCTGGCAATATCAAAGTAGTATTTCTTTTCTTCTCCTTTTGAGCTGTTAAAGAGAAGCAATATTTTGAAAGCAGAGATGAAAAAACTTGTTTGTCTTATTAGAACATCTCTGAACACAATGGATCAAACTGCTAATTATAAGTCAGTTTGCACTCAGAGATTACAGAGAAATTGTTACTGTGAGAGAAGACTTTTCATGCACCTCCCTTTTCCAGAAAAGCTGGAGGGCACACTTGAATGAGTAAAATGGAGTGAAATGACACAGAACATGTGCTGCATGTTGGAGATTTGCAGTGATCTATGATGATGAAAGCAACAAGATCAGTGGCAACCAGACAAAAGTGATGATTTGCTAATTCTCTGGACTGGCATAGCAGTATTTCCCACTCCACAGAAGATAGTTCAGGTATTTGAATGCAGAATATATCCATGCTGTCTCACCACTGAAGATCAGAAATTTGACTTTAAATGAGAGCTCATAAAGTCACTCTGAGTTGGTCATAAGTAAGCTAAGATGAGATTTGATTATCTGCAATATCACCTAGATAAATATTTTTTTTAACTGTCAACTTTCTTATTTCAAAGAGAAAAACAAGCATCCAGAACACCTGGATTCTGTTCCTGGTATTTTCCTCACCTCTTCTTTTCTTTTTCATGTGTGTGTGTGTGTATCCTTTCACACAGAATTTGATCTCTCGCCACTCTAAGCCCATAAAAGACTATTGACTCTTCCGGTGCATTGATAATATGAGTTAAAACTTTTCTTGAAGCATTTGAGGACTCAGGTATCATTTCCAACTATCCTGAGAATTCACTGAGAGACATGAGGCTGAACACTCATGACTCCCTTAGAAGCATCTCTCAAGGGGAAGAATTGTAACCCTCTTTCAAGCATTGTCACCCTCTTGTTTTCAGCGATCTTCTGCAGCTATGAACTTGAAAGAGATGTGATCATTGACAGTACAACTGATGGTAGGCATTTGCTGCCATGGTCTGGGCAAGACTCCTGCTGAGATTAACAGTTTCTCATCACAGGAGATGATATAGCTGAGGAGAGAAAGGGAACATACAAATGAACTCTTGGCCAGCTCGCTTGTGGAGTGAAACTGGGACTCTGACAGGAGCAGTTAATTAGGAAATCATTTATGCACTGGTTATCAGCACTGTCTGCCTAAAAACACAATGCAGCACTTGCATTGAAGCAAGCGTAGTGTAACTTTATAGTGTACTCGTGTTGTCAATTACCTGCTTAATAGGCTTATAATTGAAACTACTATTATCATGTAGTTTCCATAATAAGCAATAAACACTGTAAAATAATGCACGAAGCCCCTCCAAGTCTATGGAGAGCATATATAAATCATGTAATCAACAACAGCTTACTTTGTGAATCCCCAAAATTGATTAAAGGTAATTACACATCCCCAAGGAACTCTTCAAAGAAGCGTCTCTGAAATTCAGGAACTTTTGGATGAGAGTCAGGATCTTGAAAAAATGGCTTTAAGCCAGAAGTTTTAAAGGCTAATCCCAAGCCTATGAACTCAATGGGCAGTTCGCCTTGACTTCAGAGAAGTTTGCAAGAGGCCTTTGAAAGACAAAATATGCCCTGGTCTTGTGCAGTAATTCACACACTGAACTTCACTGTCAAAAAAAAAAAAAAAAATGTGAGTGGCCTACCAGTGATGAAGAAGTATTCGTCTTAGTTTCATCAGCTCTCTAACTTTTCCACTGAAATTGCTTGGAATAGGATGAAAAGAAGACGCAGGTGGCTCACATTTCTCTCCCTCTATCTATTTCTTGGGAAGAATTGAAGGTCAGGATACCTGAGAAGTTCAAGAGATCACATGATCTTTGCAACCTTCCCACAGCATAATTAAGTCACAGGCCAGGTGAAACAAGAAAGGGGTTAGGATGTAGAGAGATTTAGGTGTCTTGCTGACAAGAGGGCCACAGTTTTAACACAATCCTCACAAATTTGGCCACTGACCGTAATTAACACATAACTGTCCTTGAAGGGAATGGTATTGCACATGCTTCAGGCTTCTTGTGATTAACACTTGAAATGAACTGCAGCTTTTCCTCCTAAAAGACATTTTTCCTGCCTGTGAACATAAGAATTATCTCCACTTGTGAACCAGCTGGCGAATCGAGCACTTATTCAACTTACTCCTAATGTCAGTAAGAGCATATATAGACAATACATTCTGGGAGCAGAGAAAAAGGAAACATACTTACCCCCTAGACAGAAATATTGGCAAGGATTCCTGACCTTTCTTGGTTTATATAAGTCATTTAACTAGACACTTCTTACACCATATAGCAGCTGAGTTGGCTGCAAGAGAAACTTGAGCCGTTTTTCTCATGAAAACCCCAACGAATTAGTGACTAGCTACTTGAAAGTAATCCTGATGAAACAGTGTGACCTCTTTCACTTTCTTCACTCTAGTTTAATGCCTTCGTTTAAGTGAGGAGATTTGACTTTATAGAATATTCAGTCTAGCTCAAAAATGCAAGACTTCCACACCCGCCCCCCCCCCCCCCAAATCTTTATGATTAAACAGAATACCTTATTCTGCCCTGCTCTAATTTGTATAATAAATTAGACATTTCACTGTGGATTCCTAAATGGTAGTTGAGCCAGTTTGCAAGTTCTACTTCTTACCGCACAACTAATTCTTAGCTCCTGGGTGTATATAATAGACTTTGATTTTTACTGTTTCACCTAATAAAATGTTCTACGTATATCTCCTCCCTGTAAAATGACAATAGTTTTATTTCCTTTCTGTTGCACTTAAGTTAGTGTCTCTTGTTGTCACCACACATCTCTTTAGAGGACAAATGTCCTCTAAAGAGGAGCTACTTTCAAGTCAGCTAGATCTGATTAAACCCTCGATGCCAGTTTCTTCTGTGAGTCTGCAGACCACAGGACCTCTCAGATGAGCTCTCCCTGGAGATGTGGGGATGAGGTTGCAGCCTTTGGCCACCAGAGCCTACCTTCCACTGCATCCCGCTTCTCTAGCTTCACCCAGTATCTATGGGCTTCTCAAGTACATGTCTTCAGGGATGCAGCACACAGCAAAGTAAACTAAGGCAGAGAACAGTCTTAACAGAGCAAAAAAAAAAAAATGCAGTATTGAAAACGTTGATGAGGGGAAGTTTCCTTAAAGAAGCCAAGTGCTGATAAATGCCTGATCGTGCCCTTTTTCACACATCCTTAGGAGGATATGGTTCACTGTTTGCATGGCAGATGTCCTCATCAGAAGTATTCAGATCGTAACATACTTTCCATATCATATAATCAATCTGGAAATTTCAGTTTCTATACCTACTCACAAGTCACAGCTCCTCACAGCCACCTGCTCTTCTTCAGATGTGACACAGAAATCAGGAGGGAAACTCTCTGAGGCTAGGGCAGTCACCTGCTGGTTTTCTGGTGAAGTATAGTGTGTCCTTTTGGGGAGAGCAGATTGCTTGCTGAAGTACAACTTGTAGCTTGCGCAGGAGCACTGCAGATGTTCTCAAAGCATCCTGAAAAGCAAATATTCTGCATGATCTGATACAAACATATGCTGTCACAGGATGTTTGCTCAAATTCTTGATATTTCAAGGCTTTCTGCAGTACATAGTTGCACAACCAGAGGATATCTGGATGCTGATCTGGGCTGGGTCTTGCACAGCTGATTTAATTTCATTATTAATCTTCTTTGTTGCAGTCCATTCTCATGTTAAATTTTGATGTGAAAGTGAAAAATGGAAATAAGATAGTCCTTTTACCTCACCCATTAGTGGTATTTCTTCTGCCAGCTGTGACAGGCAAAGGAATGGACTGAATTGTCCCCAAATGTCCAGCCTGTGCAGCTCTGCAGAGATTACTAACCTCTGGCAGATGGTCTGGTCAGCTTTGTGGTTCTGAGGATAAACATTCTGCCCACAGACAAGGAGGAGTTTGCTTTTGCAACTTGGTTGTCAGAATACTTAGTTTCAGCAGTTGTTTTTTTTTTCCTGAGGGAATACAAGAGGGAAAAGGTGGGATGTAGTTGCAGAGCATTGGTGCTCTCAGATTCCCGAGAAAGTAGCTTCACATCCAGGTCCCTGTGGCAGGGTGTGTTCTCCATCCTACACTGCCCCAAGGAGCGCAGCTGTCTCGTTCAACTCATTTAAACTTTCCCCAGTAAAACAACTGCTACAGCACTCTCTGAATGCTCATTTGTTGGTATCTCTATGGTGCCCTGGACTGAATACAATATTCCAGGTGCAGTCGCAGCCAAGCTGTACAGAGGAAAATTATTGGCTTTTTTTTTTTTCCTCCATAATGTAATGTCTCTCTGACCATAGCCTAAGATTGCATTGCCCTTCCTTTTGCTGCAATATCGCATTGCAAATTCATCTATGATTTCTCTATTGCTCGCCCTCAATCTCTTTCAACAGTGCTGCTTCATTCCATTGAATACAGCATTAATTAGTTAGTGTTTATAGACCAGTGAGTGCTATTGTGTGAGAGGTTGGACTAGACCATGTAGAGACAATATAATATTGATGGCAGCCAGACAAAGAGAAAATTGATGATTCAAAAATAGAAGGGAAAGGAGGAATGGGAGACAGAGTTTGGTGAATAATAGATTTTTCATTTCTGTGGGAGACCAAAAAAGATTTTAAAAATTGCTCACAGCTTAGTGATAACAAATTTCTAAAACCAAAACCAAAATCTAACTAACAGTTGAGATTTTTCTGGCTTTGATTTATGTTCTTTTACTACCATGTAATATTTTAAAAAAATCTCTTTTCTGGGGAAGATACTTTTTAGCTTTAAAAGTCCTTTTTAATTCTTCAACAAAAATGACACTTTAAAGCCAAAATTTAAATATATATTTTCAAAATTTCTTCTTATTTTCTGTTGACAGTATTAACCAAATGTGATATTAGTAGCCAAGTTCCAAATCAGTTTTTAATTTCTTCAAGACTGGTTTTTGGAAATTCGACTGTTAAGTCAATGCCCTCTTAAATACATGATACGTTGTCAGAGAGGAGAAAGATCTGAACAGCTGAGGGTGCAATGAGCAAGAAAAGGAGAATCAAAGGGAACAAGTACTGTGTATAGAGAAAATGGAAGATAGAGGGAACTTAAGAGGAAGAATTGTAAGATTCACAGGGAGAGGAATAGGGATAATATGCTAGAGAATGAGACTAATGCATAAAATACTGACTGTCAGTTCTCACCTTCTTGTAGACAAGAACTGAGGTTTCTAAGTCAGGTGCTCAGATGTCATGGACCTCCACTGAAAGAACTGGGAAAAACATCTTGACAGAAGGAGCTGCACTTGTGATCAAAATATTCAGATCAATGCATGTTTCTTCACTGAAGACACAAGGTGCTGAAGGTGACCAGACTCCCTAATCAGTCTTTCTGCTTTCTGCTTACGTGCCTACACCAAAGTGAGCTGAAACCAAACCAATGTCTTTTTGAGAAGTACATTTATATTCTGTTGTTTCAGAGTCTTTTTCTCACATGCATCCAGTATCTAAGCTTGGTGAAAAGACTGGGATGGTTTATTTATAGTATTATATAATATAGTATTATACAGACTGTTGCATCATAGGTCATGGTTCCTTGAAGAATTATGCATCTTAGACTACTGGCATGGGTATCTGGGCCCTGCACCAAAAATACTAAGACAGTGGCTCAGATAATCATACAAAAAACCCTAAGAAAATAGGTCTAAGTGCCCAAAAGAATCAGTGGTCCTTAGTTCTGTTACCTTTGTGATCCTGTAAAAAATATTAACCCTTCTTTAGGCTTTTGCAGTGGGACAGACAAGCCAAAGCATTGGCATCTGCTCACTTTGTTTGTGTGCCCAGAGGAGGACAACAGGCAGTTATACCAGGTCCTCGTTTAGTTCTAGGCGGCAGGGTGCACCTGATTTGACTGAACTGCTCTGGTAATCCTTATACTTGGGCCTCCCCACTGCAAAACCCCCTTCACTGAACACTGGGTTGACGACAGACGTGTTCCAAGGTCCAGGTTATTTTCCATATCCTGTATTAGCATTATGCCCATGATGTTGTAACTGCCATTTTCCAAGACTGATGTTTTCAAAATACTTATCCTGATGTTCACATCTTCTGAGAAAGTCATGTGCCACCTACCACTGACCTTTCTGAAATGTACGTATGTGGTGCATTAATGCCACTGAACTGGCAATAGAAGTAAATGATAGCTGTTGTAAGGCTGCTTTGTTTGATCTTGTTTCTGTTCATGTTAATGCTCAATTGCAGTAATTGCCAGATCCTTTTTATTTCCAAAAGAAAGCTGACTTCCAGCATAGCCCTTCTGCATTATCCCAAGTAAAATAAGAGCAAGCAGGCTGCAGAAGAGGATCAACATTCCCTCTGAAATAGAACAAACATTCGTCTGGTGTGAGGTGTTAGATTCTTTCTGTTTTGAGTACCACCAGATTAGATCCTTCTATTGTTTCTACAAGAGCTAGTGAATGATAACCCCAGAGCCACGATGACAACAAGTGTCAACAACCCACCAGTTTTTCTTCACAGGACCTACAACTCAAAAGCCACAGACCTGTGTTCAGAGCCCCAGAACAAAAAGCTGCAGCTGCAAATTTCTGAAAGACCAGCCTATACCCATCTCCAGGGAATGCTTGCCTGAACATGCTCTTATATGCAAGAATCTCTCATCTCTGCCATTCAATCACACCATTCTCCACTCTCTCTGCAGTGACAGAATGTCCATGAGGAATACTTTCCTTTAACTGAGGTTGGGCCTAGAAATGAGGCTCTGTTCAGTGAATCCATTGGTCCGTTGCCAAGTAGAGTATTTTTGCCAACAGATGTCAAACCAGCTGATACCGAAACTTTTGATTAAAATTAACTTAGAATCATATAGCCATAATAACTAAATAGTTATTTTAGTGGTTATTATATCTTTACTGTGAGACATCTCATCACAGAGCCAGATTGCATGAATCAAAGTAATTGTATGTTGTGGAGACTGGCAGTGATGACTTTATCTGCCTTCACTAGACAAACTTCTCTTCTGAGCTGTTGTGTAAAATATGGAGTAAGAGAACATCTCTATTGTGGCACTCTAAGTGAAGAATTTCTGTGTAGCGTCTTCACTCTTTCCAGCAGATCTCTCCTCAGTTACTACATCTACTGTTTCATTTAAAAAATGGTAAAAAAGGGACAGAGATTACCAAAGTATTTCTTTGTGTAATTTTGAAAAAAAATTAGGGAAAGACAAAGTTAAGAGTCTATACTCTTAAATCTCCCAAAGCAGTTAAAATTCTCCACTTACTATCATCTTTAAGTCAGTTCCCTGTGCAGTGCTGTTGAAACCTCCTTGCTTCTCAGTTCACAGATTACATCAGGCCATCAACTTTGCCTTGGGCTGGGGCTTTCTGCTCATCCTGACTCTTGGCTCTGTGGCCCAGGATCTGGAAGTCGAGCAGGGACCTTTTGCAAGGCAAGCTGAGATTTGGCTGCCTCACTGGAGCACAAACTATAAGTGAGCATCCCCACATCCAAACCACAAAGTGGTTTGGCAAAAAACTTGGCAGGGAACTACAGGAAGTTTATAAAAAAAAGATCCCGCTAGGTAAATCATTTTGGCCTCAACAAAACACTTTTTTTTGATAACTTGCCTGATCATCTTTACAATATGTTTTTCTGAAGCCCTTTTCAAAGTGGTTTGTGAGCAGAACCGACATCCAGTTCTCCAAATCACACTACTTCAAAAGGATCTGTATCTGCAGAATTACACACAGGATCAGATCATTGTCTTCTGGCGATAACATATTAACCTCTTACAACTCCAATTTTTTCTTTCCCCTCCCCATACATTTTTTCAAATCTTTGCATCAATATATTAATATTGATCAGTGTCCATAACCTCTAATGAGGTTTGCCAAGAAAAAGAATACTAAAAAAATCTTTTTATAACCTTATAAAGTTGTGTGGTAGCTAGTCAGTATCACAGAATCTCTTAATAAAGTGTGATTTTGTAAAATTCAGCCACGAATCTAGTATAGAGTCATCAACTAAAATGAGACTAGAAGAAAGAACTGAAAAAAAGTAATTGATTGATTCTTTCCTTCCTTCAATATATTTTAATATTTTTGGAAGAATATTTTAAAGCTCTTGTTGAACTCTGGATCAAATATAGCACGAGCTGTACCTTTCTTTTGGAGCATTTCAGTCCTCTTTGTTAAATAATAGATCTGAGCAAACCAAACATATCTCTTGCGAGGATGTCGAAATTAGATATGGTCCCTTAAGGTTCATGTTCAGGCAAACCTTAATGGCAATATAAAGTTAATATTGAAATGAACTGAGATGAGAGTATTTTAATCTACTTTTTTTATGATTGAGCTGATTTTCTTTGCAGCTAGAGGAAAGAAAATATGTTCTTCAGTGGTGCTTTTCTTCCATTCCAACTCTTTATATTCAAATGTCAACATACAATGTTGCAAGATGGATATTTATAATTACTCTGATTTCATTAGCTAAAAAGCCAGAATTAGATGGCAAAAATTAGATTTTAATGAACAATTTCAACATGAGGAAGTTACGAATTGGTGTCTTGAGGATATCATCATGACTTAGAAATGAGGCAAATTAGACAAGTCCAATAGGAAAAAAAATGGCAAGGTTGAGAGGAGATTAAAATAACTTCAAACAGAGCAGAGGGATTGAAAGAGTAGAGAAGAATATGGAATTAGCTTTAAAATCTTAATTCTTGTTTTAATACTGCAGTATAATTCTGACAAGTGTTGGTAGAAAGTGGGGAAAAGACTTCGACTGGAGGTAAACACCAGGCAGGGAAGAATAAAGGTATCCAGCAGGGCAACACACGCTGCTGCTCCATCTATCTCTGTTTTGAAGTCAGTGAGGCCACCTGCACCAAGAAAAGTGTCCACGCAGACCGCTTACAAAATATCTACTTGTGCTTCAAAACAGGCTCACAGCAGCTTTGCAATTTTGGGCTGTGAAACTGTTGACCCTCACTTGTGAGTGAATCTGGGCTTAGGCCACTGTGAAAAAAATACCGGAAATTAGATTTTGATGATTAGGGATGAAAAGTGGCTGTTTACAACATACCGCATTAAAAACAAACACAGAAATCTTTTTACCATATACTTCGCAGTTATAATTTGGATTACGACCACAATGTGGTGAACATCCGAGTTGGACAACTATTGGTTGAAGTTTTTATGAACTGGATGGATAAGGCTGAGAAAGAAAGAGGAAGGAATCAGTGGAATCAAGAAGTGATCTGACTCCTTAAAAGGTCAAACACTTGGAAACAAATCTGAGGTGTCCTGGAATCCTAATGCAATATCATCCTCATTAAGCTGTGTCGTAGCCTAAAGCAAATGCTCAGTATAACTCCATTTTTACTGCAGCAGTTTTAAAATGATGGCTCTTGTGGCATACGCATGTCTCATTTGTTATACACAGCCATGCAAGCCACGCAGATGACTGTTAATGTTACCCTCTCTCCCCCTCAACTATTAAATAAACTCAGAAATTACAATGACATTAAAAACACTTCGAGCAATTTTATGTGATCATTAAGTCAGAATATTCCACTCTGGAGGTTTCTGCTATTCAGCAGCCTTGAAATTACTTAGATCAATTAAGTGCATTATATTTTATATGGAATATAGTATTGTGTTTTTTTGCCACATTGGGGAAATATAAATAATGAAATAAGGAGAATCTCCAGCAATCTCTTTGTAGTCCTGTGCTGCTTTTCTCACTTCAGAATGTTTTCACTTGGTTGGGCATACTTTTTCCTTTCTTAGAGAAATACAGCCATGTGCCTCTATAATCCAAGCACATAAGCAGTAAGAAGGTCTAAAAGTCTTCCTTACTCTTCCATCCCTTTACTCTCAGGTGATAGACAAGAGAAATAAACATAAGTCAAGACCTTTTAATGAACCAGAAGCACCTAAGTCACCAAAACTAAGAGCCTACTTTCTCTATATCCTGGAGAAGAACTTCCAAGGCATGCTTCATTCTACTGCACACCCAAGGTATACCCTAAAAAAAACCCACACTGTCTCCTGACAGCACAGATACAATCTGAGAAACCTTTATGGGATGAGTCTGCTGGAGTGTTGATGTCAGTACACTAAACAAAACTGCTCTACTCTCAATGTTGGAAAAGAAATGTCAAAAAGAGCAGTAGGGGGATAAGGCAGAGAAAGATGGAGTCATTCACTGAGGCAAGTCACTGCCAGACCCAGCAATATAACCCAGGTCTTTCACTGGACAATATCCAAGGGGTAATGCCCTGCCAAAGTTTAAAGCTGGGTTGGCCACTAAACTCCAACAGATGCTCTCTGTGACCCCCCCCAATCACCCCACCAGGGGAGGAAAACAGGGGAACCAGGAAGAGAAACTTTGAGGTTCAAAAAAACACTTGAACCAGTTTAAAGAACAGGAAAAATAATATTAATAATAACAATGGATATGTTAAACTATATATAGGTATTATACAAGTATACAAATATATTCAAAGATAAAAGAGAGTATGTTAATACAGAACCCTTGCCTTCGAGATAACGAGGTCCTGAGCAGAAAAAAAAGTCCCAGAATGGACTTGGCAAAGACAGGGGTGCCCAAACCTGAGGATAGTCAAAAAAAAAAAAAAAACCAGAAAAGGAACTGTGTTACTCCCACCCTGTGAGGCAGGGCAAGACAACCTGAACGGTGCTCCTCTGCAGTGTGACAACAGGAGGCAGGAACACCAGCAGCACAGGGAGAGATGGAAAACAGCCAGGGACAACCCTCCCAGCCCAGCAGGCACAGAAAGCCTCAGGACCCCTTAGGGGCAATTATATAGTGAGCACCATGGGCAGGAGCACTGTGATTGGTCCATTTGGGTCACCTGAGCCATCCTGTCCTCCCCACAGGCACAGCTGCCCCTCCCTCACTGTGACTGCCCCCTGTGCCAGGAGCCCCTGAGAACTTTCATCCTGGGGCTCTCAGACCAGGACGTGCCCCTTTGTAGAGAATATCGTACGACAACTTCACACTTCATCATAAAACAAAGTTGAGACTGTGTTTATTTAGTTAGTTATGTTATTAGTCTATTAGTCAGTGTACTAGTGTTGTTACTGTGTTATGTTTATTTATATTTTATTCAGAAAGTGGTCTGTTTGCTGTTAATCGTACTCTTTACTACTGGTCATTACCAATTTAGGAGAATGTTTACAGACTTCGATGCCATCTTGGGATATGACCTTGCAGGAAATGTCATTAGACATTAGCTACTACTAGTAATTAGTGTCCAGGTAGAGCGATTAGCTGGTCAGGTACAATGCAAGAGTGGTTTCAGAGAAAGCATTGCTTTCTGTAAAGTGAAAGGGCTAGAATATAGTTTTCTGGCTTACAAGAAAGCTGATTGAAAGGCTGTGTAATTAAATTTGTTGTGTGCTGTGCCCATCCTGAAGAACATAATAGGACTTAGACAGAAAATGGATCTGATAACCTGGCGCCCATTGCCGTGCTAATTCTCATGCTGTTGTGCAGCCCAGCCACTAAATTGTAATTCTGCAGGATTAATTAGTACCATTCTCCATAAAGCTAATATTCAATGTAAATGTGGAGGATTAGCAGGGAGTTATGCGGTGATTTACGAGAAAGGAAACACATTTTTAAACAGGGATCTTAGGACATATAAATTAAACCCAAGAGATTTACTTTCAAATACCAGTGCCCCACTGTATCATATATGGTTTTGATTTGCCTTGGCACTGAAATACGTTTGCAGAGAAAGAGCTGTGCTCTGCTAGGCGTGGCTCAACATCCTCAGGTATTTCAGGAATCATCATCTTCTACATTATAAAATCCAGAAGGGACACAAAATTAACTTCTAAGGGATTACTTGTATAATATGGATATTCCAACATCCTTGAGCTACATTTTCTTTAAGCTTTTTTTTTAAAAAATAATATTTTTAGGAAAGAACACTGAATCAAGCCAAACCTGTAAGTATTTGATGTTAATCTAAACTTGCCCAGTGATACTGTGAAAGCTTTTGCTGCGTAATTCTAATGATTAATATCTTCCCTATTAAAAAATGTATATCTTATCACACAGATTGTTTGTTAAACTGGATTCTAATCCCTGAATTTACTGTAGCTTTATCAGCTTGAGTTTCAACAGTAAACTCATCCTCCCCACTGAAATCACTCCATCTCTTTTATAAACTAACAGATTGAATTCTTTAAATATTTGTCTTTTGGGCATGTTTTTCAGCACTTCACTCGCGTCTCTTTTCAGAACAATTGGCAGTATCCTTCCCGAATTGCAGACACAAGACATGGACATAATATTCCTGCAGTGATTGCAGCATTATAAAATGCTGAGGAAATGCAGCATCTTGATCTCTGCTCAGGATTCTCTTGTTTATACTGTAACACACATTTTTCACTGGAGTCTTCTGTTGGCAGCATCATGGTCACTTTACTAAAGAATGCTTATTCTTGTTTCAAATTGACTACAGTAAAATTCTTCTCTTCCCCATTCATGTAGGCTATAGTTGTGTCTAGCACTCCTCCTTCCTCTTCTGTCTCTGCTGGGATACATTAGTTACATACAGATTGATTTCCTTAGGAGGTTAAGGTGCACAGACCTTTGCAGCAGGAACTAGGCTCCTGTGTAGTACATACATCAGACATACCGTGTGACTCCATCACTTTGTGACTGCCTGATGGCCCAAGAAGTGACTCTAAATACATTTAACTGAACAGAAAAAGGGTATACTACTTGTTTGCTTTCTCTTCAGAAAGGTAATGTACCACAGATGACTGAGTATTTATGTTGTTTCTTATATTCTTCCCTAAGAATATAAGATATTCTTCCCCAAGCACATAAGATGCCATCTGAGATAGACAGACATTTAATCTGATCCCATGCAGCAATTCTTATCTTCTCCAGGAGGAAAGGAAAAGAAAGAAGAGGAAAGCTAATAGGAGGATACAATAAATTACAATCCTGTCCCAGACCTAAGCAGAACAAACAAACAAAAAACCCTATATTCGAGAAAGGTGTTGAGAAACTACACAAAATACACAGATCTCTTGAAGTTCTAATGCTCACCCTCTCTATTTTGCCCAAGGCTGGGCTGTGACTGCAGCTCTGCTCTCTACAGCTGGCAGAAGCCAACCCATGGATTGGCGTGTATCTGTGCCTCACTTGCCACCCTGGACACTACATCAGGGGGTGAAACGAAGACCTTTAAGGCTGGAAACTTGAGTCCGCTCTAAGTGTAGCAGCTCTTGGGGACAGACACTTTCTGTGGCAGTAGCAGACAGAAGAGCAAGGCAAGTCCCACAGACTTGCACTGTGCAGGCTTATTTATGGTCCCCAGTCTCAGAAGGCTACATAGTTTGGGAGACTGAATTCTCCACTGTCTGAAGAAGGATGATAGAGGGATCAGAAACAAGAAGGAGCCAATAACTTTGCTGACATTGCAATCAGCTTACATTTATCTTCCTCTGTACCCTGCTCTAGCTTTTTTCTGCACTGGTTCTGAGCACTTGAAATCAGAATCCCCAAATACCCCTCTTTCTCCAAGCCAAGGTGTATTTAGCAATTACCTTGCACAGGTTTAGTGTATTTTTCTAGTGAGAAGAGGTGCTATGAAAGCTTTTATTTTGTTTTCTTTTTATTTAGTTAATACATTTAGTGTGTGTGAATGTGCATCTGTGTAATGTTTTGTTAATGTGACATTTATTCTCTTTTCTTAATAGCCCCTCCTCAAGCATGTCTGCAAATCAATCTGGTTTTGTGTTTAATACAAGTTATCAATCATCTTTTCACAAGCAAATGCTTTCATATTAAGGGGAAGGAAACATTCTAATGTATTCACTCTATTATTGTTCCTTGGAAAAGATCCAGATTTGCAATAAACTAGTGATTGGAAATGAACAAGGTATTTTAATATCCTAATTATTTTGATTTAACTTCCTCTAATAGTTTCAATTGATACTGAATTTATTTAGAAACCATTACAAAGGGATTCCCCCTGCCCCCTGCTAAGTAGCTCAGAGACACATACTGAACTTAAGCTGAAGAAAAAATACATAGTTCATATTCCAGCCTGCCAATGGTACGAGAAGGGGAAGCTTTTGTATGAGAAAGCCAGGCAGAGGGAAACAAAAAAGAGGCAAACAAAGCTGCTATATATACATTCTATTGTTATTTAAAAACTCATCTGACTTTAAAAAAAAATAGTTACAATGGCAATTTTTCTATCTTCAGAACATGATAATCAGACACCCACTGGCTTCCTACATTGCTGGCACTAACGCATATTTGACTATATGAAAAGACCTGCTCAAAAAATGCATCTCTCACTGCCTACTTTTTTTTTTTTTTAAACGTTACCTGAATTTTTATGCTACTGTTACAGTCTTGCTTTGCAATTTTCACATAAATTTCACCCAAAGTCTTTACAGCAACGCTTCACTCACGTCCAGTATTTCTCAGCAACCTTTCACTGTTTGGATTGACTGAGAAGACTTTAAGGTGATAAAGCTCAGTCCTCCAACAGATGATACCTCAGAAGCCATAGAAGCTCTTGAAGGCTCATTGCTGCAGTAAAGGCCCATGGGACAATTCCTACATATGTACTAACAACTTTGTAAGGACCTTGTAGAAGCACGAAAATGTTACTGCCAGGCTCTTCCTGAGTTGAAGCTAGCAATGTAGACAGCAACTGTGTCGGTCCTAGGGTCCTGAGTCTTTTCTAGATCTTCCAAGGCTCTAGAGATACCAGTAAAAGCTACAGACAGGATCAGTGGCCCATCGTGCTCCTGGTGCTACTGACACAGCAAGAATCCATCCTTGGCTCGACAAGCTTATGGCTCCAGGCCAGGATCCCCAGAGGGAGGCACTCTGGACTATAGCAAGCAAAGCTGCCACTGCTACATTTAGGAGTCTTATTCCAGTAGTAGAGTGACCTGTTCAATCATTCCTATTCAGTTGTTCTCCAACAAGAAGTTACTACAGTTTTACATCATTCTGACCCTTACAGGATCAATGGCACTACATTAACATAAAATCAAAGCATTGGAAGACTGAAAAAAAAAAGTAAATAATATCTCTATAGTAAGTTAAGAATTTATGCCCCATAATCATTTTGAAAATAACTGCAGCTTGACAATAGCTGTTGCCTGTAAATGAGCATCCATGGATTCTACATTACTTATGAAGCAAATTCATGATGACACAAAAGTTTCTCAAAAGATTTGGCAGAGTCTTGCTCATTAAATTAATTTTGAAGTGCTAATTTGGCACCATGTTTTTAACGCACATTAAGTCATGATATAAATTTTGACATGTTCAGGTTTCTTTTAAAAAATTGTTTAAATGGCATTGGAGTTTGAGAAATGTACTTTATTTGAATATACTATAATTAGGATCACCATACTTTACTGCTTTCTTTAGTTGCAAGGGAAGAGATGAGTGTTTCA
Organism: Trogon surrucura; assembly: GCA_020746105.1. Lineage (NCBI taxonomy): Eukaryota > Metazoa > Chordata > Aves > Trogoniformes > Trogonidae > Trogon > Trogon surrucura. The sequence goes on along the minus strand of CM036621.1, from coordinate 12,191,138 downwards.
TGTCATGATATGTCATTTTATAAGAGCATGTAAATAAAGTCCTGGAAACTATTTAACTGGATCATCTTGCCACCTAGCTTTAGGGCAAAAATTCATACTGTTTGCATTAGCTTACCTTGACAGTGAATGATGTGAGTGGGTGAAATAATCATTTCTGAAAAATAGTCAGGAATGTTCCCTAAGCTGGAAAAACACTTAGAATTAGCCAATAATAATAACAAGGCACTATGCAAAATTTTTATAAAGTATACTGTTGTTGTACCTTTGATTTACCCCTGATTTTGAAGTGATTACTTTGAAGATGTAGCAACCTCACCTAAAGCTCATTTAGATGGAACATCTAGATTCTGGATTTTGTCATGAGTATTCCTTGGTCTCTGATGCAGTACAGGGAAAGAAGCTGAAAGACAGTGATGGTAGACTACGACGATCACCGTCTAAAGGCATTTAGTCTAGCAGTGATAACTTAGGGGGTTTTGTATATTTATCTAGCTATTTCCTTGTCAGATAAGCTAGCCTATGATTATCTGTATTTGTTTGAACTACAGAGCTATGTTTTAAGTTTTCTATTGATGCAATCATCTTTGCCCAAGTCACCAAACATTTACTGAATCCCTCAAGATGTTTTAACTCAGTTTCGTAACACAAAGTTTTCCTCCTTGAAATAATCAGTGAGTTGGAGTGTGTCTTTGCCTCTCTTCAGTCCTTTTTAAGATGTGACTAATTGCAGTATTTTCCTTTGACTGTTGTAGTACTGCCTCATCTGCTCCGCATTCTCTTTGAATCCACCCTCACAAATGAGGTCGTTGCAACTTTTCTGTTTTAATTCTATTGCCTATCCAAAAAGGTTGCTAGACGTCACAAGTGTTGCATTTTTCATTAGTAAAAAAGGAGGCTGAGGGGGGACCTTCTCGCCCTCTACAACTACCTGAGAGGGGATTGGAGACAGGAAGAGGTCAGCCTTTTCCCCCTAGTAGCAAGTGTTAGGATCGGAGGAAGTGGCTGCAAGTTGTGCCAGAGGAGGTTTAGGCTGGATATTATGAAGAATTTCTTCAATGAAAAGGTCACTGAGCATTGGAACAGCTGCCCAGGGCAGTGGTGGATTCACCATCCCTGGAGGTATTTAAGAAATGTGTTGATCTCATGCTTAGGGATATGGTTTAGTGGTGACCTAGAAGTGCTAGCTTAATGGTTGGACTCAAAGGTCTCTTCCAACCAAAGAGATTCTGTGAAAGATTGGAGCCACTGGAAAGTGTCTAGCCCCTACAAGATGTGGTCCTGAAGAAACAGATGCCTTTGAGCACGCATGATTGAATCAAAATCAGTGATTCAGTGTACAGGAGAATTTCAGTTTAGATGCACGTTTGTAATTAAACATGAGCCACTTCTCTACTTGAAGCAATCTCCTTCCTTGGAGAATCAAGGTTGAAGCTACTCGTTGAAGTATTATTTAGAGTATCCCACCTTCAAAGCAAATATAAGGTAGTCTCGATAGTAGCAGTTATCCTTACCTGTGAAAATGGGATGTGGGTTTATGATCCTAGAACCATAGCACATCATAGGAAATGTGTTTCACCAGCTAGTACTGTAGCTGTACAGTATGTACACACATAAGAGATTTCCAGCTGGATTTGTATTATAGCTCTTTTATACAAGTTATGATTTCTTCCCCAAAAGATGGAATGAATGCCTAAAATTTCCAAATCCCTTCATCAGACTATTCCTCCCCCTCTCCTTTGCCTTTGTCCCTCCTTTCCTTTTAATAATCATGGAAACAGTTTGCTTCATAAACTAAACACGACTTAATTTCTTGTACTTTATAGGAAGAAAATAGTGCTGCAAACTAAATAAAGTAAATGAATAGTGCATGAGCTGCTGCCCTCTCTTGGTTATATTCGTTACTCCAAGTATTCTGAGTATACTGAGCTAAATCAAGATTATTAACACATTTCATAGTGTTATTTTCCCTTTCATCTCACGCTCCAGCCTTGCAAACACAAAGCAAGACACCATTTTTTTTTTTCTCATGCTGCTGCTGAGTTGTCAGTTGCAACTATAAAGGTAATGTTTATGGGTCTTCTATCAATATTTTTTGTGTGATTAAACTAAGTAAACACTTTGTCTTATTTTTTCTAGGTTTTATGGGTTTGTTTTATTTTAATCTCTACCTTTTTTAAGCTTCCAAGCATTCATTCATGATTTTTGTACTACAACAGAGAGTTAACTTTGCTACATTGGAATTCTGATAATGAAAGGCATGAGGACAAATGAAGGGAAGGGTGGTGGTAGTGAGGAATCACATCTGTCTATGTGAAAGAAAATGAATATCCAATGTATTTTTTTCCATGTTTAAAGAATAACTTGTTAATTTTATGCCTTATCCAGATGTGTGCTCTGATTAGAAGCTGATTGAAGGTCATAGCATAACTCCAGTGCACTTCAACAACATTTGGATGATTTCTAGTGAAAATCATCAGATTTCTATTCTAGTTGTCAGTGGAATGACATTGGTTTCTCCCACCCAATACTGTTCGCCACAATTGTCACATGTTTAATCAGTTCCTGCTGATTTCAGTAGGACATCAGTTGACCTTTTCTAGGTCAATTGCAATGTGTGGACTGCTAAAATATCCTGTCTGAGTAGTCATTAGATGCTCTCTAAATGACGATATAGATGATGAATGGAAACAAAATCCTGGCTGTCTCCCAATGACAGTCACAGAGGCAGGATTTTTGCCTGTTCCTCGCTTTTTCCCAGCCCCAGGCCCAACTCCCAGTGATGTCACACTTGCTTATTAATGTGTTTTCTTGTTGCTGTGCCTCACCAGGCCTATGGCTGCACCACACTTTGGACAGCGACGGAGACGGATCAGCAATTTGTACTGAAAATACAAATGCAGAAGGTCTGAGAGCAATCTAATTAAAGCATTCCTGAGTTAGGCCAAAGGTTGCATTAACACCCAGGCCATAATTAGCACATCCTCTCACTCTGCTGAGAGAGGAGGCTTATCCACAGTCTGCCTGTTGGAGCAGAAGCAATTAGGAACCACCATCAATATGACAAGCAGTTGCTTGTCATCTCTTACTGAAAAGACCTTGCTGAACTGAGGCCTTACAAATAAGTTTATGTGGAAGCCCAGAAATTGCTTGGTCAGAATTGGCTGGCAACTTACATCCAGCCACGGCTGAAGATCTCTCTCCTATGGGATGTACATGACTGCAGTTCTAGGCTCAATGAGTCTTTTATCTTTCTTTTTGTTGTCATCACTAAACAGTATAATTATATACAAGCTCAGCTAAAACTCCTGGCATTAGGTTTGAAAGAACTTCTAGAGAGGAGCAGCATCTCCCCATGTAGCAGGTTTTGCATCACTGGTTTTTATTCATGAGCTTGTTACATGACAACGTACCGCTGCCTGATTTTCCTACTCACTGAAGTGATTAAAGCAGTATCACCCCTGAGACTTCTTGTTTGCCCAAACGTATCACCGCAGCCCTCTCAGCTTCCTCCAAAGCAAGGGCAGAGGCCTGGTGTGCTAGAAATTTGGCAGGGTGGGGTCTGTTCTCATTTCATAAAGGAGCCATTCTGTTTTCTCTTTCTCTCTTTGGCTTGCTGAAATTTCTTCCTGATGACTTGATTAAAGGATTTTAAAAAGAGGAAAAAAAAGCAGCATGATAATTCTGAGCTGGAAGAGCACAATATACACCATGAAAAGTGCTATAAAGCAGTGCTTAACCCTCAGAGTGGTTCAGAGAGAGGTAAATAAAGTGCTTTGGGCTGGGAGATGAATTACCTTCTTCTGATGAGCAGATACTTGCCAGAGTATGATGTATAGGCATGAAAATGGGTTGAAAAGCCACTGTACAGGTACAAGTAGGACCATCAGTGCTCAGATCCTGTTACTTAAGAAGTGCTTTTCTCATACAGCTTAGTGCAGTGTCATGTCCCAGGAGGAAGGATTTCTATGGCTAATTTGTGGAACAACTTATCAGTAGAAATTCTGCCTGAGGATGCAGAATTTGTAGTGATTATTGTGGCCTTTTCCTTCCCAGTGCCCTGCTCATGAGAGATTACATGACTTTGCTCAAAAAGCAGGAAAACAGCCTTCAGAAGCAAAAAACCCCACTTTTTTTCCTAGCCTATATCTTGACTTTTTAGTTTGATTTTTTACAAATCCAGGACAATTTAAAAAAGCCCAACCCTAGAGGTGCGTGAACTCAAACTGACAGATTCCTTCTGGATGTGAATACCTAAAACTTAGTTTCCAAATTTCTTTTCCACTGATTTCCCCACACACACACACTCTGTCATTAGTGTAAATGGAAAAAAAAATATTATGCCATTACCATTTGTACTTAAACTCAGACAAGTTCTAGTGGCTTCCAGACCTCTTCTGGGGACTCATCTTTCCTGCATAGCTGCAGTGGTAGAGAAAAGGGAAACTGTGCGCTCTTGTTCATTGTCAGGTTACTGAATGGAGTTTCTGTCATGAGAAAACTCCACAGAACCCCGTAGATTGTTTTTTATTTTCTCATATAATTCACTTTGGAAAGTGAATCTTTATACCAAAAACACACAAGTGCTTTAATTAAGAATAGATGTCTTAAAGGAAATTTCCCAGCTGTCATGGTTCATGCCTGGGCTGGGAGCAATGAACCATGTGGTCTCCAGCTTGCTCCTCCTCCCACCCCCATCTCCACAGGGATGTGGAGGGAGAAAAACTCACCCAAAAACGGCTCAAGGGTTTAGATTAAGGACAGGGAGGGTAATTATCTACCATATAAGGTGATGGGTAAAAAAACTAGAGACTTGGGGAGAAAACATAGATTTATCACCTCCATTTATGGAAACAGGATAGTGAGAGGAATACACAAATAAATACAACCCAATCTTAAACACATTCCACACACACACCCTCCTCCCATCTTCCCAGCTACCTCCTACCCTCCATTGGGGCACAGGAGGACAAGGGGTGGGGAGTGCAGTTCATCTGGCCAGTACTCATGGTCCATGGCAGCTCCTCCTTGAAAGAGGGCTCCTCAAAGTCTCTCCTTCATGCCGCATGGTGTCCATCTCACAGGAGGCAACCCTCTTCCTCCTTGTGACTCCATTGGGGCCACAGATTGCTTCAGGCGCATCCCCTCCTGATGCTCACTTTGTCTCACCTCTTGCATGGGGCTCTGCACGTACTGTCACATCCTGCACGTCCTTGCTGCCATCAATCCCCCTAAGTGGCAGGCAATCACCCCATCTTAACCATCATGGGGCTCCAGGGAGAGGTTCTGCTCCAGTAGCTTTCTTCTTCTTCTCCAGGACCCTTCTCCTCTTCTTTCTTCTCAGGACTATGTTCCTTTATTCTCCTCTCACCTCCCCCTCCTCCAGCAGAAAAAACTCCCCAACACAAAGACAGGACAGAACAAGATGAGAAAAAGCCAAGAGACAGAGAACAATGGAATCGCTTCTGAAGTATCTTGATCACAGAGACACTGATTGGCCTGGCCCTGGCCAGAGGCAGGTCCAACTCCTACCTGGGTATGGAGGAGGCTCTCAAAATTTCGCACAAGTCACCCCACACAGCTCTACCCCTGCCTCCCGAACCCCCACCAGACTCAAACCCAAAACACCAGCTCAGCGAGATGTCACTAAATTCAGACCAGCGATTGGACTGATATTTTCCAGTTTGTGGTTTTTTAGAGCTCAAGACAGTCACTCCATCTTCACTCTCTTTGCTGGCTAGAAGCAGGAGGAGGCTGAGAAAGGCGATAACTTCAGGAGCTCCTACTTCATGCCATGACTGCCCTGGTCAATAAATCTGAATCAGAATGAGCCTGGCTTGTCTACAAAGTCTGCTTGCCATAGGAGCATCTTTACAAAAGGCCTTTCTCAAAATAACTCTGGCACATCCTTTCTGGATCATTTCTTGTGGAGCAACCACAATAGGAGATGGAAGAGCTGGAGAAAACAGAGCATCCATTGACAGACAACAGCAAACCTGTGGGAACCCCTCTGCGTTTCCCTTTGGCTCCCTGCCCTGCCTGTGGTAGCACATTGATGCACACCTTACCCCAGCACGCCCCACAGCAGATTTCTGCATCTGCAGGGCTGCATGGGCTCATTGAGGGCTTCCCAACCCTACTGCCTGCAGCACTGCATTCCAGAAGATTCCTCCCATCATTCATTATTTAGCTCTCAGTCTGAGAGCTAACCTGATTTTGCTGCACTTCAAATAGCAGGGAACAGTCTGGACCCAGGTGAGCTCTGCTGGGCCCTCTGTAGCAAAGAGCCCTGGCTGTTGTGAACCATGGTGATACAGACAGATGGATTTTTCACTGCTGTTCTGCTCTGATGAATAAAAAAGCTGTGAGAAGAAATTGAGATTTTTCATTCTAACATAATCAAAACTAAATGAAAAGAAAAAGAAAGGAAAGATGACAACGTCTGGCAGAATTTCCCTTAAATGAGTGTACAGTGTGTTTTGCTATTTCTTTGAAAAATTTACTACTCATTGAAAGAGATAACATCAGTTTTGCCTCCCAGTGGTGAGAGAACACTCGTGAAAAGCAGAGATATACATGTTGCTAATTATGACCTAGGAACATTGACGTAACGATGTGACAGGGTTTAGCACTTACAGTCTGTGGCTAAATAAAAGATTCTGGTTTCTAAGGTGGCCAAGTGCCAAACTGAGTTTTAGAAAAATAAATTAAAAGCCAATTGAAAGGAATGCTTTATTTACTTCTTTTTTTTTCTTTTCATAGCTGGAAAGAAAACATTTCCCTGGATGATTCTATAATAATATTCAAATGCAATTCCCTGAGAAATATCCTAAGATATTTAATTTGAAATTAGTTAAGTGGTTACTTGGCTGAAAGGGATTTTTTTTTTAAAAAATCTACTTATGAGTCTTCAGGCTAAGGAAATATTCTGGTGAATTTAATTAAGAATTAAGAATTCTTTTTACTAACTTCAGCCCAGCAGTAACCTCCAGGCTTGCCTTTTGGTAATTACTGTGTCTGCTAGTTAATAAGATAATCATGAACACATTTGCAACAACTGAGAACTCTAATCAAACAAACAGAAAAATTGTTAATAATCATCCTCAGTGTTCATCGAGCTTTTCTCTTGGAGGAACCTTCTGGCTGCATTTATATGTATTAACTATAGTAATGGTATTACTTACCTCAAAATCTACAAACTTAATAAAGGGGAGGCAGTTTGGCAACCTTTATCAGTAAAATCTTCCGATAAAGGGAATTGAGCTTTTATTTTTCCTTTTTGTGGGGTCTTCTAAGAGGCTTTAAGACACTGTCATATAAAAACAAAAATATGAACTGTTTTACTAAAAAAAATTCTTAATAAAATAGTAATATTTTTAAGAAAATACTATGACAGATTGTTTGAGGGTTTGTTTAATTTTCTCCAATGTCACTTAATTTTTGAAAAAGTAAGATATCTGGTGTTAATAGTACAACAATGAGGTATTTCCAATGTGTGTAGAGAAGGTTGTGCATAACACCTCCTCAGTGATGCTGTCTCATCAATTAATCAGCAAACGCTGGCAATGGTCAGCTTGGAAAGACAAGGGAGTCTTCTCAGCAGGAGCTGTTGGGAACAGCTTTGTGGAGGAGACCTTGTAGTACTGTGAGAAACCAGTGACAGTATTATCTGATAGAGTTTCTGGTAGGTGAACATGGGGTGTTGAACTCCAGGCAGCATTTCTAACAGGGGGGCACACCTCTGAGTCTTCCTGGCTCAAGGAGCTTTCCTGAGAACCATCTCAGCTGAACTTCCTCAGCTGGTGCCTGCACTACATCACCTTAGCTGAGGGTTTGCTTCACTGCAATGGTTGTCTAAAATGGCATCGGTCCTTCCCAAAGCCACCTATGGACACAGCTCCCTACCCTGAGGCTGGGGGAATGCCAAAAAGCTTCATGTAGAAACACAACTCTGCTACCAGAACTCTCTACCCTCACCACATCCCTCCTTTCCTTCCCTTTTGCTCCACTCCCAGCTGAGATTTGTTCAGCTGTGATGCCCACATCCATCCGGGGTTCAGGAACTCAGGATCAGGTTGTAAAGAACGTAATAAATAAGTCCATGTGAGTGGAAATGCTCACAAGGTAAATACTTTCACCTTTCAGATCTGCTGCCAAATTCTGAATGACAGTAGGCCTTGGTAATGGTAATGTCTCTCAAAAACGGGCATACAAAAAAAAAATTTAAATTCGTCTGTTCTTCAAGGAAAAGAAAGCCTTTTTAATCTTTCAAAAACATGACTAGAATTCACACAAGGGGTCCTCTGTATGCTTCTAAAAGTTTCCTTTTAACTGTACACTTTACAGTCCTTTGGAAAAGGACTCAAATATTCAAAGATGCCAAAATCAAAGGCTAGCTAGTGTCCAGGTAATCCAGCCAGCAGGCGTCTGTAGATAGCTGGTGGAGATTGTCTGTAGACACGATGTTAATGGTCTGTCAGACACCATATAATACAAAAGCATAAAGGAGAAAAAAGAGAGCTTTTTATTATTATTATTTCCCCAAGTACTCAAGTCTGAGCTTCTCTACCATTTAATTTGGGAAAAAAAATAGTAAGATCTGAAAATGTGATCCAACTCCAGAGCTAGAAATACTCATAATTTCTCCTTGTTATCTATTTGTTTCTCCAGAGCTGAGGCTTTCTTTTTTTTTCTGCAGGTTTTGGAAAAAAAAAACATGCTAGTATCTTGCTATGCGCAAGAAATCAGAATTTCAAAAGGGAGCCAATACAATAATCTATTTTTAGAATCTAGATCAAACAATTCAACAAAATAATGCTGGCTGCCTTCTGCATTATCATCTCAATTAAAAAGGGTAATTGGGAGAAGTAATATATAGATGAATGAAAAGTTTGAGTAAAACTAAGGATTGAAGGTAAATTTCCTCTCCCTGAAACCAGAACATTCTTTGAAATTAGAAAAAAAAAAAGTGCAAGAATACAGGGAAAAGAGTCACTGCTTTTAATTAATAAAATTGTTTAGATTACAAGGAAAGCAAAATATATTGTTAAGGGTGGATCATAATTTCATTTTTATTAAGAGCAGCTAAAAATAATCCTTCTATATCACAACAACAGGGAGTGCTTGAAGAAGTTCAGCAACAAAATGTTGCTGAAAATAAACTACAGTTTGTTTTCCCCTGAAGTTAACTCCAATAACCCTGATTGTGCCTTAGAAGAAACAAACTCTTCTTGTAACGGCATCAAAGGGCTGAGTAACCTTAAAAAACACTGTAAAGGAAAGTAGGGCTTCTGTTTTACAGACAAACACCGAGGCCAGCTGAAGGCTATGGGCTAAGTCTGCCTACCCTCATGAAATGAGAGAAAGGCCCGCAGCAGCAGACAACGCAGTAAGTTTTCAGGTCAACATGGCTTGAAGACACAGGGGGAATAAAAAAATCCAGTAACAACAAATGAGGCAATGTGGATGGTCAGGTCAGGCTTTCTGAAGGGGCACTGCTGACCGTCTGACTATGGAGCCACCTCCAAGCTCAGATGGGCACGCTGGCTCTGACGCCAGTCCAGTAAATGTCATGGCAAGTGAGATTAAAAACCCAGAGGCTGTGTTTTAGAATTTCTAGTGAAGTAGAAAACCCTCTGAACTCAGGAAGGGACTCTTGTCCGTTAAGGAAATGTTTTTCAAGTGTAAACATCATCTGGGAAACTAACTGCTTTTGGTGGCTTTGAAAATTTCCTCCCCAAGTTGCAAATTATTTTGGGTACAAGTTGTCTTTCATCCTGTGACAGTTAGTAGTGCCAAGTCCTCTAGTCACTAATGGAACATAAATAATTAACCACATGATACTCCTGCAAGTTCATCTGTAGTGGAAAATACTTTTATCTACACGAGCCAACACAGCAGCAGGAGAAAACCTACTCCATGAACAGCCCACTCCATGATTTTGTTCAAGAAATCAGTGCCTCAGAGGTCCTATGGCTCTGCAGCAGGATCTGAAGGAGGATTTTGGTTCTATATTTTTTAGTGTTTCTTCTAGATCTCTTGAGCAAGAACTTTCCACAGACACACAAGGGTGCAGCAGCTTAGGGGACTGCAGCTCAGACCAAACCAATTCACCTCCACACATAAGATCACAGAAGGAAAGGAAGAAACTATGGGTTTCTGCTATAGACAGGAGAGCATGAAGGGGGATTACAGTGGTTTGAGTCTCACTCTGTGGGTGGGAATAGGTGTTGTGGCAAGTCGGAAATAAGAGTAATTTGTTGTGAAACATCTGCTGTAAATATCCCACACAATGTACAGCATCCACTTCTTTACAGCACCGAGTCTCATCCACTCACCTGAGGTGACATCAGGCAAGAATCACTTAAAAGGGGCAGTCCGTGCAATATCCACGTGTGCTACAGAGCTTAAGGAAGGTTTCCAGCTTCAGCCAAAATGCCAAGAGCAGGGCTCTGCACTGAGACTGCCTTAGCTCCAGGGGGGACCTTCAGTCTGGAGAGCACTGCACAGGCAGAGAGATGTAGATGTGTGGCATCTCAGACACTTCTAGCTTGGAGATAAGGGTTCAGCCCCTCAGTTCAGGCTTCTTCTGCAGTGACAGAATAAGATGTCCCTCCCATGCAGGTAGGGTTAGTAAGTCGAAGGGCTTCTCCCTTAAAGCGCTTTATAACAGTATATTTCAATAGTGTTATTTATATATATGCTGCATGCATTATTCATCTTTTTTGCAGCAACCAGCAAGAGCAGAGGCAGCTGTCAGTCCAATTAGTGTTTCAGAGCTCTACCCTCCAGCTGCCTCCGTGGGGCATGATAAGGAATGACAGTCCATGGGAGAGGTAGCCCATGCTTTTGGGCTGGGGAGCAATTATTTGCCAGGGTAGCTGCAGTCCCAGAAACACCCACCATATCCAACTTTGTCTAGGGAGGGCTGGAGGAGGATTTTGCTATAAAAAAAAAGAGGTTTTCTTGCATCTATGTTGTACCAAATTCATTCAAATGCAACTCTCATCAGCTTTTCTACACTCCTTCTCTTGCACCTTTGTCTCCCAGGGGTTCTCCATAAAAGATTACAAAAACTATGTAACTTTGGGATTGTAGCTTACTTTTTCTGCAGCTTGGTAGATACATTGCTTTGCATGTCAGACTAACGATTCTGGTTGGGATCCTTCTATACAATTAATTTGAATATGAAGCACAACATAAACAACATCCTGGCTACCATTAGTCATACTTGTGTCCACAGTGGCTGGATGTGCTACAGCCTCAGAGAAGTTGAGGAAATCCAAGAGTTGTCTGTCTCCTATTCTGCTTACACATGGCTTGGCTATTACACCTTGGTGGAGGGTCATTATGCAAACCCTGGTCCTAGTGTGTAAGCACTTAGAATCACGGTCAGATTTTTGGCTGGCTGTATTTTAGTCATGTTACTCTCTCTGCTAAAAGAAAATTTATAAAGTTCCTAGAGAAAACAATATAAATTAGCACAAACTTCAAATCTCTCTGACTTATTCCAGCAGAAAGCAAGCATTTTATCCAGTTACAATGTCACCTTTACTGCTGACGCGCCTAAAGCACCTGGCACTGGAGTGGCTGTTCCACAATACAAACAACAAGGAAGACACCTTGAAATTCTCACATTGACAAATACATAACACAAATTTCCTCTACATCCTGCTTTCAGCACAATACACAGTCATATTCCCCAGTAGAAAATAAGGAAAATGAAAAAAATAAAGTTAAAACTGCAGATGAAACATACCTCTTTGGCTGATGACTTGGTACATGATAGCAGTTTGATCTTATCAATTAGAAAACAATTTGACTTCAGTCTTTTCTTCTGGGTATTATGGCCAGGATCATACCAACACTCTAAACTAAAAGGATCTGTTCTAGCTCAAGTATTATTTATTCACATGCTTTATTATTCTGTTTCATGGAGAAGTGCAAGGACAGCATCTCATTAACTGAAGGAGAATAAAGTTTTCTTTTTTAATGTCACGAACATGGTAGCTCTGCAATCAGGGGTAATATTTAAAACACTAAATCTACCTAGAGATATAATGTGGCTAGGAAACTTTCCATGCATTCAATGAGAGATGACAGCATACAGATAAAATACTAATCCCTTGTTATCAGTTCTAGGTACCAAACTAAATGCAATTGTCAGAAATTCTCAGCAGAAATTGAGAGGACCAAGACAGGGTTCATTTAGGGTCACCGGAAATTCCTGTTTCATTTGCATAAGCATTTCAGCAAGTACTTTATGTCTGCTTTCCAGCAAAAGCTTAAACAATGAAGTGTAGCCACATATAAACGGCAAGCAATTGTTTGAGGTCCAGATCTTCAAAAGTATTTAAATACTAACATCTACTGATTTCCAGGAAAGGCAATCCAGCATCTTAGCTCAAATGTCCCGCTAGGTGAAGAGGTATAAATCCGTCTGAAGCCAGTAGGTCTGTGCCATCTGTGTCTGGTTTATGGCAATTAGTATGATGGTAAAGAATCAACATCAAATTAGGAAAATATTTTATTTGAATTTCTAACCATATTTTAACTTCCCTCTCTTTCTGACAAAGGATAATGAACTTATTTTATTCTCTCAAGGTACAGTAATATCCTCATGGAAAATTCATACTGGATTTTATAACTATTTAGTATATTCTTTGTTTATGGTCTCAGTGAATCGCTGTGTTGTTATACAAACCAGAAAACAACAACTACAAATAACAATCAGTCTCAGCCTCAGGACACACAACAAGCTGAAGAGAGTGATCTGAAAATGCTTTAGAGATGCTTGGCAAAACCAGATTTACTGTTTACGGCCGGAACAGATGCCTGTTCATTCAGGTGGGTACTTAAATTAGAAAAGCAGATTATACGTACACACACATCTCCGAGTCACCCGCACTATGGCCACAGCTGCGCCAACCATTCCTCCAGCCTGAACGAAAGATGAAGAAAGGCTGCGGTGTCTGCTTTAACATTTTAGGCTGGTAATTGTAATTATACTGGGATTTGCCCAGGGTGTTAGTGACACTAGTGAGGGTCAGAGAGCTCAAATGAGCAACAAAACCACCGGCCTTCATTTAGAGACATAATCTGTTTAATAAATATGACTGTAAAAGCAATAAACAATAGCAATTATACATTACGCTACATTGTATTTAACGAAAGGGAAAAAGAAGATGAAAAATTACATCAAAAAAAGTAATTTTAAAATTAGAAATAGTTCCAACACTCTAAGAAAACTTTTTGATCGGCGTACTATAAAAATAAGTTGGCTAATGCTGGACTTCAGTAGGGAGTATTATACAGTTGCTGCCAAAACTTTCCCATCTTTCTTAAAGCTGTAGTTGCAAAGACAATAGCAAAGCCATACGAACTGCTGTGTTTCTACCTGTCTTCAGAGAAACTACAGAAAGAGGCAGAGGACTCTGTGCTGTGATTATCCTTTGACTACTACAGGCCTAATGTTCTTAACACGTGGTATCACTTTTTTTTTTCTTTGATCACTTTTTTTTTTCTTTGCCAGCAAGTAGGTTGCTTGGAGCTCACGCCCATTTTGTGCCAGAGAAATTCAAAAAAACAACCACCACCAACTCCCCATCGCAGGACTCTGGGCAATGCCAACGACGCTGCTTTCTCCTGTTTTTGCCTCAAGTTGCCGTGTGCAATGTCTATTGACAAAACCCACTCACATCAGGAATCAGCGCTTCCTAAGTGTGCTACACTGGTTATGAACTGGCCTCTATTTGCCTTCACCTAGTGCAGTTAGGTGAGTGTATATTGGTTATTGTCTTTTTCTCTCTGCACTTCAAACCAAAATCTGGGTGCTAGGTTTACCTGAGTTGGGCTGGAAATCAACAGCCATGACGACCACAGGTTAGGCTTCAGCCAGACATCCAGCATCCTGGGAGGACTTCTTGCAGGTATGCTAAGCCTGCTTTCCTGCTGTTTCCTTGCATAGTCTACATGAACATGTCCTGCAGCCTCATTTCTAGTTGCAGTGTAAGATACAAGCTTATGTTATTGGTAAGAAATCAAATCTTCTACAAGAGCAGTCTGGTGCTGGGGCTCAGAATGCCTGGCAACAATCTCAGGCCAAATCCTCCTTTATTCTCCCTCCTCTGCCCAGAGTAGCAGTAGTTTGCAGATCTGCAATCAAAGGGGTTTGCCAAGAAGGCGCACAGACTTTTCCCTGCACCCTATTCTATGGACAAAGTGTCTTTTCAAAAAAATTACAGTCCTTGAGGTGACTCTCAGAAGGCAGAAATCTCCTGGGGCTTCCTCAGACAAATCCAAACATCAGCACTAAATGCAGCTGAGGGTGCTACTAGAGATTTTTCTTAGTCAAAATTGAAGGTGTAAGGCTGGTAGAAAGTACAGTGTAAATTCATGCTGGCAATAACCTCCTGCAAATGCAGTATGGACAGACCTCCCTGCCTGTAACGCATGAGTTGTATTTCAGCAGTGGGATGCCTTAGTGTGAGTAGGCTAAAAAAAGCTGTTTAAGGAAGAGCTTGTCTTTGCAGTTGGGATCACCGACACTTGCACTCAGCCTCCTCGCAGCCGTAGGGCACGTACAGCAGCTGTAGCTAGAGGAATGAAGGGCAGAGTCCAAACAAAGACATAAACCAGACTGATCAAAAATATTTTCAGTGCCTTTTAACTCCAGTGTGATTTTTTGTGTGTCCTATGAAAGTCTGCTGGGGCGGCTAGCCCTCCCGCAGCCCAAAGTGCTAAAAGAGCAGTTAAATCTAAAGCCAAGAACCCTATATGCCCCCTCCCACCTCCCCCAGCCCTTCTCCCCCCCCACATTGAGCCCACCCCTCTCCCTACAGAAGAGACCCCCATGCATATTCTTGGCCTACATCATTATGAATTTTCTACAAATTAGAGACAGATCAGAAAAAAAGAGCATAGGGGGTGAGGGAAAGGGCCGCAGGAGTGAATAGTGGTACCAGTTCCTTCCCCCCACCCCCCCAAATTGAACACCTGTACAATGTAGTTCCACTATGATCTCAGTAAAATGTCCACATGCACAGGCTTAAAGCTAAAAACCCTTTGTCATCTGAAGAATTAAAAAGTCCAAATGCAGTGAGCTCTCCTCTTTTTTTTTTAGATTTAAATATTTATCGGTGTCCTCAATTCAACCATTTACATAGGCAGGGATTTCTTTTGTGCTCTGGGGCTCAGCAGCTGTGGAAATACTTCCTGTGGCAAAGAAAGAACAAAATAAAAGAGTTAGTAAATAGTAAGTGCATTTAGCCATGGAAGATATTTGAAGGTATGACCTTGCTGGCCTTTGGGATTCAGCTGTTCCAGACTGACACATTCTTCCCAGAAATCTTTTCTTGTAATTCAAAACACTGAAGGTGATGTCCTGTTCTTTTGCTAATGAAGATGATTCACTCATATTGAACAGAGGAGGGAGAAGCCAGAGCAGAGAGGTGGGGGGAAGGAGGGGTTGAGGTCCTCAGAGAAAATGTGTAACTCATTTGCAATGATAAGGTGTTGGGGATTTCATAAATAACCTTAAGCTTTGCATCTGCAAAATAAGAACCTAAACCACTCACAGACAGAAAGTAAGAACTGTGGGGTTTTGCTGCCAGAGTTTGGAGAGAAAATTAAATGATCCAGGGACATTAATTCAGATTTCTCCAAGGAAGGATCTCTGAATGTTAGTCAAAGGGGTTGAAAAAATCTGGCTTCTGAACAAGCGTACAAAAGAGAAACACCCAATTACAGTCTTGCTTTGTTTTCCCAAAAGAAAGAAAACTCATTAAAAGAGAAATTGCTGATTTCCAAAAACAGATGAGGTGGCTGTACAGGAGAATGAAGAGCCTATGCACTTTCTATTCTGTTCACACTTAGGGCCAGACCTTTTCATTTTGTCAATGAGCTCTGATTCTTTTTCCTCATTCATCTTACTGACAGGATGGAAAAACACACTTAGGAAGTTTGTTGGACTGATTCCTTTTGATAGAGAATTGAGTCCCTGTATCTCACACATTTACCTTTTGTGCTTGCTAGTGCAGTTACAGGTGCAAACCAAGTGGTTATAAAAGGCCAATTTCTGGTTCAGTGCAGCATCCAGTAGTACAGCTAAGAAATATAAAAAATGCTGGCTGTCGTAGAAAGCCAGAAATGCTATAGCTCCACAAATGAAAAACTACCCTCAAAATTGGTTTCTGACTACTCTTATCATAGAGGCTTCAAGAGCAGTTTTGAAGGTATGTTGAATAGAGCTAGCACACGATTGACTCTTGCCTCTTCAGTCTCACTGACCTCTGAAAATACATGTTTCCCTACCCCTGGAACAGCATGAACCATGACCAATTACATTCTTTTAGAAAGGCGAAGCTTGAAGCCCATCTAACTCTAGAAAGAGAGTTCCTGAGCTGAAATTGGGTGTTTCTCCCTTAGCATCTTACATCAATTTTCTTGAAGGCTTCTTTGGGGGAAAAAAGGAAAAAACAACTCACAAAACAAAAACAAATGAAAGAAAGAATTGTTAAAATTTAGGACCCACCGCTTCGGGTCTTGGCTTGAAACCTCTTGGTGATCCACAAGCCTTTTGGAAGTCCTCTGTCCAGACTACCTTGGTTGCATTTCCTTTCCTTGGGTTCTGGACCATGGCCTGGAGTTGCTCTGTATGGAGAACACCACATAGGAAGGTTGGTCCCCTCACTCCATCCTGTGTTCTGCTAAGCAGGGACATCCAAGTCTGCTAATGAATAGCTGCTTAAAAGCTACCAGATCTTTCCTTACTGAACAGATGAGGAGAGATCAGTATTGATTGCAGTTGAGCTTCCAGCTGCAAGTCAAGAGACTTTCTTCTTTTTCCTCCCAGGCTCTTTCAGAGGCCACAGTCCTCGCACATCACGTTCCCTCCTTTCATTGCCCTTTCCCTTGTTCCCTCTCTGCAGTAGCTACAACTCCAAGCCTGCTTTAGCAAACACTCCCATACATTTTAGGGACATTGTCAGGTGGAGTCTAAGGTTCAGTTAAGCTGATGAAATTGTGCAAATAAGGGATCTCAGTTACAACTATGCTTTGCTAAGTCAAAACAGTTATAAACTTTAATTCCTCTAAAACAGGCCCATGTCTTTATTTGCAAGAGTCCTGTACTGTACTTCTGGAGAACTGCTACCTCACAAGTGAAGCTGAGCAGTGCCCAAGCAATGCTGGTTTTAGCAGAACATGTTCCCAATGCTGAAACTTCCCCGCTTCATCCCAATACTTTTACTGTAGTCAGGGTAACAGAAAACATAAGCATGAGCAAATGTGTGACTGATCTCAGTATGACCCCTTCAAGTCTGTTCACTTATTCTTTTCGCAGGTCCTGTGAAAGTCTCTTTTGCAAATCTGCAACCACAGAGGCCCATGAGAGAAATCAGCCTCTGGGCAAACCCAGATATTCAGTGCTGAGATCCCAAGTTTTTTTTTGATTTCTATAGGAATCAGCCAGGCTAGCATTGCTGCTGGCAACAAGGTTTGGCACACAGTCAAAATATCCACAAATAGTTAGTTTTTACGTCTGACTTACCGAATCACCTGCTCACCTCCACGTTCCAGGTGAGGGTGGCTGAAGTTGTCCTGGATGTGGGGTTTAAACCAGCCACCGTATCAGCCCCAGCAAAATAAATTAAATTGCTTTATAGTGCAAGTTAAGTGCCAGCAGGATCTTTGGGAAGGAAGGGGAGAGGATCTACACAGAGCAACTAGGAGAGAGAAAAAGCCTAAAGTTGTTCCGCTCCCTGTCATCACATGGCAGTGAGGGAGAGGAAAGAGTTAGCAAGGTTTCCTGTAGCAAAACTAATGCTGCAGCAAAAGAGGACAGGAGGAGGAGTGTGCAGGAATACGGGAAGGAGGGAGACTGAGAAGAGGATTAGCCAATTACAAATCAGAGTCTGACCAGCTGCAGGAGGCTGCAAGTTATTTACCTATGGGCTGGACTTCCAACTTCTCATCTACTAGTTGCTCAGGACTCATCAGCTCACTTTGAGGGACATTAGGTATGCTTTCCCTCTGACTGACTGGACTGACCATCTCTTGATCTTTTTCATTCTGCATCTGTGCATATATATTAATGCCAGGAATCTTCCTAAAACATTAACAGAAACCATCATTGTCGGGTACTCTGGCAGATGATGTAGTATCAGCTTTTATAAACCAAGAAACAAATCACTGTGAAAAAGAAAACCCAGCAAATCAAAACCCAAACACCTCAGAAACGAGAAGGAAATGGCTCAGGGAGGGTCATACCTTTTGAACTTGTAGATTATAAACACAGCTAGTCCCACAAAAACAACAGAGAGGAGCATCAGCATAGCCGAACCACTGTGACTGGGAGTGAGGTCCACCAAGGGAGCTGCAAGAGAGGGACAGATTAGAGCCACCCCAGGATAGAGTGAAAGCCACTCCCTAAAGATAAAATAGTTCGTTCTCCCCTTATTGCACTTTTAGCAGGCCTCCTCTGTCTCCATGTCTCCAGGGTTTCTCTCCCTTTCCAGTCCACCTGGGAAGAAACCTGAGTTCAGACCACCTGTGCTCAATCTACCCCTTGATGTAAAGTCCCATAGCTTTCTCCTTAGAGGCCTCTCTTCTCTGGCCTGTTAGAGGACTGCCTGAAACATACTCATCATATTGCAGACAATTACATAAGGTAGTTGCAAATGAGATCCCTTGGGTACCAATACTAGTATTTTCTGGATGATCTGGGAGCTACCACAGGCTAACTTGTCATGTTGACTTTCTATATTGCTTAGAGATAGTTTGGGTAGCTCACAATGCATAGCAGATAATGAGCAGCTGACTCCTCGATTTTACTGAAGCAATCATGCTCACCACATGTATTGTTTTCTGCTCAGTCCCGTTCATTCACAACCAGAAGTGCCTTCACAAGACACTGCCTCAGGATCCATGCCTTATCATAGCAAGCTCTTCTCACACTTCTGACATTTTCAGTTCCTTCCTTTATCCCTTTCTGGCTCTTCCGAACATGCTTTACTCTTTCCCCTAGTGCCCTGTTCTCTCTCCAACAAGTCTTCCATGCAAAAGAGTGCACAGGTTCAAGAAAAAATACATCACCAAAACCAACCTTAGTCAAACAAAAAGTCTCTCTGTGCTTCTCCTCAGAGTTTGCTCACCACATTTTCATAGCCTCTGGCAAAATAAGGCCATACAAAACAGCCAGGAGCTTTCCCAGAAAAACAAAGTAAATTGTATTAAATAGAGAGCTCCCATCACTCATATACACAAACAAATGGAATGTCACCTAGCATCCAAAAAGGGACACATTTAAATCCGGTAGTCTTGATTGTTCATGCAGACACTAATAAAATGTGCTGTACGCAGCCATGTACCTGTAGCTGTGCCACTGCACAGAGCTAATGCACACAGCAGATACGTCCTCCCTGACTATCTGGCATTGCACGCTGAATAAAGCACAAACAGCACCTTTGTCTGCAAGGCAGTGAAAGTTAATTTGAACCACTGTCATACACATCCTTTCTCTTGCTCTGCTTCACATGCACTGAACAGACCCATCCTAGACCAGAGACAGCAGACACAAGAAAACAGGCACACAAGCAAATATTTACTCAGACACACACACCCCAAAATCACACACATCAACATTTAAAAAGATAAGTGAAAAAAATTCTGCTTCCCACATCAAGCAGGCTATGCTGAGGAAAGTGAGGCACTGGGATGAAATGATCCATTCTTTCGAATTCCTCACACATCTCCACTCTGGCCCCTTTGTGTGTGTATTTGGTGGGTCTCTGCAATTCTGTGGGATGACAGGGTGGCTCTCTGACCCATTCAAGTTCAGCATCACTCGATGTTCTAATACTGTGTTGAGTGTCTGGCAATAAGCAGCTGTTTAACTGCTTTGAGAAGAAGAATATTGACATATTTTACTCTGCCTTAGAATCGGAGACATTGTTTTGGTGGGTTTTTTTTGCATGAGAAGAATGAATGAACATGATCGCAATACGCTGTCCATAATTGCCATAACTGCCATAAATGAATCCTTCTTCCAACATGGCCTGAACAAAGAAGGTGTGAAAAGGATGTATGACACACAGAATGGAGGTGTGAAATGTGCTGAGGCCAGCACCTGTCTGTGCTCCGGGGAATGCACATACAACATACACACACACATAAAGGCTCACTTCTACAGGTTATGCTTGGATATCCACACCAAGCTAGTTCAGAGACCTGCACTTTTGTTCCCTGCAGCTCCTCTGCTGCAGAAATTGCTGCCGTGTGTGACCAGGCACACACAGGGAGGAATGTACATGTTCACTGAGGCATGGAAACATCAGTGTAGGCATACATACATATACGTGTGCACTCAAAAAAACCCATATGCTGAGCTTTGTGGTTCAGTCAACTACAGCCCGTAGCTGCTCAGAGTAAGTCCTAGCAAAAACACTGGGAAAGAAGAGCTATCATAAACCAGAGCAGCACCTCTGAGCCACGTGCATTTCCCTGGATTGTGTTTTCTAGGGACTGTCTCTGGCTTGTGTTCCAGGTTTCCCTGCTTTATTTTATTTAATTTTCTATAAAAGTTTGGATTTTAAAAGCTGTCTTCTTGGGTTTTTTTCCCAGCCTTTTGGGACTCTCAAAGGAAAGATGCGATACACTTTCAACTGCTTGAGCTGGAATTCAAACTATTTGGGCAATGTATCATAGCCCAGTAGTGCTGAGCCCCACATTGG
This sequence comes from Trogon surrucura, assembly GCA_020746105.1. NCBI lineage: Eukaryota > Metazoa > Chordata > Aves > Trogoniformes > Trogonidae > Trogon > Trogon surrucura. Next base: position 12,170,412 of record CM036621.1, on the reverse strand, counting down.
GCATCAATTTATCTGTTAAGGGTTAGGGCTGGGGCAGTCGTTAAATGCTGACAGATGTTCTCTAGCCGCTTTCCCTCCCCAAATGGGAATGGAAAGCGAACAAGGCAGAGAGACTTATGGATTGGAAAAAAAAACCCCAAAACCAGTTTTAACAAAACAATAACCAAATTAACAAGAAAATAATGAAAATAATGAAATATATCCAAAAGTGATATCAAAGCTGACTCCCTGCCCCATAGCAATCCCCACGGATGCTGCAGAGCAGGCGGCACTGAGGAAGCCCCAGGCTCAGCGGCAGAGGGAAACCAGATACAGGAGTGGAATTTATAAACTCAGGATTGGGATCAAAGACAGAAGAATGAAAAGAGTTCTCCTCAGAAGAGGAGAAGAGGGCTTAACCCCTGTGATCCCTCAGCTTTATACTGAATATAACATACATGGAATAGAACAGTTGGTCAGCTGTCCTGTCTGTTCCTCACCAGAGGTGCAACCTTCTACTTCCTTGGGACTCCTTTTCTCGCCACCACGTTACATAAGATTAAGCAGTGACCTCAGTAACTATAGGAGTAAGTATAAGCAAGAGCCTTTCTGCAGTCCTTGGTAGTTACTATAAACATCAGGTGTTATCACTTCTGCTAGTGGACACTGTCTGCAAAAACATGCTGTTAACTTCAGAAAGTGCAGTCTCTTAGAAGAGACTGAGCTGAAAAGTAAAATCACTGAACCAAAATTTTTCTGTTTAGCTCAAACCAGGAACAAAAGGACAATTCTTCTTCTTCCTTGACAACCAAAATGATAGTTTTCAGCATCAAAGTAAATCTCTTTTTTAGCATTTTGTGAAATTCTAAACTGCTCCCAAGTTTTGATATCACCAAAATAGACCTTTTATGTAGACAGGGAACCTGTCATGACCTCTGCATCTTAATAAGAGCCATATTCCCTCAAAGCCCTCACAGTGGCTGCTCTCTGGGCTTTTTAATGTCTACTTTGGCAGTCCAGGCTCATTTTGCATTCTTACTGAGTCGTATTTGTGCAAGACACAAAATCCTGTACTGCTCCGATAAGACATTATGAAGCCAGTTAGAGCAATCACTCACATCTCACCAGCAGTTCTGAAGTACAACAAAGCCCACCTTGCAGGACAGATGAGCGTTTGCACCTATTATAGACAAAAGGTACTCAAGGTTTAGTAGCCGAGGTTTAGAAGCCCAGAAAGTATTTCATCACCTGAGTTAGACCGTTATTGTGCCATGGGTAACAATGAAGTGTGTATGTGGTTTCACTGACTTTCACAATTATCAGTGAATCTGATACGTATCTAATGATTATGGGGAGCTTAATTTCTTGCTGTTTCCCCATGGGGTTTAGTAGCCCAGAAAAGTGTTGCAGTACCTCCACTGCCTGCCTGGCTTTGGGACTGGAGCTACCCAGCTTTAACCAGCTCTGAGCATTGATGGAGCTGGGCATTCTGTGCACTCCTTCATGCAGAGATGCCCAGAATTCCTCTCCAAGAAGCTGCAGGAGGCTCCTGCATACACGGTAAAACTTGGATCCAGATTCACCTTGTATGAAAGGCAGGGCTGGATATGTGCTTTTAAGTGTCATCTGTTTTCACTACATGAAATCAGGAATGTCCCTTCAGTAGCAAAAGGTAAAGAAAGATGAACCTTTCCCAGGAATATCTAACATGATGCTTCATAACTATAATTACAGGATATTGAAGGCCAGAGTAGTCATGTCTAAACGTCCATTTGGGATTTGATGTTGACTTTCACAAACACTGACCAAATATCGAAAACAGCCATATGCATTGGCAGAGTAAATGTCCAGAAACAAATTTAAAAAATGACGAGCAATTTCGGGTAACTCCACTTTTGATGCTCACATTAAGATGCTTTCACATACATTTTTTTAAGAGATGGGCCCTGAGTATTTTCTGAAAGTACATATCGTATCACTAGTCATCACTGAAAGTTCAGGCCAAGGACTGCTTCTCTTATAACTATTATTATAAAAAACATATATGAATTTAAATCTTAAATGTAAAGACATGAAATTCTTCTGTGTCATATGTCTAGTAATATTTTTTACAATCTACAAGGGGAAAAAAATCAAATGACTTCTCATGCTTTTGTGTTTTTTTTTCTTTAGACGTTACTCAGCTGTGCTGCATCTCTATTATTTTATGCTTCTGGTTATAACATGTGTAAAAGTAAGCATTTGATCATCTCTTCCACAGCTAATCGAAAGCAGAAACATGCAGCAATATTCCCAGGGCAGATATTAGCAAGTTCTGCTTTGGAAAAGTGAAATATTACAAACTCCAAGGCTTTCTTCTGGGTGGATTAAAATGCAACTGCATTACACCCTTTCTTAACAGTCTCTTTATGGACAAGGCAACACATGGACTGACACCAGCTTGGGTAGACTTGTTCATAAAATGAAAAGCTCTTCGGAGACCAGTTTGCTGGTACAAGCGAACTGAGGTTTTTAGTTTGCAAGTTAGCAAAGAAGCTGATACCAACTGATCAGAATTACCAGCAGCTCCTGGAGGGAAGCAATTCCTAAGAATCCTGTGCACTTATTTGTTCATCCCATTTCTCGTAATAGTTAAACAGGGCTTGTGCTGTGAGGTAAGAGTTTAGCATACAGAATAGACAGAGATGCACGTAATTAAATACCAGGACTTTGGAGATGGCTCATTTTGAGATAGCATTAGTTAAAGTCCACACTGCTTAATCTTACGTTTCCGCATATGCAAATCAATTCTAGTTTTTCAGACTGCTGAACAACTGAACAGTGCTTAGTTGCTTTGAATGTTCATTGATTCCAGAATATCTGAATAGATCCAAGGCTAGTTTTGCACCGTGTGATCCCGGCTGTATAGTCTATGGTGCTGATTAGCTGTTGAATATTTCAGAGACAGCCAAGAAGTACACATTTCTACTGCTACTTACACTGCATTTCCAAAAACAGCAGCAAATTCTTGCACATAAGTAAACAAAAGGATTAGTTGAAAATGCAAACGCCACTATGTCTTTTTAGCATGATAAGGAAAGGGGAAGTGGAACACGTCTGCCCGTACACTAAGTTGTTACTGTGACATAAAAATAAAAGATGATTAAAATAGAGTTGCTGGCACACTACTATCATGAAGGAATATATTGGTTGCTGAGCTATAGAGAAACAGAGAGGGTGTACACATAAAGGGGATACTGACCTGCTGTTAAATGTGCAGCATGGATAAGGATTCGAACCCCTGGCTTCAACTCAAAGTGGACCAGGTTTTGGTTCAGTTTCTGGATCAGTGTTTCTGAAATCTGGAAAAAAAGGAGAAAATAAGAAATGCATTTGTTTCTTGGTCATGGGTTTAGATTGTCAACAGGTGGGTAGGAAATGGAGTTGCACACAAAGCAAAGATTTCGCAGGCGCACCAGACTTTCCGAGCACAATTTCCTATCACCTTATAATGAGTGAGTCTGTGAAAGTTGAACACATCTGCCAGTCCAGAGTAGTTTGTGCGTGGTTAGCAATGACATAGCAACAAGTTGCCTGGTCACACTTTTGCAGGAGTGGTCCAGCAGCACAAGGGAATTGAGCCCCAATGGAATATTACACCCACACGTGTAAGTGTCTGCAGGATCGTCCGGCCAAAGCACATCGGTGAACTCTATTTACTATTTAAGCACAGAGAAACATTTCAATTGTTAACATTCATTCACTCACAACAAGTAACTTTTCGCTTGTTGAGTGGCCAGCTCCGTGATCTTTGACCATCTTCATAACATGATATATCTAAATCAAAATGAATAGTTTAAGTCCTTACACCAGCTTGCACTTATGTCTCTAGTCCTAAAACCAAATTTCATTTCATCCAGCTGAGTCTCAACCCAGTTGCTCCCTAACCCTTAAGTATGTACCAGAAGCAGCTCAAATCTGAAAGCATTTACTGACTGTAGGGTGTGGTTTAAACAAACTGCATGTTCCATCTATTCTTGTAGTTTACATACAGAGAGAACACGCTCTTATAATCTCTCTTTAACAGAAGAGACAGTCCACAGACTTTTTAGATCACTAGATTATCTTCCCATAACTTTGGTGACATAGAGCTCTAGCAGAAATGAAGCTGGCTATTCCTCCTTAAAGGATACAACAGAAAAGCCGAGATGTCATGAAATCTGTTTTTGTACAGTGAAGAAGCCAAGCTTTGGTCCAATCTGTTGGTAAACAGATCTTGTCGATCTGTCTAGATCTCATTGGATACACCAAAATTCTGTGCTGCTATCCAACAAGATCTAGACAGGCTGGAAAGCTGGATGAAGGTGAACCTCACGAAAGTTCAAAAACGACAAGTGTATACTCCTGCATCTGGGGAGGAATAACACCAGGCACCACTACAGATTATGAGTCATCCTGCTGGAAAGCAGCCCCGTGGAGAAAGACCCTGGAGTCCTAGTGAACAGTGGGCAGTCCATAGGTCAGAAATGTGTCCTTGCAGCCAAGAGGGCCAATGGGATCCTGGGGTGCACTAAGAAAAGTGTGTCCAGCAGATCTAGGGAGGTCCTCCTCCCCCTCTGCTCTGCCCTGGTGAGACCACACCTACAATACTGTGTCCAGTTTTGGGCTTCCCAGTTCAAGACAGACAAGCACCTACTGGCGAGAGTCCAACGGAGAGCTACGAGGATGATTAAGAGACTTAGTCTTCTATCCTATGAAGAGAGACCAAGAGAACTGATGTTGTTTAGTTTTGAAAAGAGAAGGCTGAGGGGGGATCTTATTAATGTATACAAATATCTGAGGGGTGGGTGTCAAGAGGAAGGTGAAAGTCTCTTTTCAGTGGTGACCAGTAATAGGACAAGGAATAATGAGTATAAGCTGGAACATAGGAAGTTCCACCTCAACATGAGGAGAAACTTTTTCCCTGTGAGGGTGACAGAGCACTGGAACAGGCTGCCCAGAGAGGTTGTGGAGTTTCCTTCTCTGGAGACTTTCAAAATCCGCCTGGACGCATTCGTGTGAGGCCTGCCTTGGGTGATCCTGCTTTGGCGAGAGGCTTGGACTAGATGATCTCTAGAGGTCCCTTCCACTCCCTAACATTCTACGGTATGTTCTTTTTTAAGCCAGTTTGTCAATATATGCACAGAGCCACTTTCATAGAACCATAGACTCAGAATGTTAGGGGTTGGAAGGAACCTCAAAAGATCATCTAGTCCAACCCCCCTTTCTCCATTATCAGTCATATCCAAGAAGTTCCAGGCATGTTGCCATTAAAAGTAAAAAATCCAGATAGATTAATCAAGGAAAGGAAGCCTATAAGACATGGTGTTGACAGTTTCTTGTGTGTCTTTTGTAGGTTCATTTGCTAGATGTTTTCGACAGTGAGCAATTTTCCAATTCAATACAGCCATTGTTCTGCATGCTGGTTTATTCAGGAAAGGTGGTTAGAAACCTGAAAAAACCCCACCCCCACCCCATAACCCTTAATATGCAGTTGCTGAGAACATTGTGTTTTTATAGCCATACCAAGATCAAGGAACCGTATTCTAGTGCTCACCACTTAATTTAATTTGTTTTAAATAAATCCTTATTCTTTCTTGAAGATTAATGAAAAATTGTCAGAAAAAAAGAACATTCCAATAATTTTACACCATCTTTGTCATGTTCTTAATTTTTGTCTGGTTGAGTTATTTCAGTAAATGCTACCCAGATACGATTAGATGTTCCTTGGCTATCGTTCATCACAGTATGAGATTTATCTGCCTCTTTTATTTTTTTAACATTCTTAATGGTTCTTTCAATACTCTTGGCTTATACACTTCATTTCTGGCTGCTGATCACTTGAGTAGGTGCCTTTGGTCCAATATCAATTTGGCAATAACTCTTACAGGCATTTTATTTATATTTTTAAATATATCGCTTTAAAGTTTACAATTTTTTCATGGGTGCCAGAATGAGCAGTAAATATATTTCTTCCAATAGCATGAAAAAATACCACCTGCTTACAAAGAGCCATCTGCTGAGCTCAGAGCAGCAGAGATGGTGACACGAAGATGCACAGTACACGAAGAAAGCCTGGGAAGCAAATTATATCCCTCTTCAAGAATTTGAGCATATTAATAACCAAGACTGACGACTATAAAGAGTGCTTCATCTCTAAAACCAGAGCAACAGATGCAGATTGATATGCTGTAAGCCAGGTACATTAATGGCTCATGGAAATAATGTGAAAAATATCATCCTGGCCATTTCCAGTCCCAAACATGAACTAGAAACTCTCCTCCATATCCCTGCAGGAACTACATTGCTTCGTGCTCCGAGATCCTGATGCTGCTGTGGCAGCTTAGCCTATGAAAAAAAAAAAAACCAACCACAAGACTGTGAACTGAAGAAAAGAGCCAACCACATTGAGTCATTCCTCTTCAACACATTGTGATAGTGGCACAAAATGGTCAGGGAAACAGCAGAAGTAAAAACCACACATGATGCCTTCTACAGAAAAAGCAGCTTAATGCGATGCATAACTGAGTGTGCCTTGCAAATGTTGCTATCTATTACTGAAGAACTGTTTCATTAAGGGTTTGAGCAAGAAATGGAAGAATTGGAGAACCTTGAGAAAGTCAACATGAGAAGGGACCAGAGACTTTATTTGGCACCAGTGACATGAATGGACACTGAGATGTCACCTGGCCTGCCTGAGGACTTGTGTGGTGCAGAGTGAAGAGGGCAAAACAGCAGCACTGGCAGGCATGTTACAGGTGAGAGGTGCCACAGGAGCCCCCCAGCAAGCAAGTTGAGTGTGTGAGAGAAAGCTCAACCAATATTCTTGTCTGGTGAGCTGACAAAAAGGAATAATACGGTGGCGAGAGGAAGTGAGAGTGAAGTAGTAAGAAAAAGGAAGAAAGGCAGAAAGAGTCACAACAGAAATTTTATATTTACTGTACTGCATTGTTACCTAATCATGAATGAGTACCTCAGTGTACTGCATTCTGTAGAAATGCAACTTAAGAGTAAAAAGATTTTTGCCTGAAACCATCAGTAGCTCAGCAGAGGGTGGAAATGGCCGTCACTGTTCCAGGACTAGATGCAGTGTCAAAACATGCAGCAATCCTTCATGCTTCTCAGAGAATACAGCATATTTCCTTGGATCCATTAATTACATGCTCTCCAATGGCTTTCGGGGTGCAGCTTTTTAGCCTGGCCCTTTCTGGAATCTGAACGAGTCACAAAAATCCATAACAGCCAGAGACCTTCAAAAGCACCAGAAGGTCGTGTGAGAATCAGACATCTGTCTTCCTCAGGCAGCTCTGGAGATTCCTGACATGCACTTCTGAGGGAAGAACAGATGCATTCAGACATGGTGTTTTTTTTCCAATGTTTGCTTTCTTGGTACAGTATTTTCATAGTCACATTCTCCTCGAAATAGACATATAGACAGCATAGAAAGAAGGAGAAAAATACATTTGTGTACTTCTAAAAATTATCTGAAATAGAAACCATACAATGGTTTACAAACATCACTATTGAGGCCAATGAGCAGGTTACAACTCAGCTAAAGGCCCAAACTCATATTGGGATTGGACATTGCTCTTCAAAGTTGGACCTGGTAATGTTTCTGGTCCTCACGTTGATCCAAGAGGATCTATAAAACACAGATCACTCAGGACACTCTGAGACTGGAGAATTGGCTCTTCTGCTTTTCTTATTCCGTCAAGCCTATTTCTAGCTAAGTGGATCACAGATTATCAGACTTTATCCTAGGAGTGGTTCTGACTGACAAACTGTGTTTAAAACATTAATAAAGTGTCCTTGAAGCAAATCTCCACACAAAGGCTGATCTTAGCCACTGAGGTAATGAAAAGGTTTCAATGGGAAACATTTTGGGTCGTGTCCCTCCCTTTATTTCTGCATTCAGTGTGATACTGTGGACGCATTTTTGTTTAAAAAGCAGATTCAAAAACAGGTATGCAACTCCAGCTGAACAGCTAAACCTTCACCTGGGGAACAGGTTGGCCTCAGGCCTGTCCCTGTTCCTGTCTCACTTCAGAAGATGCAACTAACTCAGTTGAAGACAAAACTTCTTAGAATAGCAACCTCCTAATTTACAGTCTTCAAGAGTCTCCCTTGTGAAAATAATTAGCTTTCAGAATTAGTTTTGGTCCTTAACTGAGCCTCATTGACTTTATCTGCTTCATTTGCAGAATTAAGCATGATGTGCAAAAATAATTCAGTAATAGAAACCATTCTTCATGTATCATTTTTCATCAAAGGACACATAATGAATAATAATAACAGACAATTTGTGAAGAAAAAAAAAGAGATTCCAATTTAAAAATGGAACAAAACAAAAATTAATTTGGCTTCTCTTAGCATTTTGTCAGAAATAGGACTGTGAAAGAACCATGTGCACTGAGAAACAGAATTATCACTCAGAAGGGCATTTTCCCATAACTTTACTGAATTTTGAAACCTTTGGTATAAATTGGTTTAGACTAATTGAATGTGATTCAACTGTGCCACTATGTACTAGCTAAGAATCTAGATAATTTTATAGATACTGTGTAAGGATCTCAAGTAATGAGGGCTACACTTCTGTTCAATTCATTGAGCGAATCAATAAACAACTAAGGAAAGCATTATGCACATTGATTGGTAGGAAGCAACTTGAACCACCATTACAAAAGTGAATCAGGAGTCAGGGCGAATGTGGATTACTTTAAACTGTGCCACTCACCCTGCGTAACCATGTTTACTTCACATGAGGCCTCTAAAGGCTTGCTTGCCTTAGCACTGAAAAAAAGCATAATCACTGACCTGCAGGGTCCAGCAGGTATTTCTTCAATATCTTTTAATGAAAGATGCTAATTTCAAGCTGCTGTTAGTATCCATAGATACTGTGACAGCACAAGTTGGAGGATATGCCTGTAATTACTCTGGGACAAGAACTGACCGTAGAGAATCTGGAGACAAAAGCCAGGATCCACTTCAGATGTACAAAGGTGATGAGCAGTCTCGAGAACCAAGGGCTGCTCTGTACACTGAGCAAAAGATGAGCAGGTGAGAGGGCTGATAGTCACACAGCAGGAGTTAAAGACATTGAGACAAGATATATAGACGGCTTCTCCTACAGCACATAAGCAGCTCATCAAGAATAACAGGCTAAGAAAAAAAGCCTTTGGTACAAGGTCTTCTGGTGCAAATTATTCCATTCTCTCCCCACCTGCCATTACTAGTTAATAAGCATGCAGTGGAAGACTTGGTCTGCATACAATGGTACAGATGCTAAAAAAAAATCTCTCATAGTAAACACTAGATGATTTACCCCTCTTCCTGGAATTCATTTTCCAGGACTGATTGACACCATTTCTGTAAGATTTGGAGGTATTCACTGTCATGATCTTGTTGTTAAAATATTTTGGTGACAGGCACATCTGAAATACATCAGAGGAAGGAAAAGTAGTGAAAGTAAATATGCTAAAACACTAAAGTTCAGAAGGGTGGGTGAAAAATAAGTGGAAAAAGAGAGTCTACAGTGAAGCAGACGTAAAACTAAATCTGCTTTAAGGAAAGAAATCTAAGACACATACACATACAGGCTTCCTTAATGCCACTCTCCATAGTGTTAAATTAGCCAGAGGTATTTCATCTCCTCAGTTCACCACTGCCCATTTGATATCCAGTCATCCATGTCATTTCCCATCTCTTTTGCTGGATGCTGACACTGGCCACAGCTGCAACATGTTGAGCACAGTTGGCTACCAACCAGCTGGTGTTGCCATTTGCCAAAGCTCCGTCGTGCTTGCTACATTGCTGATAGCTCTTTTCAGAGTAAAGATTAATGGCATCAGATGTCATTAACTAGTTGCTCCTACAACTAAAGGGAAATGCATGAAGTCACTGAAACCTTTACTTGATGAAAAGATCATTTTAGATTTCTCATGTATCTTCTGCTTACATCTTGTTTGACTAACAGGAGACGCATTTGCTATGTTTGACAAAAAGCCTCCTCTAGCAAACAATGTGGAGAGAAGATAGTTTGTGAAAGGCATAAATATAACCCTTCAGAATTCTCCCATAGTGTAAAACCAAATATTGAAATAAACTGAGTAATCGTGCCCACATATTTGTATCACTGCCCTCTACTGAATTGTAAGCAGAATATCTTCCTACTGCACATTTATTTTGAATTGGATTAGTGCTAAAAATTATTCAAAAATTACTTGAAATGCTACTAATTAGAGGTTTGCCCTTCACTGAAGGGAAAGAATTGAGTGCAGATCTGAATTCTGGAATCATTGCACTCACCAAGTCTGTCCATATAGATGATGTAAGAACTGTAAGAACTGCATGCCAGCCCAAGTGGCCAATGGCAATTCCATATTCATGTATTAAACAGAATTGTCCCATGCTTCACACTGAGATAACTTCCCCAGCCTCATACAGAGCAGTTTTTATCAGCTGACAAGACCAGTTAAAATTTTTAAAAGGTACTTCAGTCTCCCATGGGAAATATCAGGAATGCAGAGTTCACATTTCTAAATATAATCTGCAAACAGATATGACAATAAATGGTACTGTGTGTACACAAAAAGAAATAATTAGTGGCACTTGAATGAGAGTGGTACATCAGCTCGAAGAGAAAACGACATCTACTATCTCACCATAGGCTCAACAAGAGCTTGAGACACAAATGCACAACTTTAATGGAAAACTGCTCGGAAATGTAAATTTGTCAAGTGTGATGCAGGTCCTAGGACAACTTCCACAATACCACTAGTACTGTACCTAAAAATTCTCAGCTTACTGTGTTTAGACTCATAAAATGAGTGGCACAGAGTAGCATATAGACTTTGACAAATAGGAAAATAAGACCTAGATTTTCAAGGGACATTGTCTCTGAAGTTAATGGGAATAATGTACCTAGAGACCACAGAGGGGCTGGAGAGTCCCAAAGCTATGCCAGGTAAGAACAGACCAGATTAATCTGTCTCATGGGGAAACAGCAAAAAATTAAGCTCCCCATGATCATTAAATATGTATCAGATTCACTGGTAAACGTGAAAGTCCATGAAATCACATACACACTTCATTGTTACCCATGGCACAACAATGGTCTAACTCAGGTGATGAAATACAGCTCACTTAAGCAAGCTGCCCAAAAAACCTCACAGGTCCTCTGTGACAGACATGGCCCGCAGCAACTTCAGGAGTTTCATGGGGGTAGAAATAGTTTCGTGCTCTTCTGTGGTATTTCACTCAGTTTCAGCAACTTCTGATTTTGAGAATGAGTTAGGTTTTCCCTCCCTCAGGTACTGAAAGAAGGGTTTTTTCAGAATAGAAATGTTGATTTCTGTAACTCTCTTGCACCTGATCTATTCTGACTGCAAGTTTTCCAGGGATAAAAACTATTTGTCACCATGTCTCTAGCCAGGCTCACTCACCACAAATCTCAGATTTGGAGAGTAGATTCCATGTGTGATATGACACTATAAAAAAGGAACCCATATAATTAAGTGCTTCCTTAAGAAACCTTATTCAATTGCAGTGTTTGTGTAAACTATTTCCATTTTGTTCCTGTATATTTTGAAGTTTCTCTTCCAAGTTAGAAGAGATCATCCAGAACTACAACTCCTTTGAGTGTGCACCTGCAAACACACAGACTCACATTCACGCCTTTGCATAGCTTGATGCTAGCTCAGGAACACAAACTAGATTTCTGTTCCTACCAGAAAAGAACACTACATACATTATAAAGTACCTAAGAAGCAATTTAAGCTGTCATCATCAAAAACATCTGCTCCCAGTACTCATACCAGTGACTTCAAGCACAGGGAGATGTTGAATGGGCTCTGAAACACTTTGTGAAAGGGATAGTGAAGGATCACAGGCCAAATGGATGGCAAAACAGGAACAGCATCAAAATATGCTTCAGAGCTGAGGGCAGAGATACATTTTGGAGTGTTCCTTAGGCAGTTCTCACTGAAAACAATGTATTTTCTGCTGGAGTAACTGGGAAGGGGAATGTAGCATCCACAGACTAGTAAAAGAAACATTCTGACAATCCTCATGGGAGCGGGAGAGAGACTTCTCCACAAGAAACAGCTGGCTGCAAACGGCAAATAGTTTCTCTGTTTTCAAAGGTTACCATTTGCACCCTGCAGGAGGCCAGAGAAGTTGCCAGAGTCCCACTGAAAATGACATTTCTCCTTTCCATAAAAGGGGTCATGTTCTCGTGAGGGCTTCCTTCCTCCACAGCCACAGATTTCATTTTTACAGGGAGGGACAAAGAAAGGGAGTAACTTGCAAAATACAAAGAGTTTCTGAGTGCTGGAGGGGAGCTGGGTCAAATGTAAATTTGGAAGTTTATGGACTGGTTTCCTTGTCAGTTTGTGATGGAGGAAGAAAGAAGGGGGATGAAGGAGAAAAGGGAGGAAAGGTTTTGCAGAGCAGTAAATCTCCACCTTTTTTGTTTATTACATGGGTGGAGAAAATTGCAGAGGAAAGTCATTTGTCAAAAAAGATGACAGCTAAGGATGCTGAACAAGGGAAAGCTTAAGAATATTGGTGACCTAGTGGTTTGAGGCCTACAGCTAATTTAACAAGGCTTTAAACCACTGCAATAGGCAATTGCACGGCCAGTAACAGGTCAGGAAGATGAAAAGGCTGCTAGAGAACAAGAATACAAGAATGAGAAGATACTGTTCATACATGCACTGATGGGAAGACTTCATTCATTCACAAGTTGAGAGACAAATCCAAAGAGAAATACTAAAACCCTTGTGCCATCCCGAGGAGTAGCAGGCATCCAGTAATGCTGAGGATTTCACCACAGCAGTGAGGCTGCTATTTGTGAGCTGATGACGCCCTCTACCCCAACACTCACACAGCACATACCAACACCGGTTATGCCTGCTTGAGCCACAGATGTGCTGTATGGAGAGGCGGAGGCACAGTGGTGCTTCACTCAGGGCTAGTTATGTTTGCCCCTGAAATCTGTGGTAATAAGCTGAGAAGTATTTCAGGATATTTGCCCAGCAGAGTGTTTTATCTTGTAGTCACAATCATGCTAGGCCCACCTGGTGGGTAGGAACTATCGGGTCTGCAGGGAGATATAGTCTTCTAGTTGCCATAATCTGATTCAGGCTTGAATAGAGAAAACAACCCACAGTGGCTGAACTGAGCATCATGAAAAGGGCAGGTGGATAATGCTGCTTTCTTTCTTCTTCCAGGAAAGATGAGACATGGCATCATACAATGCCAATTTAACATTACTGAGGGAACCCAAATGGAAGCCTCAACTCCTAAATACAGCTCCAAATCCTGTTTCCAGTGTTTGAGAGAAAAAAAAATAAAAATCTCAACACCAACCCCCTTCCCCCCCTCAAAAAATTACCCCACAACCCAAAGAGCATGTAGCATGTACCACAGTCGTTGTTTAGATGTTTAGACTCCAGTGAATCAGATGCATTTGTACTACACTTAACTTGTTTTAATCTTGCTCAGAAATCCCATATATATATATACACACACACACATATATATATATGTATATATACACAAATGTATAAACATACACTTATCCAAGTAACGGATGCAATACCTGCTCCAGGTCTGCTGTTCTTCTTTTGTTTTCTCCTGTGGCATCTTGATACGGTAAAATGAAAAGCTCAGCAGATGTGGGCAGACCAGGGAGCACTGCGACCAGAATATGCTTGCTTGAAATACCTATTGCCTGATAAAGAGACAAACAATGGACAGATAACCAGTGGGGATAGCACTGAACGCCGAGAGCTTCTTTGTTAAAGCACTTATACAAATGATGTAGGGTATATCAGGTACAACAGAAAGAACCTTGTTAAAACCCACTGCAGGTAAAAGTCAGGGATGAATAATTTCCTGATCTAAGCTATTTTACTACGTTCTCCAGCAAAATATGCAGGGTCCTAAGGCAACAGTGATAACCAGACATGCTTAAAAGGTGCTCCTGAATAACAGCTGTATATGGTATGATTTGCTTTGTCTAAATTTAGATATTTTAAAGTTACCTGACTATATCAAGTTATTCCCTGAGGTTCTTCATTTAGGCAATGGTAAGAAGGTGCATATTAAAGGGCAAAGTATGTGGGCAGAATTGCACTCTAGAGGTATGATTAGCCAGAATATCTTAAAACTCTTGTGGAGACTCAGGGAGTGAGAGGGTGATGAATTAAGTTTGAATCCTGAATGCCAGATAAATTCTTGTAGTTCACATCCTGAGTCAATTCCACAAGTCAATTCCAAGGAAGACCTCTTTTTTTTTCTTTTATGTGTTAAAGATTGTATTAATCTGAATTTTTTTTATCTTGTTGGCTGAAAATATTAAGCAACAGGTTAAAATCCAAAGCTCCCTTCAACACAAGTTGAAGTCAAACTTCAGAAAAAAAAGTATCCCACAGGCATCCTTACCAGGGTTATCTCTGGTCCTGAGTTTTAACTTCTGCTACCATGACATTATACTGACTGACATATATCAGACTGTGGAGCTATTCTCCAGAAGAAGAGCTAGTTTGGCCTTCAGATAGTTTTGTGAGCCAAAAGAAGGACAAACATAGTTTGCTGAATCTACCTCCATTGCCTCATTGTGTTGTGGATTATCCACCAAATGCACTTAAATCTCAAGGTTTTGATTTAAACCTTAGGTTTCCAAGTGCTGGATTTAATAGGTCATTTTTACAGGAAAATCAAAAGTGTCTTCAGATATAAAGACAGACCACAACAGCGGGATGCAACACAGAGATTCTCCTGCAACCCTCTCAGGCATCAACTCATGAATTCTGCTCTCTAGTAGCTCAGGAGCAAAGACTTGGAGCAGCTGCTCTTAGAAGGGAATGATGGACAGAGGACATCATGCTCTGGCAGGGGAGTTGGACTAGATGATCTTTGAGGTCCCTTCCAACCTCTAACATTCTGTGAATTCTGTGACAAGGAGTCAGTAAAACTGAATACAAATCCCCATTACCTGTGGCTATCTCAAGTGTGACTGCTGGCATTCCAGAGAATACCCTGTGGAGCTACGAAAAGAGAATCCTTCCCCTCTACTGCACACCAAGGAAAAGCATAGGGTTTTGGTGCTGTTGTGTTTTGTTTTGTTGTTTGGTGGTTTTTTTCAATGTGGATTTAGAAAAAAAACCTACAACCACATCAAGGTCTCATATATTCTTTGCAAGTATTCTGTGAAGCCATGGCTCCCAACATTTGTGCTTGCCTAACAGGTTGTTCTAAGATGTCAACAAAATGACACAGTGGTACCAGCTAATGGAAAATCTTCATTTTCAGAAGCTGGGAATGATTTTTCTTGACTGCAAGCTTTTGGTTGATGTACTTAGTTCATTCTTGTCATCATCAAAAGTGGGAGGCAGGACTCAGAAAATCAATGATGTGAGCAAATAATTATGATCATAATACAAATAGGATATTTTGTGATAATATGAAATTATCCCTACTTAGAGACAAGATCAGGTTTTAGTAGAGAACTGTAATTTCTTATGCAGAATTTCTATCCAAGTCTAAGGTAGTCTGTAATAAGAATGTAATACTTTAATAAAAGTTCATAAAAATTCTATATCATAGCTATAATTTCCTACTGAATTATTTAGTTATTCAACTCATTTTTATACAGTTTACTTAATTGCTGTAGAAATCTATCGGGTTTATCTTTAATTTTTTACAGGAACTTCTCACAAAGGCTTGCTTAAGGTGAATCATTTAGCTATAAAAGAAGGATAATTAGCTATCAAATTTTTTTTTTCAACTTAAACAACAAAAAGACTCTTTGTATTTTCACTGCTCTGTTTTTAGAATGTAGCCTTGGTACTGTAGTTTTACAATCTTTTTTTTATGGCTTGATTTTGTTTTACGGAGTTGTTTATATTCTGAAAATTCATCCTGAAGATAAATGGATCCTTGAATACCTGATACAGGCATAAATAAATCACAAGAATAAGCTCCAGAAAAATGTTCTTTTTTTTTTTACTATCCTCCTCTCCTCCTGTCTTTTGAGGAAGTTGAAGAAAAAAATTCCAGAAACAACCCAGACAAGTTTGTGGGCACCTGATTAGCGCACAGTGTCTTTGCAATCTTTTTCAAGATGTCATGAATGAACATATAAACTTGCTAATAACATCTACAAGCCTTGTATCCTTTCAAAACCTCAGTATCTTTAATTTTTTTTAAAAAAGCAGAAACTCGTTTCAAACAGTTCTTTTCACTATTTTTCTGCTGAACGAGAAACTCCAGCTGTCTCTTCTAACTTTTCTTAGCCTCTCAGTTTGAAATCTAAATCTCCAGCCACACCAGAGTATTTTTATGATATTCTGTTCCACAGTTAAAGAAGGAACTTCAGAGCTTCTCCATGGTGTTGATGGGAAAAATAGCATCCAGTCCTGACCTGTGAACCTCATGTATCCGAAAGATATAAAGCACTTACTGTGGTGCTCTTCTCTGTAGTAAAAATTGTTTTCCTTTTGGTTTCCTAAGTTTCCTACAGCATATTTTTCATTCCATTAGAATAGCACTACTTTACACTACAGGAGCAGTAAAACAAGTAAGAATTGCTATGCAGCAGTAAAGACATTTGTACAGCTATAGGCAAGTATGAATAACTTGTTTTCTATATGGCTTTTTCTCAGAAATGTTCTACATAATCCACTGTCATTAAAAAGAATAAACTGAAGGCTGACTGAGCAGCAGATTGTCATAGGATGAGATAATTTCATCTGTCTAAAACACAGGACTCTGGCCTCAAACACTAATCTAGTCTCCTTTTATAGTTGGCAGAAACAGAAGGACACTTTGAGAGAAGAGCTGATCAAGGTCTAACGCAGGCACAAAGCAAAAATTAGAACCCTTGTAACACGGGTTACGCACATTGCTTACCTCCACCAGAGCTCTCTTGACTACTCTACCGATGTCCCTTCTCCACTCTGGGATATCTGGATTGTAGTCATCCAGGTTCGGAGAGAACGATAACCGCAGGGACTGGAATCGCTCTGCAGATACGAGACCTTGGTCAGTAAAGACTGTGAAATGCCTTAGTGCCAAACGAGTGGGCGGAACCTAGTGAAACCTGCCGCAGCAGGTTTTTCTTAATCGATCTGCAGGCGATGCATGGACTGTCAGAGAATCCAGCAGTGTGTCTGAGAGATTCACTGAGAGATTCAGAGCATCTGAGAGATTCACTGCTCAGTTTCATAGAATGAAAAAAAGTTATCAGTCCTTACTTCAGTGGATGAATAGCACTGCAAAGGGAGCTGTGGTGGGCATGTAAATGAAACGCTACTTTCATCTTGACTTCTGAAGCAGGTAAGCCCTGTGAAAGAAGCTGTACTCTCATACACATGCCCCAAACACTTGAAATCTTAACTGAAAGAGGACAAGGATAAAGGTGAGGAGAGGACTAGCTTTGGAAAACATACTTCTTAATCTCTGTTGCTGTTAACGGCTAAATCTGCGATTCCCAGTGGTTCTTAGGCTCCATCTACACTATATGATATTTGTGTGCCTTAACTGCTCCCGAGGCCTGAATACAGTATCAAATCACTACAGATTTCTGTACAGAGCTGCAGCACATGGCACTGACTTATCTTTCAATCCAAGCAGATTTTGTATGAGTTAAGAGGCCTCTACTGGTCAAAAAGGGAGAAAACCAGTTCACAAAATGACCTAACATTGGCAATCATGTAGGATGACCAAATAGTGATAGAGCAGATCTATAGGGCTCTGGAAAGGTGATCAATTTTGTGCAATCATCTTAGTCTGGACTAATGACATTCAGTAGCCTTCAGAGATGTTATGCTGAACAGGTAACACTGGAACCAACTTTATAATCTCACTTGCATCATCCTGGAATAAAAAATTCATGTTGCTGCCAGCTAAACTGATTCTCTAGCTCTTGACTATAGAGAATCCTATGTGAAAAGAAAGGGGAAGAGCTCACCATACACAGCAATAGTCTTTGTGTCCTGAAGAACAGTGTTTCCTGCTGAGACCTGAACGGTGATGGTGTTCATCCCTTCCACAGAAAATGTGAATGTGATGCTCCCTTCTAATGTGATCAGTGGCTGCAAATAGAAAAGGAGAAATTAAGTTAATTCGTCTGGAAAGAAAAAAAACCCCAAAAATTAGTTTGGCTCTCTAATTTATTAGGGTGGTTTGAGGAGGCAGTTCCAGCTTGGAAACTAAGACTTAGAAGGAGTCCTGTGATATGGAAGCCAATTTCCTGGAGAGAACCCAGGGATCCAGCTGGTGATGTTCTCTGGGAGCTCAAAGTAAGGTATATACAATTTCCACTGTAGCTAAGTTTTGAGATCTCAATATTTCCTTCCCACTGTTCTGTTGTTCTGGATCCCATGTTAAAAAGTCCATCTTTCCTGCACTCCCCAGAGAGGCCAAGACCCTAACACAAGGGCCTGCAACACTTGCTGCTCAGGTGTCCACACTCTTTTCCCAGTTCTAGCTGAAAGTGATCCATTTAAAGTGACTGAAGGAGGCAAATTATGATTTCTCAGTTGTTCTCCCATGTCCTTAGACATGGAGATATCATTTCTGGAAAGTGATGTTTGGAGAGGACACAGATCCCCTCAGGTTGCTTTGCTATGCATGACTTTATCAATGAGTTGTGTCCTTTTTCAGCATTCTCTGCTTTAACTTCTGTTTCCACTTATTAACAAACTCTGGGTGAAATCCTCAAAGCGTCTAGTATTAAGTCAAACTCTGTTACCATTGTACTCTGTAGTAAAACTCTCACTTCAATGTGAACAGAGTTAGACCAACTCTGATCACTTATGAGCTTAGCAGATCAGAAGGAAGGTTAAAAGGTGACAATTGCAGCCTGTAAGTACCTCTAGGGAGAGATGATTTCTGATAGTACAGAGACTTCTTTAATCTACACACAAAGGCATAACAAGATCCAACAGCTTGAAACAGAAGCTAGATAATTTCACACTACAAACACTGCATATGTTCAATGCTCAAGATAATTATCTGTGGGGAAATAGTTGGGGGAGAGGGTAAGAAAGAGAGGCAGTGGATTCTCCACAAAACAACAATGAAAAGTGAAGTTCTGCCTTAATTACAAAGAGTTAAATAAAGAAGAAGGTACTGATGTTACCCTCTGACCCACACTACGCAGAAGATAATCATATGTGGGTGACGGTACCTCTTGGCTCTACAGTATCTGTGAGAATCTCTGCCCTCAGAAACTAATTAAGATCTCTGGGTACTTCAGCCACAAAGATAGGTAAAATAACAGTTATAACACCTGTGCAGATTTACCAACGCTACAAGCACAGAGGCAGCAGAACATGATGGATGCTGTTCTCGTATCTGAGCAGAGCCCAGAGGCAGGGAGGTGTGTTGGGAAGCATTTTATCCACTGGTAGCACATGATAATAAGGTCCTCTTGCACATGTGGTTTAGCATAGAGTGCAAGGGCTCTGGACTGGACTCAGCATATTTAAGGAGAGGCAAAGAAATGAAGGAAATCTCTTCCTTTGTTAGTCACCAAAGAAATGACATTCATACTCTAAGGCCATGTAAAGACAGTTAAAGATATAAAACCAGTTTCAGTTTGAGAGGTTACTTTCCTAAAAATATCCTGACCTCCTAAATTTTTTTTTGGTATTGAAGAAGGGAGATTGGAGGTAAACACAGTAGAAACTCTTTCATATTTTGGTTCAGTATGTTTATAATTTTCTTGTACGTGTGATTATTTAGAAGCATTCCCAAATCCATCCCTCCTTCCGTCCTCAGTCATAATCCTCCAGGATTATTTTGATCTCAGTCCACAGGGAATACAAACCTCCGTATTGTTGCCAAACCACCAGATATAAGTAAGTGTTCCCACTTGGCTTGGCCACAGTATTGCTGTAGCGTTGACCTCCTTGTTCTTTGTGGTGACAAATGGCAGAGATAAGTGAACGTGTTCCAAGGGGCCTGCAGAGACAGAAGCAGTAGGTGAGTCTTCCCTGTGCCTGAAAAGCCAACCTGGGGGAGAACAGAACTGAGGGGAGATCTATTGGTTTAGGGGAGAGAGGTCTTCCAACTCACTGTGGGGCATCTTGGTGCCATTTCTAGAGAGGCAAGCTTAAATCTCCTCCTCATAGAACAGGAGCTACCCCTGTACCTGGAATTCAAAAGCTTGGACTCTCTATTGCATGAATGTCATGTACACAGGGACTTCAGTGGACATGAAGCACCTTTGCTGATGCAAACTGCTATGTTTTGGTAAACTTCAGCAGTGGAGTACTTGTTTATACCATCTGAAGCTCATCTGAAGGCAGCTATTCACCAAATGCCTTCATTTTAATGTTACCTTATACTCCCTCCTTTTCCTCAATAAAATCTTATTTCTTTAGTATAAACAGAACATAATTCATTTGACAAGTGACATTATGCCCTGGGTTACACATTTCCCATCTTGTGGAGACCGATGGGCCTTTGTTTTTACAACTTGTCCTATAGATGGTTTTTAAAAATGTATTCTGACTGTTCACTTAGAGAACAAAGCAATTGTCCTGAGAGCGGCAGAGAAAGAAAAAGAAAGAAACTCCAGGTGACATGGGGACATGGGTTTCTTAAACAAATTAAGGCCACATCTACAAGTCCTCCACTTGCAGGTTCCCCTATGATGAGAAGCAGAGACCACAACCTGGGAAGGCTGGTTGCACTGCCCATATGAAGTTGAGATACATTGCTAGAGTGTTTTATATATTTCATGAGAAGATTTTTCAGAACATATCGCAGGCATGTATCACCACTTTCAACTTCCTTTTCAACCTAAAGGACTAAAGGAACACCACAGACTTTGGAGCAAGCACCCTGTGCCCCTACATAGCACACACAGGCAGAAAGAGAGAGAGATGAAAAAAAAAATCTCCCAAATCAGGTTGTATAAACAATGACAGAATAAACAAGGAGCAGTGTTGCTGACTTATTACCGAAATGTAGCTTTCTCTGGGCTGTAGACACAGCTGCTATTTAACATGAAGCAGCCCAATTAAGAGTTATCCATGACTGGATTAATGAAAGCCTGTTATACACCAGACTATGGCTCATTTTTCTTTTTATTATCAGCAGTCAACACTCTTCTTGAAAATTCATGATGAGCCAGAATTTCACCTTTTCGATTTTCATGGCTGCTCAGTTACATTTCTGTGACTGGGCTGTACCTGCTTTCAGCAAGACCTTGAGACCTGAAAAACAGCAGTTTCCAGGCTGTCAGCAGAGAGTCCTCAGCACCTCTTTGGACCTCCACCATATGACAGCTAGGAAATAACATAAAAAATCAGCCCAAGCAAGCCAGTTCTGCCTGAGTATTTCTGTGCACATAGCTGATGGGTCAAAGTGGCTGAAATGCTGAACTCTTATCTGGCCAGCAGATGGGGATAGCTCACTCTGGATAGGCCCAGAGCTTGGTAGGAGGCTGGTTTCTCCCAGGTAAGTTTGAAGAGAATTCAAGACAATTCATTTCTGAGCTTCATGCAGGGCTAGGAAGACTACAGACCTTCACCTGCCCCAGTAAAAAACTGTACAAGTCCCAGATAACAGAAAGGGAGAAGCTTGGGCAAGGAATGTTATTCTGAAGCACCCAGGCAAATGCATAACTAACTTTTCAGGGGAAAGTCTTGACCTGTCTGGACAGCTCAGAGACAGCCTGTTGGCTGGAGAAGCAGTTTATATACAATTTACTGTTCATCCACCCTCAAGTGCTCCTGCCTCACAACAACCTGCATTTCTAGGTCTCCGGACCTAGTGCAGTAGAGGCAATGCTGCTGCACACTGGCCCCACAGGATGAGGAAGGCACTGGATGGAGGAGATCTACTGTAGGTGATCCTGCTCTGGCAGGGGGGCTGGACTAGATGATCTTTTGAGGTCCCTTCCAACCCCTAACATTCTGTGATTCTGTGAGACTTTATTCTTTGAGGTCACAAGCACCGTGGCTCAGCATTTGCAGCTCTCCCCGCAGCGAGGCTGCTGGCCACAGGTAGAGAAGGGTGGTGGGAGGCCCAGATCTGGCTGCACACATTCATGTATTAATGCTGTTATGAAATTAATTGCCCTTCTTAAAACTCTCTGGCTGCCCAGGTTGCAAACTGATTTTCTGTGGAACTTAGCAATGCAGTGTGTGCCTATTGTAAGGACAGGTATTTTTATGAAACTCCCCAAGGACCAAGCTCACACACCTCAAGCAGAATACTCAGCAGAGAGCTGACTGACAATGCAAGCATTTAAATAGGATTTAGAAGCTTTTGCGGATCTGGGTGTTAGGCTCTTGGAGGGGGCAGGATTTACTGTACATCTCAGCAAATATGTCACTAGTCTGAGCGGCACCATGTTCAGTCTGCAACCTGTTTTGAAGTCCCTAATCCTTGTCATGTAGAGAAAGGTGAGACACATATATCCCTCAGAGTTGTCACGTCTCCAGTGGGTCAGGTATGTATAATCTGGGCCTAGCTGCAATGTTAAATCAGTATTTAAGCCCTGTGCTGCCATTACCTACACAAAACACAGAAACATTTACTATAAGCTGCTAAATCACAGGAAAATATCCGAATACTTATTTCTTGTAGTGCTTAAACAATCAAAATTATTCTCAAGCCTTCAATGTCTCAAGAAAACTGATTAAACCAGCTATAAACCAGAAAGCTACTGTAGTGAGAGTGAAAGCTGGATGCCTGCCTTCTCCTTCCATTCCGTGGCTGTTGCATAAGAAAGGTGCTGTTGCTTCACGTGGCCTCATTACTTTGCAGATAGGCTGAGTGTGTGCAGTGGTCCCCATGGAATTGTCTCTTGTCAAACAGCAAATGATTACAAACTCTGCTCGCATGAGGCTGTCAGAACCTCCTGCGAAATATCAACCACCAAAACACTTCTCCATTTGTTTCCAATGACCTTTACAAAGAGTAAAAAGAAAAAAAAAAAAAAGAAGAAAAAGACTACAGGAGCTGTAGTTGAGCTGACTTTCATAACCAGCAGTGGTGGGAGCGGGATTTCTGCATTCAGAGCCCACAGCAGCTCCCATGATAATTACCCAAGCAAACTAGAATATGATTCCAGAAGAGAAGAAATTACACAGAACTGTATATATGTCTATTCTGAGCAGAGGCCCCTTCCTCTATCTTACTTAGGATGATACTTGTATAATTAAAAAGCAAAAAAAAAACCCCAAAACCAGCAGCTGTCTAAAAGCACATTGTGAAATAGGCTAAGCCCCCAAATCAAAATCCTGAGCTTCACAATAAACCAATTTATGAATACAGTTAATTTTGCAAGCTATTTGGAGTTTTTCAAACAGGTGGTGTGCTGAAAGAATTATGTGACATAGAAGTTTGCCACAGACCTGGATCTATCAGGTTAGAGAATCATAAATGGTGCACTATGATCAGGAACCAAAGGTCTTTTTGAAGGCTAAGTTCAGGGAGATACTTGCTCCTGCTTCTCTAGGGCTCCCTCATAAACCTCCTATCTCCCACAGCTATACCTCCTGCTCCCACCTGCTGATACGATGGTGCACCATTAAAGAGCTGCCCTCTTTCCCTGAAGAGGCAGCTGCTTTCACGCTGTATGAAGTAACTCCAAAACTAGAGTTAAAACCTACGCAATGTTCTAAATTATCTAGACAAGATGTAGAGTTAATTAGGTAGAAGGTAAGTGGTATTTCTGTAAGCATAACTTTAAGTTTTGGAATTTCCTTTTTTTTTTCTTCCCAGTAAATCTGGCACAGAGGCACACAACTGAAAACATAAACAATAGACAAAAAAATCCTCGCTGTATAAAGAAAACTATGGCCCCAAACAAAAACCATTAGGAATGTTACAAAATATCAATAATAGGTTGACCCTTTGGGTTCATAACCATGTGTTAGAATAAATACAAGAGTGATTCTGTGATTCTGTGAACACATTGCTTATTTTATGTGAGGACTTGAAATACATTTCAGTTGTAAATCAGTGACATCTGAAGTATAAAAAGGTTAAGAATAGCAGAAAAGCAATGTGAAGATAATATTTTTTTTCTTGTAATACTCTTTAACACCAAGATTTTGGTTCCTATGACAACAGGAAGACAGAAATACACTGGTTTCCATCCCAGAGGTGGTTGTATTTCATTAGAGGGCAAACACATGTACAAAGTAAAAGTCAAGGCTTTTAAAAGTGATTAAAGATGCTGGATGCCTCTGTTTTTCTTGAAGTGTAAGTATGCTAATAAGGTGCATTTCAGAAAGAACTGGATGCTCCTTTGAGGTGTCACAAATTGGACTATCCAAAATCAGAGGTAGAACATGGTTTAAAAAGCAAATGTCACTATTGCCTGTTTCTCCTCAGACTGGAGTCTGCTGGACAGACAGACAAACACTTATCATATTCCATCGCTCTGCTCCCAGTTGCAAAGTCTCAAATGTCATCTCTAAGTAATAATTTTTTAACCAATAACAGAAGCTAATAATGAGTATGAACATACATACATGTTACATGTAGGTAGAGGACAGCGTTGTCAGAACCCAGGTTGTTTTCCACCAGCACAGTCACTCGGAATATGCCCACATTCTGGTAGATGTGCTTGATTCCATCTTCTGTTGAACTGAGATTGGCATATGAGACAGCAATGCCATCTCCAAAATCCACTTGAATGAGGGATCTCTGGAGATCTCCCTGTGGTGATAGAAAAGAGAAAGAATTAGAATAGATTCTGCTTTTCTTCTGAGAGACTGGATAAGTGCAGTGACCTAGACCAACTGGAGGATAGTCACAGGAACTGATGTTACCAAAGGAAAAGTTGTCACTTCATCAACTTGCTCAGTAGTCAGTGGAGAGAAAGTGACCCCTTTGAGGCTGATTCAGCTGCATTGTGAAGTAGGTTTCCTCCAAGGTGGGTGCTGTGACCTTGCCTTCCCAATAATCAGAGGGGCTAGGGGACCTTCTAGACAATATGATGGCTCTTTCCCCTGGGTTTCCTTACAGTGAAGAGCAGGTTTGTAGTGGGGAATGGTGCTCATCTCAGGAAGTGTTCATGGTTAGCTATTGAGATTGACTGATTGACAGTTATTTGATCTTTGGGATAAACCACATTGTGAACTTTTGTGTTTAAAACCATAAAAAGCAGAAAGATGAAACTGAGAAGTCCTCAGGGAAGGGTCAACTATATCAAAGTGGTGGGATGTCAAAATAACCGCTTCTGATTCACATGGTAACAACAGCTTAGAGCAGTTTGTGACTTGCTCGGGAGTCTGACTTAAAATGAGCTGGATTTTTATTTATTTCAGAACAGCTACCAAAACTACTGACACTAAGTTGGACCCTTTGCCACTGCCTCAGAAGGGAACGGTTAATGAATTGACAGAGCTGATTAAACTCTTCTCCTCCTGCCCAGAGATAATCCCAGCAGAGCAGGTTTGCAGTATAACTCTGACTGCCACTTTGTGATATTAGTCTCCGGGGCTACTAATCTAGCACATTTCAGATTTTGCTACCATAAATTACAATAAATAAAAATCACAGCTGGGAAAGAAACAAACTAACTAACCCCACCACAAACCAAAAGCCTAGGGTACAAGGGATCTGTATTCTCCATGTCAGAACAAAGATCTGCTAATGTGAAACAATTCTGAAACAAGTTTTAACCCTCCACTCCTGAAACTGAATTCCAGCCTGTTGCACACAGCTTCATCAAACTCTGTGTCAGTCGCCCAGCACAAAAAGGTTTTTAAAACCCAAAAGAGGCACCATGTCATTTCCTTACTATACAAACAAAAGCCAATTTTATTTTTTTTAATGTAAACCTGTTTAAAAGACAAAAAAAGTGAGTCATGTTTGTACACACATAAAAAAAAATCCGTATAACCCATGTCACGCACTAGAAACACCTGTAAGGTTTTCTCCTGTCACAAGGCAGTGATGCCTATAGTAAGGACAGTTTCCTGTATAACAACTGTGCCTGCTATAGACCCACTCCCTTTCACATAAGACACGGTACCTTGTCTTAACCTTAAGCATTCTTACTCCTTTTGAAAGTCCCCTGCAGTGGCTCTGCATGATGCTTATGCTGGGTATGTTCATACTTGCTGGCTGTTGCTATGGAGCAGCTGACTCCACAGCTTGGTGTGCTGAAGGAGCTGCCACTGTCTGGAAGAATGCTGGTAAATTAATAGCTGAAGGCAGCTCATAAAACTGGTTGAAAAGACATTTAATTTACTTGGGTTTGATTTCCTTTTTTTTGTTTGTTTGCTTGCTTGCTTTTCTTTTTCCTTGAGACGGAAATGGTCCTCTGGATGCCCAACTGGAATGAAAGGTACCTGTGCAAATAGTTGGCGTCAGGCAGGTTTCCACATCAGAAAGGGAAATGTGTGTGTGTGTGCCTATGGGAGGGAATTGTAATACAAGCTTTATATTCCTCATGTTATCTTAGTCTTCTTATAACCTGTTGCAAAGGCAGAAATAGTGGAGGTTTGCCTGAATGTAAAGGAGGAGGAACAGCGCTATACCTGCGGAAGGCAAGAAAGACAAATTTTCCCAGATTCTGTCTTTATAGGCTGAGGCTGTAATCGTTACTCTGCCTTGGCATCCTGCTGGAAGCTCTGTTCCTTCCAAATGGATGAGACAAAAATAACTGTGGTGGTCTGTTCTGGAGGATCCCAGGCTGAAGGTGTGGCAGGGGAAAGGCATCCCTTCCCAGGGCACACATTCCTACAGATATGCTCTTTCCCTCCCAGTGTCTTGAATGAAAAGACAGCAACTCCGGTTCTCCTCTTGAGAGCACAAGCGAGGGCAAAGGAACCCCGAGGTGCTGAGACATTATTAAGAAGGCCAACCTGCATATCCTTGTAGAAAGATGGGGACTTTGCATGATAACTCAGCTCCACGCTGCTCTTGGGTAGTTCTTAACCAAGATTCTTTTAGTAATTAACTTGGTAACATCTGGAGTTTTCAATGACATTGTCAAACCTAAGAAAGGTGCTTGAGCAATGCAAACTACTGAGGCCTCCATTCAGCAAAGCTGTTAGAAAATTCTCCATTGGATGCTTTTCCAAAAGTTTAAGCACCTGCTTACTTTCTCCTTTGAAATACCAATCAAACTAGGGGGATCATGCCAGTCCTCATGAAGAACCATTGGGAACAAGGGAGATAGTCTTCAGTACAGAATCATGTCCTTTGTTGACCTGAGTTACTTGAAAGAAGATATGCAGTTTCAAACATGATGCAGTGGTTCGGACACTCCTGGCTGTCTGACCAAGCCAAAAGAAGGCATCAAATGGGATATGCCTCCACAGACAGAAGTCAACATATATGAGCTCCTCAGCTCTGAACCCCCTTCAGAGGAGGAATATATTCACTCAAGCATGATGCTGAACCTGGATCAAAGGCAGAGATCTCTGAAGTACCCTTAGATGCTCTCCCAGTTCCTCAGTCCATCAACACCAGAGTTTTAGTCATCCCCACTGCTGGGACAAAAAGCTCTTCACAAGACTAAAACTGCACCACCACAGTGACCCTGCTGGCTTTATCAACTCTGAGTATATTTGAGGTCATGCAGCTGACGTCTATTTCAGGTCAAGGTATATTCCTCAGACTATTTGAGGTAGCAGAGGAAAATGAGAAAAGGGTGACGGCATTTTAGAAAAGCCCTGTTTCTGCAAGTGTCAAAATTTGCGTACTAATGAATGTTTTTTTCTCATCTTCATTTTGTCCATAACCATGAAACCCGTGGTGTATACAGGTGCTGCCAGGGAAGGGAGCCATTTCTAAGGCATGCAAGATTTAGATTTCAATTTTTCTTCCAAATTCCTTAGGGAGAAAAGATGCTGACAGAGACATCTGAAAATCTAATTAGAGAAGAGTTTCAGCTGCTGTTCCCCCAGTCTTTTTCATTTGTCTTGGCCTTTCCTGTTTTGTTTTAAAACCCTTTGAACTGGAAATACATTTTCCATTCAGCAGTTCCAGGCTATAACACTTTCTCTGAAAATGCCACATTTTGAAAAGCTGACATTTAAAATTCTAGCTTAGGAAGTGGGAGAGAAAAAAAGTCAGGAAAATAGAAAGACTGTGTTTTGACTTGTTCTAATGTTTTATCTGTGCCAGGTAGAATAAGACAGGAAGAGAAATCAGGTGAGCCAAAATCAAAACATTTCCCACACACCTAAATCTGATCTACATCAACCCCAGCAGTCCCTGTCTCAGGCAGCTCTCCAGAGCCACCTGCAAGTGGCTTTTTTTACCAGGGGAACTTTTGTTTTGCAACAATTTGATGCATATACATACAGCTTGCAAAGAACATTTCTGTTGCTTTTTCCAGCTTCTCCTTGTCATTTTGACAAGCCGAATACTACATAATGGGTTTTTTCTGAAGCTTTTAGCCTGATTAAGGCACACACATACCTCTTCACATTACTTCTCCTGCTACAGCAAACACTTGGATGCAATCAGCACGGACCTATCTTTGGGCAGCCTCTCTGGCCTTCGTTGCAAGAGGTCTTTAATGCCAGCCCGCTTTAGGCATCAGGAGGCAAATCTGCCAAGTTGGCTCCTTGTGTTGATATTTCTGCACTCGGCTCCAGTATTTTAATCACACTAAGCTAGTAAGGAACCAATTGCAATAGCTGAAAAAATAAAAGTACTTTTGATGGATGCTTTCCACCTTGCACTAGGTATATGCAATATGCACAAGCTTGGCTATAACCTGGAATACACTGCAATCCTGATAAAGCCAAAGACTTAAGCATGTGCACAAGTACTCCATTTAGTTCAAAAAGAAGCCCTGTGAATTAAAAAAGTTTCCCAAGATCTTATATTATGCCCTTTACCTATACAACATTTGTTACTAAAATGTAAATCAGAAGTTTACTGTTTTCTAAGAGATTTTGTCATTAAATGTCCAGGCTGTTTCCAAGCATACACAAAAGATTCCCTTCCCTCCTTTCCCCCCAAGACAAATGCACATTTTTCCTGTATGTTGTCAAAAGAATAAAAGAGTAGAGCATACACAAGACCTGTATTCTTCTGAAAAACTCTGTGAAGCTTCCTGCCTCCAGGCCTGTCAAGAAACTGCCCGTAAAGTTTGCAACAAATTTTTTGCATTTTGATTTCTTTCATGCAGTTCTCAGTATTGGTGCACATAAGATGTGAGCCCCACCTAGCAGGATTCTCTCTCAAACTCTCCAACTGAATCTTACCCACAAGGTTGCAATACCAAATTTTCCTTATTGACTTTGAAGATTTGTATTTAAATGGAAGATATAAAACAATGAAGCACAGTTCAAGGTTTTTAATTTTGGTTCCCACGCTTCAAATTTAATTTTTAAGTCTTCAGTGATGCATCAACTTATGTGTACTCCTTACAGATGTAAATAATGGATTTAATTATCCTTTGCAAGAGACAGATACTGCTGTTGGATTGTCTTCATGGATTAATGCTTTGTGCTTCCTTTAGATTAACCCTTTTCCCTCTTTGGCAGTTTCCTGTCATGATGTGAAAGCATCCAGCAAAATATTTCCATTGCAACTGAATATCTATGCATGGGATACCTTTAGTCTAAGTCTGTTTATAGCTTATAGTTAATATTAAACAGATTCAAATCCAACTTGACCAAGCACTGAAAAAAATGCTTTTCTGTGTAAACTCCTCCTTTCAGAAAGATGCTGTTAACTGTTTAAAACCAGAAACTAAATTGAAATGTGTCTTTTATCACAGCAAGCAGTTTGATACTTTTCACATGTACTTTTTCTACACCAAAACTGCTAATTGGACTAATCAAATCATTCATTCAGACTGCCAGTTGTGCCAGCTCGACTCAGCTCTGAGCTTTTTCTACAAGACTAGATCTTCTGTGCTCCACAGGAATCAAGAAGTACAGCCTTGCAGGATTATGCAGAATAACTCAACTTCTGTGACTGGAAGTGCATTAGAATACTGTAGTATCGCGTGTCATCATGAAGGCAAGGTCAGCTTTCATATATTTTCATAGAATTTCAGCAGTCAATTTAAAAATGCATGAAAGTCTCTGATTTCCCCCAACCAGCTTGTCATCATCAGTAACATAGAAAATACAATTATAATTCCAATGACAGTGGTATGGGAGAGGGAATGTACTGATCTTTAACCTGTGTGCTATTAACAGGAATGTAGTGGCATCAATGAGATAAACAGCCATGATGTGCATTGAAAGTTAGGATGAAGGTTTCATAGTTCTGTAATCATTACTAACTAACCTGTGATATCAAAAGTGGGAACACAGTAGGATACCATGAAAAAATACAGACTGTGCTTTTAAGTACTGCTAGCTTTGCATCTTAATTTGAGTACATCCACAATCAAAACAATCCTTATGCTAAGCTCATCTCCAGAGACTTCAGCTGAGTTGAATTCTAAATTGCACTGAAAGGCAGTGCTGAGGTGGGAAATGTTAATGGTACTGTCCCCACAGCAAGGTCCCCAAGCTCATTAAATGTACCTGAGACACAATGTACCTTGTACAGTCATTTATTAATGTTGTCATTACAGAAAACCATAGTGGTCTTTAGGAAACTCCGGGCTCCATTTATATATTCACAGTGTAGGAGAGAGTTCTCTGGCCTCATGAGCATTTAGCACATAAATGAAATGCATGGAGAGCATGCGGGAGAAAGCAAAGCTCTATTCTCGAATGAGGGAATAAAAAAATAGCAGAAAGATGAAGTTTCTCACTCAAGGTCATGCAGAAGGAGCACAGAGTGCAGTTCAGGAATGAGTTCTGAATTCTAGCCCATGGCCTGAACAATAGGAACAAATAAGCTTTCCCCACATATTAGTCTAATCCAAACATCATATAGCAGCAGCAAATAGTCAAAAGCAAGCCAAAATCTACTCCCAATGGAGTGACTTTGTCAAGTGAGAACTGAGGCAGACATGGAATGTCAAAGACTTTTGACTGTCATTTTATCAAGATAAAAAATAAATTAGAGGAGGCAGTTTCTCTGTGAATTATCTGTAATGAAACAGCCAAAGCCCTGAACCTTTCTGCCCCGAATGTCTTTACTGTCCATTTCCTCAGCAAAGATGTATGAGCAATCAGATGAAACACATTTGAAAGCCATTGTGTTGAATAGTGTTGTTCTGGAGGCAGCAGTTTTAGTGTCTCTGCTGAAGCAGTACAGAAAGCACAAGTGTCTGATGTTCATACAAATAACTCAAACACACAAATAACAATTGGGTTTGTGACAGGCAAGAGACCTACACGACCATATGATGAAGAAGGCATGCAGAAACAAGACCCACTTAATAAAATTCCTCTCTTGTCTACAACAGAGCAGCAAAATATGTCAAGGACATTGAGTTGAAGAACTACAGTAGGAAAAATGGCTTTGCAATTTTTGGTTTCGAGTTTCTTTTGTGGCTGTGCAAAAATAAAGTAAGGATTCAGGTTGTTTAGGCTGAGAAGCAATTCTGTTGTTGAACACTGCAGTGTGAGAGGTACCAGCTTTGGGCTTGTGTCTGCAGGCCAGGGTAAAGGATTAACCTTTAAACTGGTAGCATTTTGAGACAATGGAAAAATTTGCTTTTAAGCATAACTAGTCTTCTTTAGTGCTCCCAGGACAAAAGACGCTCTTGCCATTCTTCTTAGCTCAATAGAAATTTATGAGCAAAATCACCCGCTTAAGTATGGTGCTCTGCTTATTAAACACTTCTGTAACGCTTTGTACAATGGGACATGTGCTAATTATAAAAGGAAATACTGATGTTTTCTGGCTGTTGTCACCCAGTAAGAATATCATGATGATTACATCCAGATCAATAGGAGAAATAACCTGAACAAACCCTTCCAATTACAGGACCAAATATATTAAGTGCAAGGTGACTTTGCAAATGGTTTTTAAGAAGTCATACAGAAATGCTAAAAGGTGACAGGAAAGTTAGACCACTTTGGGAAGCATTCTTACATTCAGGTAATTTAAATATGAGCTGTTGATTGGTTTTGCTTTTAATAATATTTACATGCTGCCAGATTTAAATGCCTTATAGAAAATTTTCACAGGAGTCAGGGTTAGAGAAACTGGGCCAGAATCCTAGCTCTCAGAAATCAGCAATGCTCTGTGTACTGCTCGTTTGGGTACTTGCCCTCTCTCCACTTGCACAGGCTTCAGTGATTATTTTCCTTTTGTGACTTCTTCAATAGTAGCACACTTCTGAATGTCTTGTCCTTGTTTCAATTC
This sequence comes from Trogon surrucura, assembly GCA_020746105.1. Taxonomy (NCBI): domain Eukaryota; kingdom Metazoa; phylum Chordata; class Aves; order Trogoniformes; family Trogonidae; genus Trogon; species Trogon surrucura. The sequence goes on along the minus strand of CM036621.1, from coordinate 12,138,195 downwards.
AGATGTCTTTTACCAACATGGTCCCAGCCCTCAGCACCACCCACAGGCTAAGCAGGCTCTTACGAGAAACCCCTGTGCTGTGATTCCTGCCCCTGAATTCCACACCTTAACAAAAACATCACTTTTTTTGCTGCTGCCATTTGCCCTACCCTGTTATAATCCCCTCCACTACAGAGATGCAGTGACTTTTCAGGGCATCCAGTGAGCTTGCCTCTGCAGCTCATTCTTCTGTTCAGACCCAGGTGGGTCCTTAGATGGAGCAGAAAGCCCTGGAAAGATAATAGGAGTGTATATCTTAAATTCTTGTACCTTGACTTACCAGCTTCTTATCTTTTTGCAGGCCAAGTGGAATATAGGCATGAAAAAAAGAGAGCTGGAAGGCTGTCAGGTATGCAACAGCTCTGCAGATCTGAAAGCTTCAAACAATGTCAGAGGGATCCAGGACATGTTAATATGAAAGCGGACTACAACATAAGAAAAGGTCATTGGGTTTTTTTTACACTCTGAAAGATAGTAACTGTCACACAAGCTAAAGGAAGAGTTCTCACTAGAGCATAGCACTTAAAAGTACTGACCACCACTTCAGAGGGCAAGGGTTGTATAGAACACACTTCCTTCACATGCCATCAGGAAAGAAATGTGCATGTGTACACAGACATAACCAGCCTTTTAAAATTTGCTTCTTGTCTTCTTTTCAGCAAAAATGGAACAGAACAGATTTTGTGGATGCTGAATATCTTGGATTATACTATGCCGTCCACCTGTGCAAGGCAGAACTAAAGAAAAAAATGTAAGTTCTTGTTTGTGATACCTCTGCCTTGTTTGCAAGGGAAAAAAACTTGCCTTTGAGAAGTAGCGTTGGACTAAACAATCTCCAGAGATCCCTTGCAATCTCAATTATTCTATGATTCTGTGAAAGCAATTTCTGTTCTATAAAAGGGTGGTTGTTCTGCTGCATGTTTTAACTTTTCTAGTGAGTGGTGTGATTTTTGTTACTGAAACAGTTAATTCAGTAAATGCTTTAGTGTATACACAATTATGCTGCTATAACCACAGTTTATTCTCCTACAGCTTGCATATAGCTGGGCAATTTTTTTTCTCTGTTGAATATTTCTTTTGCTGCAACATCAGCCCAAAGTCATTGTCAGATTGGGTCAAATTTACCCTGAAAGTTCTGTTGGTTGCTTGACAAATCTAGGAGCAGGAGGTGAAGATTCATCTAGCAGGGAGAGTAATCAGAGAAGCTGGAGGTTGATCAATACTGTTTCATCCCTCAGAGCAGTTCCTAAACACTCCCTTATCAGATATACTGAAAGAAGGGCTCCCTTTACATCTCCTCAAAAGCTGATTCACACATCAAAACATCCTTTACATACTCCTTGATACACAGTGTAAGAAAGACATCACCTCCTGATGGAAAAGGTGCTTCCAGCCTGTGGTGAATACTGAAGCAGGTCTATCAAAAAATATTAGAATTGACAGAAAAGACAGAACAATTCACAGCTCGATCCCTGTGTCACATAGTGGTCGGTGTATTCTTACAGGATATATGAACTCAAACACTCACAGAAGGAAGAGCAGGACATTTGTGCTGAGTTTCTCACACTATGGGTGATTATCTCTCCCTCAGACTATCGACATAATTCTTTGATAGTTTTGTGACTGACTTGTCTGATTACCCACCTTCTCTCAATTTGTTTTAAAATGTTGCTGAAAATATAAAGGCGATGCAAGGAACAGGTTTTGGGTTTCGGGGTTTTTTAATTTATTTTTTTTAAAGCCTAAAGATTTTGAATCCTGTTTTGGACTTTTTATTATTCATCTTTAAATACAGAAATCATTAATTTAACCAGAAGAAATTATATGTTTATACTGTTATGATAGCAACTACAGTAGCAATGTTGTACGACTGTCACTACTGAAATAAAGTGATCACATTTTGGAAAAAAAGAACATTCAGGTCCAACAACTGCTTCAGGTTAGATATGATTTATTATATGTTATTGCCTTTACAAATCAGGACACCTGTTTGCTAGGGAAAGCATCAGTAATAGAGATGTAAAAACCTCAACACACTCCGACAAAACTCAGCTCCAGAGGTCATCCTCATTTCTCTTTCCTCACTAGTTCGCATTTAGTCTGGAGTGGGTCAGAAGTAATTTCCATGACTGCTCTAAGCTGTAGTGGGATGTACAATGTCCCCCAGTGTAAAAGCACAGTTGTTTTAGGATTTAATGGCCAGCTACATAGGAAAATGGGTAGAAGTTTAAAGAAATCAAATTAGATTAGGGAAAAAGAGAAAATGGCTGTTTGTGAATGTTATTATTTGGGAGTCTACCATTAAACACAGATAAAGAAGTGCTGAGAAAAAATTTTTAACAGGTGAAAAGATTTTTTTTTCCTAAGGATTCAGAAATGGAGGGAGCAGAGAAATGAAATACCAAGTTAAGTTACAGATATAACAAAACCACAGGCTCTGGTCAGAATGAATCAACTTCACATTTGCAATGAATTTCAGACTTAATGCTGCTGCTGAGATCTTGAGATTTCATCCACAAATGCCTAAACAATATGTACCAACTTGTGTGATGGAGACAGATCTGCACATGTACTTTTAGCTACATTTGGTTGAAAGTCAGTGCTGAGTAAAAGCTGATATTCAGTTTCAGAAATACCAAGAATTCAAAAGCATAGCTAAGGGTAGGGATCAGGATTCAAACCTGCACTCTCCAGTTCTGCTGTGAAATTCTCAAACTAAACTAGTTTCTTTTTTTTTGTCAACTTCTCCCAGTTATTACCGTATGCTCCACAATACTCTCACAGTCCCAGCATCTCCATACATCACCCATTACACTCTGGAGCAAACTGAGCCCAGCTACATCATGGAGCTGACTGACTTTTCCCCACACTCTCTTAGTTCACTTGTTCACCACTTTGCAAACTTTGTCTGGCCTGAATCAGACTCAAACACACCCATGGGGCCTGCGATGCAACAAAAATAGAGCCTACCTCTTCCAGCTGTACCAGGAAAGTGACATTGTGTCCTTGCTCAGCTGTCAGTTTGCCGTCAGATGTGATTATGCGAAGGCCCTGGGGGGCTTTGCCAGGGCATTTCTGTGGTTTCGCTGTGTATCGTTCTCTCACACCATCCGTGCAGTTATTAGAAACAACTTTCCGGTATCTGAAAAGGGAAGGAGAAATCTGTGGAAGATACTGACAGGGCAACAGGTTTAACTCGGAACAGGGAGGTATTTCTGAGGTTTCTTTAGACTAAGAAGATTGGAAGAAAACAAACTCCCAAATATATGTTAGCATTTGTCTCAGCCAAGCATTCCTCATGTTCCAAACATACAGGTAGTTAATACTGTTGTTAGTGGGATGTAATATTTTCCAGCATAGTACACCTATATAACACAAACTAATAAATTGCCTAAAACATAAAGTTATATGATGATCTATGTTACAAATTAAATAACTATAAATTTACAAATAAATGATATACACATACAGTATGGAATTATATTCAATTATTATACTGTCAGGCATAGTTTAACAGCTTTTCTCACGTGTTCTCTACTTCTCATCAATTGTGAGGCAACTTTCTAAAAATGCAACCCTTGAGAGCTACAAAAATAAGAGAATTGAAGAAAAAAGCAAATTCTGCCCATCATAGAGTGTGTAAAACACCAAGACTCAGCTTGGATTCCTTTGCTTTAATCACGTGCATCGGAAATAAAGTTTGAGGTGTGTATCCTAACTTAAACCACACTTTCCATTGACTTTAAAGAATAACCAGCATTTGGGCTAGCTGCCCATCTATTACTTCAGTTCACATATACATCAGTTTCATCTCCTTCCTCTCATTTGTTTTTCACCATCTCTGCCTCACCTGATCCCTCATGATTTTAAGAGGAGTCTTTTCAGTCTTTAATGATTTGGTCTTTGCCTTGCAGTTTTCCCCCCAAGTTTCTTTAAGGCATCATTTTTCAGAGAAAGATCTGGAAAACACATGATGGAGCTCTAGAGTGCCAGATTGTGCATTCTAACAAAGTCAGTGAAGAAGAGGTCCCAAGAGCTTCAGGCAACTTTGAGACACCTACAGTAATTGCAATCTGTGGTTGTCGTTGGTTGAAGTCCATATGGGTGCTCTAGCTAAATAAAGTCTGGTTTGCCACTTACCCAGTGCTGTTGAGATAGCTTTGTCCAAGGCTACAGTCTTTTGACAAGGAAGATGGGTTATACCAAAATGCTGGTAAACACTGTCCATTGCTGTGACGTTCATATCCGTAATCACTGTTTTAGCATTAAAAGAAACCATCACATTAAAACCAAACAAACAAAAACCCCAAACCCCAGGTATTAGCTCATGCTTTCTACTATTGATACAAGTTTTGATTTTCCTCAATCTGTTTACTAGTATTTTTGGGGTTTTTTTGATAGAACAGACTCCTCATCCTCCTTTAGCTTTTATTGGAGGAGTAGATTTACCTTGCATACATCCCAGTGTGAACAAGCAGAGTCAGACAAGGTAGTTTATGAGCTATTGCATTAAGTGTTCCCCCTCCACAATTTAATCCTGATTCTTGGGTTCAGGTCTAGACTCTGATACAATAAAAGCTAGAGATCTAAGCTAAGTTCAATCACTGCTGTCTCAGTCATATCAAAGAAAAGTGAAATATTAAAGTTAATTGTATTTGGAAACTATATGACATGAGCTGAGAGAGCTCAGAGCTAAAGGGCATTAGCAGTGTATTTGGTAATGGAAAAGAAGGCTGAGATCTTCAATTCTATTTTTGTTTGGAAGAGGAAATGCTACCAAAAATTGTGTGCTAGAAACAATGAGTGGAACTATAATATTTCGTCTGAATTTGGGTTTAGCTACAAGTAAATTTGCTTTAGTTCCACTAAACAACAGATCAAAACGTTTTTGATTCCAGATAAGCAAAGACTCTATGAAAAATGTTATTGTGGAAAAATCAACAAACAAAAGCCCTCTTTAATTGGTATTCCACTCACATGTGGTTTTACTCTCCAGCTATTGAGTAATGAGGACTGTTTGGTTGGAAAAATCATTCTTATTCCTTTTACTAAGCTTTCTACATAGCCCATAATGGAGAAAATAACGGGATGTCATTTCTGAGAACTGCTATACAGAGTTCACCAACTCCATTCCAATATTCCAGCTGCAACATGATCCTTGATCTTAAAATGGTACTTCTTTGAAAAGCACTTAGTTTATTATCTTTAATGTCTTGGTATTAAGTAGCTTGATATTCTAAGAAGAGAGGACTGGGGCAGTAGTAGATTATGTGGTTAAAGACTTATCTTCGATGAGTATGTAAAGAAGCAGACAGGAAAAAGAGGAGGTGGAAGAACCCCAATAACCTGATCGAAGCCAGTAGAGTCCCTGCCCCATCTCCTTCCAGGACTGTCACAAGACAGCTATCAACCTGTGGCCAAGGTGAGACCTACCAGATCATCAATGGGAGAGGCACTCCTCAAATCATTTTGCAGATCACTGAGCCGGGTTACTGCACACAGGGGTCCAGGGGCTCATTGTGCCGTGCCAGGGAAGAGCAACTGGCATCTCCATTTCTGTTTTCCTGGATGAGGGGCTGTCTGCTCTCTGTGTGCATGTGCGTGTGGTTGTCTCAGCAACTGGGCTCATACCATGAGTCACAGTGATCCATGTGCCTGCACTACCAACAACTGGACTGCCTGAGGTGTGCACACACTGTGCAGGTGAGCACCATGCCAGGCAAGCCAGTGAGTAGGATAAATGACTTTGGAGCTACAGGCTGATGTGGTCATAACATCTGGGCTGGATACTAGGTCAATGAATTGGTTACTGGAGAAACTAAGAGGTCTGAAGGAATGGCTACTGGTGTAAAGTCATATAGGTCTGGACCTGCTCATGAGACCCATTAACGTGTGTATCTCTATGCATGAGGCAACGGGGGATGTCCGGTTGCCAGCAACTGCGGACACAAGGCATCCAGAGGCCAGATACTGGACAGACCTGAGTGTCTAAGACCAGGTATTGGTGGGATCAATACTGTATGTGTGTTTACAGTGCAAATATTTTCCACAAATGGGATTTAATCATGATCAATCAGAGAGGGTAAGAGGATGAGGCAACTGGTGTTTGTGTGAGAGCTGTGTTCTCTTTTTGTGCTAATCTGTGTCACCAGATATGTATGTATGCACATATGTACTGAGCACACACACACACACACACGTGTGCTTAGCAGGAACACTCAACCTTGCTACTGCTTGGGTCAGGGGACACAGAGCCTCACCTCTATCAGGCTGCTGGCTTCAGCTCCTCCTAATAGGCAGCAGTGTGATTGATGATATTTGTAGAACAGTATTAACAACAACACGAATGCTTAAGATAACAAAGACTTCTTTCAAATGTCTTTTTCTTTTTGGACCGAAGCATGATGGCTTAAAGCAAAAATGTGACAAATCATTATTAAGAAAAATTAAGAAGCCCGATATTGATCAAAGATATGAAATAAAAAGAGACTATATTTTGCGCTTTTTTTGGTTAAATTTCTTATAATTTTTATCAGAAGTGGGACGTTGAGAATTTTGTCACCACTTTTTACTCCTGCCTGCAACTTTTTCTTCTGAATCAAGAAAAAAAAAAGTTTTGAGGTAATCTAAAAAAAAGCAGAAATTAAACAGATGACATTAAGCAAAAGAAAATTAAAGCTGTATATCACTTGGGAAAGCTCCTAAACATCTATTAGACTGCATGACTATTCCAAAGGAACATTTTGGCAGCTGTGGTGCTTGAGATATCTACAAGTAATTGAGAACATACTCTAGGAAACAGCAATGAAAAAGATGACCTAAATAGTCTTTTCCTCATTTTATGGATTGAATTTTCATCAATCTATTTACTCAGATGCTAGTGACTGAATGCTGCTTAATTGCTGTGGAAGTGTCAGCCAGCCTATTCTCCCATGGCCATGTGCTTCCCTAATCATCCTTGTTGGAATAAGAACACTATAGCTACTGAATACACTTTATAATGAAGAATAACACCATTCTGATTTGCTTAGAGAAAACAAACATTTACATACAAGTGGGACTCCTGTTTTTTTTGTAATTCATTTTTTGTATTTTTGTAATTTAATTTGTCAATACTCTCCAGTACTCTATTCCTAGGTTATCACACGTCACTAATTAAAAAGCTGTAACACTCTACACACACAATATTTTGTAATCAGTTAGGTGAAAACAAAACAAAATAATACACTGAAATCTCCCTCTGAAGGGATCAGTACCCACAGTCCCATCTGATGCAGTAGTATCAGTCTGGGATTTCCTACTATACCTGCGTTTAGACTCACACCACAATTTTGGTTCCTGTCAGTACCTGCACATCTGGACAAGTCAAGCTTAACTCAACTAGGTTTGACTATACTTGGATCATATTTATCAAAGTCAGGAGAATGAAATCATAGGATTTTCCACAGCAAAAATCATTCTAAGCACAGAAGTTTCACAGTGTTATTTTCAGGCTTCAAAATCGCCTTGCTCATTAAGGCCCTACAGAAATATCATCCCAGTAAATGACATGAATTGCTGTTCCATATCTCTCTACAGATGCGCCAGCTGCTCGTTCACCTCCGCAGTCTTGGAATCTAATGAATTCCTTGGCTACAGGCTGGTGCACGCAGAGCACTGATGCTGACGACAAATTGCTGCCTACAATTTGGCACAACAGGCTTTGTAGCAATCAACAAGCATTAGCATCAATTGGATTGCCATAGCACGAGCCAGGATAGCAAAATCTGGAGACTGGGAGGGCATCAGCTTTAGACTGCAATCAGCTAGCCGCGTCACTGCCTGGTAACTGGGAATTGGAATTTGCATATATTGATGATATTTTGTGCTTGCCTGAAAGGAATTCAGGTGAAATAGATAATGTACCTATCAAAAAAGAGTGGAGCATTTACCAGGAGGGACTGTTCTATCAGCATGAAGCAGCCTGTCTTGTGGTTCTCACTGATGATGGTTTTATCCTTGCCATTTGACTGGTTTAAACTGGAATCCTATTTGCCTTAGTCAAGTAGGATTGTAAGTCCTTTTCTGTAATTAGAGACAGATAACAAACTCATTCCGGAAGTTGTGTATCCCTGCTCAAAGCTCATAATAAATTCCCTTCTCTAAGGTTATTTGCAGCACAGGTAATATTCAAAGGAAAATAAATCCATTAAGAAAGTTTCTAGTTTCAAACCAATCCATGCTGCCATAGAAGAACTGTAAATCCACAAGAAATTAATATAATCCCACTGTTTCAAGATCTAGAAATAACCAGGTGAGTCAGATGAGTGATTGACATGCTCACACCTTCTAAAAATCAGAGATGGCTTAACATGTAAACACAGGACCTCCCCTTAACACTAACAGTTTCACCTTAAGATCAACTGTGCCAGCAACCGAAAACGCTACTTTGCAGAATTTTCAGACTTTAAATGGAGTGGAATTGAGGTATTTGTAATCATAGCCACCTTTATTCTGCAGTTTCCAAAAGCCCCTGTGGAAAAAAAAATTAACTGTGGCCATGGTTGTGAAAAGTCTTACTGCTTTTTTATTCACTTAATACCATTGTCTAATATTGAACTATGATGCAAGCATAGATTTGTGTTGAAGGGGAGCTGTGCTTGCTTCCTAGTTCTACAGGATCTGACACAGGATTTAGCTCACAGAAGGATGGGTTCAGCTGCAGTTTGAATTATGGATCTATGAAGGCATACAATTATAACTACGTCACAGTATTCAGAACTGACCTGTACCAGCTTATGTTAATAGAGAACCTGAAATCCTCAGAATCTTTCCAGTAAATCCATGCCTGGGAGATATCCAGGCCCCTAAAGATGCAAAGATGCACTGGAGGCTTTGCATAGTAAATCTGCATTCAAAATTAACTAGAAATTCATTCAAAATTACTATTTGTTAGTTTAACCAAGCGTACCTCAACAGTAAAGCAAAGGTAGTTAAGGGTGCAAATATACGTGTATTTCAGAAGCAGCACCTGCATGATCATCAGAACTGATGAGCGGTAACAGAAGATCCAAGAGGGTCTAATCACATCCAATACCTGCCTTCTGCCTCCCTGCGGTGTGTCAGGACAATTTCTCATGACGCAGGACTCTGATGTTTTAGCATAGGAACTAAATGTAGGAGGCAGGTCTGTAATTTAAGTGCCAGGCAACAGAAAAAAAAGAACTAGCCAGATCCTTGCTGATATCATCAGTGGAATAAATAGACTCTCAATTGCACTAAGGCTCCTTTGTGCCTGCCTCTCTGGCTATCCAAAGTCATCAGCGCCAGCCTCAACAGGCTCATACCTCCCACGAAGGTGCGAGATACGGGAACACTGAAAGAAGCTGCCCTCAGTATTAATGACAGGGCATTCAGAGGGATGACTGACGGTGAGACACTTAACTCAGAGTTTCTATTAAAGGACCTGGGAGACAAGCGGTTGAAGGATGAACGCTACTGAAGATTTCCATCTGTGTCTGGGAGGTGTTGCTACTGAAGAGATATCACCGTAATAACGCTCAAACGGCAGGAAGGAACACAATGTAAGGAAAGCTGGTAAATTAATGCTTTAATAACACGCAAGTAATGGTATCATCCATTTACCCAAATCAATTAAATGAAGAAGGACATTCTCGTTTCCAGGCCGTTGCTAGGACAGATTTGCACAGCTCCACTCCCCCTATTCCTGAAGCACTATTGCCCTCTGGCTGCCAGCCTGCGCAGAGAACCGAGTCCAGCTGCTCTAGCCCGGCCCCTGGCAAGTTTTGGTTCTGGCCCTTGGTAAGAGATGTCTGCTGTCACAAGTGTTCAGGTTCCCAAGCCCAGAGAAACCACAGTCATTCCTTATGTCACTCGGTTTTGTTGCTGTGTAAAACAATAAAGAAATGTGCCCTTTTCTCTGAGAAAGAACGACCATGGGCTGAATATAGATTTGAAGTGGACCTGGAGTCCTATGATATTACCAGGAGAAAAAACATTATAAAATCTTTATGTCTTTTATAGCTGGCATTTTTTCCCCTGAACTGATGAAAAAGCACTCACAGGTTTAACAGTAATAACACTTTACGTGACCACATGGATACATTTTTTTTACTCCAAGCTCTGATAAGATCAGATAATAAAATTTTCTCCATACAAATTCAGTGTTTAAACAGCAAAGAAAGTCCTACTCTTACTGTAGCAGGGATTGTTGTCTTCTTTAATTCTTTATACAAGTCTGGGTCCTATAATCATGGATGTTACTACAAAAAGCTGCCCGGTTTATTTTGAAATGGCAAAATCAAATGCAGTCACCTAAGGGGCTTCTCCCCGTCTAGGGATACATGTCCCTCCAATGTCTTTCAATTAAAAGCCCTACTCACAAAAGAAGAGAAATGGAGAATCCAAAAGCACTGTCATGAGTGAGGATGATGAAAGTGCTTTTTTTTTTTTTGCAGGAAGAACCCCTCAAAGAACATCCTTCCACAGCAATAATTAATTCACCGGTTTTCTTCCAAATTTCTCTTCAGAGCAACTTTTGCAGGATGCATCGGCAGTGAAGCCTAGTGCAGAGTTCAACTAGGCAGGCACTGAAAGCTGTGGTGCAGCAGCAGCAGCTTTGCTTTTCTCAGCACAGTAAAAGTGGACTGAGAAATTCAGTAGAGCCAGTAGAATTGCTTTTTTCTTGCCATTTCTTTCTCCTTCTTTCATAAATCTCTGTGTTCTGTTCCTTGTGGCTTTTCTATCCTTCTCTGGCAAACCTATGCAAAGCCGTGCTCCTGACTGCATTAAGTAGATAAATAAGTGGTGAATATTGCTGGCGAACATTTCTGAACTGTATGCTTAAAGGAATGTTTTGGTCTTTTTTCCTCAGAAGAGGTGGGGAAGGAAGCTGAAACGGATAAAGTAAAAATTCAGATCTGTAGGAATAACAAGAGAAAGAACTGGAAGGGATCATAATGGTTTGCTCTAAACTGAAACTCATTCCACTGCAAGGAGGAAGGCCTCCCTAGGTCAAGAAGTCTTTCTATCCGTCAGCCCAGCACAGATACCTGCAGTATTTTAAAGGGTATTTTTCTCTGGCTCTTTTAAACAGATGACTTTCATGAAGTCCTAATTATGCCTCTTCCAACAGATTTGAGGAGTCTTGATGGTGTGTGTGAACTGTGTCTGCCATACATCTCCAACCACCCACTTCTCTTAGAGATTCTCTCACAACCTAGCAGATCTTTTGAGCAATTTTCCTTGAAGTGAATGTAAAAGAAATAAAACTGTTTCCCCCAACAAATGTCACTGTGGCACTTTTGTCTCATGTCTAGCAGTAAAGTTTTGTAGCAAACCACACAATCAATTTTAATGAAATAAAAACATATATTCACAGAGAGAGAAGCTCTGAAAGGAAAGAATATTTTTAATCGGAAGTGTTTCATGAGTATGTGTCCCTTAAGGGTGTAAGGGGTTTAACTGTTAACACATTGTGAGTCGATCCCAGCAGTTATTTTCTTGAGCCTAGGCAGGAGTTTGGCACAGATTTGTACTGCATGCTCTACAAGAGGGTCAAAATTTTCAGGGAATTTCCTTCCTATTCACCATGGGTTTTTTTCTAGTTGTCTGCTAAATTTTTTATATTACTAGAGATATGTTAAATGGTTGAAATCAAGGACCTTTGTGCAGCTAAATGATGAACTATACACAGAACAACTAACTACAGAACTAAAGTATCTTCTCCATAACAAAGAACTTACTGGAAGATGAGGAAATCATGAGGAAACCATATTCAGAGAATCAGTGCCCAAGTACACTCATAATTTTTATTATTTGGTGCAAACTCTTCCACATGTACCTGTATGTTTTATAGGACAGACCAGGAAAAACTGGAAGTGCTGGAATCTTCATTGCAAGTTTGATACTTGGAGTTATTTAAAAGACATGTAGATGAGGTGCTCAGGGTTATGGTTTAGTGGTAGACCTGGCATCACTATGTTAACAGTTGGACTTGATCTTAAAGGTCTTTTCCAACCTAAACAATTCTATGGTTCTATGACGAGGATTTACATTTTCTGACACAAGGAAAAGCCTTCTGCGGTTTTGTATAGAAAAATCAATATAACTACAGTTATGGTAAGGTGAGAAGGGAAACACTGTAAATTTCTATGATCCCGGAGTGAACTCATATAACAGGAAACAAAATATTTATGAAACTAACCTCTTCATGGTATATATTACAGATTTGGAATTTAATTAATAACATGGCAGAGATCTGGCTGGGTGAGGCACTGCCAAAGAGACACCATTTCTCTCTTCTGAGATGCTCAGGACTGTCTTAGACTTGGAGAAAACAGGTGATAGAAAGATTTCCATAATGTAGTTCCCTGCCTTTTTTGTGAAAATTGCTGTGAGTTCAGCAGGAAATTTGAAATGAAACTCGAAGCTGAACTTTTTATCACATCATTCATAACTCACTAATGGACTGTATTTCCCGTAGCATACAGCAGAGCAGAAAAGGCTTAGAAGGACATTAACAGAAATCACGAAGGCAATGTCTGTTGGATACTATTAAACATAATGACTCAGGAATTTCCTAGATACTCCATTTCCAGAAGCTGAAGGCCTACTTTGCATATGCATATATCTACTTTTACATATATGTGTGTGTGTATGTATGGAAGAATTATTTTTTACACATATTATATATGTCATATACTAGTTTCACAGCCACCCCTAGTCACTGCTGAGGTTCGATGTGCTAAGCAGACATTTTATCTTAATGATGCCCAGAGCTCAGATGTGACCTGGAAAATGGTCTGTTCAGCATCACTTTTGTGGGAGCCTTAGCAGATTGCAGATATCTATTCCACCTTTCCTTCTTTTGACATACCTGCACTATCAGGGAAAAACCTATTTGGCCACTTAACTTCCACTATCTGCAATCCTACAGCTCCTAAAGCGAACTCTGCGTTGGTGTGGTAGAGAGCACACAGTTCTTGCGCCCATTGCTCACCAGTCGAAGTCTGCCTCTGTGCACACGCATGGCTCCGAGGTCATAGCCCCAGCATACTTTCCTTGCAAGCATTTCTTCTCTGACTTGCGCTTCCTGTAGATCCTTTTTGCTCCCATGATGCAAGCTTCTCCCTGGAAACAAAACCAAAAATATCTTTCTCTGACACCCACCAGGCTATTCTGTATCACCCACTTTTTCCAAGACGGTGCAATGTGACTCAAGGGAAGAGGGTGGGAAGTCAAATGCCATGTCAGTACACTGGAGCTAATTAAGGCTACTGAAGCTTTAACTGAAACTAAACCAGCTTTTCCAAATCACACTAAGAAATGATCTGAGGTTACTTATGTATCTGATTCAGTTTTGAATTTGTTCCAAAGCCAATGAGCAATAGATTCAGGTCCATTTCTCACATATAGATTAGGTTTCACAGCAATTGAAAACACAGTCTGATCCCTCTACAACCTGAGACACAGAGCAGGTCTATTTCTTTGGTTCCATCACTTTAGCAACAATTTTGTTCAGTAAAAACTGGCAACGTGTATATTTAAATACTTTCCATCTACTATGAGTTCAGATTTTGCAAGGTTTGACTTGTTATGTGCATGCTAAAACTTCCATTGTCTTTTCACTTTTATCTTCAGCACCCTGAAAAATACTTCTATCTAGGGAACATGGCTCAGACTTCTAATCTCAAGGGAAAAAATCAAAAGGCAGGAGTCCACAGCAGTTTTCCTAAAAACAGTTCTGCAAGCTCCAAAGCCAACATTCTCAGATACACTGCAAAAAGCTTGGCATTTTTGCTTATGCAAGCACAAGAAAGTTCAGAACGAAATACAGTGGGGTCTCACTTGTTACCTTTAATGTTGTTAAAATTGCTACAGGAAAGAGACACTTTTCATGGCTTTGATTTGCCTGTGAAATAGAAGGGCCCAAACGGCAACCGGTTTGAAATGCTGTGCCCCCTTGAATTTCAAGGAAGCTGTACTGATTTTCAGCATCTAAAGATCTAAGTCATAACCAGTATTTTTAGTGTGTAGTTGTGCCTTGTGTGAGCAGCTAGTCTGAGTCAAGCTACTTTCATTTCATATTCATTATTAAATTCTTGCCCAGCAAGATATATACAGAAAAACAACCTTTGATGATATAAATGGGTGCTTCACTTTAGACTTCAGTGGAGCCTGTGGAGTTTATATAACCACAGAATTTGGGCCATATTTTATTGTAACCTGATATTACACGGGCTGTTGTGTCAAACTTGGCAGAGGTGGGCAGGTGTCCTAAGGTCAGCACAGGCACTGTGTGGAGCACATTACCTTGCTGGGCACTTAAGCAATGGTTATGGGCATGATGCAGCAGCTGCATCCAGGATGCATGGGGGCCCAACAAACTGGGGACTAAAGTGCCCAGAGCCCACAGCACAGAGAGAGAGAGAGAGAACAAGGTGAAAGCTGCTGAGAGAGACAGAACAAGGGTGAAACAAGTAAGAAATAAGGCTAAAGGGGCAGGAATTTGGAGAAACAAGTGTGACAGCAACTAGAAGGGTTTTAAGACACCATCTCTGAGCATGTGGATGGAAGAAAAGAAAGGAGGTAAGGACAGGGAAATTAGATGGGAGATGTAAGAGCGAAAGAGTTCAGGCCTCTTTCAGTGGCAGTGCTTCTGCTGTTGCTGCATTCTTCAACCCTAGATACATCTGAGCTAACTGCTTGCATGGAGAATGAAACCCAAAGGGCAGCTTTTCATCTTTCAGGGCTCACAGAGCCCAATCTGAGGCTGATACACCCACGTAACAAAACAGACCCATCCAGTAAGGGACAATCTGATACATCAAACTAACAGGAAAAGACATTGGATCATGCTTATCTTTAACTGTAGGATCATTAGCTACTTCAGGTGAGATCCCAGACTCCTTACTTCTTACCTGGCTATGGAGTTGCCAAGGCCTGTAGTCCTCTTCTTCACACCTCCGATCGAAGATGGACTTGTAGTCTACTTTCACCAGTTGCCACTCCGAACGATGGCTAAAATGTCCAAACACTCTACAGAATACAGCAGAAAGAGCATATAGTAAAAAACTAGTAACAGATGGAGTCTGTTAGTTACACAGCTACCCAGAAATTTAATTTAGCTTTTATTCTGTGGATCAAGATCCTCCCATTTAGGTCAATCCCCAAAATGACTACACAGAGAGACTTGACATAGGGGCTGGAGACAGCTATACCTATAGGATTTTGATATCTCAGTTATAAACTTTGTGAATCCTTTCCACACAAATTAAAATCAAAACCTGAAGGGAACATTCTTCATACATCTATATTAACTCAGGTTAGTTTCCAAGCCACATATTCTGTTTATTATAGGCCAGTCCATTTTTTACAGACAAAACCTGAATTTTCCTCCTGTTTTTGCAAATCTGATCTCAGGTAAAATGTCATAGTTTCTGGCAGGGTGAATCCAAATTTATGCACCATGCAGAACTCAGCATACCACATTGAAACTAATCATAATTTTTCATGAGTCAGCCTTCAGGCAAGATTTTGTCACTTTTTTTACAAAAGAATGTCTTCATTTTTCTGTATGTCAGTTAAAAAAAAAGTAGCAGCAAAAGTAGAGCTATAAGAATACTCTGCCATTTTTCATTCAAATATTCAACTGTCAAGAGTAATTCTGCCTTAAATCACACTTAATTTGAAGAGTCAGGTTTCATGCAGATAAGTAAAGTGTTTTTGCATCTTGCAAGGAGCCACGTTGTCATTCCCTCTATCGTATTACAAATAAACATTGATGATTTAGCAACAGAAGACTGCATACTCCTGGCTTCAGATAGTACTTGGTTTGGTTTCCAACCAGAAATGCTGTTATGAACAATCCTTATAAAAGAATTGGTGCAGTTCACATCAACAGTAGCACAATGGCATGTTCACTTACGTCATGATGAGAGTTTCCTCTCCAGGTTCCCCTAAAACTCCATCTACAAACAGTGGGAGGGACGAGAAACTGTACTTGCTCCAAGATCTCCCTTCATCAAAGCTTAACCTAGCGGAGAAAGCAGAATTAGTGTATTCTTTCCTTATTCTCCTCCTACTTTACATGAGGAGACTCTCTAGTCCACTGTAGCTGCTATGGAGAAGTGGGAAGCAGCTTCTGCTCTTAAATACTGCATTTTTAGTCCTTTAAATAACCAATTTTTTTGTGAAGCAACATAAATTAGAGTATTGACCAAACTTGTTTGGCATCATACCACTAGCCCATGGCCAGTATCTAGTGGCAGAAACTAATAAAGCATCAATCTCTGACATAACTTTAAGGGCAAAATGTAGTCATGGGCCAGGACTTTTTAAAAATAAACAAGTGATTTTAAGCACCTTACTTTTGGGTCCCCAACATAAGACATTTTAAGGAGGTTAGATTTCTGGAGCACAAGAGCTTTGCTTCTTCTGACCAGCAGTCTCCTCTGCAGTGGGTCTAAGTGAAAGCTTGGAATCGCTCATCACCTCTTAAGACTTGGGGCTGTGCATTTCAGATATTGATATGACACTGATTGTAGTGGAAGAAAATCAGGCAAAACAGGACAAAACTCTCTTTTACCTACCATACAAATTCAAGAGTGCTGACTAGCAGGAACACTTTTGCCTTATTGGCTATGTAACTCTGAATCTATTCAGTAAAATTCTGCTTCATAAGTGGTGCCTGCCACACAGAAGACAAGTTCATCAAGAATTTCAAAACTAAAGAGTACTTTGGTAACTTAATAAGAGACAAAACCATAATCCAGATACGTATTACATAAAACACAAGAAGGCAAGTTGTAGTAAACCACGAAAGTTCTGGAATTACACTGACAATATCTCAGATCTGGAGAAGCTAAAACGATATAAACTGGGATTGCCAGGATTTCTTAGCTTTATCTGAGATAATGCTTGCCAGTGTCTTAACTGATATTGTAGCTACAGAAAACTCTGGATGCAGCTTAACTATCTACTTCCTGGCATCTGAAAAGAGGGACAGCAGACATTTAGCACAAACCGAATCATTACCAGAGATGTCTGATAGGCAGAGAGGTGTGTTTCATGGCAACCAACACTCCACCTTGATCCAGGTACAGAACACTGTGCTCTTCCTCAAATATCTGGGAAAAAAAGCGCATGTATTTGAACCTATTCTTCCTTAGTATCAAGAAAATACTACACTTTCTTAAGTACAATCATGACAGAGGACAGGTACGTGCTAAGGAAGTTACAGAGCAGAGGAAGATAGGAAGGCAAAATAATCCATTTATATGGACACTGAACTTTGGACAAGTCAAGTTAGATGAAATGAGTCCCACATGGAGTGAGGAAAAGTAGACCAGTGCAACTGCTGATTATTCGGAAACTATAATCTAGGACAAAGAGAAAAATGATTTGATTGGTACAAGGGATAGTCAAAGGCAACACATTCTCTCCCCTTAGTATTCATACTTTCACCTGTTCTTTTTGCCATAGGGTTAAACTGAAGTCGAAGTCTGAGCAGAATTACAAAAATAATTTTCTGTTATATGAAATATAACGACATATTCAGTCTTTTCCTTTGAGCATCTCTCTACCTCTCAGAAGGGAAGAGAGGTTTACCCTTTTGTAAAGATTTGCAAAAAGCTACTCCGAACCAAAAGATATAGAAATTAAGTGACAGTTTCAATCTATCTTCATGACAACTTCTCACGATTACTATTTAACCTGTGATTCTGTGTCATTTACCTGTCTCCAAGTATTCCCGGCATCAGAAGAAACAAACATGCTGATGTCATTCTCAGATAGTTCAGTGCCTATGTTACCTGTAAGATGAGCATTGCTTAGTGACACACTCAATACTGGTGGTGAGACACCCCACAAGCCACTCAACACCCTCCGCACCCATCTCAAGATTTTTGTCAGTGTTTGCACACCACACACAGGCAATTTTTAAACGTTTCATACCTGAAGCTACAATAAGACCGGGGGCAGTATCTCGGCTGGCGATGTTTCCTGAGGTATAGGGATTGTCCGAGACCTTCAGGTGAAGATGAAGGGAGCAATAGGGCTATAGAGAAAGGGGAAATAAAAGTAAAAAAGTAAACACAACACGAAATGCAAGTTCCTATTTCTACAGGCTTAGAAACTTAGAGTGTCTTTCTGTATGACTTGCTAACCACTGCATTCAGCCACCCTTAGACACAGCCGCTGTCCTGGATCTGTTGCAAGTGCTTTGCTATCATTTTCTGACACGACTTGTTCCCACTGGGAAATTGATTGACTAGGCTGAAACCCTCTCACAAGGACAAGATCTTTGAGGCTGTAGCCACAAAGGAAGCAACCAAACTGCAAGGACAGGTCATGGTAAGGACTACCTAGTTCCTCTGGCTTCTAAGTCTCTCGAGAAGCAAGCGAGGCTACAGATATGATGAAATGACTCTCAGAGCAGCAGTGTCCAAGCTAATTTTGCAATAAGAAGCAATATACCCCTATCAGAGTGATGCTGAGTTACCACTAATTAGCCATGAGAAACAACTTAATTCAAACAGCATCATACGATTTCTTGACTGAGTATTTTTGACACATGACTCTACTCTGTGCTGCACTAAGAGGAAATACCAGGACTGAAAATGTTAGTTTAAAAGCTGTTTAAAACAATGCTTCATCACCTCATCTGGATGTGACCTTTGAGATTTCAATACAAGTACACTCATGGAAACCTCACCTATTTGTTATTGATTTTGTATGTCAGGTACTCAGATAAGACAGGAATGGTACAGAATAAATCAGGTGAGCAAGACCGAAGTTGCCACTGCAATTCTTTCTTTTTCTTCTGAAAATTTCTGGTAATTTTTGCCTTCCTTGGATCTTATTTTCAGTGCTTTTTTCTTTCGAACCTCATGAAGAGACCTTCATGAAACATGCTAAGGGAAGGCAGGTGGAAAAATGCTGGAAAGAAAACCTGAAGCAAACTGACCCAGCTGAGGGGGACATCACCCAGGAACACAACTACAGCAAAGCCGATGCTTCAGCTTGCATGGCTCTGTAAGACAAGCAGAAGAGGCTAAGAAGAAGGACCTTCATGCTCTAAGTAGGCAGGGTTTTCTGTCTAATATCAGCTGCCTAAAGGCTAGGTCCACAGCCGCAAAAGTTTTGTAGGCTTTCTCCACAGGAGACCTAGCCCCATAGATGACTGGACAAAGACCATTTATCCATCCCACCTTGAAGTAAGTGTCTTTGACTCTGAAAATCCCCCTGTAGACAATGGCAAGGTGGTGTGTTTTTTTTTTTGTGGCAAAGGAGAATGAGAATGGTGAGGAGGGATAGGAGCTCTCACTTCTGTGAGAGAGGGGAACAGGACACGGGTTGTGCAGAAGGGAACACAACCTGGCAAGTGGAATGTACTGAGCAGCCTAACTCTAACTGACAGCCTTGTGAGGGCAGCCGCCGGGGCAGCCCCAGGGTGCAGGGAGGGAGTGGAAACCAAATTGAGCTGACATGCATGCAGGAAGTGGAAAAGCATTGCAAGAGTATGAATTCTTTCTTTTACATTTTCATGCCTTGTGAAAATGCTAAATACAAAATGTATTTTTAAAACTAACATACTTCAAGTCCACTTCAGCATTTTGAAGACTAGTGGTTAATGGCAGCAACTCAGCCAATGCCCCACTCTCGATGAAAATTAGACATTGCTAGACTCAAATCTTTGTGCTACCAGAGGTTTTCCTTCAAATTTGTGTCATTTCACAGAGTACAGAAAAATTGAATATATATCTCAAATATTAAAAACCAGGTTACCTGTTTAAGCAGAAAGAAAGTATTTTTTAGTGACATTATTTCTTATTCATTGAAGTGTAGCAATGCTACAATTGGGCATGGAGCTAAAATCACCTTAATTCCAGCCAAACACCCAAAGTTATTGTCCATGGCCATTTCAAGTCCTTACTGTGGCAGCATTCTCTTCTCCACCCCTGATGTATATTACCTCTCCCAGCTATCAGTGACTGTCCCTGACCAGGAGTGGGCCAAAGCATGATAACACAAGGATGATGCCAGAAGTCATTCACAAACCTGGAGTAGTCACAGTATTTGTTCATCTGCAAGAGCAAGGCACAATGAAGAAAGATAAAAACTTCCAGGAGATATATTCAAAACACTTCACTTAGATGCTTACATTATTCTGTAGCAGATGGCATGAATGTCCCCCCTTATGAGAAAAGGATCTTTGTCCTGAAAACCTTGTAATCCATCTAGACAAGATAAACAATATGTGGGAGGGAATAAACAGATGTCTGGGAAGGGAGGCAGAGAGAAAATAAATGACTTGCCCACGGAAACTGGAGATGGGCCTAAAAACTGAATCAAGATTCTCCTGAGATTCCTTCCTCTGGTTTAACCACAAGACCACCCTTCAAAACTACTTGATTAACTCTCCAAGACAGATGCCCATAACTTGTAAAATAGAATTACTCCTCAGTTAACCACTTCACAGCACAAGATAAGTATCAAACAAAGCAAGCATGTCCAGGATATAAAAGCTTGGCAGACAGTTTCTGAAGATTAAGTTTATCCAGGTTGGAAAACAAGTAGTATAAACCAGAAAAAAACAACATTGAGATTAGATGGAATTTCATTGCTTTCCTCCATCCTCATTATTCAGAGTCATCTCACAAAAAATGCAGGGAAATTCTTTGAGTTGCATTGAAAAAAACACCTCGAGCATACTGTCACTAGAGAGATGGTTCCGTCTGGTTCACCTTGTGTTTCAACCAGATTGTCTCTTAACCTCCTTAGCTGCCAACTTAGCTGCTGTATACTTATTTCTGCATTCGCTCTCACTCAGTTTAGGTTTAAAGACCAGACACACAGGGGACAAAGCATTGCACTCACAGGGTAGGGATCATCCTGTCACTCTGGGAAAGTGCAGATCCCATTCTGCCAACAAACTCAAATGTCATTGCTCTGTCCCAAGCTATTGATAGAGACAATTATGCTGAAAAACAGCAGTGTGAAAGCATTAGTATCTGTTGTGGAGTAAGGATGGGAGCTAAGTTAGATGTACAATGGATTATTAAGAGTTCACTTAGCTATGCTGTAAGGAAAAGCAAGATGACAGAAGGAGGTAAAAACTGGTGATGCAGTGGTAGACAGCCAGAGCTACAAGGATATAAATGTGGACCACAGAGAATCAGGAGCTCTAGGTCAGTTCTCACTGTGACCCTATAAGTGCCTGCACTTCTGCCCCTGATCATGACCCCTTGCCTGGCTTGTTCAAGTTTACCATCCTCAAGGGATTTCCAGCTTGTCCAGTCATATCTGGTCTAATTTTAAATGTAATGAACTGTGTTTTCAGGTGCCCCTGAGTGTAGTAGCAGATACAGTATCCATTCGAAGGCTTAAGGGAGCCATAATCCCCTCTCTCCATCCAGTCCTGGTTTATACGCAGTCATTCGACCACTCCTGCAATATCACGGGTAACTACAAGGGTAACACATCCTTGAATATAAAGTACTCAGTTCCTGCAAAATGACTGTTCCACAAGGATCCCACAGAGCAGTACCTCTAGCTCATTCATAACCACAATGGCAAGTCATATCTCTCTTGATCAGTGCACAACAATACCAAGAGAGACCCCTTTCCTCAGAACTCAAAACTTCTCATTTACAGAAAAAGAATAAAGTTAATTTTGATTATATCACACTATCATATCATATAATAAAAAACTGGGTTTCTAATAAAATTTGTTATAATTTGAAAAAATCAAGGTGTGGGGTTTTTACCAAATGTGCTAACTTGTGTTAAAATTAGATTATAATCCATTTGAAAAAAAAAGGCTTCTACATATCGTCCTTTCCAAAAACCTCAAGTGTTTTATTTCTGCAGAGTTTTCTGAATGTCATCTTTATGGTTTTCATCTTACAAAAAAAAAAAAAAAAATGTCCCTAGTTACAATTTTTAAAAACTTGGAAGAAGAAAGGAAACCCAAACAAATTTAGTCATGCTCTGAAATAACTTTTCTCTTTGACCCCCAACCTCTCCAGTTATTTTTGCCAAACTGGACAGAATATGAAAGGCTTGCATTTTGGCTCAATCAAAAAATCAATTATTTGAACAGCTTCACGTATCAAGTTCCTTATTCTTTGCTCTTGCAACAGTGCATGTTGTTAAGAGATTAGTGTAGCATTCAGATACTTACCACAATGCACAAAATATAACCCTGATTCAGATCCTAACAAACTTTTTTTTTAATTTTTTTTTTTTCTGATGCAAAACGACATGCAGGTGCAATCCAGCAGGAGCAAAGGCAGGCTAAATAGTGCCCTTGATTCTGCCTGGAACCATGTTTGAATCTGTGTAATATAAAAGCTCTTAAGAATCCTGAAGGCTGGGGTTCTGAGTATTATCTCACTACTCTGTATAGATTTTATTGGCTGAAAAAATATGTTGAGATCAGTCCAAGCTTTCTAATTTGACAGAGATCTCCAATTTTATTCACTCTGCTTATATTTTATTTTCACTCTTGGCAACTGTTTGCATATAATGAAGATTAAAGACTTATCTATATGTTGATCTATATCAGTAAGTACAGAGACAGATAGGATACACACCCAACACAGAGCTATACATATATTTGAATGAATATGTCGATACTCACTTCTGAGCTTTAAGCAAAAATAATAAATATTAATACTGCCAACAGAGTTGCCTGAAAGAAATCAGAGCTCTCCTTTCCTTTGAACCTGTCTCAAGTTACAAGGTCCCTGCAGGTTCCCGATCTACAGCAGCTCACTCCTCCCATCTAGCGTCCAGAGAATCAACTGCGCACAAACACCATCCAGCTTCACTTTCTGTTTCAGGAGAGGCCATTAGTTGTGTGGAAGGCAGCTGATCTACGAGGCTTCCTTTTGTTCCAGAAATTAAATTAAATTATAATGCCAGCTCTTGCAACACCATCTGGCAGCCCAAGCCTGATATACTGCACTTTCAATATATGGTATTCCCTCCATGAGATACACTGCATGGAGAGACAAACTGTCCTCTTCTTCTTTTCTTACCTGGTAGAAAAAGATTGTTCTGGGATGTTACTGCCCCACAAGCTCACCTCCAGGTACTTACTAGGAGACAGTGAACGGGCTTTCCTCTCAGGTCAGTGTCCGGAGCCTGCAACAAACTCCAGTCTCTCCCTTTATTGTAGGTGATGAAAGTTTTCACTTGGTTGTCAATCTTCTTGTTAGCCAAGAACATTCCCTTTATCCCTGCTACCTAGGAAAAATTGACATAGCTGAAAAATAGATCAAGTTGATACAGGTTCTGTGCATGCGTGTCTCTTGCCCTGTCAAACCCAAGAGGGATCTGCTGGCTGTGTCAGTGTGGTACATGTTGGGACAAGAAATGCCAAGGAGCAACAAAGGAAGCCAAATTGAGGTGCTGCGGACAAGGTAAGACCACCACAGGTGGAAAACTGACAAATGGAGAAAAAACCTTATGTTTCAGAATCAGCATGTGAACATGGAAAGATGTCAATAGCATTATTTGTAAAGTGGTAACCTCTTAACCATGTAAGCATCCTTCCTTCAAAAGATGGAACACATACAGGCCAGTTGTTTTGTCTATTGCACTGCAGTAGCAAGAAACAGCAGCAATTTTGGCTTTGCAAAGAAAATGGCAACACACATAAGCCTGCGGTTCAGCGCTTCTCTTCTCATCCAGCCTGCTTAAAACATTTCATCAGAGGATCCCAATCTGTTTCATAATTGTCAGTGTTCTAACTGGATAACTTCAGGCACTCAGGTATT
Source organism: Trogon surrucura (assembly GCA_020746105.1). Lineage (NCBI taxonomy): Eukaryota > Metazoa > Chordata > Aves > Trogoniformes > Trogonidae > Trogon > Trogon surrucura. The sequence goes on along the minus strand of CM036621.1, from coordinate 12,114,370 downwards.
TTTATTACGGTTTTGTGTTTTGAGGAAACCAACGTGCTGGTGACTCAAGCAATGCTACCCAGAATGCTAGTTGTAGAGATAGCAATGAGATTCTCGTCCTTTTATTTCTCCCAGTGTTCTCCCCAACAGCTTTACTTCATAGACCTGCAGGAGGATTTTGTAAAGATGTGATGCTAACAGACTTATGCTGGAACCAAGCCCAAAAGTGTCTTAGTGGGGAGAAAAAAAGTCAACCTCAAACCGCAGCTCACACTGCAGAATGTTCCCATCTTCTCAGCACACTGAAAATCAATAGCCCAATAGCTGCTGCAGCTTGCGAATGAGTTTGTTAGGCTGTCGTTCCGCAATCTGAGTGCTGCAATAAAAAGGGAAGTGAAATCGAGAGAAGGAGGGGGAAAGCGAGAAACTTTTTTGGTTTCCAGCAAGTCTGTACAGTCATTCACCCCACCTCTTCTTATGATCTAGAACTAGTACACAAAATCATTCATCAATGCTTTTTATTCATAGAGATTACTATTTAAATGTTATCATGTGGCAAACGGTTACACAGCAGATTTACAATTTGTTCCAGTTCAACAGGCTTGATTACATGTCTGGATTTGGATGCTGCAGCTCCCAGTGAGTAGGACTTTATTGCCCTTTTAGTCACATGCTGTGGTACTACCAGTGTACAGTGCATTGGTACAGTATATTGGCATACTTAGTCATTCTGAATAGCACTTTCCTGGTTGAGCAATGGCACTGAATTTTATTCGAAGTTACATAAAGACTTAGGCATGACTTGCTATAATGGGCAACAGTCTTAAAGTAGCTAACTAATTTGTTGATGATATAAGCATAAAAAGATAGCATTTTCAATTTCTTAGCAGGTTTGGTCCCACCCATGTAAGTACTCAGGTTTTCTTTGTTGTAGTGTAGAAAGGCACGCAGGAAAACCAAGGGTACTCTGTCTCCCAGTAATACTGCATGAATAGACAGGGCTGGAAAAATAACAGTTCTGCTTTTACTACCAGAGGCCAGAGCCTATAGCTCCATTTGTACTTTCCTTTGTTGTTGTCCTGAAATAGTTGTATTATATAGTCCCTGTGAAATGCTGGTCATAAATGATTAAAGAGCATTTTATATATCAGGTGATAAATGTGTTCTGAAACCCTGTAATTTTTTCTTTTTATGATTCTAGTCATGGGCTGGGACTCAGAATCCTTTCCTGAGAAAGCAAAGTGTAAGTTATACTGTCAGTCTTGGACAGCTTTATCTTACAAAAGACCACACACACTGTACATGTTTGTGCACTCTCGGCAGGAAGGGATACACCTATTGCACATACACAGCCATGGCACACATAATGATCTGTTCATCCCTGCTGTCCACACAATCATAAGAGAGAAAGATTCGTGCAAGTAAGTGCATGGCCAGGAGCAGTCAGAGAGAAAAGCACTCCATCAGCTCCCACACAGGCCTTGTATTCAATCCTCGCCACCTCAAATGCATTGTGTGCAGACACAAATGCTCTCTATGTTTTAGAAAGATTCATATGAGATATTCAAACACAAGTCTCAAAACACTTTCTTCACTCCTCATCACCAACTTCCTACATCAAACTTATACTTCCTATCCTAGATGCATGCTGATACATAAAACAAGCCCCACAGTGATAGACCTATACCACACCTATAGACACATCTCACAGTCTGTTAACACTCGAGGCATGGATTGTCTTGCTGGGGACCAGTCCAATTACAGAGCCAAACTACATCACTGGAGAGGTGCAGGAACTAGAAAGAGCACTTGGACTCAGTGAGGAGTGATTCTTGCTCTTCCCTTGCTCCAGGAGATGGTCTCCAGGACAGCATTTTTGTGACTGCAGGCCCACTGAATGCTGAGGCCAGTGTGCTACTGATGAAACGGTACTGGAAGGTGGTGGAGAAAAGAGCTATTCTCACACCCTGCTCTGACCAACATGCAGAAGAGAAAATAGTGTTGCTCTAGGAGTGGTCTCCTCATCCTCTTCAAGGTCTATCAGCAGAAGAGCACACACACTGAAATAAGAACCTCTGAGTGAAAGGCTCCTGCTGACTCACAGGAGAATGTGATGAGGCACCAAGAGAGAATTTCTATTTTCACTTCATGCCCAATGCAATTCTCCACTGAGCAGCATTGAGCAGATTTATCCCTGATGTAGAATCAGTTAAGGAATCTACATACACAAAAACATCCACTAAAATGCAGCCAGAACTTCTAACACCTAACAAACATGCATACAGACATGTACACATTAAACAGGTCTTTATCTGGCATCCTCTCAAACAGTCTCGCTTTTCTAAATATACTGCTGTCAACATGGAAGGACTCATTTTGTAATCTCTCCACTTTCTTTTAATTTATCTATGGATTTTTTTCTTCTCTCATCTTCATCTCCATTTACCCCTAGAGCATTCATCATTTGCAACAACCCTACTGGGAGAATCACGCTGGATGGCTTTCTGTTCCCTTCCAGCTAGAACATCAAATTGAAAGTAAGGTTTGTGCCAGGTTCAGTGTCAGCCAATATTCTTTCTATCTAGATAATCAACAGATATGATGCTACAAGTCTGATTCCATCAATTTCAATCCAGGTTACTGTGTGGTGTCAGCCTAACAGAACAAAACAAAAGCTCCTTTTTTTTTCCCCCGGGATGCAGTACACCTTTACATAATGCAGTGAAACTGCTTTCTCAAGCTGACACTAACAGGAGGCAACAGTTTTTCCATGGGCTGCCAGTACTGCAGAGATTGATCCTAAAAATCTTCAAATGACTGAAACGCCAGTGCCCATCCTCCTACAGTTCATGTGCAGTTCTGTACAACACATGGGCTTTCTGTATGGACAATTCAAAATGCTTTCCAAGCAAATTATAAAGCAGAGCTAGTATTAAAATGGTGATGGGGAAATATGAGAAGCAGCTTAATTTTCAAAGGCATTCAGACCTGATTCAGGGCCTTTACTCCAAATGGTCAGAAAATCCCTTGGAGGAGACCTGAAAAGAGAAGCTGAACCTCAAAACAGCAGTGGAGGACTGAATTTCTACTTAGCTGAGTGCTGTCTCCAGAAGTAAAACATGAAACAGCAAAAGAATTACAAAGGCACATTAAAAGTCCTTTTCTTAGGATCAGTTGTCATAGAGGATAACGCAATAGATAGACCCAGGACAACTGGCCTTTTTACAGGTGAGCTTAGGCAGAATATACTTGTCAGAAAAAGGTTCAGGGGTAAAAGGGACATCAAAATAAGGTAGGAGAGCTTTCATACTCATGGGATAGCCCAAGAGGGCATATTTAAAATCACATCACTTCAATTCCCAGAACAGTCCAAGCTGAGGAAAGTGACAAAGATAGCTGAAAACTGCTCTCTCTCCTGACTTCTAAAACAAGAGCTTAGGCTGTTAGAAATGCAACAAAAATTGGAGACCGATGCTATTCAGAGTGTTGGAACTTTCAGAGCCATACGTTGAACCAATGTGGGTCAGCAGGATTTTGGCTGAGAAACTCAGAAGAGTTCCTCTTATGGACTGAACAAACTATTCCACTACACCTCCCTATGTACGAAAGAGCCATGAGCTTTGCCTCACTTGAGAACCTAGAGGAGAGTACAGCGGTGAGCCTGTTCATAACACTAGGCTTGGACTAAATTCAACACCTGTGTAAAAGCTGGCCTTGAAACTCAGCTGAATGCACTGAGGCTCTTACATAAAAGGAGGGTAAAACTATGTGTTTAGTCACTTTTGGGCTCTGCTGTTCACATGCATATTACAAGACTAATGTGTAAAAAGGAAATGATACCGACATTACGTGAGCTCCTGAGACAGGACTGAGTTGTCTGGAGTCATGACATACCTCATAGAGGTCAATCATCACATTCCCCTCCAGCCCTTGACTACTCTTGACATTTTCCAAGGCCAGGGTGAAGTACACCCCTCGGGTGTCGGAGATGTACAGATTGTACGTGTCATTCTGGTTCCACTCTTGCACAGCTGCAAACACCTGATTCTCATCTGTGCTGATGACATGCATGTCCTGGGGAAAGAAAAGAGGGCAAGGTTACTAGAGGGAGCTCTGCTCTGCCATTTCCAAGGGCACCAAAGTAATTGTGCAGAAGCAAGAGATATATTTAGGCTGGAGTTTAATCGGAAACTGTAGACAACACCCCTGTAAGAGTATAATTCCAACCAGGAATACTTTACACCAGCGATTTTCTGCCAATTTTCAAAATGGTAATTAACTGATTAGGTGTTAATTAGCAGTACAGTGTTACACAGCAGCACTTTTCCCCACTACCAATACTTTAATTTTAATGAGTACTTTGTTTGGGGGTGAGAGAGTGTTGTTTATTTGGGTGTTTGGGTTTTTTGGCACCTGAATGATTCCACTTGTGATTCTGGAATCCCATATATTAAAAATGTGTTGTTTGCTGTGTTGTTTTTTTTTTTAAGGAAGAAAAAAGAGGCACCTGAAACATCTGCTTCTTGCCTAGCATTCGGAAACCAAGTGTGCTTGGAACTAACAAGAAGGATTTAACAGGTTAGCAGCGCTGCTCTTATTTATTATTTCTAATGACAGTGTCGACTGGAAGTCAAGGCCCTGGCCCACTGTGCTGAACATCTCCCTCTCCCCCTCCCCCAAGAAATACAGCTGAAAGACAACCCTAATCCTCACTGGATGTAATGAGCAAAATTGTAGTTATGTGAGGTTTTGTTTTACTCTGTTTGTTCTGTGTGTTATGGCAGGCAAGAAGGAATGAAAAGATTGTTCATTAAATCTTATTAAATGGTTATTAAATGCTTCTTCTTAAAAAAAAAAAAAAAAAAAGAAACTTAAACTTGATTTCCTTTTTCAATGCCTGAAGAAATTATTACCCAGCGGAAAAAGTCACCAAGAGAGAGACTGTGATGAGAAAATTCCCAGGCTCTATCTGCCCAGCACAGGCACCCTCAGTGCTTTGGTGCCATAAAAATCTGTGGAGGTAGGAAAATAAATGCAGTTTTCTTAGTATCAGGTGATTCCCAGAAGATTCAGCGGTTCTGTCTGGTTTTGGACAGATATCCTAAAGTTATTCTGTTTACAGTAATCTCAGTCAAGGCTTTCTATATGCAAAACCGGGAACTTTATCAGAAAGCATACTCTTCAGAAGCTGACGCTACTTCTTCCTTCTTTTAATAAGTCTTTGACAATTCACTTTCTCATGGTTTTGTAGGGGGAATTAATATTTCCAGATGCAGCCTTGTAATGTAAATGTGAAAAATAATATAATGAAGAAATCTGATCCATAAATTTGAAAGTAGATTCACCATAAAGTTATGATTCAGAACAGCTGTTTGTTCACTCAGATCTGAGTGCGGAATGGATGAATATTCACTTAATTTACTTACTTCTTTGCGCTGGAGAAAAAATTAGCCCAGAAGATGGGCTAGTTTTGTGCAGGAACTGATTGGTTTAAATCCTGAGGCAACAGGAAAGGCAATATAAGTCCCACTGCCTCCTACTAATTGTGGTTGTGAATAGTTATCCTCTCTTAGCTCCAGCTGTGCTAGCAGAAGTTACTGCTGCAGCGGTTTGTCAGAGGTTCCTTATTTCAGACTGTCACCCTGGTAAATCTGCTGGTAGATCTACGTGAGTAGGTGTTCCCAATGTGCTTCAGGCAACATTGGCTAGCACAGCACTAATCACAAAGTTAAACCTTTGCATATGTGGATATACACATGGACAGACCTCTCTATTTAAACAGAGAAACACTTTAGGTAGAACTTTATTTTTTGTCTAGTGAATGTACAGTTTCATTGACTTACCATTGTATTCAACAATTTTGTAATAACTAGGGGATAGATTTAAAAAAAATATAGTTTGATGAACACCAGAGAAAAGTAAACGTAATTTCATGAATGCTTAAAAAGTAAATAAGTTAATTTATTCGCTAGATGCTTTCCGAGTTTTGATCAGATCATGCTGGAAGATGGAAGTCTAAAGAAGATCCCAGTAAGCGTAAAAGAATTAAGCCAGCAGAAGTAGAGACTGAGACAGACTTGGCATAATATACATAGTGCAGAAAGTAAAAAAAAGACAGTGTTTTATCTCTTTGCCTTTGGGGATCAACTAACTTTTCCCTTTAGGGTGGCCTTGTCCAATAGATGCAGTAACAATGCAAAACTTTGATAGGAAGGGAACAATATAAGAGTATCAAACAGGTCTTTGACTAACGTAAAGATTTTTTTTTGTTTCCGCATAGGGAAAATTAAAACGAATCAGCCTATCATATTCATTTATATTTTATTTTTCACAGGATGTGGGTTGCTTTATAGGGGGGGAGGAATAACATAAAAAGCCTTCATCTCGACATGGACAAGACCTTCACCTCATCTTCCACTGCTACAACAGATCTTCATTTCACCTCCTTACAGAAAGGGACAAGGAAAGCGAAACAAGGCACCTTTTTCACACAGTCATCATCATCTTCAGGGGCTCCCCATGCACATTCCTACCAAAAGCCTGAGCCTGCCTCTCTCTGTTCCAGCACACAGTGGAAGTACATTCATATGCAGTTCTACTGTCTGTTCCTCCTGCCTTTCCAAAGACAGAAGTAAGAGCATGATACTGTGCATGGGTTTGATCAGGTGTCTATTCCGATGACTAAAGGCCAGGCTTTCTGAATTACTAAACACGCTTCAACTGCCCTTTTTGCACTTGGTCAGGGAACTTTTCTTCCCGCCAAGATAAATACCAGGGATGTGTAATGCCTGTTTTATCCTATCAATTACTGGGACTGTCAGCTGTTTTTAAGGTCTGTATTTAAGGATTTTTTTGTGATTATTCCTTCTTCCATGAGGATGTGCATCCTGAAGTTGAAAGAAGCTGATGAATTAAAAACAGAGGTACCATACACAGCCATCAGTATTCAGCCCAGCACCTGCTAAGGACAGGTCTTTTTAAAAGAGAAATTGCTTAGCTTGCTACAGTATTCACAGGTGTCTACCCAGTGCATTAGTCTAAAATGATGTGAATGTACCCTGTGTGTACATTTAAGGTGATTATCATGAGTGACATTGCAGTCTGTGACAGAGCCCACATTGTGGTGCTGTGCTACAGGATAGGCAATACCAACCTCCAGATCAACATCACTGCACAAATAACAAGTCTCAACAAAGAGCATTTACAGGGTTAACACAACCTGTATGTACATATGCAGGCACTTCTTGTATGGGAGAGAGTTTCAAGTTCATTTAGGCTTTTAATCAAACTGGCTACCAGGCGATCAATGCCAAGCACACGAATATTTTAATTTTTATTTGCTGTAGGCCATTCCTGTCTGAGCAGCAGTATCACCTGCCAAAGCTGCTTGCTGTCACACCTCTCCAGTTTAGGAGGTGTGACACGCTAAGACAAAAAGCTTGATATTTTCATCTTCAATTCCAGTAGTCGCTTAGTATTGTTTACCATATTTGGCCCCTCTTTCTTAGCTGAAGAAGATAAAAGAGAATTTAGGCATAAAAAGCTGTGTGTTTCAATTCCCTGAATGCTTTGTGCATTTCTCATAAAAGCAGCTATCCTGCTTTGATAGCAGCCTCCTAGACAGCCACAGCTCTACTGTAGCTCCTTCCAAGCCAAATGTAGCTCTTCAGTCTTTGAAGATATTCTGAGATTGTGACAAAGCATCTTATCTCCTTAAACATCTGCCTTTTTCTTTGGGTCAAATAACAAAAATGTATTGCTTCAATTTCTATTTTCCGAGAACACATCACAGTTTAATTGTAGTGCATTTTCCCTGGCTCTCTTTGAGAAGGTAGACAGCTGGAAAAATAAGTGTGGGCTAAAGGAGACAACCACTTCAAAGCAAGCAGTCTCTCTAAAGATGGTCTGAATCAGCTGTAAAGGATGATTTTGTTTTGGGTTTTACAATAACCATGCTAAAAATTCAACTCCTTTCCTAAGAGCTAATTCAAATAACAACTGCTTAAATTTGATTTGAATTGACAGAGTAATTCCTTCCTGCTTGGACAGGAAGTTTTAAACCTACCTATCTTTAAACATGGCTGAAGATTTTGGGATAGAGCACAGTTCTCCTACGTCAGAACCAAAAAGATATTATGGCTTCTGTTAGGGTCCTCAGTGTTCCACAAGCTGGGTTTTCAGGTGTTATAAATGGGAGTAGGTAAGTTATGGCATTTATTGCCTGGTTATATGATGGTCATCCAGTCAATCCAATATGAACAGGTCAGGTGGGTTGAGGAATCAAAGACAGTCAGTTTTGACATTAGCTAAATTTTTCCTTTGAATATTTCCACCTACACCTGGTACACTTTCAAATTATAGGAAAATACTGACCTTTCTTTTTTTCCTTTTGGCAATTCTTGCTGAATTTCTGGGAGTATATTTGTTTCCAGATATTAGATCTCGCATAGAATTCACAAGATCATTTGCTACCCTTGATCTTAAATTTCATTTAAGCGAGACTACATCAATAATGAAAAGACCTCAAAAAAAAAAAAATTCTCTGTCTTTGTTAAGAAGCCATTAGGAGCCCAGCCGCAAAATGGATATTTCTTCAAAATGGAGCTAACATTTTATATAGGTCTTTTAAAAAATTCAGCTCCAGAAGGCAGCAATAGCCTTTCAAGCTCCAATGCTAATTCACCATTGTTCTTAATTAGAGAAGATATGGAGCAGGCACACAAAGACATCTCTTTGCTTGGTTCCCATTAAAATCTGCTAATGAGGCACAGCACAAAAAGCAACCCACTTAAGATAGGGACAGGAGAAGGGCATTTTAAGACCAAAAAAAAAAAAGGAAAAAAAAAGAGTCCCCTCCCAAACTAATTAAGTAACCATAAAGAAATGGTAATTGACATGGGCTGTGGTATCTGACTACATTTCATGCTGATGTCCTTGACTAGCCAAAGCGCTGACTTTGTTTTCAGTCCTCTATTCCTTGTAAATGTTCCGTTAAAGAATTATATTTTCAGTTAAAGAAATGTATTTCCACTCATTGCATGTCATCTTGCAGTTACTTGTGCTGGATTCAAGAATTTCTGTATAATCAAAATATTTCTAGGTTCACATGGGCATTCCAGCAACAGACACCTACCTTGGGCAAAGCGTACTTTGGCAGCTTCATCTGGGAAAATGCATTTCTCCTATACGAAACATAATAATGTGGCCTTCCTCCTGATGTCAACTACAAGAGAAGCAGGAAAGTTATCATCAAGATTGTTTTAAAATATTTTTTTTACTATCATGGAAAATATCAAGGAAAAGCTGTCAAGGGAAATACCACCATGTTGATGGCAAGGACTTAAAACATTGGTCCAATGAACAGTGGCTGAAAATAAAAGCAAGAGCAATCAGTCCCATTTTCTGCCAAGAGAGACAAAGCTCAGAATTTCAGGTGAAATTCTGGGGAAATTGAAGTCCTGGCTTCACTTAGGCCATTATGTCACCTGCTGATACCACAGCTGTCCTCTGCCCTACCACAAAACAACCTTTTCTTCACTATTTGCAGAGCTGCTGTGTGGGTTATTGGTTACATCAGCAGACTGGCAGATATGATGCTTGATTTCTGTTTCTGCCTCCAGCTTTGGTTCCTGTGTGGCCCTGTACAAGCCATCACATGTATCTGTTATGAGATCAGCTAAGCATTCACAGCTCCTGAAGGCAGAAGTAGCTCAGTTGATTTGGTATTTCTTTGCTTCTGGCCATTTATTTAAGTGCCTAAATACTGACGGCAAGACCTTGAAAATGCCAGGTTAGCTCAATGTGAGGTTTCATTCCCTACCACTTATTAAAGGTGGGGAAAAATAGAAAGGAAAAAAAGTTGTCAATGTTATCTGGCTTCCAGTGCTGCTGAAATATAATCAATGTTTGTAAAGTACTTCAAAATCCTCAGATGAAAGATACTGAAGAACAAATATTCCATGTGATTCTCCATGTAGAACTTTGCTTTAATTGCCTGATATCCTGGTCTATCAAGACTTTTTTTTTAATAGTGTTTTAAAACACATTGCAGTAGTTTAAAACGTGAAATACACAGAGGCTAGGTTCATATCAGATTGAGTAAAATAAGAACTATTTCTCGTTGTAAATCTCCTTAACAATTTTTTTTTAAAGGGAAACAGATAAAAGTTAGGGGAAGGAAGGCCAAAAACACTGCTTACGAGAGGGTGCGAGTTTATAAGTAAAACACAGTGTAGTGGGAGAAATAAATCCACATTCCCTTCTTACTTTTGAGCCCACTAACTGTCACTGCAAATGCCTTAGTTGCAGGAAAGATAGGCAGAGATCAGAAAGGCAGTGAAGGCTAAGGGAGGGTGCTCAGCTTGTTTATCTATTCTTCCAAGACTTTACTGTCTGGTACAGGGCTCCTCATCCTCTGAAGAGCAGTGCCTGGGATAAGGCATGGTCCAGCATCAGCCACAGCATCTTATTTAGCAGTTCCTTGCCAGCCAGGTACATATGTAACCACTTGAGAATCCCATTGACTGCTTGAAACAAAGCAGAGGTTGTTTCCAGGGATTACAATATTATTATTTCATAACTGTAATTGTCAATTATTAATGATTGGCAAATACTATCTTTGTGACCTGTTATGTTAATTTCTGTTGAAGAATCCCAAGAAGCTTAAGGATTAAAATGGGAGCTTTCCAAATCCAAATATTACATGATATCTCTGCAAAATGCATCACAAATGGAATAAAGTTGTGCGAGTCCCATTGGGCATTAAGGGGAACATTGTAAGAGGCTCTCCTCACATGCTCCTCCTCATACCATACTGCTAGTGCAGAGGTGGAACAAGGCCAAAATTTGACAGCACTGGGAACACTATACAACAGTTTATAGACAGAAAGAGAAATGCATGAAAATACAAAAAAAGGTAGATGGAAAGGTAGACAATCTCCCCAGCATTGACTTCAGATGAGGCAAAGGAGTTGGCTTCTCCACGTTGTGTAATAACATCACGTCAGAACAGAGAAGAGTAACAATCTTGGAGAGCACAGAAAAAAAGCACGAGTGATGAAGTTATGAATCAATTCACATATGAAGAGAAATTCCCAAGCCCATGTATCACTCAAGCCACAAACACAGTTCTTCTGAACTGAGAGTGCGTGGTTGACCAGTAACGCATGCCCCTGTTTCCCTTACCACATAAACATTTAATTTATGCCTCAGACACACTACGCACAAAAGCTATTCTGGAACATATGTCGCAGATTTATTAGCAGATGATTTAGACTGGTGTTTATTACTGAGTTCATTAACTCAAGGTAATTAACAATCAGCTCACCCAATTTAGAATATCAGTTCTCGGTCCTCTCTTTTCCCTCCATGCCTAAATGTGGTAGGATATAAACTGTCTGGAAAACCAGTTTAGTCCTAATGATTTCCAGTTCACCTCTGCTTCCTGCAATTCTGTTGTGGTTTTTTTGGTCCTCTTCAGCTGTTATTAAAAGGACACTGGTAGTCTAATGAAACCCACAGTAGTTGGATCTATTCACCAGCTCTCACCTGGAACACAGCTTGGCTGAGTACATCTCGTCTTCAGTCTTTTCACTATAATCACAAATGAGGCATAACAATAAAGCCTGATTACTCCTTCCTTGGTTCTTCCCCTGACTCCCTGCCTCCTCTTCCATTTTCCTCTCATGCTCCAAAAAGCTTTGGTCTACTCCCTTGTAATAGCAGACACATCACTTCAAGACTGGGGATTAAAGCAGTAGTCCTAGAGTGCTGATGAAATTGCAGGGAATGGCACAGAACACTCTAGTACCTACGGTAGATGCTCCAGGCAGGAACTTTATGATCTTACAGTGACAAGATATTAGAGGCAAAAGGAACATTATTAGCATTGTAATGAACTGCTACAATTCACTCAGTGCCTTTGGTATTTGGATCCAGTGTTGTCTGATTAGTTAGGAGCTAAAACATGCAAAGGAATGTAAGAAAAAATAATATAATATAGAACGATACAGTACAAAATAACAGAATAAATAAGAGAAGATGGTGTTTTGCACCTGAACAAAGACATAATCATCCTGGACAATCAGGGAGTTATGGTCAATATAGCCTGGAAAGGGTTTGCTGCGAATGGCTTCACTGCAGTTCTGCATCTTGCAGGTGATGTATTGGGCATCTGAAAGGAAAAGAACAAAACCAAGACACTTGAGATCCTGAGCGTCAATTTTTCCTGCTGTCAAAAACTTGTTTGCTGAGGCAGCATTTCTGCTTTTCAGCCTCATGTGACATGAAGTGACATCATCCATTCAACGCAACACAACACAACACAACACTTCTTTCCCTTACATCCCTCGCAGCACCACCCTCGATTACTTTCTTAAGTTCCTTCCTTCTTCACCTACCTTAGCCTCCCATTCTTTCTTTCATTCCACCCTATATCAGATATTGCTCCTTTACACCAAGAGAGAGCCCACTCTTGTGGTTCCCTGCTGGAAGTAGTCCAGAGGCAGCATTTGAAGGTGGCACAACGAAGGGCTTGTAGCTCAGGTCTGGCAGAAACATAGTCAAGGGTGAGTCATTCAGCACTGTTAGCTGCCCTGTGGAGCTTACTTGAATGTTACCCGGGCTTAAGGTTAAAGCAAGGAACTGAGTGAGGGAACAACAGCGTGGTGAAGGACCCTTTACAGAGGCAACAAATGGTCCAAGTCCTGCGACTCCCAAAGTATGGGTCTGAAGAACTGTGTCTAGGCTGCAGGACAGATACTCTATGTGCTGAGCCTCTACAGTCTCCCTCTCATCCTCATGGTGTGGGATTTGCTGTAGAGCATGACAACTTCTCCATGGTCACATGCTGGATTTCTTCACAACTTGGCCAAGGTCCAGTGCATACACAAGTACAAAAATACCTTCAGAGGACACCTGCCCCATGGTGTCCCCACTGAGAACGTCTTCCACAGCACACCTTTATATTTCCTACAGCACTTATAATCTGCAGAGTAATTCAGATCACCTTGGAAAGTAATTCAGACCACCTCCTGTTCAGGGATTTTACCTACTTCTCTGTTGACAGTGTAGGTGGATGCACTCTGGCAGACCTCAGCAATCATTCCACACTTTGTTGAAACTAGAGGCGTTATTTAGTTTGAAACGTATGACTGATTGAAACTACTAACTTAAATGCAGTCCCCTAAAGCCATTGTATCCACTGTCACTGTATGGGATGTCTTCACCTCCTATTCTGAAGTACTGCAGGGTGCTCAGCTCATAATCCATCACCTGAGAGAAACAATTTGAATTTCATAATGGTGGTAATTTATCCTAGAACACAGAACAAGATTCTCAGTATTCAATTTGGGCTCTTTCAGATCAATTAAGAAGTTGCACTTTGTTTAATGACAAAGCTGATTTACAGGAAGAAGGAGTTGGGCATTTTAGCATTAGCACTTACATGACAGAAATACTACACAGCATTTAATGCTGGAACTACTTCTAATCTTTTTCCTTGTTGGAGAAGCACAGCCCCTTGTTTCAAATAATTACCACCTTCTGATCAGAGAAGTAGCATTCTACACTGAAATATAAATGGTTGGATTTTCACCAATGCATATTAGATCTTGATTTTATTTATAATATATCATTTGACATTTGTTTCCTTGTTTCTAAGGGCTGTTGACTTCTGCCTGAAACAGACGTGCAGGGTAACGAACCTTAAGGAAAGTTTGATAAGGAATTATTTTACCCTGCATTTTCAGAATTCTTGCAATATATAAAGTGCTAAGTAATATTAGTCACTGCAGTTTATAACATTTTATGCTTTTGCAGCTCATTGCGAAACATTAATCAATACAGCTCGGACAGCACGAACGAAATGCATTTCCCTTCAGAGGGACAGGACTTTTTCCACATTAGCCACGAGAGGGCAGGGAACGACGTAACTCCCAGCCTGCTCATTCCAGCGAGCTCAGGAAAGTTCCCTTTCAAGAGTTGTTCAGCTCTCTATCCCTCTGCTCCCAGGAAGGAGAGGGACAAGGGGATCAGAACCTCTTGCACCACCCGATAGTATTGTGTGGTGCAGCATGTCTCCTCCTTGTCTAAGAGAATACATCCCTCCACCTGCAACACAACCAGTTACCACTCCTCCTGTTTAATTTGATCCATTGTACCATGAAAGAATAGGCCCTGTTCCTGTCTCCACTTTCATGGAATCACGGAATGGTTTGGGTTGGAAGGGACCTTTGAAGGTCATGTAGTTCAGCCCCCATGAAACAAGTAGTGTCATCTTCAACTAGATCAGGTTGCTCAGAGCCCCCTCCAACCTGACCTTGAATGTTTCCAGGGGTAGGGCATCTGCCACCTCTCTGGGCAACCTGTTCCAGCATTTCATCACCCTCAGTGTAAAAAACGTCCTTTATATCTAGTCTAAATCTATCCTCTTTTAGTTTAAATACATTACCCCTTGTCCCATCACAACAGGCCCTGATAAAAAACATTGTCCCCATCTATCTTACAAGCCCCCTTTGAATACTGGAAGGCTGCTATAAGGTCTCTCCAGAGCCTTCTCTTCTCTGGGCCTAACAGCCCCAACTCTCTGAGCCTCATAGGAGAGGTGTTCCAGGACCTGCTCCAACAGGTCCATGTCTTCCCTGTGCTGAGGGCTCCAGAGCTGGATGCAGTACTCCACGTGGGGCCTCACTCTGTCTCAAGAAGGTTCTTGAGTGAAATGCCTGCCAATCCTGAGCTTAAACAAAGCAGCATCAGCTGAAATGGCTGGCTTCATTACCCCCTAGGCCACAGGCAAGACTGGGTGGCTTTTCATACAGAATCACATGCAATCACAGAATGCTAGGGGTTGGAAGGAACCTCTAGAGATCATCTAGTCCAACCCCCTTGCCAGAGCAGGATCACCCAGAGTAGGTCACAAAGGAACACATGCAGGCGGGACGATACATGGGTGACACATGGGATTGTATCACCCAGCGTAGAGGTATGTAAAAAGAGACCTCTGCTTCTCACTGTGTTTTCACCCCCACCCCCCACCACTTCCTTTTACTTTCATGAGCACACCAGTCATCTGGAAGACACATCTGGAGATTGCAGTGCTGTCTTGCATCCCATGCAAACTGGTCCTCCTACCCATGGGGAGGTAACAGGATGGGTGCTGTTGGGGCCAGCCAGCAAGGAAGATTAAGGACTGTCCTCCACAAGAGGTTTTAAAGAGCAGGCGACGTTGCCATCCATTAGAAGCAACTGAAATTTTTTCGATCCTGTTTTAATGGAGGAATGGGGACTATGTCTATTTCTGCTGTGATCACAGGAGTCTGTGCAGCAGTGATTGTACCATTGATGAAGATTTACTAAGGCAATTCCTGTGAACTTTTACAGTGCAATTCTCCACGGCTTCAAGTCTAAAATGCCAGTAATAACTACTAAAGGGCAGAGCACTGAAATTGCTTAAGCTAATCTCCCAAACAGCCAAACCCTGAGATGTGCACACCAAGAAAAGCTCCCTCTGCTATGGGAGACAGAAAGAAGGAAAAGCAGGCTTCTTGCAGTGCCTGGACCCCTCTTTTTTCCTAAGGGAAGTTTTGCTGTGCTCATATTAACTCAAGGATTTGGTTTCAGCATTTGATTCTCCTGGACATCTTATGTGATTCTATTGGTGGAGATTTGTAATTTAGCATTAATTAATGTCAATTAATGTATTCAGTTGCTAAGCTCGGGAATTAATTTCATTAGTTTTCCTGCACAGATGTTTTCCCTGCCATAGGTAATTAGGACATTATGCTTTTCATTCCCAGATCCCTCACC
The DNA here is from genome assembly GCA_020746105.1 of Trogon surrucura. NCBI lineage: Eukaryota > Metazoa > Chordata > Aves > Trogoniformes > Trogonidae > Trogon > Trogon surrucura. Next base: position 12,098,587 of record CM036621.1, on the reverse strand, counting down.
TCCAACAACAGCTGCTGCTTTTAATATATGACAACAAAGTCATGCTGTGCCTGGAGAGAAGAACATAGCAACTCTCAGCTCTTACACCCCCAGACACTTTGATTTTGACAGGTTTAGACACCTAGAGTAGGATTCTTCTTAGGGAATGGCAGCTATTTCTAGAGAGGAAGCAAGAAAAGTCACAGAATACAAAAATGGGAGAGACATCTTGTAAGGGAAACCTCTGACATGATTAAATCTGCTTCAGTGGTGAAAGACAATTGCAAATGGTAACACAGATGAAAAGTTAAGAGTCAGGGAGACCTCGTGCCATGAAATATTTTAGCCTTTTCTGTTTAGCTCGAGCTCCATGTTAATGTGTCCTCAAGATAAATGCATGTAGTTTGTCCCAGAGACATTTCCTGGCTCAGTGAATGGAGATGGAAGGTCATTGGTGGTTACTGGAGGCTGGTGAGCTTCTGGCAAAAAGTACACAGGGTAGTTTCCAAATCCCTTCCTATAAAGTAGTGTAGGACTTTCTTCAGGATTCTTAGCTGCCAAGTGTTATTTTGGATGGTATATCAAACCCTAATACCTTCTGCTTTCTAGTCTAAGCTTGCATGTATACCTTTCAAAAACCTTGTTTGATCCCATAGTCAGAGAAAATATTCACTGTACTCACTGTAAATGTATAATTTTTAATTTTTATTGTTTTAAAGTCATTGAGGAATGTGACCTTCTCTCTGCAGATAAATCCACTAAGGACAAATCAGAGGTTATGCAAAGAGTATCCACATAATCTATGACTTGTTTGTCTTTCAGATTTGCTATGAAGTATCCCAGCTCATTACTGAGCAGCTGAGACATTAGGGATAGTTTCTGCTTTTGAAGGATGACTGGTATCCTGTAACTAATGAGCCATAAGAACATGGTAGTAACATCTCTCACTGAAAGACCCAGGCCTGTAGCCTCTCTCCAACAGTGACTAATAACAGAAGCCTAGAGAAGGTTATAAGAATTTGTCCAAGTGCCTTTTTAGTCCAGCTGCACTTTCAGCATCAAGAACCTCCCATGGCAATAAGTTCCACAATTTAATTGAACGTTCCCCAAACTTTAATCTTTCTACTCCTTTTTTTTTTTTTGAGAAACAAAATGACTGCTTTTTATCCATTTCCATCTGGTCTGGATGCTAATTTGTGAAACATTTATGATATGGGAATATATTCACAACTCTCTAGGACTCAGCAATTGCAAAGCAATTAACCAATAATGAAGATCAGTGAAATGAAGCCATTTCATTTACTAACTACTCACAAACCTGTTTTTGTCCTGCTGATACTCTTTCTTCATTGTACATCAGAGTCAGGAATCTTTCTCTACATGGGAAGGTATATCCTCTGCCATTTCTGGCATAAGGATGTCATTAGAGAAACTAACAGATATTATTCTCCAGGACACATACTAATCACAGTCAGGAAGAAATACTAAACACAATCAGGAAAAAAAAAATCATTGCATAGATTTAAGGCACTAAGGGAATTAATTTACCACAGTTAGCAAAAGACTGTCAGGCAAGGTTGCCTACTCATTTTTTTCCACAGCAGTAATTATTTTATTCTTCCTAGCAATGTTCTGTAAAAACAGAAATCAAAGTCCTAGCACAACTTTGTGATTCAGACACTATTGGCTCAATGCTCAGTCCCTGTTGATCAGCAAGCAGAGCATGCCTGCTAAACCCAGGTGAGGCCTTGCTCTTACCTCCAATCACAGCAGCACCTAAATTACCTTTCAATAAGAAAAGTTGTTATGCAAGTCAGTTCAGAAGAAGAAAAGCAAAGGAAACAAAAGTACTTTCACATTAGAAAAACTCTTAGCTTCTTTCATTCACACTTTTAAAAGATTTACATAAATTCAAAACTTTACTCAAAACGAATTGGCGTCTATCTACATAAGTGAATGCATATCATAAATGTAACAGTTGGTTTTCTTGACTTGTATCTATAGAAACTGATACTTGGACACTCACTGAGTCAGCTTTGCCATTCCTTTGGTGGTCCAGTGGGTACCCAGTTAGTCTCCAAATGCCTTGTAGAAATTCACCTTTGATTCTTACCACCAGTCTGGATTTCTCAATAGGCATCGCCTAAATAAAAATTACCTCCCATGTCAATTAGCTTGAATCAGGCATTACTGGGATAACGCTCCCTAGCTCAAATCAGATCAGACCGTGAATTAAGGATCTTTCAGGACTTGTGTATTCTTTACAAACCTAAACCTCACATGCCATTAAGTTTATACATCTGCTAAAAGAACTTCAAGCTGCATTTGAGGAAAACTAAATTTAACTTCCACCAGTCATTCTGCCTGCTGACTGTGGTGGTGAATGTAATAGAAAGAAGCTTATTGTGTGGTTAAGAACTGTAGGGGATTAATTGTCTTACTGGATTTTTGACCTGAAACCAGACCAAAAAAAAATAATCACAATTCCTGCTGACTTTGCCGGCTCGCCTTTGATCCTGTTCCAAAATCAAAGTGGAACACCAGGGACACCCAAGCAGGCAAATGGAAATGTGAGATAAGGTTCATATGAACTTCCTCCAACCAGAAAAATCAGTTTTACCACTGTGCTCTCAGTCCCAGCTAGACTTGGACTGGGCCTGAAGCCTTTAAAAAATGAACAAAACCATCACATTTGACAAGACGAAAATTTGCCTGGTGTTCCCAAAATTTACAGAACAGTATTAAAACAAAAAATGGCAATGATTAGCCCTGCAAAACTTTCTCCACCACTACAATTAAATTGCACAGTCTGTTCTCAATTTGTTCATCACTACCTGCACCCTAGTTGGATGAGACAGTGTGTTCAGGAGGAGTCCAGATTTTTCAAGATGCAGAGAAAAAAGAAAAAAAAAAAAGTAGGGAGAGTATGTGCTGAGGCACAACAATGCTAGTCAGATCCTCAGTGGATGTAAATCAACATGCCACTGGAGTTATACTGATTTATGCCTGCAAAGAGACTCCTGTTTTGGTCCTTGTAAACCTTTTACATTACGTATATAAACATAATAAATAAAATCCACAGACAGACCATAATCAGGGAGCAGAGACAGAGTTATTGGTGTTGTAGCAGGGAAAGCCCAATACTAAGGTTGTTGCTGATAGATGTTCTCAAACCACCCTGCCAGGGAGACAGGCTAACACTGTACTCTGCTGACATTTCTACTTCTCGCCTAATGCTGCTGTTGTACTACTCAGCTTCTTCTGGAAACGATACCAGCACAAGAATTAAGTGGTTTTTTCTTATTTGTACTGAGTTCAGCAGGTTTTTGCTTAGTCCTTATACTTCCACCACAGGACCTTTTATTTTATTTTACAGATTGTGTGGTTGTTTCCACGCCACTCCCCTTTCTTTCCTTCTTTCTCCCCACATTGTTTTGGCAAGTCTACCTTCTCAAATTTAATCCTTTTATTGAATTTTTACACTTGGTTGACTCTCAGAAGAGATACTCTAGACAAAGTATAAATAAGTAAATACAAGAACATCTGGAAAAAAACCCACAGAAATCCCCCCCAAAAATATTTGTAGATTACTCTCAGCTTGAAAACAAAGGTATCTTTCTCACTTCAGCACACTCCACCCCATCATTCCACTGGTGGCAACACACCTACTTCGTTCCAGGGGAGAAAGGCTTATTCATCTATTGAAGGGTCACAGTTATTTCATCCAGGAAATGGAGACTGATTTAGGACTTGCAAGAAGGCTCTAACAGCCAAGACACTTGAATATACCAACTCAGTCAAGGTAACTAGAGTAATGGACCATGTGCACACTCTTAGCCTGTCTCAGTCTCAAAATCCTTTGCCCTGCAGTGCTACCAAATGTTTTCCGTGAAAAAAATGCTGTGATGTGTTCCAGGGTTACTGCTTCCAGTAGTAGGACTACTCGCTGTAGTCCTCTACTAGAGACCAACACACCCAGGAACAATGAGTAAAACAAGAACATGAACTCACTGAAAGTCCAACATTTTTCTTATATTGCCAGTGAGCTGAGCTGGGAACCTCCTGACTCATGACCAGAAATTTCATCTAAATCATTGATTTGCAAGAGGGGTCACCCGTGGCTGAAGGTTTGACACTATCACTATATTTACATTAGTACTTCTGTCGCTGCTTAAACAGAAAATCTTAAGTCATATTGCCCCACAACTAATCTAAGTACACAGAATCAGTTACCAGAGCTCAGATGATGAGCAATAATCTGTCATTCCACAATTCTTTATTAATGTGCCTAACTCCTTGGTGAGGCCAGTTTCATTTATCCATTTTTTTTTCCAGTTTCCACATTAAGAGCTGTAATAAAGCTTACTGATTTGTTAAGCACTCATGAAGTCTTCTGCAGAAACATGCTATAGCTGTGCAAAGTGTTCTTATTATGGCCTAAGAACTCAAACAAGACCATTCAAGACATTTTGAGAATGGCACTGTGAGCTGAACATCCCTCAAAAGCATCACAGTTCCTTAAACACCAATTGTGGTGCTTCATCTCAACGACTTCAGATTCTTAATGCCTTTTAACAGTAATATTTTGCACTGAAATAGACGCTGTCCTGTTCAAATATTTCATTCTCATTTAGCATATCCTGAGAAACAGAAAGCGTTATGTTCCCCAGCCTTGTCGCCACATTCAGGTAAGTGAAATTGCGAGGAGAAATAATAACTGGAGACCACAAACGATAAGAAATAGAGACACTACATTCTTTCACTTTTACTAATCTTGCATATCTCAAAATGGAGAGACCTTTAAAACTTTATGGTTTCTATTGCAACTGTTTCTTTCCTAAATTGATCTACCGAAGCATTCTCTTTCACAATAAATTTCAGTAAGTTAAAATCCTGATTACTTTACAGTTACCTTTTCAGACAGCTTTAAAGTTTCTGATGACAAAATACCCATTTTAAGAAACACCACTGTATTTGGGGGTACAATTCAGAGGAGAATTTTACCTATTTTCAAAGGAATTGACTGCATCATTAATACTTACATATTGCAAAGGCTAAAAATCTGCTTGTTACTTTGCAGCAAAGCTGCTTTTTACAGAGGAAACAATATGAAATCACAGCGATTAGAACAACGGCAGCCAGGTTTTCGGTGTGAAGCCTGCTTGAGGCAATCCGGTGTTGTGGAAAAGAAGTCCATGAAGGAAGAACTGCAAAGGCAGTGGAGTTCAAAGACAAACTTTGAGGAAAAATGGATGGGAGGAAAAAAGGCTAGCGGGTGTCTTAGGGTGTCTGAGAGAATTTAAAGCCAATTAGAAGAATATTTTGGAGTTGTACGTAAACAAGGCTCCTGGAATAGAGAAAAGCACCTCAGAAGACAAAGAAGGGAGGGAGAGGTGGTAATGAAAATGAAAGACAATGACAGGATGAGCAGTAACAATAAAGAGTACGCTTAGGCTGGTCATTAAGAAGTTTTCAATGTGAGAGAAATGAGGTACTTTTCAAAGGTAGTACCTAAGGCAGAGTATCCCTGGTCTGTTAAAACAGTAAAGCTAAGAACAAGGTGATACTATCCACTGTGTGAAACAACAGCTGCTAGATTCTGTGGCCCAGGAACTTCTCTCCAATGCCATGCTCTCTTGAACAAAAACCACATAGGAAGAAAGAAAAGTGCTGCATATACAACTCCAATCACTGCCTATCACCTGTTCTTCCTTACCATGTTCTAATCCTTTCACAGCATGTTAATGCCAACTTTTTTGCCTTGCTGAAAAGATTTCTCTTCTTACAGACCTGTCTTGGAACAGTCAAAACCCTCATATTAAATGAGTGAATCACCAAAGCGAAGTCAGATTTCCATCATGATATTGCATGGCTACAAGAATATAAAGGCAGTCCAGAATACTACAATATTTGGAAGCTGATGTACTTACGACCATCCACTGTCTTTGCCTCCAGGTGTACGAGATCAAGATCTCTACCAGACCCCATCATAGACCTGTAAAATACAGATCAATGCAAAGATGTTAAAAGTAGCATATACCATGACTGGCTGAGATACTAATTCCACAGAACATCCTGTTTAGCTGGATCTAAACTTCATACTCACAAGTAAGAGCTGATTATTTTGAAAGCATTTTGGAGTTTTCTTTTAATGGAACATTTGAAAGTTCAAATCAATGCCACTTTACTTATGAGTTCCTTATTTCTGACCCTTTCACTTCTTTCTACCTGTAGACTTGTTTCTGTTCTCACTGGTGCCTGACATTTTAGCCTGACTCCTGGTTTGGTCAGAAGGATACATTTCAGTTCTGAGTGTGATACAGAAGACTTTAATTGATGGGATAATAGTGTTTTCCAGCATACTAATTATAGCTGTTCTTTTATATTGGCCATTTTATGGACATTTGCTTAGTTGACACTCTTAATGACCAATATTCCCTCATTAATTAAGAAATTTTAAAAACCCATTTAATCCTGAGACATTTTATCACTTCTGAGCTAATAAAAACAGTGTTCCATTAATAAAAGAAATGTCAGATTGACTCAGAAAATGACTGTGTGTTCATTTCAATTAACAAGCAACAACATAAACACATTGAGCACTGCAAATCAGGGATTTACAGACTTAAGGTTTGCTTCTACTGTTGAGATTCCTGTGAACTGGCACTGCTGGCCTCAAAAACTCCCCAGGACAGCCCAAATGGCCAGTGGTTTGATGGACAGTCTGAATTATGGCAGTGCTGACTGCAAGGATGTGCCTATCCTGCTGTACAGCAGCCTCAGCAGCACCTCTGACTATCAGCCTTGTTTCTGGTCTTGGTTGTATCATCCAAGTCATAATCTTAGATTAAGGCTAAGGGTTAAACAACCAGTTTCTTGTTAGCTGCCTGACCTCCAAGTTAATAGATGCATGAGGGAAGAGAAACATTCATTTCCAGGGACAGACAAATTAGATGCTGTTCTGTTGAAAGCTTCATTATTTTTCAGAAAATCAAAAGTGAAGTTCAAACAGTAATTTAGACCTTAATTCAGTTCCCACTGACTGCAATCAGAGACAACTCCAGCCCTTAATCATCATGTGCATTAACTAATAACCGTTATAAAAATGTTAACAATAACAAGACTATTTGTGTCCTGATTAATCCTTAGCTTTGCTTGACAAAATCTGCAACAATTCTCTAGCTAGGAAAGGTTGAATTTTTTTGTTCTCCATTGCTTTCATCTCTTTTCCATTTTTAACAACAATTATGGCAAGGTCAACTTCCATTTAAAATCTCTGTTTCCTGATAATTGACACCAAAGTGGGTGTGAAGGGAGTACCTTCCTACGGCATTTTTCCTTTACCTGCTATCATCATCAGATTTAGGGCCAAAATGCTGGGACTACTAGTTACAATTCAGTTGAAGATGGATGGATGTCAATAACAAACAACTCTAAAAAACCGCAGAATGGACTAAGCTCATAACTGGGCATATTTCCTTTTTATTCTTGTTTATTCAAGCAGGCTTTAAGCACACCTGGCAACTGGGCTATTGCAGAAGAAACAGTACACCTTTGTCGGCGCATTCCTCCTCCTGTCCTCACACGGCCCCGTGGGGATGTGAAGTCTCCAAAAAAACAACAATAATACTCCACAAATTTGAACGCATTGTCCCTTCATAAACACACAACAATGGTATCCATCCAGCAAAGAACTTGTTGCCCTAATTAAAGCCTGTGAGTCTACGGTCAGGTGCTTGGTGAGTTTCCTCCTCACGGTGCTACTCTAACCCCAGAGAACACCTCTGCAGCATCTTCTCAGGCAAAGGCAGCTAATTCAGAATGAGACGTCTCACTATTGGATGGGACATGACTGTCAATGTTGGTTTCACTTGTGATATGAGCCACAGTTTACATCAAACTCTTAAATGTCTTAAGAGCAGCATATAAATACTTGGACCTACCAAGCCCTCAAAGTTAGAAGGCTACAGCTATAGTAACCCATATATTACCTACTCTCACACTGTGACAGCCAGTATGTGGACTGTAGAAGCTGCAACTCTAGGGAGAATTAAGCCATTAGTTGTGCCAAGGATGTACAAAATAGGGACACATGTCTGGTGATACACATTATCCATCTACTCAAGGGCTTCCTTTCTTTTGATGTTTCCTAATCCCCGAAAATTAGAAATGTGATGATGAATGAAGATGAAAACTAAGACCCAGGGGATCTAAGGGAGTTCCTGAAGTCAAACAGGACATCTGAGGTGGAGGCAAGAACCATATCCAGGTTTCTCTACCTGCCAGATCTTTCTTCCTAGCTTAGAAAATACACATTCTATTGCTTTGATGTATAATAGGCTTAATTTAGTTGTGACAAGGTCACAGTCAGACCCATAATATTAAATGATAACATGAGCAATCAGTTGCAAGGGACAGGCAAAATACAAATACATATCTGCTCAAATAAATATTAGTTTTACACAGCTGACATCCAGAAATATATCACTGCTGAGAGCTTACTGAACACAAGCTTTTCAAAGTCACATTTTCTTTTTTCATGTTGCCTTCTGCCATGGTAGCCCTGTGATATTTTTCTATACATCCCTCCATACCACATGAAAAGCCTCATGAAGCAATATTCAGCTTACCCAGTTGTACACTATACTATAGATATCTAACTCTGAGCTAATCCCACACAATTCTCTTTGCAGGCAGTGAGGAGAAACCAGCGGTTTTGTCCTGTGGTTCGTCTGAACTGTGTTAGATACGGTTCTGTGAGAGGACAAACTCTATCCTGGAGCGGGCTGTTTCTCTCCTCTGAATATAAGATGTCTGGACACCTACACTACAGACTCTCACATGTGATCACAAAAAGGTCCCAAAGCAGGTAACACAACAGACCTGAAATATATTTATTACCTACATTTAAAAACATGAAATACAGATAAACTATGGATTGTACGTAAAGGGGATAGAAAATGTCTTGGGTCACCTTCTGTCTTAGAGAGTAATGTTTTATACAGTTTACTTCAGTTTTATTATTTAAATATATGGCAGGTAAAAGTCTAAGAGACATTCAAAAATTAAATATTAACCACAATGAGCATAGACAGGAGATAAATACCATGCTCTTGGTTGCACTGCACCCGAGAACATGCACTCTGGAAGAAGATGGACATAACCTTTTGCATGTAGAGGGCTACCAGTTCTTAAAGCATCTGTTGGAAACATGGAGCTAGGAACTGTGGAATATACATTGGAAATCTTAAATTGTTTGTATGTCGACCAGATCTATCGCAATAGTACCGACCATGCAGCTACACTTACTAGTGCATTTTCTTGGCTTTTTCTGAGGAGAACATTATAGTTCTACAAGCCTGAGTAACAGGCTGAGTAACCTGATTACAAAGAAATTCCTGGTGGATGACTGGATTTCAAGCTTCTTACACCAAAACTAGTGTGATCAATAAATAAAGAGCTTCACACATGGAAAAAGGAAACTACAAGCTGCATTTGCCCTAGATAGCACCGAAGCCTCAAACTCAAACTTCTAATCGGACACACAACTACCTGCTCTACTTCATTATCTTTTCTACACGTAGTCAGCACAACATGGTGAATGCACAATTCACAAGCTAAACAAGGAAAAGTGCTCATAAACCAAGCACCCTACAAAGAATGGGGCTATGGATGAACAACGCTCTGGGCCCCACTCAGTTACTGATTTCTCTCAGAAATTTCTCTAAAAATAAACAGCAGTCCAAAAGTTCACCATGCCCTATTCTGAGGAACTTTTGTCAGTTATGCTAGCAGACCTTCTTCTCATATTTCTCAATTCTATTCTTCCCTTTGTTCTCAAAGACTAGTCTTTCATATATCCACAAACTTTTCTTGCTGTGGTCTACGTTTCCACTTTACGGTAAAATGCCAGCGTGCCCTCTGTCCATCCCTTTAATCTCAGGCTTTGTGCAATACTCCCTGAAACTTCAGTACACCAGGGACATGCTTTCAACACTTTCCGCTGAACGATGCCTATTGTATTTTTGCGATTAGCTTTTTGTGGTTTTTTGGTATAATTGTCTGGATGTTGGAAAAAAAAAAAAAGGAAGAGAAGAAAAAAATGACACAAAAAATCTTTTGGGAAAATGAGGATTTTAAAAAGCCAAGGGGAATGCAAGGCAGTGACCTCACTGCCTTTACACAGAAGACAGTCACACTATGAAAAATGTAGGATCCCCCACTGTCCTATTACAAAGTTGCTTCCTAAAATTTTAATCACCATCAAGCCTACTAAGTAGTCATCTGCACTTGAGAGCTTCACAAATCGATATCACTGGCTGCAGCGCAGTAATTGCTCTGAATGCAGATTCTACATCCACCGTGAGAAGCAGCACAGAGAAAAGACCTCAAAATCATTCCCTGGTTTAGAACTAGGTTCAACTAAACAAAAGCAATCTGGCACTGCCCGCCGCACGGCAAACGCTACTTGGCATATTTCTGCAGTGACCAACCCCTTGCCATCTCTCTGTCTGAAACATTTCTAAAACCTTGGCTTCCTTGGCCTGTCAGCTCTTCTGAGCCAAGGAAATTCAACAGAGACCCTGTTATCCTGGGGTTTCCACTTCTATCTTTTTTTCACTTCTAGGGACAAAAGCAATTGTTTATGGATGCTGGGAACTGATGAGGCTTGCAAGGCAGTCAGACCACTCAGAACTGCAAAAAGGCATCATTGTGAAGATAGCAAAAGCTTCCACTTGGTGTACTTAATTTCAAACTATTGTTTATCATAAAGAATTTGAAGCACTAGACAGGAAGGGCTCCATCTCAAGGGTTTGCGCATTCTGGAAAGTAGCTTTGGGTGCCTATAGTTTTGGATAATTGACTTCAGACATGGTCACATCGTATCTGCGACTGCATGCACAAAAAACTTGATGGCAAACTTTTCACATGTATTCGTTGTATCATACACACTCACAACAGCTAAGATCACAGGTCTTTTAAGCTAAGCAATAAAAGACAATGTTATTTCACAGAATTTTCAATGCAAATGGCCCAGAATGAAAGGCTGGAAGGACAGAAATGCTACTGTGCCCTTTTCACTTCCAGAACAAGTGCAAATGCCATTCATTCTTTATATGGAGACAGAGATGTTATGCAGCTTTCCTACATCTCAGAGAAAATGAACAGGTGCAGAATCAGGGCTGGTACAACCATCCGTCGCCTTCATTTTGGGGGATTTCTTCACGTACCAAAGGATGGCAGATAAATGACAGATAACAGCACGACTCCACTAAGGTGGGTGGAATGAGATCCACACAGTTCTGGTCATTTTGAGCTTATCAACACTGACTCAGAGTAGGCTGAAAGTGGCTGCAATGCAATACCAAATATAAAAGTAACACAACAGTGGAGCATCTCCCTCATGAGGAAAGGTTGAAGGAGCTGGGTCTCTTTAGCTTGGAGAAGAGGAGGCTGAGGGGTGACCTCATTAATGTTTATAAATATGTCAAGGGGGAATGTCAGGAAGATGTAGCCAGGCTCTTTTCAGCGGCGTCCACTGACAAGACAAGGGGCAATGGATGTAAGCTGGAACACAGGAGGTTCCAGAAAAATATGAGGAAAAACTTTTTTACTGTGAGGGTGACCGAGCACTGGAACAGGCTGCCCAGGGAGGTTGTGGAATCTCCTTCTTTGGAGACATTCAAAACCCGCCTGGACGCGTTCCTGTGCGCTCTACTGTAGGTGATCCTGCTCTGGCGGGGGGGTTGGACTAGATGATCTTTAAGGTCCCTTCCAACCTCTAACATTCTGTGATTCTGTGATTTTAACACTTGGAAAATCCACTTCGATCCTTCATCATGAAAAATGCTCATTTGCCCCTGTGCCCTCTCTTCCCCTTCCCACAATCTGTCCCCTTTCTCTTTCTGGACATTAGACTCCAGTTGCATTCTGCAGATGACTTTATGCTCAGCATGGTCTTTATTTTTAGATGTCTCCTGACCTTCAGTATTCCTTCTTCCCAGTTTCAATTTAAGCACACTTTCATCCCCACATATACCTTATTACACAGAAAGGCTAATTAGCTGCAACAGACAGGTGGAAGAGAGAACATATTCTTAGAGATCCTTATGTCAAAGTTGTCCTATGAACATAAATATTCTAACAAGCTTTATCCTGTCACAATAGAGCTATAAAGTTACTCTGTTCAGCACATGATAATGGCTTTGTAATTCAATTATTGGTAGAATTTGCCATTGGGGATTTATCTTCCTTTAGCCTCAGCACTCATGCGAATCCCTTATCGTAAATCTCGCCAATGCAAAACCAGCACCCCCACTGCCTCTGGGACACATCCTGCCACTTCATATTAAAAACTTGACAGTTTATTCCAGCTTAGTGAATGGCAGGTTTTTGTTTTAAAGTACAGAATGAAAACAACAACACTAGATGACGTTCATGGAGTCCTCAGTAGCATCAATTTTTTGGTTCCGCTGGTGCTTCTATAACACTTTAAATCCTAATTGCCATTCATAAAAATAGTAACATGTAGCACTAGACAGGGAGCTTTTTGTCCAGAGATACAAAAGTACTTGACAATCAACCTTTAAGTAACCTTCCCTGCATGCTACTGATTTGTTCAAGACCTATGGAAAAGTACAAGACCACGAGAGCAAGTCAGAAATAGGGATTGAGGAAAATTTTTGTTCTCAGCTTTATAGATAAACTCCACTGACTAATCAAGAGCATGGGGAACTCACTGATTTGACCAAGATCATACACTTGTTATGCACCAGAAACAAAAATAGAGCCTGAGAGTCCTCAAGGTTCCTTTTTATTTTATGACTGTATTGATTCTGTGAGGACTTTGCAGATACTCCCTGTTCCTTTTTGCTTGCAGAGGTTAGTGCATCTGCCCCAGGGAGCTTAGTGTCAGAAAGAATTCTTACGGTTTCTTTAGTTCCGTCCCTATTATGCGATATTTTACAGATTTTTATATTCCTAGTATATACTTTAAAGATTGCTTTCTAGCCTTAACATCTCTTAACCATATTGTCCTGAGATGTTTTAGAAACAAAGGGACAGATTCCAAACAGGCATAAATCAGCACTTCATTTCTTTTTATCTCACCAATCTCCCTGACAATAATCTGATTAGATTCTCCCTGCTGCATCTCTGCACTGTTCTTTCCCACGTTGTCCAATTAGATGAAATTATATCATTTTGTGCAATTCAACTGGCAGCCACTGGACCAAATCCATCCTATGGTGCACTTCACTTGGTTTGCCACCTTTTCTCTAGAACTGATGGAAGACAGCAGGGCTGCCAGTAAAGCCCAACTTCTCCTGTTTGTGCCACCTCACAACACTGACTCATAAAAGCAGGTAGCTGTTGCTGCTAAGACTGAAATATATGAGTAAGTAAACTGAGGTAGTGGTATGATCTTCTGGCCATGGGGAGTCACTTCTACTCTCACCATCATTTTTTACAGCCTTTGAGTGAGATATCCACAGCCTTCCACCTCAGGATGTCCACATATTCCACGGCTTTGAGAACAGCTGCAAACCAAGCCTTGTTCCCCACTGCTTTCTATGGGAAGCTCCAGAAAGGAAACGTGGCTAAAACTCTGAAATAGATGGATGAGAATTCTGAGGGAGGAAGGTATTTATTGGTGGTAGCACTGGGTAGGAGGAATGTCTTAAAATGAGGATTTAAACTAAGTGGATAAAATTCAGTCACCAGGATTAGATACTGATATTAAGATAGTCATACAGTCCTATATCTCTTTTTCAGATATTGCACAAGACTTAAGACATTGTACAGGCTTGAAGTGAGAGTAGGAAGAAGGTAGCCTCTTGTTATAGTCTCTGAACTCAGCTCCCTGATATAATGGACCAAACCTACCCGATTTACTCTTTCTCTGCTGGTACGGTCTAACAGGATCATGTTTTCCCACTGTGTTAAGACACATTTCTGGCATCTTGCAGTGCTGTGGCCCAGTCAGCATGCTTCGGAGGAGGCCCAGAAGTCATTTACAGCAAGAATGGAAAGTCAGCTCTGGTAACAGAGTATGCTGCTCATTAAACATACAACAGAAAACAGCAGTGAAACCTTCCTGACATAGATCTAGACAAATCCACAGCTAACATTACTGTGCAGCTGCCTCACCCTCTCGAGGGAGCATATGAAGAAAACAGCTTCTAAGTTCAATGTCAGTTGAAGACTGGCACATGCCAGGGTCCTGCATAGCGCTGCAGGGTTCTGCTACTGAGTAACCCCCAAGCAAGGATTTTGAACCTGGTATATGGATACCTGTCTACTTCTGGGGATCTTTAACGGGAAGAAGTGGATGATGCGAGAGCAGTTGAAGCTCGACGAATTCTGGACTCATTCATGAAGATCCTCTGAATGATTTTTAAAGATAAATCAGCTGAATTGGGAAAACCAAAACTGACCAGTCTATGTATAAATCAGGTTGAAACATCTCAGTCTAAAAAGGCTTATTCAAGTGAATAAACCTTTTCTCCCTATTCACAACTGAAGAACAAGACTATATGGCGAGGAAGGGGGCAGAGTCAGCTAAATATCAAGATTCTATTCAGTTATGACTTTTAGGAGAAGATGCAAGCTACTATGTTACCCTTATCTTTAGATTCTCTGTGATAATCAAGTAGACTTGAAAATTTTTCTCTCTTGCATGTGGAACTCTGTTAAGCTAAGGAATTTGGACTGAGGTGTTGTATTTTGCTCTGACAAATCTTGATTTGAATATGAGTAACAAGTTATTTCAAGAGATTACTGGGACCAGAGGATCTGGATATTATAGACTCAGAGGACCAGGTCTATCAACCTCTGCTGTGTGACTTCAGGCAGTTTTGTCATCCTTGTCCAGGGAAGAAAAATACATATTTCAGATCTGTTTCTTAAGAACTAAAATTCACCAAAACCCAAAGAGTCTAAATGAGCTCTTAAAAGCAACAGAAAGAGGATGCTGCATGTTTTTATTCTGTCCTGAGGAACTCCACTAGATACAGGCCTCCAATGAGACTCTGCTCCATTGACCACAACTCTCTGACTTCTTTCCTTCAACCAGTTCACAATCCACCTCACTACCTGATCATCCAGACTCACTTCCTCAGTTTAGCTACAAGGATACTGTAGCAGACGGTGTCAAATGCTTTAATGAAATCCAGATAACCTCTGTCCACTGCACTGCCATCATCTATCTACCTAGTTATGTCCTCATAAAAGGCTATCAGTTTGGTCAGACATGACTTCTGCTTGGAAAAATGATGTTGACTGTCCCTAATGACCCTCTTATCCTTGATATGCCTAGAGACAAGGCTGAGGATAAGTTGTTCCATTATGTTTATTTCAGAAAATAAAAAAGATGAAAATCAAGCAAAATTCACTACTCTTGCTATTCGCCATCAGTCAGTAGCTTACTTCAGATCTTCTGAAAACTGTCATGGGTCTCTCCGTGATGTTCCTCTCTCCACCATATTTAAGCTATGAAATACATATATTTTTAATAAGATTTCTAGTATGCTTCAACTTATCAGGTATGGCTTGTATGTTAGATCAAGTGGATGATTTTCTGGACAGGATGTCACAATGCCCTTTGGCATCTTTCACATCAGCCTCCAGTATTTGCCCTGTGGTGATTAAAAGGTCTTGTTCAGAAACACACAGCACCATTTGTAAAGAGCCCAGATATCTGCCACTTAAATTGTTGCAGCTCACCTGGGAGGGTGTGCAAATCTCACCAAGACAAGATCTGATGAAAACGCTGGGACAGTTTGCTCCAACAGCTTGAATACAATAAAGTTTTTAACAGGGCTTTGACACTTTCCCCCCTTGATTTTCAGCTCTTTCAGCTGCTCCAATGAACAGAGCTTTTAAAATAGAGTCTCTAGCTAACTCTGCTCTGAAGATTAACTTTCTTTGCCATTGCTTATAAAAGAAATGCAAATATAGCCCTATCTACTCATCTGTTCTCTCAGCTGCTTACCAGTTTATCTTTTTCTCCCTTTCAGTGTGTGTGCATATCCTTGTATTGTTTGAGGGGCAAGGTTGGTGGGCTGCTTTTTTACAATGTTTGCATCCATTTTCTTCTCCGTCTCATACTCAGAAAAAAGCAAGACAGAGTGGAGACACAGCAACATCTATCAAACTGAGATACCTCCTGCAATTTCTTCAGGGAATCATTACCATCATGAACATATGACTCTATAGGAAATGAGATATACAATGATATGCTTTTACTTCTCATCAGCCTGTTATACCTATGTAGTGCATGAAAGCCCTGAGCCATACTTTTTGTCTAATTCAGTCATCCTAGAATCACAGAATGGTTTGGGCTGGAATTAACCTTTAAAGATCACCCAGTCTGACCCCCTGGAATGGGCAGGGACCCCTTCCAGTACATCTGGTGGTTCAAAGCCCCATCCATCCTGACCTTGGACATTTGCAGGGATGTGGCATTCACAACTTCTCTGAGCAAGTGTCTCACCACTGTCACAGCAAAGAATTTCTTCCTTATATCTAATATAAATCTACCCTTTTTAAGTTGAAAATTGTTACCCCTTGTTCTATGACTACAGTCCCAGTCAGAGCCTATCCATCTTTCTTGTAAGCCCCTTTAAGCATTGGAAAGCCATAATAAGGTCTCCCCGGAGCTTTCTCTTCTCCACGATAAACAAGCACCCAACTCTCTCAGCCTTTCTTCACAGGAGACATGTTCCAGCCCCCTCATCAATAAAGTGCTCTAATCTTAGAGTATGAAGTGCTATTTCTTTTGTATTTCTCCCACTCGCTTGTCTGTGTGCAATACACAAATAAGTAAAAAAAAAAATAAAATCAATAGCACTGATACAGTTAATGATTATAACTTGATGATATAATTTGCTGGCTGACTGGGTGGGCTTTTCTACTGTTCATTTTATGATAGTTTTTAAGACACTTTTATTATTTGACTTTTTTTTCTTCTCCCCTTCAAGTTTCTCAAGGTTAGGTTACGATTTGAATTAGCTGAGAATCTTTTCAGAAAATGTCTCATTTTGATTAAAATACACTACATTTTTTGGACATTTTAATAAGGGTTTTAACCTTTTGTTTTTATTTTTTTTTAGGATCAGCTTTAATTGTGATATCTTGACTTGCTGACTTTCTGAAAAAAATTTCCAGATGAAGGCATGACTTGATCTGAGGACCAGAATAAAAATCTAACATTTAATGAGGAATTTCTGCATAAATATTTTGGCCATATTGAACTATATGCACTTTGATTAGATTTCTTTGCAAGTCACAAGGTATCGTTATTGAACTTTGACCAGATGACTGGACCGCTTTAAAAAAGTTTTTTAAAAAGTAATTTCCAACATGACTGGTTTGCGAATTGTGTTCATATTTGTATTCACTACAAACCAATGTATGCTGAAACTGAATGTATGCTGAAATTCACAAAGCATCACAAAAATAAACTCAGATATAATTTTTATCCAAGTCTTTTAACTAGCATCTACTGCATTCTCTCTCCCTAATGCCAACTGCATTAGCAAACACTGCGCTATCAGCAATAATCCATATTAACTTGGTCTTTCTGTATTAGCCTGCTGAACTAATATTGCTTAGAATACTCCTTCCTAGTAATTAGGGTATTTTCACAGAGCACAGTTCCAGAATTACTAAGCACCTTGATAATTTTCATGCATTTTTCTGTCACAGTACATTTAACAGCAAAATCTAAAGGACCTGCCAGAGAACTAATAAAACCCATGAAAATTGATACAGTACAGAACTGCCGTGCCTTCGGGTTGTATGCAGTGTGGATTCCTTTATGTTTCCATGAGACATAGAACATATGGTTAACTCTGAGGGGATTATGCTTTCCTCAGTATACCATTTTCATACACCCAGATTATGCAGATACGCGATAAGATACCCAAGTTATAACAATTATTAGAGGTGTCAGTTTTACAGCAGCCCATCACTTAAGCCTGCCCAGCACAAATGTGTCCTTACAACCTTACTACCTCATTAGGTAGAGAATTACAGACCCCTTCTTCCTCCTCTCTTTTCTTAAAATAAGAAAATTCTTGACACCTGTCATTTTAAATGTCTGAGTTTATGTGCTCTTCCTCCATATGATACCTTCCTCTACAGAGTGACTTTACAATCTCTTTCATCACAGTGGTGGATGTCAGGGCGTCATTCAGAGCTGCAGGTAGAAGAATGACAAGGGGGAACACAGCAGCTCTGAATACACAAAAATTCTATTTTCATGTTAATGACTCCTCTTAATGAAATAGTGGATACAAGAATACAAAATACATATGAACTACAAGGAGCTGAGCTGTGTCTACACAGAGTGTTTTCTCAGAGTCATTCAACAGGCATCAGCAGACTGCTTTAATGTTGTTCTTCAGAGATTTAATTTCTCTGGGGTGGTAGTAGGAGGGGATGTTTCAGAGAGCAGCCAAAAATAAGTGAATAAAAAAGAAGATTCTCTTGGAAACAGGTATAAGAAATGCTGCTGTAAAAGACATTATAGTTTCTCTGACAGCGTTTGCAGGCAGAGCCTTCTCAAGACTAAAACTAGTAAGTTCTGTGTTGTTTATTGACAAGACTTAAGAGTGACCCATCAGATATTTACAAGACCACATGACTGTGTAAAATGGCAAGTAAAATATGTCAGGAAAAGGCATCTTTGCTTTCATCAACCACTCAAATTTGTTTAAAAGTCCTTAAAGTCTTCCAGATATTCATTCTCTCTCAAAAGAAGCAGCATTAAGTAAGTGCAACCTCAAAAAGGCTTGATGCCAAAGGCTTTGCTCTGTGTCTTCCTGATACGTCCCAAAAAGTCCCGTTCTAGACAGTCCTAGAAGCAGTCTGTATTAAAGCAACTTCTCACACTTCCTTAGATATTCAGAATATAGCCCTCATTCATGGAATATGGAATCGTTTTGGTTGGAAAAGACCTTTAAGATCACCAAGTTCAACTGCTGCCTAACTCTACCAGGTTCACTTCTAAACCATGTCCCTGAGCATCATATCTAGATGTTTTTTAAACACATTGAAGACTGGTGATTCAACCACTTTCCTGAGCAGCCTGTTCCAGTCTTTGATAACCATTTCACTGCAAAATTTTTCCTAATATCTAATATAAACCTTTGCAGCATAACTTGATGCCATTTCCTCTTGTCCTGTCAGTTGAAAGTTGTAACTCATTTGTCTGGCCCTCAAGTCCCAGAGCCCCATAGCTCTTCTGTAAGGGCAACTGGGAAGGTGAGGGAGGCCAGGAGGGGATTCATCTGCCTCTCCAAGCAGGAACTGTTTCTATTCCTACTCATCCCTTAGGTCCCCTCCTTGTGGCAAGAGTGGGGGAGTCCTCTGCTTCCTATGGAGCCTCTACCTGCAGCCTTTGCCTCATGGAGAGGCTCCACCAATCCATCTCTCTCTCACACTCCCTGGCACTTCATAACCTCTCCACTACCTCCTTCAGCTCTGTCACCAGGCTGAGCACATCATTCACCTGATGGCACCTTACACAGGTTCTATCTTTGCTGCCCCACAGGAGAGACAGGCTGAGGCACTCCCTGCAGTTGGAGACCCGCATGGCCACGTGTTTATGTTGAAGCTCCACCTGGGTCACCCCGTTCCTCCTAGCGAGAGCTTTGGGCCAAGTCTATAAATATCTGAACAGTGAGTGCAGGAAGGATGGAGCCTGACTCTATTCAGCAGTGCCCAATGAGCAGACAAGAGGCAACAGGCAGAAGCTGGAACACAGGAAGTTTCATTTAAATATGAGGAAGAACTTCTTTACTGTGAGGGTGGCAGAGCACTGGGACAGGCTGCCCAGGGACGTTGTGGAATCTCCTTCTTTGGAGACTTGTGAGAGCTGCCAGCACCAGTGGGGTCGCTCCACAGCCCGCATGCACCCCCTTGCCGGGAGCCCCCAGAAGTCAGACTTTTCAGGTTAATTAGGCTTTGTATTTTTACAAGTCAAAATGTACAATAATCACTATTTAAAAAAAATAGGAAAAAAAATACAGGGAGTAAGGCTCTACCCAGGCTGTACCTCAGCACTGGTTGTAGAGATGTTGCTGTATGAGTCTGGATTTCAACTGTGCATCTGCACCCTCTTATGTCCCAGGTCCTTTTTTGCTTTTCTTGCATGGGGAGTCAGCAACAAAGGGCTGCCCTTCTGTTTCAGCACATCAGTGCCTATTTTGTCCTCTGCACAGAAATGTAAATGCCTAGAAAAGCCCAGTGCTGCTCCCCATGGTGTACATGATCTCAATTATAAATGTACACTTCTGCTTTCTGCTACGGTTGGTTCTGAGGACATACGGTGTCCATATAATTGTAGCTAACTATTGCTTTTTTCTCAAGGTGGTGATGGCCATAATAAATAAGCCAGAATGGGATGCAGCATTGTCTTCACAAGTTCTATTATTTTTACTTTTGATAGCAGAAGTACAGTCTAGCTTACACTGAGATGTGTTATGCAAGGGACATTTTATTCAAGGTGAAAATACAGGTTTGCAGTTTCATGTTTTGCTTATGGCTGTAGGGAATTAGATGGATGGTTGGAACATCTTTTCATCTTTTCAGCTTACTCTTTGCCTTTGAAGCTCCAAGCCTGAGTTCTATTATTTGCGAGGTTCTAAGAGGCCTTCAAAGTTTCAGCTCCATGGAAAAGGAAAATGATTGTTTTCATCATTATTCTTATTGCAGGCATCCATCAATTCAATTCACAATAAACTATTACTCTAAGTAATTATGGAAGACTTCAAAAGTTTTGGAGTGCAGTACAAGACACAGGGATCTCGGAACAGGGACATTCTTTGCAGCTCTCTGACCCTCTTCAGTGAGTAAAATTTTGTTGAATATCTCAAAGACTGAGTCCACAGAACTTTTGGACTTTCTACTTTTATTAGCCCAGAAAAAAAAAACAAGCCAAAAATATGTAGGGCTGTGTGTTTGCATCTGACATTTTGAAACACTGTCAGGATTTCCTGTTGGAAAGAAATAGTAGTGATAGAACTATATATGTGCCTGTCTATATAGACACTCACACAAAACCAAGTTTAAGCTAAAAATGGAATTTAGTTTGCAAAAGCTTCAGCTAACATAGATTCTGAGAAAGGATTGGAAAGCAAGAGCAGCAAACAAAATCTCTGGTATATCCTTTGCAGACCAAATATAAATTCAACTTTGGAAGTAAATTTGACCTAGAGCTCTTACTTCTTTCATAAATTAAAAGAAAATATTTGACTGAACCACTCCTGAATCTTGATATGTTCAAAACCTGTGGCTTTGGCACAAACTTACAGTTTAGAAGCTACCACAGGAGTCTCATTTTAATCAACTGGTTCAGTTCTTCCTCATTTCAAGATGACTATTGTATCAAAAGCTTCTCTTTAAAAGGCAAGATTCACAGGATATGAGCCAATTTCTGCTCACAGGTGGACTACTGCTTCCATAAAAAGCACAAGAATTCTTACATGTTTACACCAGTCAAAACAAAAAGAGAAGTAAGCTAAAATATAAAAAACCAAACTTATCTTTGATTTATTAGACTATGGCAGCCATATCTGCAGGAAGCAGTACAATGTCTCCTTCATTCCTCAGCTTTCTTTTCCATGTAAGTTGAAATTACACTAATTGCTATTGCATGACAGCATGGAGGTGTTTCAGACAAGTATTTTACTGCAAGCGTGGTTACAGAGCTTTACACTGAATATGCAAATCATTGCTATGGAAAGCAAATGCAAAGAGATCTGCCTGCAATCAGAATCATGATAAGAGAATCAGTACATCAGAATCGCTGGGCAAATCCGAAGGAGATGAGACTCAAAATACAAAACCATTTGCCCATAGTGAAGAACTGCAGAATAAAGTTTGGACCTACATCCAGGGGTTATTTTTCAGTGTCTGCGGCTACTACAAGTGTTTGAGTCTGAAGTCAAATCATTCATTGGATACCCCACATACAAATAATTTGTGAGACCCTCAGATTCTATCATAACCATGTAGGCTACAACCCTAAATGAATTTAAATAAAAATTGAATAGAATAAGTTATTACAGCAAAGAGTTAAGCTTGCATCAGTGATAAAGAACGATGCTACTTCTTCAAGGTAACTTTGTCATCAAACTTGCAAATATTTTGCCATTGCTGTAGCTGACTGGCATTCAAAGTTTAAGCCAGAGGAACTTACGTAACATGGCTGATTCACACAGGTTGAAATCTGGCTGGAAATCTTGCAGTGCTGCTTAGAAGCAATACTGCAAAGTGATTTAAGCTCATAATGAAGAACTGTGTGCATCTAGTTCAATGGTCACTGACTTGCTCACTTTCAAAGACTGAAGCAGTTAAAACCATAACACCAGCCACTGGAAGATGTCCACTGTTACTCTGAGAGAAATGCTAGTATCCTCAAAGACTCCAAAACATCAGTCTTTTGCCCTCACTGGTAGCAGGACCAGACTGATCTCTTCTTTCTATCTGATGCAAACACAAACAAGCTTATGCTGAACAGAGTTGTGTTCAAACTCAAAAAGTTCACAGGATATTGCAGAACACTCCCCCCCCAAATCAATGCTTTGTGCAGACCATTATTCAGTATATGTTAGTTGTGCATCATCCTTAGCTCAAAGATCCCAATTTTCAAGTAGTGTATAAACACATAACAGAAGGAATAAAGCCCCTTTCCTACCAGTTCTAAACTAATCTCATCAAATCAGCAGTGCTGACTGCATCCAGCTACATGGCCTTCAAGCCTCCAGTTCAAGACCTCTGTACGAATGGGGAAGTCAGGTCTCAGAAACGAGGAAAAGGTTTTTTGATCTTACCAGTAGAACCTGTTTGGTGCAACTCCCTCATGAAGCAGCAGCCATCTTCTGCCAAACTCCACTGAACTGAATAACTGAGGACAAAAACAAACAGCCATGAATAATAGTAAAACACAAAGGTGTTCAGATAAGTTTAGAGAAATTTACCTGAAGAAGCCTGTATGACTTCTGAGACAGTGACTTGCACTTGTACTTCCTGCAGTCTCAAAAGGACACACCTTGGGCAGCTAGAGAGTGTTTGTGGTGCCTTTTATCCTCAGAGGCAACTCTGAGCTGTACAACGTGGGACACAACTGGTTATTACCTGAGGGATCATGGCACGGGTACATCCAACAACCTGCCGTGACTGAAAACTCACCATCTAGCTCTTTGTGGCACTTCCAGGTAGCACCACTGTGCAGTGTGGGAAGGATGTCTTTTTATTTTTTTTAGGCTATGATGGACACCAAATGCACAGCGTAACACAGGAGTCTGATATCCAAGCCTAGCTCTGA
Source organism: Trogon surrucura (assembly GCA_020746105.1). Classification (NCBI taxonomy): domain Eukaryota; kingdom Metazoa; phylum Chordata; class Aves; order Trogoniformes; family Trogonidae; genus Trogon; species Trogon surrucura. The sequence continues at coordinate 12,075,276 of CM036621.1, read as the reverse complement.
CAACAGATACACACATTTGCTTTCCTTGGTATTATGTTAGAAGGTCATTCTCTTTCCAGTTACCAGTAGCTATCCCTAGAGAGCTTGTTCAGTTTGGAACCAAAAAAATTGCTCTAACACGTCCCAAGTTCTCTTGCAGGACTTTATGAATTTAAATAGCATAAGTTACTCATTCCATGGAAACTTGCGATTCTCCCTTTGCTCCTGTCCTTCTCCTGCAAACAATGTGACACCTTCTCCTAGTCTGGTTACACAAGCGATATCCAAAAACATCAATCATTTCAGAAATTTTTTCCATGATAAATACCAAATCAGACTGAGAAAGGTCAGCAAAAAGGCATGTTACAGCTATTATAAATACTTTGACATGTCTTTGCAGAATGAAATACAAATGTTACTGCTATAGAGCACTTACAACCAGCTGCTCTGCATAAATGCTGCCATCAGGTAATTCTCAAGAGGACAGCAGAGAGAAGGATCACTTCAGTTCTGTCTTTCTTTTGCTTTATTTAACTTCAAACTTCTTACATGGAAGCACTGAGAGGCAGTTAGCACTATACTTTTCTTGCAGATTCATCCTATTTCCTCTCTTTTTTTGCTTGGTAGACTCGGTCAGTCTCCTTTTCTGGCAACAAAGATGTTGGACACCTTTTCTGAACTGTGATCTGCATATTCATGACACAACTTTAGGGATCTTGCATAAAATGCAAACAATCTGGATCTTTATGTGCAAAACTTGGCAATTAATTTGGGGTTTTTTGGAACGAGTAGTGGCACTGGACTGGCAAGGAAGAGAAAGACGGATGCCCATCACATCTTTTTCACCTTGCTTTCTCTTTAACAGTGCCAAAGAAGAGAGAGAAGAAGGCAGAGGGGATAGAAGACAATGAGGGTAAGAAGAACAATTTAGCTTTGGGGATAGAAATGCATCCACTTTTAAAACTTAAGTGGTGAGTCTGTTATTACTCCTTAAGTAGAAAATTCTAGATACATTTTTATTTGAAAATTTAGGAGACCCTAAGTATAATTAAGGAAAACTTTCATTTCTGAAAATCAAAGAAAATCTTTTGGAACGCTTAACAGTAACTTTTGTAAAGTGCTTTGAGGTCACCTAATCAAGACATTTACCATTACAGGAGGTATTTTTCCCCCTTCACATTCAAAATCCATTTTTAGACATGCCTTTGTAATTGCAGCAAAAGTAAAAACAAAGTAACAGTAAGCTACTGTCAATCTATGTAATATTGATGTTTTCTCTTTCATGGCAAAATAATTTCTTTTATGCCAGGTAATATGTCTTCGACATGCAGTAATTTAAGTTCTAATAAAGTTCAAATCATCCGACAGCTCCTCCAGCAGAAGAGCAGCCTGTGATGCTGCACAGCACCCAGGCAGCCCTGCTTTCTCTCAGTGCGTGCCCTAAATGAGACATCTGATTCAGGCAAAAAGTGGAGAAATGCAAGACTTTCTATGTTTGTTTCAAAGGGAGGAAATGGATTATAGCCTCTCAAATTAGAAGCCAGTGCTCAGGGAGCTGGAAACAGTGTGTGAGAAAAGTCAACAGCCCTCAAAGGGAAATATCAGCTCCCTGGGAACCCATGCCCAAAGCTCTCGTTGTCTTTGATGAGACACTTTAATAACCAAGCTTCAGAAGGTTTTTCCTCCTTTGCCATTATCCCAGCACCAATCTCAGCCTTTACTGACTCAGCAGCACAACCTGCACTAACGTATCTTTAGCAAAGGGGAAATTCCCCATCTTGATGTGTCAAACTCATAAAAAGAAGAAAATGATCATTTGCAGTGACATTTTTTTTCCAGATATTTTATTCTAAGTATCATTCATTTTAGACTGAGATTATTTAGGTCATGTTGAACCAGAAAAGAATAAATATTTGGAGGCTAGGTTTTTTGTCAAGTATTAGTTGTGATACAGCTGGGATTATTTTTCCCCATTTAGCAATTAGAGTGCTTGTATGGATATTTTTAAAACCCAACATCATATTTTGTTGTTATAAAAGCCTTCTCCCCCCGAGACTTCTTGTGACAGACGCATGCATGCAGTCCCTTCAGAGATGCCATTTTATTTTCTTTAGCAAGCACTGCTATCTGATGACAATTTTCATTATTAGACTGAAATTAGGTAATGTTTTTTTGCTACACTTCTTCAAAGACAAATAGAAAAGGAACCTATTACAATTTCAATGTGTGTTTTCATCTAAGGCCAAAGTAGTGATCTGACATTTCTGTTTTCCTTGAGACAAAACTGTTATGAAGTACAAATCTTGTATTGATCTCTCAGATTTGACCTTTGTTCGTCAGGGAAAAATTCTCATCTTGCTCCTCTTCTCTTAGATATTTACTTTTCTGTGTGATACCTGAATACTTAACAATCATTAGCAGTCTGGTTTTGCTTTGTTTTGCTTTTCCTAAGTAGAAACCTACCTCTTTTAGATGAGAAAACAGAAGTGCAAGGGAAAAGCAAAGGCTGTCCTAAGGTTACAAATACCCTGAGGCTGACCAAGGATTCAGATAAACTTTCTGAACTGCAGGACAATCCCCCAGCTATAGAAAGAGCCTCCTCGCAACATGATGCTACTATTTTCTAGACTAGGGAAAGCTAATCTGAAAACTGAAGTTTTCATAGTGATAGGGTAAGTTTCATCTTAAAATGCTTTGGGATACCTGGGTGATAGCAAGATACAGGTGTGTAATATTCTCTTTGCCTTCCAATTTCCTGATTTTTCTAGCATTAATTTTAGACTTGAGTAATTTAAAATTTTTTTTCGCATTTTGAGTTATATTCATTGATAACTTTTTCAATTTCAGACAATCAAAACATTCTTTAATATATAGTTATTTTTAAAAATATATATATTATTTGTAAATTTACCAAAATCCCAATGAAAATGCAGAAGAAAAATATTTTAGAAATGTTTGTAGTCAAAAAATCAAAGCATTTGATTAGGAGAAAGGGGCTGTATATATAAATTCTTAGTGAAAGTAAATTATTTAAAAGAGATTAGTTAAATTTGATTGGTTTATTTAGTTTGACAGTTTGCACTACAAAACAATAACTAAATTCCAGAAAATGTAGGCAGAAAAAAAGATATTCTTTCAAAATGCTCTTTCAAGAATAACAGGGATTTTATACAATTCAACTGACCTACACTGCAACATTAAAAAAGTGGGCAACATCAAGGAAAGTGTGTACTAGGGAAGATGAAAAAGAACTCTACATTCTTCTTTATTTCAGCTCTGCAAAATGTCTCCAAAGCAAGTAACCTCTAGATCTTAACTTCATAAAAGCCTCTTTTTTTGGGGGATGGTTCTGGATACATTCCATACTGTACTGCATGGACTGAACACTTGTTTCTAAATCTACTCGTGTTAGTTCACAGCTGTAAAAGAGCTCTGGTCCCTTCCATCATTTGACTACATCTATTTTATTCTTCCCTGGTTCATTCACGTATTGTATCTCCTACACATCTTCTGTTCACTCAGATTTCTAAGCTCTTTCGAGTAGAAATCATCTGTTGTGGCATGTATTTACACAACATAAAAATTGCTAGGGCTCTCAGTAGCTATTCTAAATACAAGGACATTAAAAGTAATGTAAGGTAAATTTTCCCCACAGTAGATACTTTGGTAAAAGGTTCTACTATTCAGAATGGTGGAAATTAGATGATTTTCCTATATTACTTCTAATTTTTCTGGGTTTCATCCAAAAAGCAGCACAGCAATACAGGAGTTTTGTACTTTGTTCTGAAACGAGGTGGCTACTGTTGGAAACATTGGATAAGACAAGATAGTTGTTCTGCCATAAGATTTCCACATTACACTGGCTTGAAAAACAACTTTCAATAATTCACAGGACTCAGAAAACATGTAGGTACCATTGATTCCATTCTTCTCACTGTTCATCAATGTCTTATAAGTCTCTGACCTGAAATACTGTCACATTTGAACCTTGGCATTAATATCAATAAAGTCAATATTAGCTTGTATGTTATATATATAACATATCTATGTCTTTTATACAAAGTCTATATAACTGGACTATCAAAAAAGGATTCAAAAGGTAATCAACTCCTTCAATAGTTCTGCCAATGGACACAACTTAGCAAGCAATCTCTCAAATAAATACTTGAAAGAACACGATCTTCTCACCATTTTACAGATAAAGGTCGCATATCCCCACTAAAAAAACTATGGAGAAACTGTAACGTGTAATACACAGGCTCAGCCTTGAAACATCTCTCCTAAAGGGATTGTGTGGGAGCCACAAATGCTACAAAACATCAGACCTTTGCTCACTTTCATGGAGCTAAAACAAATTACAATGTGAGGATTCATCTCTCTAATTTACCAGCAGTCTTATTTGATTTTGTAATATTATTTTTTTTGTTAGTCTATATGCATTATAAAAGCTCCAGAACAAGTAGCTAAAACACAAGCTTTGAGTGCCTAATGCTCTCTAGGCATGAAAGAAATTTGACTCATTCTAAAGTAATCACCAATGGTATGAGATTATGACCTACAGGATCCTGCTTTTTGGGTTTGACTGAATTATGAAGATTTGAAATAATCTCATATCTTAAGAACTCATTTTGTTTGTCCTAGACAATTTCATAAAGTATTGCATCTGGACATGTACTTTAATAAAATTGTACTGTGTACCACTTATTTCCCTTAAAAATATTGGATTTTCCCTGAGACTTTCCCAGCCAAAAATCTGGCTCTTATTGAAGCATCTGAAATGTTTATTTGTCTGTTGAATCTAACAGGTAAGAAAGGACGGCTCCAACCAGATGTTGCTAGTGAATGCAAACTTGTCTTAAAGACAGCGGTCATCATTCCTCCCAAGTTCCAACAAGCTCTGCTCCCCAGAGCCAGTGAGTAACTCTGCTACCTGTGTACTCGTCAAACTCACCATACCAAAACCTCACAATAATCCTCATTTAACATCTGACTTTGAAAGCACGGTTACTGTAGTGGGTTGGCCCTGGCTGGCCACCAAGTGCCTACCAAAGCTGCTCTATTACTTCCCCTTCTCAACTATTTTCAATGAGAAAAATTACAACAAAAGGCTTGTGGGTGGAGATAAGGACAGGGAGAGATGGCTCAACAATTACTGTCATGGGCAAAACTGACTCCACATGGAGAAATTACTTTAATTTATTACCAATCAAATCAGAGTAGGCTAATGAGAAATAAAATCAAATCTCAAAACATCGCCCCCCCCACCCCTCCCTTCCTGGGCTCAACTTCACTGCTGGATTTCTCTACCTCCTCCCACCCAGCAGCCCAGGGGAGTGGGGAAAGGGGATTGTGATCAATTCTGCTGCTCCTTCCCCCTCAGAGGGAGGACTCCTCACACTCCTTCCCTGCTCCAGTGTGGGGTCCATCCCGTGAGAGACAATCCTCCACAAACTTTTCCAATGTGAGCCCTTCCCATAGGCTACAGTTCTTCGTGAATTGCTCCAGCATGGGTCCCTTCCGCAGAGTCACAAGTGCTGCTAGCAAGTGTGCTCCAGCGTGGGCTCTTCTCTCTGTGGGTCCACAGGTCTGGCCAGGAGCCTGCTCCAGTGCAGGCTTCCCACAGGGTCACAGCCTCCTTTGGACATCCTCCTGCTCCAGCGTGGGGCCCTCCATGGGATACAGGTGTACATCTGCTCCACCATTTACCTCCATGTGCTGCGGGGTGACAGCCTGCTTCATCGTTGTCTTCACTGTGGGCTGTAGGGGAACCTCTGCTCCGGTGCCTGGAGCACCTTCCTTCTTCACTGACCTTGGTGTCTGCAGAGTTCTTTCTCTCACATATTCTTACTCCTCTCTCTGGCTGCAGTCTCCTTCCCACCTTCTTAAATACATTATCCCAGAGTTGCTATCACCATCACTTATGGGCTCAGAATTGGCCAGTGGTGGGTCCACCTTGGAGCTGGAGGGCATTGGCCCTATCGGACATGGAAGAAACTTCTAACAGCTCACAGATGTCACCCCTGTAGCTCCCCCGCTACCAAAGCCTTGTCACACAAACCCAATACAGCTACACACAGCAACTACTGAGAATCTCAACAACCCACTAATTTTGATACAATGCTATTTGAAGGGTCATTATGCTTGTCAAGATGTATCATCACCCCCTCTGTTCTCAAGAAATTAATTTTCTCAGGCAAAGCTTTCTGTCACATGTGGAGTCCCTCACAGCTTCAGATTCATTTTAATGTCTATAGAAATTGTTGCAGATATGACCAACCCAAAGTGCCCATGATGTTTAAGTGCTCACAGTTTAAACTAATTGAATATTCTGATTAAATCTTTGGTTCTGATGCTTCTTCACATACTAATCTTGAATCATATGGTAGTTTCATGCGCTTCCTATGCTGATGAGGATATTCAATTTGATGCATTGATTTCTTCTCATGCAAAAAACATTATGTACATGGAAATTCAGAATCTGGCTAGAAAAAAAGGTGATTTAAATTGCATGCTGGAAGTGACATGAAGTAAATACTCTGAGCAAGCTAGTAGTTCCCTTTATTTTGCTTTTACTTAAGAAATTTTCCGTAAACGTGTTATAATGCAATGCAGTATGGAGTCTAAGTTTATTTGTTGATTGGATTTATCAACATTGGTATTCTTATATTCACAACATAAAAAGTGCTCTCTCACCTCTAATTGCCATGAAAACTCCACTCATTCTTCCTGAACACAGATCCAATCACAGTAATTCATTCTACACTGTAGTAGTATTGACCTAAAATTCATACGCAACTGGAAAACTAGCTCAGAATATCTTTGAAAGCACTGAGTTGGAGTCAAATTCACCTCTAATTCCCTGAGAACTTTCCTACTGGACAATCCTCCTGATAGTTTTTCAAACATGCTGACTTCTTGACTCTTACACTTCCTAGTGCTTCTACAAGATGATTAAAACTAACCCTGTTAGTGGTGTTTCACCCTCACCCCTTCAAACAGAATTTATTTGCACACAAAAATCCCCAAAACACAAGTACATCTAAACCATAGATTTTGTACTGATGAACCATATAAAGACTTTGAGAGATCACATTTTCCTCAGCTTCAGTATCACTTTTTTTAAATTTGTCTCAATTTCACCAAAGAATACAACATTCCAAAAGCACAGTTTAAACACAAAATGGGATAAAGACAACTCTTTCTAAACATACAAAATGTAATTTGAAATAAATGTAGATAAGTCCTTCTTTTTATCCCCATTCATTTACACTGAATAATTTATTACTGATAAATTGTACTTGACTACTGCCACAGGTGTCTTTGAAGAAATTCAGCAGAGTTTCAGTCATTATTCTCATTGTTCATAGAGGCATTATTCAAATGTTATTCACCTGTGAAAGCCCATATTTAGAATTAATCTAAAACCTTTAAGAAAGCAAAGAACAATAGGATAGACATCATGTGGATTGCTTCAATTTGGTGATGTATTACTTCAGTTTAACTCTCTCTTGCATTTCTTTTGCTTTCTATGCACTCTGCAGAAAGGATGGGTTTAGTGCATCAGGTAAAGACTTAAGACTGAACATGTTTATGTAGGTATACACAATAGTCTTTTATGATCTTTCAGACCCTTATATGTCTTTGGATCTACCTGCTGGATGAAAAAATATCACAGTGGAGAAGAAGTTTCCACAGTGGGACTACAGACATCTCAAACAGTGAGAAAGAATGAGCAGGGACTGGGATGTACACATGTTCCCAGCATGCATGCAGTGCAGTTTACATGAACATCAAACTAAGTACACCAAAGAAATTATTGCACAGGACACTTCTTCAGAGCAGTCAAAGGCTGAGAGGTTTGCTGCTATTCCCTGAATCATCCTACTCTCCATTTAGAAGAGCCATCTCTTCCAATACTGAATTTAATAGAACAGTATGTTTTGTATAAACATAGAATTTGAAATCGTGCATTGAACTCTTTCCTAGAATAAAGCATAAGACTTGTGATCTCAGCTATAGGGCTGATATTCATTTACTTCCCTGACCTCTGATCTAATTGTAAGTTCCAGTGTTAAGATGCTTAAATATTCTTAAAGCAATAAAGTCCAGAGGACTTTATTGTTCAAAGTCCAGAGACTTCGAACATGCGAAGTTGCAGCAACATATTAATTATGCCACAGGGAGGGCATCAATAAGGTTACCCAATGACTGGTGTTTATTGAATGCTGATGAAAACACATCAGAGTGATAAAGCTTTCAGACACCTGCTTCAGAGCCCATTGAAACACCAGTTTGCAGGTCTGTAGCTCTGTGGCTGCTTTTACTTATGAACCGCACACTACTGTCATGTAGACTTGTTCAGTATGGTCATAACACAGAAATTTCTTTTACACATGTTCATCAGATCAAAACATCCTGGAGATGACACTCACCTTTCTTCCCACCTGTCCCTCAATAATTCCTCACACATTTTCAGATATGAAACACATCAACTGGTGATCTGTTTTTGTGGCAGTTTGCAAGCAACCGTATAAGCACAATGTCTCCAGCACTCTCATGCTAAAAAAAGTGGTAGGAAACACATTTTTACCAGCAGATATTTAAAGGAATCTGTCTGGCATATACATTTTAAAGCCAGAAGGAACCTCTAATATCACTGGTCTGTTCTCCTAATGGATGCTGAAAAATTTTTACCACTAACTCAAGCAGTAGAGGGAATTATTCAGGCCATCACGTGATAGCTGAACTAGATTATAACATTTGCAAAGACATCCAATCTCAAGTCCAAGGGATGATGAATCTACCACTTGACTTTTTATGTTGTCCTCAAGGTTAATTCCCTCCTCTGTTAAAAAATACTATCTCTGTAACAGGGTCTCCCACACTTGCTTTCTGTTGTGTTGTAAACTTACCAGAGAACAGAAGACGGTTGTTACAGCAGAATTTAGGGAAAAGTCTCAAAATTTTCATGTACACATGCATAACTTTAAATTTTAAATTAAATTATTATTGTTTATAATTTCCATTATATTCATATATATTATATTAATTTATTGTTGACATGCACTTTGTGTAATAAGAAACAGAAGACACATTGTAGAGTATAATCAAAACAAATGACAGCAAAGGGAAAGGTGAGTCACCTACAGAAAAGTGGAAAGAGTTGCTCAACACTACAGAGATCAGTGGCAGACACAGTGATATGGAGTGCATATTTTTATTCCTAATCCAGTGAACTGTCCAGCTCTGGTGGAAAGGAAAATGTAATTTTTTCATGGAAGTAAGAAAACTGGAGTTATGTAGAACACAGAAGATCTTGCAAAGATACAGGAGATCTACTCATAGCTGTAAGTATGCATGCAAGGATCCCAAAGTAGCAAAAGAACAATTTCTCTAGGGGTACAGAGGGCTGATGTTGGCACAGATGGATAAGCAAGGACATACAGATTTGCCTAAATATGAGTGAATCAGTGGTAAAGAGCACAGTGATTACTGTTCTAGAGCCTTTCCTCCTGTTTCACTGATCACATTCCCGGCCCAGAAATGTGTCCTCCTCTCTGGACTACCAGGCTGCCACTGGGCTCTGCCAGTTGATTTTTTCTTTTTTCTTATTTATTAGAGGAGGAAAGAATCCTAGAGATTCCTCACACTTTTAATTCCATTCTTTATTTTAAGTTGTTGCTCTAGCACATTATGCTTTGTGAGGTGTGTAAAAGACTGATGGGTACTCTAGGAAAACATATTTTATGCCTAGTTTGTACAATGGTTTATGGACAATTGAAGTAAAAAAAAAAAAAAGACATGATCTGACACCATTATTCTTACTGAGACAATGCTGAAGATCTGACTATGTAAGAGGAAAGAAGGATAATTCCTAATAACCGCCAGATGAATAGTTTTGATGTTCCTTCCTTGTTCGTTTTCAGTACGCTGGTTGCCAGTAAATGCTTATGAATTTGCGTAGAGATAACAAGGCATATTTTTGCAAGGAGTTGTGTGCAAGATGTGTTATCAGGATGCCCAACAGATGTCTGTGCTTATGGTCTTCACCCAAATGGTGTGAATAGCCCTAGCTACCAATGTGGATGTTTCTGTGCATGACTGAATGCTTGCTCAGAAACATAAGCACATGGAAGTCTTAAAAATAGGGGCTAGTGTTCACAAGGCCTTTGTGTGGATTCCATCCCTGGCATAAGTGCTGGTAACCCAGAAGGGATTCCCAAAATGGTGCAGAGCGTGCAATGTTGCAAAGGCTAAGACAAACAACTTTTAATGTGCAAATTCCTTATTACTTTTCATCTTCAACAATACGTGTCAAAGAGAATCAAGTCTGCTGGAAAACTGGCTTGGTTGATTAGTGGTGACCCAAATATCACCACAAACAGTGTAGACTGTTCCAGGAGTAATGCCATAGGAAAAGGGGGAGGTATTCACATAGGCTAATGTTAGCTTTATGCAAACTAGCTCCCTGATCGTGTCTGTAGTCTGCCAAAAGAGATAGGCTTTTCCAGAGGATGATTCAAAGTGACTAATGCTTAACCCCTCTAGAGCAGTTTTTTTCCTCTCCATTAATTTTAGATGAGATTAGCCTCCCTCAGCTAACATCAGCCCAAGTGAACAGTCCTTTAAATGTTGTCAGCAGTGTCAAAAATAAAAAAAACACAAAATAAAATGGTGGCAACAGCATTTTTTTTTAAAAAAAAAAATCCAAACAAACTAAGATACAATTTCCGATAAAATAAAACTGGGTTTTATTCACCCTTCCCTGGTCTATGTAGACAGTGACTGTTACCACTGAAATTGAGACGGTGTAAACAGAAACAGAGTAATTTAGGTTGAAAGGAACCTCTGGAGGTCCCTGGTCTGACCATTTTCCAAGCAGGGTCACACTCCAAGTTAGGTAGCAATGCAGTGAAATGAAAAGTTGTAGAGTTATGAAACGTGTCCACAAATCAGTCACTCACATGTTGAAAAGTGGACACTGGCTACATCTACGGTAGATACTCTACTGTCAGACACAAGTATTAGACCAAACACATGGATAGATGGGGCCAAAGGTAGCTTTCAGAGTTAGCCTCTTCTCTCACACACCCTTATCTCTATTCTAAGTGGTTCCTCTGTCATTCCTGATATAACGATACCTTTCACTTGAATGCATGAGGAGTAGACCTCCTTTATTACAGGAAACTGAAGATGACGTGGTCTGATGACAGAAGATGTGTTATCCCACAAGCAACAGAATCCTGCTTTGTTAAACTTCAGCACTTTAGCTATACAGCAAAGTATCAGTCATTAACTCATTGATCTCCAGCATGACACACACAGTAAATAAAGGTAGACAGATGGAATCAGGGAAAGGGCAAAACAAAAAAAAAAAGGAAAAAAAAAAACAAAAAAAGAAGTAAGAAATAAGTGATTTACTAGTGCTATGTTGATAGACCTCCTTTAGTGTGAGGTGCCTTGCTTTTCAAGAGTTTGTTTAAAATGACAAAGAAGAAACAATAACAACTCCATTTTAAACCTGTTTTTTTTCAGCCTCTGTTGCTGCCTTTCAGTGCCTGAGTGCCTTTGTGCGTTTTTTTCTTGACCTGGGCAATCACAACCCTGCATTTTGCCCATTTGAATTTTGTTTCCCATTTTCACCTTCATTTTGTCTCTCCAAATAGCTCTGTTATTCATGGCTGATTACTAACTATTCCTCTGTGTGTCTGACCCATCTGAATAGCGGAAGATGCCTCCACATGAAGTAGAGGCTCTTACATCCCACCCTCTGATTACAAAGCAAACCACTTTTGAAGATTACACAGTCATACATAAGCAATACTCCCATAAAATTCAGGCCCTCATCCTACAAGCAACTGATTAAACCCACAAGAGCTCACACGTAAGAGACCTCCAACAAGCTTTTGCCTCACAAGCAATGCGTTACTGCGTCTGCAGTTTCCTCCTGATTTGTAACTCCTCTTACACAGAAAATGGAGAAGCATGCAGTAGGTCTGCAATTACACGGTAAGAATCAGCCGTGTAACAACTGTACTTTCAGCCAGAACAATGAATGCAATCATGAAGCAATTAGTGCAGGCGGCAGATGGTTTGCTGCTCTTTTTTCTCAAGACTGGCAGGAAAAAGTCATGCTTGAACAAGGGACTGGTCTGTCAGCAGTGGTAATTCAAGTCTGCTGCCCAAGGCACAGACACAGGGGAGAGATAAGGGAACAAAAGCAACCCAGTCACTGAAGCTTAATGAGTTACTGCTAGTCAGCTGACCCCCAGTAATTAACCACATTCACCCACACACAACACACAAGAAATTTGGACATAACTTCAGATAACACAGATTTCCCTACCATTGAGTAAATCCCTATTCAGCGAGACAAAAAAAAAATCTGTAGTGCTTATCATAGCGATAGACTCAGTGGGCTGTGTAGGGATTGCAGGATGATGTTATGTGACCCATTTCCTGCTCATTACAATTGAGGTACAAGAGGCACGCACTGCTGGCTTTGCCCTCATCAGTTCTGAATTGGATGGACAACTTCTGAAAATGAAAATAGTCCAGACCCAATACGATTCCTGTCTCTGTCGCTCTCGCTCTATTCACCACCTGATTCTACCAGTCCCACCTGCTGCAATGACAAGATGCAAATTGATGGGTAACAATGACATGGCTTGCCAGAGGATGTAAACATGTTTTCTAGATGGTTCTCACCTCCCTCCTGACTGTGAACAGCAAATTTAAATGACTGTGACAATCCTAACTGGTCAAAATCCAATTTACTCTTTATGGTGCCCATCAGCAAAACCTTCATGGCCTCTTCAGTCAATGGCATCAAAGTCAGTGATACCAAAATGTAAATTCCTTACCATACAGATACATTTTGTTTGCTTTCTCAGGTGACTTTTAGTGTGCACACAGTGCATAGAATCCAGTGAGTAATGGATTCTCTTTTCTTACACAAAATAGCATGCAGCAGTGTCATTTGTTCCAAACTGCCCTGCAGCTCCCATTGCAATCATTTAAATACCTGCAGGACCTCTTAATTACTCTGAGAAAATTCTGCCTTTGGATATACAAACATGAAACCAGTGGGAGTCATTTACACTTAGCTACAGGCTGAACTTGACCCTTAGTTTGATCTAATTTAGTTTACGTTTAATTTAGTCCAAGCTGATTAATAATCTTTGCCCATCGGTTACCCTCTGTGGTTCTTGGCCAAAGCTTGTTGAAGACAGGAAATGTACCCGTTAGGCTTTAAAGTAGAAACCAGGCCTGTGACTCATATCCATGGAGTACTTTTAAAATTCTATTTTAGAGTTAATCGGTACAGATCTACGGACCTTGGGCTACATGATTTTTCTCTTCCAACTACAGTACTAAATTACCAACAATTATTCAGTTTGCTAATCAACACCATAACACAAAGAAGGTTTGCTATACAGCCTTTAGCCTCTCACCCAGAACACCCCATACAACTGCGACATCAACCCCATAAACTCAGGTTAACTCACAAAACGGCCCTTTGTTCTTATATACAAAATGGGTATTTTAGGATTCTTTAGAAGTAGTGTGGGAGCTTCCTATGGAAGTGACAATACACTTTCTGGTAGCCATCTACCATAATTTAGATGAACATTAGCACTATGGACTCTAATTCAGAATTATTTCCTGAGCAGGCTGCATCCACAACAGCTGAAATTAATTTTCTACTATATCCTACTTTAATTTGACAAATTTACCACTACAATTTTCATTGATCCTCATGTAATAAATTTCCTGTTACTAACACACAGCAACTTTCATTCCAGTGGGTCCTAAAAGTCTGTTCAGTTCCATATCAGTCCAGAGAATTCAATACATGCAAGGGAAACATTCTGACCTCATTTAACTACATACTGAACACCCAGAAATAATTTAATCTGCACATTCCTCTGGACAGATTATAACCACAGTATACTGCAAAACGCTGTGAGAGGGGTCAGTGAAAAATATTGCATGCAATTGACTTTACAGGAAGAATTAGGCAGGCAAGATGCATTTCTCAGAGTTGGGAAGGATACTAAACTACAGTCCTGGAAGGACAGGACTGAATTTATAATCCGAAAATTCCCATAGAATCATTTTGTGACCCTGCCCTACTTATTTAGCTTCCTTATGACTTGATTTTAACAGATTACAGTAATAGTAACAACAAGCCTAATTTAGGCTATAGGGAAAACTAGTTGTTTAATGTTTGTATAATGAATTCAAATATACAGATGGAAAACATCATAGAATTCCAAATTTTGTTGATATTTTACACTAATGTATAACCTGAACAATTCAGTCAATACTTTGATTATTGATTAGATTCGGATTCTCATAAAGTCACCACATGTAAAAAAAGTGAGACCATTTAATTACTTTGTATAAAGGCTTATATACGAGATGCCAAGATACTTCACTCTCTTACCCCTGCTGGGTGCTCAGTACATTGTTTTAATCTTTTTCCAGTTTTAGTCAAAAGCATCAAAAACTCAGGATGTGAAATCCACTGCGTCTCAGAGTAGTTTACTCCAATGGCTATTACTTCACAACTGAGTTTATCTGCCATTGTTTCCTAGCCACCAATTCTTCTTAGAAGATTTCTTATTAGATCAAAATGCTTACTCATATGTTTTGTCTTCATCCATGGAGATATTTAGTCACAACAATATAGTTTCCTTTCAATCCGCTTTTTGATAAACTAAACAAACTGAGCTCTATAACGTCCTTCACTGGAAGACAATCGACTTGTGAGTACTGATATGCCTAATTTTCAAAAATTTCTAACAACGAAATCTCTTACAGTAAAGTCCCATTTTGTTGTCTCAAGTTGGGCAGCAAAAAAATCAAGGCAAATCTCGCAGCATATTTATTCAGCTAACGGATTACCTGTAATGAAGGAAATAGACTTCCAGAAAAATAGATGCACTGCTACTTTTCTCTTAGAAAATCAAGGCTACCTGAAAATATGTCAACCAGATAGGAATAAGGAGTGATTTATACTGTTTTTGAAGTTGGTGCTAGGCTGCAACATGAGAAAATAAGAGGACAAAAAGCCTCATTAGAGGTTGTTATTTCTATTGTGAAAGACCCTAGCTGTCTTCTCTGCCCGTTGCCTGTCACGTGATATTGCCAAATGGACCGACAAATGCATGCAGACTGCCAGGTCAGTCCCAGAGACCTAGGCCCTAAGAACACAGTAAGCACCCATGTCATTTGCTCTGCCCTTTACATTGAGGCTTACTCAATGTTTCTTGCTTGGAAATACCAGTTTGGTATTTCCAAAGACTGTCCTGATATCATTCCAAAGATTGTCCTGAATGCTTTGCAGCCGTTACATAGAAAGATGGGTAAACCCCAGGTTCTTCCTAAGCAAACAAAGTAAAATGCTGCCAACAATTCTTACCTTTTGATCTTGGCTGTATGCTAAGATCCAGTCTTCCTGCTTGGGGTGGAAAAGCAGACTGTGGATGTAGAAGTTCAGACGATACTTTTGATAGGTGGCTCCTTCATCAGAACTGATTAATAAACTGCTCTCAACTTCTGGATCAGTCAGCAGCATAATCTATATGAAAGAGAATACAGTGGTGAAGAGAAGTCAGATGGAAAAATAAGAAAGCAGCTAAGAACTTCAGATAAGTTATTAAACATGTACAGTTCAAAATGTTTCAACCTAATGTCAAAACTAAGCATAGTCAATCTTTTAGTAAGGAAAACGGTATATTTCAGCTATGTAAATAAACAAGTAACATATGACCAAACAGGCAGAATGACTTTACCACTGGTTAGAGCTAAATGAAGCTATGCTTAGTTTATTAAAAAAATCATACCTGAAATTTCTAACACCAGAGTACAAACTTAATAAATTATCAGACAGCCAGAGTGTGCTGCTAGGGTCTTCATGAATGACCTACTGGAGTGGCAGACAAAACATTAGGTGTTAAGAAAAAAAGAAAACCAGAGAGAGAGGAGAGAGAAGCACACAAAATGATCCCTAATGGTGAGGTTTGTTAGACTGGCAGAATTTTCAGAGGAGATTACAGTTTCATTGCCTGAAATGTTATAACCTGTCTGGCTGCAACAAGCAATCTTGTTTTGGCAGGAGAACACATTTGATAACATGCTGGGTTCTTTCCATCTCCAGTTCCTATGGTGCTGCGAATTATAAATTTGGTAGTGCATCAAAGATACTCTCCGTATAGTAAAGTTACTCTCTAGCTTAGTCCAAGGGTGTTAGTTCAGGAATGGCAGAAGATGTATGGCCTGCAGTTGTAGTAGATATTGCTCCTTGATAACTCTGGTATTAATTGGCCTGTGTTTCTGATGAATCAGAGGGAATAATGAGATACTTCTCTCATGTGTCTCTGCACGGCAGAATATATAGGTTTGAGCAGTAGAAAGAGATTGTTCCAGTATTTCAGCAAGCAACAAAGTAATAGCCCTAAGGAATGGGAAGGAAGCATCATGAATGACAAACATGAAAAGTTCTGAAGAATATTTCCCTGGGAAGGTGTTAAAGCCATGAATCATTAGTAAATTTTTTTTTATTTTTTTTTTTAAATACTAGTACTGCTGTTGCCTTGCAAGTGGCAAACACTGATCTGTCCTTATACAAGCCTGAAATCAAAGGAACCACATCTGGCAATTCTCAGAGCAAATTTCTAGCTCGGTTTGGTCACTACAAAAAATCACACACTTCATTTCTTTCTCTTTCTTTCATTTAGGCAGGCAGAGTTAGATATAGCTTAACTCACTATTTGTGAATTATAGGGTGCCAGAAGTCTTGATAGACACCAGGTGCTCAAGATCTATTTGTATTTGAAGGTGTAAATACACATATAACATAGACAGGAAATGTCCTTCATTATTGGGTAACTGCCAGAGGTTTTTATCTATCACTAAAAAACACCTTGACAGCATAACAATTTGGACTGTGACTTGGAAGCTTGGGGTTCTTTGAAATCCCTGAACTTTAATATGCTGTCTGATCATAGACCAGTTATATAACCACACTGTATTTCTAACGTAAGATAGGTTAATATTTCCATCGTAGCATAGAGTCACAGTCTCTTTTTGTATTTCTGATTTACTTCTGAAATCTTGTGATGAAAACATGCATTATTAGAATTAAACATTTTCACTTTCATTTAACACTTTCAAATACATCAAGCATATCATTAACGTGATGTCTAAACTTGAGATTGCGCAACAGAAGCTACACAGAGAACATAAACAATAAAAACATCAATATATATCATCTACTGTCATTAAGTAGAGTGGAACATCTCCCTTATGAGGAAAGGCTGAAGGAGCTGGGTCTCTTTAGCTTGGAGAAGAGGAGGCTGAGGGGTGACCTCATTAATGTTCATAAATATGTCAAGGGGGAATGTCAGGAGGATGGAGCCAGGCTCTTTTCAGCGGCGTCCACTGACAAGACAAGGGGCAATGGGTGGAAGCTGGAACACAGGAGGTTCCAGAAAAATATGAGGAAAAACTTTTTTACTGTGAAGGTGACCGAGCACTGGAACAGGCTGCCCAGGGAAGTTGTGGAATCTCCTTCTCTTGAGACATTCAAAACCCACCTGGACGCGTTCCTGTGCGCTCTACTGTAGGTGATCCTGCTCTGGCAGGGGGGTTGGACTAGATGATCTTTTGTGGTCTCTTCCAACCCCTAACATTCTGTGATTCTGTGATCCAGCTTCTGAAGCCAAAAACTAATTTGACGTTTATCAGTTGTTTTTTTTCTTACTAGACTAATTTCTGGGACTACAATCCAAGCATCGTGATTTTTCTATTTTTATTCCTTCCTTCTTGAGCGGATTTTGTTTATGTTGATATTTGAAAATATCAGAGCACAGTATTAATGTGGACTACAGTAACTAGAGCAGAAATAAGCACAAATCAATGGGCTTGATCTGGACTCCCTGAAGTTAATTAGAGTCTTGTCATTGACTTTGGACTGTGCCTCTCAGGCAAGTTCTTAATCAAGATCCACTCTAGTCTCACATATTTCCTTCTACCTGCACAAGAAACTCATCTAACCTCATCACTGTCACATCCAAGCACATCACTGCCTTAACACATTTTCTGTCTGGCCACTCCTCTGAAGTGTAAAAGTGCTCTTATCTCCATTTGCTAGAAAGGGAATTGAGGAGCAAACTGCTGAGGCACTGAAGCACCTAATTCCTCATTCAATCAATAAAAGTGAAGTGCCTAAACAGACTTGCCAGCACTGCTGACGTCTTTAATCTGCTAACTACCACCCTGGGCTATTACTACTGTGCTTTCAGGTATCTATGGGCTCCAGGAGCCTTAGCTGTTGCACGGTGATAACCAGACATTCTGTACATTGATGTGTCCTGAAACACTTCCTATTTCTCTACGTATGCCAACAGCAATAGTGTCTTATAGATGTGGCAGAATTGCACAGAACTGCAGCAGATTTATGCAAGTGCATACAAAGAGTCAGAGTCAGAGGAGGGGATTGATGGATGACTCTTTAGCCACTAGTTAGACTCATAACTGTGAGACCAGCTTTCAGTGCTGGGACAGCATTGCCTGCTCTGCCGTTGTACCCTGTATTGGCAATCTTTTTGCACAGATGCCATAAAGTGAAACAAGCTAGAGTTGACTAAGCAGTCACAACTCGCATCACAGTCAGAGCACCATGTTTCGTATGAGATAAGAAGATCAAATTCAATTACAATATATCTGCATGTAAATGACCAGAGATACTAGTCCAAAATACAGTGTTTATTGGATAAGTAGCAGAAAGTGATATCTGTATGAAAACTCTGTCAAAACAAGAGGGAAATGCTGTGTGTATCTACACAAAACTTTCATATCAGACCAGGAGTGTGCTTCTGAAATGAATCCCCTAAAGTTTGGAGGGAAGTCTCTATAGAAAATCCTTACATGCTCTGTTCAGACCACAGAGATTTCAGAGCATAGGAACTTAATTCCCTTTCAAGGAAACTAAACCAGAACATACATTTAAGGAGTGCATTTAATGTGCTCCAACCACTACTGAGTATTTAGCTCAGAGTATTAGGTTAGCACTAGTCTTAAGTCAAACCCTTGGCCTCCAAAATGCCCTTATCGTAAACAGATGTCATCTCATCATCAACTACTTCGTTCTGCAAACCCACCTTCCACTGAACTGCACTACATGCTAGTGTAGTTGCAGTCACAATTAGCTTAGTTTTAGTGCCTAAGTTGCCTGGAGCACAAGTGGTAAAGAAGGGAAAGTACAATTAATTTAGTGGGTTTTGTTGTCGCAGCCTATGAAACAGAGTAAATACATTTTAGAATTTTCTTTGAAATAAATGAAGACAATTTCTGCCTTGAAGTAGCCTGTTATCCATTAAGTTGATGCAGTTGCTCATACAGAAAATAAAAGGACACAGACATGTTGAACAGGAATAGCATCAGCTACAATAACAAAGTGAATCTAAGTTTAGAAGTCATAAACTTCATATCTGATAATATCTAAGAGAAGAGATTAGAAAGAAACTATTTTTATAATTTCTGACTTCGCTGTAGCAAACATGCTGGATTTCCTTAAATGCAAGCTCCTCAAAGGAGATATCTTTTATTGATCTGTTTCTACAGTGCCTAATACAACATATTACTGGTTTCCTGCTAGCACTGCTTTATGGACAAATATTCTAGACATTATTGAGGAATCAACATGACTTATGCACATGAAAAACACACCTTAAATCTATCCAGGTTCTTAGAGACTGTAGGGAAAGACAAGCTAGCTAATGAAATCTAACAGGATATTTGAGGAGTTCCCTTGCCAAAGTATCTGAAACTGTCATGGGATAAAAGGCCTTCCCTTCTTTTTAGAAGATCAGCATCAAACATTAGGGAAAAATCTTTCAGTTTCCACAATGGAAAGAAGCATTCATCTGGAATTTCCCTGATGCTTTGTGCTGCTCAGTGTATCAATAATTTGGAAAGAAGGAAGAAAAATAGGTGACAAAGCTTGCTGTAAGGTATTCAAAATGATGAAAACAAAAGCCAGGCATGAAGATCTATAAAAGGGTTTTGCAATACAAGTACCTGAGCAGTAAAATTCAGTGATGACATATGAAAAAAAAAATTACAGATAGAGAAAAGCTATCTCAGCATAACAGACAGAACAATAGGTTCTGAGTAGATAATTCCTTTCAGGAAAGGAGTCTGGGAATTTCAGGGAAGAGGTCTGTGAAAATAGAAGCTTAGTTCTCAGATCCTATCAAAAAAATCTTGATTACAGCAGTAAGAATTATAAGGAAAGAATTAAAAAGTATAACAAATAATGTTATTAGGCCATTGTTAAGTGTTTCCACAACTTTAACATTGGGTACTATTCTCATCTTTCATCTTTAAAAAAAAAAGCTATAGTAGAAAACAGAATAGCTATAAAGGTGATTGAAGAAAACTGTGAAACTTCTTTCATACAAGCAGCCAATAAATGCATTGTTCAACTTCCAAAAGAGATAAACAAGAGGCAATTTGACCAAAGCTTACAAAACTAGGATTGGCCTGGAAATGCTTAGAGAATAATAATTGACTCTGTCGTAATACAAAACTCATGAGCATCAAATGAAATTATCAAGAGTGTGTATCAAACACAGGTGTGGCCATGACAAGGGAAGAGCTATTGATGTTGTCTGTCTGGACTTCTGTAAGGCCTTTAACATGGACCCCACAACAGCCTTCTCTCTAAATTGGGAGAGATATGGGTGGACAGTTTGGTGGAGGAGAAATTGGTTAGATGGTGACATCCACAGGGTAGTGACCAATGGTTCAATGTCCAGATGGAGATCAGTGACTAGTTGTGTCCCTCAGGGGTCTGTATTTGGACCAACTACTGTTTCACATGTTCAACAATCTCAGAGACGGTGGGATCAAATGCACTCTCAGCAAGTTTGCAGACAACATCAAGTTGAGTGGTATGACTGACGTGCCTGAGGGACAAGATTACACCCAGAGAGACTTGGACAAGCTTGAGGTGTGGGCCCATGTGAACCTCCTGAGATACAACAAGGCCAAGTGCAAGGTCTTGCACCTGAGCTGGGACAACCACCATCAATATAGGATGGGGAATGAAGGGATTGAGAGCAGCTCTGACGAGAAGGACCTGAGGGTACTGGTGGAGGACTCCGCATGGAATACTGTGTCCAGCTCTAAAGTCCTCAGCACAAGAAAGATGTGGACCTGTTAGAACCATGAGTTCAAAGGAGGATCGCAAAAATTATCAAAGGGATGGAATAACTCTCCTAAGTTCAGGTTTTCCAGCCTGAATAAGAGAAGGCTCTGGGGAGACGTTATGGCAGCCTTTCAGTACTTAAAGAGGGCTTATAAGATAGATGGGGACATTTTTTTTTTTTAGCAGGGCCTGTTGCCATAAGACAAGGAGCAATGGATTTAAACTAAACCGAAGTAGATGTAGACTGGATATAGAGAAGAATTTTTTAGAATGAAGATAGTGAAACACTGGAACAGGTTGTCCAGAGGGGTGGTAGATGTCCTACCCCTGGAAACATTCAAGATCAGGTTGGAGGGGGCTCTGAGCAACCTGGTCTAGTTGAAGATGTCCCTGAGCATTGCAAGGGGTTGGACTAGACAACTTTTAAACGTTCCCTCCAACCCAAACCATTCTATAATTCTAGGATTCTATTATTTTTTGCCTGCTTAAACCATACAACTCCTTGCTAGTTTGTTGTAGATGTCATACGTTTATATAAATACGAAATTGAACAGATAAAGTGTTTGTAACAGAAACCCAACAAAACAGTCCACCAATTCAAAAACACCACTGTTGGCTCAGGAATCTGAACTACAGGTTACTGAATTCTGGGAGAATATACAGGAAAATACCATTATATGCTTGCCTCAATCATGACACTTCCCTCTCAACAGAGAGTGGGACTGGTTAAGATTCAGTTTGATTTAACATGGATGTTCTTAGATATATCACTGGAGAGTGAATGAAAATGACAAATGATAACAACAATATCAGCTTGGGTAGGCTGATATAGTAACTCCTTACATGAAGAACTGGGTCCATCATTGTTACCTTGACAGTTTTTAAACTGCCTCTCATTCCACCATTATAAAATAAAGCTATTAACATGGGAGTAAGAAGAGACATACACATCTGCCCCTCACTTCCAGCAAAAGCCAACCTCAGAGCTCCTCTGGTCTAGCTTATTTTTATCTTATGTTAAACAAAAATGATGACTTAGGATAAGCCAAGATTCTACTTCTCCCAAGCAAAAGTAATTGCTCTCTATTCAGATCAGTGCTCAGCATGATCAGAATCTGCTTACTCACACCAGGCACAGCAAGCACATGCTGCACTTCCTCATGCTTCAGACAGATTGGGTTTTTTTCTCTGTAAAAAGAGTCAATAAAGTTGACATAGACTTTTGCAACCAAATGCAAGGCAGCCATTAATCACCCACCCCCTGAAATGGGAGCAACTTGATTTGCTTTTCCTAGAAGTGATAAATGAACGCAAAACATAATTTATAGATCTTAAACAGTACACACTTTTTTCACCCTCTTTTTTGGTGCTAACTCTGCTGATGGCAAATTGCCCTTGACAATTATGTAGATTTTTGCTGTCCTCACAAAGAAACCCAGGAACGCTTTGTAAGATGATTCTGATTTTGCTTCTGCAGATGAAATTGTGATCCCTATACAAGTGCCCTGGTTCAGTGGCTTAGTCAAAACAAGTCCAGAAGTGCTCTCAAACTTTTATTTTAGCCCCTCATATCTTCACTGGCCTTAAGTATTCTCTATCATTATGTAAGAAAGAGCACAGTATAAGTAAAATAGAACAGTATGAAGAAATATAAATGTATTTCATAGATTCACATGTTCTTTCATTCGCTTCTCATGTACCAAGAGATCTGAGCTATATCACCTGACCAGAAATAGGGATGAATTGCGAATCAGTCAAATCTACTGAGATAACCTTAACCTTCCTCACTATTTAATGCTTCGTGCACAGACCCAACCCTTGTGACCCACATGGAACAAGTAACATTTCTCACAAGAAAAGATGAGAGTGAAGTACAGCAAAAGAGGAAATCAGCAAGAAAAAATCCAGAAACGTCCCACTCATAACAAAAGCAGAGCATTCTCTACTTATATGCATCTTTTTTTCCCAGCTTCTCTGCATGCCAGTTACATAATTTTAAAGGGTCATGGGGTTTGTTTTTTTAACATGGTAACCAATTGCGAGAACATCAGTGCTATAGAGTTCCAGCATAACGAAATGTAATTTCTGCCACTTCACATACCACTTCAGGATTTAGACTGCCATTTACAAGACAGTTTTCCAGATTCGGCAATTCACACATGCAATTCAAATCAACATGCCCTGCTTTTAAATAATCGAACTAGCTCACTGATCACACTTTTTCAATACCTAGAATAAAAAAAACAGAACAAAAAAAGCCAAAGAAACGAACTGCTTTGGCCATGACATTCTGAAAGAAACGTAACACTACCGTAAAACAGTTTAGACCAACTCCTTTTACAGGACTGCCTTGCTGTCAGCTAGGGGCAAAATTACCACAAAAGAAATATCATGAGTGTTTATTTGGTTACTAACAGAGAAAAAGGGGACTGAAGTCTATCCAAAGCCTAACAAGCTTTACTCATGGGCTAACATCAACTGCTATAGAACTAGAACTGCGCTCATGAGTAACGCCACCAAAATTTGGCCCAAATCTCTGCTTTAAATAAATTGGCTATCAGTATTAGCACCTAAATGAAAACATGAAAAGAGCTAGAGCTGACAGTTCTGAAGACGTCTCTAATGCCAACTAAAAGACAAGGTTAGTCGCTGAGCAATTTCATTAAGATACCATTAAAATAATACACCAATAATTCACTCAAGGCACTGTGAAGTGTTTTATTGCCAGAAGTTCTTGTCAACTTAGAAAGTGCAGTAATTTTTTAGAGAAAGAATAGATTTCAGTGACAGAATTACACTTTCAACACTGAAGAAAAAAAATATTGCCTTTGAATGATGACCTGGTTTGGAATGGTCTCAGAAATAAGTAGAAATGACCACTTTTAAATACAGAAAAGGTCTGCAGACAAGTTATTTTGCAGCTATAACTCAGTGACTTAAGAATAAAAAGGTTCATACTCATACAAAGACACATATCCCAAATTCATTAAATCAGTTTGCACATTGCAGATACAGAAGGTAACATACTCAAAGCTTCCTCCAAATATAACTATACTCATAATTATTATACAGTATAATTCAGATTCAGACTCAATACAGATCTGGACAGTGGAAATCCTAGCACCACTTCCCTCAGGAACCCATAGGACGTCCATAACTGGTAGGGTAATACCAACTTCCACAAATCTTGTCTATTTAAAGGTAAAAGAAATTATGTGGTGAAAGGTTCAGATGGTGAATTAATTTTATTTGCACACATGAAGGATTTACTGCTCATTGAGTGATAAGACAATCTCTTGTCAGCAGAATACTAGATGGCAAAGGACTAACTTTTAAGAGATAAAAATTATCACCTGCCAATATTTCTGAAAGCTGGAATTGTACAGTGTTCTTAATAAAAGATTTGTTGAGAAATGCATTTGGCATCTTGATGAATGTGGTTGCAAGTAAAAAGCTGGCTATAGGTTGGAAAAAAGAATTCATTTACCTGTTGTGTATTAGTGAAAAAGTTCATTGCAGACCAAAAGTGACCACAAAAGAAAGCAGTCGATGAAAGTTCTATTTTTTACTATCTGAGGGAATCACCTGGCGTTGTTTTACTAGACAGAAAAACTGAATGTATGCATCAACAGCAACTTTAAAAAATAAAAGAAACACTGTAAAACTCTCCCTTATCCATGTTTCAGTCAAGGACATAAACAGTCGATTCCAAAAATCTGCTGATTGCTTCTTCAGTTATATAGTATAATACCATTAAATGAAAGTACAAAACAATCTCAAAAGGAAGAGGAGAAACTCTGGAAGAAATTTGTACCTTAGGAGTACGTCTGCCTCCTTGTTTTACACGTACTCGGAAAACAGCATGTATCTACATGTGGACAATACATAAGATGTCACTTCTGTACAAAGTGTTCAGTTTAAAGGTTTTGGAATACTAAAAGTGTGAGAGATTTTACTCATTTCTACAGCATATGCTTATAAGTGGCTAAGCAAAGAGCATTAAAAAACCCCTGAACCCCGCCACACACATATGCTAACAAGAAAAAAACAGACATTTCATCTTTTTTTTAAGAATATTCCTCTATGTGTCGAATGGAAAACACCACCAGCTGTAGTAGCAAATACATTTAGAAATTATATTTCTAGAAGCTAGAGGAGTACTATTACCCTGTGCGTTGAATAAGACCACTGACCGGCTACATTGGCTGAACACAGTGCCTTCCTTCTGTCATAGGATTTAAGAAAAACATGTCCTTAAACGTTTATGTCATAAACTGAATCCTCTGCTCTTTGTCTCTAGCCCATTTTTGGTTGAGCACAATATTGCGAGTCCTATCCAGATATCTTTTAATGGACTTGTTTTTTATAATTTGTAAAAAGTCTTTGACAATAACTGTGAGCTTTAAAGAAAAATATTTCTGATTGTTTCAGGTGAACAAAAAGTCATTGCAGCTGTCACCCCTTCCCATATTGACTGAAATAATTAATATTTTGCAATAAACAAAAAAGAAAAAGCTTTAATTCTCTTAATATCTAAACATTCAAATTAAACAAAAACTTTCTTTTTTGTGTTTAGGAACACTTACAGAATTACAGCTATTGTTATGATTTTCAATGATAATCATAAGCCTAAGAGCCAGCTAGCATTTCAATGTTTCTTTATTAAGCTCGGTACACAATACTAGATTTTCATTAATATGTAACTATTGTCAGAATGCCAGTGAATAATACTAGTGCTCTTCTCTATCTTCAACATAGCAAACCCAAATCAGTATTAATGTATTAACTACATTAATGAAATATTGTTGTTATCGTTGCTGAGTTTTTTCTACTTTAACTAACCCCAGGTTAATGTGGTTTCTCTACATTATCTGAACTTTCATACCACCAAAGTCCCGAGTTTAGGGTTGGGTCAATGCAATAGAGATTCACAAAAAGCAAACAGCAGGCTCAGAAATCTGTGCAAACGTGTTTCAGTTGTTCCCTCCACTAACCTTACTTGGTATGAACAGCTACATAAAGCAAGTCCAGATATGCAGGGGAGATTATTTCTAGGAAAGAACAGTGTACAATAAAAACCACTCCTTACTCTGAACTTCAGAAGCCATCTGAAGCATCAAGTGGGATGGGACCTGATCCTGCTTCTATCAAACTCCAAGAGAGGGCAGTGCACCCCCATGCAGACCGGTTCATTAGCTGCAGCTCGTCAGCATGGGAACATTCATCAGGGGACAGGCAGCTCCCTACAGCTTTTATTCTCTGTGGCTGAGCTGTGGCAGAAGCCCCATTCTCAAAAGTGCCTCGCCTTGGACCAGACCTGGAAAGATTCAACTACTTCTTTTTCCATTAAAGGTGGACAAATCGCCACATCTTCGTGTTTTTCGTGTGCTGCAAGGACACTCCTTGTGGGCTGGACTGTGAACAGCGAGAAACATCAGCCTTCCCCTTCCCAAGAGTAAACTGCGATCCTGGCAGCTAGGGCGAATTATTAAAATGCATGCCTTTGGTCTGAGGTAGTAACTTCTAACTAAAGGAGGAAAAAAGATGACAAAAGAGTCCCTGAAGATAAGCATCAGGTTTTAAATCTTCACTTTTTAAGAGTAGCTTCCATTACTCAAGAATTAAATGAAATTAAAAATGCACCTAGTGTCTTAATGAGGCCTGTGAAAAGGAAGCAAACTCTTAGCATCATTCTCATGCAAAAATAGAAATGTAATCCTAAAAACAATAAAGACAACCTTTCACTAATGTAATTTAGGAGATTACTGTAGAATGTTTCAGAGCTACTTTTGCTTTATCTTTTTTAATCTATTTGCTTTATCTATTTTTTTTTATAATTTAAATTATTTAACATAGGTAAGTAAAGACTTCTGAATGTCTGTTAGTCCAAACTCCTGCTTCATACTGAACCAGTTTCAAAGGTACAGACAGATCCTTAGGACCTTGTCCTATCAATATTTAAATAGCTTCAAGGATGGAGATTCCACAAAAAATCTGGGCCTATCCAATTTGAAACTGCTTAGTTTCCATTGAGTGTTAATCTCAGTTTTAAATATCTGAGCTTATAAAATCAGTTTTAAAACAAACAAGAACACCTTCACTTTTACATTCTTTTTAACTTAATGGTCCCTCTTAACTTAGCAAGAGCTTTGGAAGCTGAAAGTGCTGCATGATCCCAAAGCACCAAGGTTAGTTTCACCCGCCATGATCCTGCAGCAGTGCTGAAAATAGAAATCGCCAGACTCAGCTCCTAATCACATGGATAAACATTAGCTCTGGAGCAATCAGTTCTGGGGGAAGGAATACGAAATGATTAAGCTTCTCAGTTTTTCAGATCTCCCTCACATCAAATTCGAGATTCTTTATCTTTTCATTTCACTGCCCATTTAGGTCTAATTTAGCAGCCTGACATGGAATCAAAATTTTCTATTTCTGTTTCATTATTATTACACACTGCTTTCTCTTCTTTTACATATATTTGACATAAAAAGCTTTATCACCGAAAACAGCTTGAAAATCTATTCCTTAAAACTTAAGTAAAACACAGCAGAACTTCCATTCTGGAATAAAGTCTAATTCATAACAACGATTGTATTTGGTTATTACATTTTGAGAAGAAATAAAGAAACAAAGACAAAAAAATCTCAGGAAAGTTACAGTACTATAGGCACTTCAGACAGTACAATCTAGTTTCAATTATTAATCATCTGTTCTTTTGCAACAGATGTTCTGCATTGTACTGGATGAGGAAAGAAGAGGAAGCTGAGACAGTCTTAGCTACTCAAAGGAGAAAAGAAAACTCAGCTTTGTAGAGAGCTGGAATGACTCGTGTTCATACATACTGTTTGTACTTTGTTCTGTTGCTCAGTAAGGCATTCCTTTCACTGAAGAATCTCATGAGATTAATTAGTTAATCTTCACACCAACTTTGTTGCATAGAATGAAATTGCACATATCAAGAGGGAAAATTGCTTGGACAAACTCCACTAATCAATCAATGGCACGAAAATAAAGAAGCCACTTGCACCATAAGCATATTACAAACAATAGCATCTTCCAGCGGCAAATACTGGGCCCTACGAGTTATTAATCCAAATCAAAGCAAGAGGAGGCCTAAGAGTATGGTAACCTAAGCAGATCTACAAAAGGGACAGGGAAAAAAAATGACACTAAGAGAGAAGTTTTGCCCTGAAGGGCAAGGTAGAGATAAACTCACAATCCACATTATCTTCTTTCCTATATCTTGTGATATCCCCTAAAGTGTACTTCAAGTGCTTTGAACTTAATCCTGAAAGGCACTGAAATCATCTGAGCAGCATAGGTGACTGATACACCCTGAACTGTAAAGTTCATAGACACGTGTTCACTGCACATAGACAGTGGGGTGTACTCCACTATCCCTGTAAGAGCAGGGATAACCTGGGGCATTCGTGGAAAAATCTCAAATACATTGTGAAGATGGATGAGTTGATAGCCACACAGCTGCTCAACAGGTTTCAACCTCTAGCTATAGGGAATTACCTGGTCTGACAGATTTATCATGAGTTTTGGTCTGTTTATTGTTATTAGGCCTCATGAACACTTAAATCTTTGCATGAAACTTTTATCAAGCCTACAAGAGAGACTACTCCGAAGTAAATAAGCTCATCATAAAGGAAGTTTCTCACGATGTTCATAATTTCTGTCTCTGTCTTCCACATGATGTCTAGTTTTCCATTTCCACTAGTTATGCCTCTTTCATATCCCCCTACAATAAAGTTTTCTCCTTGGGAGAGGTGTTCTCGGGCAGTTCATTGTCTTCAGTCAGTCTCTATCCAAAGACATACGTACATAGTCTATAAAGAACGCTATATTAAGGATGATTGTGCCGCTACAAGAAAGACACAGACTCATCTAGACACAACTACTGTGGTAGAAAGATGCATGGAAAAGGAGGCGCAATCAGAGAAACAGTAATACTGGAATGAGGATAAATTGACTGACCGGTAAGGAAATTGTACCATTTGCAGCCCTGAAACCAGAGGAAGAATAAATTCTCCTGTATTTTCTCTGCCTTCCGCATGTGAGGACAATTAGGACATACAGGAGTGAGGAACGTGACATTCTAACTATGACCACAAAAGGCAACAAGACCATGGTCTCATCGCAATGATAACTAGAGATTACAGAATCGTAGAAAGGTTTGAGTTGGAAGGCACCTTTAAAGTTCATCTACTCCAACCCACCTACAGGCAGGAACATCTTTTGCTAAATCAGGATGCTCAGAGATCCGTTTCAGAAGGACTTGGCCTTCACCCTGTCTCTAACATATGCAAATCTAACAGAATGTGGAACCCATTTCTGTATCTCAGGGATATTTCAGAAAAGTGAGAGAAGAGATAAGAATAGAAACAAGTTGCAGCCATGAATTTAAAGAAAAAAATGTTAACATAGTAGACAATTTTAAACAGCAATGTTGATGGTCTGCTGACAGTCTCTGCTGTATCACAGTTACACCAAGCTTGGACAGATGGTCAATATAGTGAACACTTTTTCATAGCCAACTGTTTCAAGCCATGCCACTTGCCTCTGGCCAGCCCTGGCACCTGTGTGGCACTGTGCGGTTTGATATTTCAGAGGCGCTTACTCTTGCCTGTGTTCCACAGCGTATCCAAAGTGAAGAAACAAGGGGGAGGGAACATCCCAAAGCTACATGCACCTCCAGACTGTGAGCAGACGTGCCCTGCTGGTCCCAAGGGCATTTTTATCTGTACTGCTCATCTCCATCTCTCTGTACAAGGTTCTTATCCCTCCATTCCTTGCAAATGCTCTCATCTTATTTCACCTAAAATCCGCCAGCTGAAGCTGTTCAATAAACAATGCTGATTTTATTCAAAGCATTTAAACCAGTCCATCAGTTCTCAGGTGGGGACTGGTGCCTGCAGCAAGAAGAATGCTTATGAACCACTGGAACTCAGTAATAACTTTGAATAGTAGCTGCTTGAACCAGGTAGTGTTGGTAAGAAACTGCTGATTTTCCTCCATCTGTTTTGCTCTAACCAGCAACGTTTCTCGGACTGACTTCACTGCAGCTAGTGATATCATACCTGTCTAAGGCAAGTATCCAATGCTTTTAGTGTCTGCTGCTTTCACATTCTGAATGTAAGAAAGTATAACAACATTGAACTTGGAGTATTCAGTTGTTTCCCAAGTGAATTCGGAATGGGGGGGGGCCCAGAAAATTACAGTTTTTCATGACAGTTATCAATATTTTGGAAAAAAAAAAAAATCTCCTTTTGGACTTTCTCTGAAATTGTAGAGAACCTATGTGAAAGAAAATGAAAACTTATATACAGTAAAAAAGCAGCAAGTTTACTAAATGGTCTGCAAA
The DNA here is from genome assembly GCA_020746105.1 of Trogon surrucura. Lineage (NCBI taxonomy): Eukaryota > Metazoa > Chordata > Aves > Trogoniformes > Trogonidae > Trogon > Trogon surrucura. The sequence goes on along the minus strand of CM036621.1, from coordinate 12,044,707 downwards.
AGTAAATTTTTCAGCTAGTGGAAGACTTTTTTCCCTTTATTTTGCTTATATGTTTCATAAAGACACAGTATTTCCAAACTTAACTAACTGAAACCAAGAACCTGTCTCCAAAGAGTCACTAAAAAAAAAATCTAACTTAAATTACAATTTTTGGTTTACTTTTTGGCTTTGAGGAAAAGAAGCTTCATTAGGTAATATTTACATTACTTCCTAAAGCTTTTCTATGGAACTCTTGAGGTCGAGAAACTTCATGAATTGTTTTCATGTAATTATCTGTCTTTCAACACACTTCTGTGCAACAGTTGATGATGACAGCTGAGTATACATTTGCTGGATCAATATAATCTTTGGCATGGTACATCTGATTCCACTGCTTGATTTTTAGCTGTGAAGATGGAAAAAAAAAATGATGAGTGCAGGGGCAGGAATTCAGCATGAATGAACTCTTGCTTGAGGGTGTGGATCACAATAATTTTCCTACTTTTCCTAATTTTCAAAACAAGGTGGGGAGGAAAACCAGAAAGAAATTACTTTGTGATGAGTTCTCTGGTAGCGGTGAGAGTGAGCAACAAAATCCCCTGTAATTTCAACACATAAGTTCACCAAACCAGACCAAACATTTCAAGAAGAATGTTGAGCCTGTCCTCCTCTATCATTGAAGTTAATTTCAGAAGACTGTTACAGAAAAAAAAAAAATCTACAAATAAAGTTGGCGCAATGTAGGAAAGCTAAGCTTAGACTGTGAACAAGGACAGTGCAGAGTAGATTCTTTCTCTGCTAAGTACAGTAAAGAAGACAAGCATGCACTTAGAGGAGAAAACCCCAACGATAGCACTCCTAACTTTGTCTGTTAATTTTCCAATTCCCACCATTCAATATAAAGTCTCTTCTGATGCACAGCACACAGTTCTGTTCTACCATCTACCTGCTTCCAGGCTTTTTGCCATCTTTATTCAGGATATGTGCTTATGTGCTCATAGAACTGGAAATTCTCTCTTACATAAAAGCAAGTGCTCCTTTCCCAAATACATGACAAGTCACTTTCCGTACCTTTTAATTCCAAAGGAGTCTCCGTGCATTGGCTTTGCTGAAGGTCCATGCTTTGTTTCATTTTTGTTTCTTACATGGTAATTTTGAAATGTTCTTTAAAATTTCTCCTTAGTTTTGCTTTAATTTTCCCTCTGTCTGAGAATAAAGTACAGCTTCACAAATTATGTCTACAGTTCTTTTTATGCACATTTATCTGATTTGCTTCTCTCCAAAGCATTTTTGCATTAATGCATTAATTTCATAATCACTTCAAATTACATTCCATGTTGCATGAACATTTTGGGAATTAGCATCTCCCTGGAAGTTGTTAGCTTGGCTTTTTATTTTTGTTGCTGAAACTAATGAACTCAAATTATACCAAATACGTCTGAAAGGAATTCCACCTCGACAATAAATAATTCTCTTTTACTTTCTCTATTGTTTTTTGTTAAGGAAATTCAGTGCAGTCTGTTAAAATGTAAGACAAAACACTTTTTTTGTTGCCAGTTTTGGTATAATGGTTAAATTACTATGTAGAGTCATTCTGTAATACTCTTATGTGGTCTTTCACATATGCACCTAGGTAGCTACTGCGTTAATTTCAATTTTGCCATTACCCTCTCGTTACCATAATGCTGGGTCTCAAACGGAACAACAGTGTCACAGACCACCTGTGATATCTAAGCAACTTTAATGTGAGCATTAAGTTCACATTAAGCAAGGGCACCATTGTTCAGCTTACAAAGGACTCAGTATAGCTGTTTTTCACAGAGAACTTCCTGAGCCTATGCAGAGACATGTACATGAAAGCTGTTCTGGGTCATATTGAGAAGTTGAAAGAGCATGAGGAATAAAATATTCATGAGGAAATGATGCCTCATGCCTCATTTCCCTTCTTGCACATACCATACGACATCCAAGATGGATGACAACGTAATAAGTAAGGTGCTGTTATCCTACTACTACTCTGTTCCAAAGTTGCTGATGCTTCTCCTCCCTGACCTTCTTGTATTTTCCTTTTTTTCCCATGCAATTTGCCCTCTTCTAAAACAAGTGATTTTCTCAAAGCTTTTAAATAAGAGTGATAAAGTGATTGTGAAACATCATTCTGCTGGGATTTTGTTACTACCTCACCTTCAATTCATGATCTAATCTACATTTACGATATCTGAACCAAAGGGTCAGCATTCTTGGTTTGTCTTCATATACAACCACGACGGGCATGATCAATTAGTCCAATATAGACAGAAAAAACGATTTTTTAAAAGAGAACCACAGATTGTGCAAAAGCCTACTGAGGCTAATAGAGGATGATTAGAAGTTAATAGTATTATTAGAAGGTGAACCAACTGAGGCTATACCTTTCTATCTTCATCAGCCAGTGCACAGTTTCATTAATGAGAACAAAAGTAGGCTCCTTTTTTTTTTTTTAAGAGAACTGATTTTGCAGAAGTACTGTGTCAAGTTATATGTTTTAATGATATCGCCTCCAAACAGAGATTTCTGTGAGACTGAATGTCAGCTGTCTGTGTCTCCAGATACATCCTGAGACATCCTGATAGAAAAGTTCAATCTATACCACTCCTCAGCTTTTTAAGTGTGACTAAAGCTTTTAGCAGTCACACAGCTGTGGAGCTTGCAAGAAGGTTTTCTTGCACAACAGACTTTATAGCTAATTGCCCTTCTATAACCGTTACTAGAACCAAACCAAGGCAAAGTACTGCTGGATTTTCATATGAATATCACTGTAACAGGACTTATCTTTGTTTCAGTTTGTTTTTTTTAAAGAAATAAAAGACGGTGGGTACTTTTACAGAATCACAGAATGTTAGGGATTGGAAGGGACCTCGAAAGATCATCAAGTCCAATCCCCCTGCCAGAGCAGGAATGCCTAGACTATGCCACACAGGAACGTGTCCAGGCAGGTCTTGAATGTCTCCAGAGAAGGAGACTCCACAACCTCTCTGGGCAGCCTGTTCCAGGGCTCCGTCACCCTCACTGAGAAGAAGTTTCTTCTCGAGTTTAAGCGGAACCTCTTATGTTCCAGTTTCAGCCCATTACCCCTTGTCCTATCAGTGGTTGTCACCGAGAAGAGCCTGGCTCCATCCTCGTGACACTCACCCTTGATATATTTGTAAACATTAATGAGGTCACCCCTCAGCCTCCTCTTCTCCAAACTAAAGAGCCCCAGCTCCTTCAGTCTTTTCTCATAAGGGAGATGCTCCACTCCCTTAATCATCCTAGTTGCCCTGTGCTGGACTCTCTCCAGCAGTTCCCTGTCTTTCTTGAACTGAGGGGCCCAGAACTGGACACAATATTCCAGATGGGGTCTCACCAGGGCAGAGTAGAGGGGAAGGAGAACCTCTCTCGACCTACTAACCACCCCCCTTCTAATACACCCCAGGATGCCATTGGCCTTCCTGGCCACAAGGGCACACTGCTGGCTCATGGTCATCCTGCTGTCCACCAAGACTCCCAGGTCCCTTTCCCCTACACTGCTCTCTAATAAGTCATTCCCCAACTTATACTGGAACCTGGGGTTGTTCCTACCCAGATGCAAGACTCTACATTTACCCTTGTTAGATTTCATTAAATTTTTCCCCGCCCAACGCTCCAGCCTGTCCAGGTCTCGCTGGATGGCAGCACAGCCTTCTGGTGTGTCAGCCACTCCTCCCAGCTTGGTGTCATCAGCAAGCTTGCTGATAGTACTCTCTAGTCCCTCATCCAAGTCATCGATGAATATATTGAATAATACTGGTCCCAGTACCGACCCTTGAGGGACTCCACTGGATACAGGTCTCCAACCAGACTCCGCCCCATTGACCACAACTCTTTGGCTTCTTCCCCTTAGCCAGTTCACAGTCCACCTCACTACCCGAGAGTCTAGACCACACTTCCTCAGTTTAGCAGCAAGGATGCTGTGGGAGACTGTGTCAAATGCTTTACTGAAGTCAAGGTAGACCACATCCACCGCTCTACCATCATCTATCCACCTTGTTATATCCTCGTAAAAGGCTATGAGGTTAATCAATCACGACTTCCCCTTGGTGAAGCCATGTTGACTGTCTCTGACTTTAAAGTTGTCTTCTTAGCTGTGTAGCTAATCTTGCTAAATCAACTACAGAATCCTACTCATTAATACATTGATTGACAAAATCATACAGAAGTAAGCCTGTAATAGCAAAGAAAGAGGGATCATACTTAGCATCAGTTTAAAATTGACTGAAGAGGACACTAGAATTTATGGTATTCTTGCTTTAGTGACGATGTCATTATGCAACTCAAAAATCACCTTTTGCTTCTACTCTCAGCAAAGTTTTTTGAGAGCATGAATTGTCCTTCTGTATCATACTTCAGATCAGGTATTTAGGTGTCTGGTCACCAAACTGCAATTAATGTCTGAAAGACTGAGGCACTAATGACTTCAAGTAGTGCTATTACTTATGAGATGACAAAGGAAACTTAGACTCAGCCTGTAATGCTTTAATGGCTTCAGATAGCTGGGGATGTTAAACTGTGTGATAACTCACTCCTAATTTAGGAGATTATGGAATAAATTTAACTTAATCAACTAGTTGGCTTCAAAGATGGAGATGCATTTTTGTTATCTGAAGCCAACAATCAGTATCAGTTTCAGCAGCACAGATAACTCATGTAACAATGGCTGTTGAGTGTCAATGACTGCTGAAGAGAACTTGATCAATAGTATTTCTAATGACACAATTCAAACTGTAATGAGGCTGCTTCTGGTGATAGGGAAGATAAGTTAGGAATGATTACATCATCAGCCATGGCAAATTCCAGTGTTGCCTGTTTCTTGTTATTTCACATGCTGCTTAATAACCAGTGTGGACTTCTTCAGTTCTGACTGCCCTGTCCAACACCTACATTAAAGGTCCAGGTCTTTCAGTTACTCAGTAATGGAGTCAAGGGTAGCTGACTGGATGTTCCCAGCAGTACTTCTACACTTGCACTCAAGCTGTAAGCTAGCCTTTTGTTAAGCTTTTTCTGGCAATGTTCAACTCAAAAAAAAAATCAAATGATAGACCATTCTGAACACTGGGAGTACTATCCCCACTGCCATAGAGAGCAATAGCATAACAGAGTTCAACTGATTTCTCAGTAAGATCTTTTGTGCATAATTTAAAAAAGTGGCCCAAACATACAATTTCAGATGGCAGTACATGCCATAAATAAACAAAGTAAGATGTGATGAGCCAGCAATGGAAAGAACGTGTTCCAGAGACATTGCAGAGAGATCACAAAGGCACAGGAAAGGGTGGAAAGCTAATGGAATAGGATCTAGTAACTTTACTACAGTAAGCATTACGTAAGTCAGAAGCCAAAGAAGAGGACCTCACTTTACAGTGAAATTTCAGAACAGACTTATACTCAGTTAAGACAAAGTTACCAGAATTATATGAAGTGCAAAACCTTTCATAACAAATATGTCTGGTGGGAAAAAGGAGAACAGAGGTGAAGCCAAACAACATTTTGATGTCCCTACTTTGTTGGATCATTTGCTGTCACAGGCAGCTCAAGTCATAAAAGTGTCACTGCAGGTTCTAAGATCCCCAAAACAAAGGAATCACACCAATGAAACACACTGGTTTAGCTCCACTTGTGGGTGAATGATAAAAAAAACTATATGCACTAAGGCAGCTAGCAAAGAAGTAAAAACTATGGCTATATATGTCAATTCCCACAAGGCAAGATAACTGTCTTTCATTTATTTTACAGTAGTTGCCCATGTGTACACATTTCTCCTCACTTTCACTAAGGAGTAAGTGCTATCAAATTGATCACACTGTAAGAGTGAGCATATGGACGGTTACTGCGCAGTAGTTAACATGCTAGAAATCGACCTGCTTGACAGTAATTTGTTATGGAGACATAAACAGAAGTAGAAAACAATGGAGGACTGGCAGTCAGAAAGAACCAGAGGCAAAAAAAACAAGACTGTAGGTCATCTTGGCAATCCACTCTAACCACAGCCCCTGCTCATCAATATGTTATTAAGCCTGGTCATGACAGATAAATGGAGCATTCAAAAAAATGCATCTTCCCCTAGATGCACTAACCCTGCTAAAGAAATACTTTGTGAATAAAAGCAAAGTACGGAGAGAGACAGACTTCATGCTGAATTTTCTGGTTCCCTTAGTCTACCAGCAGGATAAACCTTCTCTTGGATAAACCTCTCTGAGGCTATATTATGTTCCTGAGGAATAGAAGAACTGCCTAAAAGAGCCACTAGCATATGCTGAACATCCAGGTCCCTGAAAATGAAGATATGATAGATTTATATTGTCACATCAATAAAGTAAAAGATGTCCTTCTTGACTATAGTGGGTCATCAAACAGTGCTCAGGATTACAAGTGGTGTGATTTTGTAATAATTATTGAATGTGGTGAGGAAATTCTTTTTCACATAATTGCTTAATCTTCTTGAGCCTCCAACAAGGTATTTGCCACCCTCATCAGTTGAACTGTCACTATGAAAAACAGAATTCACTGAATTAAAGCTAAGAACATGACAAATAGCAGACTTTGCCAGGGCGTTTTATTAACTTATCTGAAAAGTATTTCCTTAATAGGCTCTCATGATAATATTCTGTTGTACCTGATTCACCAAAAAGTGTCAGAGATGTCTTTTTCCCCATTCCCCCAAATTCTAGTAGATAATGGTGTGCCCAATTGTTAACAAAAAAAAAGCAGAGAAATTATTAACATTTCTATAACTAATTTGTGGAGTTTAAATTATCTTTGCTTTAGAAATAATTGGCATCAAATTTGCATTAATCTTAAAATGATAATTACATCTATCGACCATTGATTTTTATGAGGCAAATGATCTCCAGAAAAGTTGATTACCCCACATGTATACGTTCAGTTATCCTTTGAACATCATAAGTATAGCAAGTTCTCACCTTCACTCTAAATCATAGAAAGAGAAGGCATAAAGCAATTAAACAGCATATTCATTAAAAGAATTAATAAAGTCTGTGCCAAAGCTCAAATGCTTGAGCACAAAATCTTTAATAGAAGACTACCCTTCTTCCTATCACATATTTATGGGCCAAGCAGCTTCTTTGTGGAAAAATCAGCCTGTAGACATACTGTCAAACGAAAGAGTTGCTGACAAACACGAACTTTGTGACATTTCAATCCAAATCTTTGAAATATAGTGATTCTCTTTTTAAAAAAAAAGCTAGAATTCATCCAGCTAAATGTCCCAGTCTGAGAAAAAATCTGATGCAGAGTTTATATATTACTACAACTTGGAGGTGGAATGATTTCTTCAGGTCATCAGCTCTGTAGCTATGTTTTTAAAGAATATTTGTTCGATATACTTTCTGCTTTTTTTTTTAAGTTCCAAAGTTCCTGAATAACAGGGATGATTAGTGGGTTTTTTTCCACACACTGTCATTGTCAGATAGCTCTCGCCATTTGACTTGCACAAAGTCTTTCTGAACAGCTGCAGCAAAAACTGCCAAAGAAACCTGAACCTTCTCCGATGTTTGATCCATAGCTCCCTGGAGTCAAAAGAAATGTCTCCAGAGGATTCAAGCTCCTGGAGGCCTGAAGTTATTTATTAATTCATAGAATGCATAAACCAGAAAACTGATATCCCCTTGCCTCTGTTCGAGTGCCTAAATTATAAATGCAGACAAACTACTAATTTTGATCATGCATATAGTTTTTAGTCAGTGTAACCCAAGAAAGTTTTCTAAGACCACTGACCAACTAATGTAAAATTTTAACAATAATGATGTTTGTCACTCTAGAGCTGGCTGGTTTACGCTGCATAGCGAAGATGTAATGAAGAGTATGTACTATTCTAGGTCCTCTGGACACCCCTCTTCTTCAGAAAAATACCCTCTCCACGGCCCAGACAATAAAGTCTCATTACTATATAATAACAATTAACTGCTTTTCTTAGCTTTTTTACTCCTCCATTTATTCCACTAGCTTGAATAGAATTTGCATTTAGAAAACTTTATCAATGACTCACATTTAGACAAAAAGCAGCTAAGGAGGACAATATTGCCCAGAGCATCCTTTCAGCTTTAGTTTCTTCTTATATTTATGGGTCATTTGCAAATTTGTTCTGACAGGAATAGTAGGCTGCTATATAGCTATAGCTGAAAATTCACTAGAGATTTAAACTCCAGTGAATGTTCAACACCTGCATGGGCTGTGAATGAGACAGCTTTTATATCAGCATTTGGTTAGTTCTAAAACATTGGTGAAGTTTTCTGACCCATTAAAACAAATTTTAAAAACATTTAAAAAGAAAGTATACTTTGTGTGCTGACCAACTCTCTAGAAGTTTGCTATCTGATTACATACACTCTCTCAAACAATTATGTAAGTTTTAAGTATTTGGTGAGCAGTTTTGAACATGTAGATTTTTCCCTTGTTCCAGAGCACTTGCACAGAAAAATGTAAACCTGACAGCTTTCGAGATTTCTAATCTTACTGACACATTTGTAGTGTTTTGGTAGGCATGTATCTGAGCTAATCACATATTACTTTTAGGTGACAAGCAACACAGATGTCAAATGACTACATTCTTTTTTGATTCAGGTGCTGATTTGGCACAGCTTTCCACCTTTTATTATACTTAGATCTGCCTTGTCCGTGTTCTCCTGCATAATAAAGTCACTGGGACAATTTAGATAGTGACTAAAATGGCAGAAGTCCAGAAAACAGTGATTTCAAACTTCTTACACTATGGCTCTGAAAAAAGCCAGAGAAAAATCCAAACATCAGAACAGTGTCAGCTGCCACATTTAGCTGTTCATTGCCTAAGAGGCGCTGGAGAAATACATTGACCTCTGTGAATATAGTTGCTAACATGCTCTTCTCTCCAGAGTCTTTCAGGGCCTTGGCAGAGGGCTAATTAAGGAGACACCAGCTCAGTGTGTCCTGTCCATATTGACATTTTTCTTCTCAAGCCCCCTCACAGCAGGGACATCAACTAACAAGACAAAACAGGTACGGAAGAAGAATAAAGAAGCTTGAATCCTGAGTTTATTTTGGCTTCATCACCTATTTCTCTGATGGGAGATGATGGGGAGAAGAGTAGTCACAATGCTTCAGACATCTCCTAAACACAGCTCTGGGCACTCTTGACCAGCAGAGAAACTGAATTTCAGATACTGCCTCAGAAAATCTAATGACACAGAATACAGTCTGACACAAGTCACGGGTGTGAGAATCCTGCTGTCTCTACCTCCAGCTACAGATTTTCTTACTTCTCCTCTTTTCTTATTACTGGTCCTCATTCAACTCAATGTGCCTGCTAGTTCCCCAATCTGAACCAGTTTGCTGTGGGGGCACACAACGCTCATTCTAGAACAAACAGGAAACACAGCTATCAAGTAGGGTGTGAAGATGGACACATCAGACCTGCAGTAACCCTGACATAGGCTGCACCTTAAACGTCACCTTTCATTCGGTTGCTGAACTGTTCTCCCGATGAGTCTGTCTCTTGATCACAAGAGGGAGTCAAGAATGGCAACCTCGCAGCTTTGCAATCTTAATAATGGGCCTATACAAGGTAAAGTGAACATACTTTGTAAGACTGTTTTGTCCCTCATTGAAAGGTTAATGACTAGCTTGATTTACATCAGAATAACGTCTTATTTGGAAGCAAATCATGGCATCAGGTTGCATCAATACTGCTTAATCTCCCCAAATTCTTTTCAGACCCAAAAGAATTGGCTCTTCTTCAAATCAGAATTAGGGGGCTTTTAATCTAACCTGGTTTCCTTTCTACTCTAACTCTTACTCTATACACCAAAGATGAGAGTCTTCGATATCAGAAGGCCCCAGACATTAAACTTTAGAACAGTGCCAAAAAAGCAGAGCTAATTGAAGGGGTAGTGACAGATACAGGATTCAATACCTCAAAGGGCACCCAGCCTAGAAGTTAAAGTTTTATCTCTTTGGAAACACGGAATTCTCTGCCTTCCAATTAGAGCACTATTTATAGAGCCTCACAGGCACCACAGACACAAATAAAATGTGAGGTCCTTGTCCCAGAGGGTTTAAATTATTTCTACAATGAGAGATGACAAAAAACAGACCAAAGATGTTATGCAAAAGCCAGGATTACAGAAGTGAGAAATTTTTAGATATTCTGTTAGATACTCTTAATATTATCTTCAGGCCTTCTACTTGCTATTTCTCATCCAGCTTCAGTTCCCATCCTGTCCTCTACAAATCATGAGATACAAGATCCTAAAATTCTGCTATTTGCCAGGTGAAAATTTTATACTCAGCCTCATTTTAGTGGTGCATTCTCAAGGATGACTTGTTACACTAAAAATCAGTACTTTATAAAACCTAGTCACAGTTTTCTTGGTTTTTTTTAAAGAATCATCATCCACTTTTGAATTTTGTTACACTACGACAAGTCAGGACTAAATCTTCAGACTTGCAGTTCGTTCTTCTCAGCTTAACGATTTACTGAGTGCCTGAGGAATTTACCTGCCTATGGACATACTTTTATCCCTGGTACATGCAGAATAATTAGACTTAGTTTAAACATCTTTTGCTTTGACCTAAACTAAGTTCTGCCACTTTGTATTGTCAAGTTCAGAGGATATGCACAGATGCTGATGCCAATCAATTCATTAACAGTTCACCTATCAGGCCAGTAAATTATTTTAATATCATTAGATGCCCGAGACTATAATTCCATATTGTCACTCAAGTATAAAATCAGTGTAAAGAACTTTAAAGTTAGCATGTAAGGGAAATGTTCAGGCTACAGTCATTGCGAAAGTTAATTTCATAGTATCTGTGATCACGTACTAGAAGTCATGGAGCTGATTATCTGGCCCACCATGTCTCTTACTAAAATGTGCTTTATGAGTTTTGGTTACTCCAAATACTGTTGGAATGAAGCCACACTGACATGATTGTTTTGTAATCCTTTTTCATAAAAAGAACAAGAAGCTAAAATAATTTTAACCTATCTCATATAATAGATATTTCCATATTTAGTAGAATGTGTGTGTGCAAACACAGCATTGTAAAAAGAAATGACCAAGCTGCATTTTCGAAGTTAATTATTTTTTTCTCTCCTCATTGCAACTTCAGCAGATTTCATCTGTAACGTCAGACAAATGCTAAACACCCTGTACAATTTCGGTGGCCCATATCCAGACTTGGTAAGATACCAGTAAATGGAAGGTATTGCCTATATTCCTAAATGGAGTAGAATTAGGAAGAACAGGTGTAGGATTAGCAGAGAAGCCAGAGTAGAGCAAGGATTACACAGAGTGGATTTGAAAGGTCCCGTAATAATCACTTATCTGACAGAATTTAGAGCTGGTTTGGCTTGGAAAATAAAGTTTCACAGGGTTTTTATTAGAGCTGTGTTTAAGAACATTTGAGGGAGATGCAAGTCTTACGTTAGCTTTTCTTGCCTTTTTCCTCTAAAAGTAGTTTTATGTGGATGAAATCAATATAAATATACAGGAGATGAGAAGCTGGGAGTGCACAATCCTCCTGAGAGAAGACAATCCTGTGTCATGTGACAAAATGAATCACATATGGTCCTCCCTTTAGAGCAGAGCCATGTCTGCTCCTACAGATAAACACAGGTACACATGAAAGAATAAGAATAGCTCGTATACAAAAAAAAAAAATCATCAAATACTATGGTGATGAGTGATTTAGTTCAGACTGGTCCCTGACTTACTAAGCATTTCGTTAATTCGCTATTTTCCTCTCTAAAAATTGTTCTCAGAACAGGGATAACGCCACGTATCTAAGTCAAAACCAGGAAGGAAGCAGGAGAAGTGACAGATCTCAAAAAGCCATATGCAAGACACAGTTTGTTCAAGGCATCCAAGGAAAAGCCTACATCTCTTAACTATGCTTATTAATATACGGTGCCTGTTTCGAACAAGCAGAAATAGACATTTTTTGTTGCAAACATTTTGTGCGTTTCAAAAACCCGAAGTTTCAGGAGAGCCACTTCAAAGTCGTATATCCTGACAATCCCAGAAACTAGTTCCACCAGAAATATTTTCAGGTGAAAAAACATCATGAAGAGCCTAAAGCCTAAATGATTTGGTTTAACCATTTCAAAATCAAATGGTTAAAAAAATACATGTCCCAAACACTACTTTGTTTTGTAAATTACAGTAATTTAATACGAATCATAAAATGTTTAACTCTCCCCAGAACTGATGCTGAGAAAATCAAACAAGTTTTTTGACCTTAAAATATGTTTCCTCAATCTCTTATTGCAGACAAATGAAATATCAACCTTCCATAAATCCAGTAAAGAAAGAACAAAGTCCTAACTCCACACAAGGCTAAACATTTAAGTCCTTATTAGGTGTGTAACTCCCACCATAGTCAAAAGAAGAAAAGAGCTGGTGCTAACTCTCCTTGTAGACCTGGTCCTAAATTCTTTAGAGAATTCAATCCCCCTGGAACAAAGAACCTTTCAGACTGTAAGGATTAAGCTGGAGGGCCTGGGAATGTTATGCAAATGATTTAATGCATTGTGCACCCATCAAACAAAAAAAACAACTTGATTTGCAAGAACCTCCTACCTGTAAATCCCTTCTTGTTAATCCTCTCAATCCCTCCCCCACCTCAACTCCATCCTTTCTTTTCTTCTTTCCTCTGATTCCTTCACTTCTACCATATTTTTTTTCTTTCATTTTTGCTCCAGATGACTGTCTGCTCCCTGTCTGGTTCATTACTTCATATAGCTCTTTCCAACTACTTCATTAATTATTACTTGTGTTAACTCAGCATCTCAGTAACCCAGTCATAGTCCAGGAGACACTTGTTCTAACTCCACATCCAAATATTAACAAAACAGTTATTTTTGCTGCAGAAAACTACACAGTACCTGCAAAGGTATAAACTAAAGGCATCCAAAAGTAAGCCCAAACCCAACTATGACAGAATCACAGAACGTTAGGGGTTGGTGTGAATAAGAGAAGAAAAAAAAAAAAGAAAGAAAAAAAAGAAGAAAGTGTTGGCATGGGGTAGTGGATGTTCCCTAGAAAGCATCTCTTACCATGCACGAAAGGCATGCTCAGAAACCGTATAAAGGCACTTAACTGAGAAGGCTGCAAGCAGAAGTGAAGCCTAGCATCACAGGTTAATTGGAGGCAGCAGTTGACCTCTTAATATGCAGAGAGGTATGGCAGAGGTAGTCAGATCTGGAAAACGAAGGCTGGCAGCCCAATTTTTAGTGTAATAAGCTGGGGAACGTTTAAAATACGTGTCATATGGCTGCAGCAGAAAGCTAGGTGTCTGATTTCTGCAGCTGCATTCCAAATGGATCAGAGATGGCCATGCCACATTTGTCATGGTCATGGGAAAAGACATTGCACTAATTGAGACGTGAGATCCTGAAAGCCTGAATAAGAGCATTTAGGCCCACAGACAGCTAGGAAAGGCAGCATGTTAGAAACAGGAACACAACAGAAATTGGCCAGGCTTTAACACGACCTGCATAGGAAATCTGGCTTGATATAAAGTAGCTTTATGGCTTCCTACAGTTGGAGTCATAGTATGGATAGAGCTGTTTCTCCTTTCTAAATCGTCACCAACAGCGGCAGTCATGTGGATCAAAGAGGAGGTTGCCATTCTGTCCTTCAGCAGTCCTCTTAATCCACAGCAACATATTGAAAGCATAAATGACTTCCTTAAGACAGCTGATGAAGACATCTCCTCCTCCTTTCTAATATTAACACTTCAAAAGCAAATCCTGAGTCACAGAACAGAACTCAGTGTCCCCACGGACTGGCACTTGCACTGATTTATTTGAAAATTAACAAGGCGGATACTGAGTTTTGTTGGTTCAGAACATCAGTCATGTGGCTTACTCCATAGCAATGAAGGGGACACAAGAGGTAAACAGGCTTCAGTGCATACCTGAGAGTGGGTGAATACAGGCAAACCACTACTAAACTAATAGTAGACACATATATACGAATGTATCTATTTGTTACAGCAGTATATGAGTAACTACTATAGTTGCTAATACTTAACTCTCTGATGAGAAAATACCTATTGTTCCCAAACCTTGATGAGAGGTAAGAAACGAGACCTTCAGAGCACTTTCGACCTGTGACCTCCACCTTATCAGAAACTGAAGCCTGAATCAGTCTTTAAAGAAGGAATCCAGCTTCTATTTAACACTTGTGAAGCCACGGGAGCTAGGCATCCTCACAGATCCTGACTTCAGCAACCTCACAAAAAACACAAATGAAGTTTATGGTAAACCAGCAGCAAACAGGATAAAAAAACATTTGGGTATCTTCAGGTTAGAGTATCACCCAACAGACCTGTGATATCTGAAAACTGACAAGCAGTTTAACTCAAATTCAAGGAGTCAGAAGTGGTGTTACACTGCTTCACCATCCAGTGAGTACTGTAGTTTAAACTCTAGCTAGGAGGAAATGAACAAGAGACAACTTTAAACTCGTATCTATGCTGCTGTAGAGCCTGTCAGCTCCATCCTGCAATGACTGAGAACCATCATCAAACTCACAACTGCAAAACCATCCCAGAGCTTCCCTCTCCTCTATTCTGTGATGTCTGTGAGATAAAGATTTGATATATCCCTCAGAGGACTGGGATAGCTCACCAGTAGGACCCGGAATTCCATCCTTTCTCCTTTGGTACATATATCTGTATATGCATGACTGCATGTATGTATGTACGTGTGTGTATTCCACCAATGTCACACTTGTATCTCTCTCTGGAATGCACTGGGTTAGTTACGTTTGCAGAGAACATGTTATCATTGTTACAATTCATACCATTAAGTATCGTTATACATCACCCACAAATACTCCCTTCAGCTGAGCTTGATAAAAAATAATTTATGATTTTTGGTTAATGAAAAATTAAGGGCACAGAATTGCAGTCGTATGTGATTCAATCTAATCACAAATGTGACAATCTCCCTTGCTTGGCCTCCGTCAGCCTCATAAATTGCTGACCTTCCACTGATTTAGCAAATTACACATTCTCAGCAGCATTTTAACTGAATAGGAAAACTGAGGAAAAAAGCATTGTCAAATTCATAGGGCAAAAGGTTAGGATTTACACTGGGAATCAGATTCCCATTTCACCAGTGGTCTTACAGATGTAGACTAATTATTTAATGGTTTTAGACTTCCCATCAGTTGTCTGGTCTTGACTATTTAGACCTGGATGTTAAGAGCAGAAGAGACCACAGAAGCCCTCATCTCATACATAACACTGGATGTAGGAGACAACAGCAACTTTGACATTAATACAGATAGAATAATTGCAACATACTTCTTTCAGATGTAAAAGAAATTCTCAATACACATAAAAAAAATAAATACTTCAATACACACACAAAGCAGTAGAAAGGTACCTAAATGTGTGAATGGGCACACAGGTAAATGGAATAACATACTGAATACTTGGGTCCAGTGCTGGGCTGGCAGGCATTTCTAGAGCTCTCATTTCAGATGATGCTACTGACATTTTCTTTTAAGCTCCAGCACAGAGATTATTCTACAAGATATCATAAATCTTTTTCACAAATGGTTACCCTTGACTAAATTTTATGGTGGATGTCAGGTGTACAAGAAAACCTAGGAATGATATACAGGATATTAACTGTTGTTGACTGCAGTACCAGTTTCCTGATATGTGTATGTTGTTGACTACAAAACTACCGAGAGGATTTTGTATATGTTTCATTTTGGTTTTTTAATACATTTTTAATACATCAGTCTCTGCTAGGGAAACCACAATGTTATTTTAGCAGCATATGAAAGTAATACATTAACTACATGTTAAATATGTGGGCTTATATATGGAACTCGAGTACAAATGGGAGCAAAATATAAAAAAAATACACTTATTGAGGTAACCTCTGAAACACCTTAAAGGTTTACAGTTTCTAACAGCTACTGAAATAACACGTTAGAGGATCTGAGGAAGTCTGTTACATTGCCTGTGAGCTCAGCTCATTTTCAGGTTCATAAAGAAAATCTCACCTTCTTGCCAAATATTTTGCTGTGCTCTGGTTTTCCGTGCTGCAATGGAAGGATACTGCAAGAGGAAGTTCTTCTTACATGCTAATAAGAATAATTTAATTTTACATTCAAAGTGAGTCTATTTATTGACTTCAGTAGATTTTGGATAAAGATCTGAGACTAGTAAAATGAATGTTAACCAAGCAAGAGCCTATGTGGCTGGTTCTCAAACAGTGGAACAGCGATTAAAAATGAGATCCATGGCTTACAGAAAGCTTTGATATATTTGCATTTAAAAGCTTGTAAACCATTCCCAGGACAGGCTTGGATTCTTTTTTCCAAGTTTTCATTCCAATTCATTTAGTACTCTCCTCTGTACATGCTTATTTTTAATTTATAATAGACCTTGTTCTTATTTTCACCAAAGACCTTAATATTGTACTAAATTAGTAACTGCAATTTAAGAGTGAGAAGAGGATCTTGTTTAACATGATAATCAAACATACATTTTTCAAATTACTCCAGCTATAATCACAATTAAAATCAGAGCAAAACATGTTAATTATTCTGATTATTACTCAGCTTAACAAGGATATAGTCCAATAATCAGATTCTATTGCATAAAGAAATTTTGGATTTCTTATTCCTTTTTGCTTTTCCTGCTTTCCTATCCTACTTTTTTTTTGTAGCTACTTTAACTATATTATTGCATGCCATTGTTATGTAACATAGGGACATTTCAGAGCTACAGAACACAGTTTTTAAAGGTATACTTCGAACACTGCAAGAAGCAAGGTCATCTCAAGGTGGTGGGGTAACAAAGATGAAACCTCCCTTTCCTTCTTCATGTTCTTGAACGTGGAACAATATTGGTGGGCAAATTAGTTTCACACATTCAAAGTCCTATCTAGATGCAGCTTTTAAGACTCAGTTAACACTTTCACCAATTGAACACCAAAGTACAAGTAAATTTCCCTTTTAATGACCATAAAATACACTTACCCTCCTCAGATATCCTACCAGTGGATTACATATTTATGACAAATATTAAAATAAATAAAATATTCTAGCTGTGGGTAACATATTTATAACAAATATTAAAATAAATAAGATTAAGTCCTCTCCCCCCAAAATACCTCTAATTTTGTTGCAGTTATTTGGGTTGCTTGGTTGGAGTTTTTCAGTGGTTTGGTTATTGTTGTTTCTTTTTTTACTACAGGTCTTCAGACTATACCTAAAATTACTGCTCTGACCACTTGCATTCATTAAAGTTCTCAAAACACCATGCAAGAACAATGCTGGTAATATCTGTTTCTCTCCGGCATTTTTTAGCTCAGCTAATGACATTCTCTCTGCCTAAATTTCCCCTGCAGCTTCAGAAGGAGATGATTTCATTCTTCCTTTCCTCACAAACATTTTTGTAGTTTCACCACATGCTGTTAAATAGGCTAAAAGACATTCTTGCCCTAGAAGAATATATATTTCAGGTACAACGGAGAAAGGAAACTGAGACTTTTTTTGTTTATTTTTATTTCACTGCTACTTAGAAATGTTCAAGATTAAAAAAGAAAATTCTTCTCTTCATCAGAAGGAAATTTCTGAAATCCTTCACTTATTTTTTCCTAGCTTTAGAAATGCCAAGCAGTCTGGTTATCATCGAAGACATCTACAGTGTATAAAATCCATAATGCATGCACTTCAGAGACCTGGATTTGACATTCTCTCTTCCCTTAGGATTATGTTTCCTACCAGATCCTTCAGATTCCTTTTTTTCCTCTACTTTTAATTACTATTTCTATTCTGCATTGAAGCTGTCTTTCCCAAAGACTGTGCCATCTTTTGAAAAGCAATATTTTTCATATTCCATGACTTGTCTCTCCTAAAACACAACAAAAGAAGTCCTCTAAAAATACTGATCAAATCTAGTTTCAGGAACAGATGAAGTAATACTTTAACATCCAGATTTAGATAATTACTCCATAAAAAACTTTACATTGTTAGCTTATATCAGCTGAGATTGACTACCAGGTGTTTTCAGATCTGCTTGCATGTGTTTGAGGAGACACCACTGATTAAAAAAGAATTAACAGTGAAAATTCTAAGCTGCAGACACTGTAAACAACTCTTTTCAGTCTAAAACCTCCTTGTTAGTAGGTTTAGATTCTTCTTAGTCCATATGCAAACAATTACGGAAACAAACCCACAATGCAGCCCATCAAACACATCTACCCTCACAAATGCATGTTCTCACCCCACAGAGTGCTCTCTCACCCCAGTGCTTGTCTTAACAGCAGCACAATCTGCTGTGTGCCAGCAGTGCTGGCTGCTCGGTGCCAAGCCCCTTTTAAATGCTTTTGCATTTGGGGAAATTTTCAAAAACAACAGTCAAAAGATGTAGCAATGATGAGCTATAGCTCAGCTCTTATATGTTATTTTTTTTCTTTGGCAAGCATTTGAAGAGAGAAGCAATTAGGCATTAAAAGAAGGGGGATGCATAAAAAACCCTGCCCATGATTCCTTCCTCGCTTTCAAAGGGAAATATCCAAGACCACTGAGAACACACAACTGGGTAAGCGAGGTCTGGAGGGCAGTGGTTATGTGTGTCTTGAAAATATAAGGTTCAAAGCTCTATTTGCTCTTACGCTAAAGGTTGCAGGGGATTACAGAAAAGTAGGGAATCATGAAGAAAAGGATTATCTTATATAGGTTATTAGTCTGGCTAATGATATATCTTCAACACTTCAGTTGGTCAGTTTAAACAAGGCTTATGAACTGTGATGCCTTCACAGAGCTCTGGTACTGAAAGTGAGTTTTGAGACCAAGGTGATAAGATAGGCACTTTCTAAGAAGCATGGCTGAGGATGAGGCTGGAAAGAGAAGAATGTTCTGAAGAACATGAATAAAAGGACTTGGGAGCCAATAATAGCAGGTGGAACTTAAGAACACCTCCAGCACTTGAAGTGACGAGAACAGTCATTCTCCTGTTATTGTTTGATGTTTCACATGAAATAATTTGGGAAGGTGTCTGCATCTCTACTGTACATGTGCCCATTATAGCACAGACTGCACTTGGTGGTCAACGAACCCTTGGTTACCAACCTGAAGCAAAGAGCAAAATGGGCAATGAAGATTGTGGCACCTTTCCCTGCCAAACTATTCATAGGTAACCGCAAGCCAGAAAACAAGTTAGAGACAGAGGCTGAGCTTGCTCTGTGATCACTCAAGAACTGCCTGTCTGCAGGCTTCCTACCTGCCCTCATAAGGCTGAAAGAAATGAGTCTGGACATCCCTTCTCTGTATAGGCTCCTCTCACAGTCCAAAAGAAATGGAGGCAGCTTCAGCCAGGGTGAACCTAATCTACAACCCCTGTACCTGCCGTATTCTCACTTATTGGGTGACTGCTAGAAGCTTTTTACCCATTCACTCCCCTGCAATGTGGTGGTGGCCTGTTTAACCACCAGGTCACGCTGAATGTCCTGGCCCCAGTCACTACCAATGACCAGGCTGATGTACAAGCATAGTCCAGAAAAGGAACCAAGGCATGCTCCTGTGCAGTCATGCGTAAGATGACAATTTAGTTCAGAAAGATTAATTGTTTATTAGCATTGTCAAAGCACCAAAGAGCCAAGATATCTTGCCCATCCGCTAGGTACCAAGGTACTTACAAATATTCACAGACTGAAGGGAAAAAGGGACTCTTTCACATGTTCAAATAGGGAGGAAATATGATCTTTGCTGTTCTCCACAGATCGGTGAGGTGGAACATTTTATCTGGATTGAAACACATTAGAAGGGAGACTTGAGTTTAAAGAGTATTCACTGAATGCACTCCCTGAGAGCTAGGTACCCGCTTGACACTCTGAGCCTCTGAAAATCACTTCTCCCATTACACATTCATCACCATTAATGCTGTCTCTGATCACGACCACCCTGTCCCTGCAGAAGCCCTGGGAAAGAACCCACGTGGGACAAAAGTCTGACCCAGAAGGAAGAAACATGCAGGCTAATTTCACTTTAGATTAAACTCAAGCTGGACCACAGCAGACCTCAGTGTGAATGATTTGACGGATTACTGAGTAATATTTTATGACATTTAGGGATGGATTTTTCAAAAAGATGAGACTTTTTTTTTTTTTCTGAGGTTTTGCATTTTAAGGAGAGAACAGCCCTTCCACTGCTTAGAATTTGAAAACAGATAACTCAGAGAGATGCTGTTCAGGGGTTTGATTTTTAAACTATTGTCCACTCCAGCAAAAAATAATGTTACCATCTCATTATTCTTTTGATGAATCTGCTTCATTTATTCACGTTCTCATAAAATATTAGTGCATCTAGCCTAGGAAACATCTTTTTACTGAAAGACATTTTTTCTCATCGAGTGGTACAGACTGTACATCTCTCACAGAGCACTAATATACAAGAGTATATAGCATAATGTAGCACCTATTCATATAATTCCAAATGGAACCTATACACACAGCTTTACTGTGGCTGTAATTTAGATATATTGAATAATATAACCTTCTTTGTAGCAGGAACCTATTTTTTATTATGCACATGAATTGACTATTAATAACAATTGTTTGCACTTATGCAGCACCTCACCCAAACAAGCTCTGAGAATTTCTCAGTGAAATACATTTCAATTTTGCACAGGTCAAGAGCTACCACTTTCAAGTGTAAAGCATCAATGCAGCTTTTTCAAAGTTATGTGGCAAGTTGGAAAGCAGGTAATGGGCTGAAACTGGAACATAAGAGGTTCCGCTTAAACTCGAGAAGAAACTTCTTCTCAGTGAGGGTGATGGAACACTGGAACAGGCTGCCCAGGGAGGTTGTGGAGTCTCCTTCTCTGGAGACATTCAAGACCTGCCTGGACACGTTCCTGTGTAGCATAATCTAGGCATTCCTGCTCTGGCAGGGGGATTGGACTTGATGATCTTTCGAGGTCCCTTCCAATCCCTAACTTTCTATGATTCTATGATAACGAAATAAACCCAGATTCCTTAAATTCTAGATTATTAAAAATTCTTGGTTTTGTTAACGTCACCTTCTCAGTGCTTCGGGAGGTAAGACTCCTACAGATACGAATATAACTCAGTTAAATATTATCATCAGCTGAGATGCAGTGACACAGGTTTCAGCCACATGAGGAAGGCATCCCAAGTTCCCGACAGGCCGTTGTAACCTATATTGAAGTCTATGCCTCTTCTGTTGGTAGCTGAATTAGATGAAAGCTACCTTGGGCTGTGCAAGCCCATCACTTACAGGAGTCAGCTACAAGAGAGACACCCGCCAAGCCTAAGCTTTATTTACATTGGGATCCTTCCCACTAACCCATGGGTGGTTTTGTGATGGAGGTGCCCTAGAAAGTTAGAACTACATACAGATTCTGCTATATCTACATTTGCTTCACAGAGCTAGATAAATAAAGAATATAAACCTTGAGTCCATGAGGCTACATTGTTGAATATGCAAACTTGTCACACTGAATCTGCTGCCCAAATGGTGGGAAAAAACCAGCCAAACTCACACTGTCTGCTGATCATGCCTAGTTGCAAACATCATCAACAACCTCAAAGAGCCATTTTGTGGTTGACTTTCCTGATCATCTGCCATTCAGTGGTCAATCATATGCTATTAGCTTAGGACATCCTTACTGAAACTAAGGGAATCCTGAGGCCCAGAAAAAGAATTGATTTGTTTCCCCCCGAGTTTCCTTTTAGCACACACTCAACGTGTTTGCAAATCTCACCCTTACAGTGGGCTTAGGCTTAGTCCTGAAAGAGACCGAGGTGGCAGCCACACTTACATAAGAACGTGTGTACGCAGGATGACTTTAGGAGCTCTAATATCACAGAAACAGACTAAGAAGTGAACAAGTGTTGGAATCTGGAACACTCCGAGAAATTACTTAGCCACTTCAGATATTTTTTTACTTACCTCTTTACTCATGGCTCTGCTAGTGCTTTGCAGCATTTTCCTTTCTTTTATTCCTAGCCTTTGTTTACTGCATTTGTAACCAGAGCCTCAATCTAAACAGCTAATGGCAAGATCCTAATCACAGTCAAGTAAACAGGCAGGTTGACATAGCTAAAAAATAATACATACATCTTTTTTTTTTTTTACTTTGCTGCCCCTGGGTTTGCAGGTCTCTGCTGTTACAAGCATAATACATGCTGCTAGCCAGTTAACATACACTGCTTGATCATTATCAACCAGTAGGAGAGAAAGAAATGCTTTTACAAGCGTTCTTTTATTGTTTATTTAGAGGATGTGAGCTGTAGATATACTGAAAGTGCACCTATCCAGTGTAACTACTGATCATAGCTATAGGTTTTACCTGCATGCCAAATTCACTTCAGATGATTTTAATTTCCTGTCCAAATTCTACCTGTAAGGATGACTCTTCCAATTTCATTTTGTTGTAAAGGCAAAATGTTTATTGCAGTACATGACCTGTATAACAGACAGCAAAAGGATCAGGGTCACACATCAGTTTCAATAGCTGATGTCAGTGAGTTAACAGCACAGACTTGCACTTGTGATAAGGTTGAAACTGAAGAGGGACTTTCTGATTACCTAGAACTGGAATTAATATTGAGATATACAAAGCAATTCACATTTCAGAGTTATGTTTCAGGTTGCCTGCAAAATCAGGAAAATGGCACATAGACTCCTAAGACATTTAAAAATGTTGTAATGGAAATATCTGTCTTAGCATGGCGTGAACCCAGGTGCCAAGTCCAAACCTTGACTGTCTGCCACCTCCCTCCTAACGCAGCAATGACACCTCCTGTCAGTCTGCACTGTGAAGACAGGGTGGGTTATTTCTGACAGTAAGGCAGTTGTTTCCAGAGAAATGTTACACACTGTTTTTTCCTAGCTGTCAGAGCAGTAGCTTGGTATCGGAGAAAATGATGTGGAAGTTAAGCAAAAGCCCAAACTCAGACTAACCCAGCTAGAAAGGCTTACAGAAGACACTGCTTCCATAAGAAAAACATGATTACAAGCTTCTGGCCGCAATCAAACGTTCTTTAGACATCAATAACCTCAGGTTGGGTCCTACTTGACCCCATATTTTGAAGTATTATTGTTCATTGAGGTTCTTGAAACTTTTTTTTTTTTTTGAAGTGAGTTCTACCTCAGCCTTCTCAAAAAAGCATGAATATAGGACAATGTCAATACTTAAGTTTCACTTTATGTTTGCTGTAACGAATCAAGGTTGGTTTTATCCTCCAGATTTAATAATTAAGTGGTGTTGCTTTGAATTTGTAATGTTAAAGCACATAATGGCACAGATGATAAACTGCCTCTTTATCATGCAAATCTAGCTGCCTCCTGCTGGCTTTGGATGATAGAATGTTCACATTCATCCCTGGGGGGTTGCCTCCTAAATCATAATCTTTTACTTACCTCTTCCAATGGCCAGAGAAAATAAAAAAAAAGAGATAGGTAGGATGTTTAGTCTATTCCTAGGGAAATTTTAAACCCTTCTATAAAATACTTTTTATTTTGAATTTTTGATGGTTTTTTTTTTTTAATTTTCCTGTAATACACAAAATAGTGTATAGTAGGGCTTGAAAAATCTGTTAATAAAGCCCCCAGTTCAGAAAGTTTGTTTTTTTTTTCCCAGGTTTATTAGACATAAAAAAATCAATCCTGAGCTTGATTCACATTTAAAACAACCTTCTGGAACTGGCAAAAGCAAACAAGCAAACAGAAAGAGCAGAATGCTATGAAGGACTGCTAGTATTTCCAGTTATTGGTAGTCTTGTTCTAGGGAAGATGATGGAAAAGCGGTTTCCTGAATCTGCAGAGAGATGGAAACCTAAAGATGAAAGGTACATGTGAAACCAAGATGCACAAGCAATTCTTTCCTAGGACCTGGGATCCTCCCTGGACCAAAGAAGGAAGGTTTATTTCTTGTTCCTTCTCAACAGTGAAGTTACTCAGTGGCTGTTCACAGGTTTGATTCATTTAAATCCCATCTAGTGGGGGTAAAAAAAGGGTAGTTTCAAGTCTGTATGAGAAAGGAAACCTTATGTTTCATCAAATTCTACTAAAGGAAGAATATGGGCCCAAGAGAAGCATTATTCATAATTATAGTTATTCAAGGTACTACAGAGAATTTTGTAGATGAAGCAAAAATTAATTCCTGGTCTTGCCCACACACATTCCTAGAACCACCTCTAAGACATCAAGTGTAGAGTTATTTAGTGGCTGTTGTTAAACGAAGGTTTTGGTTATTTGACTTGGACATGAAGGCAGGGAAATCATTCTGCACAACAGTGTCCAAATATGGTCTATTAACCTACTAGAATACTTGGGCAAAGCAAGCGAATAAGCAACCAAAAGAAATTGCCTTATATCAAAACCAGGAAGCAAAATCTGCTCTATAGTTACCAGACAAGGAGACAGTAGCAGGTATACCAGCTTATGCACAACGTGGTCATTCTCGCACCTTCAACCCCTTCTCCAGAATCTCCTCTGCTTTCTAAGCAAGTCAAATTCTCTTGTCACTAGACTTGTGCAAACTGCTAGACACTAGATTTTGCAGAATTCTCTATCATCATGATTCAGAAATCTCTGGACAACTTATTTTACTGTTTTATACTCAACCATCTATAACATAAGCCTGTATGCTATGTTCACTTCAAAACTGAATTGCCTTCTGTGATAAGTATCAAGATAATATATCTTTTTTTTTCCTTAGGTATTGAGGGTTTGCCAATAAAGTTTTCAAACAGCCCCAAAGGTCCCAAACAAGAAGAGATGATAAAAAGCAGATTGTTGAACACATTTCTCAAAATCTTGATTTTTCACGAGAAACTTGTTTTGGCAGATGTCTGATTAGCTCTCCAGTCAAACATCTTCAAGAGAGAAAAAAACCTCCATAATCGATTAGCTCCCTTCAATCCTCACAAATTCCAGTTGAAAGAGGAAACTAAGTTGGTGCAAAGACTTAAAAAGCACGAAAGTATAATTTTACAGCAAAAACTTTTAACCAACAATATGCTGCTTTGCTGCTAGCAACGCAGTATTTAGTCTCTGTTTCTAGTGGTTTGTAAAACAAGAAAGGACACGCCTTGAGGCTCAAGACAATTGAGAGGTACAGAGCTCTCATCTTTCTCTTCTCAACCTGCAGAGAACAGTAGTTAAGTATCAGCAAGGCCCACAGTGTGCTTGTCCTTCAATTGCTGGCAAATCTCTGCTGTAGAATAATTGGAGCACATTAGCAGAAGGAAGTAAACCAAAAGTGGAAGCAAGCAAGCCGTGCCACCATGTGACACACATCTATTCTTTCACTTGGATTTTTCTTATACTCCTGATGACAAGTGAAAGAGAGATTAATTTAAAAGCTTCATTAACGTTGTTTTCCCCAAAGTATATACATATGTTTTGGAATTTTCACTCTTGCTATCTTTGGTGAAATTTCAGTAATAAAGAAAAGGAGATGGAAACCCAACAAATTCTACCTGGCAAGGAATCAGGGTTCCAATTACTGCAAGCACCATGGGAATAAAAGAAATAGATTTTAATTGGTGCCCAAGGGGAAAGGTCAGTCTCCTTGGAACAATGGGAGTCTTTGGTGGTAATTGACTGAATGTTTCTGTGAGAGCTTGTAAATGTCAGTAACACACTTGAAACAGTAGCAGAAGGAAAGGTTTGGCATCCTGGAACACACCGAAGAGATTTGCTGGTAGAGGTATTATAATAAGAGAATGGTGCAACACTTTAACAAGGAATGTGACTTGGAAAATAGCTCTCAGTCAGCCTCAAGGTACAAAATGACGGACATTTTTTCTAAAGGTGTGGGAGAAATTTGTTTATTTTCAAGATAAAAAAAGGAATATTGCAGTGCACACTGGTGTTAGATAGACAGGGGTCTGGGGCAGTAGATGATTTGTGAACTTTGCCCACTGCTACAGTGGATGATTGACTTAAGCTTCCTCTATCCCTCTTCAATGACCTAGTGTTTCTCTTAAGCAGACTTAAAATGATGTTTTCTTCTTCCCTTTCTGCTTTTTTTTTGTGTGTGTTTGTGTATGTGTGAAATGATTTTTTTTTTCAGCAATACAAATAAAGGGTACAAATTTGCACAGATGTGATACAGTTTGGGATTGCCTGCCATAAAGAAATGGCATAAAAGGAAATCTTCCAGAAGTACGTGGATGAAGAGAAAAGATTTTGTGGCTAGGATTTCAGACAAAATTCTATGTTCAGTTCCTGTCCTTGCAGCCCATGACTTTGTGACCTTAGCAAAACATACCTTTGATCTCATTCATATACTAGGCCTGACAATATTTCTTCTCAAGAACCCATTAACACAAAATCCATAAATGACTGAAGGTCTTAAGATGGAGGCAGAAAAACTGTTACATTTTCTTCCCCAGTTGATACTGTCTGGCTGCCTTTAGTTCATGTGCAATTGTTCTTTACTTTCTGGAAGTTGAAGAACATTACGTTGAGAGGCGTCCCTGCCCATGACAGGGAGGTTGGATTAAAATGATCTCTAAGGTCCCTTCCAGCGTAGGCCATTCTATGATTCTATGATTAGGGAAGGCATATGGATGTGTTTGCATTTCCTCCCTAAATGCCAAAAACTAAGCACAGACTGCTGACCTTCAGGTTGGCTGTACTATCACATTCGTTATTTATCATTAGTAACAAATATGAGACAAGTTGTGCACCAGAATCCAAAGCAACCATGGAGAAAAAAAATCTCTACCTTCAGCATTCTTAACTTATAAATAGGAGAGAAGAAAATTTGGTTTGATGTTTCCTGCATAATGTCCAGAAAACCATGTGTATTATTAAGGAACTGTTTCTAGTTAATTGCCTTCACCAGAAGGCTACATCCAGATTAGGCAACGTGCTCAACACCAGAGTTCACATAAAGTGTTCAGCCTATGAGCAAAGAAAGAGAGCCCAGCATCCACACCATGTACTCAAGGCCAAGTCCTCTAAAACACATTCTGGCTAAAGTTAAAAAAACAAACAAAAAAGTGCAACAAACTCAACACACTAAAATAATGTTCAAATCGTGCAATTTGCTGTGTAAAGGAGCCCTAAACCAGGGAAAGGTGATTTTTTTAAAAAAAAAACTTGTCTGCTGAAGATACACCTTCTAATTCTAGAAGCAGGATTAGGCAGGTTCTGTTATTAATTGTGCGGTTTCATGGAGAATATATCCCATTGCTTTCTATCTGTATCTTTGGTCTATCTGTGTGGAAAAAAAAATTATATAAGCATATAAGGATCTCTCCACTGAGGAGAGACAAAACCCTGAGAAATGCCTGCACATAGGGAATTTAGGATACAAGGATCAGACCACAATTTATTCTCATGTTTCTTTGTGCATATTTTTGAAAATTGTCCTCCTAAGGGACTAACATCTGATAGCTCTTGCTATATCTGAATCGCTCAGCTATCATAAATTGTTTAAACTTCTAGAATCATTCTCCCCTCTTTTTTCCATTGCCACTTGTTGTCCACTAAATTCTCTCCTAATTCTCTTCATTTCCTCTGATGAAGGAATTAGGTATAAGGGACTGCAGACTGCGAAGAGGTTTTATGCATACAGACATCTGTGATCTAAATACATATGTACAGAGGAGAATTCAGTGGATTATTGTATCGAAATTAAGGGCATACTTTTAAAAGTGAACAAATCAGCAGAGTGATTAAGAATGTAATTTAAGTATCATTATTAAGCTCCATTGTTTTCAATAGGATTTATCTTGGTAAATCCCTTAAGAATTTAAAAGTGGAACCATTTCAAAACGAAATTATCATAGCTTTTCACCCTCAAAACACTGTCAAT
The DNA here is from genome assembly GCA_020746105.1 of Trogon surrucura. Lineage (NCBI taxonomy): Eukaryota > Metazoa > Chordata > Aves > Trogoniformes > Trogonidae > Trogon > Trogon surrucura. Next base: position 12,016,849 of record CM036621.1, on the reverse strand, counting down.
TTAACATTAATCTCTTCAAGACAGAAAAGCCTTTGATGACCTCAGCAGAAAAAAAAATTTAAAAATTGTTTGAATAGGAAAAGTGCTTTTCAATCAATATGAAAGTTTCCTTTCTCTAAACAACAAGAACCATTATTCATAACATCCCTGCACTTTGTAAATTTGATTCTTTCTTGGCAAGTAAAGCATTAATTTAAACATTTCTTGTCTTTTGAAAATATTCCATCATTTCCAGTCTAACTGCACTGGCAGTTTAAGAAAAAGCAAGAAAACAATGTATTGGCTCCCAAATAAATGGGAATAGTTGGCCACACTCAAAGTTTACTACCAAGTACTTCTCTCAAACCTTCACATGTCCCTCTTAGCCAATGTACACAAAACCACTGTGAGGACACAACTGCACTGAACATTCACCATAGTTTGATTACCCTCCCCTACTGATGAAAAATTCTTGGGACACAGTGCTCTAGCACTTGATCCATTTGTCAGAATACACAGCAAGAATTCCTCTGATAGATCTTTATGAGCATAATTTGGTCTACTGAGTTAATGTCAATCTCTCCAGCCTGCCCTCAGCACTACCTCCAATTATTGTTGTTATCACTGCTACACCTCCTCAACAGCTTTTTCTCCTTTGCTGTCAATTTACCCCTAAAAAATCCTACCTTTAAAGAACCATTGACCACAATTCAGCACTTGGAAATATTGTACAAGAGAATCCTCCACAGGAAAACTCAGCTGGTGCAAATGCATGGGAAACCTGTACCCATCTGAAAGCCAAGTTGCAGTAAACGGAGGATAATTTTGTGTTCCTAACCCCAGCCTCTCTATGACATCACTCTCCAAGCTGTAGTAGACATTCTATTTTCCTTGCTCTCCAAATTATATTCCCTTCCTTAATTTTTTTTTCTACTAATAAGAAGAGGTGGAGAGTCAAAAAACCAAAAATATGGACAACAGTGCCTTATTTTCAGTTTTAACCACTGAATTCTCTGGTTTGTGTTATCTTTGACTCAAGATTTCATTTCCTCTTCTAGCTCTGAGAAATCTCTCTCTGTCCCTGCAACAGGAAACCTAAATCCTTCACTAAAAGGAAAAAGCTCATCTACAGTTTTTGCAATATCTTTTCCACACTAGATACTGAATTATTCTCATTTTCTCCAACAATCTTGGCAGTTTCCACAATGACCTGTCATTCTTCATATAAGTCATCAGTTGTTGGTCTCTAATTCTCATGCTATCTGCATACAAGTCAAATTCCACATTTTCATAGCAGCAGACAACTTTCCAATTACATCCATTAATCTTTGCCATTATTCCCCTCCCTCTGTACTTGTCAGCATTTATCACAAGTTTCATAAGCACAAATATTTTCCTTGTTTATTTACTTCTCTTTCTTCTCCTTGTACTCCAAGTACAGAAAAACAGAAAGTATAACACAATTATCCCATCATTTAGTCACTCTTTTCTTCATAATAACATACATAGACTAGAGAAGGAGTATTTACAATCTACTGGTAAATATGCCCTATCTGCTAATTAACAGATACTACATATGACTTTGTTGCAAGCACGGCAAGGAAGGGTTGAGTTCAGAGCTCCTGTGGTCAATATTCATATATTTATTATTTTTTACATTATCAGTTCCAATCCCCAACAAATCAGCCATCATATGGTTATGCTACAGCATCGTGTTATTTTTTTCCCTTTAAGGCCAACTTGTGAAGTCATATAGTAACATGACAGTTTCCACATTTCCCAACCAAAGATATATGTTCCTACCACAACACAGCAGTGAAATGATATAAAAGTGAAATTCAGGTATGTTTCTTTAATGGCTCAAAATCCAGAAGGTAAATGAAAGCAACGCTGTTGGACATATTTTTAATCCAACTTTATGGGACACTGAACAAGCCGATTTTCAACTGCTTGGGGCTATTTTTTTGTAGTGGGGGGGTGGGGAGGGGGGAATCAGTGTTATGGCAACTGGCTTCTTTTCTGGTTTAAACAGCCTGTCTTACTTATGGAAATGGATGGACCTACAAGTTTGACAATAAGACATGTCTGCTCTGTAGTTCGACATATTTTTGCACTATCATCAATCCCAGCTGCCTGTATTTGGGCTGCAACTAAAAACATATTACTCCTCTGCTCTCTCTAAGCTGCTGGCATATATCCTCCATTGCCAAAAGGGATATCATCCGTTTCAGAATATTTGGTAAATCACTGAGGAATTAAAAAATGGTAAAAGACTCGCTGGACATTCAACAAGAGAATGTTCTGCATAAATCTCAACTGCCCAGTTTGTAGAAAACAGGGGTCAGAGTCAGAACAGAAAGAGCACCTTTGAAACCTTCCTCAGCCTAGGTTGATCTTAGCTCTAAAGCTTAATTCCATGGCTCATACTTCCCTATCAATTGTTTCAAAACTCACTGTGCCCTTGGAGATTTCTGTGAGATACACCAGCATACTGTTGTACTGCTTTGAGTGGGAAAATGTCAAAACTGACACTATTTTTGATAGGCTTACAAGAGCAGCAGCAGAATAAATGGACTTTGATTTCACTTCATATCCAAGAAGAGATATGGATGTAGAATAATGGCAAGGGCTTTGCGTGTAATGGCTATTGTGAGAGCTGTCATACACTATAGCCATGATTCAGAAAGTTTGGTAGTGAATGCTGCCAGACACTTCAAAAGTCAAAATATTCACTCTGAAAGATGAGACACTGCCTTCGCTTTGTTAACATGGACCAAATGCTTGTTAATTACCAGTTTCCCATGAACTCAGTATTAAAGACTAACAATACAGCACCAGCTCTTCAGTCACTGCCACTTTACAGGTCTTCATTGACTCCACTGAAATACTAAATGGTAGCTGTGTTATATAATAACCAAAAGATATGAGGAACAATCTATCTTTCCAAACTAATAATAATTAAAAAAAAATTGGCTTTATCCTTGTTTTCCTATGTGGTGGGGGGCAGAAAAGACAGTCTTCTAAATGAAAAATCAAGTCTATACTTGATTAACTGGTGCACATTAGTCCTGAATCTGAAGATACTAGAAGTAGAAGTGAAAATTGTAATATATGTATTACTATAAGGATATGAGACTTCAGTCACCACCAGTAGTGGCTTGTCATATCAGTAGAGTTACTCCACCATTATTACTGAAGGAAATGAAAAATTTCATAATTGTAAAGGTGACACATTCCTCTTCCTGCAAATAGTAAACTGTTTACACGTGTATAGTGTTTTCAGAAATCCACTGAACCAACTCTGCAGTCTCAGTTAGTAATTCTGACCCTTGTAGATTCAGGATTTCAACTCTCTTCTGATTAGGAGGTGAAATCTTAAGTTGAAGCTACTGAATGAAAGAGATTTACACCACTGTATTTAGAGTAAAGATCAAAGTGAGGAAGAAACCCTCTGTTTTCACATTGGAAGGTCATTGGAGAAAAGGCATGTGTAGTGCTATCTACCCTAAACTGCTCATCAGATCAGCAAAACTACAAGATGAATCCCACTCCACATTGTCTTGAATCTCTCCCTCCAAAATATTCTCTCTGAAGTAAAAGATGAAGCTATCACGAATCATTGTCTGTGATCACAGCATAGGAGACATTTAAAACAAATCTGGAGGCTTATTCATATACCTTCCCATGCTATATGGGGTTTAATCCAAACAGACATTTTCATTTGATGAAATTTATGTTTTTATCTGCAAAACACCTCAGTACAAGGTGGTTCCTCCCTTTCAAAAGGTAAGAAAAGACTTTCATTAAACATCTTGAAATCTCCTGGGCACTACACCATTTTAAAAAACCAAACCAAACAACCACCAACAGAAAACCACCACTCACATCTGTGAGACAATCTTTTTTGGTCTCTTACAGCTGTCTCTCTGAAGGCTGCAATCACAGCCTGCAGCTAACAAGGACCTTTCCTTCCAAATAAGAGGAGAGCAACAGAATGATTTATTTTATCTCTGCAAGAGTGGACTGCAGTAGCACTTTGGCATGACTGATCAACCATAGACTCAGAGACTCCCATTGTGCCTAATTTGCTAAGGATGCCATCCCTTGACAGCCATGGGATCTGGCTCAGTCTACAATGAGGTGTGCTCAGAGCCCTGCTGAGTTCTAACCTCTCCAATATAAAATGATAGACTTCACACTAACATTTATAGAGGCCTACATAGAAGACACCACTAGAAATAACTGTTTTTCCTCAAGGTAAAAAAAAATTGAGATCTGCCATCACATCAGACTTCTGAAAGCTTCTGTGGTGAGACAGGTCAGAGAGAGGATTTTTAGAAGCATTTCCAACCTGATTTTAGCAACAGAGGATAGCAGCTTGTACAGAAACAGCAATGTCAGGTGAACTGTTCATGTCTATGCACATTTTCCCCAACTCTCAGGCAATCACGTGCAGTGTAAAGCACACAGTTCTGGGTCTTACATTTACACAACTGGGAAATTTATGTTTCAAAATCAGAATCTCCCTGAAGCAAATGAACCCCTCTGATATCACAGGATAAAAGGAAGCACTCCATCATTCCCTTTTCAGATAACAAGGGTAAATCTTCTCCTATCTTGACTGATAAAAGCATTTGCCAAGTATTCCCTCCACCACCACCCCCCGATGTCAGAATGAACAGAAAGCTAGACCACCATTTCTTTCATTTAAAACTCATTACTAGAAATGTATTTGAAGTAGTTAGGGATCTAGCCAGCATTGAAACCCATGCATTTATATTTACAATAAATAACCGTTATCTTGGAGCTACACACACAACAGGACACTGCTCAGCACACTGTGATAAAGGTGCTAATCTCAAGCCCTAAATAAAAAAGAAGAGGAAGACATCTGTAATCCATTCATCTTTAGAGAGGGAAAAAAAGAGGACACTACAGCACAGCAATTAAAATCTGGACAGTCAGAGGAATAAAGAGAAAAAGCAGGTCTGTAAGAAGAAAAGGAAAAACAAAACAAAAGAGCTAACACCAAAAATTCAAGCCTGTGGGAAATCTGATGCACTACTCCTATAAATAGCATAAAAGTTGCTGGCAGATACTATCATCTAGCACATAATTAACTGGAGATACACAGATTCAAGCGGTTTGAAAGTATAAAGAAGGGATGGCCTGCACAAACTGCATTTTTGCAAAGAACACAGTGTGCTTCGTACAAGGATACAGTGTCTAAACTAACCAGCAGCACTTTTTGAGTCAAAGAAAACCCCTAGTTAAACCAATTGTAGAATTCCCTACCATGACTTGTTCAGTTTTTATTTTCATAGGTCTATGACTTTCCATGCTATGCTTAAAAGCAACCCGTCTGAAAGGCTTTTATAAAGAAAGACCATAAAACTTGTGGACGTGAGTTTCTAGGAAAATGAATGAAAAACTCTGAAAAGGAGTTTTCAAGATATCAACTTGGATTTCTCTTTTAGTTTAATTTTTAACCCACTCGTGCATTATTCCCAAACACTATTTCTTCATGTAGAAGCATTTAAATCATTCTATTTCTCCTCACAAAGGGCTCTATGAACCTAACAGATAAACCAATATTGACATACCTAAGCCTAGGGATTTATTTCAAATCGGAGATTTTCTCTTCTGGAGACTTGTTGACAAATACTCAGACAAGCTCTGTGTCTTTGGCAGGATCCACGTGTTACAAATTCCCCCCCCATCTGTTTCATCAGTCATACAACCAGCTGACACAGCAATTCAATGAAAGGTGACAATACTGAAAAACAGGTTTTCCACCTCTCATTGCGAGGACTTGTAGACTGCTATATTGCTCAACATTTTCTGTAACTTCCTTAAGAAAGTACTGTAATTCAGAAAAACACCAAGCAATGGCAATAGGCCATCAGTTTAAATTATAAGTAACAATTGGCTTTGTTCTTATTTTTATTTTCAAAGAACTCCTTTGTAATATGACGTTGCCTACAACATCTGGTTAAAGGATTGAATTTTGTTCAATAAAGAGGAAAGGATTGGAAATCAGCACCTTTTAGAATGAAATTGTCATTCACAGACTGTGGGAAGTTCTGTGAATCTTGTGCATTTATAGATGGTTTTTTTTTTTCAGATGAAGAAGAGCAAATGATATCAGTTTATTCAACATTTTTTTTCAGAATGTGAAAATCAGTAGAAATTCATGAACAAATCTATTAATTATTTGAATAAATCTAACTATAAGCATTCTACGAGCTCGTGGTTCCAACTTCTCTGCTTTGCAAGGAACAGACAATACCATGTACTGGATACACTTGGCTTTTTTCATTAGAAGGAATCAGTCTTGAGTCAGACAAGTTCAACACTTACCTTGTTTCAGTGGGACTATTCCTAAAAGTTAAGCATGTGCTAAATTTTTTAATTTTTATTTTTTAAGAAGGCAGCTTCAGTAAGTTACATATATGCCAGCTCCACTAACAAACCATGGTTTTATCAAGGTCTCTCGTCTACTAGATTCAAGACAAAAAAATCACCACTTCATTTCCACTGCTGAAAAAACCCGTTTCTCTCTGCTAAAGAATGCCTTGCAGAACAAAGAACACCAAAGGCTGCAGGTGCAGTCAGAAAAACCACTTACCACAGATAACAAATATTTAGTGAAAGCACATTGTTGGCACTTGCCCAGTATTAACTGTAGCAGTGTATAAACCCTTCACATGAACAGTATGAGTGTTATAAAAATCATGGATTTTAGAGTAATTGAGTCCTACACTTTAAAAAAAAAAGTCTGCAGCTACCCCCCTGGCCTACATTAATGAAACAAGATGTAACATTCAAAGTAACCAGAGTTTCTCACATATTATCAGATTTTGGGGGAGCAGGGGAGGGGGAATCAGGTCTCAGGTTCAACAGGCATTTTTGCTGAAAATGTTCTTGGTGGCAAAAAGTGTGTTTCCTTCTGCTTTCCAGACCAAGCAGATATGATACAGACTTTGAGTTTTAGTATTTTTGCTTTCACTGTGAAAGTATTTTTAGTGTGTAAATATAGTATAGCTCTGCACCCTCTTCCTCATGCCCTCTTAATCATGGGGGACTAGATAGGTGCCTAAAATTAAAAGTTAATTGGAGGAATAGGCTGATGTTCTACAAAAATAGCATAAGCAGAGCCTCCTAGAGTTTTCCCTGAAAGCCCAATTCTGCTGATGCTGAAGTAAGTTTTGGAAAATCTAATGTTACACTATTACCTAGGTCCTTTCATCCCAGGTGTCGCAGCTTTCCTTTGGCACCATACCATACTGATTAAAGGCCAACTTTAGAGAAGTCTAGTGCCAGAAGCGGCAGCTACACCCTTCCACCTGAAAGCTTTTCCTTTCCTCCGTTTTCTTTTTAAACTGGAAAGGGATGAGTTTTCAGGCAGATTAGTTCTTGATCTAGCTCACCAGATGGCTACGCACGCAAGAGTGTCAGTGTGAGGAAGGGACTAGGAAGGTGCAGCCAGAGGTGGTGAAGGATTTTTAAAGCCAGCTTGCACTTATGTTGGCTTAACATGCTTGCAAAAACCTTGGTTTCTTCTTAGGTTTCTCTACACCACAATAGCTAGGGGATCATGAAAATTTTGTTCAGCTAATTTTGTCCAGTCTTTCAAATCTCAAACCTGAAGGAAATTTGATCTGATAATTTCATTCTTTAGCTTCTAGTGAAAAGCTTCCTATCTTTATCGGGGTCAGCTGCAATGAGATAACATCTCTCCACTAATTTTGGTCAACTTAATCCCAATTGAATCTGAATTCCATGAGTAGACTTGAATCCATACTTTTTCTTGTTTGTTCCGATCATGATTGTTTCTCTCTCTACCCCCTACACCTTTTTCCAGTCTTGTATAATGATTGAAATGTAGGTAGGTATGAGGAATAAATTAGATAGCATTAGCCAGCTTCTTTTTTTTTCTGAGGGTCTTCCAGCAAAACCTAAATTAATCAGAATAGGTAAGGACTGGAATTTCATAGTTACAATCCATTAATCAGAATACCATTAAGAGAGCATATGATAGCTGTCTTGCTAAGACCACAGAAGCAGCTGCTTGTAGTAAGGAAATGAAATGCATGATCCCAAAAGTCTACTCTAGTTTTATGCTCTAGTGTTTGCAAACACTCTTTTACCAGGGAAGGAATAAAGTCCTGTAGCCTCAGAGCTAATTAGTCAAGAGGACAATGGTGTCATCACTGCCATATATTTAATCACTCTTTTGTTTTATTTTCAAACATTTTTTTCTGGACCAACATGTGAGGAAATCTGAAATGAAATTGCTAGTAATGTCAGGATGATTTAAACTACTTTTTAGTTTCCACACCAAAACACCAGCAGTAATGACTGCCTATCACCAAATATGAGTTAAGCTGCTTTTTAAATGTATGTGAGAGTCTTTCAGTACAATATCATTCACCAATATAGCCATATGTTAGCATGTGAGAATACAAGTCTTCATCATTATGAACTGTGCTTTGTCACTTCCTATTGCATGCTCCAACTTACAAAAATTCTGTCAAAAATTACTCTCAGAAGTCATCAGATTCCTTTTGTGAATATGTGAGTGTTACAAATTCTTAGTAAATTGTTAGTCAGTAGGGTGCTTGCATGATTAAACCCTTCTGGGCTTCAAGAAGGCATTTTCTATGTAGGAATCTGTCGAATCCTGTTCAGTTCACTATTGGGATCACTTAAAAGACAAATAATGTTACATACAATCCGGCCACTGTAGGTGCATTTCTGCCATTTTAATGAGTCTCTCTCAGGCAACAAAAATCTTCACCATCCAGACAGTAAGCAAACAACTAAATGCATGATATCCATTATGTGTATCCATTTAATATCCATCTTTTACTAACATATATTCCCTAAAGTATACTGATAGGTAGTATGGGTAATACAAGCTGGCTCATATTTTGGTAAAGCTACATATTTCTTCCAGGGGAGGGAGACAGAAAGAGAGAGTTTCTGGACATTTAAATAGTAGTAGATATTTAGGAAACTGGGAGAGATCACCAGGACAGAAATTGCATCATAAAGTTGAAATGAGCCAATCACATTATCACCTACCTTACGTTTGTTTGTTGGACAAACATACAAGTAGCTCAAAATAGTCTTCAGACCAACTTTATCATTTAGTTTCTCATATGTTGTCCCATAATCTGTTGACCTAAAATTCAAAGAGAGGTTTTATAAGTACAAACACTTAATCACAAAACCACAAGTCACTTGGTGGCTTTTCAATATAAGTCATGCTTTACATAGTGGAATGGCTCTCTAGAGCTTTTTGAATGATTCATGTAGTATATAATGATACTTAATTATATACACACAGCATCATATGAGTGCTTGTAATTTGCATTTAAATTAGATTAGGAAAAATTAAACCAGTATCTTCCCAAAGCATTTTAAAATAAACATGTACAATAAGAAATGTTAAATTCTGCATATAGATGATTGTCAGAAATGCCAAACAGCAGAAAGCAAGAGACTCGTTATCGATTCATTGTATACTCCAAGCTTAAACTATTTTTGCTAGATAACAGTTTTTTCTCAGCATATTCCAAAGTAGCTGCTCCAGCTGATTGTTCAGTGAAATTGGAGTGAAATTCAGTTTTCTGCAAAAAACATTGATGTCCTTTTACAAACCTAACTATATAATCATTACACCTACAATTTATATGGATTTTTTCACATAGACTAGCAGATAATATAGACGTGTGCTTTAAGTGCCCATTCAGTAGAAAAAATAACATATTTCTGATACGAGGGTTGCCCATAGAGACACTGACTACACGTCTCTGGGAAGAACAAAACAAAACCAAACTGGGCACAGTTCATGTAGCATCTACTGTTAACATGTGACTGGAAACAAGATCAATTATCAGCAGAGGTTTTGTTCATTATACAGCTTGTGCTTGGCAGAACTATTTATCTGATTAAATCCAGTGGATTTAGATAATCAGCCCAAACAAGTACAGGTGGTATTCACAAACTGCAGAAAACGGACATGTATCTGGTTAATAGAGACATTTAAAACTATAATATATTCTTGCAGATAATAAATCTGCAGCTTGTCTTTAAAATGTACAAATGGGTATGTATAGAAGTACACATGCAAGCAGTAACATGCATTTTCCCTTCTGCTAATCACTCCAGAATAAGTTAATCTAAAGTAAACCCTAGGCACCCATTCTTTTCAGGCTAAATGCTCAAAGGTATTTAAGACACTGTCCACATTTTTTTTTTTATACTTTATTTGTGTTTATTTGGCAGAATGTGGAGCACATTAAATTTCTGGATCAAGTTCCACACCCTATGTTCATAGCACAGCCTCTGGGATTTCAGATATTGCAATCAGTATATGAATAAACCAAAAAGGCAGCAGCTTGGGATTTTACCCATTAAAACAAATTGTACTAAAATGTGGATTTGCATTAAAGTTGAGTCTTTCTATTCAGGAACTTTATCAAAGCACCTACATGTATCTGTCCTGGTCATATAACAATTGACCTATGGTTTACAACCACAGCTTTTTCCTTTCCCTCCTTTGACACTAATGCTTTAACAAACAAAGGTCATATATGTAAACCCCTGTACACATATATGACCTTTGCTGGCTACAACATTAATGTCAAATTCTCATCCATTGATTGATCTTTCCTTTTAAAAGGTCATCTCTCTCAAAAGTACATGCAAAGTAAACCAAAGCCATCTTCTTAGTGGACTAAGAAGGAGGATAATGCTACTGAATATTTCAGATACATTCCAGCATTCAGGAGAAGGGAGCTACAGCAGGATGCCAAACACTGGCCTGTCAAGGTCTGCTGGTTCACTTTGGTTTCCTTGTTTATCTCACCTTCTCAGAAATCAATATTTCTATTGTGGTCTGCCCGAAAACTACAACTTATCCTTTGTAAAGTTTGGGCTGATGACACGTAAGGAATGTAAGGACTAAATCTGACCTGCTGATTTAAGACAAAAATATATTAATGAAGTAAACAGCTCTTCTTTAGACCAATGACAGTGATTTCAAAATGGGACACTTCAAACAGGGATATGAGTGAAGAAAATCTGATACATAAAACTTGCTTTGAAATTATTAAAGAAAAGCAGCCAGTACCCTTGTCACAGCGCAAACAGATATTGAAGGTCTACTGCAAATTGTAATCTTAGAATTGTCAGCTATTTCTTACTTCAAATCTCCAGGCAATTATTTTGCATTCCTAGTTTTATTTACAGGTAACATATACAGATGGAAGCACGTGCTTCTGTCAACATCTATAAACGCAACTGAAAAACTGGAAAGTTTAGAAAAACATTTTTTGCAGATCAACAAATACACAAGCAATCAAAACAATACTACTAGATCATACTCTCATTATCATGTTCTAAACTAGCAATAGTCAATCCTTGTACCTACCAGTTAGAAGTTGTAATCTCTTTTGCACCACTTTATAATTACCCTTAATTTTAAAAAGTAAGTAAAAGTTACGCAACAGCAGACAGGCACGTAGAAGTGCTTTGACACAAAGAAATGGTGATAGATATACACAGAGCAGCACAACAAAAGAATTGTATTGACTTAAACACTGTGTACATGTGAAGCCTCTGTTGGAATCTAACCCAGGTGTATCACCAACCTGCATTCACCTTATTTCTATTATATATATGTATACAAGCAGGCATCGATTAGCAGCCTGGATAATATGCTCCTCACTTGTCTTATTAAATGAGTATATCAAGCAGCTTGAGACTCCTAACTCATAAAAAAACCCTGTCAGCTATTTGGTGATCCAGAAAGCCAGCCTAACCTGGAAGAGCTGCAAAAGACAGATGCACTTCAGTAGGATGTAGGCAGTAATAACAGTGTCGGATCAACAAATTCAGTCCCAGTTATCTGAAGGGGAATGGATACAGATCAACCAACATCTCACACATTTTGTGTGGTAGGCTTCTTCTCAGTGCATCTGTATAATATGAGCAGAGCAAGCACCTCCATAAACCATCTAAAAGGATTAAATCCAGGATTTGTAGAACTCAAAATACAAAGATGGAACTCTGTACCTTCTGAACCATCTGCTGAAAAGCCATAGCTACTGGAATAACTATATGTTAAAGAGTGAACAGTAAGAGCTATTTTATTAGGTCTTGCACAGACATGCACGTTGCAACGGTTTCTCAAGTTGTATGGGGGGATGGGGGATGTTTATACATGTTTCTTCAAATTAATTTAAATCTCAGTGTAAATTGTTTCATTTTTGCTTGATTCAGTTACAAACTAAAGCAAAATAGGTGCAGATGAATTTAAAACAGGAAGGTCTCCAGAGATATTTGATATATGTGCAAGTCTGTCTTAATATGGAAAAAATAGATATGTATTAGGACAAAAATAGAAATGTATTAGGACATTACAGATGTTACTGAAATGCAGATGATACTTAGTAAAAGAATATTCAGAAATAGAGTACTCAGACTCAGTTCTGTCCTGTCCCACCATTTTAACTGAAATTGTTTCCATTAAATCCATCCAAATTTTCACCAGTAGCTGTTCAGAATCAGGCTTTTTTTTTCCCCAGTAAAGCAGAATGACTTCTGCAGACACCCAAGATAAACATTTTAATTATTACTAGTTCATTTGACACTACGAAATATATCAAAACTGTAGGACTAAAACTCTGACTTCCCTGAGTAATAAATTTAAACAAAACTAGAAACACGTAGAATAATTTATATTTTGGAAACTATTTGCAAGAAAGTTGACATTTAAATAACTTCATTATTATTCATTGACAGGGTTTTTCCCTTTCCTCCCGTCAGGGTAAATGACATTTCTATTACAGTATTATAATAAACTCCTGCACATTTTAAATAAAGTCACTGAATTCCATTAGTCCACCTACTGTCATGAATATATCTCAATCCATTCCTACTAATATTTCACAATTATAATAGGCATTCTGAATCAACCAGTAACATGAACCCTATGGAAATTTTCTTCTTTCTTGAGAAGCACAGACTGAAATTCAGAAGACTGTCAGTTTGAATATATAGATTAAATAAATTCCCTACCAAGTTGCTGTTTACTCTCTTTTGTACAAATTTAAGGTGTCTGTACTTATTTTACATAAGACTTGAAGAATCAGTCGGTTGATTATTTGGTCAAGGTTTCCTTTGCAACAAGATCTTTCTGGAACACTCCAGAAGAAAAAAAAAAAATTACATGCAGACTGTAAGCTGTATAACATCATGTCTCCTGCCTGTTAGAGTTCAGCTTTCTTTTCATGAAAAGCATATGTTTAACAGATTAAGTACCTTGTTATAATACACATCATTAAGAATCAATCACCTTAATTGACATCATTTACTTTTTTTTTTTTACCTTTTCCCACCAGTTACATCTAGTTTTCACATATTAACGTGACTGCTTCCCCCACCTCCACCATGAGAAGACTATCTATGTATCATGTCCTCACCCTCCTTCCTCCACAGCTGAATTTGCTGCTCTAACTGCTGTGCAGGTGGCAGTCAGCCCTGAGAGGCAGGGCCAGAAGCATCAGTAATGCAGTTAGGGAGCAGCAGAGCAGGGCAGCTGGTCATCACCAGGAGCAGCATGAAGAGATGGGCCTGTTCCTCCTTCTGCACACAAATTCACCCCTGGCAGAAGTCAGGTATTCTAAGTAAGAAACAGCAATGACTACTAGAACATCTGCCCAATCTCCCACAAACCAGGTGGCAAATGTAATTATGCCTCCAAAGGCACAAGATTTAACAATTGCTACTGTATCAATCTCTGCATGAACAGATTTTTTGATAGAAGGCTTCAGACTGCAAGAGGAAGAACTGTGGAGTCACCGGCTGCACTTGCAAAAGGCTTCTCCTGAACAAGATTTTTGAGTAAAGGAATAAATAAGACATTAAAAATGATGTTTCACATCTGAATGTGAAAAATACTGGAGCTGGTAATTCCGGAACATATTTGTATTCCTGTGTGCAATGTTTTAAGCCTTTTTGTAACCTTTGCTGTAGGTATGTTGACTTTTGCGTTCTTTCTTTCTGGGGATCTTTCTAGGTTGAGGTGCTATTCCCTCATAACTTAAATTGAAACACTTTCATTTATGGTTTTATAGCCAAGCGCTTAAGTTTCCCATTGATTTTTGCCATGCCACCATGTTTCACAAAAGCTAGTAATGTCAAAATCTTCTTCAACAGCTAACCGTTTGAGTCCACATGGTCTTCCTATTAAGCCTTTCACAAGCCATTGATAGATACCACTTTTGGTCTGATGCTTGTTTTGATTTAACTCCTTCATGTGTAACCCTACTATTTTTTTCTAGAAAGTAATAATATCTGATCTCAGCTTGTCTCTCAGGGAGTATCTGTTTTCGTCACCCCATTCCTTATTTTCACTGAAAGTTATTCTTGCTTTACAAATTACCTTGCTTCACCTGGATGCTTCTCCCCACTGTCTATCTTTCATTATAGAAATAATTCCTCAAGGCCTTGCCCATTTCTAATGAGAACTGTTTTGCCTAGCTCATAGAGACTGACACATTTTGAGGGGAGTTTTACATCTCCACCTTGAAGAGTGATTGCAAGACATAAACACAGCAAATCACGTGTCTGTGGACACAGCTTCCATGCAGCAGAGGAAGCCCTCGCCCTCTCATTTGTACAAGTTTCTCTCTTGAGGTCACACCCTGAAAGGCTATTGGTTCCCCTCCCCAGCACACAGGTTGTCACATTAGGAAGTTTTCCCATGGACTTAAAGCAGAACACAGTGTTTTTATTTAAAACGTCTCTATCTCACTGAGCAGCCCAGGGATACTGATTTGTGTCCCTGACACATTGCCCTTCTGAAGCATGACACCAGCCATACTCTGTGTTTATGCCTTTCCCTGGCCTCCACTTCCTCACTTGATTACTGAATCTTGGCTAATTTTCAGCCAAACTTCATTTGCTTTAAAAGTAGGGATTAAGCTAAAATGAAGCTAATTCAGAGAGGCTTTTTTTTGCCTTCCTGAGAGTTTGGTTCAAGAGGGCAGTGTTAAGTGGTCTGACAAGGCACAGAGTAGGTTAGCATTTCTTTAAATGTCTGTAATGGCACTGCACATGTCACAGCATTAAAACACCTCACGTTTACCCTGGCAGGTTGAAATTAACTTTTAAACACATCTCCAGGGTAAAGAAGAAGAAGAAATTTAAAATCTCAAAGGATGCATATGTCTCATTCCCTAAGTGAACACACTTCTGATGACTTTTTTCTCATGAAGCCCTCAGCAAGCTGGCAAGTATTACTGTTCCCACATTCTAGGTTTGGGGAAATGGAGGAAAATGCTAGATAACTAATCCTACATTTGAAGAAAGTCTGTGACAGAGCCAAATGTGAGTCCCCTCAAGCTCCACCAACTTCCCACTCCATCCTGACAGCATAAATTTTCTGGGGTTTTGTGTGCGTAAATAAGGATTGAAAAGAGTCTTAATATCAATGTCAGAAGTAAGAAATATGAAATTAAATACAGTTTAAATGTGTGCTTGTCCTGGTTTCAGCTGGGATAGTTACTTTTCTTCCTAGTAGCTGATACAGTGCTGTGTTTTGGATTTAGTGTGAGAATAATGTTGATGATGGTTTAGTTGTTGCTAAGTAGCCCTTATCCTAAATTAGGGATTTTTGAGTTTTCCACGCTCTGCCAGCAAGCTGGTGCACAAGAAGCTGGGAGGGGAGCATGACCAGGAGAGCTAACCTTAACAAGCCAAAGGGATATTCTGTACCACAGAACATCATGCCTAGTATATGAACTGGGAAGAGGTGGCTGGGAGGGGCAGGTCGCTACTTGGGCATCGGTCAGCAGGTGGTGAGCAATTGCATTGTTCATCACTTGCCCTTCCTCTGGTTTTACTTATCTCTCTTTTAGATTCCTTTTCATAATCATCATCATTATTATTATTTATATTATTTTATTTTAGTTACTAAAGAGTGCTTAACCCATGAGTTTTACCTTTTTTTTTTTTTTAATTCTCCTCCCCAAGAGTGGAAGAGTGGGGGAGTGAGTGAGCAGCTGACTGTTGTTAAAACCACAATAGAATTTTAAAAAAGATTTCAGCCTCCATTTTGAAAATGTCTTGCTTCCAGTTTGAGTTGTGACTTTAGATTTTATTAGAAATATTGTTCTGAAGTTTTATATGTGTTTACCAAAATATGTATCTTTTCCCTTAGGGAAAGAATTTTGTCATCACAAATTAAAGTTTTCTTCTTGCAGAAGCCATCAAAAGGAGCTGGAGGACAAGAGAGGGTACAAAAAAATAGAAAAAGCAGGAAACTATGATATTGACATCTCTGCATGATCACTATTGTCTCTGGTGAACAACCCTTCGAACAAACTAGTCTGTGTTGCTCACCTGGCTTCATCTTTGAGACACCGAGTAAACTCACTGGAAGTGAAAACCTAGGGAAGAGATAGTTTGTGGCACAGAATATCAAAAGTAAAGTAAAAAATCAAAAGTAAAAAAGAGATAAAGCCAAAATACCATTGTGAATATACCTTACTGCTTCTACACTCTGTTGCATACTAGCTCTTCAGATCCTCCCACCTTACTGAGCTAGCCGTGGGACAGCATAACTCAGTTTAACAATCCAGAAGCATCTTGTGCTTGCACGCTGGCATTAAGGACTTCTTCTACCAGTTTCTGATGCCACTGCCTTTTTCAGCAGAAGTAACATTCCACTGTATTGTGGGGATGGGCTTTTTTACTTCCAGGCTTCAGAGAAATCGCTGCATAGAGGTTGGATACCCAAATAAAAGAGCAAGATCAAATACTTTAGCACAAAAGAAGATGAAATTTTGATTAGATGGGAACGATACATTTCCCCTCACACACTCCCCTTTTAACTGCTGCTCTAATTTTAGATGTCTGTCCTGTCTTGTTTGACAAATAACCCCCCTTTTACTGCACAGTAGGATGGTTTCTCCTACCAGCAGACTAAGAACAGAAGATTTTGGCCTTTGATTAAATCCATATTCAGATTCCCCACTCCTCTGTCTGCTGGTCAGAGGTCAGATCTTGATTGCAATCTCATGTAAATCTAAAGTATTTACTATGGAGATGCACCACCGTAAACGTGAAACTGGACAGAATCAATGATCAGCTCACGCTGGCTTGGAAGCAGCTGCTTCCAGGAAAACAGAAAGATCTTTGCTGTCAGAATGCAAGAAATTATATTTTTTTCTTTCAAGTATACCATCCTCAACTTGTTGTGCAAGAAATAACACACTGAGATTTGTCAGGACTCTGCCCTGAAAGTGTTTTCTGGTTACTATTTTGCAGGAATGAACTGTAAATCCAGTATTTTGCTGTAGACAACCCCATATTAGGACCAGAGCTACATTCTGGAACTTCTCTCAAAAACTGTGATGCTAAATGACCATTTGCAGGATTAGCTCTGGGAAAAGAGATGGATGTCTAGGGCAGAAGACTGCATTTATAGCAAAATAACTGTAGACTTATCACCTATTTTGCCTGACTAACAGAGCCCATAGCAAGACTGACTGTTGCTCTCAAGGACAAGGGAAGGTGGCAGTAGAAGGAACTGAGGCTTTCACCTCCACTGCAGAGAGGATGACTCTCCAGAGCTCCCCCCCTTAAATTTTTCAAGCTTTTTATCTTCCTATGGCCCAAAAGACTCATCTCCAGTTCCTCACTAACATAAACAGCAAAAGTCAGGAAGACTGCAGGAAGGCTAGCAATCACCCCTACTTTAATTATTCTAATCCAGTGTTAGGTGAAAGCCAGCAGTGAGAAGCAAATGAAGAGCCACCAAAGCAAGGCCCTTTCTGAAAGACTCAGGGATTGCAACATGCTCTGGCTGAAACACTAGCACAAACTCTCCTGTTCTTTCTATGAGCTCTTTTGTGTCACAGTGCCCGGATGCACGTTGGAAGAATCAGTAACACCTGTAAACCAACTAATTTTGGGGAGCTAATGAATATACACCAAAAGCTGATACATTATTTACACTTGTGCATCTGACTGTATGCACACTCCAAGCACTGCCTCCTTCCCTATGTCCGCAGTAATGTTTTCTAGTATTTTTTCAAGTTGCCATCACAGCATTATCTTCAATGAAAGAGTAAACCCTAAAGAATGGAATGAAAGTTTATTGGCAACAGGCTTGTTCCTTGCTGTCTAGGGGAAATTTTGGGCTTCAGTGGACTACAAGTGAAAGAGCACCAGTCTGGAAAATCTCCTTATCTACTCGACTTATTTGTCAAAACAAACAAGTAAGCTAGGACACAAAATTCCACCAGGTAACACTGCAGCTTAGAGTGAAGCTACTTCCACAGGTCCAGCCTCACTCAAGGCTTATGATCATCAACAAGAAAAAAAAAAAACACCTCATCTTAGCTGTGGTGGGTAATAAAGTTGTTCTTTCTTACATTTAAATTAAAAGATGTCTTTTAAATTAGAAGAACTGAGAACAGCTAATGATTCTTCTTGCATATGTTTACACGGGGCATACCGACATAACCACACCCTTAATGCCATTCTTGCTTCTAAAGTGGTTCTTTGAGTGTTGTACCTTCCCATTTCCACCTCAGTCTGGTGTAAATCACACAAATAGCTAGGACTGTAGCCCAGTAATCATCACACTATTAACTTTCTAATTGATGAGAATGACGAGAATAAATTTCAGGCACCCCAAGTGGTGGTTAATGGATTTTGTAGCTTGAGGGCAGAGCAACAGGAAGCTTTTTCATTAATCAGTGAAATGAGACAAACATACACGTCCTACACTCCCCACCCCCCTATAACACTGCGGTCATTGCAGCTTTGTTGAAAAGGTGGGTGTTGCCAGGCAAAAAAACCCAACCGTCACCACAGTCTGAGCTCAGTTCCAAGGTTTGTTATCCTAACTAGCAGAGCTACATTAGCATCAATAGTCACGTTATACACCCAGAAAACTGCTTTAGCCCACCTCCAATTACAGGGAGAAGGAGTTTTATTACATCATAAAAACGTTGCAGGTCTTCTCTGGCTTTTAATACAAACCCTGAAGAGGTGGCTTTCTAGCTAGCACCATTTGCAGCACAACATGCAATCTTTGGTCTTTCCTGCCAGTGCAAATCAGCAGCTAGAAAGCTTAAAAGATCCAGACAGCCCAAGACATTATTTTCAAAATCATTGTCCAGACTCCTCAGTTGTTATAATGGGTTAACTCCGAAGGACCAGTAGCATTTTAAAACCAGCTATAAACATGTTTCATGCATTAGTTTATACTAAAGTGATTGCAAAGATGGAATTCTCATCCCTTACGGCAATGCTAACAATGTGGGGTTTATTTTGCCCCTGTTTTAAACTACCATGATTCCTAAAATCCAGATAGATTAAGAATACAGGGGAAAAAGAAATTAAGTTAATATAAATAAATAAAATAATCAGAATGTTTCATCCCACTAGTACCAGCATTATCATTATCCATTCTACTGAATATTTCATAATATGGTCTGGCTGTCACCACACAGGGAAAAAGCTCAAATGAACAAGGAGAAAATCAAAATGAAACACACTTTCAGTTTCAAATAATTCTAACATTTTCTGTCAAGATTTCATTTTTAAAATATTGCAGAAGATTTATCTCACTAATAGTACATTTTCCAGCAGAAAATTGTTTGGTTGAAAAGGTTCCAGTTCTGAGTCCTAGTAGTAAGCAGGAGAAGGTGTTAGCTAGAGTGTAACCCTAGTCCAGCTGTTAGCTAAACTGTTATTCTATCACATCTCTTAAGACAGAATTTGGTGTTGCTGGATTTAAAAGCTGTGCTAGTGAATTACTTGGATTCCTGAATGTAAAAATCACTAATTAATGTTTTAAAGCAGGCAAATACAATGAGTATTACTGTGAGTATTAAAATGAGTATACTATGACCAATGAGTCACTTTTTTTTCCTTTTTCAAACCATTTGAATGATGCAGCTGTACCATTTGTGTCAAACGATATCCATCACCCAGAGCCATGCACCTTTATTTTTTTCCTCTTGGTTGGTAGAAGCATATTTATCACTATGTATCTCAAGGATCAGTAGGGTTATAAAACTGGCTATTTATAGCTACTCTTGGGGTATCGAGCAAGTGACAGTAATTTGTTCCTTTGACATCTAACCTTAGGTAACTCCAGTAGCAGAAGATGGATTTTTACAGGAAATGAAGTGAAAGTACACAGCAGAAGATTAATACCATTTCCTAGGCCTGAGGAGAATGCATGCTCCCAATCAATCTGCAGAAAAAAATGGTCACGGGCATGTGCTGTGTATTAAGAACAGAGCAAGATGTGGTCAAGGTGAGGTCTTCGAACAGTCTATTAGCAAACTGATACACTGGCATTTGTGCGTAGAGGAATTGCAAGCTGATAGTCTAGCAATGAGCTTAGCTCTTCTGGTTCTTTGATTTCAAAAGTCAGTTTGAAATCAGTGGCAGCTACGGATAAAATTGGATCTTTTTTTTATGTTATTGGTAGATGAGAAAAGAAAGTTAAAGCTAGGTTGTAAATTCTGTATCAGAAACATGACGCACAAGACCAAGTTAAGCATTTTGCCCTTTATTGCACAAAACCTTATTGTACTAATTATATTTTCTGTTTGTGAGAAAATGAAGACTACAGATTGAAACATCTTGAAAAGATTCCTTGATACTAAAATCCTTACTGATAGGTCATATTATTTCTTACTCACAACTTATATTCAAAGTGCCTTTAAAAAAAAATTGACCAGATTTTTTTTTCCCCTGAAGCCATCTGGTTTTAATTTATTTGGAATTAATATTATTAAAAAGGTCTTTCCGAAGCTGCAGGGGCATAAAGATATTAATTATACAATCCAGCCATTAAAATAATGCTACCAACAGGAACTCAGCCAAGTATATGAGAAGTCTTTCTACCTTCTTGTAACAGACCAATCACCCTCAGCCACAATCAATTCCCTTAAAGCCAAGTCTTTCAATGTGCTCAGAAAGTCAGCACATTTCAGCTTTGCTGACCCCCAAATCTCACGTGTGACCACAAGAGCTACATAAACCCCCAAATTTACGTGTAATGGTACAACCTACCTCCAACAGAATTTATCAGTTCCAGACACGGTACTCTTCTATGCTGACATAATCACGCCACTACTAGTGCAATGTGTTCGCTACTGGTCAGTGGGCGGGTGGTGGAATAAACTATACATGCACACTCATATACCTCCTAGAAAAGTGGAGGTGGCATTAATGGAAAACAAAATAACTCATCATATATTGGACAGATAAGATCTGAGTGTTTACCTCCAGGCTGTGGGCAATACAGCCTACTTAGCTCCCAAGCCAAAGGAGAGCTTATCTGGTTATGTTTATGGAATATTTCTTAATGCCACATGAAGTACTTTACGTGAAAGAAAAGCTGAAGAAAGCAATGATTATTTCCCCTGCATAAAAGAAAAGTTTGGTAGAACAATTATTAATTGCAAAAGGTTTGCATTTGTGCTTTGAATGACAAAGGTCACACAGCTACACATATCAGCCTCAAAAAGAACCTTCATAAGTCCCTGGGCATTTGTCTGGGAGATGCTTGCCAAGTCATGTCTTTCTGCTTGATGGAAAAATCATTGATAAATGCCCATAAGTGGAAGGTCTTCAATTTAGTTTTGATTTATTAGGGCACAATTAGAATAGACATTTTAAGTAACAGTCATCCCAACAACCAAACACTGAAACTGTCATGCTGGATTGGGGTGGAAGGGAAGGAGGCAAGAAAAGGTCCAAGGTTTTAAATGTGCAGTTCAGTTGAGAAACAGATATTCCTACATCACAGGTATGATCAAACAAACACTTTCATCAGTATCTACACACACACATGCCTCCACCAGGCTGCCGTAAATTTGATAATTTGTTCCTTAGAGGTCCAGTAGCAGATGAAATAAGACCTAACAACTGTGACCAATTCTTGTAGGCCTCCACAGATCAAACCCTTGTCAAAAATACACTGAATCCCCCTTTCTCAGTACATTAGAATTGAATCATTGTAAATACAGAAAAAAAAAGTAGTCTGATTTTTTACTGCTTCAGAATAAAGTTTCCTGTTCAGTCCATCTAATCTTGGGTGAATAAGACACCTTAACCTTCACATCCTGTGTGGTTTTTTTTCTGTCTCCATCCTCTTCCCTCGTTTTAAAATTTATGGTTACAATTTAGGCTGATTTCAATTTCCATTAATAATATGTGCAACTGATGTACATTTAAGTGAATTTAATCATGCTGTAGTGACAGGTTTAGCTTAAAGCAGGGCTTCACTTAGAACTATCAAGTAAATTTCTCTTGAAAAGGTCAGTTTAACATTTAACAGGAGGGCCCATTCCAGACAAATTAGAATTTGCTCTACTTGTTTTGAGTGCAAACACTTTTCAAGCCTGCTTCAACGAAGGCATGTCAATCAAAGGGAAGAGTGTCAGGTGCCCAAGGGAGAAGGTTCACTGATGCCTCCCTATACAGCTAATCCAAAGACTGCTCAGACATGTAGGCAAAACTGAAATACTCCTGCACCACTGCTCAAGGGCTGCGGCTGGACTGGGGCCAGACCACACCATAGGAAACAGGGAAGGCAGAGCTGTGAGAGTTTAGCTCCCATCAAGTCAGACTTCTCACTTCTGAGAATTGCCGCAGCAACAGGAATGCAGTGGAAACAACCTTGTGTGCTATGGAGAGGGGTTATCGTGCAGGTGAGGATTTATTATTGTTCCTGTACCTGTCAGAGACAGTTGAGTTTTCCAGGGCAGTGGCATGGTAAGCAGAGCGGTGATACCTGTGTAATGCTGCCCCAGCGGCATCCGCGGCAGTAGCCCAATTCCCCTGTAGCTGGAGACTGTCCTTCCGCCAGCCCAGGAAGAACATGTGCCCTGCAGCAGTCACTCGATTCTTCCATGCAATATTTTCTTTAATAAAAGGCTTCACAGCAGCATTACCAACAAGCCCTGAGTGGACCACATGTGGCATGTACTAGTTGAGATGGAAAACCAGTACTCTTTTTTTTTTTTTTTTGCTTTGTTTTCACCAGAACACTCCTCCAGACTTCTGCTCAAACCACTATGTAGAGACAGAAGAATTTTCTACCCTTACTGGAACCAGCCTCAGAAGCACTATCTCTCAAGTTTTACATAGTTTTTGTCAGGAGACCACCTCATAAAGTCATAGCTTCCCAAGTTTATATCACTGCAACATATAATGTAGGATCAAGTCAGATAAGTTTCCCGGGTCCTATCTTACACCACCACTGAGGGTTAAAATTGACAGTAGCATAGGCAATTAGCACACCTTCTCTGTCTTGAATTTGCTTTCTGATTTATTTATTTTATGGCATCTAATTCCTGTAACAGCAAAGAGAAGGAACAAGCAATCCCTGCATTCCTGCTGGGAGACTTTCATGATTTTGCATGTCTCTTGAGATATTCCTACTACTTGTCACTTTCCAGACCAAAGATTCCTCGTCACCTCAATCATTCCTTCCACAGAAATCACTCCATAACTCTCCTCATCCTTACACTTCTCTGAACCTTCTCTACTTCTAACATATCCTTTTTCAAACAAGGCTGACCAAAAGAGCATTCCTGTTACTACTGCATGGTTGTTGAATCAAGACCTCAAGTATTGAGTTTCACTACTTAAAAAAGCTTTGGGGTGAACCTACTGTCACAGAAGAAGTGGTGCATAGCCACTTAACTGATCGTACATATGAGTTTTGAAGTTACTCAGCAGTCTCAGGAGACACTTACTCCCATGGATTCAATAGAATCTTGGGCTAAAAGTCCCTGAGCTCACACTTACTCAGAGGCAGCAAGACTTACCTTGCTGGGAGATAGAAATATACTCTGTGGGAACCTAAAGCAAATTCAACACAAAAAGGGGAGAAGAGTAACCCCTTTGCTGTACCCTCTCTGTACCCTGCAGCTGCTGACAGCTGGCATCATCACAAATAAAAAGCAACAAATAAGCTGTAGCAGTTGAATCTCTGAACCAGTACCTCTAGAGAACATATAGTGACATGAGATCTTGTAGCATCTCCACATTGCTGATGAGCCTTTCATTTTTAGCAGTCGCCAAGATTGAGACTTCCTTCGCTGTCCCATCTACACAAGAATGCAATGTGTCCTAGTAGATTTTTTCACTAAAATAGTTTTCCCTAAGGATGTTTTACATCAGGCTACCATTTCTGGATAGAAACAAAACATTCTCCAGGGACATATCCAAGCTCTGTAGTCAGGTGGCTGGCTGAATGACCTAATTCATTTAATGACAAAGCTTCACAGTCTTTTACCACTATCATGTTTTACCACAGTTTCAGGAATGCAAAATTCCTCATAAAACAGAAATTCTATTTTTCCAGCCAGTTAAGAAGGTTCATCATGGTGTAAATTTCCTCTATCAGCTCTCAAGCTTTCCAGGAGTCCTGGAGAGGCCTCAAACAGTATCTTTGATATCTGTACTATCACCGTCTGAACAACCTTCACTATTTCACAGGTTTGTGCTTCTGCCTAGAAGGGGTGGTTGGGGGGAAAAAAAAAACCAAACAAACTAAAAACTCCTCCACACACTGAAATTTCTGGGATAAAACTGCAAATCAGTTCAGTCATCTGTGGGGTCACCTGGAAGTGTTTCAGACTTGTGTTTTCACTTTAGAAAATGCCAACCTGCCAAAGCGAAACTTTTCAGAAAAGCTCCTGAATGGAATTTCCTGGCATTACATCAGAAGTAGATTAGTTAGGTCTTGAAATATATCCACCTGAGATGGAAAAGGTCCCAGCTTTGGTGGAAGGGCATTGTATAGCAAAATAGTTAGCTGAAGTCCATTTCTAGCTGTCTAAGCTATAAAACAACAGTTGAGGTTATTATTGCAGCAGCCACTAATAAAATGAAATTTGTTTAATTGAGTCGTCTTTTACAGCAACGCAAACACAGAGATAAAATCATTCTTGAATGATACTAAACTTCAATTTAGGAGCCTCCTCTATCTGAAGAGAGCTCTCTGATCCACTGTACTACTTACTATTGTAGGGTGATGCTCTCCTTCAGCCTTCAAGCTCTGCTTGTGTGTAGGATGGAAAGACATGTTTAATAATGCAAGTACACTCATGATTATGGAGAAGAGTAATAGATTCACCAGCAATTTGGCTAATCAAGCTGACAAAGTGATTGGGTTCAAAAAGGGAAGGACTCTCCCAGCAGCAGTTCATTAAAATAAAAATGAAACTCTGCACATTTCCAGTGTAAAACTATTTACAGGTCCATAAAAGGGAAGGAAAAGGAATAGCCTGGATAATCTCAGCTATCAGCAACACACAGACAATAAAAATCAGAATGCAGCTTAAACTGGACTGGCTCTTCTAGCTTCACAGCAGAGGATCAGCAAACAAAATCTGCAAAGAGGAGGTTCTGCAAGGAAAGCCCTTGTACCTATAGACCCATTTAGGGCAGATAATTGTAAACAGTAGTTGAAGATGACAGGTTTTCTTGTAGCAATGGAGCCAACTACAGCTCTGAGGGAGCGCCATGACAAAACTCAGAAAGTGAGCTAGGTTTTATGAGATGTGTGGTTACAAGAAAAAAGCAAAGCTACTTTGAAAATGGAAAGCTGACTCATCCATACACAGCACAGCAGTGGCCCCATGAAGTTATCAACACTGCATGAGGTTGCTGAGAGTCAAGAAACTCAGCCTGGGTGGCAGTTCGAGAATATATTAAAATAAGTGTATTTTTGTTGGAATGTTTTATTGATGAGAGTAGAACAGAACTGTTAGAGAAAATAAAATAAAAGTTTTGTGATTTTCTTCCTTAATTTTATTTCACGTTAAGACCTATCGGTAACAATCCTAAAGTTATTAACGGTTAAAAATCTACAGGTTTCATTGGATTCCTGAGCTGCTAACAATTTTTACAAAGGACTTTTCACAAAAGTGTGTAGGATATGCGTTAGATATGGGGCTATTCTGTAGCAGTTTGTTCCGGCTTGGTTTGTGGAGCGTTTGCTGTAAGAACAGACTAGCGGTATTTAAAGCAAAAGCCGCTGGTGAAGAGCACATAAAATATAAGCAAGGGGAAAAGATCACTCAGGAAAAACTACCTCTTAAATGGCACTTAAGGATCCTTAAGGAACATTGCCAGAATCAGGCAGAGGAAGTGCTTTGACCCAAGGGTGAAGGAACAATTGTGTCTGCAACAGAGGAACGGTGTTACAATCCAAACTAGTTCAAATCATTCTGAAAATCTCTCAGGAAAGCATCTAAGCGAGACAAACATTCCCAAACCCTGTAAATGAGAGCCACCAAAGAAGGGACTAGTGTTTCAAAATTGGCTTTATGGCTTGGTCACTGATGCAGGAAAGAGGGAACCTAAGGCTGAGAGAGACATTGCACACTTCAAAATTTCTTGTTGCAACACCAAATGCAAAAACCCTTTGCTACAAAAAAATCTCCCTGAACTACTTTACTATTGCATTTTACAATATACTTTCTGAATACTTCCTCTTACTGTTTAAACTAAGCAAAACAGTTTGAGGAAACTTACCTTTGTATTCTCTGGTGGTTTACAGACACCAAAAACAAAAAGCCACATAAATGATTATGGAAGAATACAAACTCTATTTAGGCCAAGACTCAGAAAGGCAGTTGAATTCTGCAGGACAGATGTAGCCATCAATGCTGGGAGTTCTTATTCGCCAGTAAGTTGAAATATGACAAGTCTTACATTACCAGTTTTACGTTCCAGACATTTAACATTCCTTTGGGAATTTCCTGTGAATCAGGTCCCAGTTCTGCTTTACCGAGTTGCTTTTCAGAGGGAAGGAGATGTTTAATTCATGTCATCATTCCCAAATGTGATGTTGCTCAACTATCCAAAAGAAATGGACAGCCAGGGCAAAATCCCTGGTGTTTATCTCTGTGATCATGAAGGAACTCAAATGCGTCTTCCAAAGGCTGTGGCAAGGTGAGAAGGAAAAGGAATCTTATTCTATAGGGAGAGGGGCAAATGGAAAACTGATGACTGCATTGTCACCCCTGAAAGACAAGGCCTCTTTTCCCTTCATAAGTTAAAGCTATTGAGTGAGATCAGAGGCTGAACTGTCTTCAGCCACTGGACTTATGCATAATGATTAACTCCTAGCTCATCTAAACAAAACTTTCAAATAAAACATCTCCTTTGGGTGTTCACGAAGGGATATACCAGCTCAGCTAATTAGACATAGTTGTCATAGTAGCTAATCAGCATACCTACATTCATCCTAGTGATCGGTACCAGCTGGGAAACTATTTCAAAATGAACCAGGGAATTAAGAAAGCAGACCTTTGGGACCTCCTGGAATAGAAGTCCTTGGCTGATAGAGCAAAAAAGATGCAGGAAACGAAGCAGCAGGTAAGAGTAAAGTTTGCTTTAGAAAATTAGGAGTCAAGACAGGCCGAAGTGATTCTTGTGGCAATTGATAGACCATCTGATCTGCAGCACAGGTAGGCAACTCAGTAGGAAAGAGTCTACTTTAGGGGAAGCACAGGTAACTAAGTGTAATAAATTATTAAGTATAGAATGACAGTGCTGAAACACAAACAGTAAGTAAATCACATACACCGCTGCCTGGGGACTGGGACCAAATCTCTGTTCTCTATCTCCAGACAAAATCACTTCTAGTCTATTATATCCGGTAATGGAACAGTCTTTTTACACTGAATGAAGACATTATTACTTGTCTACTCTGTGACTCTGTCAGAAAGGGAACACCAAGAGTGCATGTTCCCTACTGTACCACTGGGCATTAACCCAGCTGATAGAGCTGACAAGTCCTGTCCAATTCAGAGGCCAGCAAGTTCAGCTCCTTGAGAGTAACTACTTCCTTTTTGCAGTAGAATAGTTATGCTGTCAGATCCGTTCCTTCAAAGAATCTAGGCCTCTTAGCAGTTTATCCTACCTTTTTTTTTTAAAATTTTTTTTTTTTTTCCTTTTAGACATTACAGAGTGATATTTAAGACACAGCTGAGTCTCCGAACAAACTGTTCCGTGAGCTCAGTGAATTAGCAGCAGCAGCAAGCTTGGACCTTTTAGCAGGACTACTGCCAACTCATGATCTGAGCAGATGAGATTTATCTTCCACAAGTGTCTGCCACAGCTGTACCACAATGTTACAGCCATACAGCAGGCACAGCTGGTGACTTAAAAATCAGGGCAACCACCACAGAGCAAGAGGCCATGGTACCCCACTGAAGAGAAGCAGGAGCTAGGCTTGGTCAGAAGAGTCTAAGAGTTGCTGAGGGATAGCTGATTATTGTTTTCCTTTTTTTGTCTCCCAGAGAGGGCACAGTGATCCAGTAATAACAGCATCAGAAGGACAAAACCCTTAATTGGTCATTGATCAAGCCTACCTACCTGGACCCATTTAATTTCTCTGACATAGTACAGCAGATGTCAATCAAGTATCATTAAAAAAAAAATAAAAAGATCCTTTAGCCTTAGTCAAATTCTTCCTCAGAATTTACCTCTGTCTTAATATCTCCAATCCCCTGGACAATAAGCCTACTTATACTATTGAGTAACTGAGTTTGATTCTCCCTAGAGACCTCTGGGTTCAGTAACCTCTCATATTAACTTTATTCACACACTTCAAATCTCCCCTAGGAATCAGATGCCAACAGCACATGGTGCTAACTCCTCCAAGTAGGGCAGCAAGCTGTGAGTCACTACCTTGACGTGGCAGCAGCACTCCTTTCCCCGCTGCATTGGGCTCACCTCTCTGCTCTATCCACCTGACTTGCAAGCTACCCAGCTGCAACAGTCCTAGCACCAGGTCTGCTTTCATAGGTAGCCTGTTACTAATAGGTGCCCAAACAAACAGAAAGGAGCATACCATTTTAGAAATAACAATTCAATTTATAAGAATTTTGTGTACTTATGGCACAGAACGTATGAAAACAACATTCTGTCTCTTTGGATAGGAAAAGAAGCTGGTAATGAGCCTGATCCAAAGCTTACTGAAACCTGTAAAAGCCTTTCCACAGACTTAATTACAGTTTACAGGAGAGTCTGTATAATTATCATGTATAATTACATAAAAGCCTGTTAGAGGTTTAGTGATTGAGAAGATTAATGTTTATGACATCTGCATTCAGAAAAGTTCTGGGCTTATATGTGATGTTCCATAAGAAAATATAAATGCATTATGTAGCTTTCAGAGCAAGACTTAAAACTTTTGAATCTAACAAAGGAAATGACAGAAGCAGAGGCCAGAGATGCAGCATTTTAGAAAGGGACAAACCTTTGTGGGAGGACAGGATGTCAGTGCCCACTGAAATTACTGTCAAGGCACGTACATGATGACTGTCAAGAACAGGTTAAACACACATGTAAATTAAGGCTCTAAGGTATCTGAGATGCTGCTGATTCACTCCACATGCTCTCCTTCTTCCTGGATGGATTTGAGCTCATTAAGCACAGCTGGAATACATCAATTTCTATGTGCAATAAAACAGATGTCAAAATGAACAGAATTACGCAATCAGATTTTTACCATATATCTCATATGCCAGAGACCTCACCTATGTGCCAGACTGAGCCTTTTTGGGTTTTCCAAAGTAACGGAAATCCTTCCATCAAGAGCAGATCTTTAAAGTTACTAACAGAGGTGTCAATATGTCCAACCTTTAAGGAAAAAAAGGGAGTTCCTCCCTAACAGCAGGTAGTGAATGTCGGTATCATTCCATGCACGACATTATCTGGAGCCACAGAGAGTAGTACTGGCAATAACTACACGAGTCTCCTTTTCCCCAACTTTCCTCCTTGTAAGTGAAAACATATTTTGCAGTCAGCAGAGGCTGCATCCTATCAGATGGTGAACATCTAGGCCTTAGAGAAGCCAAGGCTGCCTTTCAGATTTCATTCTCAGAAGAGAGAAGACACAGTTTGCTAGAATTTTAATTCTCTCTACTTTTTCCTTCCTGACCAAGATTTATAGAGGTACTCTTTGGAGTGGCTCTTTCTCCTGGGAAGTCAGATCTATGAAACAGGGAGGGAAGAGGTAGAGTCAATTCTCTACACATCATACTCAACCAGAAGAAGACAGGGCAGTCACCACGAAGTTCTTTCAGAAAATTAAATTACCAAGCAAATCAGGTCCCCATTGTAGGTTCAGGCACACCAATTAAATAGGAGTCACTGATGTGTTGAATCATGTGCCCCAAGCAGCTGGGTATTCAGAGTCAAGGTTACGGACACCTTTCTGAAGAGAGGAATATTTCTGAGGTGGTAGGAACAATATGGCCATCCCAGAACAAATACAGAGCTGAAGATCATCCAGGACCACCACTACTTTATCCTTCCATACTTTCATCTTCTAGTAAGCAGTATGGTACAAATCTATGCAGCGCAATTTTACTAAAGAACCGTAATTTTTCCTTACTATTTAATGGAGCTTTCCAAAGTTATCCCTTTTAATTTCTCCTTCACTGAAAGGATAAGGCAATGCTTAAAGAGCAATAAAATTCAAAGACATTCTGTTCTCCATCTGCCATATGGAGCTCCTTGCCCTAAACAAGTGCAAATTTGTGTCATTTACTTCTTTTTCACTTCCATAGGGTAGTCTATCAAACACGGTGAGTGGCAAGTTCACTTTATAAGATAAAATACATCTGGGTGAATTTGTTTTCATCATACAGCAGGACTTTGCATATATAAAGATGTATAGGGAAAAGAAACTGAATGGCTAAAGGCACAGAAACCTTCTCACTTCTCAAGCATTAATTCTGCTCCCACTGCAGCTGATACAGGGAAACAACCACCTGGTGCTTTTCACCTGTCCACCATTCAGGATGCTGAAAGTTTGCATTGGTTCAAGTAATGGATATATTCTGAAAAGGAAAAATATCCTGCACATAAACACACCCAACAAAGATTATTAAATACCTCTAGTAAACATTTTTATTACTTTATGAAGTCCTGGAGCCAGAAGTCAGTATTACCAGGAAGGCTACATCGGGAAAGTAACACACATGCTTGGCCTTGTTCTTATACACTTCCTATCCGCTGCAGGTTCACCTGCAGGTCAAGTAGGTCTTCAAATAATCCAAAATTGCCCTTCATACAACTGAAATGGACATCACTTACTCAATGATCTATTCTTACTGACTTGATAGAATTACTCATAATAAAAGGCCAAAGTGCTAGTTGTTATAATAGGAGTAAACAGAATCATAGAATGGCCTAGGCTGGAAGGGACCTTAGAGATCAGCCTCAGACCTTCCCTCAGCTAAATGAGACACAGTTGGATTTTGGATTTGGTTTGGAAGAAAGTTGCAACGTGCAGCTCCTCTCTCACTCAAATACATTTCATGAATCAACTTCTACCATAGCAAACTAACCTCCCCTTTTTTTTTGTCCTCAGAGCATGAACCAGCATTTTAGGAGTTACTGCACATCAGAGATAATGCACATACACAAAACTAGGCTATTCTACCCTTATACAACTTTTCTTTTCCAAGCAGTTTCAACAGAAATTCTGCAAATTAACAAGCCTTGTTTACTCAGAGAGGCTTATTTCATCTTCACTTGAAACCAATTGAGTCAGCAGGTTTCTTCTGAAACAATAAAGAGCAACTAAATGTAAGAGAAGCCAACTGCCAAACCCCATGCCTTTTTAATTACACTAATAGAGGGGCTGGACAATGAATTTATACTTTTTATAATACTGACCATTATTTTCTAATGGGACATAGACTGAATAAACTTTATAGCTACACTTAACTGTATTTTCAACCACCCTTTCTCTTTACTTTGCATCTCGATAATGCTAAAAAACTAAGAAGTAATAGCAGCTATCAAAATAATATCATCGCAAAGATGAAAACCCTGGCAAGAAGGGTGGTGGTGCTTTTACATCAGTGGCCAGAAGTAATTTCTGCAGCAGATCGACAGCTAGTGGAAAGTGGTTCAGTTTGCCTCAGGTCAGTGAATTAATACCCGTTCCTACAAGCAGACAAGCTGACTCCTCATTCAACCTCTCTAACCTTAACCATGTCTAATCTTCTTTGCTTCAAAAACTACATTTCATTCCCCCTCTCTTCAGTACTTGTCATCTTTTACCTGGCCCGAGCAATCTCTTACTCACTTTATTCCACCATTCATGATATATTTTCTTTCCTTTGTTTCACCTCCCAAGTCACTACTTTTATAAAGAGACAGCAGACTTGGTTCCCTTGTAATTTTAAGCATTTGCTATAGACACGACCTCAGGAGAACGTATTGGAATCGTTTAATTTTATGTCCATCTTTTAATTCAGACCAACAATTCACCAATTCACCCTTGTGCTGAATTGGATATTTTTGAATAAAAGTAAAATAATTATCTTTGCAAAATGGAAATGATCAAATTTAGTTGTAAGATGCAACTACATCAGAAGAGCAACACTTCCAGCGAGTACATTTACCTGTACAGAGTTCTGTTCTACCACAACATCAAGGTGGGCATCTCTTGTCAGAAGTTCACTTAGCTCAGTACCCTGTCTCTGCTGACAGTTAACGACAGATACGTAAGACGTCGGGAAAAGTGAATTAGTACTTTCTCTAAATACTCTTCCAGTGTCCAACAGCTGGAATTTTGTGACCATAAAGGGCATCCTTCATAAGCATATTTAGATTGTTTCTGGAGCACAGAAACATCCTAAACAATGTGATGTACTGTTGCACTTTCCATTTCTCTTTCAGTTCTTCCCAGAAATCCCATCCCTTGTGCAGAGCTTTGTTAAATATTGTTACGTTGACAGAAAAAGCTTTTCAAGCCAAATCAGTATCACAAAAGAAATACCTTGTAGTTTTAATTTCTGTAAAAATTTAACTCCTTGCCATTGATAAAAGCAGGCCATTCCAGCCCCTCCACAACGGGACATGATGTACATTTCCTTGACTATTCCAGCTCCCATACACTATCAGACCACAGCTGCTCTCCAGGCTGTATGCAGATAGTATACAGATATTATATAGTACTGTAAGTACAACCTTCCTTGTCCTACTGTTGTGCTTTCTTGGACGATAATACATTCCTTCAAGTGAGCTCGGCTTACTAAGTAATCCATTTGCTCACTTGTGACTACCTCAGGTCTCTTTTTGATTCACTACCCTGCTTGTCTTAAAACTTGGAAATTATACCAGATTTATTAGCAGACTAATGGCAAAAATGCCCTATATCACTGCACCTAGAACTATCCTTGCAGAATGTCATTAGAAATATCTTGCCAGGAAAAGATTCCTTGCAGCTGACTTTTGATACAACATGAATTTGCTGATTCTTGATTATGCCTAACCAAATATTTCACTATCTAATAGCGACAAACCCATGCAGTGACAGAACACAAATCTCTCAACCACAGCCAGTATCCTGTTCTCTGAACCATGCAGCTCTCATATCACAGTAAGTTCATTCATACTCCTGCTCACTCAGATCACAAACTGGGCTGATTAACTCACAAAGAAACACTAAATAAGAAGTAGAATCCCTGTTCTGAATCCAGGGCCCTTCTGCCCCAATCAAACAAATTACTGTGCTGAGCAAGAAAAGTCAGGAGATTGAAAATAACTCCTCCAAATCTCTCCTAATACTGCATTTGGCTTCCAAATGCTGTTGTGCATCATTTTAATAAAGCACTTAGGGAAATAAATCAAAGGCTATTAAAACACTTGTGACATCACATTTACTTCTTTGAGTAACATTCACATCTTGAATTTGTGTGCTAAATAGCTTGTGAACTTTAAAGAAAAAAATAAAAAAATGTATTGGCTTCTTCCTCCTTTGGCTTCTTTACCAGAGATAAAGCAGACTGAGATTGTAATGTGCTTTTCTTACAGAAGAGTTAGCATTGTGAAAGCTGTTAACATACAAAGAGAGATTACAAAGAATAAGACCATTTACCTTTGAAAAGGGAACACTTAGAAGGGAAATTTAGTGAGGTCTTTAAGTTTCTTTCTTACTACTTTCATCGTGACTAGCCTCTAAATTTTACACTGCCTCATAACAAGGGAGCACATCGACACTCGAGCACTGGCAGGGAAGTGAAATTATATTTCCACAATGCCTGTAGTCAGTGCACACTGCTCACAGCAAAAAGATGCCAGAGTCTTGCAAGCCACGGATGTCCTTACTGGAAAGGACCAATAATTTAATTGTCTATAATGCATTTTTAAGTAGGTATTAATACGACAAGTCACCAAAACTCACATTTAGGGGCATAAGGCGATTTCTCTATCAGGGCAAGAAAGAAAAATTATCCTAAAGGTAGTAGGTTTCTGAGAGTTTAACACTGATAATAGCTATTAGTTATTGGGTACTGCTGGGGGCAGGCTAGGAAAAAGAACTGACCATCTCTTGAAGACTCTAGACTTCACATTCTTACATATTTCATAGTATGGTATGGTGTTGCTTCCACTTAGGCAGTGCTACCATGGAGTAAGGAGGAAAAAAGGCTGTAGCTCTGCCTCTCTCCGCATCCCAAAAACCACAAGAACAAAGGAGCTGGAAATTTACAAACACAATTAGGACAGAATAAAAAAAAAAAGGTTGTTTCATATCTTCTTAAAGAAACAACTATTTCATTTTGCTGCTACCTCTAGTATTTCTCCCATCTAGCAGTTCTTCCCAGCAACACCACACAGTCCACAGTCATAAAACATCTTCTGTGTTCATTTTCCTTCCTTGGAAAGGGAACTGACTACTTAAAAGGAATGGTTTTGAATCTCATTTCTTTCCCTTTTGTAAAGTTTAGCCTCTGGGCAAAATCCAAACTAAAGATGTTGTAAATTGACCCAAAGATGACAATCCACCCTGCCTGCAGAGGTATCCATGAGTTTCTCAAGGCGCTGCTAGGTATTGGATGAGAATATACCAGAAGTTTGGCTTGGTAAAGCATATGCTGAATCTCTGCTGGTCTTCAGCCATGGATGGAGACTGTAGGCTTATATGCAGCTCTATTTCAACTTCAACTATTGCAGGACCAGTTTTTATTAGCTAATTTCATCCAAAACTCTGAGCTCATTTACTGCAGGTGGACAGGTAACATAGCCCCATTAGCCACACATGCAATGGTGAAGAAGCTTGCCTGAACTGTATGTAGGAAGGCTAGGACTCACAGCTGTGGTTGTCATTCCACAGCTCTAAACAGAAGATATGTTGCTTC
Source organism: Trogon surrucura (assembly GCA_020746105.1). NCBI lineage: Eukaryota > Metazoa > Chordata > Aves > Trogoniformes > Trogonidae > Trogon > Trogon surrucura. Next base: position 11,981,639 of record CM036621.1, on the reverse strand, counting down.
CTACAAGCAAGGACAGAAATAAATAGAAGAGACCAAGAATGATGGTTTTCAGCCTCCTAGATTGATCATTCAGAGCAGAGATAGAATGCAAACACACTAAAACTATCAGTAAGAACACAGTCACTGGTTGGTAAAGCACAGCGGGAGCTTAGACCTGCCTACAGCTTCCTTTTCTCCTCCTGTCTTACAGAAGGGTTATTCAGCACAGTTCTGGCCTCCTGTTTCCCTTTTAGCTTATTTTAAAAAGGTTTTGTATTCTGTCCTAGTTTCAGAATACCATGTAAATACAATGTAAAAGGACAACGCTGGCCAATTTTGGTCGCAGTCACATTTTCCCCTAGAGGTTACAGTGCCCATCAGACTGGCAGTTGAGTGCTGCGCAGAGCTGAAAGCCTGCAGGTTAACAAAAACTTCTCAAGCACTCGACACCAGCAGTCACAGCCTGCTGGGGAAGACAGGTTTTTATCAGTGACAAGGAACCTGCTATCTCCTCCGACAGCCTTCTAGTGACTGTCTCCTTTCCACCCAGCTATGCTTCTTCCTTAGATATGGGAAATAACTGGTTCTCAGTTAACTCTGAGAGGGTGTCTCCTCTCCTCCTGTTCTGCCTTAGGAGAGAACACAGCTTTGTAGCATTATCACCATGAAGGAGCAAAAACTTCCAGTTTTAAAGGCAAAAAAAAAAATTGCTTTTGTTCACCAACAGTAGAGAAAGATTTACCTTTTTTTTTCGTAATAGCTGGAAAGTATAATCATGTAAGCCAACAATCAACATTCAGCTGGTTTGCAGAAAGGCTAGATTCAAGGCTCTGCTTGGCCTTGATTAGAACATCAGCCTTCGGTATGACAAAGTGCTATCTAAAATGTCCAGTTCATAGAGGAATCCACCCCATTCTGATTCCCCTTCTACTCCATCCTGCTTTGTCTTTCCAGCCAAGATACTTCAAGCATTATAGAAAAAAGTTCTCATGAACCAAGTGTGAAGAACCTATGTTTGGGATTTCCCATCTGCACAGCAGCTGGGGCCATTCACGTTTATCTTCACTATGTAAAAACCAGGAATTGGGGCTTTCTACCACAACAGAAAAGCTGAAATTGTGAGCAGTCACCTGACTCCAGGAGCTTAGGTTTGAAGGAAGACCAGAAGGAAATGAATGGGAACACACACAGAGATATGCCCATAGAGTCTTGAAAAACACCAGTAAAAGCATATTAATAGAATAAACAACACTGTCTTTCTTGAAGAATTTTGCCTTAGAGGAAGATCAGATGTCAGTCTCTCTCTCTCTGCGTATGAAGCCATTTAACACACAAAACATGTTGCATGTCTGAACTTCTATCACTTTTCAACTCAGCATCTCTCATAGACAGACCATCTATCTAGATTGCAAGATCATTGAGAAGAGGTTTTATCTTCACACCCAGCTACACAGCACGCAGTAAAATGCATGCTCGAGAAAGTCATGCAACTTCCTTACAGAAGGAACTCATTTAGGGAGTAGGGGGAAACAATGGGTGAAAAAGAGAAGGAAGGTTTTTTACTACTCACTGGCAAAGCACTGTATCAGTTTAGAGTGCATTACAGTTATGTTCATAATCGACAGGACACATCTTCACCCACCACTTAATGTATCCCAGCAGTGAAATCACCCGGCACGATAGCAGCGGAAGGCTGCCAGCCAGGATAGAAAAGTTCCTGAATCCCCACATGCCTCCTCCAAGCCTTCATAAGGGGAAGTTGAGCTGAAAACTAATTACTTGCTCACCAGAAACTGAGTCTCCATCAGGTTGTCCCTGTTATAATACAAGCACAAACATTTTCAGTGCTGAATACACAGAGGCCCTCAACAGTACATCCTAACGACAAGAGGCAAAATGAACCTTCCTTGCCCAAATTCCTTCAGCTGCCTGCAAAGCACGGCATTCACTAACAATACTGGTCACTCACGCAGATCTGGAGTCTCACCCAGTGGCCCTGGGCCTTCCTAATGACCAACGTATACACTGATGTTCTACTTCCTTCTCTGCCCTCCCTTTCACTAAGCTTCTGAAACAAGAAAGAGGAATCCACTGGTGCTGAGAACTACGTTTTGGTCCAAGGCATGGCAGGATCACACTCAAAGGCTGACTTTGCTATCACTATTGACAACACAGGTTGATTGTGGGGTTTATTTCTCCTTTTCTGTTTTGTTCAGTTATTATTTGGCAGGTTAGAGAAATCAGGAAAAGGGAAAATTTCAAGCAACCCACCATGTTTTGATGTAAAAGATGGTCAGTTTACACTACTCAATAAACATATTGTTGTTTTGTACTTAAGTACGCATTTTTAGTTTCCAGGTGTTTCACTAAGTTCTTCAAGAGAGACCTATCGACGTATGTCTCTTTCTGTAGCAACAATAAACTGGATGTTTACCTGTATAATTCCCAAGATATGGATATATTTGGGACCTGGACCTGAGGACCTTAGAGAGTTCAGATCTCAAGCTAGTGTAAATCACTCAACTGGAATAGTTTTTTGTTTACCCAGGCAGCCCCAAATACATTCTTTTCCTTTTGTTACTAGTGAAGGATATACTCCCCCACAAAAGATTAAGTACAATTTGACCTAGCCTTGCAAATGGTAGAGTGACTGCATTAAAATGAAAGGGGTGGAAATACAGAACATAAAGGGTGTTTTGCTTCCGGTTTAATTATTGTGTTGTTTGTGTTTCCTCCTATGTATCAGTTCCAGATTAGCTTGTCTGCAGTTGTTACAGAGCCACAACAGACAGGTGAACCCCATGGACCAGATTCAGAGATAGTTCTGCTACGTTTTACCAATATCACTCGGACCAACAGGTACAGTCTAGGAAAGGGATGTGCAAGTTCATTTTCTAAGTTGCAGAGCAAGAATGACAAACTGTATTTAAACACTGCATGTCTATAAAGTGGCATGAACATTGTGCATTTGTTATTTACAGTATATTGATAATATATGTCAGCATTAATATTCATTATCTTGATTTAAATGTTTCTTCATTCGGAAAATGGATTGGGGTTCTTTTTTTATTTACTTTGATTACACTCCTACTTTCATGACTGGCTGCAACAAAGAACACATTTTTAATAAGCTTAATAAATTTGCATTGTCATTAGTGCTGAATAGTATATCCACAGACCAGGGAATGAGGAGCACATCACTAAATCCTCAAGCAAATCTCATCCTTCAAAATATAAGTGTACGACTCTTTAAGCTATGTCAAGGCAGAACTTCCTCTAGAGTGATTAAACAAGTTATGCCACAAAATGCAAGGGTTAACCTCAATCTCATTCTTCAGGAAAGGTAAGAAAGTGGTAAAATTCAATAAGATTTAAGTTTCCTGTTAAACTAGGATCTATGTAAGCATCAACTGTGGGTTGTTTCCTAAGCAGATCTTACTTGGGTGTATTTTCTTGTTTGATTGGTTGGCTATTTTTTCCCTTCCTCTCTCCAGCTTTATTACAGCTCTTTTTGATAGCAGGCAAACATCCCAGGAAACTTTGGCAACCAACTAGAAGAGCTGACTATGTTAGAAGTTTTTATTACTGTTAGTCACCAGGGTAAAGTGAGCCCTCTCATGTAAAACATTGATAGCTATAGAAACTGCTAGGTCCCTAGGGGTCCTGATGGCTGAACAGAGGGTCCCATCACACAGGAAAAAGGCTGCTCGCAGCTCCACGCTCAGTCAGCACATGAAATTCATGTTCTAAGCTTGCTTCCAGTACAAGCAGATCTCCTGCTGCGATCAAACTGTAAAAAGATACTGCTTCCTACATGAATAGCTGAGTGTGCAACTCATTCTTCCCTCCCTTCAGATGCCCTCCAGCATCTAGAGCAGCCAGTGATTCGTTTGTTTGCAGGAGCAAAAACGAAAAAAAAAAATAAAATAAAAGACACAAGGAAATGTCATTGCTACAATTTCACTAAATGCCCATGGGAAGTAATGTAGCAGCATTTATCAAGCTCTGATATTCAGTTAAGCAAAGTGACTTTACACTGAGCAACTGAAGCACCGTGTTTATAGATAAAAGCATTTCAAACAGTCCTTTTCAAGTTCCCCTTTCCCACAAAACTACTGGTTAAAATGTGCTTAACAAGACTTTCCTTTCCCTCCCTTTGTCAGTTCCTCTCATATAGATTTGCTTCTTCTACCTACTTGAGCAAAAGACCCTAATCTGCTGTTGAAGAGCATGCTGTGTCATTAAGCCACAAGTTATGACCGTACTAATGTGGCTCAGTAGGTGGAAAATAAATGTGAGTTGAGAATAGTCCATGTGCAAAACAGAAGTAGGAAACTAGCATAAAATGTGCAGGAGAACGATGAATACAACAGACATATCCTGGAAATTCCCTTCAAAGGAAGTAAGCAAATACTGACAGTCTTTCAAGTTTCCTTTTGAAAGAATTCTCCAGTCTAGAGAAGAAAATCTGCATAAACACATCAACAATACTGAAGATGACATGGGTGGCTATAGCTCTGATCTGCAGAGAGAGCACTCTTACATAGCAAGGAATCAGAAAATTGCATGCAGAAACATAAATATGAGGCTTCAAAGCATCGATAGGATTCATAACTTCATAGCTGGGGTCAATTCACAGCCAAGACTTCTCAAACAACAGGATTCAAGAGAGAGAAAAATGTCAAACAGATCATCTGGCTAATATTGCAAGATTGTATTCAGACACAACCCTCAATCTACATCTGCCTCTCTCCCTGAAGCTTCTATCCCTAGAGCGGCTGTAAGAGAAAATAACACATTTCTGTTGCTCCATTGCTCCTTTTCATTATCTAACATACTGATGAAAACTCATCTCCAACAGTAAGTGTTTTCACCGAAAAGGTTCTATGCATAATGGTGATTATGAGACTACTCAACATACAGATGTAAGACAGCAGTACTTACACCTTACTAGCAAGGACCTCAGTCTACCTTAACCAAGGTTTCTTGTCTCCAGTGGTGGCTGGGAGCAGAAGAGGATAAGAACACAGTAAGGACATTGAATTCTTTATTTAATCAAGCTGTCTCATGGAATAAATGAAGGTTATAACTATACTAAGAGGTGGAAAAGCTCTGAGGGTTCTAATTCTCCTCTGGCTTACACACCCTTCCTCCCTTCTTGAAAGGACAGAGTTACAGGACGATGTACAGTGATGGAATGTGGGGATGAATAAACTGATGGAGGGGCTAAAACACTAATTGAAGGTTAAACAAAAAGGCCATGAAAAAGCTAGAAACAGAGACATGGAGTTCTGAGAATTTTTATCTTGCTAGGACTTCCGTAATATTTGTCAGCAGCCAATCTTCAAAATATTGTAGATGGCAGTTAGCTAAATCCATTCTAAGCTCTCCAGGAAAAAAAAAAATCCACAAAGCAATCAAATACTAACAACCTCTGTTTTACATATGGGAAGCTAAAGCTAGATCTGTATGACCCAGAGGTATTTTTCAGAGTCCTAGAGATTCTTTTTTGGCATATGTGCTAAAGTTTACTTACTGCAGAAACGAGGAGCAGTGAAGGACAGGCTAGAAATGTTAAGCAGTCCTGAACCAAGGATCTCAGAATTCAGGCACCATGTTGGAGTGTCAATTTCACCAGTAATTTCCAGAATTATCAGAGCAACAGATCGTGATTTAGAACATAAATGCTCTCTCTCAAACCAAGCAAACTGTACATCTTCACATTTTTCTGGCTGAAAAGCAAAGTTTAATTACTGCTATTTTTAGAGCAAGTTACATCAAATTACTCATTCCTGACCAAATAGAGAGCTATGAGAAAGCAAAAAGGTGAATGGCATTACTCATTGCTTGTCAGCCTCTCAAGGCCCTGAGGGAAAGCATCCTGTGTGCACATCTTTCTAGAGCATCACATTTATACAAACAAAAAAGATTAGTCCTTCCCCACAGCTGCCTGCAGCTCATGGACACCATAGTCACTATTTTGACATTTTTATTTATTGGAAACGTAAGCTTATCTTACTCCAGTGGTAAAAAACATCTTCTCCTAACTTTCACAGCTTAATCCTCTTTGTGATCTGAGAGATATCTAGGAGAGGAAGAGAAATAAATTCAATACACACAGTTAATTGCTCAGTGACAGATAATCTTTTCTCCTCTGTTTTCTTCCTCTTCTATAAAAAGAATAAAAAAAAGTAAATAAAAGGCCCTCAACTAAAACTGTGGAAAAAAGTCTGCTGAGAGGATAACAGTATAATTAAAGTCAGGCCCAGCCTGATGCAGAATCTCATTTACTATGTACAGAAGCAGCAGCTCACTTGCCATCCAAAGCTCAGCAAGCACAGAGCCTTAGCACTCTAAAAGATCATACAGATTCTCCCTGTGTCTTTTACTATATTTCATCCCTTCATGTCTGTCACCAGTGGTCTCTTAATTCATGGGTAGTTTTAGAAGGGCAATCTCCATCCATGAGTGCTGCAGCCAGCTGTAGTTAAACTGGCTGAAAAATTACAAAGAAGTGCCATCCTAGCAGGTAGTAGTGTGTCTATAAGGAAGACAGATTCACATCTTGTAGGCGATGGCATAATTGTGTTATAGATGGTTACAGTCCCATCAGTCACAAGACTGCTTAAATCACCCAACTACACTTTACAATGACAGATGTGCTTATAACCAGCTATAGCATAAATGACTCGTGTCTCAGACATGCTTCTAAACAGCCTCTCATCAGTCATCAACTTTTTGAGAATGCAGTCCGTACAGGAGGCAAGAGGGGTATTTCTTTGTCATGTATTCGAGGCAGAAATTCCTCTTCAGTTGTGGGTACCTGCAGAACTACTTGTCTTTCTCCTCTATCCTTCAGAAACAGAATTCTCAACATTAGAAATCAAACCAGACATGAGATCACGCTTTCTTCCATTCTCCAGCATCAAACCTCGAGGCATGAAATAAACTGAAGTGCAAGATATGTTTCTCCCTTTCTCTCAATTTTATTTTTCTCTATGCTTTTCAAACAAGCAGAGTGATTTAAATTAACACGTCACTTAAACAGCCAGGAGGAGCAACAGCTAATAACCTCTTTGTCACATAAAATATGCCTGTCTTGTAATTTCTTTGCATCACACTATGAATAGGGCAACTGTCCTGGCATCTCCACAGGGATATTTATTAGTGGCCTAAAGGCATGCCTGCATGGTGAGCAGGGATCTAACAGCAGAACATACCAAGGACTGAGCACAATGGACCCACCCCAGCTTATGTAAGGTGACAGGACTGAGGACTGACAATGAAGTGCACTGCCAACCTTCAGAGAAGTCATGAGCATAGAAGAGCTGATCAAGAATAATGGAGAACTGCAAAGACAAGTGGGTTGATTTCAGCTATCCTGGTTCTCCTTCAGCATTTCCTAGTCTGAAGCATTTGCCCAGGGATTCTGGATGGTCACGCAGCTATAATCAAGTCTTGACAAGTGACGTGCTCCAAGTGAAACGAAAGCTGATGGGTTCAAACTAAGACAAGTGGTTCATCAAACAATCTATGGAATTCCTAGCTTAAAGATGTCATGAGTACTAAAAATTTTAACACACTCCAAGAGACATTAAGTTAGCTCATGGGATATTAATCCCCTATGTACTAAAACCCCCAAAAATCATTCAGACCCTGATAGATCTTAAAATGAAGGTTGAGGAAGGACCTAAACTTCAACCCTAAGAATGCATGCTAGGGGAATACTAAGATGAAGTGTCAGATATGATAATCCTGGACCTGATGACCTAATACCACATATTTTTTCATAGACTGCTCTTTTGGTAATAGGATGCTGGCCTAGAGGAAACATGCAGGTTATTACTACGTTGTTAATCCTGTTCTGACATTAGAACTGTTTGATGTCCAGAAAAGCACACTGCAGGCACTAGAGCTCTAGGACTGCTACATTGCCAAGGTCACAGTTTCTGCTGCATCCTCCAGTGATACCTCCACAGTCCCTTCTCTTTTAATCAGGATAAAATTTATGCCATTGTGGCATGCTCCACAAAAAACATTTCTGAAACAAAAGGTTGGCAGCACATTTTTTTTGCCCACATCCACACACCTCAAGAAGTGTTTTCTACTTTGATGTGGCTGTCCTATTTTCAGTCCCAAATCAGTATCTCAACAAAATCCTGCATTGCATCACGATATGAGTAAAGTAGTTCTTCAGCACTGTTAGCACTGGAGAAGGGGGTGTCTCTACATGCTGAAACACCCTATCTTTCTCAATGACTGATGAAACAGAGATGAATATTTCTCAGGGTTAAATGACTGAGGGTAGTAAGAGGAAATAGAATGTTCATAAATATGAAATATTTTTTTCTCAAAACCATTGAAAAATTAAACAATCCAGTCCAAAAACACTTCAAAAAAACACTGGCAAAGGGACAGCCACTTACTATGGTGTGTACACTATAGTAAATACAAAGATAGTAGAGAAAATAGGTTCATTTTAGATCTCAAGCCATAGCAGCAATGTATATGAAATGGAAAGCTCTGATTATATCCACATAGTAGGACGAGAAACCATTTATCCAATCCCACAAAACACTAATATGTGTGAGCATTCCTGTTGCTGTTCAGAACAAACCCTAGAAGATTTGTATTTCTTGTGATTTTGGAGTTTTTCTCTTGGGTTGTTTTCTGTTGTTTGCTTACTTCTTTCAGGCCAGTGGGCAGTGCACTAGTCCGAGATCAGAATATACTCCACATCAAATCCCTCCTCTGACATTCTCCTACAACTCCGCTCAGTTCCTTGAACAGAAAGATGATTTGTTCTACTTCTGACCCAAATTCTTCCCTGGAAACGAAAAAACCTTTCCTAAACAAGTTTAGCAAAACAAGCTCACCATAACAAGAAGTTTTAGTTTCAAATACCTAAAGTTTTCTTGGTATCAGGATGGTATCCTGCCCACCTCCATCAATGACCTGCATACAAAACTCCTAGCCTTCCCACCAAAGCCTTGCAGATGGAGCCACAAGAAAACCTCCCTTTCATCCGTTATAACTCAGGCAAGTAGCACTAGGGACGCGTGAAGTAAACACCCCTTGGATCCATTTTTCAGAGAGATAAAAACAGGCACCATCTGCTCTCATTGAATGCACATAACAGCCCTAAGAAACAGACCATGACCCATCCCTTTCCTTTGGTTCAGGGAGTGCATTATATGTCTTGAAATCATGAAAATATCAAGACATTTCCTATAAATCAGCCTAGCAGTCAACATAACATAAATGAAAATCAATTATCTGGTACTAATACTATCAGTTCTGAATAAACAGACATCGAATACTTTCTCACAAGTATTCCTCCAGTCTTATTAGCACTGACTTTCCATAGACACTTTGGACAGTGGACAGCCATGAGGTTTTTTAAATCATTATAGACATGGACTTAAAGCTGTTGTGTTCTCCTAAAAAATAAAAGGATTGATTTGATTCTGAATAAGATGGGAAAGGGAAAATCAAATGACAGCACATCCATAAAGTACATTATCTAGCTGAAACAAGACAATCAGACTTCAGCCTCTTTGTCCTTGAGTATGAAAGAATAGAAGAGAGACAGTTGAGCTGCAAACCTTCCAGTGCATTTTCTAAAAAATTCAATTAAATTCAATAAAAGAATTGTATCAGCTTCTTCCTATTTTAGTAAGGTAGTAATTATTAACTCGATTTATCTCCATACCTCCAAAGAGAGCTCTCTGTGATGCTTCCCAGGTTGTAGTCATACAGCTTCGTCAGAATTAGAATCACCTGAAGGCAAAAGAAGAAATCATGGTTAGTCTCAAACAATTACAATCTCACAGAACTGAAACGACCCCAGGGAGGGTTTAGTATTCCTTTAATGGGTGCTTAATATAATTGAATGAATTGTTAAAAGCATTTGCCTAAACTGACATGGGAAGTATTCTCAGAGATGTATGTTGAGCCAATCAGACCTCTTCTTGCTCAGCTCCTCTGCATATTACCAACAGGCTCTTCCCTTAGCCCCAGGAGGCAGAGTGCAGTGGGAAACAGCTGACATGCTAGGCAATGTTTCAGGATACAAAATGGGATCAGCTATCTGTAGTAGAAGTAGTGATTACTTTCTGCTCTGTTTCACAAGCACTGAAACTCCTGATCCTTTTCACAGCCATGGTGCTCAAGCAACCCACTGGCCTGTCTCTAGTCCAACATTTTTTGGTTGTAGCAGATGATATAACACAAGCAAATGATCACCAGTTTTGGCCTGAGGGGGAAAAAAAAGGTAAGAAAAATCAACACTGGGACAGGCCACCCAGAACATCTATAAAGCCTCCATCCTTGGAGGTTTTTTAAGCCCTGGCTAGACAAAGTCATGTCTGACTTGATCCATAGCTGGTAATAACCCTACTATGAGTAAGAGATTGAACTAGGGACCTCCATCTGTCTCTAACAACCAACATTTCTATGACTTCAGTGAGATGTTTTAGATTTAGCTGGAATGGAAGTGTTTCCAAGTTTAGGGGTTTTATTAGCTCTTTTGACAAAGAGCTTTTCACTTCTGCCAAAAAAAGGCACTTCTAGAATAAAATTATCTTACTGGGAGGAGGACAGCAATTTTAGCAATAAGAATTTCCAGCAAAACATTTCACAGCCTGCTCTTTTGTTAATGTCTTAAAAAAATATAATTTCTGACTTTCAAGATGATGGACTCTAACTAAAGACCTACACTTGGGACATAAACTACCAGACCATTACTTTTGCTACTAATTTATTTTGCATTTCTCCCTGCCAGTTCACTGTATATCTTATCCTCCTCTCTATCCCATTATAACTGCACTAAATTAAAGAGGCGCAACACTTATCTGGCAAATCCCTGATCTATCTACGTCTTCTTATTTCCAGCCTAAGTTCCTAAGAAACAAGGCTCACAGATACATATTCCCCTGCTCCCTTGATAACATCAACCAATTTGGCAGGGAACCAAAGACTGGACGAAATTCAGTCCCTCTCAGCCCTGTGCAAGCTGGCACGAGCATAACAGAGGAATAGCCATGTGGCAGCTTGCTCCAGGGGAGAGGAACATACCTCACCACCGCCATTTCCAAAGCCAAAAAAACATCCTACCTCTTACACACCAATAGCCCCAAGCCAGTCATACCATAAACTTCTTTACAATATGTTCTGCGTGCGAAACAAAGGGGAAAAAGTGTAGCAATGAGGGCATAAAAGAGCAAATATTTACTGATGGTGGAGACAAGAGAGATACTTGAAAAAACTAAGGCCAACCATCACCAAACACTCTCCAGAGGAAGAGCAGCCTCCCTCATTACCTGCTCCCATTTTGATCTCCCACTTTCCACTACACTCACTTACTGCTTTATGTCCAAGATGAGACCCTCATCCTGTTATCTGTAACTAACAGGCTGCAAACACACACTGCTGAAATCCAGGTGGAAGACAAGGTGTCGGGGGGAGACACTCCGCCTTTGTATCTGAGTGACACCACACAAACGGTTCCACAGGAAAGCGAAGACTGTGGATGAGCATCTCCAGGCAGGTGGCTGATGCTCAGAGCTGTCTCTCCAGCCTCCCCCTCTTCCTGGCTGGATGTGGGACAGGACCTGGCTGCAAGGCCCTGCCAACCAGTGGGGAAGCCACGACTTGCCCTGCCCCTCGCCTGGGGGTGCCCGAGGGCCAGGTGATGGCGGTACTGACAACAGCTCTGGAGCTCCCTGGGCAGAGACCAGGGGCCTGCCCCAAGGCTCCACCAGCATCAGGGCCCAGCCCAGCTCTGAACTCCTGCCTAACCATCCCAGTCTGTCCTCACACCCCAAGGGCCTTGGTGGCTTCCTCACATTTTGCCCTGCCAGCTCTGTCCCACGGCTTCCCCAGGCCTTTCCACCACCTGACCACCAACTCTGCAGTCCACTCTGCACCGCCCAACCCTGTGGCAACTGGGGACCAATTCACAGTGACCCCAACACCCCAAGTGTCACGTCCCTCTGAAATAGTCCCACAGTGAGTCCTGCCTTAGCCTGAGGCCCAGATCGCAATGGGCATCCCCCACTACAATGCAGGCAGCTCACACAACTGCTGTGACCCATCCGCTCTGTTCCCCAGGGCACCCTGACTTGGAGATCCTCTCCATCCCCCAAAATGCACAACCCCGCTGCTTCCCAGGAGGTGTCTCCCTCTAGTCTGGAGGGTTCCTCTTTGAAGAGGCGGCCAACATGCAAAGCACCGGCTGCCCGCTGAGGCATCAGATGTCAGCTGCAGTGGGCACATATGCTTCACGAAGGCTTGTGCCAATTAGGGCTTTATAAGTGCTAAATTTCTACCTCCACACTCCCAGGAACGCTTACTGGTGACAGCAGGGCAGCTGTCTGCTCCAGATATGGAACCATGTCACTGCCATCCCTCACAGCATCCTCTGAATGGGTTTATAAATTCCCTTCTTGAGAAATAAATAAAAATTAAGGGGATAAAAAAAGAAAGGGTGTGCACACAAAGCCTTTCTGAATAACAACTCTCCCAATGAAAGGTAGCAGTGAACTCAATGAGTTTCAGCTCCAGCCTGCACGAAGACCTGCTTGGAGACCTCCATTACAATGTGGAGGTTGTACACACTCTCAGCTTTGAGCCAATCTTGGATTTGCAAAGCAGCTGGACAGTTGCTCATATCTTTTTCCAAGCCTTGTTGTCTTCTCTTGGCCCTCTCCTCTTCTGCTTACCAAAGGAACCAGAGATGTAAATGACCAATGAATATTTCCCCTAATGAATATTTTCACATCTGATAGTTTTAGAAGCACACTTGAAGATAGCTGGCATAGAAAACTGAGAAGAGTGAATAGGAAAAACAGTGTTTTTCCCCCCAGTCTTTGCCACTAGCTGATGTAATCTTGAGGAAGATCATACAAGAAAAAAGAAGCACTTTCCCCATTTGTAAAACCCAAGAAATGCAATCAGGCTAATTTTATGGAATACAAAGATTAGCAGTGTGTCATGACTGTCGCTAAATAGATTGAGAATTATTCTTCACAAATTACTCAGCTTTTTACTTTTTTCCAACTGAGGAAAACTCAGAAATCTCAAAACTTCCATGAAAGAAAACTCCACTGAGAATTTTAATCTCCTCACTTGAGACATCCCAAAAAGAATACAAAATGACAAAAAATTAAAGCGCCAATATGAGAAATCAAAATATTTCACTTACAGAGAGTTGAAATATCTCTTTTGTTCTTTTTTCTTCCCCCTGAAATTTTAGGAAAACCCACACAATCCTAGAGTGCTGTAGTTCTCTCAGAATTGATGGAGGGAAAAAAACCTAGCTGCATTCTATCTTATGTCTTTTTGATATAGCTCTAACAATATTTCTACAGAGGCATCCCTGAATCCATCCCAATATACATGTTAATTGCAAACATAGAGTCATAGAATGGCCTAAGTTGGAAGGGACTTTACATCTAGAAACCTAAGTAATATTGCCATATGCTAGCTGCTTAGTAAATTTTGGATAAAATTTTAACATTTAACATTTCCAAGCTAATATTTGTATTTGACACCATGCTGCAGCATATATATGTGCACCAGCTTGTTAGGCAAGAACTTATATAGCTTCATATACGAAAGTGCTTATGTGTTTTGGAAATAGGATATCTGCCCCAAGTGGAGTTTTCTCATTTTTGTGGACTGGTAATCAGCTCCCAAATATCTCTAAGTCTTTCCTTCCTGTCAGTTACTATAGTTCAAATACTAGCAACAGACCTGCTCAAACATGTATGTGCAAAACAAACAAGAAAATTAGTTATTTCTGCCCTGAAGTTCAGTATTTTCTTTTCCCTTTTGTAATGATATTTGAATAACCTATGCAAAGCCATGATTTTGATTATGTTTATTTTTTCAGAAAATGTATTTCTCCTTTGGTGTTCTCATTTCTTTGTTATTTAGGCTGCAAAGGTTAGTTCATGTTTAAGACTTTTTTTTTTTTCCTCTGTGGCTGTCACCATGTAGTCCTGAGGAATCTAATGAACAGAGACATGCATATTATGTTGTTCTAAATGTCAGAATAGGGGCTGTGAAGCACTGTAATGAAATGAAAAATACTGTCTCACCATTTTTTTATTTCTTCCTTTGTTTTTGTTTTCTTGGACTCTGCGTTTTTCTCCCTTCTCTACCACTTAACAGTCAATACAAGCTAAAAGCAGCAAGACGACATGAACAAGCAAACTAGAAACACAGTGAAAAGCAGTTGAAAATCCAGTCTTATGCCAGCTCTGCTGTGAATACAGATAACCCTTTCTATTCCATAGAAACACAAGACTTCAGACAGCCTGTTCCTCATTACAAACAGCAGTTGAAATAGGTTATTCTGCCATAGCAGGTAGGTAAGAGAGAGACAAAAATATCACTTCTGCATAAGATATTTGATTCAGGGTTTATCACATCCGCAGTGAGTGCACTGACCATTACATATAGCACGAAAAATGTTTTGTTTGAGTTACTTATATAAAAGTAGAAAAACCCCAGCAGACAAGAAACAGACAGAAGGCTTGGTGGGTTGGCACACTCCCCTACGAAAAGACAGACTGACAGACGAGATACTTCAACCTGGCTCACCTATCTCCCAAAAGAAACCATTTCCCAGTGCCTATTCTAGGAAGGACAGAGTATTCACACCTTGGAACACCATGATGTTTTTCTTCAAACCAGCATTTTCACAGGAAATACACTTTGTTAATCACCCCTGACCCGCGATTGTTTTTTAACACTTGGGATGTGAGGGCCACCTGTTTCAAGATGGAAATCAGTGGCTGGACAGAACACACTGCACTGTGAATTTACCAGTTTAAGCCTTAGGAGGCTCTTGGCTATTTATGGAGAAATTTTAGGGTAAATATGGCTAAAGTTTTCCCAGGCCTACCTTGGCTCATGCTGAACTCAAACTGTTTCACCACACCTTTCCTTGTACTTCTGACACAGGTTTAGTACTGGTTTCAATCTTTTCTTGACCTTGTTTTCAACTGTTCTACAAATGCATCTAGCAAGGCTCCCACACAATAGCAGCACAAGTTCATCCTTCACTGTAGCACTAGTTCCAGATGTAATGCAAGGATTACCTTTAACGTGACTTTTTTTTTTTTTTTTCCATGGCAAAAAACTTACTCTCAACAAACAGTGCTGAAGTAGCTGTCCAGGAAGGGAGTGAAGGAAAGTCTGCACACTGCTGCTGATGGTTTGTAATACATTGGGAAGGAAGCAACAGGCTACACTCCCTGACCATCGAACTGCTAATAGTGTGTGTCCAGAAAGCAAGCAAGCCCACACTGAGCTATCTTCTGCCACAGCTAAGCACAAACCAGTACCTGAGCCAGCTAATAGCACACTAGGTCAGGAATCTGTAACTCTTCACTGACAATTACAAATTTACTCCCGGGAAAGTTAGGTGAGCCCTGTGTTAAAAATGTGTCCATACTAATTCAAGCTAGGCTAAATAAGGACATGAACCGGAACAACAGTTGTGTTTAAGGTTTGATCATCACTATTAAAGATCCACTACACAAAGTATTCTGCAATAATCCAACTCGATCTCATTTACACCAATGAGGCTGTCATCTTGGATACATTTCATCAGCTGTATTCTAACCACCTACTCCAGGTCTTCTCTGCAAATACTTTCTGCTTTATACCACACAACAGGGTACTAAATTCAAACAAACAACTTGTATAGTTCCATTGTGACAGAGAATTTTCAAACAGAACAACACAATCAAATTTTTTAAAGTGTTCACTATAACTTCTTGGCCTCGAATTTTTACAATCCTACCCGTAGATGACCTAAAACCATGCCAGAAAGACTGACCCTACAGGATTCAAGTGCTGATTGCAAAATCACAGTGGGCCTTTCCTTACGAACAGCATCTCTGCTTTAATGTTTTAAGACTTCCATGCTTTGCATTTATGTTTGCATCTGTTTCAGCCAAGACTGCAGCTGTCCTGGGATAAGACACAAAACTAAAACACATTTAGTTAACAGCCCACTCTCCTGACTTGCACATCATCAGCTCTCAGTATTGCTTGCATATCTGCTGCTCCTTATTCAACATCTTGATGAAATAATTTGAAAGTGATGCAAATGATATGTTTGAAAAAACATTTCTAATACCTGACTGTTAACCACTTATAGCAGCCTTCTGAATTGGATTGAGAATCAGATTCTTCTGTACACTGTTAGTGTGGTGATAAGACATCTCCTTTTGACAACTGAATCCCAGAAAAAAAAAAAAAAGGTTTCCCACTATGGCTTCCCCACAACCCAACAAAAGCCTTCAGGACGATATTGTGTCCTGATTCCTTGTCCAGACCATGGTTTTTTTTCTGTCTCAAGCCACAGTCGTAGAAGCATATTAATTTCCAGCATAGGATAACTAAGATGGATCTTCATGAACTCCCAATATTAGTCCTGTGTTAGAATTAATAGTCTGATAGAAAGCTGCTAGCTTCAGTCAGGTGCCAGCTACAGACTGCACACTACGACCTGACCTTCAAGATGTGCCACAATTTGAGAAAAGAGCAGTCACAAATCTTAACCTCTTCCACGGTGCTCTCCACCCATGCAATGAGCACACAACACATGCATTGCTTCTGAGATTCAACACTCTGCACGCGTATTCTTATGAGCTGCAAATGTTTAGGCACAGGGACTGTCTCACACAATCACAGAACACAATCAGTCTTGAATATAACAATATTTTGTTAGCACAGTATTGTAATACATATAGCTATATAAAATATTGCGATAGTGTAAGTATCCTTTACGAGACTCTCCTGACAAAACTGCCACACTGCTTTCTAATTGGGTAGAGAGAAAAATATCCAGCCATAATCAAGACAGTGTAATTACACCTCAATGTGCAGTAATCCATGAATCCTTTATTAAACTCTAGAGATCCTTTCCATCACCTACTTAGCCAGAACATAAGTCAATAACAAAGAAGCACTAAATTAAGTATTTACAAGCTTGTTGGTCAGCTATAACTGAGCAGGAAACTAAAGGACTTCAAGCTTTCTTATGCATCATGTGTTAATAAATCTTGTTTCTCAGGCTAGACTGCAGTGTTTGAGTGTATGCACCATTCAAAGACTGGAAATAATCTGGTGCCTTCATCTCTGCCTTCCCAATTCAGCTCAGAACTTCAGGACTGGGGGAAAAAAGGGGAAACACAAATCAGAACACACGAATATTCTCAGTGAGCTGTTTGGGGAGGCAGCTATGTGAGGAAAATGTTTTTAAATAAATTCACAAAAAAAACCCTGAATAATTCATGACTGAGAATTTTACAGGTTGCTCATGAATAAAACATAGACTCCACAGAACTCATTATTTGGGGCAAATTACTTGTACAAATCTTCATAGAATCATAGAACAGTTTTGGTTGGAAGAGACCTTCAAGATCATCAAGTCCAGCCTTTGTCCCAGCCCTATCAAACGGCTAAATGACGCCCCCCAGTGCAACATCCACCTGTCTCTTAAACGCCTCCAGGGACAGTGACTCAACCACCTCCCTGGGCAGCCTGTTTCAATTCCTGACAACACTTTCAGTAAAGAAACTCTTCCTAGTATCCAAATCTCTGTATCATTATTATTTAGAAATTTTATAATAGCCAGCAAGTATCATGGCCTCTAACAACTATGCAAGTACCAAAAACTATGAAGACATGAAGCCCTTGTGATTTGCTTTCCACCTGGACTGCAGATGAACAAACTTCCTTACATAGATATCTCAGCAGGCAAAGAAAGATAGGAAAAGTGTGGTGACAGATAAGGAAAGCCATATGGTTACACAGCTGAACTACCAAATCCCCATTTCACCACATTCTTTGTTATGAAAAATCTGTAAAGTAAAAATCCCTTCATTTTTCTGCATCCTTCAATTGACAGAAATATTCCTCACTATCCCATTTGGCAGAAGGGGATATCAGAAGCTTAGAGAGAAAGCATTAGAAATTGTTTACGTAAATGTGATTCTTCCCCATACTAGCTTTCACTAACCTGCAGATTACACTCTTTCTAATCCAAAAACTACTGCGACTATTGTGCCTAATAATGAAACAATCAGAGAGAGCAAGCAAGGATGATTCGAAGATATGGTATGGTCTTTCTTCAGTAAGAAGTTACTCCAGCTCTTATTCCAGGAAAGAGATAATGAAGAAACACGAAAGACATCTGTAAAGGCAGGAGTGTCCTGAATTGATTAGTCACTGTTTTTCAGTATACAGGACCTAGAACAGCAATTGAAACTAGGAAGTTCAAAATACTGCATATATATATATATATGCATTGAGAAATTCCTTCCCACTGTTGTGGATCCTGAAAACATCGGTTCAAGGGGAGACAGGAGAAGTTCAGGAAAAACATGGACTGCGGTCAATTAAATAAATAAAAATATATCTAGAACGATGTTTGTGCAAGCTTTCCCAGGCAAGCAATTTTAGACACTTGGATAGGGAATATGGCCAAGTATGAGAACTCCTTTGTTCTAAAGCTACCAGGTAGCTTTAGTCCTCATGAATTTGTCTAAATCTGCTTATGGTTATTTTTGGAATTGATAAAAGCCACCTGTAGCAAAGAAATGCAATGTTTGCCGAACATAGATACTAGTATTTCCTTTCTTAGTCTTGTGTAATTCAATCAGTAGAGTAAGATGTATAGCAGTTTCTATTACACTCAGCTTAGAGGAGTCCCTGGCATAGTGACAAGTTGAGAGGAGACAATAATATAAATTATAATAAAGAGAGGCAAAATTAGGCATCTCTCTCCCTCAAATCTTTTAAGATAGTCCCCATCTTCATGCCTGTCATCAGGATGAAATAGAAATTTGTTATGGTATAAAAAGAATGTAAAATGCTACTGCCACCAGAGAGGAGAAAACTGTTTCTGTAATACCTAAAGCCCAAAGGTCAAGACACTGAGCTACTGCTTCCTCTGGCTCCAAAAAGGACCCAAATCTGGGCCTACCACATTCCAGAATGCCTTAGATACTGGCATGCTGAATAACTTATAAAGTGGAACTAATTCCCTGTTATGAAGCCTTTTTTTCCAACATGGAACTCCATTTTCACAAATTCTTCTCTCATTCAGTGAGACTCTGTTTTACAGAAATATTTCTGAGCCGCTCCACATGTGATTAATGAAGTAAAAAACAAACAAAAAACAAAACCACAAACCTGATAAATGAAAGGAGTAAGAGTAAATTCCAGGGAGTAAATTACTGTAGGGGGAAAAAGCAGAGATATTCAGGTTCCAAAGTAAATGTAATAATAGATTTTCTTCCAGTGGAAGAACTAGGCAGGAAAGAAGGGAGGGAAGACAAAAAACAAGGGAAAAAACTGCCTGTCATCTTGAAATGTTTTAATACAAAGGGAAATAGTTAAGAAAGAGACAAGTTTTCATTTCAGAAGACAAAAGCTGGTATAAAGAGAATCAATTACACAGTATAATTGCATTGATACTTAAAAGCCATTAGCATGAGAGCTCTGTGCATGTTTCAAGAGGGAAATACAGTCTCCTGTTTATTCATTTCACTGAATACCCACACAGGTCTCTGGGGGATTATTTCAGAATTAAGACCAGAGAGGGTGAAACCCTAAACTACTTGGAAGGAAACTTCTTCTCTTACACCCTATTATATTCACTGTCAATCATCAGCTCTTGCTTCAACACACAGTCACTGCCAGTGATTTGGAGTGGACAGTCAGAAAAGGCAAAAGGGTGAATTAGAGAAAAGCACTAAGCTGTTCTGTGCCTGGTCTGCTCTCAGGCTTGCTATTGAAACACTTAGAGACATTCCAGAGGCTCTGGGCTTTGGCAAAGGACAAAGATTTTAAATGCTGAGAAGCCATTTGTGAAGTAAATTTGGAAAGCCTGCATACCTACAAGTAAAAACTTGCTTCTGAGGAGGTTCTCAGACACTTGATCTTATACGCAAACTAGGGCTCCAGCAAAGCCACTGGCAGCTAAAAGAAAGCAGCATACAACACTTAGTAAAAGAGGGAGCATGCAAAAAGAGACTTTATGAAAACATGCCACTCGGCCAACTAGGACTCTCCTTTGCAAGCTATATTTATGGTCATGCCTTCCTAGTTAAGACCCAGAAGTTTCTGGAGGATTTAGAAATATCCATAAACTCTAACCACACAGTATTTCCCCAACCAGTAATCCAAGCCTTTGCTTGAACATAATTCACGAAACTCTGTCTGAAGAAAGAGTGAAAATGAAAAATAGCACAAAGGCAACAACGTTGAGAAAGGCTGAAACTAGAGGTCATTCCTTAGGAAAGGAGCCAGATTAGGGCTTTCTCCAGAAAGGAGAAAGAGTAGGGGTGGGGGGTGTACACACAACCAAAAAATGGGATTTGTGTGGTATATACAATATCCAGATTGCTTATTCTGGAGCTCACCACAGAATATAAAAGTGAAAAATTAGCATGCAATGAATAATTTATTCAGGACTTTACTGTTGTTTAAACAAATCACTTTCATGAAAGCAATGTGTATTCAAGCAATAAATCACTGTTTATCACTCTGTCACAAGCAAAAGCTACTACTTGACAGAGTTATTGAGTGGCCACAAGACAACTACAATAGCGATAAGGATGATGTCCTTGAATAATAGACTGCCTCCCTCTCACCCCATGGAAGAAATTGAATCTTTAAAGTAAAAATTGAATCTTTTAAAATAAAACTTTCATCCTGGGGCAGCAGGTGTAGTGAAACTCATGACCATAAGCACCGTTCATCTTTAGGTCAAAAAAGTGCCCTGAAAACATTAACTGATCACTTCTAACAACAGCTCTGTGCTGTAAATGAGTTTTATTACACACAACAAGCAGGAAGAGCTTAAGAGTTTGTTACAGGAGGCAGGGAGGCCTTCACTGCTGAAATTATTCTTCCTTGTTCTCTAATGCGTGAAGAGAGGGACTTCATAAGGTCCTGATCTGCTCTTTAAACCACAGTTTCCAACTTGTGTAACTCTAGCAACAAGCTTGATGAAAAAATTTTTACTCAGCACAGATGTTGTTGCACTGTGTTGGGGACATCTATTTTATGAAATACTGGTTCCCCCCAAAACATCCTTTTAGCACTACCTACACACCTCATACTAACAAATGACAATAAAATACATCACTCCCTAGACAAACATGGTAGTTCTCATCTTACGGCAACCCTTTGTTAATGGAGTGAAATTAGAAATTATATTGGCTCAGGTCTAGGATTCAGAAAGTGCCTTATGAGGTTCCTGGCTGCCAACCCTAATTTGGTCACTTGTTACTACTTAATAGAGTTAAGAAGAAAAGATGCAAAATCAAGTCCTTGTGTTCTCACCTTCTCCCAAATCAGCAGAAATCTCAGGGCCAAACACTTACTTCAGTTTGTGTGTTAATCACATGAAAAACAGAACAAAGCAAGAATTTAGTGCATTTGGTTTGCCACAAACAAATAGACAAACCATCCATTCAGCTTGCAGTCCCTGATCACCACAGTCAAGGAGGTGGGAGGAATTAGAGTAACATAGGGCTTTCTAGTGTCTTTGAACAGAATCACCGCTCACTCTAGAAAGAGGCAGGGTAGAACATAAGGACAACTAACCTTAACTAATTAGATGTTTTTATTACTGAAGATTAGATGAGCCCAGAGGAGCGAGACCAGTTTCAAAGAGACATTTCAGCCACCACTCAGTACATTTTGTCATCTCAGATTCTTCTCATTATACAAATTCCTCAGTTTCTTGCATTAGTTCACACACTCCAGCTGCAACAAAATATGCCAGCAGCAGCTGTTTGTAATAAGCTGGAAGGCATCTGGAGACTAATTGTAATGCAAAGGTCATATTTCCCAAGCTGTTTATAGACAGTAATTTGTGAGGTTGTAATGTCACATGCTGTCAATAATTCAAGGTGGGAAATTGAAACAGTTAATAGATCATCAATTCTTCACTTTCCTACCTTAGCTTCCTCCCCAAAGAGCTGTTAAACCATCTTTCATCTGAGCATATTCCTTGAACCTCAGACTCAAAGGTTTCATTTGTTTATGGAAAAAATCTTAGGATGGTAAGATGTAACTAATCCCTTAACAGGCACCTAGGGATCATAACAGATATAAAGTGCACATTTCAGACTTGGGATATAAATTCCTGTTAAAGGTCTAATCTCACTGGAGCTCTAAGTTCTGCAGAAGAGGTTGATGCTGTCAGAATGAAAACTGTTGTATTTTAGCAAAGAGAGGAGGACTTAGTCAAAACCAACTTGTTAAAGGATGTGAGATATATTCAAAGTAAGATCCTTCACCCAGTTCTTTGGGGGGAAAAATAAAAAGCAGAAAAAAACCACCCAGAAACACAACAACAACAAACCCCCAAACAAAACTCACATTAAAACAAACTGTCATTAAAATATAAATTGTGGGTTGTTTCTTTTTCTCTTCCCCCACTGGTCCCCATCCAATTTACAGCCACCAGCTAAGGATGAGCCATCTCCTATTGGCATCACTAACTCCGACAACTAGCCAGGGCAATCCTAGTAACAATCACAAACATTAATATAATGACAAAGTACAAAGCTTGTACCTCGGAAAGCTGCACTCACCAAGTGGGACGTCTTGCTGCATTCTCACCTAGGATCCCCATGAAATTAGTGCTGGCAAAATAACACTTTGGGAAACTGAAAACAACAGCAGACATGCAGCACTGATGCAAACTTCTTCAGGAAGCAGATCACACAAACCTTAAGTGGAGATGCATGGTCATACCTCCATAGAAAGACTAAAATTTCATCTGTTGCATCAAAATAATGCAAATGTCCCTGGTCACAAGGTAGGATTCATAGCTCACCACCTGAGAAGCCCTATTAGTATTGGGTATTAAATTAGCATTGATGGGGAGACATGTCCACCTTACCAGGGAAACTTCCTCCAGACAGAACTGTTAGATTAATCTTACTCTCCTGATCTTATTTACAGCACAGCCACACACACATAGAAAAAGCTGAAGAGTGTAACAGGACTAGAGGAAAGGTAGATCCACGCAGGACAGGAAAGCTGTTACTGAGCCTCCGGTCAAAATATCCAATCAGTTGCACATGAGCCAGCTCACGCGTTATCTGCACCAGCTGCAGATTCAACACTGACCGCAGTGCAAAAACAGCTGTTTGGATTAAACCACACCCTCCGTATACAAAGAGTGTATTTGGTATTTACCCCCACAGGGTTCAAAGCACATTCAGCTCACATTCCTGTGCCTTTGGGAAGGAGTCTGACAGAAATTAATTATTCCATCTTTTAATGGGACATACTTTTTATAACTACTATATAATCACAGAATCACAGAATGTTAGAGGTTGGAAGGGACCTCAAGGATCATCTAGTTCAACCCTCCTGCCAGAGCAGGATCACCTACAGTAGATCACAGAGGAACGTGTCCAGGCGGGTTTTGAATGTCTCCAGAGAAGGAGACTCCACAACCTCTCTGGGCAGCCTGTTCCAGTGCTCTGTCACCCTCACAGTGAAAAAGTTTTTTCTCATATTTTTGTGGAACCTCCTATGTTCCAGCTTGAACCCATTGCCCCTTGTCCTGTCAGTGGACACCACTGAAAAGAGCCTGGCTCCGTCCTCCTGACACTCCCCCTTGACATATTTATAAACATTAATGAGGTCACCCTTCAGCCTCCTCTTCTCCAAGCTAAAGAGATCCAGCTCCTTCAGCCTTTCCTCATAAGGGAGATGTTCCACTCCCTCCATCATCTTTGTGGCTCTGTGCTGGACTCTCTCAAGCAGTTCCCTGTCCTTCTTGAACTGAGGGGCCCAAAACTGGACACAATATTCCATAAGTCAAGACATATTAACACTAAATATCTTCAGGGAAAGTATTAAGACTGAGAGACTTTCAGCAGTGCTGTGGCCAAAATGACAATTTCCTCAACTTTGACAAAAAAAGGAAAAAAAAAAATCCCAAGGTTTTTATTCTTTAAAAAGGTCCTCATTGCCCTCTACAGCTTTCCATCTCCTGGAAACTCCAGTCTCATTTTTCTCTTTTTAACTGGTAGTTTTTAACTGAACTGTATTTTTACCTGAGCTCATAGGGAGAGGGGAGAGTGATTGGATCTGGTGGAACAGGTGGACAATTTCCACCAAACAGTGAGAGATAGAAGCTGTACCCCTTCAGGACCCCTTCAGCAAGACAAGGAAGGACAAAAGAATAAAAGGTGGATAAAACAATCAAGATTTTGTAACTACAAGACATTCTGACCTGGCATCTTTTCTATCTGTCATGAACAGGACTTGCTAGATTTTGGCTACCTCCTAGTTATAAAATAAAAAGAAAGGTACATGCCTATCTCCTACAAAGGGCTCCTCTCCCAAAATTGAGGATCAGGATGGTAACTTACATCTCACATCTCCTCTTTCCCCCAGCACACATTTTATTAGAAAGCTAACTCAAAAGTCAAAGCATATTACAAGCCAACACACAAAAATCTTATTAACACACTTCAGCATGTGACTAAGATTCTATTATCTGAAGTATAACAAACCTAAGCTGCCTACTGCCTATAATCTCAAGGCTTTGGAAGAACGTGTAGGAGAGGCATGGTAGTCCCAAGTGACTGGTGACCTTCATTTCTCCTTCTACTCCTCATTTACTGTTAGGTGGAATTGTAGGGGGAGATATCACTTTACTGTATATAAACTATATAGGTTTGGGGTTTTCATGCAGTCTTTTTGGAGTGAGAATTCCAAGTCAGTCCTTGACTTCCTCTCACAGAAGAGGGCAAAACAAAGAACAAAAGGCTGCTGGATGGAAGCCTGTTACAGAACTACAGCACTCAAAACACCCGAATCTGACCAGTTCTGTCTTCCAGGGGGAGCAATGATGATTAAAATCTTCCTGTGGAATCAGATGTCCTTTGCTACTTCCAGACATGACGATAAGAAACAGCACTGGTTTGGTCATTACCACTAGTAAGACTATATTTCTTTTTAAAAATTCATAAGCTCCTTTGTCTGTCTCTCAATCACTTCCTTAAACTCCTTCAGCTATACTTCAGGCCAAACTCTCAGCTCTTACATGAAACAAAAGAAGACCAATTCACAGGTGCAAGGAGGATGTCCTTACGGGGTATCATCTTGACACTGGAACTAGCCCACACATTCCAATCTCCCTGCTGGTTTTGCCATATCCCTTACTGAGGTTGTTAAAAATGCAAAGCAGTGTTTTAACTGTCATAATCCAAAAAACCTATAACTGAAAAAAAACCACCCCACTACTATTAGTGCTAATCAACAAAATTAGCCACCTTTTCTGAAGGGTGTAGCATAAAAAAAATGGCCTGTTCCTCTCAACTCACTGCAGAGAGGTGTACTGTTTCATCTAGGCGTTCCTGCTCTGGCAGGGGGATTGGACTTGATGATCTTTCGAGGTCCCTTCCAATCCCTAATATTCTATGATTCTATGATCAGCTGTATCGATGTGATAGTGAAAGCTGGAGGAAATATACTTTCAGCGCTGATGAGAGTTCAGACTCTGTCATACAAATATTTTACAGGGAAAACTTTGGGGTGTCAGGATTTCTGGGTGTTCTTCCACAGCAGGTTAGCGTCATACAAGTTCCTTCCCACAAACAGAAGCTCTATGGGCAAGATTCATCCCTTAAAGTCTGACATGAGATCTAGACACCTGAAGCTCTGGCAAATCACAAATAATCCGGAAGCACTAGAGCACTGGTTTAAAGACAATTTCAGAAGCACGCGACAGCTTGAAAATTATTTCTCTACCCTCAGATACTCCTTTCCTGCAAAAGAAACACTTTATTTCTGAATGTAAATATAGAGCCAAATGTAAATATTATTTCTGAATATAAATATACAGCCAAATAAGCATTTCTCCCCCACTTGTACCACATTTCTGATTTTCCAGCCAAAAGCGGACAAAAATTTGGGAATTTATCTTTCCACTCAACCTTATTAACTTCATCCTACAGCAAACCAATCTGCCCTTGGCCTTGACCAAGAGGGGCTTTTAGAGTTCTGAATTTTTCTCCAAAGCTGGACATTGCTTCCATACATCTCTGACCTGCAAGCCATTACCTGCCAATAAACACTAGAGAAATATCATGGATTCATTTATTATAGCAGAGAATCCTCCTAAATTATTTCTAACAGAAGCTTCCAGCCCTGTCACCAGTTCACTGACGCATCTACTAAACTAATTAGTCTTATACTTAGCCATTTATCAAGATAGGTATGGAATAAACCTTTACATTCCATTTGACTTGTGTTTTACATTTGGCATGTGTGCCTCCAAGGAAGCACATACAATTTTTTCCCCACCATCTCCTCTGCTTGCTCGACACCTGTTCTCACGGAGAATGGTATATCCGTATTTCTTCCTTTGAGCTACCCAAGCAACTGAATAAATAGGTCTTATGGAAGAAAAATATTCTCGTCATGTCACCTATCCCCTTTATCCTCAGCTGCCTGTTAAATAAAGCTCTGTAGGGAAAGCAGATTATTAGCCTTCACCCTTGGCTTGCTGTTAATCAGGTAGCTCAGTGTTGCACCACAAGCATCACTAGCAGTGTACATGCCCAAAAAAAGATTAAAGACATCAAAACCAAACTAGTATCACTTTACAGGTTTCCAGTGGAGCACAAATAATTTCCTCCAGCTGGCGATATCATTCAGGAGGGCAAGATATTCTGAGGAATTCCTACAACTGTGGTAATACACTTCGAGGACCAGATCTTTAGCCAGTAGAAAGCAGCGAAACATCATGAAGTATTCCTTGCAATTTCCTTCGCTGAAAAATTTGCCTCACTAAGAAACACACAACTGGGGAAGTCTAAATAAAGGAGATGATGTACCCAAGGGCTGCAACGCTTCCACCTCACAAACTACACTAAAGCCCAGGAAACTTGAAAGAAGTTCATAAGCTGCAGGAAGCTTAGCTCTCCAAGGGCTTTCCCTTTTTTTTTTTTTTAATTTCCATTGCAGTGAAAGTTTGATGAATGCATTTGAAAGTTACCCCTCAAACTGAAAGAATTTCTGTCAGTACTGAACTTAGTAAAATTAAGTTTGCCAGAAAAGCTAATGAATGCCACTTCATAATTTGCAAAGGACAACACTGATGCTATCTGCATCATACTCACAAAACCCACATATCTGATAGTGAGGGCTAACAGGGGAAGCAGCACTGCATGTATCTAAACTGAGAACCCTCCCTCAGCATTATCATGAGTCTTGCAATATCTGCTGTACTAAAGAGTTGCCTGACCCTACAGCAGGGTCTTATGTGCAATTTTATGACATGAAAAAAAAGCTTGCTTTCCCCATTTGTGTTAAAAAGAATCTCATAAAGCAGAAACAAACATATACATCTTTCATCTGGAAAAAAGTCTCATGAACCTACAGGCTGTCATTATGATTTTTTTCTTTAATAGTGAAGACGTAATACCAAGACACAGCATTACCAGACAATGGCCTCTCCTTTTTCTGGGGTAAGTTAGAGCTAGCATGAAAAGCTATCAGCTCTACAGATTTACTTGTGACAACCCAAAATAAAATTCAGCTCCAAGTAATGAGCTTCCTATCATTTTAAAAGGGATTATCACTGCACAAATGCATCTAAAGATTAAAGACTACTCAGCTGTAGCTGACTGACATGTCACTAAACCAGTAAAATCTTTCCATTAAAACTGTCTTATCCTTATTCTTTTTAAACCAGTTTCTTCTTCAATAGAAAAAAAAAAAAGAATGTAAAGTATTTTAGAAGATGATTAAAGCAAAACCAGGCTGAAAAAGAAAATGTCACATTATTTCCCAAAGAAAGAACTCAGGTCCTTTGGCTTTAATTTCCTTCACAGAGAAAACATGTTATTTAGCATTAGCTCCATGTTAAATTTCTAGCGCAGTCTGAAAAGGTGCTGAAAATGTCAGCATAAAATGAACCAGAACATTTTACTTGAGAAGAAACAGATGAAGAGGCAATAACTCTGGTTCACCGATACCAATCTCACTAGCAAAAGGCAGATACCCTGGAGTCAAAGACAGAACCAAAGAGGCTTTTGTTGTTTGTTTCCTCCCAGTTTCCCCTGTTCCTTCCTCGCTCTGTGTGCAGAAAGCAAAGTGATTGCTCATGTCAAACTAGCACAGTGACAAGGAACTCTATGCCTGGCAGAGAGACAGGCACAAATCGAACGCAATCCTTGCCATCGGCTGCACAAAGCACAGCTCAGCCCGGCTGGCTGTAGCAGCGCTGAAAACACAGGATGACAAGAAGAACAGCCTAATGCTGCTACACCCAGTGATCACACCTGGTGCCTCTGCAAACCCTTGTTGAGTTAGTCCGCAGAAGGTCAGGCCCTGTAAGAACTGCCAGGTGAGAGAGCTGCAACACACTGATGTTCATCCTTGTTCAACAGGAAGCATTAAAACACCAACATCATTCACAGGTGAAAAGTTAAGCGGGAGTTAATGCAAGAAAATACCTTTCTCAGTCTTATTTGGGAGGATGTGTGCAAAAAACCAGGAGGGAACAGAGCAGCTCCTGGTTGAACAGCAGTGACTGTTCAGGGGAAAGCCTCTCCAATATTCATTGTCTTTTGCAGGCCCATCACACTTGCTGTCCTGGGACTTTTGAAATCACACACTGCCACAGTAAAGTGATTGGTCCCACTGAGTTCACCTGCACCAAAGGATAAGCTATCATGGAAAAGGCCATTAAGTAAATAAGGCACAATTGATTTTCATTGCAGCTTGTGCAGATGAGGAAATCATGGTCATAATTTCCACACTCAATTACCCAGCTTGCACTGGCAATTACACTAATTCCATGCACAAATTAAACATGGCACTGCATGAGCAAGTTGTTTATGCAGTGATCTGCATTTCCAATTTTATTTTTTATTTTCTAACCTGGCCCTAAAGCTTTTAATGGCTGATATGGAAAGACATGGAAACTGGAAGGGCAGTAAACCATGGTTTTTCTGGAGATGAACATTCATTTAATAGATACTGCTGTTTTGCTCAATATCAAATTCACTTCTTTTTTTTCACTTCCTGAGGACCAAAGTTCTGATATCTACCTTCAAGTACCTTGAGAGAAGCAGTCTACAGATACCAATGGGATGTAGCATTATGGTGACAAGCTGTTGGTGTTAGTACAGGAACAAATTACTGTTTCAACTCTAGATGACAAGCAAAGCTCCTTCCACATGTACAAACAATAATCACTGTAAAGATTCCAAAGCATTTTGAGTTTTTTGGGGTGTTGGGTTTTTTTTTGAAGAGAAGGGCAGAAGGTCAAGATGGTACAAAAAAAAAAATCTGTATCTCCTAGCAAATGAGACTCATCACTTAGAGGAAATAGAAAAATTTTATTCATTGTGCTTTGCACTTCTAGAACTCCTATATTACTTGATAGAAAAGAAGTATAGGAAAATTGAGTAGAAATGGAAAGGAAAGCCCTTATAGATTTTTTTTTTAAAGAAAAAAAAATCAAAAAACCACCACGCACCACACGCAACACGCCGGAGAAAAGCTTTCAAAAATTAAGTGTTACTACTCAAAATTGACAGTTTGTTATTTTTTTGGTGCAGATCAAGACATTTATATCTTTTGAATTTTGATAGGAAAAAAAAGCAGTGAAAAAAAATTATTTTTCTCAGTTTAGTTTAAGATTTAATCCAGAGCACCAGATATGTTTATCTTTCTGCTTGCCTGCCTAAACTGACCTGCATGGGCAGAGGTCCCCAAAGAAGCACTGAGATACATTGATTGTGTTGGTCAAACCTAGTCAAGGGACAGCAACTGTACTTCCGTGACAGCAGTGCCAATCCCTCGGTGTTGTCAGCGCAGCCGTATGTGTTCAGAGAGTATTTTACCAGTACAATACACAAGCATACCTACAAATGCAAAGGACTTAAAGCCTCAGTTACGCAAGTACCTTATCAGCAGTCTCTAGATTGAGGGCAACTGTTCTGCAATTAAATAAAATACTTTCTACTTACTAAACAAAATGCCATATTTAATTCCTTTTCTTTTTTTTTCTTCTTAAGTAAATAGACTGCAGGTTCTTAAATTGCTTTTAAATGCTGATGATATGGCTAGAATAGAAATAAGCAATCTAAACTCCCTTCAAGTGCACTGTTCAATCTCAACTGAACTTGTCTATTTTTACATTAAAAAGGCACGGTCTCATTCGCTATTCCCAAAGAAAATCAAATTGAATTATTCAACAGCTTTAAAAATCTGCAAACAGCTGTTTTCTCCACTTACCCATTTTCTTTAAAACTGTTCCATCCTTCCCTCCTCCCCCTCCAGATAAAACCCCAAACCAACAAAACATGAAAACACACAGTGAAATCCCCTGCAGCAAGGGGTTCACAGTCTGTTCTCCTGTGAGCTAAGTTTCAACATTTCAAACAGTCATCTATTCCAAGGTATCTTTAATTATTCCAACGACCACAGTAGCAGAAGCCCAGACCCTCAGCAGGATTTCACTTTCTTGTTCCCACCAGTGAATTAGGCAACTAAAACCATTTGTGACTGAAAAACTGAGTTTTTCCACCTCACCTTAACATGTTAAATCAGAAGTGATGTTGTTCTCCTTTGCTTTCTACTTACAGGACAAATCATCTAATTTTTTTGCAGGGTACTCAAAAAATAAAATGAGCTACATGAAAAAAAAAATTAGTTCACCTTTCATTCTGACTGTAGCACAGCATCATTTTTTTCCTGTGCAAATCTAGCTTCTGCAAGCCTCTTATTTGCACTTATGAGTCATCTTCTATTGGCAACTATTGTCTTTAAGAGAACAAAGCAATAAGATCCCAGAAATCTGCTTCTCAAAAAACAAACAAAAAATCAAATCTGTAAAAAAAAATAAAATAAAAATCAGTCAAACAATCTTACCTCTCTCCCAATTTAGATGTCTGAAAACAAAAGGATGGAGATGTCCATGTAAAAATACAAAGTGAATAAGAACTCAGCATATTACACCTCCTATGTGACTGAACTCTTCAGGAATCATGCAAAAGGTAAGGCGAGATGAAGAGTTTCTAAGTGCTGATGTTCAAGGAAAACAGGGGGCAGCAACATCAAACAGAAAATTGAACTGTATTTGTGAACTGTTTCTTTGTGTTTCATTCCATGATATTTTCACTGGCTATAATGTTGACATTTATTAGCTCCTGGCCTGTAAAGCAGACACAAGACTTATCACAATCCTAAAATCAGGTATCAAAAGTAATTTTTCTCCCTAGCTTAGACTGAAATCACCTCAGAATATGTATAGCACTGCCAAAGACCCCTCTTCTTGTAAAAGCAAGTTTTTAGAATGCAGCTATCTGTCGAAAGCAAACTATCTTCAGAGCTGCAGCATCATTCACAGGGCCATTGGAGCAACATATGAATTTCATTTTTAGGCAGCCTTGTTAAAATCTAAGATGATATTAAACCCTTGGTATTAGTTAAAATACAAGTCAGCTTTTATGATTTTTGTTTCAGTTCCTTATACTTTTGGCTTCATGTTTGTCATAAAGTAAGATTGATGCCTTTAATAATTCATTAAATCGCATTCCAGTGTTCAAATTTTGTAAATGCTGTGATACATTCCAATTGACGTAAACTGTTTACACATTAGACACAAATCCCTCCAATTGTTTATTTTGATTTGGAATAAGAATGCAATACCAGGCACCATTTTATTTAAAGCAAGCAGCCAAGACTCATTGTGATGCTACAACCAAGCCCTGCTGAGCTTTCAGGAAACCACAAGGAAGTATTTTGTTGCAGCCAGAAAAGGAAGACAGGTCCATAAACCACTGAGAGACTAATGCAAGCACGCGAGACCACATTACACGGGAAAAAAAAAAGCTAAACAGATTGTGCACATAGCAAAAAAAATAAATAAATTGGTCAAGCTGTTACAAATTAACAGGTTTTTTTGCCTCAACAGAGCATCAAGCTGGGGCACCAAATTACAACCAGTATTTACTTCAACGCCTTTTATTAAGCTGAGCATAAGAACGGACCACTCGTTTCTGGACCTCATCAGTCTCTGGGAGCTTGTGACATGCTTCATGTCAGCACACGCCCTTCAGCCTCCTGTTCCAGCAACTTTCCTCATCCGCACACATACAAAGTACTTGCAGAAATCATTCGTGCAAACTCACAGAAAGGGCTTTTATATGCAAGCAAAAATTTGATACTCAAAATTATAGTGTTTCACAATAACTCCATAATAACTGCTTTAGCAGAGGTGGGAATTACCGTCTGGAGAAGGAAAAATAACATGGTCACAAGTATTCCCCATGGAGAAAGTGATAAAAACTTGTGCTGACTGGATTGGGTATATCGCACAATACTACAACACCCACAAACCAAAAGGACCTGCCAGATTCTCAAGTCCATAATATCTCCTTAGTCAGAACTGGTGTGGTACAGAGGAGACCAGCTGGAGGTAAGGAGCTGGGATGAGTGCATCCACACATCTTGTAGCTCAATATCATCCAACTACACTTACTTACTGCTGGTATTTTTAACCTAGTGCTGCCCAAGAAATGTACTGTAAAGGACTCTGGACTGGGCTGTCAGTATAAGCTGGCAAATTTTTCATTTACAACATTTTTTGGGTCAAGCATGCAGTGACAAGAAGTTACTTCATTAATTGATTTTAAATTGAACTGTCTGATTTTTTTGTATTCAAAAAATACCACGGGATTCCATGTAAATGGCATACATTGCATGTTTTTGTGTAATAAAAATTACTTCTTTGGCTTGAAAGTTCCTTCACTTGGGCTAATTACAAAATGATGAAAACTTCTTGCTGAGTTTGTTGGTCCATCTCAAACAAAAGAATTTAAATAGGTATCAAATATTCGAGGGAAGGACATTACAGCCTTTTAATGTCCCTAATTGTCTTTCTCGGTCAACCCATAAAATGCCTTTCTCCCTGCTGGTTGCCTTTAAGATGACTAAACAAAAATATCAGTTACCCATGCAGCTGCACTTCTAGCTGGAACTCCTACTGCTTAAAAAAGAAAAAACCCACAAAACTTCACAAACCAAAAAAAAATAACAAACAACAAAAAATTCCCTCCCCCCAAAAAAATCCAAACAGCCAACTTCCACAGGTCCCCATGAGCTATGTCCCAGCAACTTTCTCAATCATTTCAAGCAGAATTTAGTTCTACTAATTTAAAGTACCTAATGGGATTTACTTATGAAAATTAGTATTTCTTGAAAAGAATGCAGGTGATGAGACTCTGGCCCTAACTTTGGACTCACAGTACCACAGTTTAAAAAGACTAGCCATTATATAGAGTTAACACAAAACATATACGGAAACACTTCAGGTTCCTCAAGCAGAAAGGAGCAGTTGATTCATCTATCAGTGACATATTTGCAATCGCACTGGATGCTGCATAAAGCATAAGCCTGGGCACACGTAATGTACAAGTTTATCTTCCTGAATTCTGCAGTAATTTTTGGCAAACACTGGAGGAAAACTTTGAGAGGAAAAAAAATCCCAAACTACTAAAAGAGCTTGTCAGAGTTCCTCAGCCTCGACTCTACAAGGTGCAATTTGAAGGTTCAAAATCTGTAAGGTCACATTATCAAGGAGACAAAAGGGGGAAAAGCAGCAACCGGTATGTGAAAGCATTAGATCACTGCAGGATTACAATGAAGTTATCTCTGCGAAGTAGCACAGCACTGCCAGAAGTAATTAGTACTCTATCTGGAAGATGTATATTACCAGCAAGAGATCTGTGATTACTTTTAGTTGGGCTAATGAAAGACCTGTACTTATCCTTATTTCAATTCATTTCTATTCTCTCCTATCCAGCTTTATCAGCATTGGGATTAACATCAGTAATAGGGCTGTGTGCATATTTACACATCGTAATTAAGTGCTGGGGGAAGACGGAAGGGAGCTCTTTAAGATCATTTATTAAAATGCGGGCATGCTGCTAATCAGAGTCAAAATTCAGGGAGAAGTTACTAGACAATAAAAACCCACTCCAGGATGAGAAAACAAGAGTTCTCTGGAGCCCTCCTTGGGTAGATGAATTAAAGAGGATTCACTGACAGCATCAAAGGGGCTCTGCAGAAAATGCTAGAGTACCGATCTGAAAGTCTGTGTTACATAAGGCTGGCTCAAAAGCTCAATGTTTCACCTGGTAGATGCTACCCACCATGTCAATGAAAGGTGAAAATCTTGGTCATTATGGACTGGATTCAGCAAAGCACTTAAACACATTCTTTACACTAAACATCTCTTTGATATCCCAGTCTGACAAGCTGCGTAAAAATATGCTTAATTCCAAGGGCAATTTCCCTTGTACTGGCAAGATTTAAGACTCTGCTTAACTCAACCTGCTGCTAAAACGGAGTATTGCTGGTGGCAATCACAATTGCATGTGCAGGTTTATTGTCAGTGGGCCTCTAACACCGACATCGGAAGTCAACTTGTTTACCACAATATGTTTTTCACCAAGATCTCACTCTTGAGCAGATTTGCATAAATTTGCTTTCCAGCAAGCATTCTGAAGGCTGGAACATTTTATTAGGTTTCACTGGAACCACGTAATAGACAGAAAACACTTTGACAGAGGTTACAGATGGTACAGAAATCTAGGTAAAAAATAAATAAATCCTCTAGTCATTACCCCAAGATATTTGTTAAATATTTGTTACATATCTATTGATATGATTTTTAGCATATCTATTGACATGACTTAAAACATCTTCCACTTATTAGCATACTGTAAAATAAGCATTTGAGGCTCAATTCGGATTTCGGTCTCTTC
This sequence comes from Trogon surrucura, assembly GCA_020746105.1. Lineage (NCBI taxonomy): Eukaryota > Metazoa > Chordata > Aves > Trogoniformes > Trogonidae > Trogon > Trogon surrucura. The sequence continues at coordinate 11,946,813 of CM036621.1, read as the reverse complement.
CAGCACATTAACACTGAAGTCAATCAAGTGACCAGATTTTTCGGCCATCATATCCACGAGGATTCAGGTGAGCTATATTCAGTGTCCTAAAAATGTCCTCTCTCCGAGGGCTGTCCTTGAGGGCCAATATTTTTAGCTCTTCCACCAAAAAGCACCACAAGCTTGTTATTTACCTTCTTGCTTTTCACAGAGCATTTACATTTCAGTAGCAAGGCCAGTAGTAGCTGCATTAATGCTTTAAAATCTTTAGCAACTAATTGCTTTTATAAAAGTGCCAAGGAATTTTACTCTGCACACTGCATCTTACCACCTTTTCTCCTGAAGCCAGTCTTTAGGTACCACATGCACACACAAGCTAAAGCCCAGATATAACTACTCAGTAACAGAGCTACAATCCTCATCAGGAAAACAGAGTACATTATAAACATTAATTAATTTCAGCCACATGCCCTCCTCTGTGAAGTGGGTAATTACTATCCCCCTTTAGCACAAGTGGAAAAACTAAAGGAGAATGATTTGCCCGGGTCAAACAAGGTGTATGGCACAGAACAGAGCATTCATAACTCCAACCCAGCACTCTAGCCAGAGCACCATCCTGTTCTTCATATACCCCATGTAATTAAGTGATTACAGTCCACTATGCAAATTACTAGAAGTCAATATGATGAAAGCAAAGCCACAGTTTCTTCCTCTAATATAAATAAGCTCATCTCCTCACTTGCCTACTTTTAGTATTCTCATGAATATTCACACTACAGTTTCTCAGGATACTCTGGAGAAAGAAAAAAAAAAGTAATGACCTACTAAAAAAATATAATAATCCAATGACCTACTGCAACTCAGAGTCATTTATTGGCTGTAATGTGATTAACTGCTCACGTATAGCCTGAAAGGCAAAAAGGAAAGTTTGTGGACTGTGTCCAAAGTGAGCAGTCAGGTTCTGACGATAAAGAGAGATCTGCCCACACTAAGTAGGTTTGAACTGGCAATTTGACAGGATCTTAAGTGAATCACTTCATTATATATTTGGATTTTTTCTGGTTTGGGGTGTAAATTACAAACAAGCCTAACTTCCTTGCTACAGGAATAGAAGCAGTTTGTGAACTGATTTCATTACCAATATAAACCTGCAGCTAATTGTTTCTCTCTGTACCCTGGGGTTAGAGGAAATAATTTCGCTGATAGGTTAATTCAGTAGGAGAATTAACACCCATAAACAAAGCTAAGCCAGACGTCCGCAGCAGAGCCCACCCAGCAGAAGGGTGCCACGCTTCAGTTCTGCCTACTTAAGCTATGATTTACAGAGCAGAGAGTGCTTTTCAAGAACAGATCACACCATGCTTCCACCCCTGTTCCCTTCAGGGTGGTTCTTCCCTTCAGCTTGTCTCAGCTCCCTCATCAGTTAAAGGAAAAGGTACTAAACTTTCTTTTATAGGTCTGGGTGGTATCAGAATAAAAACTGCCTTGAGCTCTCTCTCAAATCACCAGAGGAAGGCAGCTGGCAGTACTGACACTGAATCTGCCACCACGTTTTCCCATCAGCCTCAGGAACCTCACTTCATAGTCCTGTATCACTGCTTTCCCTCTTCATTTTAGCCTATGCTCTCTATTTTATTTTTTTTATTTGACACCCACACCTCTAAACTCCTTCTGTTGAGGTCTCCTTAGAGCTCACTGCACTATTTCATAGCTGAGCTACAGATCACTCGTTACCTCAGCAATTCTGTCAGACGTGACTGAGGAATGTGGTGGTCATATTATCTTAGCTTATCAGTCCCCCGCTAATGCCTTCACACGTAGAGCCATTTCTTATTTACAATATATCCTTGACACCATTTCTATTTACATGGAATTAAAATTAATCAGTCTGGCATTTGCCACAGCAATCCATGTAACTCAGCTTGGCAGCATGACACTATCACTAACTAAGCAATATAAGCTTTGTATGATAAGAATCTCCTGGGAACTAGTTCCATGAGAGGGCTTCAGGTGCTGTAGTCACAAACCATTCCACATTCTTTCCTAAAGCAACTGTATGACAACCTTCTCCAAGGACAGCATCAAAAACTAGAACAGTGACTCAAACCTGATTTATTAGTGCAAACATCAAGGGGATGCAAATCCTTAATTTATCATCTCATCCTCCAGCAGGAAATCTTCCACTACATTAACCCTTTCAGTAGGTGTCATAGTGCTGGTACCTTTACTGCCTACTGTTGGACTCCAGATTGTCTGCGGACCACAATCAGAAAGGTTTTTGTTTGCATAGCTCTCACTCCTCCAAATCTTCTATGTAAATTATCCCCATGTACCTACTAACATTTCAGTTCCTTTTTCTACAGGAGGAATCCTGCTCCACTATTGTCAGGACAGTTGCCCATGCTGGGCCATTGGTTATTAGGTTGCCAGGGCTGGCTATAACATCTCCTGGTGACCTGCTGTGAAGTAAACTTCATAGAACCATTATGGTTGGAAAAGACCTTCAAGATCCTCAAGTCCAATCACTGTCTCACTTTACCAGGTCCGCTTCCAAGCCACGCTGCTGAACGCCAGATCTAGACAGCTTTTAAACACATCCAAGGATGGCAACTCAACCACACGTCCCTGGGCAGCCTGTTCCAGCCTTTGATAAACCTTTCAGCGTAGAAGTTCTTCCTAATGTCAAACCTAAAGTTCCCCTGGTGTAACTTGAAACCATTTCCTCTTGTCTTATTGTTTGTAACTTGTGAGAAGAGACCAACACTCACATCTCTACAACTTCCTTTTAGATAGAGAGCTATAAGGTCTCCTCTCAGCCTCCTTTTCTTCAGATTAAACAATCTCAAGTCCCTCAGCCACTTTTCATAAGACTTATTCACAATATCTTCACCAGCTTAGTTGCCCTTCTAAAAACTTCTGTTTACTCTGAACACACGTCAGAGAGTTCAGATAAGGTACATGTTGCAGGACTCTACCTCTGCCAGAATCCTCTGCCAGACCCCAGCAAATTGGCAAGTTTCTGGGTTGTTTTTCCTTTGTCAATCACAGCTGCAGACCAAACTCAACTCTTGACACACTAACCCTGGCTTTTAGAAAGCGGTCTTCCAAATTTCCCAAAATAGCTAGGTTCCGTCTTTAAGGAAATCTTCAGTAAATCTTCAATAGAACTGTCTTCTTGACTAAAAGGTCTGTCCATCAAGGAAGAACTGCCCTGAGCATTCAGTCACTAGCAGACGGTGGCCTTGAACAGAAACGGCTTATGTGAATCCAGAAAATTAATTCTTGCAAATTTAAAATGCATCATTGACAGGGGCAACCAAGTTGAGAAGGATTTATGTTTCTGATGTTGGCCAAGTCACTGGGCCCAAAAGCCATTTCCTACATAATTAATTTGGACACTACTTTTACATCCATTAGGGAGCAAAAAAGGCTACTCTTTTTATGCAATGCACTGCTTTGCAATTTGTCATGGGGTTTAATCACAAAAATAATAGCTGCCAGAATATTAATAGCAAGAAAGATGCGTTAGGCAACACGGAAGCAGTTATTCAAATATCCCCAGGGTTTGTCAGACTGGCACAAAACTAAATAAAAAGATACCAATGCATAAAATAAATGTTTAAAAACCCCTAAGTTTCCTGGTTTCACTGCAGTCCTAGGGATTGGGATAGGAATTTCAAACCCTAAAATGAGATCAGAATGGTCAGGATAAACAATGACAGTCTTCACATTACAGGCACAGACACCTATTTGCCCCAGCTACAGGAAAAGCTGACTAAAGATATGCCTTTGCCAGAAGAGAGGGAGGCTGTTGTACAGTAAATAGAGTCAAGTTCACCATCACACTACAATCTACTTGATAGGGTTTTATTTTTCCTTTCCTTTTTGCTGTTAGCCAAAGAACATTTTTGCACTTATGTTTCATCCCATTTAAGGGCACACTATTAACCAAGATGATTTCCCAGGAAAAAGGCAAAGCACACACACAAAATCCCCTACATTTTTCCTACTGCTAATTTCAGCTCAATCAGAAGAATAAAAAAAACTCCACACCAGTATACTCATTATTTCTTTTCTTCGAGACAGATATGGTTGACTCAACCTGCAAAATTTCTAGATTTATCTATATAAAACCATTTATATAAACTCATGCTTGTGTATATAAGAAAAATCTGGTTAAATCAATACAAAACCCAGCAACATTCCTTCTAATTTTTTCATATGTTTTACTGAGGGAGAAACTTTGTGGGAAAGAAGCAATCTGCCCACCTGACACAAATATTTCCCCTTATATTGAAACATTATCTTCGGTTTGTTTGCTTTTAAAGACATCTCTTTTTTTGCTGATGTGTAGGGACTTGTAACAACTTGGTGAAACATAAATGAACTTGAGAAGCCTTCAAAGCTGCAAGAACAACATCATTCTTGGTGGAAAAATTCAGGAAAAGATTAATATTTTCTCCCAGTTCCACTGAGAAATCTGCTATTTTTTTTAATTAGTCATACTGTAGTAGCTTGGATTAGAATCTCCTAAAAGCTTTCAGAAAAAAAAAAAAAAAAACCTTGCAAATTTACTACTGATATTACCCATAGGTCTGAAGAAGATTTGAAGAATTTGACATTCATAGTCCATATGTTATGATGCTGAGTACAACTCAGGACATAACCTGTGCTCTTTAAGAGGATCCTATACCCGAAACAGAAAATATTTGTTTGCGAAAACATTTGCTAATTTTAGTTTAATTTAGCAAAAGAGGAGGGATATTAGAAGTGAATTTTCTGTAGGATCTGAAGAGAGAAGGGCCAAATTCTGTACTTATGAAATACAAGAGGTTCACAGTCATTATTAGGCATCAAAAAAAATCCACAGGATTACTTCATTGCTTTCACCTGAGATTCAACCACCTGCAGTGGAACTGCAGAGTTTTTTACTGTTGGTTGTGCCACCATGACTGCAGAGAAGGTTGCAGGGGAACAGGCTGAGGCTGTGCTCTGAACTGAGAGAGATGTGCCTAAGATCTTGCACGTTTTTCCTGTTGTCACCAAAATATCAAGGACTGGACCAGTATGCTGCAGGCACTCTTCAATAAGAATTTAGAGAAACATAAGCAAATCAAGCATAGGATATAAATCACTCTGCTTAAAGCCACTATTATCCTCACTGCTAGGGTCCTTAGCAGAGAGAGTTAAAGAATGGCCACAGGACCACAACCAAAAAAAAAAAAAGCTTCTTTTCTGGAGTCTCAACCTATCCATCACTGACTGTACCTTGTGAGAGCGATAGAGTCCAATAAACTCAGTACCAGTAGGCCACATTCCTTTAAAATATTAAAAGAGCAATGCTGCAAGTACTACAAACTAGAAGAGGATGTGAAGCTACCAGCAGACTACACTTAAACTAGAAGAGGAAAGTGACCTGTGTTTGTCCTTATTACTGTGCATAAAAAAAAAATAAATATAATCAGTGTAGCACATCCAAAGCCACTGCATTTTATCATCTGGGGCTTCATTTTTGCAGCCAAAGAAGGATTTATACTGACTGATTGAAAGCATTACCTAGAGTTTGTGCTATGTTTTATTTATTTATTTGCCAAGGAAGGCGGCTCAGTGCTCATTAGGTATTTATTGCGTTGACCAGTTTTATCAAGGCTTTTGAAATGCTATAAAACAGGCTAATCAGGTGGAGCAACATTTATATTCATGCTTACAGAGGTTACAAATGAATTGATCAAGACCAAGGAGGCTTTCAATGGAGGAGATTTTGCAGTCCAGTGCCTAAAGAAGCTGAGGTTCATCTACACATTACCTTCTAAGAGATATTAAATGGGAACTTCCCTGTGTGGAGAGAAAAAAAAAAAATCTGCTTAGCAAATTTCATTTTGCCCACAGAGGGTTGAAAACTTGCAACAGAAGGATTCCAGTATAGTGCAATGTAACTGGTACATCTCTGTAGCCTGTGGATGGGAACAAATAAGGTTTTATACTGATGATACAGTGGTACAAGTCATCTCGAAAGCCTCTGAGCACAGCCAGACCAAGGTTAATGAACTGCACATCTGCAAGTGCAAGTGTGACCAGTTTCAGCCGTGTTAGAGCATTTAGGAAGAGGCCCACAGGGAGTGCTGCCGTAAGAACACCAGGCAACTGTGGGCCCAGGGCAGAGCAAAGACACCAGATGTCATGCTCCCAGCTGGAACTAGAATATGTCAAAGAAGGCACGGAGGGAGGAGTACTTCATTTTGTGTACCCTACCAGTATTTTGCAGTATAGGGACTGCCAGCAGAATAAAAAATAACAGGGAGGTACTTTTTCATTTAATACTGAACCAAAGCCATTTTATGTTGTGCTTCAGGAATTGTTACCTTTCAGATCAGATGTAAATCCAACAGCCTAAGCCCAAGAATGATTAAATTAATCCTGATGCCCTGGCCATATTCACATTGAGGTAATTGCGATTTGCCTCTGCAAATTCCATCCTTTAACAGGGTCTAGGCAGACCAAAATCATACCTATGTAACATTACCAGCATGTTTATCTCATTCTTCCCCCAGTTCTGCTTTTCTTGTACTGGGACATAGTGAACTCATGCCTCTGCCAGCAGCAGCGTTGTTCTATGTCGTTTCACCAGTGGACAGCGCAGCAACACAGGCAGAGCAGAAAGAAAGTGGGTTTTTTGTGAATACCTAGATTATCTTCTTAGTGCTAAGAATTTCCTAAGTAAACCAAGACATACATGATAAAATGTTAAGTCAGAATCTCCTTAAGCATGGGAAGAAAAAAACCCAAAACCAATGTGACTTCTCGCAAACAGACCAAAAAGCAACTTCCTTGATGTGGAGCGATTGGCATGTTGCAGACACCAGACTGAATTGTGCAGGACCCTGGCACCAAACCCCCAGCTTCAAGACCTGGGGAGATGGTGTATTTACCACCTCCTTTCCTTTGGTCCAGTTTTTAGGTGAAATTATTATATGTTCAGGGATATTTTTATTCATTAAGGGTAGGCTTCATCTCTTGGAAATGAGAAATTTAAGTTGGTCATCCTGACACTTTCTCTGGACGATGGTAGAAAAGGCACTCCAAGAGAGAAAAATCATTCTTATGGAAATATTTAAAACATTTTCTGGCTCATACTTTGGAAGTTGTATCATCTCCTCTCCGCTCAGCAGGAGCTCAGGCACTATAGAAGAGGTGTTTTAATTCATCGAGGTATTTGTTCAAAGCAAGCGTAACAGAGACTGATCTCTCCATTCTCCAGAGCTGACAGCACAGTCCCTCCAACAGTCATGAGGGATGTGGGAAGTATTTGAAGAAACTTTAGCCAGCTGCATACAGTGCGTTGCATGAAACAGTATTTGCTGTTTTGCAAAAGTACTTCACTCACAGAGCAAGCAATCAATTGTACATACTTTCAGATGATTTAATTACCCACTTCTGTACTTAGAGTTTTTCAGCTTCTCCCTAGACACTGATGCTTGCCAGCTATTCATCTTCAAACATACATCATTAAATACACAGGGTGGAACGGCCTTTCCTTGACATTATTGTTAAATGGCACAAGGCAATAACCATCAAGTTAATACACAAAATCCCACAATATGCAAAGAAGAGAGGATGGGCAAGGGATGAAGCCTACAAACTGTGACCTGTTAGAAGGATGTTGGCTTCTGTTCAGGTTTCAGTAATCCATAGACCCAGGGCTTTCACTTTTACCACTTTGAGCTGGCACAAGTCAGAAAACCCAAGTCATCACCCTCAGGTCACCAGTCAGCAGATGCTAAACATTTCTCAGTTTCTGAGCAAGCAGTAAGTCTCTAATCTGCACACAATGCACTCAGATCGCTTAGTGCATAATGAAGTATCTTCTTTTTGCAACCTCATCTCTCCATTAGGTAAAGCATGAACAATTTTAAGGAGCTATTGTAAGTTATTTTTTTTCTCACTGCTGAGCTAGCATGGCCAATATATCATCACTCATATTTTTGTCCTTGTCAGTCAGAGAATTGCTGTTCAGTTCCTAGGTTGTAGATTATGAACAAAGGCAACTTTGAAAAACAAAAAAAGCCAGCTTCAAACCATTTGATCTTTCCTTTCATCCTCAGCCAACAGCAAACAACACTAAATTACAACAAAAAAAAATATCAGATGTTCACGCATTCAACAGAAGTGATCAGAGAATGTCACTGTCTTAATCCAAACATTAAAAATGCAACAATAAAAATGAGGTATTAACAAGGGACAAAAGAACCTACAGAGTACCCAGGAGTGTTCTTATTACCCACAAATCACTTTTAAGGTTATTGTGCTTTTTGAAAGTTCAGTCAAAAATCATTAATTTAATACAGAGCAGAGGCTTTCAACCAGAGACACACTCCTATGTTTTGTATGGTACTGATCTAGCTATAAAATTTGTCAAAATTGTATCAAAATTTATAAAACCATTCTTCGCTACGTTTCCAGAAGATGAAAAACACTCTACAGCTTGAACACTGGGTATAATTCAGTCAGTAAATATATTCATGTTCATCAGAAATCAAAAGTAGTAAATGAGGTTCAGCTTTGCACAAGATGGGTAGAAAAACATCACTTGTCTAATGGGAATTGTGTAGCTACCACTCTACCTAGAAGCATTTGCAATTTGAAGGCAACATGACAACTTGCTTTTAATCATTTCCCATACATGTTCCTGCTGATGAGACCACAGAATTTGCAGCCGCGGCTGATGGTAAAACACGGCCACAGATTAAATTTGACATTGGAGTAATTGGTACTGGATTCACTTCTGTACTAGAAAGAAGGTTCAAAGTGGTGCTAGAGCCTGGCTTTTGAAACAGAAGCAGGACAAAACTCTGCTATTGAGGGTGCTCAAGCTGCCTCTGTACTTCCACAGCAGTGGCACTAATTTCAGTAATTGTCTCTGCCTGATGTTGGTTGTAAGGTCACAATACAAGTCCCAGTAGGTACCTTGTTCTATTTACCCTCCACCAAAACAGTCTATGTAGGTCCCAGGCATGGCAACACAGTTTAGAGAAAGTTATGAAAGTAAGCAAAGAAAATATTGTCAGAAAAAAAAAAAAATCCTTATATCTTGGAACTCACGTATCATGGATAAACCCCAGGGTTACACACTAACAACGAGTACACCTATAACTTCAAGATTATAACTATCTAAGATCTTAACAGAAAAAGGGGAAAACCCACCCACAAGTTCCTTGAAAGCAATTCAGTCTCAGTGCTTTTGCAGTGGGTAGGATTTTGGGATGACTACTGTGCTGATGGGCAGACATCAGAGGTCAGAGATGCTCTGTATGCACGCCATTACCTGCAACACCATTTCATTGCAGCTGACATGTCTACAGTGAAGACTTCCAGCTGCCAATGTTTACTGAGCTAAAAAAGGTCAAAGAAATAAAACTGACCTTTTCATGTGGGCCTGCTGGGTAAACATGAGGCATTGCTAGGCTTCAAAATGGATTAAAGGGGGCAGCGGGAGGAAAGCTCATGCAAAAGCCTCCATGGGTAAAATCCAGCAGTGGCTCATCTACATTTAGTGAGATCAGCAGCAGTCATTTTGGCTCAGCTTTGCTGGATTTCAGGGTAGGACTTTTTGGCCAAGTGGCACATCTGACGACAGGAGTGGGTCTATGCTAAAGATTAGAAAGCTGTCCTGCTCAGTCACTGAGGAAGGTAGATCTGAATCAGGAACGCAGGCATACCCTGTACCTTGCTGTTGTCGACACTCAGGAGAAACACAGGAGCAGGGGCATTAGTCTTGCATTGGGTCCTTATTTCCCCACGGTCCTTCCTTTAGTAAGAAGGGAGCACTTACATTCTTGAGGTGAGGTAAAGAGGCTGCCTTGGCTTTGCACAGCCAAGCTTTTGTGAGTGAGCTCTTCCCAAACCCCAACTCTTCAGTGATCAGAATTATCCAGGCACTACCTCTCCTTTCAGCACTCAGCACCATATTGTCTCTTCTGTCCTTAACACTACTAAGACCTCTTTTAAAAGGCATCAGTATAACAGGGCTAGGGAGTGATAGTTACCAGATACACAGAACAAGGCAGAACCAGTATCAACACACAGCTTCTGTGGCTTTCTGTGGAAAACACTGAGCAACTCCAGAAAGCTGAAATTATCTAAAGGTGAGCTTAGGCCAAACGTGAGCATTTCTGAAAAATCCCAGCCCAAGAGGACGAGGCACCCACAACATGAAAGACTGCATGCAGTACGTTAGCAACTGCTGGGTGACGTCCTTGGAAAATCCCGACCATGGTTAGATACTAACAATTAGCACAATGCCAGGAAAGCTTGGCCTTTGAATACAAAGGAGTTTTGCTCTGTGCTTTCACAAGCTTTGGGTTTTTTTGATTTTTAGGAGGACAACTACCCAACCTGTAGTCACATGAGCATGAAGCAGGTATTATGGAGCCACAATAATTATGGACAGCAGCCAATAATATACAAGTTTCACCATTCCTTCTATTTTTTTTAAATACAGCAAAACACTGGCTCAAGAAGTTTATTCATCATAATTATACCATTCTTTAATATTACTGTATTAAATTTTGTATTTTTTGTGACTTAACAGCCTGCTGATATAAGTGACTGTCACCAAGTCAAACGTACAGAAAAATAAACAAGCAGGAAGAAAAATACAGGCTGACTGATAACTCATTTAACTTTACAACTGTCTTGCCATTTGAAGAGCACGTCTCTTCATAAGCCAGAGCAGTATTTCCTTTTGTGTGGATTTTTTTATTTTACTTTTTTTCCTAGAACATTCAAGTGCATCTTTAATGTATTATTCAAACAGAAGCAATGATTAATTAATCAAAACTCCGTTGTATAGGGAGAAGAAAACTGGGCTCTTGTGCAACACTCGGCCAGATGCTCCAACTTAAAGGGAATCATAAGGGAGGATGTGTCAGCAATAGTGCTTAATTATGCAATAAAAAATGATGGGATTTCAGAGACAGCTTTTAGGTTTTTAGCAGCATCTCTTTTCAGTACTTCTTTTCACCATATATAGGCTATGTGCCTCCTTCCTTATCCCATCTATCAGAGTTACTGCAGCAAAGAGCACTTGCTCACATCTCATGCCATCTGGCTTGCACAGAACAACCAGCACCTGGATTCAAAACTGACCTAAAATAGGTTGCTTTAGGTGACAACTGTCCCTCGTGTGCCTCAGTATTTTTTAAGTAAGGAATACAGACCTGTGTAACAGGTAAGGAATCAAACCTGGATTCGGGAGAGATGGTCTGTACTTTTGGCTTTGTTGAGCTATACGAGCCTCCTCATTTCTTGGTGGTTTTCTTTCCTCTCCCATGCTACAGCTTTTTAAGCTTGTGAATTAAAGATCACATAAAAAAAAAAGTGTGACAGAGCACTGGCACAGGCTGCCCAGGGAAGTTCTGGAGTCTCCTTCTTTGGAGACATTCAAAACCCGCCTGGACACGTTCCTGTGCGCTCTGCTGTAGGTGATCCTGCTCTGGCAGAGGGGTTGGACGAGATGATCTTTGAGGTCCCTTCCAACCTCTAACATTCTGTGATTCTGTGTTTTAAACAGAATCCATTATCCTAATCCTATCTAAGATCAGGATAACAGCAGTGCTGTTTCAGAAAAGGAACAAACTGTTCTCCAGATTTGTGGAGGGCATGACAGGAATCAATCTCATACCTAAAAAGAAAATGTATGCTAGGTACTAAGAGAAACATCCTTCTAGCAATAATAGTGAAGCACAAGAACATGTTATTGAGACTTCCTGTGAAGCATCTATTCTCAGTAGCCTGGACATCCTGAAGAAGAGGCTGGATGCAGCACCTCTGTCAGAAACAGTTCAGGTTGAGTTATTCTTGCCACAGTGCAGAGATGAGCTACATGATTCTCTCATGACCTCTTCCAGCTCTACTCTTCTACAATTCAATATTTTTTAAGAAGAGAAATTTACAAGTTTTAAATTGTCATATCTTTTCCAAAGCACTGAGCTCTTCACTGTTTCCATTCATGAAAGTATCTTCATCCATCTTTAAACTAATACGCAAGAAATTCATGCGCCATAAAATTTTTACCTTCTGGCTAATACTTCCAATCAGAAGTTAGAGGAAAAACATCAGCTAAAGGAAATGATTTATTTTGGGGTTTTGCTGTCATTTAAAACATGAGATAAGGTTTTAAGGGACTAAAAATAACATAATAAAAATAGGGAATGACCAACTGTTCACAGCTCATCAGCCCTAGATCTCAAAGGCCATCAACTCAGCTCCAACCAGTGCCCTTATTCCCCTTCAGAATCACTATCTGAAGCCCATAAATTAGCAAAATAAAAAAAAAATCACTCAATGTCTGGTTCAAGTGCATGCAAAATCTGAAGGCTGAAAACATACAATTTTGAAGCTTCATATTTTATTACACTTCTTTGTCTTGCCCTTCCTCCCTCCATATTTTGACATACCATTAGAAATCCTTCCCAAAAAGCACACCTTTCTGCCTCCACAATCACATGCCTTGTCAAAATGCGACATTGTGACATGTTAGTGACAGCAAGGGGAGTAGACTTGGGGAAGAGTTACCCAGAAAGAACAGACCACCACAGCAAAGACGGAGAAGCAAAAGCATAGCTGTCTACATTTGAGAGGCACAAGAGGAAAAGAAATTGCAAAAACATATGTAAAACTTTTAGCTCTCATCTAACATAATCTCATTTTTTTAGGCAATGGTTGATTCTTCCAGAAAATGCCATAGTCCCTTAGCCAAGCTCTCAATTGTACCAACACTGGACACACAGGAGACTAAAGATTCTCGCTGTCTACTGAATGACTGCAATTTAATCAGACCCACAGCCCTTAAGGTTAGGTTACTGTAATGGTGACATCTGCCTTTTTCTGTAATGCACATCAAAAAAATATCCTTCAGACTCTCACATTAAACCAAACATCTCCTTTGGGCTGGAAAACCTCTTGTAGAGAAGTACCAATCTTGGGGAAGGCTTTGTGAAATAGTGAATCTACCATATCCCTAAGATAACTTTTTCCAATGTTTACTTGGTCATATTGCTAAAACTGTTTCTAATTTAACTGCCTAAACGGGCAATATAATTTTTGCTTTTCCCAGGACACCATATACCTGTATGCAGAAAGATGCCATTACCACAAAAAAAAATATTTAAAATAAATACACAATAATACACAATATGAGTAAAAGTAACTGCTTGCTATATACTCTTCCCAGCTGGGAAACAATTGACAAAGACAAAACATCTCCCACTCAAGCTGCAGTTGGCTGGCTGTCCTGAATTTAAAGAGACAAGATCCAAGAGAATGCACTTAGAACAACAGCCAGTGAAACCAAAGTCTGTGGAAGAATGAAGCTAATTACACATTGTTGTTTGTTCTGTTCCTGAAAGCTGACAATTGCCAAGGACAATGATACAGAGGTATCTGAACCCACTGCACCTGAATTAGCCAATGCATCCAAATGGCCTCAGCTGAAAAGAACCAAGACCCTGGAAGGTAGGTGGCCCTCCTGCATGACTCTGCTCCTGAGCTAATTAGCCTTTTTTTTTTTTAGGAAGCAGGAATAATTAGTGTAATTTCAGTGTCGCACTGTGAAGGGCACATTACCTACAGGTACCTCTGCCTGGCACTGCGGTAGGCATACCTCGAGATCTGGACAGCTGTGCTGTTACCGGAGTCATGTCTGTGACATATTGATGCCTGCAAATTGCTAGATCCTTTTTAGAAATTTAATTTCCTTGTTTATTGCTACTCCTCCTGCATTTGCTCTTGGTTGTTACAGATTAAATATTTTAAGACCTATGCCATCAGGGCTTTGGATATTTCATTTTTAACACTCATGCTGACAGCATATGACAATGCAAATCGGGTTCTTACATCATTCTTCTTTGGATCCAAGGAGATTAATTTTACTTAATTCTAGTCAGGACAAAAGCTACCTTATAGACTTACCTATAGCCTGATCTTTTTCATGCCTGCGAGTTGGAAATGACTAGTTAGCAAGTGCTAGCTACACCGGTCCTTTAGTCAGTTGTGAATACTAGCAAGTCTTAATCCAGCTAGCCTAACTCCTCAAGGTTTTCAGCAGTTGGGGATCTCTCTTAAACTCCCTTCACTTCTCTAGTGAGAGAATTATGACAAGCCTAATCAAGCAGGTATATGATTTTGTCCTCTCTTCCAAGCATCCTCCCTCCTGCCCAAAGACATTGTGAGGAGTTAGCATCAGAGTCCAGAAAACCCTCAAACCAATACAGACAGCACCAAGAACCTTGAACTGATTTTCCTTCCCCTAATCAGTACGTACAGCTCCTTTTATGTTTGCTCAGGCACCTCTGTGAGGTGTATGACCTGAAGGTAGATCTGACTTACTCCAATTTGTCACACAGTTTTGCGAAAGAAATGACCAAAAAAAAATTATTAAAAACCCCACCAACATGTTCTCCCTTCCCAACAGAACAGGAAAGAAACCCCAAAAGCCAGAAAACAGTCATTACAAACCCAAGGCCCTCTTTCCATGTTTGAACATCAGAAGTTGGTGATGAAGATGGGGAGGGTAACAAGAAGACAGAGTAGCAATGCTGCAGATTCTCTAAGAAATTCAGTCCATGTTTGGCATCCTTTAAGGGAAAAAATAGAAATGCTTTTTCTTTGCTCCCTGTGGCATAAAGCTATTTAATTCTAGAATAAAAATCGCATCATCTTTCATCTAGGAGTGGGCAGAGGAAGGTTGGATTACAACAATCAGAAACCTAATGTCCAGAACCAGAGGCAAAACCATGGCTGTGTCCGCACTCATCAGGACTGGGGACAGGTGATAGATTTGGAGCTGAACCCACCTCCACAAAGCCAGATGCATCCCCAGCCTCACCTCATCCTCAGGCTAGCTCAGTTAGCATATGTCATGCTAAAATTACCAGAACAGACAAGCAAGGTGCCAGCTTTGCTCAAGGGCACCTTTGGCTCCCTATGCACACTTCAGTCAAGTAGGAATGACTTTGCACCTGAATTCAGATTTCTGTCGAAACTGCTGCTTTTGAGACAAAACCATGTAGCTGTCTCTGATACGGATACTGCACAGGTCATCTCTGCACATCCAGATGCAGGAAGGTCACAGCTGGGTGCAGTCATGCTGCCAAATGTCTACCATAGCCAGTTACCAACCAGTGATTGGTTCTCTTAATTCAAACACCTGATCCTTCCTACATCATCTCCCCTGCCAGCTCTGCAACCCAGTAATGAGATTAGTCTTCATTCCGAGGATCTAGGGTGGTCTTTGCCAGCTGCACCTGGCCTTGCACCCATTCTTTATCTCCATTTCCACTACGAAACTGCTTCAAGATAATGGAAGTGGCCCTTCATACTGGTCAAGGCTGAATGTTTAAAAATACATCACTTAGGACCTCTTTTTCGTCTTCCCTTCTGAGACCCCCAGTCAACCTTAGTCTCTGATTTTTGAATAGAGGAGGGTACCCACTTTCACAGATCTCCTGACTGTGCTCCTGTTATGACAGCCCAGGATGCTATCAGCCAAGGCAGGCACATGGCTTACGTTCAGTTCACTGTCTACCAAGAACCCCAAGTGCTTCTCTGTAGATGTGCTCCCCAGCCAGTCTATTCCCAGCCCATATTGCTGCTGGGGTTTATTTCACCCCAGGCTCAGGAATCCACAGTTGCCCTCACTCAGTTGGAACAGTTTGCTGTTGGTCCACTCCTCCAGCCTAAGACCCCTCTGAAAAACAACCCAGCCTTTGACCTCTTGACTAGTACCCTAAATCGAGTAGCATTTGGAAAGCGTCAGCCACACCAGCTTTTGTGTCACAGCCCATTTCCCCCTCACACACAGCTACTGAAAACTCCCTGTTAATCATGGCTTAGCTGCCTCCTGTACTGCCTGACCACATAACAGGAGCCATTCAAAATGTTAAAATATTTATGCTACACTCTCATCCTCCAGGAGCATGAATGAAATAAAGCATAAAAACCCTCACTCATCTATGAGGCAGAAAACCAGCATTTTATACGTTGCCTTTTAAAGTAAGGGTTCGCTTTCTCCCCGTGCAACAGCCAACATGAGCAAACAGAGAAAATCAGATGCAGCTTTGCTGAAGGTTTTTTAAACATTCTCGCCAGAGTCAGTGGTGTGTAGAAGCACAGCCATGCCACACCACATTGGAACGTGGCTTTGACCATTAGAAGCTTCTCCCAGAGAGGTTTGTCAAAATTGCCCTCACTTTGTTCATTACCCTTTAGCCCTCATTTCCAGTACACCTGACTGTATCACCTGTTCAGCATTTAATTACTCTCTCTTCAACCTGAGCTGAAGACTAAGGTTTGGCCTTAGACCCCTTTGTCTGCTCTGCACTAGCTCATTAAAAAGTTGGTGTTCTATGAATGCAAGACAGACAACAGGAGACAGAGGTACTTAGAGTTAAAACTGAAAATGATAAAACCACTCAGTGTACGCATATAACAAGATTGGTGTTTATTTCTAACCTTTCCAGATTAACACTTTTTGGCTCATCTGTCTTGAAATGTTTAAGTGTGGACAGCAATAGTATTCTGCTGGCCAGTAGCATTTCATGAGCTTCCTGAGCTTTTTTGAAAAAAAAAATTAAAAATTGAAAATCCCCAAAAGATAGGAAAGTAGGAGTATTTCTGTCAGACTTTCTTACCAACAGAAAAAGAGAAAAAACCCTGAGCTTTTCTTCATTTTCCATCTTATTCTTCTCTAAAGACAACTACAGGAAGCACTCTGGTAGCTCTGAAACGACCAACACTGAGCTTTCTCAACAAATGCTTCTGTGTCACAGTGAAAGCAACTTCCTGAGCATAAATTATTCATGTTCAAGGATAAAAGTATCAGAGTGGATAACCCAGAAGATTAGGACATTTCTTGCACAGAACTTTTCTCCTTCTTCAGGGCAGGCAGTTTTGGTTATCTGTACCTAAGATTTGCCAAGAAACTTAAACTCAGCCAAGACATCTAAAGGTCTTGCTTGATCACTATTTTGCCTCTCTCTTTATTACTGTTCATCATACAAAAAGCTGCTTTGACATTTCCACATCATTCATTCAGACCAGGGATACAAACACAGAATTCAAGGGTTTCAGATAATCAAACACCAGCAGACTCCAGACTGGTATTACTACCAGATGGGAGATGGGCAATTGAACTCACTTTGGACCTTCTTAAATGCCAGCTGAGTGGCACAGTGGAACCAGTTTTGGTCCTGTTTTTTTTAGGAGGCAGGAGGGGCTGCTTTTTTCATCATCTGCAACGTTCTTTGAGTAGCTTGAGAAGTTTTTAATGTTCTGTAATGGATGCTATAAGCCAGTGATGAAAAGTATAGTTGCTCAGGGTTACACATACAGGGGAAAAGGAAGAAATAACTAGAAATGGGATGATATCTTTCCCTGAATTAAAAGATATCAACTGAGGGAAGAATAAGTTACAGATTCTCCCTTTATGTGAATGAGGCCATACATTTTTAGATAGAATAGGGAGTTCTGCTTTCCCTTATGTACTCCTATTTACGATTCAGATCCATTAAAGTGGCCAAAGAGGTGAATCAGTTCCCAATCTGAATTAGCGGTCAAATTCAGTAATTTCTGCATTTTTTATAAATCTAGAAATTTTCTATAAATGTAGTCTAACCCCTGGCTAAGACACACTCCCAGCTGTCTGCAGCTAGCCTCTGGGCTGCTTTTTCAAAGTTTCTCACTTTGTATTTTGATGCATGATTCATACGAGATACAATTTACCCGCTCATTAACTTGCCTAGAGTAGAGATGGTTAGACACTATTAGGTCAAAAGCATTTGAAAAGTTTGCTTCTTTTTGGTTGATCTATTCAGCGAATCAATATTCTTCCTACTCAACCAGTTCTACTCTCAAGGGAAGTCAGATGTTCATGGCCCTGACCTTAAATATTGGCCCTTAGCCCATCACTTAAAATGATAGACAGTAATTACAGAATTGGTGGACAGAACTGTCAGCTCGGGGGGGGGAAAAAGCACAAAAAATACAGGGAAGTCAAAGATGATTGGAAAGAAAACATGGATACACTAAGATCTGGCTAACAGGATCTCTCACTAAGAGGATAATATAATGTATCTTGCCTCTGATAACAAATGCACTGGAACTGATATTTTTATGAAAACCTATGTATGTTTCAGGCTGGAAGTTCTGAATATAAATAACTTTGATTCAATTCCCTATATATCAGACACATTACCCCTTCTCTCTTCAGCTGTGCTGGTGAAACCCTTGGAATCTCAATCACTTTTGTGTTACTGCTTTATTTATCTTGGTGTCACCGAAAAGATACTGCCACTTGCTGGTATGAATTCATATTCTATATTCTAAGAAGAAAGCACCTTGAAAGCTCTGGTTAGCAGTACTGTCTCATTTGAGACGAACAAGACTGCTTGCTTTGTTTCCCCTTAGTAGTTTTCTTGAAGAAAATAAGCACTAGAGTGGTCACCTGAACTCTTCAGTATCACAGAAACCACATTCGAACAGTTCAAGCTTCAGAAACTTTCAGTGATCCCACCTACCCACTTCATCAAGACTTGAAAAGGACTAGTCTTTCACAGACAGGTGCTCAACCTCCCAAAAGTCACACAGCTCTGAGATATTTCCTTCTGTGCTTCTAGTCCTCACTTTTGAAAGAATTAAATTGCAGCTACAAATTTCTAAACCAGAACGGAAAAACATTCTCCCCAGCAAGTCTGTGCCTGGTAAATGTTATTTTTGGAATAATACAGTTTGCAAAAGAGACCCCCTAATCCAGCCTACAAAGCAAAAGCTGTGCCTCAGTACTGCTAGAAAGTGCAGTACTGCTACAGGCATTTTAATACACAGCAATGCTGCTACCTGCCTCTGAGACCAACAAAACTAATCAATGAAAATACAAAGCACGTTCAGGACATATTTCCTCCTCCTCACCAACAACTTATGCCATGAAATGCCCCTCACATAATCCATGGCAGAAAAGCCCTTTGTTTCCTATTGGCCTGTCAGCTTACTGTCACACCAGCAAGCAAGGCTTTGGAGCAGTGTAAGTGAAAAGCAGAGGCTTTAGAGAGGTCTGTTAAAACATGTTTGAAAACAAATCCCATTAGCAACTTGAGAGTTTGTTCAATAAGAAATGGCAAATGCGTAGACTTTCTTGTTTTGATGATACCTTGAAAGGCGACAGCCACAATTTTGCAAAACAATGCCCCCTTTTCCAAGACATTTTCTGCACACTCAAGAGAATTTCTTAACAAAAAGCAATTACTCTGAGCTCAGTATAGGTAGCCTAGTAGTGCTATTCCTGGTCAGAGAAAAGCATGGAAAAGTAGCATTTTTCAGTACTCATGTGAAAAGACACATCTGTGAGCATAATGTGAAGGTGTCTGGTTTTGCTGTAATTATGTTTTACTAGGAGCAGGGAAAAGGAACCAGCCTGTCCATATTTCTGAAAAGAATCTGAAGGTTCAGTAAATTTGACCTGAAAAGGCACATAGGTTCTTAAAGATTTTTCACTAAATCATTGGTTGTGACAATAACACCTAGAACATCGTGGACCTCGATGCATGTGTACATCACCGCATCAGTCGCTTTTTTGTTACCTCCCACAGAAGATATTTTGACAATTAACCTAAACATGTAGTCCCCCCCAAACCCTTCCTGACCTTTGCTATAAAAGGGGAATTCAGTGACAGTGAATTTAATTTGCTCTTCCAAGTACTCAAAGTGAACTGAGGTTGACAGGCAGGGAAAAGAAGATATTGCTTTGCCTGAAGTGGTTCCCCTGCCACTGCTCAAAGCTCTTCCATGGTGCTTACCTTTCTGCTTTGGAACTAAACAGACAGAGTCACACTGGAGACTGGAGCACTCAGTTGGCACATCATGCATTTCTAGGCAAAAGACTTATCATGTGCCTTCCCCAAGGTGATCTCCATCCACGTTTTCCACAATTCGTGCAGACCAACTTTTTCAGACAGTTTGCAATGCATTCACCAAGCGGCCATGAGCCCCTCACCTGCAAAATTATTTTATATAAACTGCACAGCAACAATTAGTCTGAGTTCTTTTGATGGACAGGTGTGTCCTGCGGTATGTCTCCACACACTTGGCTACAAAACACTACTCCAAGGTCTCCTTTACACCTATCATATATCATTATAACCTTGTTTATAAATCACTATAGCTAACGCAAGAAACTTCGTATGAATATCATTACAACTCAGCATAAGGTTGTATTTTGCTTCTGTCTCTCATTCTGATATACCTATGAAACTACCACAGAATCACAGAATGTTAGGGATTGGAAGGGACCTCGAAAGATCATCAAGTCCAATCCCCCTGCCAGAGCAGGAATGCCTAGATTATGCTACATGGGAACGTGTCCAGGCACATCTTGAATGTCTCCAGAGAAGGAGACTCCGCAACCCCTCTGGGCAGCCTGTTCCAGTGTTCCGTCACCCTCACTGAGAAGAAGTTTCTTCTCGAGTTTAACCTCTTATGTTCCAGTTTCAGCCCATTACCCCTTGTCCTATCAGTGGTTGTCACCGAGAAGAGCCTGGCTCCATCCTCATGACACTCACCCTTGATATATTTGTAAACATTAATGAGGTCACCCCTCAGCCTCCTCTTCTCCAAACTAAAGAGCCCCAGCTCCCTCAGTCTTTTCTCATAAGGGAGATGCTCTACTCCCTTAATCATCCTAGTTGCCCTGTGCTGGACTCTCTCCAGCAGTTCCCTGTCTTTCTTGAACTGAGGGGCCCAGAACTGGACACAATATTCCAGATGGGGTCTCACCAGGGCAGAGTAGAGGGGAAGGAGAACCTCTCTCGACCTACTAACCATCCCCCTTCTAATACACCCCAGGATGCCATTGGCCTTCCTGGCCATAAGGGCACAGTGCTGGCTCATGGTCATCCTGCTGTCCACCAAGACTCCCAGGTCCCTTTCCCCTGCGCTACTCTCTAATAAGTCATTCCCCAACTTATACTGGAACCTGGGGTTGTTCCTACCCAGATGCAAGACTCTACATTTACCCTTGTTATATTTCATTAAATTTTTCCCCGCCCAACGCTCCAGCCTGTCCAGGTCTCGCTGGATGGCAGCACAGCCTTCTGGCGTGTCAGCCACTCCTCCCAGCTTGGTGTCATCAGCAAACTGGCTGATAGTATGCTACACTATTGCCACATAGTGTAGCCCATGATTGCTGTGCCTTCCAATTACTATCTCTACAAATAAAAGAACTTGAATTTGAAATATTTACCAGTAGAGGCTGATATTTTTTGACCCAATGTCAGCTTTAACTTACCATGTAAGTTCTGACTAGCAGATACAGCATTTTTATTTCAAGTTATGAAGGCTGTTTTTTTAAAAAATAAAAAGTATGTAGAGAAAAGATGTCATTGATAAGTTCATTTTTAAAACTATACAGTAGAATGCTTAGGACATCAATTATAACATTTTTCATATACCAATTATATATCTTTAAATACATTAAATATTTTAAGTGTGTGATTAGCTGTACTTAAAATTACCTTGCCTGTGGCAAATTTTTCCTAGGTAATCATGTTCAGAGTAAACAGCAGGATTAAAACAGCAAGTTTGTGCTGTTTTGTTTTTTTTTTCATCTTTGACACTTGTTACAAGGATTACAACAGCTCTGTTATTTCAGCAGAGAGGATTTTTTTATTCAATATCAAGCAAGTCTATCACAGGTCAGTTTGAGCATGGATTTGCTTTTAAGAAATGAGCAGAACTGCTTATTCATAACAAGTGCCAACTGTACTTCAGATATCTTTAATATTTACCTTTACATGGCAGTGTTACAGAATGCTGGAAAAGTACCATCCCTTGCCTGAAGATGTATAGCTGGCTTCTGGACTGCTGTCAGCCTCAATAATGAGAGTAGGAACAGAAAGCCTCAGTAAGGTGGCAGATCTTCAATGACCCCTCTCTTCCAACTCTGCGTGTAAGTGGGTGATTAAAGCTGGACTCTATTACAGAAAGATCTCCAAGGTTCTAAATATGATGGTGACTGAATGGCCCTTTATCTTCCTGATCTAAGAGTGCAGTCTAACTTTCTGTCTTTCAAGCAGTTGATTTTCCTCAGCTATCTCAATAAAATCCTTTGAAACGGCTGGTCCAAAAGGAAGAACATCTCACCTGGCCAAAGAGTTGTGGTAAGGATAGACATGCAGTGAGGGAAATCACACCTGCGGATTTTAAGAAAGAAGTCTCTGCTACCCTTTAAATTCACGAACAAACAAGAAAAACATGCAAAAAATCAGTGTTAATAGAATCAGTAGTAACAGCCTGTCTCCTAGCACTATGCCAGCACTTCAGAGAAGATCTGTGCAGATACAGTCTCTAAGAGATCTTAGGTCATTCGGGGTGTAGAAGTCACTATTCATTTTCTACAGTACATTGTACTTGTTACTTTAGACAGAATTCATCCAAGATCATTTTTGTTCTCTAAATGCTTGTTGTCCAGCCTGACCTCCTGGCGCAGACTCCTGCTACACTCAATGTAGGAAGACATGCAGCTCCAAAGGGCTCTCGTATGTCTGTTGGCACAGAGCCTGAAACATCCACCCTGCAGCCAGTAAATCTGACATGTCCCAGTTGAATACAGACTGATATTAAATACTAAATAAAATACTTCTAAAAAAAAAATGCTAGCACCTTTGCAATGCAGAGCCATTGCTGGGTATTTATACCTAATAGTTACACTTGACAGGCTTCCCAGTTGTAGGATTACTACTTCACCCAGCATCCCCCACACTATGTGAAACTCAAAACCAGTTGCACATCAGTGAAAGACAGCAGCTTAAACATACAGTTTGGTCTAGCAACAACCACACTTGAAGATCAATAAAGATTTTTGAGGCCAAGAAAGAGCAACACCCCAGCACAGGACAAGCAAACAGACACTTCTGGATTTGATCTCAACTTACCTTTCTCACAGCCTTGTACAATTCAGCAGTATCAACATCACAGCAAGAGTAGAGTCAATGAAATGTCAACATACGCAAGCTAAGTTTGAGAAGAATTCCCAGTTCCCACTGATGTTAGCAAGAAACTTCTCTTACAAGGTTAACTCTTACTTCAGCACCTAACCGCACAGAGTGATATTAAGGCCTTATTGCCTCGACTAGGAACTTTTGATATACCTTTAGCTTTGTAATCAACATAACAAGGACAATTAAATTTACTTTATGCTTTTTAGGGAGCTGTGTGGAGTCATTAATTGCCCTTTACCATGAAGATCAATGCTATTCTACATCCAGTTAGAAGGCAATCGTAAGGCCAAGGAGAAGCAGCTTTAAGACAGCTGTAACTGATCAGAATAGACTTGAAAACAGGAAAAAACAACCTCCTGCTGGATTACTAAAACAGGTGCGACACAAACATTTTCAGAAGATGGAAGGAAAAAAAAAAGTGGAAGACACTTGGAGAAGAATACAAAGAGAAGCCACTCCTGCTCTAAGTCAAAGACTACATACTCTGGAGAACTTGTCTCAAAGCTCTGTTTGGCTACAAGATTTCCTGTCAAAGCTTAGTCCATCTAGTTTTCATGTACTTCTGTTCCACCTTCCACTCCAAGAGAGATGAAAGCACTGCCTTTGTGGTATCATCTTTACAGGGGATGGTAAAAATTATTAGCCTTATTTCACATGAACTTCAATACTCATTGTAATCTAGCTAGGACTACCAGAACTCTGCATGACCTCTCTTCTTGCAAAAAAACTCAGTGAAGATGCATCTTTGCCTTTTTTAAAAAAAAACACAACAAACAAACAAAACCGAACAAACTCTCTGAACATCACACTCTCTTGGAAGAAGGGATCTAACTCTGATATCTGCAGAATCTAGGACACAAAGCCTGGACCACAATCACAATGCGAAGAACAAACCCAAAAAAGGGCCTTATGTGTACCAGAACTTATGCAGAAGCTCCTTGAAAACCAAGTATTCTGTGTGAATATTTTATTCAGCAGCATTTAATTCATCAGCAGCTAAGAACACAGTAAGTTTAACTCTGAAAATTAGACAAAATTTTTATTATCAAGTGATAAAATTACTTTTTGTCCCACTTTGCTCCCATCATTCCTGTCTCTGCCAAGACTGAATCCCTTAGAAACTTTTCTTATGAAATGTATTCACTCTAAAATAATTCTCCCAAGGAATAATTACTAAGAAAGAACTTCCATCTATATTTAATTAAAGTTGGAAAAAAAAAATCTTACCATAATCAAAGGTAATTTAGACCTTCTACCAAGAACTTAGCACATATTGCCAATGATAAATTTAAGGAAGTAGCCTGGGTTGAGTCCATCTTCTCAACAATTAGAAGTGTGGAGAACTTTCTATTGTATTTCAAGAAAGAGTTTCAAGTGAGAAGCAGACTCAGCAATGTTTCATTCAGCCTCTTAACCTAATGAAGGCCTGATCTACAGCTCATTAAGAGACAAGAATCATTCCAATAACCTTTGTGAGCTTTGTATCAAGCCCTTTGAGAAAGCAATAATTTCTTTTTGTGACATTTTCAGACTAGCAAGGGGAAAGCCATCTTGCCATCAGCATCAACAGTAAAGTTTATACTTTGCAATGAGGACTGGATTTCAAAGGATGTTTGTTCCTCACTCAAACTTCAGATGTCTTTGTGGAACAAGAGATAACCGACTTTAAAAATACTAGTCTCCTCATCAGGCATAATAGCTAAGTGCCATAGCAAGGTTAGCCCCATGCCATGTTGGTGAAAAGTGTGATAATGGATGGAAGTAGGTGAACCGATGTACAGTGCAATACAGACCCAGTCCAGCTCACAAGCTCACCCTAGGGGTAAGCACTGCACACTTAACAGGAGAAGCGCATGAGAACTACAAAGCTCAAGAAGCATTTTGGCTTCCTTTCAAGCTGAATCATTTTTACCAAAAATTTGAGGGCATTTATTTACAAGTTATGCTTGGGGATTTTCTCCCCTATTTTTTTCACTACAGTTTTCTTTGGAAAGTTAGCACTTCTCACATACATTAAAAGAACAAAACACATTTAAAAATGGGTTTGTCACCCATCCAGGAGCCTTCCATCACTGTGCTGAGTTCCCTACAACTCCAATAGTAAGGCAGACCTGGTTCAACACGTGATGCCTTCTCTGCACTACTGTTGTCAGCTCACTTGTTTTCTGTTTTAACATTATTCAGCACCTCACAATGAGCTGCTGCCCTTTCATACTGTGACATGCTGCTGGATTTGTACTACAGTGCTATTTGGTTTCCATTTAAAAAAGAAGAAATCGAGGGGTTCATTCTATTTTTAAACAGACAGGTTGCTTGTATCTTCAGAAAATAAAAGGCTTGAACACCCTCAGAAGCAAGACTGTTATTTTCTATTTTCTTTTTAAATAAGAAAATAGATTTTAGTATGGTTGGGTTTTGTGGGTGTTTTGGTTTGTTTTTTTTTTGCTAGATTTCCGAAAGAGCATTCAGTGTTACAGTGCTGAATCCAAATAGTTGCCTCTCAAGTAGAGTGGACAGGGTGCAGAATTGGAAAACTAGGATGAGCAAGGGACTGCTGGTAATCTGGGTATATCACAGAATCACTGAGGCTGGAAAAGACCTCTGAGATTGTTGGTGTTGGGTCATAGGCTGGACTTAATAATTTGGCTAGACCCTGGCACTAAGTGCCACACCCAGCCTTTCCTTAAACACTTCCAGGGATCGTGACTCCACCACTTCCCTGGGCAGTGCATTCCAATGCCTGATCACCCTCTCAGTGAGGAAATGCTTCCTGAGATCCAACCTAAACCTTCCTTAACGCAGTTTCAGGCCGTGCCCCCTTGTCCTGTCACCGGTTGTCTGGGAGAAGAGCCCGACACCCATCTGACTACAACCTCCTTTCAGGCAGTTGTAGAGAGCGAGAAGGTCCCCCCGAGTCTCCTCCAGGCTAAACACCCCCAGCTCCCTCAGCCTCTCCTCATAGGACTTGTCCTCTAGTCCCTGCCCCAGCCTCGTTGCTCTCCTCTGGACCCGATCCAGCACCTCAAGGTCTCTCTTGCACTGAGGGGCCCAGACCTGCACACAGGGCTCGAGGCGAGGCCTCCCCAGTGCTGAGCACAGGGGCAGAATTACATCCCTGCTCCTGCTGGCCACACTGGTCCTGATACAGGCCAGGATGCCATTGGCCTTCCAGGCCACCTGGGCACACTGCTGGCTCATGTTCAAGCGGTTGTCAACCAGTACTCCCAGGTCCCTCTCTGCTGGGCCGCTCCCCAGCCACTCCTCCCCCAGTTGGTAGCGCTGCAGGGGGTTGTTGTGGCCAAAGTGTAGGACCCTGCGCTTGGTCTTGTTGAACTTCATCCCATTGGCCTCAGCCCATCGACCCAGCCTGTCCAGGTCCCTCTGCAGTGCCTTCCTACCCTCTGGCAGATCAACACTCCCCCAGTACTCATCCCCAGGTCAACACTCACCACACACTGCACCGATCTGCTGGATCTCACCTGGATGTGAGCCCTCTGGGACAGGTTGCCTTGTCAGGGGACTTTCATCACCTAAAGGCACTGTTCTAGTTGTCTAGTCAGACTCCCCCTCAAGGAGTTTAAAGCCATCTCTTCAGGTACAGTGCAAATAATCTTTATTAATCTGTAGAAATCTCAGGGTTTGGATTCTTCCTTTTCTTTGAAATTTCACCCACTCATTCTTCCAAACCTTTTTGTTTCCTCTGTCCAAACATTCCCTACGCTCCTCCCTCTGCAGACTATCCCCCTGCACATGTCCCCCTTCATCTCCTGCACACACCTGGGATACCTAAGCTCCAAAATTTATTTTGGTGGTTCTGTGTGGACAGGAGCAGTTATATTTACAACCCAAAGACCCATGGACAAGGCACAGCCAGGCTGGAGTCTCTGGAAATGGAGCACTCCTGGTTGATTGCCAACCATGGCTTCCTTTCAAATGGCTACAGCAGCTCACTCTCAGCAAGTTGAAATCCTGAAGCAGAAAGGAAAAGTGCACATATTGGAGACAGCATCTGCAGATTCCTTGTCTCATCCAGCAGGTGATATTTAGAGGCCAATTTTCTGAGCAGTTGTTTTGTTAGTAACATTTACTGAAGTATGTTATGCTTTCCAGGTAAAAAAAATAACACAAAAAACCCCAACAGGCACAAACATTGCTATAGCACCATGCCACATGCTTTGGATATAGGATTTGCAAGACAGCTGAAATGGTAACCTCTGTTCCTCAGCTATTCTATCAATCCAAGCTGTTAATGCTGCACACACATGAACAGAATCCAAAACCAACGCCAAATCTGTTAGAGCCGAGCCAGCTCCCCATCATCAGAGCTAGGATTTGTGGCAGCTTAGGATCAACAACTTGAAGATTTAGTTTGAGCAAGCAAGATTTACAATTTGGAAGCACTGGAATTCTAGGGGACATGGCAGATTTTCAAACCAAAACCCCAGATCCTAGCTCTTTAAGCTGAGAATAGTCAGCATGTGTATTAAATTTTCATGGCTATCCAGAGGCACAGTATTCTCTATGCCATCACCATATGGTGATATCTTCCACAGCCACCTAGCAGCAGAGCTCCCTACAACATGAAGTCTCAAGCCAAGTAACCTGGCTCCTGCTCCACCGATTCTTTACACAGAATCACAGAATACTAAGGACTGGAAGGAACCTTGAAAGATCATCTAGTCCAGCCCCCCTGCCAGAGGAGGACCACCTACAGTAGCTCACACAGGAACACATCCAGGTGACTTTTGAATGTCTCCAGAGAAGGAGACTCCACAACCTCCCTGGGCAGCCTGTGCCAGGGCTCTGTCACCTTCACCGTGAAAAAGTTTTTTCCAATGTTTTTGTGGAACCTCCTGTGTTCCAGCTTGTATCCATTGCCCCTTGTCCTGTCATTGGACATCACTGAAAAGAGCCTGGCTCTGTCCTCCTGACGCTCACCTTTTACATATTTATAAACATTAATGAAAGTCACCCTTCAGATTCCTCTTCCCCAAGCTAGAGACCCAGCTCCTTCAGCCTTTCCTCATAAGGGAGGTGCTCCACTCCCTTCATCATCTTTGTGGCTCTGCGCTGGACTCTCTCAAGCAGCTCCCTGTCTCTCTCGAGCTGAGGAGCCCAGAACTGGACACAATATTCCAGATGTGGCCTCACCAGGGCAGAGTAGAACCTCTCTCAACCTACTAGAAACCACTCTCCTCCCTCCTACCCATTTTGGACCATTTTTACGGGTGAATAACTGCTGGGCCACTGAACGTTCAAAACCAGCTTCTGGATTGCACATACTTCCGGGGATCCCACTGAGCCTCTGACCCTGCTGAGGCTGTCGCAGTTGTGGTACCTGTATGAAGATGTCTGACATGCAAGGCCATGGGGGCCAATACTGATCCTGCAGAATCTTAGCAGCATTCCTCTCCTAAAAGTAAAATTCAGTCCCTGAATAGGGCCAAACTGACCAAGCTAAGCACTTTTACAAATGCTAACTTCATATGAGGATATATACACACAGTAAATAAGCACCCTGTTGTGTTCCTAAGCACTGCTCTTCGCTAGGAGTCCCAACATACTTCAAGGCTAAGTCACAGACTTTTGCCACAAATAGAAAACTGAGGCACCAAGACAAACCAGCTTGTTTTCTGCCATCAGACATGCATAACTGTAACCTATAATAAAACTTCATCCAGTTGAAACCACCAAGAAGAATATTCTCAAAAAAACACTCACAATCAGAGTGTGGCAGAAGCTTTATAATGAGTGGTCTTGACTTCCTCCTAACTGACCTTCATTTCTTTATTTAGAACATTGCTGAATAGTGGTTTGGTTTTTAATTTAACTGGCTGAGGGTTTGGTTGAGTTTTTTGGTACACTGAAGTGCCCATCTTTAGAAAATGCTGCATCATTTAAACTTTCCAGAAGGACTTGTTTCAACAACAGAACAGAAAGTGCATTTAATTTTCCCCATTTGGGCAGGAGGAGCCATCCTAGTCTCTTTCTCAGGCTAGGACAATGAAGAAAATGAAAGATAGTCATTTGCCTGATACCATGTTCCACTAGATACCTTTAAGCTTTCCAAAATACTTCCCTTCCTGATGTGCAAGGCTTGACAACAGCAGCTACGTGTTGAGTACATAAGAGCACAGGGCCACCTGACAATCAAGTGTCCATGGCAAGACAGACTCTTGTTAAAAGCTATTGCTTTACATCAGGTTTCTAGGGCACATCTGTGGCCTTTTCCCCACAATAAGATCTGCTGCTCCCATTACAGCAGGTCAGCAGAACCCACCTGTCCAAACAACAGCAGTTCTCTGTGAAACGCATGAGGCTGTAGTCTGGCTGAGTCAAATTCAGCCCATGCCGACAGACACTTCTGCTGGACTGTTACACCTGCTGGAAGGGGTCCCACTCAAGGGGTACCTGAAAGGAGCAATACGGGAAAGACTCGGCAGCCTGGGCAAGACCAAGCTCACGTGCAGCATCTGAGAGACACAGAGCTGTCAGGGCGGCTCAGGCTCCTCACTCCTGCTGACCCCTGGTGCAGCAGTGCCCTTGGTGGCCACAACAAAGCTCTAGAGCAGCCTCCAAGCACTGTTTTCCTATCTGAGATGCAGTGAAGGACTCATGTCTGCAAGTGGACCCCAGCAGGTAAAACTGTATTGAGCCACATCGAGACTGCCAGCCTGGGCAAGCTGCTCCACTAGTTATTTCATAGGACAGACGCACCAGTCAACATCTGCTTCCCACTGCTAGAAGCCCACTGTTTTGTAGGGTAACCACCTTTTGATTAAGGTGGCCTGGAAGATAGGACAATTTACCACATGGGCAAAACTAGTTTGGCTACAAAGAAAGAGTCAGGCACTGTCACTGGCAGAGATCTGAGCTCTCCTAACTTCCTTGTCTGCAAAAGTAAAAATGTACAGTTCATTCCGAGACAAAGGCTCAAAGCAATTTCACTCGGAGCACAGAGCAATTAGGTTAAACACAACGATTGGATTTTCTGCAGATAACCTGTATCGCCCCAGAGTGCAGCCTAGTGGCTACCTCTCCCCAGCACCACCATCTCAGATGTCTATTTCCAAACCAGGGTTCCTGCATGAAGCATAGTTAAGCAATTACATGAAACACAGTCAGACAATCTAAAGACTACTAAGTTTGGAGAAAAAAAATGCAGAAAGATGTACAGCTCGGAGCATGGTGGAAATCTGTTACGAGCCTTCTGGTTAGTTTTCTGACATATAACACCACCAAAATGCAGCCACTCCTGCTTTGAGCATAACCAAATTCAAATGAATACAAAACAGTTTCTGCTGCTTCCAAGGCAGAGACATTGCAAGCAAGTCAGAAAGGAAAGTTTTCTGCCAAGTTATTGGGTTCGTTTACAAGGAAAACTTTTTTCCCCATTCATCTTTCCAGACTTGGTGGGCAATCTGGCACTCTCCAATCCAGCTGTCCAGCCTGCAGAGCCAAAGGGAAGCTCAGCTCTAAGGCAGCAAAGCGATTTAATAACCAATTGCAAAATGCTTCTATCAAATAAAAGCCTGCCCCTTAAATTGTTTGAAACATTTTTCATGTGCAGCTTCAATCCAGGAAATTAATCAAAACAACACAAACAAAGGGAGATTCAGCTTTTGAACAGTAATACAAATATATGCAGGCAATCCAAATAATTCTTGCTGCTTTAATTCCCTAGAGACGCCACTGCATATATTACAAAAAGCTTAGATAAAAGTCTGTGTTTCCAAGCAATGAAATCGCTGCCATAAACATTCTTGGATCCATTTTTAGAACTACTATAAAATAGACCATCTCTGTCTTATTTTGCTATCAGGTGTGCAGCATTTCTGTGAGCATCTTGACACTCTGTATCACCTCTCCCTTTACCCCGGGGCATCATTCAGAAGTCTTTAGGCTCAATATCCAGGGCCATGTCCCCAGCGCACCTTGGTCACCCTGCCCACATTAGCTCCCAGCTCACCTCCCTTTACATCCATCATGACTTTACTTGCAATCACAAGTAATTTCCAAGTATAAACCATCCCTTGTCTGTCATCTGCCACATTGGGACCTTGTTTTAAGCTCTGGACACTTCTTCAGTATGAATACCAATGCAAGCTTATGCTAAACTTCTGGCATTTCTGAAGCGTTCATTAGCACGGTGTCCAGATATTAAGCAGTTAAAGAGCTGTTCTGAGTTTCCTCATTTCATACTCTGAGCCTCATTAAAGCAACATTTTTTCTTAAGACACTTTTTTTTGATTGCTCTTCAAATATTTGAAGAAAATCACTAATCGGTTGGGAATTTTGTGGTGAAAATATTCTTAAAATGAGTTTTCCACAGATCATTTTCAGATCCTTTTCCTTTTCTCCCTTCTGCACCTAAAAGGGTTTTTCTTCCAAAGAAATAAAAAATAAAAATCAAACCAATACCTGCATAGTGAAGCTGACAAGTGGCATCCAAGCAAGCTAATGGAAGTAGAGTGCCCCCATTTCTTCCTGCCAGCTACACAACCTTCTTTCTTTTAAGTATACTCATGGATTTCTGTGGAGACAGCCCTGCCTGCCTCCATCTCTGGCAATGCACTTGGAAAGCTCTTCTTGGCCCACACTTTCTATCTGCAGACAGATTGGGAATAGAACACGAAGCTTCTAAGCAAGCAGCAAGAGAGTTATATTGCATTTCAGTTCTCCCCCAAATTTCTTAATGCCTTGGAACAAACCTCTTCACATACTGCTAATTATTTTAACGTTAATGAAAGTAATGCCAGGGAGCTCTACTGGCAACTGGTCCTGAGCAGCTCCTATATTGGCTGTGCTTAGGGTATTGTCAATACTGTATCCACACACAAACCAATTGTTAGAGCTTTTGCTCAGTAATCACATTCTGCATTAGCTTATAGGGAGCTTTAGATTCAGAGGCCATCAGCAGCTACATCATCAGAACACTAAAGTGTTATTGTGCTGTTTTCTATAATCTCCCACATGAGAAAACAGTCTTCTCAATAAAATGCTTTCCTGTTCTACACTTTTGACCAATGTGATTTTCTAAGTGAAAGCACTGACAGTACATATTCATAAGACAGT
Organism: Trogon surrucura; assembly: GCA_020746105.1. Classification (NCBI taxonomy): domain Eukaryota; kingdom Metazoa; phylum Chordata; class Aves; order Trogoniformes; family Trogonidae; genus Trogon; species Trogon surrucura. The sequence continues at coordinate 11,914,714 of CM036621.1, read as the reverse complement.
GTATTTAAATATGAAAAAGCTGAGCAGGTACAAACTACCAGTCAGCAACTCAGTCAGTAGAAGCTTTATTATTAACCACATTATTCTTTCAAGGAATTAACCCCTCAGCCCTGCAAAGAATTTAAGCAGACTTAATTAGTCCCATTCAACCGATGAGATCCCACAAATATTTACCTCTTTTCCTGACTCATCCTTTACACTAGGTATCCCAAAAGAATTTTAAAACTCCTTTTGCCTAGACCTCTAAACCCCTCTTTATTCAAGTAGTCCCACTTGCCTCCCTATTCTCTTAAATTGCAATTACTTGTTGAGTGAAGATTAGGAGAATTTAACTGGCTCTGTGAAAAAAATAGTTTTCCACCACTGATGCATAGCAGCAGTTTAACAGCAAAGATCAACAATACAAGAAACTGGCATTAAAAAAAAATAAAAATTGAAAGCATGGTATATAAATTCAGCTGGAAAAGGGAAAACAAACAAATATTGGAAACAAGTTGGGTCAAAGAGGCTGACTTTGAGTCATCTCACACAGATTAAACATAGGAAAAAAGGAAAGACTATACTGTCAGTAAATAGCTACTTTAGCTTTCAATTAACTGTCTATTCATTGCTCATTTTCTCTGCAGCTGCAAGCCCAGAAGCCAGACTCTGCATCTGCAGTGTAATTCCTGAAACCATGGAGTCTCGCACCAGTAAGTGATGTTAGTCTGCATTTACACCCTACAATCAGTTTATTCCCAGTTTCAGCAGCACCCAAGGAAACAGAAACGTAGTTCAAAAGAGTTTCTCACTGCACCTCACCCAGACAATGTAACCGTGAGAAAGCATGAGCTCCTGAGCTGACTTGGTAACAAGCTGAACCACAGCACAAGTACTGCCAAAAAGATGCAGGTGTAGCAATATGTATATTCACACACTCAAATAAAAGCCACCAAGTACGTTCTCCATCTCCTTATCTCCATCTCAAGCCCTTTCAGACTCTTCTTTGCAGTAAGCAATTCCACAACTGCTTTCCTGGACTTGAGATGCATTCTCCAGCTTCATTTAAAGCGGGGTGCCAAGGCACGTCTGCATTATCCCCAGTCTGTTTGAGGGAGTCCCAGAAGGCAGTGTGCACAAAAACTGGAACAGCTGAAAAATCCTACAAAACTCTTCCCAGTCAGACAGCCTGTCAGTAGGAAGTACAGCAAGGGGAGCTGCAGCAAATTTATCAACACCGGAGACCTGGGATCAGCTAAGTGGTTTTGACGCTCTCCTTGGCCTCAGGCACTGAGGAAAATCCATAAACCACACTTTTCTTGCAGGCATGTGTCCATATGCAAAAGAGAATTATTAAAAAGGAGAAAGGGATGTAGGCATCCTTAGGACAGCACCATACTGGAGCAGAAAATCAAAGTGTCCAAATGATATAGGAGCCTTGATCACAACTTCTCCTAACAGTGCCCAAGTTAGACACTTGAACCCCACTGCCTCTGTCAGCTCCTCTGTAATTTCTAAGCAATAGCTCTGCACTGCTATGCTCTGGATTCCACACACTTTCCAAAGCAAGCATGGCTTTTGCAAGCTGCCCTAGGAGTTTGCATGTGAACGTGTCTTCAATTCTCTCCTCCTGCTGCACTGCTTGAACCTACTGACTGACCTGCACCACATTTTACAGCTGCAGTAACACAGAAAAATCTCTAAAAAATAAAAAGGCCAGGCAGCTGGGCAGAAAAGAGACATCCAGAAAACATACTCTGCAACTATCCTTTCTACAGGAAAGGCCAAGCTTATCTCTTATTGAACACCTGTGCATGCTGGAGAAAGAAAAAAAAGAGAAAGAAAATCCTCATGAAGTCCTGGCCCAGGGGGAAAGTTTCAATCAGAGCTGGCAATGAACCACAAGACAAAGCCGCTGGAAACCAAGCTCCATTACGTCTACTGCACACAGAACTACTTGTTTAAATTATCAGTTACCTGAAGATTTCAGCAATTTAATTAAGTAAATGGGCCTCAGAGGCAGGTAAGTATCATGATGCTTATGTTACAGATGGCTTGCACCGAAGCACTGAGCAGTTAATTGAGTTACCCTGTGACCACTCAATGAGGAGCGGCACAGGAGCCCACGAGCCCTGCCTTTCTGGTCTTTTTCTGTAATAAAGGCACTCTATTTGATTCACATTTACAGGTGTTTACAGCAGTCCCACAGCACCAAACCCAGATAGCCCCATCTGCACAGGAGGCCAGTTGGCACCCTGTGATAGATCTGGCAGATAGATCTGAACCTCTCGTCACTTTGGCTCAACCCAAAGGCTGCCACGTCTCACGGTGGGTTTGCTCAGCTGTACCTCTGCTCTGGTTTTGCATGAAGGATCATGGCCATGTCTAGACTAGGCTTTATAGACAGGTGCAAGGGCAGTCACAAACATTGGGCACTCAGCCGCTCACCCATCTCTGACAGCGAAGCCCATGCCCAGCAGGCGAGCTTCAGCCATCCCGGTCCTCGGGCTCCGGAAAGCAGCCTCCAGAGCCGGCTTTCCTGACTCGCTGTACATATGGACACAAAGTCTGTCCTTGGATGTTGTCCCAAAACTCGGAGCAGATGGAGTTCCTTCTGCAGATGTCCAGGAAAGTGGTAAACAAACGCTTGTCCATCTTTCAATCAGCTGTCCCTGATAATTAGGACTTCATTTTAAATAATTCCATCATGTCAGGTCTATTTATTGCCAAATTGTGGGTTTCTGTTCAGTTTCCAGCCCCATTTTTTTCTTGAGCTCCAAAAGATTCAAAGTCGAGATTTACCTGAAGCCAGAGCACTGCTTCCCAGCTGGCTAGATGTAGGTGAATAGCACCTTTGAGACCAAAAATGAAAATATAAGAGTATAAAGAAATAAAACAGATCCTCCCATTCCTAACTTTACATCTCCCAGTGCTATAAAAGATGTTAAATGCTAGTCACAGTCTGCCTTCTAGCAGCTGGAAAGCTGGATTGTGCATAACTAAAACAAGACAACAGATATGTCTTGCATGGAGTAATTTCAGTCCCCATGAGAAATTAGAACTATAGGAAGACAACTCCAGCTATGAAATCTATTGTTCATTAAAATAGTTCTGCTGGTAACATCGTTACGGTTAAATAATAGTTTTAGCAAAGAAAACAGCATGGAATATAAACAGCTAAGGGATGAGACCAAAGAAAGGAAAGGCTCTGTGTATTGAGTAAATATGGAAGTGTGACAAATTATAAAGATGAAACACCAGAAAACATAAGGCAAGAAATACATTTTCATTCTATTAGACTTCATGAATTTGTCACTAAAAATTGAGTCTTCTATAGCTGGATTAGGCAAACTGGGCTCACTCACGGTAGAGATCAGGTTCTTGTTGAGCTACTCAAGTACTTGTGTCCTGTGAAGCTATAGAGCTTCTGTATCCCACCAGAGAAACTAACTGCTGGGTTCCAACTCTGCACACAGATCTGGAGCTAGAGACATATCCATTCACCCAAAAGCAAAGCGTATCAGTTTCATTCTCTTCTGATGGGAAGAGCCCATTGCTAATGCTGTAGCAGGGCAACTGCAGCAAACCAGTGCTTAAAAAAAACACCCACAAAACAAAAACCAAAAAACAAAAACAAGAATTAAAAAAAACCCAAATAAACAAAACACACAACACAGAGTCCATTCTCAGCCTTCTATGGTTCATTTTTTTATTAAAGCGTTAATAAAAAATTAATTACAGAGTAATAAAGCCCCAGTTGGATAAACCCTAGTTAATACACCCTTGCAACTTTAACACTACTGAAGTGAAATTCATTCAGCCTAATGCACCAGCTCAATTAAGCATGAGGGAGGATGGTTTCTTTGCAGCTAGCCCTCACCTAGCTCAGTCACTCAGAAGCTAAAGTGAAGATTGTTTTTTAAATTATCAAAAATAGAATTTTACAGCATCTTTGAGAAAAGGAAGGAAGCACATGCAGTGTCACTTCCAAGAAATGTCAGTAATAAGTGGATGCAAAGGAGAATTTCTTATTATGTTGAACCAAATACACAACCACATTGAGTAGCTGATGTTTAAGACTCAGAGACATCTCCTGGAGTATCAAATGTCTTCTTAAAGACATCCTATTCAAGAGGAGAAAAGGGGTGAATAAAAAACTCCCTAGACTGGAATTGACTGAGCATAGAACATTTCACTCAGGGCTGTTAAGAGAGGTCTTCTGTGTTTTATAGAACCATGCCTGTGTTTCAAACAATGGCAAGTTGCTAAGTGCTCAGAGAAACTAATCTGCATCAGGATGCCTGAAGGCAACCTCATCTGGACACGTGCGCAAGTACAGGAAATATGCTGTGTTTATGATCAGCTTCTAGTAAGAAGAGCCCAAATTCTTGACAGAGGCTGGAGTCTGCCTGGCTAGGGAACAGCTTGCTGAAGAGACAGGGAGTTCTGGGCAGACAGCAAGCAGAGCAAAAGCAACCCTGGACCCTGGCAGCAAACATGGCTGGTAGCAATTATTCCCTCTGCTCAGCATTTATTAGATACCATGTACAGTTCTGACACACCTGTGCAGGGAAGCCTTGAATACAATGACGTGAGGTCAGGGCAGAGCTGTCTGGACAGCGGGGCTGGAGCAGAAAGGCTGCAGGAACAGGACCTGCTCAGGTCCTCAGAGAGATGGCTTGCAGTGCTCAAGAGTCACCCCTAGAGCCAAGAGGGAGCTCATCATGAAGAGGAGGCAGTCTGGTCACCGTGGGGCATGGTAGGAGGATGAGAGAACAGACATAAATTGAAACATGAGAGGTTCAGCCTGGACACAAAAGAACAGCTTTTCCCCCTGTGAGGACAGCCAGGCATTGGGACAGGCTGCTCAAAGAACTTACACAATCTCCAGTCTCAGGAGGTTCTCAAGATCCTACTGGAGATAGCTCTTATTCACCTGCCTGGACCACAAACTGTCCCTGCTTTGAGCAGGAGATTAGACTAGAGATTTGCTGAGGTCCCTCCCACTTTGAATTATGCTTTTTTGGGGGCACTCTGTTATGAAGCAGGCAGCCGAAGTTCAAATATGTGACTACAAAACTGAAACTTCAGAGGTCTCTCTTGGGTTGCATATGTAGGTTGGTGGCTTAACTCATTGACTTCCAGCTCCTCTTTGGACCCAGACTTTTCTTTGACTGAATGGGTAAGCATACATGCATTTGTATCCCTGCAGCAGAAGAGCAAGCTGTCTGGTGCACGTTTCATTTATTTTTTCCCCCCTTTTAGTATAGCTGGCACTTTTGCAGGCTTTGCTTAATACAGTGCAGCAGAGAGCTTGCAGCACTCATGTCCACACTTTTAACTACTCATAACAAAGACCAGCCCCGGCATTAGACTGCCCTGTCCTGGTTCTAACCTGGTCCACTGATGATCAAGTCATTTTTTAGGATTTGTTTTTCCATGAATCCCAGAATGCCACATACTGTCAAATAACCAGACTTCGTTCCAGACCATTCTGGTGATTACATGAGCACTTATCATTCAGCTGTGAATCATACAAAATGCAAAACTCCAAGTATGTCAGCCAAAAATGACAGGCAACTTTGAAGTAGAATCAGTCATCTGCACTATCAACACCTGTATATAGCAACTACACAGAGATGTCATGATCACAGATTGTGTGTCATTTCACATGGACACCAACAGCATCAGAAGTGGCCCATCAGTTCAAAGGAAACACAATTAAGTTAGTTGGAGACAGCACTCCTCTCTCTGGAGTGAAGCACAGGAAAACCCAGTCATTTTTCCCCAAAGATGCTCTGAATCAGCTGCTTCTCCTTGTTATAAATTGACGGGACTCAAACTCCGGGTTGAGACCATAGTCAAAGTTTTTATTACCAATTAAGATAATCAGCAAGTAGTGATAAGCAAAACAGCGCTGGGCGGCCGGGGGCCTCAGCCCCTCCCACGGCTCGCAACCGTTAGCGACGAGACCGTGATTTTTATAGTCTATAAGCTCTGGGTGGTATTTCCGGGTACCACGTCTTTACTGGTAGTCTGCGCATGCTTCTGTTGTTGCTAGGGGGTCTTTTTCTTCCTCCTGGTGGTCGTTGAAGAGGAAGGCTCATCATCTTCATCAGGTGGCCTGCTAATTAGTTCTTATAGTCGTAAAATTCCCCTTCCCTCCCCCCTATTTGGATAAGTTCTTTGGCCAGATACTGCAGTTTGCACCCTCACACACTGTAGCATTCCACAAGGTCTGTCACTCCCTAGCATTCTACAAGGTCTATCACTCCCTAGCATTCTACGAGATTTATCACTTCCTTATCAGGTAGCTTTCATGAACAAACATTGTGCAGCCTCTATTACACTCCTGATAATTAAATAGTAAATAATCACAAGTCAAACTTTTTAATTATTATTCAACCGCTCATAGGTTTTTTGAGTCTTTTCCCTATCGCTACCCTGACTTCCCATTTCCAACATCACCCCAGCAGCTTGCTGCAAGTCCAGCTGCCACTGTCACATTAATGACTTAACACAAGAGAATGGAAAACATGCAAACTACATCTTATTCCTTGCCTTTTACCCTGCCTACACTGCAAGTCTCTGCTTTCTTAATTTCTGCTTCAGCCCTTCACTGAACATGGAGGGGGGAGGGGAGTAAAAAGCCACCAGGAGCTTTGTGCAATTCATGGTGGTCATGGAGAACCAACCTCCCACAAAGAGCTCAGCTGTTCCATAGCTGGGAGGCAGATGCTCCTTTCTGCCTACTTCATTTTGACAGACCAAGACTTCCCAGAGTTTTCCTAACACATTTATGCACCGGGTTGGTTTAACCTAACAGCCACCAATAGATCTTATTATCTTTCCTCGACAAGTCTTGATAGCACTGAGTGATTGACACACTAAAACTTGGTATAAACATGGAGATAAACATCTGCCATTCCTCTCCTTTCCTTCCTTGTCTTTACAGCACCAGCCCTCTAGAAGTGACAAACCATTGTTTCACTTTTAACACAGCTGTTTCTAAAGCTGCCTGAATAACAGCAGAGGCTATGAAGAACCATAAATCTTTACTTCTCGGAGGAAATAATATCTATACAAAGCTCATACCCCACCACAGCCCCCCTTCTTTTTAAAGGAAAGTGCATGGATAGCACTCTTAAACTTGGGGATGATAGATACTGAACAGCAGCATCTAAAGCAGTGGTACCCAGCTTCTGGCTCCTGGAGGCCGGTGTAGCGGAGTGAGGCTACATAAAACCATAGAATTATTTAGATCGGAAAAGTCCTTTAAGATCAAGCCAAACCATGAACCTAGCTCTGCCAGGTCCACCACTAAACCATGTCACTAAGCACCACATCTATCCATCTTTTAAGCCATCTATGTATCAGGGATAGTGGCTCAATCACTTCCCTGGGCAGCACACGAAGCAGTCATACCTTCCTTGGGAGGAAGGAAAAGATTCAGTCAGTCCAGAGTACTATGTGCTCTGTATTTCTACCTACTGATCAGCAAGGTATGCAGACCACTAACCCAGAGCCTCTAAAAGAAATATAACCATCCCACGGGAAGCTGCCACCTCAAGGAACAGGCAGTACAAATAGAAAATCAGTGGAGTAACTTAACTAGAGGTTGCCCAGCAGGACTGGCAAGCTATGAGCTGGTGCCCTAATTCCATTCTTGATTTTTATGCAATAGAGATTTGTTCCCCCCAGCATATAGGCAACTGAAATGTATGAACATTTGGTCTGCTATGACAGAAGTTACCAGGTATCACAGTATGTTAGGGATTGGAAGGGACCTCAAAAGATCATCTAGTCCAATCCCCCTGCCATAGCAGGAACACCTAGATGATGTTACACAGGAAGGTGTCCAGGCGGGTTTTGAATCTCTCCAGAGAAGGAGACTCCACAACCTCCCTGGGCAGCCTGTTCCAGGGCTCTGTCACCCTCACTGAGAAGAAGTTTCTTCTCAAATTTAAGTGGAACCTCTTGTGTTCCAGCTTGATTCCGTTACCCCTTGTCCTCTCATTGTTTGCCACCAAGAAGAGCCTTCCTCCATCCTCATGACACTCCCCCTTGATATATTTATAAACACTAATAAGGTCACCCCTTAGTCTCCTCCAAGCTAAAGAGCCCCAGCTCCCTCAGTCTTTTCTCGTAAGGGAGATGCTCCACTCCCTTAATCATCCTAGTTGCCCTGTGCTGGACTCTCTCCAGCAGTTCCCTGTCTTTCTTGAACTGAGGGGCCCAGAACTGGACACAATATTCCAGATGCGGCCTCACCAGAGCAGAGTAGAGGGCAAGGAGGACCTCTCTCGACCTACTAACCACCCCCCTTCTAATACACCCCAGGCCATTGGCCTTCCTGGCCACAAGGGCACAGTTTTAAACCTGTTTTAAATCTGAATGTTTGTGTAGATTTCCCCTTGCTACTGAAGTTCTCTTCAACAGTTTCTTAGACTCTGTCCAACCCTGAAAACCCCTCCCCAGCCCCACAAGAGTGCAGCCCATAGCTCATGCTGAGGAAAAATTGCAAGTGTACACATAGTCCTTTAAAGTCCTCTCTCAGTTGACTTTCTTTGGTCCACAACACATGACAAAAGATACCCATATATTAAAGGGAACCCATATATTCAAGTGAACTCAAAGCAAAAAACAGAGTGAGCAGTAAAGACTAGTTTATGAGGAAGGACCAAAAAAGATAAATATATTCTGCCAGAGCCAGATGCTGCAGTGCTCTCCATAGGGTTCAAAAAGCTGAAGCACAGTAAGGAACTACAGTATGCTGGCTACAGGATAAACCTGGGTTAAAAATATATCCCAGCTTGAGAAATTAATTCATTTGATTCCAAACAGGAGTGCTATGATGGGACAGGAAATTGAAGCAAAGGATCCCAAGCTCCAGCCCTAGGAGGCATCAATCTTTAATCAATCATCTGACTCAAAGGACAAACAAAAAAGTGGGAATTAAGTAAAATATCAATAGCACTTTTCTTCTGATAGTCCCTATTGTTATCAGTAATGAGAGTTGGTCAGAAAGCCTATGGCTTGCTTTCACAGGAAAATACATCACAGAGAAAAATAATCCTTTTCTGAAAATGTTTATTGAAATTCCTTGATTGAATTTGATTTATTTGATTTCTAGACAGAGTTTTCCTTTTACTTTCTTTGAAAAAAAATAAAAATGTTTCTTTACATTTCATTTCAAAACAGCATTTAGAGTATAGGTGGAAAACAGAGAAGAAAGGGGAATAGGGTCTACTTGTGCATTTTCTATTTCTTAAATATTTACAGTAGAAAAATTGGAAAAGGATAGGAGCAAAAATCCAGAAAGATTAACAGGGTTAGAAAGATACTGTTTTTTAATTGAAACCAGAAACCGCAGTTTTAGACAAAATAAAAAGAAGGAAATAAAGTGTTTATCTGTTTTCTTCACTCCACATGGCTAAAACATACAATGCTGTCAAAACAATCATGACATTGCAGTAAATGTTATCTTTACTTCCAAAAAGCAATAGCATTTGAAATACTTAATGTTGGAAGAAAGAAATAATTAAAAGGTTGAAACGAATTCTAAGGATTTAAAAAAAAACCCCAGCAATTCATCAGTTCTACATAGTTTAAAGGAAAGCACATGCTCAGTGCGCCAGAGTAGTTTATCATAGCAAAGAATGAAACGTGAAGCCAACAGGAATTTATTGGCTAAACACCACCACCACAAATTTGCCTCCTCTTTTCCCTTGGTGATAAGTTAAACATATTAAATTGAGAAGACTAAGGAGTGCACTGAAGTACACGGGAAGGCTAAGCATGGACATAGATTCACTTTACCTGACTGGCAATTTGGACAAAGTCAGAATGTGCATCAGGGCAGCAGAGGATAGTGTTGCATCATGGTGAAATTCATCTCTGCTTTTCCTCTACCATTTTAGGACCACAAAACCAATAGGTCTTTTCTGTAAACCAGAGCAAACACTAGAAAAATGTCCTAGGGTCAAGGGGAGCATCAGCTCCCCTCCCACCACCACCCAGACAGATGACTGCTGGTAAGAAGTCAGCACACGGCAGCATTACCCAGCCTATCACTCAGCATTATCTGCAATAAAATAAAACCAAGCATCAGAGAAACCCCAAAGAAACTAATTTTAAAAACGTCACGTATGATTCTCATCCTGAAGTGTTTATTCCTAGTTGGTTTTCAGTTTTGCTCAGTTCCTCCTGCAGACTCCAGAGCAGCAAGAAGAAAGCACTGACACTGCCAGTTCTGATGTGCCACTCCATGCATCCACCTACGAGAGTCACAGCTCAGCAGAAACAAAACGGGCACCTGAGCTGCTGGGTTTAAGGTACTCTCAGCTTAGGGGTCATTTCACAGCAAGACCCGGTGGGTTTTCTTTGGCATCTGAAATAAAAGTGTTTGCCAGGTGCATCCTCTCCCAGAGTAATCACCCACAGCATTAGCGGAAAGCTAAACACTTCACTGTTTCAACCCCATGCAGGATTTTAATCTCTTAGTGGAAAATGAGATGCCTCCATCCACGTTGTAAGAGCACACACACTCCCCTGCCTCTATCATAGAATCATAGAATGGCCTAGGTTGGAAGGGACCTTAGAGATCATCTAACCCAACCTCCCTGTCATGGGCAGGGACGCCTCTCAACTAGATCAGGCCTTGAACACCTCCAGGGAGGGGGCAGCCACAACATCTCTAGGCAATTTATTCCAAAGTCTTGCCACCCTCTGTACTGAAGAATTTCTTCCTAAGATCTAATCTAAATCTATTCTCCTTCAACTTAAACCCATTTTCCCTTGTCCTATCAGTGGATGCTCTTGTAAAAAGCCCCTCCCCAGCCTTCCTGTAGGATCCCTTCAGGTATTGGAAGGCAGCTATTAGGTCCCCCCGAAGTCTTCTCTTTTCAAGACTGAACAATCCCAGCTCCCACAGCCTGTCCTCGTAGCAAAGGTGCTCCAACCCCTGGATCATCTTTGTGGCTCTCCTCTGAACACGCTCCAACAGTTCTATGTCCCTCTTATGGTGGGGGCACCAGAACTGGACGCAAAGCCCTTTCATTTTATGATCAGCACAATAGTTCTGTAATAGAGCAAGCTATAATATTTTATTAATGTTAAACTTGTCCACCCAGGAATCTATACAAATCACTGTAATTTTGTCTCACTAATGTCTGTTATTAATCTTCTCATCTCAAAGTAGGAGCAAAACACTGCAGATATCCCTCTCACTAAATGTATTATTTTTCCTTCTTTTTTTTTTTTCCCATTTTTTTAAAAACAAAATTTTGTCACCCTTCTCTATCCCCCTCTTCTTTGGGCTTCCATCCAAAGTCACAATGAATTGAGATTAGAAGGTTGACAAAGCATTGCCTAATTCTTTAATTGCCACATTTTGACACACTTTAGTCATTTGGGCCAGAGCATTTTGATATAAGCAGATCCCATGTAGAGACAGAATGAGGTCAGCAAGGCAATTAATCATCTCTGCATTTACACTCTCGGCAAAACAATACAAAAAAAAGAGAAAGAACAAAGAAGGGGGAGGAGGGACACTGCAACCTCAGTTTGATGGGCAAGTAATTGGCTTGGCTTTGCTTCTGCAGTCACAGCGGAAAGGTGCACAGCTCACATTTATTAATATACTTGCACAGCCAGTCTCTGGGAACACACAGCGTTACGTGGGTGGTGCAGCGTCCGCTGGCATTTCAGCAACAGGCTGCTGCAATTCTCTGCACTTAGCTCTTCTCTTTGCATTGATAGGGGGTTTGTATCCTGTAACAGGGAGTTTGATACCTCAGCTTTTAAATACTGTGTAGTGCCTTAGGCTTCACAGCTACAGTTTTGTGCTAGTGTTTCAACAAACTCGATGGGAAAAGTAACAGTACAGATGAGTATAAGCTGTTTTTCCACTGAACGGCTGTATTTCCTAGCATATACTGCCTCACACACGCTCCCCTACTTTCACCTACATGAGAAACAATTCATCAGTGGTTGTGGTTTTAAAAATCTTCTTAATAGTGCCCCTATAACGATCCTGTTGTTCTATTTCGTGTGAGCTCAGAGAAGTACATGCAAGCAGCTTCCACAACAGCATGAGCAGGCTGCCCAAGATGTTGCAGATGGTCTTAAATTAAGTCCCACCAAAAGAAATGTTATTCTCTTCCTTTCCGCTCCAGTAGCGCTGGGAGAAAGATCTTGCATCCAGGAGTAAACCGAGGCACAGAAAGGGAATGTGCACGGAAACTTGGGAATCCAGCAGCATTGATATTTTTCCTGCTTGGCCACTCAGCTGAGCAACATGCCCAGAAGTCCAGGGCTGATTATTGCCCTGGTTCCCAGGGACTTGAGCATGTGCTCAGTGCCTCTGGAGCATGTAACCTAGACCAGACATTTAAATGAAAGAATCGTGGATTATGAAGTTTTGAGATCAGTCCTCATGATGCTTCTGTTGCACATGGTAGCAGGTTTCCTCAGTCAAGCCCTTGTCAAAAAGCACCTTCCCCAGACACCATCCTTCTCCCACCTCCACAAAACACATTCTCACACTGACTTACAGGAACCCAACAGTTCCACTTGAGAAATCTTCCAGAGACGAGGTAGATTCTGATTTCAGGAAACCTTCTCTGACATCCAGTGGCCTAGATATTTGCACACAACATCCCACATGCACAAACCCAGAGCGGTGCAAACTCAAACATCTGAAGACTTAGGGAAAACTCAGGAATCACTTTTCTCCACTCCACATGGCCACGCAGAAAAAGTTTACTGAACAACATCAAACTCTTTCACCGCATTCCTCTCCTCCAGCCCCATGGATCAAAAAGCCAAGAAACAAGCTGTCCCACTGCTATTAGTGCCCAGGTACTGCCGGCAGTAAGCCCAGCCAGTTAAGAATTACTTGTACAGAGCCAAGATCAATAAAGCTGTAGCATGGCAGAGGCAGCTCCGGCAGGCTCACAGGGGGCATAACTAGGAGTGATGGGCTGAAATTAAGCAGAAGGAAAATTTTGGCTGAATAGCAAGAGAAATTTGCTTTGCTAATGGGTCAATCAATTAGACCGAGCACACACCTCTCAAGGGAAGCACATGGGGAAACCTGTCACTAGGATCACTTAAAACTGGAGTGAAGGAGCTCTGGAGGTTGTCACCGCATAAGCAATTCTGCAGTTTGCATTTCAGGAGTGCTGCAATTTCCTTTAGCCCATGGGATCAAAGCTGAAGCTGTCCAGTTTACACTAACCACAGAGGTCTTATCAACCCTTTGGTATCTATAACAAGACTACATTATCAAAGGTAATAGAGTGCTTTACTCTCCCTCTTCTCATATTTAATCTTCTCATGCTCTTAGAATGACATTCATCTAGCTAACAGTCATTGAATTTTAGGGTGTTAATTATCTGAAATCTAGCTATCTTATCACCTATCACTGGTAGAGCAAGCTACTGAAATAGGAATTATGATAGAAAGTACTTAGGTCTCTCCAACAGCCATCCAGAGAGTCTGGAATAATAATTGTCCAATTTTTAAAAAGCTAAACTGTTATTGAGTTACCTTTGAGATCATACCTTCTTAAAATGCTAATTCAGTTAACTGCAATCATGTGGCCAGGCCATAAAAGACCTCTGCATGTTTACCAAGCAAAATAGTGACTACAAAAGGACAGGACTCTGGTTTCTAAATAGCAGAAGGTAGTGAAAATGCCACAGAGTGAAAATTAAAAGACTGTGTTGGCAGAACAGCAAATGGATAAACAAGATCTAAATATAATTATGCTGGGCATTAAGGAAAAAAATTTCAATGGACAGATCAGAGAGATTTAAGTGTTCTCTAACAAACATTGTAGGGCAAACCATCTGAAACCAGCAGTAAAACAGATCTTGCTCCATCAGTGCAGGGGTTTTGTGTTTTCCACAGAAGTAGGGATCAGACCTTGTTGACTTAAGAGACCATTACCCACTGCGTTCTTCCAGCATCCCTGCTTATCAATAGTGGGATTTGAACCTTGGCCTACCAGCTTGGTGCTCCCAGCAAGAAAGTGCTTGGTATTGGAGGAGCACGGGGAAGACAAAAGCATCTGCGATCTACAACCACAGGAACAGCACAAAAATGTATTGACCGGGAGTACTGGAGAAACAGAAAGAAGTCCATGATGTGGCAAAATAAGTGAGAGTCAGGAGATAATTTCACACTAGATGTCTCTCGGTTCTACGCGTGCAGATTTCCTGAAACATGCTGGGGAGTGCCAGAGGAGTTGCACTGATCAAACTGTGCGTGTCCTGAAATTACTTTGGATCATGCCTACTCTCCAACCCTGAGATGTGTCCTGAAGTCAGTCTTCTGCTATCAGTGATAATTCCTCTGCTTTTTCTCAAAGCTGTAGAGTTTTCTCTGTCCTAAAAAGATCAAGAAGGTCAAATATCCCAGTTTTCACCCAGATTTCTCAGACACACTAGTCTGGATTGACTCAAGGCGCTAGACGTGCCTATCTCCTTGGCTGCAAATAGTCTCGCAGCTGTTGCCCTTGTCCTATTGATGTGACAGAACCTGCCATGGCCAAGGTACCATTCTGACATTTGAATCTTTGTCTGCTTTCCCCCTTTTAAATGGTTCACTGCATTTCTTGAAGGTGCCTTTTGAAACAAGGCACAATCCCTCAAGCACAGGCTCCAGGCTGCTATAAGTTAAAAACCAAGCAGGTTGTCTAGGCACATTTTCACTTTAAACTATAGCTAGAAATCAAAAAAGCAAGCGAAAACCCACAAGATTTTGCATATGCAAATCAGCAAGGAAGCCAATACCTCTGTTTCCTCAACAGATGGTGCTGATAATTTCTTTCTCGGATATCCGTAAATAAAGGTGTGCTTCTTTTGTGGCAATGCTGCAGTGAGAGCTGTGGGGCAGAGAAAGTGAAGAACAGAGTCCCAGCTGGAGCCCTTGGGATTCCCATAACAAAGATGTGAAATAAGAATTACAGTTCACTCCAGCTGTGTTGCTGGTGCTTTCTAATCTCTGATCATTAAGCGTTAATTTTCTGAAACCTTTTCTGATTCTTTGCAGCACCTTTTTCCTTACTTAAGGATGAAAAGTGTTAAATTGGTAAAGGCTTTTAGGGGAAAATATAGTGACTTATCAAGGGAAAACAGCAGGAATAACAGCTTCCATCTTCTGTCACTCCACTGACACGAATACAACACTCCAGTTGTAGAAGTAACAGTTGCTTAGCATTACTGGTTATCTATCAATCAGTAGAACAGTATGCTTTAGCTAAGGACCTGAGTTTAAAATGTTTTCCAAATTTCCCTGTTTTTTTTTTTCCTCCCCACGTTCATAAACAAGTATCTGGTTAAATATACCTCATATTAGAAATGTACATCAGGGCTTGAGAACTGGATAAGTAAGAAAGAAATTCACTTCTCTAATTTGGGCAAAACCCAAGACAACAGAATGTGCAAATTAAAAAAAAAATACTTTATTGAGAATAATTGCAATGTTAACCATTTCAGTTGTTTTAAGAGCTCTTAGGAAAATTGTTACCTTGGCTGTATCCAAGTATTTTTAATTTTTTTAGCACACCAGAGCTTTTACATTTGTCCTACAACTTCTCATCCTCAGCTCAGACCATTATCCTTCACGCACAGCATAATTTGTCTCAATTTATATTCCCAAGTGGCTGTCTTAAAACTTTAGTATTCCTGCTGTATTTTCTTAACTACAGCCGCAAGGGCTATTCAGTTGTTCCAGATCTCAAACGATGCTGAAGCAGATGTTAAGAATGAATGACAAGGTCAAGCAATTTTTAACCGGGCAGTGGGACACAGATCAGATTTTAACAGCAGAGGTGCCATGGTCAGAAATGCAATGTTTTCTTCCAGGAAAGTGAGAGCAGGAATCCAGCAGAAAACATCTCTGCGGAGCACTTTGCAAATGAAGACATAGGACAAAAGCTATCTTTTGCCTGGCACTCGAGGAAGGGCTACTGTCTTGAGATACAAGACAGTAGGTCTTCCCTATCCTGTACAAAGTCCCAGTGTTCTCTGTACTGTGCAGTGTGAAACAAATGTAGGAATAAAAACAAACACACACATCACAAAACAAGGAAGACCAGTACGTCCAGATAGTCAGGGCATACACTTGTTACATACTATAGGAATTTGCATAACTTAACCAGCTGTCTTGCAGCAAGTAAGGCTACTTCTTCAATAAATACTCCTCAAGAGCCAAGTCTGAAGAGAAACATCCTCCTGGAAGTGCTGTGCACAATAAACTCCTTTCACTAGTCTCCTTCTGCTCCCACATGCAACACTCAGGCTGGGAAACTGAACTGGTCCCACCAACCTATGGGCATGGTCCCACAGCAACCTCGGCCACCCCCTCCCCTGCTGAGATCCAGCTTTCCCCTTGCTCCCAAAACACCATCCTAATCCTCATCCCTTCCTTGCACCAGAGAGGGGCAGGACCAAGTCAGGCCAGTAGGACCAATTGCTTAGATTAGCTTCATGAAACTAACCACTGGAGAAATGGGCCTTATCTAATTCAGTGGACAATTCTGCAAATTAATATTAACACTTCTTGCTGAGCTCTGTTCAAGCTGACTGTCATACTCTGAGATCAAAAATTGAGTAGAAGCAACATCCAAAATGAGCCTTTGCCAAGAATTACACATGACTAGAATAGGTGCTTTGCCAATGAGCACTAGGAGATCTTCCTCCTCTACCTTTGCATCGTATTAACATGGTATATTAGTGCACCACAGCCTTTGAAGAGATGTAGATTCAGAGGTCCCACTGGAATCAAGACAAGGATTTTTATATGCATGCTACAATTCAGGAAACTGAGACATCATAAAGCACAGGAATTTTCTGGAAAACACATGGGAACTCTGCAGCAGAGCAGGTAACTGAACTGAGATTTCCCAGGCCTCACCTTAGACCCAAGCACAAGAACTGTCCTGACTCCCTTTTGCCTATGAGACAGTTCTCCCAAAGTAAATACACATATACCTGGGTACAAAATCAGATGCAAATCCCTTGCTCTACAGAACTCAGAGGTGTTCTGAAATTAGCATGGAGGAAGGGACGAATACTCTTGAGGTGCAAATGAATAGAAATCAAGCTAATGTACAGCATATATATTGTTGATTCTCACATGCTCGAGTCTAAGCTCTCATCCACAGAGAAAATGGCTCTAAAATATTAACCATAGTCATTATGGAAGGCTCACTTCTGACACCATGTCTTATGGTTCATTTACCAAGACGAAATTGATGCAATTTTAGCCAGTGTCAAAATTAATCTGCTTTTATCAGAGAAAGGAAAATAATCCCACCCGTCCAGCTCTTCTGTTCTGTTTTCAGAGGAGGCTAACACAGAGGCAGTGCATTTTAAGTAACCAAGCTTTTCACTGAACCTGGGATCCTTCAGATTTTTACTCATCTAAGCTGAAAAAAAAAAAAAAAAAGGCTTCCTGAGAGTAAGACCAACAACCCAGTCTAGACAAGCACCAGGTTCGTCACCAGTGCTGACCCTGATCTGACTTAAATTGGGTGCCAACAAGAATTCTAATTTCTTCTTCAGAGAAAGTAATTTCTCAGAAGCTAGTCAAATCTATGATATTTGGGAGGAACAAAGGCAGCAGTAATATCCTACAGTACACTTGGCATCATCCACGCAGTACCCAAAGTCACAGGCAACCAACCAGCATCTTTATAAACTCTTTCACACGCTTCGAGTTCACTCAGACTTGTCTCTAAGCTCTTGAACTGCTGCTCCCTGCTCCAGACAGAGATAAAACAAGCTGTTGCATGTCTCCGAGTCAGAAACAGGTTTCATAGGGAAAGAGGAGGCAGACAGGAGGGTCATGACCTGGCAGAGTCCCTACATAGGTTGCCACCCCTTTAGAGCATCACTCTAATTCACACATCATTGAGCACTGGCTCTATCCCCACTGAAAGGGTCGGAGCTGGAGCTGATTGACCTCATTCACACCATGCAAGGAGTTGGCTTCAGATTGAGCAGATTGCTCTAGTTTCTGCCCATCTTCTTTAGCCTCTTTTTGCATCCAGAAAGTATTAAAGTTTAGCAGCAGAACTGAATTATCACTCACTCTCTAGGCTTGAGTTCTCTCTAGATTGTTGCTACTGACAGCAAACCCTGGGAGAATTATTATTTTTTATTAGTATTATTATTTTCCAGTAGTGCAGGCATAACAATAGCTCTCCAGATACAGCAAATAGATACAAGCAAATGAATGGAACCATAACTGCCTCATGTTTTTCATTTAAAAAGAGACTGTGATTTTAGTCCTTTTGTTTAGAAACAAATTTAACAAGAATTTAGAAGCTGTGCGTTGGGGCTGAAACAAATGAGGTGAATAGCAGCAGAGGAAAGTTTGCTATGACTTCAAAGTACAACGAGCACAATGATTTGACTTGGTGGAATAAGAAAACAAAGGCTGAATTTAATACAAATTGTTCCATTGTTATCAAAGGTTCTGTACGAGCTCTAATGATAATTCAATTGCATTGTTCATTGGGGAGAAGGTAGATGAAGATCATTGAATGCTTTTTTTATTAGCAAAATATTTCATCTTGGCTATAGTTTATCTTCTGTGTAAAGGAACAGAAGTGGTGTCAATGGCAGGTTGCAGCTAGCTGTGGCTACATGTACAGACCTGCATTCTGTTTATGCACCCACTAGGGGAAATGCTTTTCAGTGGCAATAGAGTATGCAAGAATTTTGGATAAGTTTTCTTGTCTTGTCAAGATTTCTGCATGGTTCTCGTGCTGTGCCCCCTTTGCATAATGGATAGGATTGCTGGAGCATTTTATTTCTAATAGGACTGAGCTGGGAATAAGCATTTCTTCTACATACCTTAAAATAATGTTTTTCTCTATTCTAAAGTGAACATTTCCAATTTATTTAGAAAATAGGGTTATGCTGAATCAGACTAAAAGGCAAGACAAGTGCCAAGTTCTGTCTTGAATAAGTCAGTTCCTAGCCTGAAGAGGCTGACAAGAAAAGCCTGGCACCTCAGTGGAAATGCAGCATAAGATACCATGCTAGACCTCCATCAAGATGGTCTCTTTATTCCAACATAATCAGAACCAAACAAAAAATATTAGACCTGCTGATTCTCATGTTTGTAATTGCAAAAAGCAATGAAAAGCCTAAAATCTCAAAGGCCAGCAGAGAAATAACAAGCCCAAATTCAACTGATTTCTGAAAATGACTTCCAGGTTAGTCCAGGAACTTATGCCAGCAGAGCAGTTAATGTAGCCTATTATATTTGTAAAGCACAATTCTATATTACAAGCTCTCCCAGCAGACGAGAAAAAAGCAGACAGGTGATTATTGTGGCTGAGGTATGTGGATGAGCTGCACCATTGACTGCATGATGCTGGTGATACCATTTGTCTTGTGACACCAACAGTAGTGGTGCTGGTGTCAAAGCATTCTAACTGCCCCTTCTTCCACCTATCATCTGTCTGTTACCATTCATCAATGGAAGTGACCATCTTCACTGCCTTTCAATGCACACAAACATGCCACAGACTACACAACCAGAGTGAGCCAAAAGCATCCTTAGTAAGGATCATCAAAAAGAGTGGTACATCTAAGTAAAGATTTGTTTTCACATCTCACACAACACAAGTTATGCAAAAATTTCAAAACACCATTTTGACCTCAAAGCACGTATCTGAAAATCTTATAAGTAGAACTATGAACAGCAGTGCAAGATCTGTGCCTTCTACACTCCAGAAAGAGCTATGCAGTATGAAGACAGAAGGTCTCCTGCCAAAACACTGGCTAGAAAGAAGACACTTGTGGGTTAATGTGGGTGTTTGCAGATCTTCAACAGAAGATCTTCAAGAGAAGCCAAGCTATACCTCACTTTCACAAGTTAAAGAAGTTGGACTGAAAGGTGGGGTGTAAATCAGCAGGAATTGGGGAAACCACCTTTGAAAGAAGCCAAAGAAGGTCAGCAGCTGATAAGTGGGTTGTGGTCAGATCAGAGACTTCCAGCCCCCTTGAGATAATGCATTGCAGGATATCAGGTGCTAGAAGCTGCCTCTTTGTGCCTTTCATAACACACCAACTCATTTAAGATCAACCCTCTGTCACACGCTGCCAACATCAGCTTAAAAAAAAAAAATCAGCAATGCCATAGTGCAAGCTTCTGTGGGCAGACATGCAAAAGCTTCAGCTGGAAAAATCCAAGGATTTAAATGAAGTATCTCACAGTAACACAATTTAAGCAGTTGCCACAAATTAGCCCATTTGCAGTAACTGACCACTAGGGCTCCTCATCTGGAAAGAAAATTCAGTTTAAACACCTCTCATTAGGAGCTAAGGTAAATACAGGTTACGCTTCAAATAACTTGCTGCAAGCCCAGAGTATGTATGACATTGACCCTTCCCAGCTCAACAGGGACGGCTTGTTGCATCTTGGGTCTAAGCCTCAAACCCAAGCTAAGCTGAAAACACGCTACTGCGATTGCAACCTCAGCCTCAGGAGAGCTTGGTTCTAAGACTGCGTGCTCAGAAGGCAAAAGTGCACCACCAAAATTCCCCACCGAGGCCAGGGCAACCCCTTGTCCATACTAGCTTTTGTCACAGAGATACAGGAGGGTACAAAGGCCTCTGGTTTTGCTTACATTACCCTTCTAAAAACATAAGCTGATAGGCTACAGGCTTTTGTAGTCCCCAATTATTTTACTCCTTTTTGAGCCCAGACAGCAGCTTGCCAGCTGTAAGAACTTGTACCTCTACAAATAGCAAGGCCATTCCCTGCCAAATTCAAGAAGGTAAACAAAATACATCTCTCTCTGGCAAAAAGTCTCCACACCAATTTGCGTAATTACCTACATCCCTTAAGAGCATCTTGTTCACCTATTATAGCTCTGACTCTAAGCACTGAAATACAATTAAACCAGATGCATCAGACACAATGTGCTGGCTGGCTCATGCCAAACCACCACAGGTGGTGGCTGAGAGAAATTACTTCCCTTCAAAGATGCTGAGAACAAATAGCACTGTGTATGCATGGAAAGCCACATCATGGAAAAACTACTTTTAGGTAAACTCTTATATCTATGTCTCACCCTCCTGCAACTGTCTCTCTGTCCACTGAGTAATAAATTTTGGTTAGAAATGTTAATAACTGCCAATTTGTCTTCTTCCAAGCTACTCTGAGTTCTCCAAACTACTTCACCAATAACTCAAGATTCACCTGTACTTAACCAGAATTCATTGTTTTCATCCTGGTTTTTATCCTCTTTTCTGCCTCTTTGTTATCAGCCAGTGCTTCTACATCACTTAGTCAAAAATACTCAATAGAAAATCCACATTCCTTCTCAAAAAGCTCATGCTCTTTTCATTGAATGAAAACAATCCAGGTGTCTGCGTCTCAACTTGTGAAATGTTCTTTCCCCTCTAAAGTCTTTTTTTAGCCAATTCCAGAGATAAAACCACCCTTAAACCCAACTGTTCTGACTACATTACCCCATTCTGCAAACCCTGCCCTATTTCCTTTTTTTCGTTGCCTGCTCTCTCACTTCTCAAAGCCATGTCCCACAAACCTAGTTTTCCAACGCTATCATGTTATTTTGCTCTATCAGCAACTTCAATTTGCTGCTCTGTTCCCTAGGTTTTCCTGGCAACATCTTAGCACAGTTTTTCCAGTCCTACCCTTCCCTATTTTGCCAAGTCTTCTTTCATTCTCCAGCTAGCACTCCCCGTAACAGAAAGGCTTCCTACCTGCTCAGGGCACAGTCTTCCTTTGGCACCTCTTCACGCCACAGTGTTTTTCTTCAGTCAGCAAGGCTATTCAACATGATTTTTTTTCCCAAAGCTTAGTAACAACCACAGGTCAGCTTCTCTGCTAGAATAGCTGTCCTTCAACAGACTACTCACAACTACATGCAGTCCCACGGAAAACTTTTACCTTTTTACCCTTACCCCTCTTATCACTTCCTCCTCCTTAATCACTTATTCCTTCCAGCTGGGAAGACAGGGAATTAGAGCTAGCTCATTTACACCCTGAAGGATTCCTTCAACTTCTTTCAATTTGCCTTCTGCTGCTTTTCACCACACCCTAAAATCAATGCTCATCTCTCGTGTCTGTCTGCATCTTGTTTATTATTATTATTTTCCTTTTAGAAGTTAATTATCTAAATCACAAAAAAAAACTTTACTAGGCTGAATCGAGCGATCACATAATCAATGCATCTGTAAACCTCATGTTTCTGCTGCTGCTTTTTGCCTGTTCACACATTTAAGGAAGAACCAATTACCTAGTCTGTCTCTTGCATAAGGAAGAGACCACCGCAATCAAGTTATCTGACTCCTGCATAAAGCAATCCAGTGCATTCCATGTAACTGTTTCTTCAGTGGAATGGCTCTCTCTGCCTCCCTGATCATGGCTAACTATGACTGTCAGGTCTTTGAGCCAGGAATCAAATATTTGTCTTTAGAGCATTACACTGCTGTAAAGAGAACATGTACAGGATTTTCAATTATCAGGGAGAAGACATGTCTTTGTTCTGCACTAGAACAACATCAGTGATTAACACCTTGAGGAGACTCCTGCCTGGGTGAAAATCTCATACCTCGGGAACTCATCTGCCAACCTGCTCAGCAGTGAAAGGGGTCAGAACAGTGAGAAACAGCTATTGGGCTTTCAAATGTTCCTCTTGCAATCTATTCTCTAGATTCTAGCTATTCTTAGTAAAGTTGAGATTGTTTCAGGAAGGAAAAGGGATATTTTATATTCAAGTTACCTTCACCCTACCTTTATAGCAGCCAAAAAGGATCTTTTTCTAGAAAGCAAAAAGTGCTTCCCAGCTACATTCTCTATCTGTGTCAGAAGCCACAATCTCTATTCTGTGAGAGATTCAGAGAGGCTGATACTTGGTTTCTGTCTCAAGGAGAAAAGGCAGGACTATGAAACTTCCCATGAAAATTAATATCAGAAAACATTTTTCAGCTGATAATCATTAGCATCAAAGCACTTCCTTTTGGTAATGTCAAAACAACAAATGAAACGTGTTTTAAGATGTCTGAGATGTGGCTTCTGCCATTCTAGGTGTGTCAGTGATAAAATCCCTGCAAGTACTGGCTCAGAAAGGAAAACACTGTATTGCCTTTGAGACTACCCACCCACCTGCCTCCCTGCAGTGGCCTCACTGCCCAAAGAACATGTTACCTTCAGTGACATCCACTATGTGACTGAAGAGGCATAGCAAAGACGCAGCTGGAAACAAAATCTCTCCAAGAGGAAGGAAGAATACAGCTTGTTCATAGGGCCCATTCCCAGAAGGGAAAGTGGAAGAGGACAGAGGAGCGATGAACCATTACACCTCCTGGGAATGAGGTGAAGTATTACAGTCTCCCATATCCTCCAAATATTCTTGTATATTCAGTATAAAATATATGTCCATGATACGGCATTAGTATCTTGTCATAATCTTGGTGTGAAACCAAAAGTCAACCAGGAATGTTTCCCTCTACCTTTTTTTGACACTATCAGAATGCAGACAATTTTGGCTGATAGTATAGCAAATGTCATTGAAAACTGTATACCCCCAAGAAATTTTCTGATTTTGACTAAACTATATTTTCTCATGGAAAATTCTACCCACAACTTCCTTTCCCCAAGTGGCTCTAACACTCGTGTTTAATGATTTATGTGTCTCAGTGGGGTTTTCAGTTTACTGACGTCATCTGTTCTTTGTAAATTCAACACAGAAGGTGAATATTTAAAACAGTATGTCATCTCTCTTCTTTTGTCCTTATTGTGATACTGCATTCATTTCCCATACTTCATTATAGCTTGTAATTCTGCGATGAAGTATTTTCATCTTCTAGCAGCCGCTGCTGCATAACATATTTCTGGATCATCTGAACAGCTTCTTAGAAGGACAAATTTACTAATGGGTTAAAGTTTAATTCGTGTCTTATCATCCAAGTTCAGACCTCAATCACACAATTCCATATATTTAAGCAGGAGCACCAAAATGTAGACACCTTTCTTTTTCTCCGAATTCTCCCTAGCAAAGATCTCCATCTGTTTAATATTACAGTATGTCCTTATTTAAATGAAATGCACTTTATAGAGGATTAAGTACAGGTTTCCTGAATAACATTTCATAATGAGATGCAAACTCCTTTGTAGTACATTCTCCGCTCCTCATAAGGTTTCTCAAGGTATCTCTTTGCCCTACTTGCTCATAAAGGCTTGTTTCTCACCAAAATCCACCTTGTCAAACACAACATTTCTCAGAAATCACTCCTTATGGATAGTTTCGCAATACCTCAGCATCAAAAAGGAACGGAGATGGATTCTTTATCTGTTCCAAGAACAAAGCAGTTCTTGGCTTCATCTAAGTTAATCCTGATTTACATGAGTGGAAAAGGAGCACAGACACAGACTCAACGTTTCTCCTCAACTATTTCATTCTGAGATAGTGTCAGACACGATGGAGAGATGGAAAGGAAGAGCAAGGCAGGTGATGAATTTTTTTGTCTTTGTGTATGAGCTTCCAGTCTGACAGGAGCACTGGTGACTTCTTAACTCTTTTTGGAAGGATCTTTGTAAAGTAGTTTGGGGTTTGTTTTCTTATTTCCATTTAAAGCCATCACTCAGATAGCTTACTGATAAGCCTGCCTTAAGAACCTGAATAGCACTGAAGAAAATCAGTACTACTGTGCTAAGCACAGACATTGACAGCAATTTTAAAAGCACATGAGCAGCCATCAAAGCATAAGAAGATAATCCAGTGCACAAATGCTTCCTGGAAGTACTTGTTACGCTTAACATCACTTTAAAAGTTCAAAGAAACATCAGAATATCTTTGGTTAACTCAATGAGAAAGCTGATCTTCACCTTACCCTCACTGTTCTTTGTGGTGAAAATACAGATGTAGTGAAGCTGTGAAGACAGGGCTATTTCCCTGAGGAGGGTTGAAAGGGACAGCACCCAAATGGGACAGGAGAACAGCAGAAATCAACTCTAACTTGCAATAAAACTAAAAGGGAGATTGAACGGCGAGTGGGAAGCACCAGAAACATGCATCTCCTCTCTCCAAATCCATGCACAAATCAGACAAACCGTTAGTATATGTTATTTGCTCCACTGGATCTTGTGTGTATCTATATCGTGTGTGCACAGGAAAAGCATAAAAACAAGCTTTAATGTTGTAAAGAGTCCTGGGCAGTGACAACATGTAAGTCCCCTAGAGCTTGTTACACTTAAGATAAAAAAATATAAAGGTATGTAAACCTACTAGTTATGGAGTTCAGAAAAATGATGGCAAAATTGGCCCACATCTCTGCAGTGTGGGGATGCTGAATTTTGTCAGACCTCACCTGTGAGCCTGTTCAACAGCTCCTCGGATATCCAAGGAGCTTATTACAATCCTAGCTCCTGGCCTAATTCTGAGCTGCATCGCAGGGAATGAAGTCAAAGGAAGCTGAGGAAAAAAAGAGAAAAAATATGCTTTCTACAGAAGTTTTTCAGAAGGTTTTTGACCAGTTTTATGGTTTGGTTTTTTTTTTTTTGAGGGAAGACACTATAGGAACCTGTGTCTTAAGGAAACTTTAATGACTAAATCTACAGAACCTCAGTCCAATTATTGAAGAACTGGCCCGATCCAAGCACTTAAAAAACCAACCAACCAATGAACAAAGCCCCCACACTTTCACTCTCTGAGTCCGTGAATGGGGCTTTCCTAAGATTTGTCAATTTGTCAGCTCCTTAGTGCCCTAGTTTACCCAGTCCTTAAGGCATGTCTAGTCTTGTTTTCAAATTTGTTCTGCAAGGACAAAAGTTGGTGTTGCTTGGATTTGGAAGGAAGGCTAACAGGGAAGGAGCCTCCCAGCTGTTGCACGAAGATGTGATGCACAATCCTCTAAACTAGGCACTGTGGTCACACACGTGTTCCTTATCTAGGCTGAATCTATTCTGCCTATACGGGTCTTCTCCATCTGGAAGGCAGGAAGAGAGATGGCAAGGGAATCAACCATCACCACTACCTTCACACCAAAGCTTCAACACATTCCCTTCTGTGCAGAGGATATTCCTGCTGGCTGTGCAGCCACCCCTTGCTAACATCTGTGACATCCCACTTAATTGCTGCCTTGGCCCAGGCACAGTAGCTGTGATGTTTGACAGCATCAATGCAAGCTTGTGGGCTGGCCTGTTCCTCATGACAATTACTAGGGTTACGTTCATTTTTCATTAATAAAGAAATACACACTACCCCTAGCCCTTCTGCATGAAGGGAAGGTGTCAGCACTCATGCACCTACACACACAGGTGTGTGTGACACTGTCGTCATGTGTTTATTGTGTTTTATTTTTTTTAGGAATCACACTCCAAATGTGTTGCTGTCTGAGCTGTCACTGCTTGTCACATTACAATAACGATCGCTACTTTCAGAAGCCAGTTCAGGTTGTTTAATCATTGCTTCCCTCCAAACTGTCCATCACAGGGTGGTCGCCAGGCAACAGCATCAACAGACAGGGCCGTGGGTGGCTGGTGAGGAGGAGGAGGAGGATGGAGCACACCAGGGTTTGCAGGGAGGAAGAACTCATGTTCCCATGGGAGGAAGGCACAGGAGCTGCTGAGTTTATCTGGTGGGATCCCAGCCTGCAGCATGATGAAAATAACATGGATTTCAGTGTTTGCAGAACCCAGTGTTTTGGTAGAGGAAGGAAAGACAGCAGGACCCTGGCCCGTGGCACAGTGATGAAGAGCCGGCTTCCTTGGTCCAGCTCTCATCGATGTCCATGGCTGGGACGGCAGGCCCAGCCATCCTGCCCGGCTCACAGCCATGGGCAAGGCCTGTGGCTAGGGACAGCTGAAATCAACCATATTTATTCGTTCAATGACTTTAAAATGAGTTGTTTGGGAGCAGATGAGTTTATGAAGAAAAAAGAAACACCACATGTCAGTTTACAAAAGTTGAAAATAAAATGGAAGGCAACACTGTGCTTGGAGGTTTTCATCCAAAAGATGAGTTGGAGAATGTTTGGGGGTTTCTAATTTTGTTTTCCAGGAGATAACACAGTTAAACAGTCATTTGTCATTTAAACACACAGATGCAGATCTGCATCAAAGCATCTTTGGATTACCACAGCCTAAATAGATATCACTAAACTTCAGCAGCTCTTCTGAAGAGATGTTACGTCACTGGATCTAGGGTAAGACCAGCTCTATACAGAATCATAGAATCGTTTAGGTTGGAAAAGAGCTTTAAGATCATCGAGTCCAGCCCAGACCTACATTCGTCTTATCTCCAGCCCAGGCTGTCCTCCTTAACATATTGAGGGGAGCACGGGAACACACACACCAATGAAGTGGAGGAGGTGTAGTGCAGGCCCTTCCGCGGTGTGATCCTCAGCCAAAATACCATCTCAGAGAATAATTATCCTCAAAACTCCTCTAACTAGTAACATTTCATCACAGACCAGGGCATTCTGGTATTAAGTTTAATGCATCTGCTGTTTTGTTCGTGTGTCTATTTTTTACCTGTTTATCCCTTTTTTATTTAAAAAAAAAAAAAAAATCTTTCAAGTTTCATGTAATAAAAGTAAGATCTAACTTTGATTTGCAGATAACCATTTCCAAAATTTAATTTTGTTTCCAGTAATGATCAATTTAAAGCTTTTATCTTTCATCTACAGCTTAGAAACCTGAACTGAAACTCAACAGAAAGCAAATTAATTTTCCTTATCATATTCTTTGGCATACAGAGCTTGATTTTCACTATAAGAATGATTTTTACACAATAAAAATATATTTATACTTACATATAGGTAAATTCTTCAAAAAATAAGGTCCTCAGATATTCTTTTGAATATTCAGTGGAATTCACCTCTCCTAGGTCGGTCTGTTTTCAAAGAATATTAATGACAGGTACTAGCAGCATTCTTGGCCAAGGCAGGGAACTTTAAGCTGTTTCTAAAGGTTTATACTGATCCAGACACACACTCAGAAAGGGAGCATATGACATTTTTCATCTACTGAAAACATACCTTGAAATAAAAATCTTCATGAAAGTACCCAAATCATTAAACAGGGTCCATTAGCACATACTGAGGAATTTCCCACTAACTTCTGAATTAGGAACTTCATGATTACTTCACAACCCCTCCCCCCAAAAAAAAGTGCACCTGAGAAAATCACATATTGAGCAGGGACAATTTATGAAGAGAGAAACAAGCCTACATTTGTTATATAAAATATTTTCCTTGGATTATTTTCTCCAACTTAAATGTAGTGGGGGAGGTGAGAACAAGGGAGGAAAAGAAACATTTGGGGAAAGACACGAGATGTCTCTGTTGGGTTATCTAAATAGCCTGAGATCTTCTGAAAAGCCTTTCACTTTCTCCTGAAGACCTACCTGAAAATGATCTGCAAAAGCTCATGGCACTGCTGTCCTTAAATAACCACCAGCAAAGGTGATATAAAACCTAATACAAACAGAACTTGAGCACTGACACTGAGTCAGGACCCAGTGTTCTAAGAATTCAAGAGCTTCAGATATGTAGCTTAACATTCTCCATCCCCAAAAACCCCAGCCCTTCCATACCTTGGAAACACATTTGCCTTGAAACGCCAGCTGCAAATCATCTCTTTCCATCTCTTCTCCTTCATCACATAAGATATTAGTGCAAAGCATGGAAGAATCTGCAAATGGGCTCTTAGGTTCCAAGAGGCAGCAAGAATTGATACACAGGACATAGCGGATATATTCCTAGTGACAGTCTGAAAACTGTCTTGATGAATGAATTTCAGACACCCTCTCTATTAACCAGCTATATCTTTATGTACTAGATGCACTCCAGTATTTTTGCCAGCCTGGAGAGTCCAAGGGTATCCTCCCTACCTTGCTGCTTTTGCATTGGGGAATGTAATACCATGGTGAAAAGAAAAGCTTTTTTATTTTATTTTATTTGCATTTTTAGAGAGAGAGCCCTACCTCTCTGGGTGTGAAGGTAAGTGGTATTTGCAGTTATCATGTAATTTGCTGCCTTACTTTGCAGTCTCCTCATCCTGCCCTTTGGTTCCTCAGCCACATTTCCCAGCAGCATAGCATGGGTGACTCTCCTCACCCACCTGAGCCACACTTGCTGTGGGCTTCATCTCATCTGGGCCACCTCTGAGTTTTCCCTCCAGGAAAAGAGAAATCACAAGGCCTGTGACTCCCTTCACCTTCCTGCCCCTGCAGAAGCAGATTTGCCTCTAACGACAGCACAGGGAGAGAGCACCGGAGACCCTGTCCCAACACGGGCTGCTCAAGGTGCAGGTACTTGGCACTGACACCCCTCCGCAGCAGCAGTAAGAGCTCCAACTTCCCACCTTCTCCCACACTGCCTGAATCTCCATCTCTTTTCTCAGCCTTCTCCTCTGTGTTCACCCCATGTCAGGGGCACCTCAGCACAGATCGCCTTGAGCATGTCCCTGGCAAGGCAGAACATGCGGGAAAAGTTCACTGGTAGCTTTGAGTCCCAGTGTGCTATGGCAGGAGAACATCATTCCCCTATTTAGGGACACGATGGGAGGTTAAATTAAGTTCTTGAAGACCCTCTAAAAGAAAGGAATTACATTTTAGGACACATCCTAAAATACCCTGTTCCTTCTCAAAGTACTTTCCTTTTATGTTCCCCAAGGAGAAAAAGTAGAGTATCAAGTAAAAGTGTTACTGTGTTACCAGCACTGAGAATTAGGGATTAAGAGATCTCATGTTAACTATTGTTTGATTTAAGACGGACAAAAAAAATTGAAGTGGCACAAAAATCATTTTACTGCATCAACTTTTATATGCATTTAAAATTCCAAAATAATTAGTCTATCACCCAATGCTGCCATTTGAATTGGAATCAAGGCCCATTTTCATTTAACATAGAAATGTCAATTAGAGCTGCGGGAGCCATTGATTTTTTGGTTTGCTGGCCAGATATTAAAAAAAAAAAAAAAAGAGAGAGAGAGAGAAAAGAAGTGCCTTGTGTCAGTCTGATTTTTTTCCTCTTCCTATGAGAAGAAAACTCGAATATACTTTGGTTCTGGACGAACAGGATCCAGTACAGACAGCTTTTATGATAATATTAGTTACCCATATATAGATAAATCTAGTTTGAGATGATTTATCATTCCCAAGCCGGGGCATCAGGAAGGACTCAGGACCCACAGAATGCCCTTGCCCTGTGAAGCAGCAGCTAGAGGCAATACCATCTGAAATGTCACGAGAAGCCTCTGTGTGGGACACTGAATCAAGCTTTTTGTGTCACTGGATCATTTTTTAAAATAGAACAAAAGAATCAGAAATCCATTCAAAAATGCTGCCTTAAAACAATGAAAAAAATGTTACATTTAAACTTTCACGATAATGGCTTGTTTGGGGCTGTTTCTCAGGAGCCTTGGCATCAAAAGGAAACCAGTGTGAACCTATGAAATGCTCTGGCAGAGCTACAACAGCATTTTCCAGGGGAAGAGGTCTTCAAAAGGGCAGTTTGACCCACCTCACTGGAGCTCTGCAAAGCATGAGGGTAGTTTTTGGTCTGGCGTAGTAAGAAAGGCCCAGAGGACGCCAGGTTGTCCAAGGCCAGTGCTGATCCTGCAGACCTCTATATGTCAAGCCGGATCACAACTGAATGGGTCAGAATGGTCTCTAACCTCTCCAGAAAGAACTGAAGACTTCTGACCTCCCTTTGGACAGACCTCATCATGATTGCCAGGTCAGAGAAACACAAAAGTCTGATTTGAAGTCAGGAGGAAAGGGAGAAAATCCTTTTCTATTATAAAGTACAGTATTAAGAGGCTTGAACACTATAACCCTATTGCTTTACAGACTTCATAGTCTCTTGTTATTGTATGATTGCCAGTTGCAACTGTCAGAGCTTTTCCATTATTCCCCTTAATCTCCCCTTGTGATGGGATTTGCATATCCCACCTGTCAGTCCTGGTGGAAGCTCCTCACTATCTCCCAAACTCTTTCACAGAGACCAGATTGACACAACAGCAAGCCTTTCTTCTAGCCCTCACGCATTCTTTCACCCACTGCTTTCCCTCAGTGCACAGCTATTCTTATTAACAATTTCCCACATATCCTATTTCATATTCTGTATATGAAAAGCCTATGCTTTATCCAGTCAAAAAATATATCTAGAGATGTACTGTAACACAGAAGGAAGAAGCGCTACAGCTATTGACTCATTTTTTACCAAATGAAACATACAAAAATTAATGCCAACCAAAATCCCTCAAAACCTTCTGGTTAAATAAATAAACTCTTACTCAAAGTTATGGGAAATTTCGTGTTTTCTCTCACTGAAGGCTTGTTTTTAAAGGAGGCTTCATATCTAGACTGGATGTGAAGTATTTTATTATCTATACAGCAGTGAATCTAGTTCAGAAGACCAAAATTTCAAACAGGGGATGTTTAGCAATACTTTGACTTGATTTTTTTTCTGGTTTAAATCCCCATATTTGTTTCCTCAGTTTTTATTCATCCCTTCCTAAATATATTCTCATTAGCTCTAGCAAGAGATTAGCCTGAAACAGTCTCAGCATCTGATGCATTATACTATTAATACTATTATATGTTGTTGTAATATGTAAGCAATATATACTACATCTTACTGAAGTATTTTCATGCACACATCCTCCTCAGATGAATATTCTTCTGGGACCAGTTTCCTGCACCCTAGGAACCAATCTAAATGCAAAGCGACTGACAGCAGGGTCATTCCTCACCACGGGTCTCAAAGTGCATCTGGCTCTGGGCTCCACATCCATAATCATTGCCTTAAAACTCCTCCTTTATAATAATGCAATTGCCATGGGAGGAAGGGAGCAATGGGCTATCACAGTGTGATACAGCATCGTGTCAGTCACTCACAGGATGATGTTGGCAGATTCTTCATCCATCCCTGACAGTTTTACATTGAAGCCACAGCTCTGCCAGGAAGGGAAGGACACAGGGTACCAACTACAGCCTGTTGCATGAACACAGCATCTCAGTAAAGAAGTCTCAGAATGAGAAGATGTGAAAAGTGACATTTGGATGGTGATCCCCCGTTCTGGTCTGAACAGGAGAACACTGACAATTTAAGATACTTTTGGGCCTACAAGAAAGCTGGCAAGGGGGTTTTTAGGATGTCAGGTAGGGACAGGACTAGAGGGAATGGATTAAAGCTAGAGATGGGTCAATTTAGATTGGACGCTAGGAAGAAGTTCTTCACCATGAGGGTGGTGAGACACTGGCACAGGTTGCCCAGAGAGGTGGTGGAAGCCCCATTCCTGGAAGTTTAAGGTCAGGCTGGATGGAGCTCTGAGCAGCCTGATTGAGTGGGGCATATCCCTGCCTGTGGCAGTGGGGTTGGAACTAGATGATCTTTCAGGTCCCTTCCAACCCTGACAATTCTATGCCTTTACTGTCTCACTTGTAAAAGGGAATACATTCATTATCATCTGCAAGAAATTGTGTTCATCAAAAGTAAAAATCGAATTCAAATTTGGGCTCTTGGGAACCTGACTCCTAGAAATTCACAGTTCACTTTCCACAGCTTGTCTTACAAGCAGATACAGAAAGAACAGTGTTTGCTTGATTTAGCAAACCAGAGGCTGAAAGGGAATATGATCACTGCCTGTAAAATAATTCCAGGGGGCGTAAGTGCCAGGGAGGGAAAATAACTTTAATTAAAAGGCACATGCACCAAGTGAAAAAAAGAATAATTAATTTAAATTGCCCAACAGCAATGTTAGAACAGAAACCAGACAGAAGTTTCCAACAGCCAGAAGAATAAGGCTTGGATCAGAAAGGAAGAAGGCAATAAGAAGGAATATTCAAAGAAACACAACTGGTTTTAAGATGCAGTTTGATCAGTTATGGCTGGCAGGATGCAGTACCTGCTGCAGCCCTGTGCCATTCTTGTAGTTCTTAATTTATAAACTAGGTTTGAATTCTTCAACAGGAAATGCAACAACAGGTTACTCATAATTACTTTGTCCAGGAGGAAACAGAGTGCATTGGAAATAGGTGCATTGTTATTCTGCCTTACCTGTGACCAGTTTGCCCTGTCAATAGCATCAAGTAAAATCTTGCAAGTAATACCTACTGTAGTCTCACTCATCTTGCCTAAATGCTCTCCTATAAGAGAACTAACTCTTCCCCTGTTGTCTAGTGTAATCACCTGACAACAGCAATGATGACCTTGCAGGCTTCATCCAGCACTGGACCCATCAGTTGCATTGATTTTCTACTGTGGATGGAGTATTAAAACCGTCTAGCCATGCTTGCTTTGTATCTGGTCCAGACTCCATCTCTACCAGTCTGCTGAGGATGTTCTGTTGTGGAAGACCTACGAGAAGCTCAGCTTTGTCTTTCCAGCCACATAAATCACAGAAGTTTGAACTGGCCATTTAAGGGTATTATGACCATGTAAATGCCAGTCCCCCAGTGTACAGCAGGGTACATGCTCAAATTCTTTGCCAGACACTGAGATCTACTCCAGTATGCAGCCCAGGAGAGCACTCTGCCCAGTGCAAGGCAACAGCAAATTGCCTTATTAAAAACTATTGTGAGACCCACACTTCTTTTCTTCGCAGCACCACACTATGGCACAAGCTATGGCATCAAGGCTCTTATTCAGACTCCCTTACCTTCTGACCTCCTCCAGGTTTTTTTTGCTCTTTCTCCAGTGTACTTTAAAATGAACACTTATGGCACCAGTCTCTCTCCGAGTCAGCCTAGGACAGAAACAGTCTTAGTCTCTTGTAAGCTCTGAGAACCATCCATAACCCAAAAGCTCAAAATGGGTGTCTCTTAGAGATTTGCTTCTCTCCATTAAAACCAAGTCTCTCTCTTAGATCCACACACAAATCTCTGCTAGTTGTTTTTTTCCTAGCCTATAGCATAGCATTAAGGGAGCTATGGGGACTCCAAAACTACAGTGCTCGGATACATCCCATCAGGAAGCACGTTTGATATCTCTGCAAGCTAGGAAACCTGCCAACTTCCACACCAATTATGAAATTTCTCAGTGGTGTAAAAAGGCAGGAGATCTCACTTGTATGTCTCATAGCAGAGCTTCAAGGAAAATTTTATCTCATAGGATCTTTTACTCCAGTTTCTACAGAAGCCAGTGGAAAGACTCAGGATGTATTAACGCAAGTAAATTAACCAGTACCAGGACCCATTTACAGACTCAGTAGCCTACCTATACTCTTATTATTATATAGTCAAAACAGTTCCAGGCAGGGAGCTGGCATGGGCCAGTTAACACTCTCCTGCATCATTCCCAGATGGTCTGGGACTTAGTACAAGGCAAAGTTTATTTCCAGCACCCCCTTGAGCTGCAGATGCTCTTCTCTTTTGCAGACTGACAAAGCTCAGGATTGCAGAGATGGCGAGTGCCCTTGCTCACCTCCACTGGAGTCAGAGAAAGTCCGAGGACCACCTATATTTTAATTCAACACTGGATACAGTCCTGATTTCATTTTCATCAGTCATCTGACAATCCAGGCTCCCTACACCCATGCTCTCCTCTGGGGAGCTCCTGCTGACTCCGCAGGTGAAAAAAGGCAAAGTAGACAGGAGGGATTAGTCTGAAGTATGTCCCTACAGGTGTGAGGTGAGCACACTACAAATGTCTGGATACAGCTATTGTGCTAGAGTTGGCTGTCTGGTACTTAAAGTCACTGATGGGCTAAAATAATCCCTCATGTAAGACAATTCATGTTGGTGGAGCTAAGGGGAGCTCCTTCACAAACGAGCACCCAGAATCTCCACAGAGACACACTGGGACAGTGCCACTTTGGGCTACCTACTAAGCACACACCATTGCTTCAGCTGAGGCTGAACAAGCCTGTCACACATCTAAGTCTTGCTGGGGTCCAGGTTCATTTAGTGTGGTGAGGGGGATGCACTCGCAGCACAAGACAGTCCAGCACTGCAGGAGCCCCCCAGTAGCAAGGCTGGAGCATGATCCCTGTATGCAAGGCAACTCCTTGAAGCTCTTTGGGAAAGACAGTGGCAAAACATTTCCCCACAGCTTCCTGAAAACCTTTGCACACCAAAACACTCAGAAATCAGTCACTAGCATTAACAACCTACAGGCAGAAACATACATATACATATATGTATGTGTGTATATATATACACATACGTATACATATATGTATGTGTGTATATATATACACATACGTATACATATATGTATGTGTGTATATATATACACATACGTATACATATATGTGTATATATATACACATACGTATACATATATGTGTATATATATACATATACATATGTATATATACACATATAAATACCTAATCTCATGTATAATAAAATGCACATATAATAACAATACATGTGTCTTGATAAACATACAGATGAAACATAACTGCCGTGATAGACCAAGAAAACTGATTCTGCTGGATGACTTTTTATATCAGAAGCTTTTTCTTAGCAAATGGGCCACTTTAAACTAGTGTCAGCCTCAATTCAATTTGTATGAACAGACCTGCTTTCCTACAAGGCAGCTTCTGTTCACACAACTACACAAGAGACGAGCTAGCTGAGTTGTGAAGAAAGGGGAAAGTCCTTCAAAATGGAAATGACAAGTATTCCTTTGTAAATTAATTGATTATAAAGCTCCTGATGAGACCATAAAACTGTCCCAATTAACTAGGGCTGAATCCCACAGTGAGGTGCTTACGACATCTGCTGTAATTCTAAATCGGGTAGCTGTGATACACCTCAATACAATCTATACCAAAAGGAATTCATAATGATTAGACCATTATTTCAGAATGTTACCAGGCTTCTAGTACTAAAAGCAGAAAGGGAGGCCAAGGGTTTCTGCCAAGCAGTCAGAAACCTTCTGGCATTAGAGATGCAGGCACCTTAAGAAGGGAAGAGCCCGAGTCCCCTCTTTCTCCTGGGAAGTAGTTGTACAGCAACGATAGTGCCGGCATCCCTTTCCCTCTTATTAGCATTCTGCTTGCTGTCTCCAGGAGGCAAAGTGACAGAAGTTGGAGCATTCAGACAGACCAATCCTCTCGCTTCTGCTAGTCCACAAGCAGAGTTAATGGCAGGCAGAAAACACCAGCCTCTCACTGTGCCTTCCCCAGAGGCCACAGAGGCTGGAGGGATACAGAGCTTAAGTTACCAAGTTAACTTCGATGCCACGACTGGTGTAGCCTGGAAACAACTGTTTGTAGCCTGGAAACAACTCTAGCTAGTTTTGTTGTTCTTGGCTCATGCCAGAGCAGTCTGATGCTATTCCCGAGAAAGGTCCACGTTATGGGGAAGAGAAAAGAACTGTCTTATTTTAACACCTTGGTGACAAGAGGCAAAAAGTAGATTTATCACCTGCAGGGATGTGATGTCGTGAAGCCCTCCAGCATCCCTCCATCAGCAGGGGGATGAGCCCTTGGGGTGATGTGGGCTCCCAGGGCTGGGAGAAGGAGGAGGAACCCTGGAGGGGCTTTCCCTGGCCTTGTTTGGAGCTGAGGCTGCCGGCAGGGATTACCTCGTGAGGAAGACAGGGTGCAAGGACAAATCCCCCGCCCCCCCAGACCGCCCATTCTCGCCCTGCCGAAGGCGGAGGCACTGGTTTATCGCTCTCTGCCTCCAGGGTGAGGGAGAAGGGGGTTGGAGGAGGCTGTGCTCAGCGGGCGAGCCGCAGAAAGTTTTTTTTTGCTCCAGAAGAATGGCCCTTTTGAAGCACTTCTGCCCCACTGCACACTGCTAAGCGAAACCAATCCCCGGCGCCCGGAGGCGTAAAATTCCCCCTCGAAGAAAACCCAGCATCCCCCAACCCCTAAAAAAAAAAAAAAAAAAAAAAAAAAAAAAAAAAAGGAGAAGAAGAAAAAAAAAGAAAAAAAAAAAGGAAGGAAAACCAGGACAAAAGCAACCCCGCCGGGCCCCCGCGGTACTCACGCTGCTGTTGTGCCCCGACCAGTGCACCATGGCTTGGTTGTGCGCCGAGTCGCCGGCGAGGGCGAAGGTGGTGCTGCCCAGCCGCAGCTCCTCCAGCCCGAAGCGGGCGGCGCCGCCGTCCCCCGGCTCCCGCCCCGCGGCACCGCCCGGCACCGCCGCTGCCCGCGGGATACGGCTCCGCCGCCGCCGGCCCGGTCCCGGCCGCCCGCCCGCCGGGGGGGAACCCCTGGCCCCGGAGAGGTTGGTCCTCGGCAGGAACCGCCGCTGCCGCTCGGGGTCGGCTCTCCCCGTTCACATTCTCGAGCTCCTTCGTCGATCTCCGGGTCTCCCAGCCCCTGAATTTCGGCCCCTCGGGCGCAGTGGCGAGGGTGGCTTGCAGCCCGGCGTCCTCCGCCTCCATCCCGGCCCCCTGCCCTCTCTCACCTCCCTTCTCCCTGGGGAACCTCCTCTGCTCTTCTCTATCGGTCCTCAAATGCATTAATAATCCCTGCTGCGGATGTTGCTGCTGCGGCTTCACCTGGGAATGGCAGGATCTGCAAGTTATTTCTGCACCGGTAAAGCCAAAAGTGAAGAGGAAAAGCCATGTCCAGTACAGGAGAGCAAAGTGCCAGGCTGGGCACCAGCCAGCAACTTTTTCCATCGCTGCTGACTGCTGATGAGTGCGAAGGAGAAAGAGCAGCAAAGAGAGAGCAGGAGCGAGAGAGCAGGGCACTGCCGACTCACCCGCTGCGGGGTAAACACGGCGAAAACTCCATAAAGTTTCAGACTGCTGTATTGGATGCAGCTGGGGGGTAGGGAAGATTGCTTTCTTTCCCCTTCTTTTTTTTTCTTTCTTGTTTTCTTTTCCTTCCTCTGCACTTTTTCTGATTTTCCTCCTTTTTTCCTCTTTTCTCTCTTTTTTTTTTTCTTTTTTTTTTTCCCCTTCTCCCAAGACTAGCGTTGCTGATCAGGCTTTTTGATGGAAGGCAAAACCACAACCACACGGGGGAGGAGCTGAATTGAAATCACAGAGAGAGAGGGAGAGAGAGAGGAGCAAATCCTGGCTGGTGATTTCTGCCGGCTGCCTCCGTGGAAGTCACCGCTCGCTCCTCTCCCGCTCGCTCTCTCTCTGCTCCCTCTCACTTCGCTGCTTCAGCATCACACTCCTCCCGCAGCCGCCCCGCGTGTGTTTCGTGAGTGATTGGTTACTCGCTCCCCCACTCTCTCACACCCACACCCACCACATACAAGCACTCCAAGAAGGACTTACCCCAACTTTTAAACTCAAATCATCCGATCCCTTCCTCCCCCGCACTTCCCATCGGCTCCAACCCCTAAAACATGCTTCCTGATATATGAACACACGCACTGGAAGAAAACGTACAAAGTGAGGGAGCAATATAAGTGTTACAAAGCGAAGGAGCAATATAAGCGTAAACACATGCGTGTATAGTCTTTCCCCACTCGATTAAGTGGCCTTAAATGTTTGAGACACCCCTTTCTTTCTCCCCTCCTGTGACTGATGTAAAGGCACTAGAGTTGCTGGGAATAGACACCTGTGCTTGATTTCATAGAGAGAAAGTCACATTTCTCTACCTCCATTCCCTCCTCCGCCTTTGCTTCACTGTACCGTAATTTACAGTAGCTGCTGATGTTTAGATAAATCACTCAGGCATGGCAGAGATGTACTCACATAAATGCTGATGGAGACAGGGACAAGCTTTTGGAAATGAAATTACAGCAGTCAGTGGCAGGAGACAGGGAGAGATATTCCTCCCCACTGGTTTATCAGCAGAAAATACACACCTTTCTGCTCTCGCTGTCTCTCATGTTTTCAAGACCAGCAATTTCTCTCCCAGGAGCTGTGCTTTTCCCTCACTAGATCTCTTCCCCAGGGAGAAGTCACTAGTGGTGGCCAGAGATCACCAAACCCTGATCGCAGAAGTTGGTTTCTAATGGGAGCTACTGGTCCCTTGGTGCAGGTGGGACCGTTGGCGATTGCCCACGCAGCAGGTCAGAGGCCCGAGCTTTAGAAGGCACTTCTAAATGCCCACATGCTCTAAGACTGGAAGGAATTAAAGGCTCTTCCAGTGGAGTTTTATTCCATCCCCACCTGCCTGCTCTCACTCATTCCCATTTGATTTCCAGGAGAATTTATTTTTTAATTAATGTTTTTAACATTTCCTTCCTGACATGGAACACTTTATTGTATTTTTTTTTTGGCAGGGCATTTCAGAAAGAGATTTACAGATTTGTTCCACATTCTTCTAGAGATTTCACACAAATGCTCACTGGTGGCCTGTCTTGGGATATTAGCACAAGACCACAGGCAAAGGGAGGCTCACAGTAATTGAGACTGAGCATAACTTCATGCTGCTTACAACAATGATGGATTGTCTGCAATGTAACCACCAGGCCTCAGTTAAATCTACTGTAAACCAATTAACTGCATACCTGTTTCCATATCTCCCAGCTAAATGGTTACTATTAGTTACAGCCTGTTGGTGATAATAATTAACACTTCGCACTTAACTCCTTTCCTTTACTAAGCCCAAAGCTCTTCACAGAGGCTGGTGAATTTTGTTCTTGTATAGATGAGGAGAACTGAGTCAGAGTGTGGTCAGCAAAGCAACGACAATTGGAGATGGAGCTACCTTATTATCAGCCCAATAGACTGACCAGATGGATCTATCCCAGAGGATGCACTGAAGTGTGACACCTTCCTAGGACAAGTCTCTTAAGGAGGCTTTAATTTTGAGGAATGAAATTCAAAGAGATGAGTGGGCAGGACATATAAAGAACTTGGAAGAAGGAAATTAGTAAGAGGTCAGGGGATATTTCTCCTGGGAATGTAATAAAGATTTGCATGCTGATGAGTGACTAAGGCTAATGAGAGAAACAATCTAGCTGTCTCATTTAGGCAGACGATTATTTCCAGATTGTGATGAGTGACCAGTGAGCGATATGGATGTGCCTGGTAGAGCATACCTTATATGCTGTGAATATACTACACCTGCAGAGCTCTTTAGCAATTGCACACAAGAGTCGGTCATGGAGAGAAAATATTGGAGCCAACCTTAGGACTACGGCCACTTTTTCCAGGACAACTGTTGCTGCGGGTGGATATAAGACAGAGAGGTAGAGTACAAGCCTTTCCCTGATCCCTATTTCCAGGAATCATCCATTTAGGAGATTCCAGCAACAGTAAGTGCACCTGATTCCTTATGTTTAACAGCTACAGATGGACCTGTCTTCCCTAAGTTTGTCTAAACCTTATTTATACTCTTTGTGTCTGAGGCATGCTGTGGTAGTCAATTTTACAATCTGATTATGTGTGCTTTTGAATACTCATGGTCTGCATTTATCTGAGAGAGACATTTTAAATCCCCATAATCTAATCTTGTTGCCGGCCATCTTTCTGCCATAGATGATGTGATGATTGAGCCATCAGAGATAAGAAGCCAGAGTCTTTGGCACAAAAGAATAATCTCCTAGTCTTTTTATGTAAGGGATAGCTTTCTGAGTTGGGAGCTACAGTAAGCCCCTGTGCTGCCATTGGAGAGGGACTGAATTCATATACTCAGGCAAAAAGAAGCACTGGTGTGTACTGACCAAACTCCATGGCCATCCTCACGAGAAGGGAAAGGCTCTGCTCATGGGTATCCTGACCTGAGGTTACACCTGGCCTGACGTTTCAATAGCACAGACTGCAACACATGTCCAGTTCCAGCCTCTGATAAGAATGCGTTTTCCATCAAAGCTGCTACACTACATGATCAGGAGACTTCTCTTCTGCTTCACACAGCCAGTATTACCCTGAGGGAGGGGAGAGGAGCGAGCTCTGGGAGCTGTGGAACAAGAGACAACCACTGGCACTCTAAAACATGATGCTATGTGAGCAAATGAAAAATACAGGTCTCTGCTGGTCTCTTCAGCCTCTGCCTTTACCAGGAAAAACAGTGGCAGGAGTGTTCCCCCTCACCAGAGAGGGACTACCACAAAGGCAGGGGTCTGCACAGACATGAGAAGGTTTGAGGAGGTTCTCACTTTCAGAGGCAGGAAGCACAAGCAGGAACCTAGTGAGGGAAGGAGCTGTTGCTGTGGAATACGCATCTTCCTAAGGGTTTATACAGCCTTGAGAAGAGAAGCAGGAACAGAATGAGACATGGATGAGTACACAAATTTTCACTTGGGTCTGGGCTGGTTCAGAGACTTCGAAATATGGGTTTGGTCAAGGACGTAAATCCCTGGAACAGTGATTGCAGTAATCCACCATCTGCAGGAATCCTTTCCTCCAGAACGTTTCACACTCACAATCAGAGGCTGTGAGTGACAATATGGTCCCAAGATACCTCCTGGCTCCACAGGATTCCTGCCTTCTGCAGCATGTTAGACAATGTACTCTGCATGATGGAAGTACCATGGGGACCATGCCAACATTGGCTGCACTTTGATGGAGTAGAAAGAGAGAAAGAGGAATGAACAGGATGGAGCAAAAGAAACAGAACTGGGTGGTCTTAACCAGCTGAGTTTTCAATATAGGGCAGGGGCAGAACATGCCCTGGTCTATCTCACACTCAGAAGTCTTTTAGGCTAAGCTGTATTGTCTCTCCCTGGTAATTATTTGTATAATCAGGATTTTGTGAATCTACACTCATTTTAAATCATTAGTTTTCTCTTTAAAGACTGTGTAATGAAGAGAGCCTAAGAAGAACACTGCTCCATTGATTCCTATCAAGCCACGGTGAGCGATGAATACTGTAGTTCGACATTACACATAATTCCTCCAAAAGGAATCTCTGCCTGAACAAAGATAATTACAAATCAGGATACAACGAGGCTTGCTGCAATTTCCCTTGGAAAAAAAAAAAAAAAGAAAAAAAAAGATGGCTCTTAACTGTAAATATAATGAGGAATTTTTTAAAGTAGATTTTGGATGCTTCATTCTTTAAATAGAGACTAATTATATACCTCAGAACAATTATTTCCAAGTGCCTCCTATTTCACTGAACAAAAAGAAATTATTTATCTAAGCGGTGTGTTTTGTAGCAAAATTTAGATAATTGTTACATAGGTATTATCAGAAGTAAATCCTAGGACCTCACATAGAGGCAATGCATTTGGCACACACGAATTATCTAAAAAAAAAAAGGAACTGAAATAAAAGCTATATCTTCTTTCCACTGAATTTCATTTCCCTCAAATTGTTTTTGGAAAGGTGATAGAACTATTTATTTTTAACACTAATAATTCCTCTAAATTAATTAATATGAAAGCTCTCCTTTGTTATTCCAGACAATCAGGCCCTAAACCAGTGCCATCCCAAAATTAAGCTGCCGCAGCTTTTAACAGGGTCTCCCATTCATCCGCAAATGTGATGCAATTTTGCTTTAGTTGCTATAAATATCAACAGCAAGGGCCTTTTGCTCTTCTACTCCCTCTTGCTGCAGCCTGTTGCAAAGACCGACATTTAAAGTAATTTCCAAAAAGTGCGAGACTTTGCCACTTTATAATTTAAAGAGCCATTTTGCTTTGGTAAATCCTCAAATGGAGATCTCAGATAGCACTTTTTCTGGCAAGGAGAGATGGGTGGCAAGCAGATTTGATCAGTGTGATTGCCTCTAAGTGCAGGAAGGTACTCAGCACCAGCACCTGGTGCCAGTTTTCCTTAAAGTACTGTTTGTACTGAGATATCTAGCGACGCTCACCAGCCAGCAGCTCTCTCTGGGGGCAACAGGAGTTGTCTGGAACTTTCTCCTCTGAACAATCTCTCATGTAGGCTCCCTTGTGTCACTTCCACTTTGGATCCAAAGGGTTTTCACACCATCCCACCACAGATGGCAAACATCATGGCCATGGCACAGATTCTGCATTTACTTTTTAGGTCCAGACCTCCTTCCTGCGGCAGAGACTTCTTGGGCCAGCATTGCACAACAATTTCAGTGATAAACTCAGCGTGGATTTGTCATGGCAGGAAGGGAGCACATGACACACACCCCTTTGTCAAATAAATTTGTGCTCCCAGTCCTGTGCTAAAGCAATTCTCACGTGGCTGCTCAACTACTATGTCCCTACTGATGGTGAATCCACCCCTCTTTGCCAATATGCCTGTAGATCCAGGGATTTAATCCCACCCTTGCCATTTCTTATCTAGTGACATCTGTTCCTCTCTGCTGGCCTTGCATTTCACTGGTGCAGTGACCCTCTGCCTTATGATCTGGAGGCATCAATCCATTCCCACGTTGTGCTCCTGAGCACTGCTCCCCTGTCAGGGATTACCATGGGATTCAGGAGCCAAAAAAAACCCCAGGCCACAGAAGACAGTTGATGAGAAAATATTCTACTTGAAATTCCCAGCTGGCATTCTCTCTTGATCGGCTTTTGCAGCCTAAGAAACCTGGAAAGCTGCCCTGAAAAGCTAGTCTTAGATCCTACTGGGTTTCTTAGTTCAGTTAAGTGTAAAGTAGAACCGCAAGGACTGCACTTACATCAGAACTGCACGTACTCAGCTAGTGCTCTGAGCTTGCAGCTAAGGAAAAAAACTGAGCTGGAGCTCAGAGCTAGAATGAGCTTTATTATAACAACTTTTAAACTAGTAAACATTGGTGGAAGGAGGAAGCCTGAGGTGTATCTTACAGTCAAGTCATTCGCCACCACCGATATGAATGATAACTACAGGGATGGTCCAGCAGTTGTCACATTTCATGCTGTTTTAAAGCAACCCCATAATACCCAGAAGGTTTTTGCCATCAATAACTGAAATGTACGCTGTGGACATTTCCAACCGCATG
Source organism: Trogon surrucura (assembly GCA_020746105.1). NCBI lineage: Eukaryota > Metazoa > Chordata > Aves > Trogoniformes > Trogonidae > Trogon > Trogon surrucura. The sequence goes on along the minus strand of CM036621.1, from coordinate 11,871,016 downwards.
AAAGAGAAAAATGTAACCAGGAAAAATGAGAAAAGCTTTAGCTAAAGCAAATGATGCTTGACCAACCTGATTGTCTTCTGTTACTAAATAGCTGACTGTTATAATACTGGCTCCCATAGCAGTTTTACGGTAAACTGAGGAAGTGTGGGCAGGTTAAAGCAGTTGGCAGAGGTTTGAAAGTTGGCTGGAACACTAGACTCAAAGGTTGAGAATCAACTTACTGGGAAAGGTCTGGAGATTGCACTAGGGTCTCTCTTTGCAAATAAGCAAACTGCATATTCATCTGCCTTTGGCAAAGCATCATCAGGAGATCAGAAGAAATTACAATCTCCTTCTTAGCACTAGGGAGGCTGTTTCTGGAGTGAGCCCCTAGTTTAAGAGGGATATGGATAAACTAAGGAAAGTTACCAAGTGGAGAGCTACCAAGGTGGTGAAGACACAACCTACAAGGAGACGGTTGAGAGCTGGGCTTGCAACCTTGAAAATCTGCAATTTTGAAGCAGATTGAGCAAGTGGAGATACTAGTTTACAGTGAACAATAAACACTCAAAACATGTTCCGTTTAGTCAGGACACTCCAGTAACATAAATTTTCTTAAAAGCCTAACAGTAAAAACAAATTGTAAAAACAATTTGTGTTTTCTGTTTTTTCAGAGATTACTGAGCTTTAGTCATTTCTGGTGAGGTTTGCCTGACGTTCTATCAGCTCTGAGTTTATCTATATCGACAGGAAAATAAAAATTCTTGTCTTTCACTTCACTGGTGTCACCTTTGGCTTCTTCACTTGGTTGTGGAACAATTTAATGGAGGTAAGAGAATAATGACAAAGAGAAAAAGATTACAAACTTAATGGCCTGTGAATGCTGTTTATAGTTTGCCATCATTACAGATGGTGTTTTCTTGCTTGTGCATTTTGCTTGGTTTCTCTTAGCCAGAATTGTTGACGAAGTAGAAGTTCTAGGTAAAACTAAAGATAAAATTTCTAGTAGAAGAAAGAGAAGACAGAGAAAAAATATTATTCTATCCTAGCTTTTTACTGCAAGAAAAATAAAAAAAAATATGAAAAAAAAACAAGAACACTTGAGGCTGATTGAAGATGTGAGCTTGCTCATTGACAGCGTTTTATTTCAGAATTGAAAAAATGACCAGGCAAAAATTTCTGAGGCAATGCTGCCCTGTTCAGTGATGTATCATTTCTTAAGTCATGGTCAGGGATTCTTTTGTGGAGATGGCTGCATCACTCACAGATCAACCAGCACAGCTTTTCCTACATACATTCCCCTGGTACGAAATCAGAAGAGATACATCAGGCCATCAGTTAAAACCATTTTAACTAATCCAGCTCCCTTCTGCCTAAAACAAATTAGAGGATACTCACATGACTTTTTCTGTTAGATGATAAGCAGTGCGATGCTTTGCAACAGACACCCACATCTGAACATTACAATGCGTCGTCAGAGACACCTTTCCTGGGGGCAGCTCTTCAGAAGGTTAAGGGTGTCATAGGATCTACCTGGCCAGAAATGAAGGTGGATTAAGAGAGGAAAACTTACTTTGGCCTTTTCTTCAACAATTTCTTGTTACTTCTTCAACAATTTCTCAGATCTGTGGCATCTGTCTGTCATTCGGTAGCTCGGTGGGACAGAGAGAGTTACACCCTCTAGTGAGGGCAGAAGTTCAGGAGAGATAGCGTGTCAGCCCCACATTTGGTGAGAAATTCCAGTCTTCTGATCAAAGTATTTAGACGGAAGGGTTTTGAGCGTATGGTGGAAAATCAGGAGAAAATGCAAAGGAAATTTGTATTTCTGTGTTGTCAGTCTTTTCATTGTGAATCATGTCATCAGTTTTGAGCTCCTGATGTCATGAGTTTATATGAGATTATCAACTGTCTTCCTTTGTTCTCCTTTCTTTAAAACGAATGAGAAAAAAAAGACTAATTATCCTAACTAAACTAGTCAGTTCTCCTAAATAGTTCTCCTAACTGAAAAGACTACCTATGGAAAACAGTATGAAGACAAGGCTCCTACTGGCTCAAAGTGTAATTTGAAGTATTTCAATACAAAATACAAACAACCAAATTTTAATATTGCATCTGAGTATTTTGAAAATTAAGGGTTTCATTTTTTCATTTTTTCCTCTTTTTTTTTTTTTTTTTTTTTGCTTAAACATGATATTCTGGAGCTAATTTTGCCTGTTTGAAAGATTTTTAAAAATGCATATACTTTAAATACATATGCACATATATATACACACACAAGAGGAAAAAAATACTGTTTTGCAAACTGAACAAATGATTACATTTAGCTTGAAATGAATCTTTGATTCCTGAGGCTCTTTTGTCCCCTTTTTTAATTCAATTTGGCCAGGGAATTTTTTTTTTAAAAAAAAAAAAAGCAGTTATTCATATGGCTTTAATTGCTTGAGATGTTTGCCAGAACACCTTGCAACATCAAAGAAATTCTTTCTGTAAGTTTGGTACTGGGTTCATTTCGTGCCCAGATCTCTTAGCAATTTACCTGGGACATTTGTGGATGTAGCACCTGGAACATTAATCTATATAAAGCTCATATAAAGATATTTGTTTCTGGTAAACATCACCCATAAATTATCATTATGACAAATTATTTTATGGTTAAAATTAACATTATGTATAAAGAGATTGTATAAAGTAATTTAAAAATGAATTGAAAATATGTCAGTTTTCTAACAATGCCTTGGAAAAAGAAAAAGAGATGTCCTCATCTTCAGTCAAAATAATTTTAAAAGAATCAGATTTATGAAATAAGAGCAATGAAAAAACCAGTAAGTCTAATGCACTTATACACACACAAAGTCAAGAAATAGCCCAAGCAGTGGAAGGAATTCATAAGTGATGCTTCTGATGGTTTCATTTTCAAGCATTCCCTGAAATTCCATTTAATTTTGAGAGTCTTTGCATATGGATGGCTCTGTGTGCTTATATCTATTCTCATATCAAGGAAGCATAGGGGAAAAATTCCATTTGGATGCATTTTCATGCAATTAATAATAATTCAGCGTTTGTGCTTTTCTTATGCCAAAACTGTGCTTGCCAACGTTTGGGGCCCTCCAAACAAATATATTAGTCCAAGTCTGAGTCACTATGATTTTCTCCTCCATTTGAAACAATGTTTGTTAAAAAGATATTAAGTGTGCTTAACTTTTGACTTCTTTCAGCCCGAAGTATTTTAAAACATTTTTATCAAGACTCCTTGATATCCTGTTTTAAAATGGTTTCAATTTACCGGTCTGGCCAAGTCTCTGCGTATTTCAGTTCATTTATGTCTGATTGCAATCAGTAGGAGTCGTTGCTTTCAATGGCATTTGGGTCAGGTTCGTCTGCAGCATAACTTACATATGTTTGCTGTCATGGGATGAGCCAGCTATCACAATAGCAGCAGACAGGGAACTTGAGAGAACGAGGAGTAAATCCAGGATCTCAGACCTTGCCTGGGAGGAACTTAAGCAAGTCCTGGTTTATTAGTGGTGACTGCTCTAAATAACGCATCTTGAGCGCCTGCCCTTTCGCTGCAGTAAGAGCTTCTTTTCCGATTCAGTCTCTCCCAGCAGTCAGCTCATTTTAATACTTAATATGGTACCTTGGTCTCCTGCAAGATTCTTTTTCATGATTTCAAATCCTCGTTGACACACTCTGGGCACTTTGCTGCTTTCAACATCTGCTGAAGGACTCTTTGAGGTGAAAACTCAACAACTTTTACGCAGTTTGGTTCTTTTTGCAGTTACCAAGAGAAGCAAAAATAAACAAACAAGACATGGGGCCTGGACTGTTTTCCTGTCTTGTTTTGTTTTGCCACATAGGTGCATCTCTCTGCATAATCTACTTTTGTCTTTGTTGCTGTTGTTTTTGCCAGACGACGTAATTATCTTGATTGGTGGGTGGCCAGCAAAGTTTTAATTAGATCCAGGGGGATTTAACAATGACTACGTATTAAAAAAAAAAAAAAGCAAAAGAATGTTGCTCGAATTATTGTTTATTTATATTGTGAGGCATCTTCTGTGAAATACGGTGTCGCCTCTTTGCATTTCCAGTTCTATCCTCTCTCCTGCCTTGCTCTTTTGCTGGTTGACAGGGACTGGTGAGCTGGCATTAACGTCCATGTACTGAGGCAGTGCTGCCACGCTGTTGCTGCTGCAAAATGTCCAGCAGCTCAGCCCCTGCCAAACAGAGCCATTGATCCTCCAGCTCGTGCCAGTTCAAAGGAACGTCAGATGTACATCCAGCTTTGTGGAAGGGGTGACAAGTGATTGAGGCAGGGGATTGGCACAGACATCAGTGAGCAACACTGAAAGCAGGGAAAGGACTGCATTGGGGAGGTCTTTCTGGCTGGTTGTAGTTATTACTTTTTGACTGAAGAAGGGTTGTTTTTATTTCTTGAGTTGTCTAAAAATATCCCAGTAATGAATTAACCTGAATAGGGTAAGGGGGACAGAAAAAATGCATATTGATTTTCTAAAAGCAGGCAGGAATGCTGTTATTTTCCAATTAACGTTCAGCATTAGAGAACAATCCAGTTGGAAAGAACCAGCTAAGCAATACTAAGCTTTGTGCTTTCTGCACTTTTTCTAGTGATATTTTTTCTCACTTAACTCCTTAAAAAAGACCCTAATAACAACTAGGCCATTTCTTTGGCTAATGGCAATTAAAGTCTCAAGGACTCCACAGGGGTGACTATGAAATAACCGTGGTGGGGATCCAGCAGGTCATGTTGAAGCAGAAGGCATGTTCATTTAATAAAGGCTGCCCTGCTCCAGTGCTGGAGAAAAGTGTGAGAGGAAAACTGTCTGAATGCAGCATTAGTAATAAGGATGCTTCTCTATAAATCCCAGAGCAGGTCTGGGATTCTGGTGGGACTGGTGATGACCTGAAGTCTGATTCTGGCAGAGTCACTCATTTCTTTCCACTTCTCTTTTTTATTCTCTCTATCATAATGTCCTTTCCTCTTCATTCTTATGGCTTACCATACTTGAAATTCACCAAACTGAATAGCAAATTATGAATGAAAATGAGACCATCACATCCAGCCACCTTCACATCCACCCTAGTGCACTGACTGAATGGCTACATCTGAACGATGTGGCCAAGAGCAGCCTTCAGCATAAATCCAACAGGCAGCTCAGAGTCACACCAGTGAGACCCAGCAAGTGTTAGATTCAGCAGCTCCTGTTAAGTACCCAGAGCAATGAACACTAATAACAGGAAAGCTAATGGGAAGCAGAGGAATTACCACATTTCTGAGCGAATTTGTGCACACACAGGTAAGCATACATTCACATAAATTGAGATCCTTATTTTCTAACAGGCTTCTGAGGTTTTACCTGAGTTTTCAAGTCTTCTAAGCTTTCTGAATTTTTATTTTTTTCTCTTACAAGTTGTCCTTTTCAAATTATTAACCTGTGCTAACTCTGCTGAGTTCAAGAAACAGCAGAGGTTGTCCAGCCAACAGCATCCACTGTATTTCCACATAATTTGTCCTTCTCCTCCCAAATGCTCAGGGGAATCCAGCTGTAGAAGGATTTTCCCTGCATACAAGTTATGGAAACAAGTGCCGAAACCAAATCCTGCTCTTGTCCATCCCAGACTTGGCAAAGTTTATAGAAAGCTACAAGCAGACTTTACTACAGGAAAGTAGAGAAAGTACAGAGATGGAAATTTTGCCAGATATTTCTCAACAGTTTTGCATAAATTTCAATATATATGTTCTTATTTAGCAAATATTTAGTTAGCTATCACTGCAGTTTTCCTTTAAGGGTCTAGCAAGGGCCCAGGGAGAGTGACAAAACCGCAAGCTTTGGTGAGAAATGATGTGCCCTGCAGTCATACTATGTATTTGGAGACAAATTGGAGGGCCTGGATTTATTTATAGCATTTAATACATGCTTTGATAATTATGTGCATGGGAATGGAAAACAAATTCTCCAGATTAAAAAGCATAAAGAAAGCTTGTTTGGATTAGCATGATCAACTGAAAGCATCCATTTGATTCCTGGTATATTTAATATATAATTTACTGAGCTGCAAAATAAACATACTCTAGTGTTCCTCTGCTGAAGGCTCCAGCTGTAAATATTTCATTACTTTAAAAATGTATTGCTATTAGATAGGTCTTTTAGTATTCAGCAGAATCAAGTTTTATGTAATAAAATAAAATTGTTTCTGTTTCCTGAAGGACCTTTTTAAACATACAATTCCAATTGGGTGAAAATTGCTCTGCCACCTGTTGAGTGATGGCAGAATCGTCCCATGAGTAAGTGGGGATTTTTATTAGCTTTGAAGGCATAAATCAATTCCCAATTTCATGTCTCTCCCTGTCGTGCTACTAGCTTACAGGTCATCATCACCTCTAAGGAAAACAAGGGAACAAAGATGAGATGAGGAAAGGAGGAAGTTCATCAGGCAAACGGAAAGATCATCCACTAAAGGAGAGAGAGGCAGACCGCAAAATCCCTCTGCCAATACCTGAAAATATTCACAAGCAGCTGGGGAAAGAACTTAGTGACAGAGGCTGGTGGTTGTCATGGCACGAAGGTGCCACAAAAACGTTACAGAAAGACAGGCAGTGACCTAGTGACACCATCATTACAGCTTTCCTTTACAAAACAAGGACACTTCTGGGGATCTTCCTGAAGTGAAATGGCCAAAAACATGCCTATACAGAGTATTTCAGGATGGTTTCTCCCTGAATTTTAATCATTTTTTTTTAAATGGTAGTATTGAATTTTCCAGTTTTTCCACTGTTGGAATGCTTATCAGAGAAAAAAAACAAACATCTGGGGCTATTGTGGAATTACTTGATAATGTTGGGGTGGCTCTTTTTATTCAGGAATTGATGAGTTTTGCTGTTCAAAAATCTAATATTGTAAGCACAAGATTCAGTGTGAGTGTATAGATACATGGGAAGACTTTTCTAATGTATGTAATATACTAAAGCCCCAAGTAATCACAAATCTGGAACACATTTGCTGCCCATTTAGAACTTTGGCACTGGGTGCACTGACTATTTCACTTCTCAAAAACATCTCCCCACAAAACAGTGTGCCCGAACATCATGAAGGACCTTTTTTTTTTTTTTCCAGTTTATTATTATGCTTTTTGAAACACTTACAAAACCCTGAAGTGAGAATTAAAAAAAGACCATAGTCCCTTCCTATAAAAAATTACATTTTAAATTACCCAGATGTTAAGATGCTAATAGCCTATACACAGAAGAGTTGAAAACTGCCCAACATTAAATCAGCGTAAATTACATGGCTGAAAAAAACTTCACCCCCAAAAGTTGCAGAATTAAACCTCCAGATTTCATTGCTGATGTTGGTTGGTTTCAAAACATGACAACAGGTATCTCTTTGTACCTCCACTGAGTATTCAGTCAGCGAAAATCCTGAGAAAGGCATTGCTTAGCAATCTCTCCTGAAACTTGCTTTCTCTTTCTAACAGTCCTGAAGAACTGTTTTGGTCCTCAGCTATAAATTAGCTTTGCGAAGGAAATTCCTTATATAGGAATAGCTGCATAGGTTGGAGTTTCGAAGATTGACATGAGAGTACTTTGTGTGATTTGAAGAGCTATTGAAAACTCTCATGAAATACTGACATTTCAAGACAGTCTTGCTGAAATCTTAAATAGGTTCAGCCAATTCTACATCTTATCAAAGCTCAAAACATTGCAACTCAAAGCTCAAAAATCGCAACTCTGTTGCAATTTTTATCACGATTTTCTCATTTCTAAACAGTATTATAGCTGTTTTGACAAACAAGTTGTAATAGTTTTTTTCTTATCAAAACAGTGAGCTGTATGAAAACTTTTATGCATGTGGAAAATAACATACAATCTCCATGTGCACCTTCTGAATCCTCATTTAGAATAATAGTATAAAAAATGAGATAAGTTCCCTCCATATACACGCATATGCAAATTTGGCACAACGTACCTGAGCTGAAATTATGAACTGAGAACTCATAATACATATCACATATGGTACAATTCTTTCAAAAAATTAATATATTTATGGAGCATTTAGAGAGTGTGAAAAAGCTGTCTAGAGGATGCCTGCAGCATTGTTTCTTATGGCAGTATCAGGTAATTTATCACCATTTCAGCTACAACCTGTTCACAGCAACACTTCTCAATAGTGCTAACATAGATTTCTCAAAAGACTCTTGAACTGGCTCTCAGATACCTCAACTACTCTTTCCAAGGCTGATAGTACATCACTTTGGAAAAATAATGATGAACAGAAAGACATTACTGCTCTGACTCTATTCAAGTCCATGTCCAGCTCACACTCCACCTCTTCTCCTCCAGATCCAGTTCAGAGCTGGTATTTGTTACTTTCTTCTGTTCTCCACCATCCTGTAAACTTCCTCACACCAACAAAATTTGAGGATGTAGCTTGGGGAAAGGAATGACTCCATGAGCAGGTTGTGTGCTCAGCTTGTTACCCCGCAGGTGGATTATTTATCTGCGTGATCCCTAGAGCAGTCTCATGATCTCATCTGTGCCAACAGCGCTGTAGGTGGGATCTTCATCTGAGATAGATCAAGGTTGACTTCAGTGGGGCCACCCTAAATTCCTCCGGGACATGGCCTCATGAATATGATCTGAGAGTCTAGCTCTCTAACTGCAAAAAACACATTGGTCTTGGCTCAGCCTGGTATTGAACAATGGCTTGCTGTAAATATCTACTGCAATAAAGAGTAGTCTCAAGAAACACCATGATGTTGGGAAGCCCTGCTCTTCCATCCTGACTTCTGCCTTTGAGGCTATATCCTGTGGGCTAAAAAGAAAGTGGACTGCTTCCAAGCAACATGCAAAAATCATCTTGGGGTGTGCATGTGGTGAAGTAAACTGATGGAGTCCCTCATGCTCCAAAGAATAGTCTCTAATTAGGCCTAAAATTGTGTTGGTTCCTGTCTTGAGGCTGGTAATTGTCACAATGAATGGAGTGAGTGAGGATCGTGTGACTGAGACCAACAAAACATAGATGTCAGGGTCAGGGAAGGAATATAAACCTTGGACAGTCATGAGTATACTTCTTCAAAATACTCTCCAATTGCCAATTGCTGGCAATTCACATATCGGAGAAGAAACTAAGTGATCCAGCCTTTTTTCACTGTTCAGGAGAAATAACATTTCTCTACTTAAAGTTATGTCAGTCTGCTAGAATCTAGCCAAGCACTGGCTAAACATGAGATAAAACTAATAATCTCATACACTTCCAGGTGAAAGTTTAGAAAATCCACAGCATTTTTTTCCACTCCAGATCATCCCAATTTCAAGAGCATTTATACCCTGACTTTACACACAACACTCAGCTAAATCATGCCCCATTAGCTCACATGCAAGCCTTTATGCCTCTGTGGCCCAAATTTCTTTTCTCACCTTCCTCAGATGGCATTTTTTCCCTCACTGCTAGAGCTTAAATTGATTTACTGCCTCCAAACACAATTCAGGTGCTCTGCGGTTTCATGGCCCTTTTAAACTCTCCTCAACGGCAGCGGATATGGAAGCGCTGTTCAGGTCCTCGCATTTAACATCATTTGATTCTTCTCTCCCTGTCCTCCATCTCCCTCACTTCCCCTTATTTGTATTCTCATCAGTGTCACATTAAATGCCGTGGAACACGCTTTTAGGGTAATAACAGGCCTGAAGTTTATGAAATAAAAGATTGATATCAGCTTCATAAAACTCAGGGGAAGCAATATCTTTTCTGCGTCTTGCCATCCCTTTAACTGCAGCTACCTTTATACATTGTGGAGGGAGAGAAGAGTTTAAAAATAAAGAGAAAAAAAAAAGATATTTCCAAACAGTAGTGGGATTTTCGAACCTGGTGTGCCATTAATTTCTTTATTGCTTTAACAGCAAGGAAGTTGTGCTTGCTTCTTTGTGTATTACAGTGCTGTATTTCTTTCAAGGGCTTGGCAATCTTTTTCCTTAAATGTCACTAGATTCCGAAGTGTTCAGGCTTTGTAACTAGTGGTTTATAGCCATCACACACTGAAAGGGCAACAGATGAAGAAACTGTCTATTATTGTAGATAAACAGAATGTATGCCAGTTATCTGGATGGAATGAGAAATGAGGCAGCAAAATCAGGCTGGAGTTTTACACCGATGCCCGAACTGGTGGTATATGGCTACCACCTGTGAAACTAGTGCCATCAGGCTGAATGATCTCCCTCACCTCTTTTGTCAGCAAACTGGTTCTGAACATGGACCCAAAGCCACATTTGGATTAGAGTCACACCCACAGTATGAGTTCGAGGTTTTGGATACAGGGCTTGATTTGGAATATATCGCTTGCTTCAGCTTCCACTCAATGAGATTTAACCCCACCAGAGCAGCCCCTGTGTCAAACACAGACTACTGCAGTCGCAGGGGGTGAGGATGAATCTGACAAAGCTCAAGGACTCTGACAATGACAATCCTTTTTAGCGTGGTATGCCAATTCAACAGCATGAAGCTTTTGAGCAAAACCTGCCTGCATTTATTCCAGGAGACACTGGAGAGGTAAAAAGAGGTAGTAGCCAGATCACTCAGCCCTGCAGTACCTGAGGAACCCTCTCACCAGGAAACAGCCCTTATGTCTTAAAGCAGTGTCTCCCATATCCTTGGGCCTCTCCAAATCAGTGCCGTGTAGACCTTAGCAAAGTTTTTGCCAAAGATTTTCTTTTCAGTGGCCTATTTTCCTATTCCCAGTCCACAGCTCAACATTTAGTTTTGTGTCTTGGAAGATTGACACAAGTGCCTTTAAGGTGAGGAAAGCTTTTTCCTTTTTGTTTTTCTTCTTCTTTTTCAGGCGGTCACTGTTTGTGTTTTTTACCCTTGATAATAGATCTTAAATTCGACAAAAACTTAAAAGTCATTACATTTCAGCTTTCTGCTTCACTGCCTCTGAATACTGGATTTTCCCCTATTTTTTATTATTTTTTATAAATGCTGCCAGTTTAGTAAAACTTGCTGAAATGGACAGATGAGGGGTGGGAGAACCTGATAAAGCAAGCTACCTTGCCAAAACCATCCCACTAATTCCACCAACTTGTCAACATTTGCCAGAAGCAGTTGCAAAGCAACAAACAGGCCTTTTACGAAGGACAGCAATTTTTATTTTTAAAATGGGCCAAATCGTACTGGCTCCACTTTACCCAAGTGTCAACAGGCAAATTGCCGTAACACAGCTATCCTAGCAGACATGATTCTTACCTTAATAAACTCGGTGGGATACTCTACACAGGCTTTTCTTTGAGCTCTGGAACAGGTCATATAGACCTCCAAAGGAATGTGTCAATAGGTGTTCCTATAAAAGTGGTACATAACATCACAAGGTAGAAAATAAGGAGATGATTTTGGAATCATGAGTTCGATTTGTCTGCATCTTTCTCTCTTTCTCCCTTTTCACATTTATTTTCTGTCTAAGAGAAGAGTTTTCCAAGTGTGAACCCACCACAGTTTGGTGGCTGATGATTGACCATGCAGAAAGGGAAAGCAGTCAGCAGGATTACAATGTCAAAGAAATGGGCAGAGGATTAATAGATATCAGAGAGCTGTTTTGTCATATAATCACTGAATACAATCACTAAGTTTAGGTTTTTCCCCATTAATTCCAACATCAAGCCCAAAGCATGTTCTTAGTCACAGAGATGTAAAAATGAAGTAATTGTCAGAAAAGTGGGTAATAAACCAATGTTACCTGTCCCAAAGGACTTTGGAGCATGACTGAAAAACTTTCACAAGCATCATAGCTTGCTCTGAGTGGATAATACAGCTGCAGATCTTAAGCCAAAAAGTGCTTCAGATTGCAGAGTGAAGGGATATTGCAGAGCTGAGTTAACCATCAAAAGAAACTGAGTAAAAGAGTCCAGACTGATTGATCAACTGTTAGATTCAGAGCAGGTCCTTCCTTTCTGAAAAATATTCACACATTAAGTAAATTTTCTGCCCATGTGGAGAGAGGGCACAGCACAGGTTGACCCAGCTGAAATACAATAGTTCTGTAAATACCACCGCTTTGGTATAGGAAGTTAGCAACGCCCCAAAGCAAAATCAGATCAAAACTTTGGAGAAATATGTAAGTAGACTGAATGAACCTTGTTGCTTGAAGAAATATCAACAAATGGATGAATTAATATTTCAGAGCAGAGGAAAGCTAAGGGGATTTTGCATTGATAATAACTACTAGATTTAGTTTCTAGCCCATACTGCCTTTGCTCTCCTAGCCCACCTCCTACAGCTGCTGGGATTTGCCTCTTTCTCTGCTTTACAGTCTAGCGGAGTTAGAAGTACACCCAGTTGCACTTCAGGAGCCACTTCTGGCACTTGACAAACAGCTCTGGATGCAGCGTTGTTAATGTGTCTGGAGACAGGCGCTCGGTGCGGGTTGCCTCAGGAGCAACCTCTGTCGCTGCGGGTACTTTGCTCTGCCTGGATATCCGGGCTGCATTCATCTGGTATCAGAGGCAATGGCTGTTTAACAACAAGATGTATCAAGAGGGAGCAGATGAGGGGAAGATACACGATTTCCTGAATAATAATGCCAAAATTCAATGCACCAGAGCATTTTGATTTAGCCATCTCAGGGACTGGCAGCCCACAAAGCAGCACTTCACCTGCTACAAGAACATTGCAAAGCTGTGTAAGGACAGAGAGAAAGTACACAGATAATATCCTGGGACATGGAGCAGACAAATATTTAAACCCTTAGCCAATTGCTTCTCAGAACAGTCCTCCTGCTGCCACAGACCCTTCTCTCACTGCAATTTATCTGGAAAAGGAGATAGTAAAAATAACTGAGAGGAAGAAAAAAGTTTTCTAGGTCTTTAGTTCACTGACAGTGGCCAGAATCAACAGAAGTGATCTCACAATTATTCCAGCTTGATGGGAAGCAGATCTGGACACCTGGAAGTTCAGCAATTCTAAGTGACGGTATGAACAGGAGAGTAGTTTTCTCAAGGAGAATGTTGAAAGTCACTGTAATAGAAGTTCTTTCTATCTAAAAGATGAATTTGGTCACGCTGAAGCAGAGTGGCTGAATCCAGTCCCATATTGCTACCAAAGGAACTTGAACCCCGTACAGTCATGTAGGCACTTTACTCCCAAAAAAAACCAGTAAAAAGAGGCTGAGAAGGCTGCACAAATGCTCAAGGCCTGGTTGTTAGTGAGAAAGCCTTTGCAATTATTGCATTTTGACATCAAACTATACTGACTGCAAGCAATTCCTACTTTCATAGAATCATAGAATCATAGAATGTTAGGGATTGGAAGGGACCTCGAAAGATCATCAAGTCCAATCCCCCTGCCAGAGCAGGAATGCCTAGACTATGCCCCACAGGAACGTGTCCAGGCAGGTCTTGAATGTCTCCAGAGAAGGAGACTCAACAACCTCTCTGGGCAGCCTGTTCCAGGGCTCCGTCACCCTCACTGAGAAGAAGTTTCTTCTCGAGTTTAAGCGGAACCTCTTATGTTCCAGTTTCAGCCCATTACCCCTTGTCCTATCAGTGGTTGTCACCGAGAAGAGCCTGGCTCCATCCTCGTGACGCTCACCCTTGATATATTTGTAAACATTAATGAGGTCACCCCTCAGTCTCCTCTTCTCCAAACTAAAGAGCCCCAGCTCCCTCAGCCTTTCCTCATAAGGGAGATGCTCCACTCCCTTAATCATCCTAGTTGCCGTGTGCTGGACTCTCTCCAGCAGTTCCCTGTCTTTCTTGAACTGAGGGGCCCAGAACTGGACACAGTATTCCAGATGGGGTCTCACCAGGGCAGAGTAGAGGGGAAGGAGAACCTCTCTCGACCTACTAACCACCCCCCTTCTAATACACCCCAGGATGCCATTGGCCTTCCTGGCCACAAGGGCACAGTGCTGGCTCATGGTCATCCTACTGTCCACCAAGACTCCCAGGTCCCTTTCCCCTGTGCTTTAAGATGTTTCTACTCTTCACTTCTACTTCCTGAGGACAGAAACACTGTCATGCTTTTTACAGCTCTACAATGAGACTTGAGCACTTAACTGTTTGTTTTACTACTCAGTTTAGAGTGAGTGAAGATTTCAGGTATAAACTGAAGGACCATCCATGGATGCAGTGAAAAGCACCATCATGAAGGTCATTTCACAATTCACTATGGCGACCTTATCCTTTCTCCCAGTTTGACCTTTCAAAAATGTTTCAACTTTGAAAAAATGTGTAAATCTATAACAAGTGTTTCCGCTTCCTTACTCCATTACATCCTGCTGTTTGAGGGTCTCCTCTGCCCAGATTTTATCTCCAGTGCTGTACATCACATGTGCCGTTACCATTTGCACAGAGGTCACACTTTTTCACCAGCTCATAAGCACACTTATTCTATGCAATCCAATAGAAGATCAGTTATATAGACATGTGAAAGTCAAAATCAGCAGAAAAATCTCTTCGGTCTACCTGAAGATATAAATCACACCCGGACTCTTACATTTCCATAGCAGAACATCTGCATCACTCTTTTGAGCATTGCACGTGCATATATATGTATATACACACACATAAACCCTACATATGTATGATTTGTATAGATGTAAATACACGCGTGCCATGCATGTTGATATATATAAGGTATATACATGATAATGATTCCCGTGGTTCTCTGATTTTTCAATGTTATCAATCTTTTGTTCTGGTAACAGTAGTTAGGAACTGTGAAAAATGGATATTTAGGAATATAAGGCATTCCAACTTCCCAAACTTTAGTCTATATAAGACATATGTGTGAGTTTACAGCTGTTTGCACCTTAACAACTGTACCTCTAATTCTGTAGTTGAATATCTTGAATTCAATTTTGCTAATGATCCAATGAGGACTCATTATGAAAGAAAAGAAAAGAGTTTCTCCTTTCTTTTTCTTTGTATCAGGAGTCCCAGCAGGCACATCATAATTTCTATCCAAAACCCTAAAGGCATGGGTCTGACTTGTCTGTTTGTTTACAAAATTATGTTGGAGGCAGCTTGAGTATATATTTCCATATAGAAGAGATGCAGAAGAAAATGCTGGAACCTGACCGCTCTCTGCAAATGTGCACTGATTAAGTCTGTTAGTTTCATGACTCCAGGATGTTCTGATTTCAGTGTACCACTGCAACATAATAAAAAGTTAGGTTACTGGTATTTATTTATCTATTGTAAGGACAGAAAGACACTGATACAGTGCAAGGATAGGAAATTGTCTCTTGGTAAAGATTAAACCTGTGATTTGGGATATTGTTGGAAGACATGGTCTAATTAAAAAAACACAAATTCAATTAAAGAACTACAAAAAGATCTATGTGTCTAATCATCAGTGGTGCACTATTAAAATAGCTCAAGATGCTGTTTGCTGTATTTTCATCTTTAGACTTAAAAAAAAAACAATATCTAAAAAACAGTCTTAAAATAAGAAGTGGTCAAAAGTTTTGAAATTTAGTGTGAGCAGAACGTTTGCCTGACATTGCTTTTCATGACAGAACATTTCAAAGTACTGTTGCAAGTCATAGAGAAAAATAAATAAATGGATAGATAAGTAAATCTTGGACATCCAGTTTCACAGAATTGCTAAATAAAACATCTCAGAGGTCCTGCGCTGTAGCAAAAATGTTGGTTTTTTTGGCTCTGATTCCGCAAAAACTCATCTCAACACTAGATTTTAGATTTCATCTTAGTGTGTCAGAAAGCTCATGAGAAATTCCTGAGAGAGATCCCTCTTTTCCAGTATTCCAGGCAAATGTTTGACTTTTGGCATGGCAAAAGAAAATACCAGGCAAAAACATTCTAAAATAAAATCTAATTTTATGTGTGTACAGTTTCGTGCAGTAATGATCTCAATCTGTTTCTGCTTAAGTATTCTGCATGTAAATCAGTAAATAGTGTACATGACAGTCCTCTTCTCTTGATCCATAAAGAATTTGAAAGGTTGTAGCCTCAATGTATGGATGTTCTGCTCAGATTAATCTCTAGATCTGTAGCTCCAATCCAATTCCCAGCACGTAAGTCAAGGACCCACATGCACCGTGTTACAAAAGCATCACAGGAGAGGTGATCCGTGACAACTGTCGCTGAAGCCAAAGTAGAAGAGAGCTGCTTTATCCCATCTCTCTTGCGCTTCAGCACTAATTTGCAACCTCCATAGTTCTGGATTTACATGGATAGGGGGTGTGAGAGCTCATCCATGTGTGCTGCATTTTATATACTATGATACTGAGATCTTCTGTCCCATGATCAAGCAGCAGAGTCTTCTTCCCCCTGTCTGAGGACTGTTGTGAGTTTGTTTTCAGATGCTATATTCATCTGAATAATTATACACACACACACACACACACACACACACCATGGGCTCTCTCAGACACTGCTCTTTGCACTTTCATTTCCCTACCAAACAAGAGTAAAAGCACCATACAAATAAGCCTAGTAGAAATGCCTACAAATAATGCATTGATCAGGAAGGAACAAGCCTTTAATGTATATTAGAAGACAATCAGTTTCTCATTATTTGGCAGACCACACTAATGAAAAAGCTTATAAGCCCCAAATTTCAAATGTTGGATGAAATTATATTATTTTTTCCTTCCATGGAAAGACAGTTTTACTTCCATTAAGTGCTAAGTTCCATTTTTTTCTTTAAAAATGGAATAAATAAGTATTGTACCAGAGCCCAAAAGCAGAGTTAATTAAAAACACCAAGATAATTGACAATTCAATAGTAGACCGCTAGCACAAGCACTGAAATTTAAATTGAAATTTAAAATTCCTCCAGCTTTTGCTAATCTTTGATGCTCGAGGGAACAAAGGAAGTGTTTGTTTTGGGGTGGGGGGGGGGGCGGTGGAAATTACACGACAATCCTCCTTCCTTTTTTTCTTCAGCCTGCTTTCCTAAGGAAATAAGGTACCTTGTCAAACTGTCCATCAGCCCCTCCTTAATTACTTTTGAACACACTTGCCAATTTCAACCATATTTGAAAGGGGGAGATAGATCCCAGCAGTGGTGACATTTCACAAGTGTCACTGAACTGCGTGGGTGGAGAAGTGAGACGTGAAGGACTGGCTCCATCCGAAGAGAAGGGAGCTGCTGCACATTCTGGCCGGGGAGGAGGGCTGGGATGTCACCACGGGCAGGGATCTGAGGAAGCTGCAGGCACAGGGGCGACTGAGGAGGGTAATGGGAGCTGTTCCAGCGGGAGATGTGACAACTACAAATCTGCATATAACCTGACTGCTTTGGCTCTGCTGCTTATGAAATTCCCAGTTAATACTTCTGATTCCAAATTTTGTCCCCTTTTTTGTTGTCTTTCAGGTGATTTTCTGTCACAGATTCAAGATATGAGAAGTTTTCACTGAGTCAAGGAAGAAAAGAGCCATTTATGAAATGCCATGTGTTGAGAAGAACTATTATTATTAATTAATAATAATTAATAATTGTTATTACTAGTTAATAATTATCATTATTTTTATCTAGAAGTCTCCTGTTCAGATTCAACCAAGACATGATTATTTAAAATAAAACAAAACAAAGTTTTAAGCAAACTTTTCCAAGTCTTTGTTTCTTTGGTTGGCCAACCCACTTTTGTCTCATCAAAAGGTAGACTAGACAGGCAAACTTGTAAAATACATGCAGAGCAGAGGCTGACAGAGAAGAAACAGGGAGACAAAATAGCCATGCTGTAGATTGTAAAAAACTTACTTTCTCATATAGAAAATGACGGGTATATTAGAGAAAAAAAGGGATTAATTTCTTTAGCTGTAAAGGGTCTCACAGTCTATTATCATCATCTTGTGGAAGCCAGTAGCCATCATGGCAGATGTCTTTTCTTTTCCAGTACTTCAGGAAATTAAACTGTCAGTCTTCATTGCAGCTGGTGGCTTCACCATGATATGATGCTCTGCTTAAGATGGTTTGAATTCAAAACAATTCCCTTGGCTTCACCGTCTCCCATATTGGATAGGAATTTCGTGATGAAATCCAAGATATTTAATTCAAGACATCAAGGCAAATGAGGGTTGACAAGCATTATATTTTTGTCAATGAAATACTCCTATTGGAAAACTTGGAGGACATCCAGAGCCTAAAGCTCTATTTTATCCTTAGGGCTGGGGAACAGTTACTTTAAGCAATTTGAAGATAAGACCCTCTCAGTCAAGTAGAGACAACATCCCAAGGCACAAATGGCCAGTGCAGCTCTGCATAACACGGCAGAGTTAGGCCCAAGATAAATTTCTCTTCACTGCCTTCTGAGAAAGGTAACGGAAAACGACTATTTAGAGTATCATTAGAGTACAAACTTGTTTCTCTTAGTCTTGCCATAAATTGTGCTGTATTGATTTAAGACCACAGTTGTACAAACTGTTAGTGATTCTTTGTTTCCCCAGGGAGTGCAACCTTGTACAGGGAAGAGGACAGAAGGAGACAGTATCTGTATGTGGAGCTTGTAATTCAGGTAAAAATGTGTACACCTGGAGCAAGGGAGAACTTTCTTTCAAATGCTTCATGATTTAGTGGTGACTCAGTAAAATGCTCACCAGGCCAAAGGTGGGAAGTGAAAAGGTTTCCTGTATTTAATTCTAAGGGAACCTGGCAGAGACCCTCACCACACTTAAAAAAGAGTTATTACCCTTCACCTGGCAACAACAATTCGTATTTCAGTGTTTCCTAGAGAAATGGGCGAACTGTTAAGTTTCTCCTGCAGGACTAGGGCAAATCTATAGGAAGTGCCAGCCCTTCCATTTTTCTAACCACCTAAGGAAACTCTTCCCGCATCACTCTGAGTTTGGTTGTGCCTCTCATTCCAAGTCACTCTGAGATGCTTTAAATGCCAGTGTCATTCACTGAGGCCTCTGAGAATTAAGGGCTATACAGGCAGGAAAATATTTCTTCCCCCAAATGGCCCCATGCTCTGAAGAATAAGGATTGATAACCTCTGTAAATTTTCTCTTTGCCAGTGCAGTTGCTGATGTTATTCATATTCATGTAAGTGCCTAATCCTTTCCTGAATTATTTGCCTTATATCAACTTGAGTTCACAAAATAACTTTATAGGTAGCTGCCATTTTCACCTCTAAACTTCCCAGAATGCTCTTGCCAGTGGATTTTTAGCAAAGTACTGATTTAAGGCTAATGGCTTACACTTTGAAAACCACAGGCTCACTTTTTATTGAGAAAAGAGACTAGACAGGTTTGATGGCTTATGTTCCAGTAGCAACAAAACTCACTGACTAGAAACAAAAATGACTTAATTGGAAGAAAAATCCCAAAGTGACTAAGGAACTGTCTTCTAAGGAGATATTAAAGGCACACTGGAGAAAGTAGTTGGGACTTTGAACTCCTTCTGGACACATCCCTCTCTGTCCTGCAGACTCCTCATGCATTGGTTCAAGTAGATGGGAATATACTGCTTTTACTTAAAGGGCTGCAATAGATTTTCCCACAAGGAAAACAAGAAATTTTAACTCTCTAAAATTACATTTAGTTCTTCAGACCCTAAAAGAAGAACGAGTATATCCCACATTATGCCATGTCTCATTACATGTCCCACTGGATAGCACTCACAGGCTCGTCACTTCACTTTTTGCTTCAGCACCCAATAACCTTAAGCCTGCTCTTACGACTGTTTATACAATTACTGAACAGCCCTGTATAATTAGCAAAGCCTCTCATGTGCTTAGACAAAACAGACATCTGCATTTGGTTGTGTTGTCTGTTACAGTGATGTTTACCAACACTAAATTTATTCAGGGAAAAAGGAAACAAACTGAGAGTTAACAGGCTACCACAAAATCAGGAAATCTGCTAATTTGTCAACTCAGGTATGCTTAATGGCTGCTAGCACAGGGCTCTCAAGTGGTGCAGAGAAGGCAATGATTAGCAGTGTCTCCATGGGAGGACCATCAAAATTTGGTCAGGCACACAATGCCTCATGGTTTGTTGTGTGTGGGCTTTTTTTTGGAAAATGACATAGCTAGAATATATTTTTCATTTTAAAAAGACTTTAAAAAATATGATTTAGGAACACTTAGGTTAGATCAGCATAGATATTAATCCTGGCCTCAAGTACTTCGAGAGGATCAGGGGATGGGCTCCTTTTTAATTTGGTATCTTGAAAAAAAAAAAAAAAAGTTTTATTGTGAATGAATCTGCTCAACCCACAAGATTTATTTTCCTTGTGCTTTTTAGTGTGCTGGAGGTTCATTTGCACTCAGAGAAAAATAAAATCACCAGTGATACAAGACTGGTGCTCTCTTCAGTGTATACTCTTCTATTTTAAAAAGCATGCACCCAGGCTCTGTTTTTCCTGAGCAATGTAGCAATAAACCAAAGTAAGTAGTGTCCTTGGTCAAAAATCACTGCCAGAAATCAGAAAGCCTGTCAGTTTATGGTTTTTATCCCCCCCAAATTTCTTCTTACTATCCTTTTGCTTCTTAACTTTTCTGTTTTCCCAAGCCCTACTGGCTGCAGACCTGAAATATTTTCTCCGCTCTCTGCAGAAAGTAACCTCGCTCCAATTAATTTTTTCTGACTTACCTACAGCCCAATGCTATGGATGGTGTTTTCAGGGTCTGAAGCTCCTTCATTACTTCAAGTAGTTTAACTGGCTTTTCCACTGAACTTGACTCCATCCAGGAGTCTGTGATAGACCAGCTCAAACAGCACTGGTGTCCTTCAGCATTGCAGCATCTAACAAATTGACATTTTGAGGTGCAGGAGAGAAGAATGAAACTGTTTCTCAGCTCAGCTAGAAAAAGCGTAGAAAGGACATTCCTGCAGTATCCATTTTTCATCCTTTATAAAAGTCTGTAAGGGTGTTTGCCAGCACTGATGGATTGATCAGTTTCTAGGACTGACATTCTGCCTTGCATCCAATTAAATTTGCACATGCACTAACTTCTTACACCTGCCCTCTTTCTCAGGTTTTCTTCCCTTCTCTGTGGGTAGGTCAGAGAGAGTGAGATTAAGATTATACAGAAGAGAGAAATTAATCTAGAGAGAGAACTGAAGTTGAGGTAGTGCAAAAAATGTGTTTGCAGCAATTTGACTGTTCTTTCTGCAGATATTTACAGAATCTGTCTAAACTACTCGCAACAAACAGAAAGAACAAACAATTCGAGAATTTACAATAACAGCATAATTAACCCAATCAGTGCTTTTACACAGCTCTCTATCCTTGTTCTTGAAACCAGAACCAAAAAAATATTGCTATGCTCCAATTAAACATGTGAATTCGTTTGTATTTTTCCTCACCAAGTGTCATAATGAAAGAGAGGAAATGAAATGTAACTTTACTGTTCAATCAGTCAAAGCTGACAACCAACAATAAAAAGCATTAATCTAAATTAGCAGCATTGGAAAAGAATGACACAACACTGTCTCCAAGATTGGATGGAATTGGTACCTATCACTGAAGGCCACCTGATGAATTCTGAGTCACTGTTAATTTGCAGGGATCATGATTGCAATTTACTATTGTATATGATACTTCCTGCTTTTCAGAGCAAATTGTTCAAGCACGTCACCAGTCAGAACATGTTTTTAGGAGAGGATGTCAGCTGAAAGCATCAAATCTTTTCATGGGACAAGCAGTTAGCTCTTTAAAAAAAGAGTCAGTTATTTTTCCGTTGCCTTTCAAAACCAACAGTGTTTTTCACTGTGCTGTCTCTGTCCCTGTGACTGGTTGGACAACTTTCCAAACCAGTCTTGCTCTCTTCCCAGAGCTTCTACACAGAAGACAGTGATCAGGAATCTCCTGCTCATCCTCGGCCATACACCTGGGCTGGTTTAGATGTTTGCTTCCCATAGGCAAGAGCTGGGGGAAGGACAGACCACTTCTTTCTAAACTCTCTGACTTCAAAGGATTCTCCAAGAACTCCTACAGCTGTGAACACCCTAGAGCTGCTCCCAGAGGCATCCCATTTAATTTCTCACAGCAGCATCCTGTGTTTGGTGAACCCAATGGGGTGTGGGCTGCCCGCCTGACAAGCTGGAAAGCCCTCTATGCAGTACAAAAACTACAGGAGAAATCCAGCAGCACTTTCTTGTCAAACGCCCTTCATCTTCTTCACAGGTGGCACCAATAGCTCCTCCTCTTCAGCAATATCCTACCTATACTCCTCTATGAGTTGCTTGTAAGGATCCACTGAGACGTATTACTCTTTGAAACACAAACGTAATTATTTAACATGCTCAGCCCTGATGAAGCATAACAAATGTTTCAACAAATGTATTTTTTCTCCACAAGAAAATGTACAGTGGAAATCTTTTGCCATATAAGTGCTTTGGCTAGAAAGCTTAAGAACTGTTGTTTTTCAATTTGATGCCTGCCTGAAGCCTTTGATTCCAAAACGTGTTTGGATCTTGGGGAAAAAAAAAAAAACAAAACCAAAAACCCCACCCTATATATATTTTACTGCATAGGCAGTGACCTGAAGTATTTCCTCGGTCTCGATGTAAATACCAATGTCTTCTTTGTATCAAGGGACTCCTTCTCTAAATCATTCTACACTGGTGATTAAAGACAGAGACTGGAGAGGTAACATTCAGCTCTCCATAATAGAGAGTATTTAGGCTCCTAACACTTCCTGTGACATGCCTGGAAATTAGTTACTCATGAAGAATGAGAGTGAGTTCATAAGACTCAGTAGAGTATGAACAATGTGAGAGATCTTCTTCTCTCTTTATAACCAGTAAAAGCTGCTCAGTATCAACTCTGGAGTTTGGGAGATGATTTTCTCTGTCCTGAGTGGATACCTCTCTTAATGTGTGGATGAATTGATGGATCACACTCAACTGACTGCACTTAGAAGAGTGACATTGATTTAATGGGATTCTAGGCAGTGGGTGCAGTTATAAATGCTTCATTAAGCTGGTGCAGTGAAAATCATCTTGGGTTTCTAACTGACTGTGTTTATAAACCCTGGCGAGAAACAGGTACTTCCAGATTATGATTTATTTCATTTTAAAATATTCCTTCAAAGTAGGATGAATAAAACATAATCTCAAAGTACCCCTTCTATACATGGACTCCAGAGGCAGCAGAGCATGTCCAGTGTAAGCGGCAGACATCTACAGAGTAGCTATTTAGATGAATACCTTTTCAAATGTTTTAAGCCAAGGACCATCACAAAGGCCATGATGGTAGAAACCTAGATGGGATATTCAGTTCCAGATTAGAGATAGAATTTGGTATTGGGTGGAGTTATATCAGCTGTTCTGTGCTATCCTTCCTGGACTCCTGCTGCTGCTCCAGGATGGTGCAAGTCTGGATTTGTAGCAGCTGTGTGTGGATGTCTTGAATACTCTAACATCTCAAGTCCCTCTACATCCAGCAGAACTGGGTTGATGCATGACCCAAGAGCTTGTATCTCCATTAGAACTGATGAGGATCTAGTTAATAATAGCTGTTGAGTATGGAAAGATGCTTAACTCCCTCCAAAGTTTACACCTCTATATATTCAGTCAACTGCTCTCTTGACTCCATTCCATGTAGTGACTACGTCTCCTCTCACTGCAGAGGCGCGCAGTGAACTTCTAGATATGCAGAAATCTATTGGAATCTGTCTTAACATTGCATTGAGTCCTGTCCCAGAAGCATAGTACTTTCAGAGACCTTACAATGGGCATTATGCCTGGGAAATCCAACTGTTCTAACAGATGCTGTAAAAAATAGGGGCAAAACCTCTGCAGACTTCCAGGAAGAAATTCCCCTGGTACAGACTGTTTGGAACATCTGCGATTTCTGTAATTATTCCCTGTTTTTCCTGGCTCAGATGTGCCCATACCCAGATAGACCAGTTGTTTCCAAAATGATAAACAGATGAATAAAAGGCTGAGAAGGTACTTGCTGTTAATTATTTGCATTTAGGGAGGGGTATAATTAGTTTTGCAATTGCTAAGGCATTGACAGTAAGCAATTGCTATGTCCAGTCCATCCATAAACAAGCTTCTATGTTGGTTTGCAATTAGAAGAGCCCACATGTGCCATGGATTACTGTAGCTGGATAACAGCACGGGCTTTTCCTTTACTTTTTGGTTTTGTTTTTTTCAGTGCTCTGTGATTTCTTGCTCATACATTCTAGTCAGCAGTCCTGAGTTCAGAACTTCCTTTATTAGAAATAAGAGGTTCACATTGACTGTAACACTTGAAAGAGACTATTTGAGATGACAGCTAAGGAAATCATAGAGGTTCTCAAATTAGAATGCAGCCCATTCCCAACAGAAAGGAGAAAGTCAACACAGTGCCAGTTCTAGCAAGGTGACATTCTTCTAAACATCGTTAGCTGCAGAGGCATGGATTTAAGTGAGAATTTGATGGACTTCTTTCTTAGATTGCCAGTTTGACATACATTTGTCTTGGAAAGGAAAATAGAGACATTAATTTCCTATTCAGAAGAAAGAGTCTGGTCTTCTGGAAGAAGTGCTATCAGTAAGCAGTTTGGTTTCCCAAAGGTAAGGAGGTGCTTCTAGAAATGATGATAACATGAACTCATAGTGAATGGCTGATATTTAAAATACAGAGGATGATATTGCTAGCATTGTCAAAATATAAAGTGAGTCCATAGCTCTGCAGAGTGTAAAGGGTCTTCACTTTTAGTTATTTTTTTTTTAACTCTGAAGAGTTAATTAAAAATATCTTCATATTCTGGGCAAAGGCAGCTTTTTAATTGGCACAGAAATAAAGAACCCTTCTGGCAGGTTCTGACTGTACCAAAAGATGCCATTTCAAACTCTCATCTAGCAATGGTTAGAAGCTAATGTCAGTAGTGCTTAAGCAGATTTTTGTATTCCTTCTCCACGCCTATCTGCTTGCTCTTACCATCCATGGTGGACAATCCATGGTGGCAGCATGAGAATTTGTGAGGCCTGGTGGAGAACAAGAATGGAAAACTGATTCGACTGAAAGCCATACAGATTGGCAGTGGTCCCAAGGGACAGAAGACAGAAACTACTTGTGTCATCAAAGCAAACTAAGTATGTATGTTACCAAAGTATAAATACATTTCTAAGTACCACTCTCATTCCCAGTAACCAGTGCTTGTGCTTATGCAGGACCACCTTCAGCCTCAGTCTGTCTATATACATCCATTTCCCCAAATCATATATATTGTGATTCCTGCCTTTGTTTCATGACCTTGCCTCCAGGATGTGAGATAAAACTGCCCAGGCTGCAGAGCAGGTGGTTTGTCAGCCCTGCCTGAAGGGATCCCTGTGAAAGCAGAGATGTATCAGTCACTGCACAACACTTTTTGTACCCCCTTGCTTCCCTCCCATCCCAGGCCCCATTGCTTCTTATTTGAGGCTTATCCTCCACAGTAAGTGGACCTGCTCACAGAGAAGGTCTTCTGCTGTATCTGAAATTCTGTATTTGTATTCTTCAGAGGCTCACTCCAGCACGAGCTAGCATGTCTAAATACAAAATGCCCTCCCAGACACAGTGAGAGGCAAAGCTTCATCGGTATCTACCAGCTCCCTTTCTAAATGCTTGATGGTCTGGGTCTCTCTTTCCTCAGTCTGTAATGTTTATTTGTTTCTAAGTAGCTGAATCCTGGATTTTTTCTGCTCTTGCCATCTTCTATGTGAATCACCACAGAAATGGCCCCCTCTCCAGCTAATTACCAGAGAGTTAAACGCTCAATGTTGCCACCCTCTAGAAAAGTAATAGTATGCCTAACATACACACCTTTAAAGGTCCCTCCCAACCCAACATATTCTATGATTCTATGATGAAAAAAATTCTTTCACCACTATATACAGACATTATACCATGTCATCTTTGTAACACCTACACAATAAAAGAGCAAGTGCTCTAGAAATATTCAATTATAAATATGTCATTTTTATAGACCTCAAAATTTTATAATTTTAAAAATGTCACCCCTGCTCATACAGATACATTTTTTTAAATAAGTTCAGGAAAACTAATCACAAAACCATGAGAAATATATCTATTTACTAATGCTCCATGGCCTGCTGTCAAAGGATTGGTGTAGGAACAAGTTAATAGCCTACACATTCTGTTTTGGGAGATTACACATTTCTCTTACAAGAGGATTAACACAAAGGCATGATTATCCTTTCAGTTGCATTATTGTGCATATCATAGCATAATATAGAGTTCATCAATAGAATTGCATATTTTTTGTGTGTTGTGTTTGGTGAACCTGGAGATTATAAAGGAATTTGCTGAGATAGAGGGACACGGGTTAAAAGAAAGAAGGCAAATTTGCCAAAACCACACAAATTGGAAGAGTTAGGAATGGATTGTATGTTTCTCAGTTCTTAATTTAGTGTATTACCAAGTGCAACATACTGTTTCCCCTCTGTAAGCGTCTTTATGACTGCTGCTATGACAGTTCACTAATAAAACAGTCTGTTTTATAAATGCATGTATCGGTGCTCCCACCTTTTGCCTTGTACTTGTGGGTCAACTAATTATATACGGGGCACTAGCTCTTATTTCTTCCTGGTATGAGAGCAAGTTGTGTGGAGCCTGTTTTTTTTTCAATTTGCAAGAACATGCTCTCTCATTCTGCATCCAGAACTCCAAGTTCGCAGAACAATGAAAGATCATTTTTATATTGTGTAGGGAAATTATCCTTTTTACACCCTGCTGGCATATTTCTGTGAAGAGAAATGTATCCCCAGCTTCGTGTAAGTATAAATGAGGATATTAACTCCCTGCCTCATGAGCCAGTCCTGCACTGAGGTGGCAAAGCATGTCAATGCTCCATAAAATACCAGCATGGGGAAGAATAAACTCTGCCCTATAATAAAAATCAGCACATGACTGAAACTGATATGAACTGGGAGATGACAGTCTTAGAAAAGAAAAGTAGCTGCAGTATACTGCTGCTAGGGTAGATGACAGGTATATCAACTTATCAGTACCGAGTTAGTGGGAGTGAAAAATATGCTTCTTCCCACAGCTTCCTGGGTGGAATTGCTCTGGGTTGCAAATGGAAAAATCTGTCCTACTCCTGGTAGCTATCCAGTGGATTCATACAGGGCAGAGGATTGTCACAGCCATCCTGCACTCCTGACAAATCATTCCCTGTTTAAAGATACATGACTAGAGACCAAAAATACTTGACAGTAACCTCCAGACTGGAAATGAGCAGGTGAAAGATATTGCACAAGGGATATCTCTTTTCTCTATAATGAAAAGGTTTTTTTTCCCACCATTTTCTTGTTCTCATTATTCTGAAAAGTGAAGAGAAGGGGGCAAAAAATAATAACAAGAAACAATACCTCCATCTACTTAAGCAAATTCACCACACTCAAAAATCTGTCACAGTTACTGCTGTTCAAAGGACCTTTTGTGTCTTTTACCACCCTCCAGCTTCATGCTCAGCACTTCTAACATCTCCAACATTTTATCTAATATTGAGTTTGTCATTTACACCTGCAATTTGCTTCATTTCCTCCTTGGCTCCACTCATCGCTCACTGTCTGCCAAGGTGAAAGTGGAAGACACACAGGCATCTTCCTTTCACTGTTTTCATTGCTGTTTCCACTCCTCATGATTCCCCTCTGCTGAGTGAACAAGTTAATGCCTTCTTTGGATGATTTTCTTATTGGGTTTTGCATTTGTGCAACTAAATATTTGTTTTCATTGCTAGTGTCCTATGTTGTGAATCTTGAAGATATGTCTGTACTATCACAGATGATTTTTTCGAAGATATTTCAACCCAATCAGGTCCCAGCTTCAAAGGAGATTTCCATTGAGAACCATAACACAACTACAATCAATCCATAGTCCTTTCACAGGGCTGGTTATCTGAGAACACTTAACGAAACAGGAGTTATGATTCCCCTTGGCCAACAAAGAGAACAAGACACAAAATGTCAAGTTAACTGATCACACAGATCATCGCAGGATGAAGTCCATTGCTGTTATTCCAGTGCTCAGATGACCAAAATATCTACGTTGAAAAATAATGTAGAATTTAGTGTTTATCACTCCCATCTACATCAGAAGGCTACAAAAATCCTCCTCTCTGATTATTAATTCTTTTGCAAATGACTACGTGCTTGTAGCACGTAGATGTCCAGTGCTTCATGAGAGGGGCATTTTGGTCCAAAGGCAATCCCTGTGGAACTACTGCGATATGAAGCATTTGAAATCAGGAATCAATGAGTCCCCACAGTTGGAATGGATGAGAAGAAAATCCTCCCACGTTCGGCTACCTAAATTAAGCGTGTGTAATCACAACCACTGAAAACTGTTACTGTATTCAAAATAATCCAAACACAGGATGCCACCATTTCCAAGTAAAAATCTTCAGATAGATCCTTAGAGACCCTAGAGAGGATTGTAGTTGCATATAGAGAGCACAATAAATGAGGTCCAGCCCAGATTCTCAAAGGTTAATTAACTCTTTTTTTCCACTTTTCTTTTAAAATCTCAAGGAAATCTCATTTGGGGGCAGAGGAAGGGAATAACCTTTTTATTTAGAAAGACCGTTGTTTGCTTTGGACTTCTCTCTGCCAAAATCCAAGGCTCAAATAATGCATTGGATACCAAAAAGTCCTAGGTCAACATTTCTCTCTGAACTTGTTTCTCCTGCAGTCTATAGCCAAATTCTGCTACTCACATTCAGCTCTTCCTTTGTGAACAAAGATTAATCTCATAAATTTAAAGCCAGCTCAGAGCAGATATTGTCCACAAGACAGAAGCCCACCATATACTACTTATTGGAAGAGAGAAAGAATTATTTTTAATTTGTAGAATTCAACTAGGGAAAAGCAGATATATCTTACTTAGCAGAGACCAGTGCTTGCATATTAAAAATACATTAAGATCAATAAATGGATAACTGAAACATCTATTAAAACATTTCCACCTAATATAAAAGACATGCATAGCTGTATAATTAAAATATATTTTCTGTCCCTGCTATCATGAGATAAAAAATTTCAATGAAAATATAAAGCACAGAATGTTATTGCTCATTGTTAATTATCCAGCAAATAGGATTATTATTTTCTTTTTAAGTGATTTTTTGTGTGAGTGTGCACTGGTATATGACTTCAGATTTACAACTGGAGGATGAAAATCTCTACCAGTCTGCCTCCTGGAAAATAGATGGAAAAGGGAAGGCAGAGTCCTCTCAATACCACTGCTCTTCACTGCTGTTTGGGAGGGACCTGCTTTTTAGGACTACCAGCAAAATTCTATCCCTGTGACTCTTCCCTCCATGATCATTCCCATGCTTCAGTCACTGAGGAATTAATGTTGTAAACATTTTCTTACCATCCAGAAACTGGAGCACAGTATCGTTTTAAGCATATCATGAAGCAGATTTGTGATCAGTGCTGGCATAATCAGGAAAATAGAAACATAAAGTTTCCTGAGCTAAAAATAGAATTGTACATATTTAGACAGAGAGTCTTTAGTACTATATATAGTGCATAGAGACTAAGTGTAAAAGAAAATATTTAATTTCATATTTCTTATAATTTTAAATGTGAATCTAAAAGTAATGTATGATTTGAAAGTGTCTCATATTCTTGGAACTGAGCTCAAAGACATATTTTTATATACAAGTTTTAGACTCCAGATCTGCTTCTAAGCTTTGTGGTAAGACCCTGCCTATAAGTGTGCTCAAGGCCCAGACTGAACCACAGAATAACTTCCTAGAAGTCAAAATTAATAACAAAAGACATAGCTTTCTATATTTTTGCAAGCACAACTTACCTTCAGAGATGGATCTCTATTTCTGAGGAGATTGATGAGATACCCTGTGACAAAGGGTAAAGAGAAAGGCGCACAGCTTTGGGGAACTCTGATATGATTGATGCCGTACTTTTCTTTCCTTTGCTGTAAAGAAAGGTGGTAAAATACAGTATGGCTTACTAGAAGTTGTCAATTTTTTACTGTATCACTTTAGAAAATATGAGGATTAAGGCTGAAAAGGCTGCATTTAGACCTATCCTCAAAACATCTCCAGAGATGCCAGGAGATGATGGGCAAGACTCAGGATCGTTGTGCATTACACAAAACACTTAGCAACCAGAGACCTGAGGTGGGGGATCAAAGGAAATCCTTACTGGATGCCCTGGGGAAGCTCTGGAAAGCTGGTCCCTGGAGTTATGGGGAAAAGCCACCTTAGAGGAAAGTCACCTTCCAAACTATGGTGCTGCCATACAGCCATCATAAGCTGCCTGCTGTGAAGGAAAATCATATTTGTTTGACGTTGATGGCCAAAGTGAAAGAAAAAAAAAGTAAGAAAAAAAAAAAAAGAAGATTGATTTGGCTTTGGGAAGATTTTGATGAGTCAGAGAAGTGCTGGCTGCAGAGACACTGGGAGCGAGTTGAGAATATCCTGTCCTTGAAAAGTAATTGGCTAAAGCTCAGACTTTTAAAATATTTTAGCATTGCTGCACTTCACATTGCAACATCCTGCTCCCTGAGGAGCTTCAGTGAGGTGATGTAAACCACATACTTTTTAACTGCATGGGACAGAAACCCTTGAGTTACTATGGAGCAAAGCCAGTACATTCCCACAGAACACGGGCTCCTGGTCAAGGGGCCTGAAAACTGCTCCTAAGCTGACTGTTGTCATCTTGTTGGTATCTAAAGCCTCACTTTTCTCCAGAAAGAGGATGGAAAAATATTCAAGACCACACCTAAGTGTCACCAGTGTCTGAAGGGTATTGAGTTACACTAATTCTCAGCTGGAGCCAAATCAATCCTAGTGCTGGGGTCTAGTGAACAAGGTGACCTACCAACCTGCCACACCACAGGGACTTAGGCGCACTCTGAAAGAGAGGAGAAAAAAAAAAAGACATTCACATACATAAAAACTTTAAGCCTTACCTTTCCCCCCTCCTCCCTCAAGGTATTAGTTTTATTTGGGTTTTCTTGTTGTTGATAAAGCTTGTGGTTTTTGGCTTGGGATTGAAGGAGAGCTGGCAAGAGCCCACAATGCAGTCGGCTGTGGTGAGCGCTCTGCTTGTGCTGAGAATGTGGTGCTAATGCAGCAAGCGCTGCACTTTCAATTAAACCTCATCAACTGCAAGTTAATACTGTAGCCTCAGTCAGTTTGTGCAGAACTGAAACCACTGTAACTTCCCCCGAAGCACAAGCCAGCAGAGCTCAGCAAGATCAAGGGACCATGGTTGAAGACTACTAGTATCTGGGGCGTATAGCAAATATTGCTCATCTCTTCCTTAATAATTTTCATTCAGGAAATCTCAGTCCTGGGTAAAATGCCAGATCCCTACTCACATGTGTCCCATTGCTTTTGGAGGGTGCTACTGACACACAGAATAGCTAAAATTCAAACAACAATTGTTACAGCCTGAACACGGATTGTAACAACACTGATTTCTTCTTTTTTTTCCCCAGAGAAAAATGGCCTCTTATTCTAACACATAATTTTGTTCGGTTTTTTTCTCTTCCAAGAGAAAAACAGGCAGACAGAAACCTAAAGGTCTGGCAATTTTGTATTGTAGTAATCATAAAAACTGAATGTGTTTTCAGGCTTTGTGGACGTAAACAGGGTTTGGTGAATGAGTCGTGTTTGTTTATTCCTCAATATTTTTTTTTTAAATTAATTTTTGTCTCACTGCAAAAGACTGCCTTAAACATGCAGGTTTTGAGGAGTTTCATTAATTTTGAAATTTCAGCTTTCTGGTACACCAGAATTTTTACCACTTTATAAGCTTCAGACACATCATTGCGACCAATTACTTCTATGCCCAAGGTCACTGTTTTGCTTCTTGATAAATAGGAAGGTGCAAGAGTCCTGTTAGTGAATTTGGACTTATGAGCAGGTTTGAGTGACAGATGCTTGCATGTCATGAATATGGACCAGTAGTTTTTAAATATGACAGACAGCATTAGACTTCTGGATTTATATTGTACAAGAAATACACAGCCACTAGAGAACTCCTGAAGTAAAGGAATACGTAATGTGGAGTTAGAAATGGAAGTGCATTTCACAGACATGTACAACCTGGAAGAATTTTAGCCACACCAGCTCTTTGATACTGCAGGTAATCACTTGATAAAAATATCAGGATCTATCTTAAACTTATTTAGGCTTCTCTCTCTTCCAGATTCTGCAAGACCACTGCGGAAAGTTGGTTGTAGAAAATTTACATCCATTTCTTTTTTTCTGGGAATATGTATTTTTAACTTAAATAGCCTGTCTTCCCCCATAATGTCTACCTGTTGAAATATGAACTAGGAGCAATGCACTTTAGACACTGTTCTACCAGGCTAAACCAGACATGTTGCTTTAATGTCCCCCTAAAAGACAGATTGTCCTCAGAAAGGAAGAGATTGAAAAAGATGCTGAAAGAAGCAGTTTGGAACAGGGTGGGAGATGAAGGATTACCCAGAGGATAATGAGAGGAAGACATTTTAAAAAAAAAATCCAGTCAACATAGGGCAGAGAAATGCAGTGTCCTTGTGCCTCTTTCATGATTACTCATGTTTCTTCTAGGGAGTTGTTTGGCCAGCTACAACTTTCAGTTCCCAATTTAAGCTCAATTTAAGTAATCATCACTGCAGCCCAGAAATGTGAGCTTACTTTCTCCTAACAGGACAGACAAACATCTGGGACTGACAGCTTTGAGGAATAAAGCAGAATTTGAAGACATTATGTTTCATTTCCAACTGTGGCTCAGTTAAATGCCCAACAGCATAAAAAACAGGGTAAGATAAGATGCCTGAGCTCATTATCCATTTCAACGTTAAGATATTTCTTCCTTTATGTTTACCACCTCCCTTTTAAAGAAGCCAGTAAGTCATTTCCCCCTCTCCACATCTCCTCTTGGAGACCATTCCAGAAATTAATGGAAGCCACCAGTAGAGGATTTTGCTTTATAATCTGGCTCCATTTCTGTTGAGTGAATTTCGTCCCCTGCAGTCAATATGTAGGAAAAGATTCACAGATATCTTTATTTTTTTTAAGGTCAAAAATGACCCCAGTGATAATCTATTACGACGTGTAACACAAGCCAGAGATCTTTATGGAACCAGAGTGGGTTTTTTTTAATACAATGTTGAATTTAAAACTTCTAATAATAGGAAATCTACTGCAGCCCTTAGCAAAATGTTCCAGTGGTTAGTTTTCTCACTATTCGAATTCATACTTAATTTTTAGATGGAATTTGTCTTGTTTGATCTACTAGTCATTGTTTCACCTTTGTTTATTACACTGCAGAACCTTATCAAATTTATTCCTTCTACCCTCTCTCTTCCCCCTGCAAATATATTTAAACTGCAGTCAGGTCACCCTTTTAGCCTTCTTTGATAACTAAATAAAGTTGCTTGAGTCTTTCACAACAAGGCACGTTTCCCAAGCCTGTAAGCATTCATGTGGCTCTTCTCTGAATCTCTTCCAATTCATCAATATCCATCTGAAGTGTAGACACCAGAACCAAACAGTATTCCAGCAGCAGTCTCACCAGTGCCAAATGCAGAGTTAATTCAACCTCAATGCTCCAACTGAGTTCTCTCACATTTAAACATTCAAAGATCACACTAGCTTTTTGAACCATTAAGCATGAAGACTCTGACCCTTGTGACTTCTTTTCTGCCACTGCATTCAGAAGTCTTCCATGTTAAGTGCATATCCTGTATTTTTATTTTTCAGACATACAAGTTTAGATTTGGCTCAGCTGCAACACATACTATTTGCTTGATATCTTCAGACTGCCAGATCACTCAGCAATCTGTTCCCTTCCATGCTCCCCCAAGCCTGTGTTATTTATAGATTTAATCCATAATTATGTTCTAATTTTTATTTCCAACTTGATGTATTTGTTGAATAGTGTAGGTCTGAGCAGATTCTTGTGGGAAACACAGACATTTGACAAAAATTATCTTTTTGTAATTAGATTTCGAGATCCATTGTTTAACGAGGTTTCAACGCATTCAGTGTGTGCCCTATTGTTTTTCTATCAGCCTAGCTTAGAAATCAATACATCAAATATCATTCCAAATGTCTGAGAAGTCTATTTTATCAACAATGTTACATAGATAAAAAGACATGAAATTTCACTTTGAGAAAATAGTATCAATTCAATTAAACAAGACTCTTTTTCATAAAACCATGTTGATTGGTATTTGTTATTTCCCTCTCATTACCTCTTTCACTACTAGAATCATGTCTCAGACATACCTTTGCTTTTTGCCCAAAACTGGTGATGGGCTGACTACCATGTAACTACCTAAATCATTCTGGTTTATTTTTTAAAATATCAGTATCGTGGCAATTTTATTCAAGTTCCCTAGGGTACACTGTGCCTTCCTAGAATCAGTTAATATTAAATGGGCATTGACCACTGATTTGTTTTTCTTAGCTGCAAGCTATCTGTATCTGTTGATTCTTAAAGTTCTGTTTGACACTATCCTAGTTTTTTGTTTGAGTTGAAAAGATTTCTTCATTGTGATAATCATCTGATATTAGTATTCAGTGACTGAGACCTGGAACAGAAAACTTTACTAAACTTTATTCCAGTATTATTGAGAAGTCCCAGTTTTTTGTTGACAAAACAAATACAAAAATGTTGGTGTTACCTTTACAGCTGCTGATTCCAAATTTCTGCATGTGTCTTTTTGTTTTGATTTTTCCCTTGCATACACACACAGAGTCAGATTTAGCTCTTCTTTTTCATTCTAAACAGAGTTGGGGGCTTTTTTTTCAAGCAACATAATGTTTTCCTCAAAGTATGTGATCACAACTTTTTGGCATTTAGTAAAATGTTCATAAATTAGTCCCAATTATTTTTTACATTTTTCCATTTAAATGCTATCTCCTTGTAAATTTAGTTCATAATTGTTTCTGTCTCTGAGAATCTGACCTTTTTAAAGCAAAAGTTATAAATATAAATGATTTTGAATTTATTCTGTTTGCATTGAAGTCATGATCATGTGCACCTCACCTGTGGTTCCTAGATAGTTTCTCTTTTACTGTGAATATAAAGCATAATACAGAATTATCCAGTGTTGAATGCAGCGTAATTGTGTGTGCTACAAAGAATATTTCGGCACCATCAATGTGAAACTTTGAACATGCCAGTCTTTCTGTAAGAATTTCCACCCCATATGTCTTACAGAGGTATCTTTAAGGAAGTGTTTACATGGTTCTCTTTTGCTTTGGTGATTGGTAGTTAATAACAGCAAACGTCCATCTTATTCTTTAAGTATTTTAATGTGATCTCTAAATGTAGAAAATCATTCCCAAAGCTGTCAACAGCACATTATGATATCCTTGAGAATGTCAACTTTACCAATTCAAGCCTTCCTAAACTGGTTATAAATAGTGGTTTTCATGATTTTAGCAGATAAACACTCTTACTAGACTCAAGTAATACCCACTAAAACAAACTTGGGTTCATAAACGAACAAATTACATTTGTTTGTTACCAAGGTTTCCAGTACTGAAGTATGGATAATTACACAGTCCAGTCTTTTTAATTCTCTTTGTGTTTATTTATTTAATTAAATTTATAATTTAATTAATTTATTTAATCTCCTAATTTTGTGCCAAAACAATGTATCTTTGGTCTTCTTCCTCTTTCCTATGTTGTTTCTTAGGTCTGAGCCTGATCAGCCTGACCAGCATGATGACCTTTAGAAGACTGTCACCCGTTTATTGAGATAGAAGGAGATGAAGCAAAATTGATGGCTACTACCAAAAAAACCCACAGTGCAAGTTTTACGAAACTCCATGCCTATCTAGCAATCCCTTTCCAAAAAAATCTTCTCCCCTCTGCTCTCCGTCTTTTGAAACATGGGAAGAAGGCTCATCACTCTTTCTCTTCTGATGCTACTACTGCAAGGTCTGTGAGTCACTTAGAACACTCAGTACTGCACAAATGAACCTCTCAAAAGGCCAATGCTCAGTGCTCGTCCATTGACTTTGAAGCCTGAACAGTTCTGCTTCACTCGTCAGCTCTGGGAACTTCATACTCCATCAGGTGGAAGTCTTTCATATCTTGCCTAGGAAAAATTTCTAAAAACTGTTGACTTGTATTAAGATTTTTTTTGCAATTGAGCTTGTCGTTTGGTCTGACCAGGAGGTCTGGCTGATCAGACCTTCTCTAGAGGGTTGCCAGCAATTGATTGCTCTCTTTGAGAAAGAGATAGGAATGAACAATACAGGGACCGTGAAGATACAACACATGAGGAAAATCTCAAGCCACTCTGAGCAATAATGGCACTGCCACAGAAGGCAGTCGAGAATCAATATGAAATTCCCTTTTTAATTCCTAGCACTATCTGTTCTGTAATGTCTCTTTTGACGTTTGTTCAGTAATCTCTGTGGATTTGGTCGATTCTTAGGTTGTTAACTTCAAATTGATATTTAATCTATTTTACAATCCATTTCTACCCATGTTAACTTACCTATCAATGCTTCAGTTTTGAATGAGACTTGTAAAGAAAATGATAGTGAAATAAATAAGAAATACTCATGCTACACTGTTCAAATCCCTTCTGTGTTTTATTACTATCTTAAAAGAAAAACCTTCATCTTTACTGGTTTTGCCCAAGATTTTTTACCTTTGAGGGTCTGAGATTTTTTAAAAGGTTAACAAATATCAAGAGGTTCCAAGTAGTAGTGTATGGTACAAAGACTTTTTCTTAAACATATTAACAGTGGGAAAGTGTACGGAGTGGCTGTATACATCTATAAGCACGCATGTAAAAGGAGGGCATGTGCCTTACTACAGTGTATTATTTATTCTCTATTATACTATATACCAGAGAAAAAAAGTTATTTACATGTATGCAAACAGGAACCTATTTGCACAAATCTGTGGTGAAACCATCCTATATAGCATGAAAAAAAACACCCTGCACTAACAGCCTCAGGCACTAGAAGCACAAGACTCAATGGCAAAAGTCAGACATTGAACCCTGTATTGTAAGAACTGGTAATACCAGAGAAAGTTTTACACACACTGTCGGTGGGTTACATGAATATGTAAAAGAGGATGTATTGCTGCATGAGTTCAGATTTTCTTATGTAAAGGCTTGGTGATTATTTGGCAAATACTAAAAATCTGTCCTAGGTATTGGCAAGAAGAAGATTGATTTTCTTTCAGCAGACAAAGAGTCAGACAGATATCCTAAAGCTGGGACAACTACAGTGAACGGAAACATGTTTTGCTGTGTAAAGACTGAGGAGTGGTGGGTAGATAAGAAGTAGTACTCATCCTCACTAAAAACTGGGAATTATAAAGTGTTTCTTATTTTCTGAACTTGGAGAGGAGACAGACTTTCTGCTGAAAGCTTAGTTGAAACAAACCCCACTTTATATCTCCACTGCACTTCATTGAATGAAATGCACCTGTAATTCTGAAGAAGCAACCTAGGTCAGATAAATTGAAAAGTGAAAGAGGACCAGACTGCCTACATTGTCCAGGTAAATCAGTTTCCCCAGGCTATGCCTTCATTTGTGCTTCAGACCGTTTAAGTTTGCTCTTACAGTTGTGGCAACTTAGCATGCATCTAGTGCCAGTACAGTTTTGCAGACATGAGCCTCTTGACATTAGAAATGCTCTTGAAACTCCCAGACCTGTTTATAACAGGGAGATGCCGACTCCTAATTCATACGCATTCTTTCTGCAAGTTGTATAACATCTGAACTGATGAATGTTAACATGTGATATGCAATGATCTCCTCTCTCAGTTTTAGTTTCCTAATTGCTTCTGCGCTGACAGTACTTTCTATTCATGCATCAGCAGCATCTCTCCTTTGGATGGTAAGAAGAGGTATAGAAGCATATGTGGATAATTATGTTTCTTTATAAAAGATAAGGATAGAATGTTTATCTTCGAATTATAAGTGTACAAAATCGCTTGATGGTTATCACATCCTGAACTGAAATTTTTCACATTTGCTCTCAAGTCCTTACTCCCTTGCGTATATCAATCGAGTTAGTTGTGGCATGAGGACTTCAGGTGAATTTCAGTTGCAAGATTAAAATTCCAATCTGAGTTCCAGCTAAAATGCAGAGCATGAAAACCTCTAGTGCAGAACGAGATGTTTTGATTCATCACACTATGAAGTCACAAACCAAAAGAGGCATTTGCTTTCTGGAGTCAAGGTTTTGTGCGGTTTCTGCACTAGGAGGTCTATTGCCAAAGTGGTGTTCAATGAGACAGCTCCTAAGTTTCACAATCTAAATAGAGTAGGTCAGCAAAAAAGTTTATTGCCATTTTACAGAATTAAGACATAGAGATTTTAAATGAGTTAGTTGCTGAGCACCCTACAAGGTGTCTGTGTCAGACTCAGGAATTGAGCACTGACCAGATGCCCTTAGTTGCGAAAGTGTTTATAAAAGCCTCTCTAATGGCCATCCTGAAACAAAACTTACCGTGAGGTGATTCACCATGAAAATGTCCATTAAAGCACATGATGAAGGGCTCCATCTACCCATAACTGCAATAATCTTTCAGGCGGTCCTTTGTTTTTCATGCTCATTCCACCTCCTACATTGATTTTAGCCCACTGCTGGCTCTCATTTACCTTTCATTAAAACAAGTCAACACCTGATTTACTACAGCTATCATTCCGCAGGAGCTTCAGGTTTTAAATAAGAATTACGACTTTCAAATTACAGCTAGTGACACAGTCATTGCGGAGAAGCTGTCACTTCTATGTAGCTGTTAAAGACATGGTCCTGGGGTTGACCATGTCTTGGCAAACCAGGTGTCCCCCTCTACTGTGTCACATGCAGCCCAGAATTGTGAGGCATGAAGCAGCGAAGGCAGGGAGGTCAGAGGAAGGAAGGCATTTCCACTGAATGATGAGAGGACCTGGTAGCAACAGGACAGGGCTCCAGAAGAAGAGTAATAAAAAAGAGCATGCTAAAAAACAGGCAGACAAGCTGAAGAATTATTTACTGCCCAGAAAGAGAGAGGCAGTAGATCTGACTAAATTATAACCTTAGCCCCCAGCAGCAAAGAACTAAAGAAGAAAAAAGGAACTCAGAAGGGCAGGAAGGAATGTGAAAGAAATAGAAGCTCTATCAACACGGGAAAAGAAAGCAAGGAACTTGAGAAGTGAAATCAGAAGATGGAAAAAAGTTAGAAGAAAATGAGAAATAGATCAAAAAATCACAAGCCCTGGATACATTCAAATAAAGGGTAAAAATTCTCAGAAATATTCACAATGTGCACAATATGAGGCTGTGGTGGTCATACGAATTGAAATAACAAAAGGGAAATTATTGTTGAAAGCTATTGTTTCACACAGGGTGCTTATTCAGACAAAAACTTCTTCACACCAATCAGCATTTTGGGGATTCAGCAAGAGATTTCCATACTCAGTCTAGGATTTGACTAGACAAATATATTCCAGTAACTAAACCAGGAAAAACAGAGTTGAAAATAGAGAAAACATGCAGTGGAAATAAAACTCACAGTCACCCGCAAATTCTGTGTAAAACTCCCTTGTCAGCTGACTAGTTACAAAGAGACATGGAATTTAACATTAGCTGCAACTGAACCTTTTCTACATGCTACTGTAGGTACATGCTATGAGCGATGCCTTAGGAAAAGCTTTTAAGGAAAAGGTCCATACTAAGTTCCTACTCACCCCCACAGTATAAATATATAAATGGTTTAGTAATAGTGAAAAAAAAAAGAAATAATAAAAAGCAGCAACCGCCTAAAACATTTATGAATGGGATATGGTGAGCTTACTGAAATATATATGCTTACTGACAGGATAAATCATCAATTGTAGTGGTCTCTTTGGTCTTAAAATACTCAGGAGGTATCAATACTGTTACATGCATGTTACGAATGCAATATCATTTAGGAGGATGGCAACTATGTCTACCTCATACTGGCTTCTATCAGCATCAGTTGGTTAATTTTTTAA
The DNA here is from genome assembly GCA_020746105.1 of Trogon surrucura. Lineage (NCBI taxonomy): Eukaryota > Metazoa > Chordata > Aves > Trogoniformes > Trogonidae > Trogon > Trogon surrucura. The sequence continues at coordinate 11,831,152 of CM036621.1, read as the reverse complement.
AGTATATTTATAAACACCTGACTCTTTCATAGCTAGTAGATTCAGAGCTATAGTGCTAATGCTACCATGCAGGACAAATTTCACATACTTCAAAGCATGTGCTCTGTAAGCAACCCTGGGCTCTCTTATCACTCACATAGAAGGGTCCATGAAGAGAAGCTGTGAAATAACATCTTGCCACTTCCAGGAAAAGTGTTCTTAGACTCTCTCTCACAGTTCTGCTTCTGCGCACCCAGAGACAGTACTAGGAAGTGTCAAATATTGCAAGTAGATCCCTATACAAGGGTATGTGCCCATTGGAAAACTAACATATGATGTATCTGACAAGGTGAGGTCTGTTCCGGGATCTCCACCAGGCCCCTGGAACAATTAGTGATCCCTGAAGAATCTGTATTTTTTTTTACAGAAGACTTCACTGTTAAGAGGGATGAATGGTCCCTCGAGGAGTCTTTATGTAATTTTATTTATTTTTCACATCACAGAAAGTGGATCCAATGCAGATCGCCTCCCGAAGCATGTACAAGAGTGATAAAACATCTGTTAACAACACACAAAATTGACCGAGAACCTGCTCAAATAAATTTCCTCACACCTGAAAAAACGAAATTCCACCTTCCCAAAATCTTGGCCTTCAGCAAAAGTCTGAATGGGTAGATTAGGTTTACAATATGTCAAGGAAGCTTAAAAAATAACTTTGTCAGATCAATAAGATGAGAAAGAAAATCCCAGGGCTGAAGACACCTACTTGGAAGGATTACTGTACGCAGGGGAACCATTACAGTAAGTACTGGGAAGGATATTGAGCTGTTTCATGGCACCTCATGGGACTTACAGTTGAAATGCCTCAACTGCCTTTGTAAATGAAGCATCTTGAGGATAATGCATTTTCTATGATGCACCATTAGTGCTTATCTGGAAAGGAAATGATCTATCAGGTGCTCGTCAGAGTAGGAGCAGTTATTGCAATATGCAGCCAGTGGTGGAGACGCACCAAGAGAAGAGTAAGACAGGTTGGAGGCTCTATAACCAGGACAACAAATTTTTCTTAGTTTAACTATTTAAGACCTTGAACTTTAGATATTTTGAACAAAAGATTACATTTCCCCAACTTATCAGACACATTTTCTGACATGAATGTAGCATTTAATTGAAAACTGGGGCTTTAGTTAAAAAATGTTCTTTTCCCCCCATTTATATAGAAATTATTCAACCTGCTATATAGCTGCTATACAGCACTTGCAATACAAATCAAAAGGGCAAGGGTTTGTACTTCAGCTCCAGATCCCAGCAGGACTGATACAAAAAATACAGGAAATATCTCCACTGCTAGGAAAGTCGATAGTAAAGACACAGCCTTCAACAGAAATCAATAGTATGACAACACCCCTGCAGAACAGACCTGACCGTTAGAAGTGATACCTCTTTGCCTGCTGACATACACGGTATTTTTAATCTAATGATTTCAGCAACAAGGAATCATGTGTCTCAAAATCATGACATGAGTTTAAAAGAAGAAAAGTTAAAGAAAAATGTTTTGCAGTTTGGCGAGTTTGGGGATTTTTTTTTATAAAGAATGAACATGCCTTGTACCTTTTTGTTCACAGCTTACATCACTGTTCAATGTGAGGGGTCAAAATTAACTTTTTGAATGATGGTTGATTTTAGTCATTAACAATATTTCAGAGATGTCTGTAAGAAAAATATCAAAATCAGTGAAGTGAAAAAAAATTAAAGTTTGCAATACTGAATATGTATTACTCCATTCTTTCCTCTTCTACTGTTGTCCATTAGAGTACAAATCAAGGACATTCAGTCAAAAAGGCATGTATGAAACAGTAGCATTGGAGAAATGCTGACACTGAGGAGAGAGATCTACAAAGCAGCTGAGAGCCACTTAGGATAAACCTTGGTAACAAGTCTTGCAGGGCTCATAGGACACCCAGGGTGGCTTCAACTGTGGATTCACTGCAGTGAAGGATAACACCTGGTAGAGACAAGTGACAAGAGGTTGTGGTCATGGACTGCCCTCTCTTCTATCCCCTCAGCTGGGCAAATAGCCTGGGGCTACAAACACCGGAATGGCTCCACTAAAAGCTGACTGATATTTCAGCTTCATCTTTTTAAACCTCAACATCCTTCTTCTCTCTGGATGTTTCTTGTAAAGTGCGTAAAAATCTTGGAATAGTGATATCCATCTCCAGCATCCATAATGACCTACAGGTATTATCACATCCTGCCTGGTCTTAAAACTTCCAGTGACTGACTAAACTATACTTAGAATACTTAGATAATGTATTTCAAAAACTGTAGTGATCCTTCCTGTTACACATTTTTTTCTAAAGCCTAGCTTGCATCTGTCTCTCTCTGTAGTGTAAGCCCACAACTCCTTGTCCCCTCTACAGCAGACGCACCAAGCAAATCCATATCTCTGCACAAAGTGCTCTCAGATGTCTCCCAAAGCTTGTGTCTCCCGCATGCTAACACTTCTGTGCTGCTTCCGAAGCCGCTAACCAAGAAAACCTCACCAGAGGTCAGGGATTAGTAGTCTGGGCTACCCTTACAAAGACCTGTTGGGTCAGATGGTTGAGCTGGGCAGAGATCCAAAGGCTTACTTTAGTGTATAGGATGTGTTTTCTGGTGACTGATTGCTTCCTCAATAAATTAGGCAAACACTCCTCCACCGAAACCAATGACTTATTGAGGAGCCCTTAAAACAGTAAATCCATTCCTCTGTCATTTTTCTGGACAGTAATGGTACTGCTGTAGTCACAGGAAAATATAGAGCTGCCCTTTGCATTGATGACATCCTCTTTTAAGCAGAAGTTACAGTTGCTAAAGCAGCACTTTTGTGGACACAGTAAAAAAAAATCATTATTCTCAGCATCTTCTCAGTCATTATTACTGATGAGGACATCGAGCCAGGCTTGAGGGATGTAAGCATTCGAGTTCAGCATACTGTGGACATCATACATGAATAATGATGCGTTTCCTGGGGACTTTTAAGGAATGCTACGGTTCAGGTTTTTATGCCTAAGTTCCCAAATGCCGTCATTTTTGTATTGTCAGGCACATTAGAAACTAAAAGTATCCGTGGAAATGGTAAAGTCTTCCAGAAAACAAAGCACCATCTTGGGCAGTAAAAAAGATGTGAAAGGTAACCACCAGAGACAGCTGAAAAAAAAATCATCTTGTTACCACATGAAAGAGGTGAAAAACTGCATTAAACAATCTCAGGGAGCATGCTTTCTTCCCTATAACCTTCAAGTTATAGGTTTAAAAAACTTAAGTCAGTACTGTAACAGAAAATACATCCCAAAGGTCCTCTCTTCTCTGACAATTTTGCTTTCTCTTATCTCCCATGGTCTTCACTGTTTCCTCTAACACTTCCCTACCTCTGTGTCTGCCTTGGCTCAAGCTGCATAAAGACTTTTCGAATTCTAACAAAAGAGTGTAGTTTGTCAGAAGTGCAGTGTACACATATGAAAATACATAAAATTGCATTAAATGATGATACAACACCCTTGTGTTCCCTTCAAGGACCAATTTGTGGACCCTAACCAAGAACAGCATATTTTTGTGTCAGGCGCTGCCCAGATATATCAGAAAAAATACAGATCAAAGCAAAGCTTTAAAAATCTGTCGAGAGACACAGTCTGGCTTCTCTACCTTCAGGAGATAATTCTTTTATCTTGAAAAACGCACCAAAATGTCTTTATATTTACCTTACCCCCCAAAAAAATCAAACGGAAATATCATTCAAGAGTAGAGCAATTTTCTATTATTCTTATGTCTAGAAAATAAGCCAAATTACTTTGAATGCGGTTGGGTTCTCACGAGAGACAGTAGTCTACTTGATTGACAGAGAAAATTATATCCTTTAATTCCCCTTTCCCTCAGAGAGGGAACATGCAAGAGACCAAGCAATGGAAAATGAGAGCAGGTACAGAGCAATTGTGACACCTGGAGTGTCCAGTCAATCATGGACCAGCATCCCTCCAGCATGACCTGAAGGGACTCCATCTAGTATCTGTGTTTCCACAAGTATTCAACCCAAGCCTGCCCACTGAGATGGCTAATTACTACTCTTATATTAAACCTGGGAGCGTAATGAAATAGAGGCTCACCTGAGGTCACAAGTTCTTGTCACTGCTGAACAAAGCAGGCAGAAGTCACTTGCATCCCTCCATCCCTCCTGATTTGAGTTGGATTCAAACCAGGACCTACAGGAAAGGTGAAAGGCACCTGAAGCCATTAAGAATCTGCATTTCTGAGAGCCTTGATTAATTAACCTAGAAGCTCTGGTGATTGCTCCTCTGTACGTGCAAGTGAGGTCAAATGAGGCAGGATTGATGAACACTCCCTCTATGTGTTTGTGCTAAAGTAGATTCAATTCTCTTTCTTGCTGGTGATGGTTTTACCAAGCAAAATGCTCTCAGCTGGCACCAAAGTGATGTTCCTGTTCATCTCTGAATCAAAAGTCACTATGTGAAGGGTCTGCTTCAAGATGGACACAGGTGAAATCTACTGTAATAGCTGCTCTGATTTCAGAATTACATAGGATTCAAGCAGATCCTTAGGGAGGCAAGAAAATCAGGGGTCAAGAAGGTCACAGAAGAAATGGTCTTAGTGAGTTGAGAGGCATCGGCCTTCTCTTGAGGCAATAGCCCTTCAGATGATAATAGCAGGCATGATCCTGCCTGGAAACAAGAATAAAACCATGTACCTTAATCCATATTGTCAACATATTTTGAAGTGCCTGAGAATGGGTATGAAGCTACTGGTTGCTATAGGTGGGGAAGCTGAAAAACAAAGAAACTGAACTAGAGCCAGACTTCGATTGAAAATAGTTTTTTCTGAATGAAACGATAATCTGCTGATTTTCACCTACATCTAGAAGATCACAGATGTGCAGAACTAATGCACTAGAGCAAGTACTACCACTGCTGAAGACAAATTCAAATAAGGATTCTTTTTCTGTTTTTTTTCTACCTTTTGCTTTTGAAATTCCATCTGGGTATACTACCCTTCTTCACTTCCAGTTTGAAATAGTTGCCTTCTGTTGTTACATGCTGCCTTTTCTTTTCTGGCAATTGTCTACTCGTTCTTGATTTTAACGGTCAGTTAACTTATGAACCCAGGCTGAGCATAGTGCTAAGTGGGTCAAGCCCTCTTCTTTGCTAGTAATTTATAATATTGCCTGGTTACTGCAGCTTGATGCTACGTAAGGATCTGACCCACATTATCTAGAATGAGTGTTTAATACTCTCAAGTAATTGCAGCTTCAACAAAATACCCCTCAATTCACCTAGCAAAACTGATCTTGTGACCCGGGATCTGTGGGGACAGAAGTCACAACACAAATGTCAGGGATTGCATAATTACCAATTGTTCTGTGGTAAATTTCCATGAAGCAATAATGTCAGATATTTTTAGCAATTACAACTAACTCTCAGTTCCTACCACATGCATTGATGAAATACATCTGTTTGTACTATGATGTGAAGTTAATCTCATCATTAATAATTCCTCTCGTATTTATCTTAATATTGTTAATTACATGGGACTTGCTGGGTATGAGTACAAGACCATATGTAATTTGTCTTTTTTTCCAAGAATTTCCAGCACAATTTACCATTAATTACTTGCTGCTTAATACAACAACCTCCCCCAAAGAATAATTCCGGCATTATTATGGCGTCTTAGAACAGTTGCTAAAGCTTTTTATTCTGCATAATATGTCATTACCAAGAAGGGTGAGAAAGACCCTGCAGCTATTCTTACATTCTAAATGATATGCTAATAGACTGCAAAATTTGGATAATTTAACAAGATAAAGGCTGTCCTTGAACTTTACTTATTAATGATAGATCCTATCTTAATTTTAATGATTTATGAGCATGCTTATATAGCATATTCTCTGGTGTGGGTCTTATCCAGTGCCTATTTGAGGCTATGGATAGATTTCCTTTGGCTTTAATGTCCTTTTAGCAGGCACTTTATGACCTCAGTGTTAAAAAGGAACATGTTCTGGCCAGAAGATGCTTGGTATTGCACAGACCATTTAGCGAATTTCTGGAGAGACTTGTCCAGCTATAATGCTGAGGAAAAGTGAGTTGTATAATGTAAATAGTACAAAATCTTGAGATCTTTACAGCTTACAGAAGATTGAGGTCTTTGTAGATTCTAGATGTAGCCATTGCATGATAAGACTGTGATGCACGTGACCATGACTTGATTCTGTTCAGAAGGAATAGAAGGATTATCAAAAGCAGGTTTATGACAAAAATTTCCAAAGGTTAAATTTAAGAAGTCATAGCTATCTCTAAATTAAAAAGTAAACTTGAGCACACACTGAGAGTGTAGCCTCCTGATGCTCTAGACAGAGGAGCTGACGGAAGGTAATTTTGGCTCCTTTCTGGTGTCCATATGTGAAATGCCTTCCCAGAGAAATCAGAGTGTTTTGCATATCATGCATGGATAGACAATGCATGTTCAGAGCAGATCCCAATTTGGACAGAAGTCCAAATAAAAAGCCCTCTTTGGTCCAAAATTATGGACCAACAAGGTGTATTGGGAGATCAGGACACTGCCCTTGTAAAACTCACAGAATATTTTAAACTCAAAGGTCTTGAGTTTAGAAAATGTCTTGAATCTGCAGCCTAAACAAGGAGAAGAAGACTTCCAGACACCTAGGGTTTTTATGCCCCCCAACCCCGCAAAGGTGCTCACCAAGCAGACAACAACACAGGGAAAAGATCTTTGTTTCTCTTTGAATCTGTCCCTTGAGCTCCAGCTTCAGTTGCAGACAAATATCTTGAACAAAGGAATATAGGAACTTTCTAGCATCAGCCCAGAGAAACTGCAGCCCTGCCAAAAATCCAGTCAAGAATTAACTGGTGCACGGGATCACAACATCACCACACATAACAGAGCAAGAGCTCTCTTCTCAACTCTCTGACCTCTTTTTGCACTGATTCCTCTTCCCCACATGGGGCAATCACTAGTGATAATTATAAGCGGCAACTGAGGCAAACAAAAGAGAGCAGCAAGAGAGCTAAGAGTGCTGCTGGGATTCCTTAAATATTCATCAGACATTGATACAGCTCCCAGGTTCCTCCAACTGCAAACAATCTAAGAAATAGACAACCACAATAGGAGATGTCAGCCTGACCCACGGTACATCACACTTCAATCCTTCTTCTTTCTTTTTTCTTCTATTCTTAAACTTGCTACATAAACCTAAACATAGTAGCCTTTAGTCCAAGTGTCAATTTCTACGATTCTAAAATTCAGCATTGAATTAGTAACCAACAATTTACATTCCAACACTTAAAATCGAATAAACTGAGAAGGCACCAGAATTTCACTTAACATCAGCATACTATTCATCCAGCCATGTTACATGTCTAAAACTCAGAATTTCAAACATTTTATTTACTCCCAAAGCTGACAAAAAGTTTGAAGCTTTGAGGTTTTCCAGAAAGCAGAAGTTTCAGGCTTCTAGGTAATACCACAATGCCTTTGTAAAAATGCTTGCTATAGATTGAATTACACTGTGCTAACTGAATTGCATGTTATTATATTGTGAAGTTGAAGCACTGCTCCTGAACTGCTCCGAAATGAAGCACAGAAAAGTTCTGTGCAATCAAGACTTGTCTGTGAAATATAGCAGCTTAGTCAGATTCCTATTTCCTCACAGAAATCTCTTCCATTAGAAAAATACCTCAACAATACCCCATTGGTCCCACAGCAGCAGTTTTTCTAGAATTTAGAGTGGTTCTGATGAGAAACGGGTAAAGAGGCATATTCAGTCCTGCAAAACCCAGGGCAAGAAGAGCTGATGATACCATTTTGTTCTGCTTTGGTATTACCTACTTCAGAATTTCAAATAGTTTACTCAACAACTTCTATATATTTAAAAAAATGTAGAAAAAGAAAAAAATCTGAGTCTAAAACCAAATGCATTGTGGAACAAATATCTTGGAAGCATTGGAAATACAAGTGTCAGATCCTAGGAGAAGAAGAAATTGAAATGGAATAAGAAGGACTGGACAAACATTTGTACTTTTACAGACATCTATTATGTATTAGAAATGTAAAACACCTTACTTTTACTCAAAACTAGTCATAATACACGGTGATTAAATGTAGCCCATAGCCAACTTGTTCCCTCAAAGACGGGACAGGCAGATCTCTGAACTTTAGTAATGTCAAAAAAAATATAAATCTATCCCCATTTTGTTAAAATGAGGTTGGTGTTTGTAAATTCTCCAGATGCAGACATCCTGGAACTAAGCTGCCATTGTCTAGGAACCTTTCCATTGTGTTCCATGTCGTGATTCACAAGGACTTTGAAGAGATATTGGTATGATGCTGAAATCATCCTACTTGTGAAGCTCGAAAATTTGAGCTAAAGGGGAATTTTCAACAGTGTTGCCACTCTGAAAAGCTTCTGACATTCAGTTGATCTTATGGAATGAAGTTGATTGCTTCTGACTCCATCCATTAAAGGTCACTGGTTTGTATTCTTTCTCTCGCTCGCTCCGTCTCACACATGCATGCACACACACTAATATTTTCTCTTATTGTCTGCATATTTTCAGTAGTATAGAGCAAAGCCAGACACCAGCTCAGTATATATCAGAGGATATGACACCATTCCCAAGAAGGATTATGCTGAAATGTTGCTATCAGTCAACACTTGTAGCATCTCTGGGTATTTGGTGTTAACTTATCACGTTTTTCCTTGGGTCCCGCCAAGTCAATCTCTATACATCTTGCACCTTCCAAATACATAAGTCATCTGCACTCTGTCAAGTACTTCTCAGAATTACTTTTCCTATGGTAATGTCTTTCATGTGAGCTTGTCCCTGCTCACAGTAGGGGACTTGGACTAGATGGCATTTAAAGATCCCTTCCAACTCAAAATTTCATTCTGCGATTCCACTCCAGTTTTAGAAGCCACCCTCTCATCCCAAACTGCCACCATGACTGAACATTGAATAAGTGTCACTTAAAAAGTATAGCACAGACTCCGTAATTATTTACAATGGACTAGTTAGATTTACAATAAGAATGAAAGACTCCAACAAAGTCAGTGTCTTTCATTCTTATTGTAAAATTGCTTTAACAAAGTGGGAAGGTATGACTATTAGAAACACATGGGTTTCAATTAGTCAGGCTCATATTACCTTTAATTCTGAATCAGAGATCCACCTTTTCTCATGAACAGCAATGTTCATGCTGGATGGAGCACAGTACACAGATAAGTTTTATTTGCAAGGAACACAACAAAGAACAGGAATATAATGCAGGGTTACTTATCCTCTGATAATATTTTGTTGTTGTGAAGGTTTTTCTTTTTTCCCTTAGCTGTGCAGAAACTTCTCCTATTTCTTTTTGAAACGCACCCCACTAAAATATGCCTTATGCTTTAGTGTTTTCTCTGTAGGCTTTCCTAGTCTGCTGAAATTTCACAAGGCTGCCAAAAAGCCTGAATGAGCTGAACTGAGCTCTGATGTCACTGTAACATCCAGGTTACACAGATGTGGCATGTCTGGGTCTTTTTTACTGTTTGGCTCAGAGCATATATGTAAGTGACATTCTGGCTTAATGTTTGTAACATCTTTCTGTCCATGGGCAGGACTTCTTTCCTTGTAGCAATTTGCCATTTACTGACTAAGTCTGCCAGCTGTGGGGATAGGAAATTGTGCTTTTATCAGCATCTGTACATTTTATATGTGGGAGGACAGAATTTAATCCCAATAGCACTGAAAGAGGAGCCAAGAGTCAGTGGCACAAATGCTGATGTGCTGAGCATGCACAGGGCTGCCAGGATGCCACCTGTTGGACATGTGTTCTTACGACACTTGGATGGCAAGTACGATGTCTAGGACATCTAAAATGACCCAATGTACTTGTTTAGGAAACTGTGTCCCAATAAGTTTATTGTAATGCTAACTGGCAACAGGAGAGAGGGAAGTCTAGGGAAGAAGATATCCTGGATAGCCTTCTCTTCCAGTTGCATTAAATCCAAGCTTTTGACAGACAGCATTTATGTCCCATGCCTTCTAATCAGAAAAAAACTTTAGGTTGCAAAATCAGGTTTAACTCAAATCCAGAAGTTCTTTAGTAAAACAGATCCCACTGTCTCTGGTCTCAAAGTCTCAGCAGACTCAAACAACTACTTGGTACTATTTACATCCAAATATCTGTTTAGAAGTGGTTTGAGACATACCTTGGAGTTAGCTCTGGTAACATGATGTTGTGTATAGTTCTAAAAATGTGTCCTTTGGGTTACATAAATTTAATGCTTTCTAATTTTTTTTTGTCATTGGATATTTCTCTGATTGAGGGCATCGATTTCAGAAAGACATTTTCTATAAGACCAATGCTTTTTTGATCCTCCTAAATGCTGAGGGATCATATTAGAGGACAGAAAGAAGAGGACACTAATGGTCCATTTGCAGAATCCTCCCACAAAATAAGCTACCGTCTTGCAAGCCCATCCCCTTTTGTCTGGATAATTTTTAAAAATACAGTCTGTCTTCTGTGATTTGCTGGTGTACAATTCTTTCAGAGTGAGAAGAATGCCTTTCTACTAACTACTGAGTATCTCGTGCTGAAAATTTTAAAAAGCACAAAAGAAGTGCTCCTTGCATCAGTTACTTGCTCCTAGTGTGTGTTCCAGACTCCATACATCAGTGCTGCTCTTCTGTCACAGACTTCACTGAAGAAGTCTTCATGTTGCCAGTAATGCATGGCAGTGTCTTCTCTTCCCTCTGGTGGAAAGTGAATGAGGCTGAGCCAACTTTGAAATCTCTGCTTCTTGCTTTGTGATAAATGTGGTCTACGACACCTGTAGCTACATCTTTCTGCTAACTGAATGTACATCACACCATTTCGAATCCTTCTTATGGATTCAGACAGAAAACTCTAATTTACAAATCAACTGAAAGATCAATTTTGGGACTAGAAATGTTGGAATTATTCCTGTTTACCTGAAGATATACTTGTCAAGAACTGCTGCTCATAAAAAAAGCAAGCAAGCGAGTGCAACCAGCCTATCGCAAGAAAAGTTAAATCCTGCTTTGCTTTGGATGAAATACAGGGATCCCTCTTCAACATCTGCTCTTACATTAGTTATTACAAGATGTTTTTGCATCGTTAAGACTACAGGTCCTGCCATGTGATTCAAGACCACTGTGATCAACAAAGCATCCACATCCTGTCATCCCAGCCTGTCTGCTCTTACAGCAGCTGCCAGGCCAGGTCATCCATCCCAGGGTGGAATGTTTGGCTGTGTGATCTTAACATGCATCCAAATTTCAAGGGAGAAATCACACTCCTGAAAGTCTCAGTAAACAGACTGGATCTAAAGACAGAAGCTACATTCTGAAATGCAACAGAGAGTACTTAACTGTACTCATACCCTTCAAGACCATTATGTCTTTTCCTTTATACCCCAGTTGAGCAACACAACCATGCTACTTCCTTTTATTTCTGGAAGCTAAAGAGACTTGCTAAGGCGACCTGGGAATTCCCCTCAATGCCTTCATGTCTGCCTGCATTGCCTTTCCTTCAGCCTTTAGGTCACATTGCTATTTACCATTATTATTAATTCAGTTTTTTCTCTTTGATGCAGACAACTTTTCCCTAAGATTCATTTGCTTTCTTGGTATTTCTTCCAACTCTGAACCTGACAGTGTTTCAACAATCATACCTGTTGTTCGGTATCTCTAGTTTTGAGTAGTTTCATCATTTAGTCTAAACTTCCCTTCTGACTCTCTCTAGAGAGTTCTGATTAAACAAACTCCCCTGGAAACAGTTCACTTTACTGAGTAACATGAACAGGGTCTCTCCTTTGCTAGCACTTTGTTATTTCATGGATTTTGCTGTTAGTTAGGATGATGGTTGGAAATTTTCAAAGCTGTGTTCCTTTTGAAGTAGCAAGGGCAGACAAGGCCAGTGGCTGATGCATAAGCCTGTGAAAGTTGAGTACCTGATTAACAGAGAGTAGCTGTATTCAGACAGAAAGTCGTGGGCCAACTCAGAGACAGAATCTGCTCTCCACTCCTCAATAGAGCGGTTACAAATGAAGAGGAAAATATTACCTGAAAATCGTATTTGAGCAATATGGAAGGAGTTAGACTCCTTTTCAAATATGTTTTTCCAACTAATACTCTTGTGTGGCTTAAAATTATCCTGACAGAAAAACAATTGAGGCAGCTTTTAAACTAATGATACAATCCCATGGATAATTTCCCCTAAATAGCTCAGAGATGTGACTGAATGAATCATACATCATCGCGGGAAGCAATTTTCCTCAATGAGCTCTACCTGCTGGATATCACAATGCATTAGAGCTTGAGTAAAAGCCTTTGTCTGAAATCAGATCGAAACTGGCTTTGGAGCAGAACTGAAACCCTGAGGGTGAGAGACCTATGAATTCATTTAACACTTCCTTGAGATTCGCAGGTTGCACATGTCCTTCCTCACACCAGGCAACACACTTTGTGAAGCTTTCCCATGAGCTACATGACTTTTAGTCTGTTTTCACAGATGTTACTGACCTTAATATGGGCTTTACTGCAACTTGGTATGTTGGTCAGCATCTTAGAGATGCCTTAGGAATGTTCTCTCTAACATTAGATTTTGGCTTCTCAGGAGGCCACAACCTCAGGCCGCCACATTTCTTCAATAGCAAAAATTTGCCCCTGATTACTGGTCAAATCCTGACTTTTGGGGAATTAAAACAGAAAACATATGTTTCATTTGGAAGCAAACGTGAAAAAGGCTTAGGCACTGAAGCTAAAGCAAAATGTTTAATGTAACTTAATGGTATCTACAGTGAGGATTTGATTCAAAGCTCTCGAGTCCAGAAGACTCCTGCTGATTTCAGTGAAGTTTGGGGCAGGTTCTTCACTACCAATTAGTGCAGCACAGCTGATGGCAAAACCAAACTAAGAAGAATTACTGGAAATCACAAACTAGAGTTTAGCTGGCTTACATCTAGCATAATGTCTGAACTTCTAGATAATCCTGCACTGAGCTATATGAAAGATAAAACTCCTATTATAAAAGCAATGTTTTTTATAACCTTCACGGAGGATGCAAAGAAAAGATGGAAAACTAGGGTTTGACTACCAAAAGAAAGTAAAAATATAAGCTCTTGATTGTGTCCACAAACTTATAAGCCTAATATTGCTGTTGTCCTTAAAATATTCTGGGTCAAATGCAAATCCTATGCTGGATATCTTGGGGAAAGGTTCTTCATTGTTGGCTCCAAAGTCCACCTCAAAATTCAAGAATTGTTTCATTACAGCATCCTGTCATTTTATTTTCCTGATACTTAAATGTTTGTACAGAACTTGACTATTTTCAGATTACAAAATGTTCCTAAAGATGTTGTCATTAAAATATAACTAGGTTTTTCTGTCCAGTTTCCAATCAATTTCATATTGGTAAAAGCTTCTAGATTGCTCTCACTGCAGTCTAATAGCTAACAAAATAGTAATAAGAATTATTTCAGTGCCTGAGTCCAAAACAGAGCCTTGCCAAAAATTTGGGCTTACTCTAGGATGAATTATCCCTTCTTTAAAGGGCACATAGGCTGGATCTCTTGCCCATTCATTCCTTCACCATTCTCAGATGGAAACATATTTATTTGTCATCTGTTAGGATGAAATTCAAGGTCTGGCTTTCCAATTAATACTCATTTTCTTAAGCATAGCTGTTTCCATCCTTAGCCAGCTCAAGGGAGATGACAACCTTCTGGATGATGATTTCATATACTGCGGAGTACCACATACTTCGTTAGACATCTCATGCATATTTTGTCTTCTGTTGTAACAGTCTGCCCAAGACAAGTCAGGGAGACCTGACTAAAACCTGATCTGGCTGTCAACTCTCTGAATCTTTTTGTGGATTTTGTGCTTCTTTTGTCCTGATCACATACTCTGGTTAAATGGACAGGTCAATTGGGCCCAAACCAGGAGAGTCACATGTTTGACGGGTGTCCTGCTATGTGACATCGCCTTCATCAGCATTCACCTCCCTTCTGCCATCCACAGACAAGCCTCTCGCAGCTTTGGTGCCCAGCAGAAGTGCTGCTGGATGGAAACCCCTCCAATCCGTAGGGATGGAGTAGCAATCGTTGCTGGATAGTGGTGGCCAGCCCCATTTCAAATGAGTAAGTGAACTGTCTTCAGGTAGTAAAGTCTTTTGTATCATAATCTGCAACTGAAGGTGAAAATGCTGTTCATAAGGTGACAGAATCAACTCCAGAGCCACAACCCTTCTCCTTGAAGCAGCTCTGTTGCAGCATGACGTGCAGTGAAACAAAGAGCTGAAGCATTAAGCAAGATGCTCATTTAAAAAACAAATAAGTGGGACACTGTTTGCATTTCTATGGGCTGAAACATGAGTAAAAGCTCAGGAGGGCAAGGACAAAAGATAAATACACTAACTCATTTTCTTGCAGAAGGAAAGATCAGGGAGTTGAGACAGCTGAGCCCAAGGTTCTACAAACACACCTTTCACACCTTCCAATGGCTGTAATAAGAAAAAAGCACCACAAGTAAGTTTGCATCTCTGTGGGCCTGCAAGCTTCATGCCTGGCTATTTGTTTGAGTCACAAATAAGCAGCAATTTATGTTTTGAGGACTAACCCTAGCAAACAGAACCATAAAAACAATTCCCAGCCATTTGTTTGTGTATTTTTTTTCTAAGGTTAACATTTATTTTAGATGACACTTTTTTCTCCCCTTGGCCGAGACAGAATATTTTCTCCATGCCTTTTATCAAACTGACAGGTGATATTGCTTTAAATTGGGCACTGCACCATCAACAGAGGCTTTCTCATTTCAGACCTGAAGCATCAGTCGGGTGGGTGAGAACTCATTTCGCCTTTTATTTACTAAATGCAGATTGGGGTTTCAGGAGCAGTGAGAGCAGGAGAAGGAGAAAGGGATGCCCTGGGTGATAACGGGAATGAATGAGAGAGGACAGCAAGAGAACAACACAGCATGAAGCAGGCGGGAATTTATTGTGGGGTGATTAGATGACATCCATCTTCTTGTCTATAAACCATTCCCACAAGCATAGCTTTCGAACACACTTTGTCCCCTGTCATGGCTCCTTCCCCATTAACAGGAGAAAAGGTGACAGGGGCTTGAGACGATGTTCCTGGTGGATCAGTGCACTGTGGATGTAGCTAAAGGGACTACAGATAAGAGGTGAAATTTCAAACTGAAACCTGAATTCTCTAGTTTCTCTTGCATACAGCACCCAGTCCAGGGCCCAGGAAGAAGCTGTTTCATGAGGAAAGGATGGTGATTGCTTGGCTGGTATGATGGCCTGCCTGGCTAGTCCTCCATATCATCAGGATCCCAAGAACACATTATACAGAAAAGATGATAAAAGGTAATTCTTGAGCCTACGCTAAAAGAGAGAAAGTTTCTGGACAGTGTGAATACATACATGTATTTGTTAAGCTGGAAATACGGAACGCTCCGTTTGGGAAATAGCCTCTCAGAGAAAATACAATATTCTCTGTAATGTCTCAAAAGTTACCACTAATGTGTCTCAATAGCCTCAGTAATGAATCAACAGTTACCAACCCTAAAACTGTAACATACTTTTTTAAACAACTTTGTTTTAAGCACATCTTCATAATGGTTTCTAAGAGGCTTGCAACTTTAAGTGGAACAATTAAACTACACAACCTTTGATATCCCCATGTGTACTTCAACCAGTTACTATCTGGACTCACTTTTATAACATTTAAACTTCGTATTGAAATCACACATGTGAGCAGACTGCAGATGCTGAACAGGCAGGGAATTTTGCTGTCTGATCTCCTGCTGTGAGAGTACCAATTAGCCAGAACGAGGTGGGACATTTCACTGTCACAAAAATGGGAGCAGGATTCAAGCAGAGCAACTATTGCTGAAAATTAAGGGAAGGTGGGAAGGAAAGGAGTCCTGCCCTTGTTTTGTCTTAAAGAAGCAATAAAGTTGCATCTGAGACAACTCACTGCTGGGAACTAAAAGACAGACAATCCAAATTCATGCCAAAATCTTAGTTCTCTCTCCCTGCCCCCTCCCTCTCTGCTATCTCTAACTGAAAAATCACCTGGATCTGAAGACAGGCAGGACTCTGTATGATTTAGACAGGCTGTTTGTTTCTTCTTTGCCTAGTGATCTCGGTATTGCCCTGCATTCTCTTGACATTATTTATGGTGAATCATGCCTATCTCAAGAAGAGTTTTATGATTCAGATTTTAAGAAAAGCAGCCAGGAGTCATCCATGTGAAAAAGTTTCTGAATAACTTTTGTGATTCCCCATGACTGCGGCAGGATCCCGTGGTTTGCCCGCGCAGAGCTGCAGCTCACAGATGCCTTCCACAGCCCTGCCCACCACCCCTTTCACCACCCCTACCCAAACCCCCCTCAGTACCAAGTGGAGCCCATCAACCAGCCAATGTAGCTCACTCTTCTCTTCAGAATTTCCTCTGAATGCTTTTAAACCAAAAAGTTTGGGTTTACTTCAGCATTTGATTTTGTAAAGAGGCAACTCAAAGTGACTAGATGAGAAAAGAGTGTTAGAAATTTTTACAGCCTGGAGGGTTTCACACACTGGAGGGCAGGCCAAAGCAGATTACTGGTGTAGCTGCTGCCAGCTCAGTGACTCTCAGGGGCACAATAAACCCATAGCATTCACTTCTGCTCCCTGTGAGTTTTCTCCTTCTGGAACCACAGACATTTGTCTGTGTGTCTGTGCCTACTGGCTCTGCTTGTAGGTGTCTCTTCTTCCTGCTCTGCCATGAGGTCTATGACTACCATCCTGGTGCTCCTGAAGGAGGAAGAAATGTTTCCTTTCCCCGAGGTCACCCTATTGTTTTAAAAAAGTGCCACAGTATGTAAGCGGAGAAGAAATAAATAAAATAAACACTGTGTGTGGCATAAATCAGAAGAAGTCAACCAGTGACCTGGCAAAGGGCCAGCCAGGTGAAAGGAGCAGCGCTGGGGTTAGACCTTTAGTACACACCACATGTTCTGTCACATTCCCTCATCACCCCTGTGCTCTCTCTTAGAGCTGTTTTACTCAAATACAATTCCCCCAACTTCAGGGCACTTCTGCTGGGAATCTCTACCTGAAGGAGACCCAGTGTCAGTGTCTGTGGCACAACACACATAAGCACATAAAGGCTCAATGTTGACATGCTATTGCTGTGCCTTTCCAGATGGTAAAGAGGTATTTAACTCAGCACTAAGATTTTTTGCTGTCATCGTCTGTTGCTGGGCTTTCTGTAGGTGCCACTAGAATTGGGAAGTGCATGTGTATATGAAGGAGCCTGTCACCCATTTTCTTAGTTGGAAAGCATATACCTGTCATGAACATTACAAGACACTCAGTCCTCACCATAAAAAAAAAAAAGAAAAAAAAGGGCAAAGTTTGTCAAGGTTCTGCTACAAGGCAAATAAACAATTTCACCTAAAAGGCCACGATTATGTTTAGTTTTTAATCTGAAGGTGAGCCAGAATAGGTATTAGGAGCTCACAGCTATATTCAAAGATAGGTGAAAGATACATTGCCTAAAATTATCTGAATTTAGAAAAGATCATGGGAACAAGGAAAGCTCTGTGACTCTGAAAGACCTTGTGCCACATCAACATCTAAAAGTATTTATACACGTATAGCATGAGGAATGTCAAAAGAATCAGGGCAGGTGAGATGTCTTCTGTTATAGTACTGATTATGAATAATTGAAATACAATGATAAGCAGAAAAAGTCACATTACAAAAAAAAACCCCACAAAATAAACTAAAAATCAACCCAGAAAAATAAAAACCAAACCTGGATGACACAGAAACCCATCAAGGCAAAGGATACAAATGGAATAAAAAACACTATGCCATCAAATATTTAAAATAGCAAAACAAAAATAGTTAACCTAATTCAAAACACAGAATTATCCTGTTACGCATAAGAGAGACACAGAGAAGATGTACACATGCAAGAGGGCTGTAGGACACTCAGCACAATTCAGACTGACTTGTAGAGAGAGCTCTCCTCAATCTTCCAGTCAGATGTCTTTCTCCAGGTCTGGAAAAGGCGTACTCTGAAATGCAAGAAAGTAGGATAAGGGCAGGAAAAGCAAATGTGATTTGTACCCAGAGTTCAAGATATCCCATAAATAAATGGGAACTTGATATACATCTGCCACCCCAATGTTCTATTTAAATTCTACTCAGATCATGTAACAGCACTGCTTGAACTAATTTCTCTTAGCCAAGGACTCCTGGATTTTAACAGAGCTTTTAGGAGAAACTGATGGTTCCACATGGCAAGAAGGAAACAAAAGCACTAACACAGGTTAGTGAATGTGGTCTACCAAGGAACTAGATAGGAGATGTGAAAGAGAGGATGCCTCTTCCTGAGTGGCTCATGCCCTGGGGAGATCAAGCCAGTTAGGACAGTGGGGGGATTCTTTATAATAGGTTTTAAGACAAAACACATTCCTATAATAGCTGAGCTAAAAAGGGACCATTTGGCTACTCAGAGTGAGACGACATTAGCAAACCAGTCTGGTCCTTTCTTCATTTTCTTTGCTGAGTTCTCATATCTCCCACATTCGGTCTGTACCACACTGACTACCACAGCCTCCCACCACAATGGCCCAGAGCCTGAGGTCTCCAAGAAAGTAATTGTCTGCTCAGGCCATTAGTATAACCTATACAGATAAAGCCTGAATTTCTTGTGGAATGGCAACGAACTAGCCATGTTTATCAAAAATTGTCCCAGAGACAAATGACACATTGTTATCAAATTCATCAACACCCACTTCCTTCCTCCTCTTGACTTCTTTAGCACTCTCTTACAAAATACCAAGGAAAAGTAGTTCCTTGGTTAACAATGTTTCCAATTCAGAAAGTGTAGGATTTGGTAACAATAAGTTTTAACATAGTGTTTTCCAACAGCAATTTACATACACATTCCTGTAACAAACCAGATCATTTTCCATTCAGTGAGCAGCTGCCTTACAAATGCTGTTTTACAGGGATTGAACTTTTAAACTGATGTATTTCCACAGGAGCAGAGAAAAGCAGAATCAGGAAGACATCATTTAATGAGCACAAACCCATCACTGATGCTAGTCCTCAGGAGAAATACAATAGGATATACCTACATTTCTTCAATGACAGTGGAGCAATACTGCTTGACACCGACTGAGGATCTGATCCTGTTAACCTTCATTGACTCAGACACACATTTCCCAGAGCACTTCACTAACTGGAGAAACAAAAAGCAGCTAAGATTGGAGGATGAGGATGCAGCTCTTGAGGAAAGGGAGGGCAAAGGGAAACTACATGCTGAATATCTGTTCATGTCTGAAATTCCAGTACAGTGGTACCAATTCAGGGTATTCTCCAAACACTCAGAGGACCAATGTGAGTTTACTCTCGATGCTGACATGCACCACAAACCTTTGCAGATTCTGTACTTTTCTCCTAAACAGAGCTATGGTGTGCCACTGGCATTCCCCAAACAGAGGGACAGCTCTTAGCCTCACCCTCTCACTCTCTTGAAGCCCCTCTAGCCCTTCAACATCTCTGGGTGACACCTCTGCCATCTCCTTCAACTCTACTAGTTAACCCCATGCAACTCAAGCAGAAAATATCTGCATTTTGGGAAGACAAAAGCATGTAGCAACCTGTGTTAAGCTTTCATTAGGTGGCTTGCGTAGAGATTTGGAAAGCTCCTAAGATATATACAACAGTTGCCTCCAACTTTGATGGACGGTCAGAGACAGAAAAGCACAAGATAGACACAGATCGCCTTTGGACCCAGGGCACATCAGCTGTCAGCCGTGCAATCCATCCTTGATGCCAACTTGTTCAGTTGCAAAGAATCAAAGCTGACTCGTAAATCCCAAATTTTTCTCCACACACATCCACAGGGTATCTCTGCCACCAGGAGGCACCCACAACACAAGGACAAAGGTCATATCTTGTAAAGATTTTCTAATTCAAGAGCAAATATCTAATTTTGTAAGTAATTACCAGTGAATAAATTGGCATGCAGCAAGTTAAGAGCTGAATAAAGTAAAAAAAAACAAACACCTTTACAAAAACTTCATTTCTAACCTCTAGAGAATTTGAGAGACAGAAGAGACCAAGACCGAGAGGTGCAAGTGATTAAAAAAAAAAATTATACAGAAAAGTTTGCTCAGAATCATGCAGACGTAGCAGAACTAGGAAGAAAGATGAAGAGGTCTCCCAGTAATTAGGAGATCACTACATCATATAGTTTCCCTATTAAACAGCCACAACTTGCAGAGCATAACAATACCAAGGCTCCTGATTCCAGGCGTTTCAGCAGGACACTTACAGACTTTTAATGTTTTTTTAGTTGCGGACTACGTATGCTAAGAGGAAGTATCACAGTAAACCCACACAGAATATCTCGGACACAGTAGATCACCCTAGGACACAGGACTGCAAAGAAACACTGAGGGCAGGTAGTCAAAGATGATCATTAATTAATTGATTCTTCTACCATGAAAGTCTTGGTAAGCTAGTGTGCAAGCCACAGTTACTTTCACTTTAAATATTTTCTTTGGTTTTCTGTGGTTTTTTTTTTTTCTTTTATCCTTACACCACTCCGAGAAGGAATTGTGTGGGTGTTAAGTTTTAATAAAAGGTATGTCTCAGAACCACTTTATCTGAGGGAACAAGGCCTCTTCTAATTTCAGCATCAGTCTGTAAGCAAATAGCTCTGGTTTAATAAATCTGTTTTATTATGATGGGATCTTTTTTCCTTCCTAGTCTTGTTTGGGCATGAGGGAGTAACAGCAATAAAAACTCACGTTCCACCACAAGGAAATATGTTCATGTTCGTTAACAACCTAGAAAAATGTTTTCCCTTGTGAAAAGCACATCAGTCTGCAGCGTAACCAGAACAAAAGCAAAATCCCCAACACCCCTCCAAAAAACCAAACCAAACCAACAACAACAAAAAAAAAATCCTGTGCCTCCTGAAATGGATTTTGGTTTCCTCAATTTTTGAAACCATACCCCAGTTTTTGCTACTATCTCTCAATGCAGTCATGCCAGCCTGTCGACTGTCATTAGGACTCTGACAGTGATAAATCTTCTCTTACAAAAAGTAGTCTGGTGACTTTTGATTTCAAAACCCAGACTAAGATTCAATGCCAGGGTGTGGTGTTGCCCATCTTCCTTCTTCTCTTGCTTGGTTCTAAGCTGAACTTTGAGGACAATCTACTTCCTCTGCTACAGGGAGATACTGAAAGGGCAAGGGAGCACTCCCAAGATACAGCTCCTAGAAAGTCACTAGCAGGCAAGTGTTGTAAAGGTCCGGTCTACTAGCTGAGAACATTGTTCTTTTGCCCACCTTTGATAGTTATGATCTTCAAGATATTTCACTGTCTAAAGAGGAAGGTTCAGGAATATCCAAAATATCAACCTACCTCCACAGTGCTGCAAGATGACTGGAAGCAAACAAGGGCTCTGGATTTATTGCAGATAATGCAAACAGGCAGCATTCCCTTTGTCCTGGCAAAGCAGACTCTTGTACATTCTAAAAAGGAGAAAAAAACAACTTCATGCACATAGGCTCAGCAAAATAATTGCTTCCAACAGCAATAGATGTATTCCTAATCACATAAGAAATTTCATGTAATCCTGTTAGAACTACCACTTGAAGCCCAGAGATAAGTAGAGTCACCAAACTCTTATTCCATCTCATATATTCTGCCATACTTCCTTGGTATGGAACATTAACATTTTATAGCCACTTAGAGTTATATTTAGAGTATACATGAATGCATTTTTTGCTGGAATCAGGTACCTGCAGTTTGCATCTATGCTTAAGAAAATAACAAATGATTCAGACTACTCACTACCCAGGGTTTTCCAGATCTTGCCTTTGTACGTCATTTTATGGTATAAGGAGCATTATGCTATGTCTAAGACTGATACTTTGCTTTTCTGTCTCTTAAAGAGAGCAGCAGCATACCTGATGGATGCAGTAAGAAAACACTCTCCAAAACACAGATAGAAACAGCTGAAGAAGGTCAGGGAGAGAATTAGTAGACTCAGACTCTGAAATTGGGCATCAGCTGAAGAAGCTTCTTCCTCGTTAACCATTTTTTATCCTGGAAATCTTCCCCCCAGCTTTTGAAGCAAGCTAATAGTGTTACAGTCAAGGTTTTGCTGAGCCTTAAGCCTCGTGCTGGATCTGCGTTATTCATGTTCCAAGCGTGATCAAACTTTAGATTTTAGACTCTCAGTCTTTTTTTTTGAATCCATAGGGTACTGGAGATAGTTTTCCCACTGACTAGCAGAATATAAAGAATGGAATGATTTATTGGGTCCTAAAATTAAAATTGTAATGTTGCTGAATGCCACTACAACATTATCATGTTGTGAGAACAGCTTACCTAAAAACATCATGCCTATGGATGACAATTATTAAAAGTCATTGGAGTCACTGGAGAATGCAAATTTTTCCCTGTAAATAGGAATGCGCTTTTTCTCTGGACTGAAAGGAGAAAGTAAAAAAATCAGCTGTGAAAAGCATTATTTGGTATTTAGGAGAAAACTGCCACCACTAAGTTAGGTCAAGGTTCAAAATTCAAGAGCAAAACCTGTTAAGCAAAACAGTGCTTAATGCATTTTGCCTAGTACTTCAATAATATTTCTACCAGGTCTTCAGATTATTTCATTAGGTACACAATTAGGGATTTTGGTCGTCGTCTCTGTGCACATACACTTGCAGAAAGCTCTGATCTCAGTGGGTACATCTTCTGCCTCAAGAAATGGAAAGAAGGAAGCACCAGAGTTTGATTTGCTGAAATCCATTACGATTCCGGATCTTACATAAACATTGTGCTTATTGCAGTGAGTTTTCTGCCAGTTGGTTTCCCCAGGTGTGCAGCGTGCATATATAGAGAGCTAAATGATGGAGGGCATGGATCCACCTGGCATACAGGGAGCTTCTTACAGTGCTCAAGTGTGGGCTTCAACATTGGCTCAGCCAGGAAGAAAGCCACTCTGAGAACACCAGCACTGCACTCAAGTGCATATTGAAAGACTCCAAGTGTAAGCAAAAGGCAAATTCACACCTAAAAGCAACCTGTCCAGTGCACTAAATCAATGTGAAATCTGCAATGGATTCTGAGATATGACCTATTTTTGGTTTCTTCTAATCTGGAATGTGTCCAGCCTAGTTTATACCAAGTTTTTTTTTCACAGATGCATTTCAGAAAACTATCTCAATTGATCCAGTTGGCTGAAAATCCAGCACCATTCCTCTCTATATATCTTGCAGTGAGGCAAGCTAAAGAATCGTAGTGGCTCAAAATATATCGATGCATGTGTTCATCTTTCTCAGATTTTTCCTAAAGCCCACCTCCGAGGCAGAGATTCCCTTGGTTGTTCCTAAGAAGAACAATTTGCTATGGCACAGTAAGCAGCAGTGTTTAGGCCTGGACAGATTGTTGGCCAGCAAGTAGGTGTGGGCATGCTGAAAACCATGTTTTTCACCCATATGGCCAACAGATGGGATAAGAGGAGCTTTTTCAAAAGAAACACAACTCACTTATGCTATGGCTGCTTGGAACAACAACAACAGATGATACCAGTCACTTCTCACCTGGCCCTTCATGCCCTCACAGTTTCTTCCAGATCACATTTCCATCCTCCATGCCTTCTGCACTCATATCAAGATATAGATGCCCACACAAACAAAACACACACACAGACACACACAAAGATAAATAGAAAACCACAAATAAAAAAGGAAAAGAAAAAAAAAAAAGTGCTGTATCCTTACTGAAATAATCACCAGGAGTTCTTAGCAAGGAGGTTACTTGCACACAAATCTGAACAGTTATGTGGAAAATAAAACATTTCTTTAAGTTTTCACCATAAAATATGCACTGATTTTCAGGAAGCATTTAGGTAGATGGGGAATTTGGATACCTCAAGAAAGACACTGAAAAGTTTTGAGAAGTTTCATGTTTGAATTGCTTTAAGCGTGGTCAACCCAAAATTTTCAGAACAGATCCCCCTCCTAAGTGAAAGCTGATATGGATACTTCGGATAGCAAATATACACTAAAGTCTACTGCTTTAAAGTTACTAGTAAAGACTAGTGAAGGGAAAACTTATCACATGAAGTAACAAATAGTGCAAAATTCACAACAATACATTCCAAATACATAATTTATGAAGTGATAAGCACGTCTATTCAGGTCATATGCAAAGTGTGGGAGTACTAGTTTCCAACAAAATTGAGATGAAATGGAGACTGGCACCAGCAAGAGTGGTAGACCTGGATCAGAATTTCAAATCCAATTTTGGCCTTTCAAGTTTTAGTTGGATTTCAGTTCATGGTAATTTCCCTCTCACACTTTCCTAAGCATTCCGCAGGAGAAGTTATCAAAGATATTGTCTTTTAAAGGGACAGGTATTTGACGTGGTCCTAAAAGGTCCATTGGTATCAGGCTGTCTCTAATCACTGCATATACACCAAAGAAAATGCCATGTGATGGGGTAGAAGACAGTTGTAAGCCAAATGTAGCCTAGAAACATAGTTCTTCACTCTCCCCCAGTCACTCATAAAGGAAAATGACAAATCAGAGAGCAGAGTATCATTAGGGATCAGTTTTTGCCCCTTAACCAGCCTCCTAAGCTAAAATTACCTTAATGAAATTTAACATCTCCACATGTATTATTGGATGCCCCCTCCCACACACAGCTTCTTCCTTATCAGAATACCTATTTCCCCTTGCACCAAAACCAGCATAAATGTAATTCACATCAGCTTAAAGCAGATAAGTTATCACGGACTTCTGTAGAACTGCACAGAAGGCTGTACCAATATTCCTTTTGCATATATATTCCCAGTGAGGTGTTTACAACGCTCTTACATTTTATGTTAAAGCAGCATACAAAAAGACTTCTTACAGTGTAGCTATTACTTTATCCATGCAAAATGGAAAATGATAAAAAGGTCATTATACTTGGCACCATCTGGTGATTTAGGGCATGATAAGGACTGTGGAAAAATTAAGAGCTCACCTCCTTGGGGAGTTTGAAATGATCAGGATGTTTTGTTGTATACAACATGTATAGCACAAGAGCTTCTGTACTGGTTCAGAGCAAAGGCTCATCTTGCACTGCTGTGTTTCCAATAACAACCTGGTCTCTGTAGCAGAGTATAAGAAGAGAGTATAAAAACAGTATTGTGTTTTAGTATGTTCCCAGGTTTTATAGATTTGCAGATCCTGTAACAGACATGATGTTTTTGCATTTTGCAGCCATTTTGCAGTATTTCTATTATGTTTTATGGTATCTTAGAAGCACTAGATAATGCTCCAAATGCATGAAAAGTTCAGTCTAAAAGTCCTTAGCCAGAATAATTTGGGATATAGGAACAAATTCCTTTTGAGAATGAACGTCTCATTTTGTGGCTCATAAAACCATTTGGAGAAAGAAAAATTTTATTTTGCTCTGTGCACGTCCTGGCATCATGCAGATGAACGCTGTATTCAAGAATTTATGAAGTATTTTAGTATAACTGTTAAGCAATTGTCCCTTGTGGTCTTGATCTCAACTCCTGGAATCCTACATTGTGGAAAAAACAGTCATTCAGCTTCAGGAAACAGAATTTTTGTAGACCAGACATGAATGGAGAGATGCAAGAAAGCACCCTCAGCTTGTGCTTCCAGTGGGTCACCTTCTGGTCACTGTTGTCTTAGTTTTCTAAGCAATAAGAAAGAGTTTATTAGATTGAGAAAGACTTGTTCAGTTCTACTCTTGAGCTCCATAGGTCTCTTTTTCTCCCTATCCCTCTTCATTGAAAACTAATTTTCTGATTCTGCCAATTTAATTCTGAAATCCAAGGCTTTCACTTGAAATTCCCTTCCTCCACACAACCGGCCAAATGATCCCACTTATAGGTTATATAAATAATGTAATTGGTTCACATTTTCCCATGCTTCTTTGGGGATTCTATCAGGAATGTGCAGGTCCCCATGGAGCTCTTTCTTATCTTCAACAGAGAGAAATAAGCCTGACTTTTCTTACTCCTTTCAGTGTGGTTGCATCTTGAAAATCAGGGCTAACCTGTGATTGCTCAGCACTGCTTTCCCTTCAACAGTGTTTACATGTTTTCTTAAATTTAATTTCTACACCTGAACACCCTGCTGTAAGCAAGGTCCTCATTCCCCAAGCCTTCTAGCAATAATACTATCTTCTTTGATTTATACTACACTTCTCTTACAAGACTAATTAGTCTACCAGGATACTATAAGTATCCTGAAATGCACCTGAACACAGGGTGGCTTTTTTTGCTTTTTATTTTTTTTACTTTATTTTTTATCTTCATTTAAACTCCAAAGTCTCTTCCCTTTTCAATATGCAGCTTTCAAAACCTTCTTTTCTGAAAGATACTTTTTTTCATGGTCCTGCATCTTTTTATTCTGCTGTTACCTATATTTAACTGCTTTCCAAAGTTGCAGCCACTGGAGTTAATAAATAGTCCAATTTTTCATATGCCTGTTGCAAAATCTCAATTATCCATTCCTGTGTGGGTTTTCTTATTTATTTGAGGGATTTTGTTTGGGTTTTTTTTTTCCTTTAATCTCTAACTTGAGAATTTACCTTTTGACTGCTGGCATGCAAGTCATTTATTTAATAAAACCCTGAGAAGTTCTGTTCTGATCTCCACACTGTTTCACGTTCTCTTTTGGTTTGGCACGTTCTCTTTTGGTTTGGTTTCCCTTCCCCCCTGAAGTTACACCATCCCTGAGCAGATTCAAATAAGCTATTGAACCGGAGGGTGGGGAGAGGGAAAATCAAAGAGAGAAAAACAATAGGTAGGTATGGTTACTTGGCTGGTTCTTTGACCAGAAGAAGGTTTGGCCAGTATCAGACTTTCATTGCCTTCTCTTATGCTATTATGTCAGCTCTCAATGGTCTGTATTTAAGGAGTCACAGAATCTGCTCACACTTCTGCAAGCCATCTTATTGCATCTTAAGTTCCCACCTCCAGCCAGCAGATAATAATTTGGATGCTGACTTCTAGCTTGCCCAGTCATGAGGCAAAACAGGTTTACTACAGCTGAACTCAAACTTGCTTGGCAGTTGGGCTGTGGCAAGAGCGTCCATGTGGACGGTTACTGTGTCTCAACTAATGGATGCAGCAAACTTGCAATCACAGGAAAAACAGTTCCAGACCAGAGTGCACTCAGTCTGGCATTGCTTGTCATAACATTTGCTTTAGTCTAAAGGAAAAAATGTTTCTTTAAGTGCACAAACCTCTTTAAGTGGCAGTCTCACAGAAGCCTTACCAAAGAACCACATGGCAGGAGTTAGTACCATATTTCAGGAGAAAGCTATCCAATGCATATTATTTCACAGAATCACAGAATGTTCGGGGTTGGAAGGGGCCTCAAAAGATCATCTAGTCCAGCCCCCCTGCCAGAGCAGGATCACCTACAGTAGGTCACACAGGAACACATCCAGGCGGGCTTTGAATGTCTCCAGAGAAGGAGACTCCACAACCTCCCTGGGCAGCCTGTTCCAGTGCTCGGTCACCCTCACAGGGAAAAAGTTTTTTCTCATATTTTTATGGAACCTCCTATGTTCCAGCTTCCACCCATTGCCCCTTGTCCTGTCACTGGACGCCGCTGAAAAGAGCCTGGCTCTGTCCTCCTGACACTCACCCTTGACATATTTATAAACATGAATGAGGTCACCCCTCAGCCTCCTCTTCTCCAAGCTAAAGAGATCCAGCTCCTTCAGCCTTTCCTCATAAGGGAGATGCTCCACTCCCTTCACCATCTTTGTGGCTCTGCGCTGGACTCTCTCAAGCAGCTCCCTGTCCTTCTTGAACTGAGGGGCCCAGAACCGGACACAATATTCCAGATGTGGCCTCACCAATTTAATCATGTAAAACACGATACTCTGCAGAAAGTAGTGAAAGGCTTTGGTTACAGACCCAATATACAAAAAGAAAAAAAATCCCTGTAACTTTTGCGGTATTAGTCTAAGTGTAGCTGCAATTGTTTCTCCTAACAAAAGCGTAACCACACTGCTCCATCACTCAAAAGGAATGTGTAAGCAGGTCCCTACAACCAAAGTCTGTGTTATATTGAGATAACACTGCAATGTGCTGAAATACAATAGTGTGTTTCATGTGCTGAGATGTTAGAAGCAGACAAGCTAGCTCACCTTCTGTATTAGTATGAATCCAGTTCAAATACTGCCAAATCCTTATGAGTCCCCTTGTAGATTTGTAATACAGACAATCTTAATAAAAATATGAAAATATAAAAAGTTGTAGCATAAATTAGAAGTGCTATACTAAGGGAGATGGAGAAAAAATAATTTTATCATAATGTTCCGAAAGCTCACTTATTCCTCCCCTCCTAGATGTAAATTTTTCTTTTCTGTTTGAACTGGTGTAGCTGGATGCTAGTTAAGCATTTGCTTTGCCATCCAATAAAAAGTTACTTTCCTGATAGCAGAAAGATTCCCTTTCCAGAAATGCCAATCCTTCGATCCTAAATCTTCACTTGTGCTGTTGCTTGTTACTTCTTCTATCCTTTGCTCCTCCCTGAAAATGCAACCCCAGGCAGTCAGACTGGACAAGAGAGATACGCAAGTGACGTGTTGTCTCTGTGACTTCCATGGCTACCAGTGTCTGTAGAAACTGGTGTTGCTTTACTGAACCACATCCATAATTCTTCTATGCTCTAGAAGATCTCTTGGGTTTTTTTTTGGTATATATGCTTTGTCTGTCTTAGACACTGCACCTATGGACTAACAGGTAAAGGTGTCCAGTCCTCCTCATCCTCTGTATACTGCCTATGGGTTGGCAGAGGGAAGAAAAGAAGAGGTGAAGGATTTTGATTTCCAGAATAACAGCAATTTATTAATCCTTTGTCTCACCTATGAATCACATAATAAAGAAAACAGGCACAAAGTAAAAGAATCAAATGTTTAGAGCAGATGTGTAGCAACTGTTAGACAAGCATTTCAGTTAATCACAACAGGATATTAAAAGTGTCACCAGCACAGCAATAATGATTGCATATTTATAGAAATATTTTCATTTATAGTGTTTTACATTTAGCCTTTGGCTTGGCAGAGTAAAACATCACCTAGTAAAGATGCATTCCAGGTTATGATTCGGTGGCAAAACCCTTTATTGGCACGAGCACTTGCCTCTCTGACTCTTCCTAACAGCAGTTTTCTGTCCAGCCAAGACAGAAGACAGAAGGATGTGCTGAATTCACTCTGCAGTTTTCCTCAGCATGTTGACAGTCATTTTCCTCAGGCCTTGAAGGTTAGGATGACTGAATGTTTTCTGTGTGGGCCAAATATCCTTAAGAAACTCACTAGATCACATATTTCAAGGGCTGATATGTTGCTTAGTCTCTTGGTAAATGTATTTCATAGCTCTGGAAGAATTTCTCTTTTTTACTGCTGGTATCTAAAGCAAACCTATGTATTTGAAGACCCTATATCTTTAAAGGGATACACACCAAGGTCAGCATCATCTCCCTCAGCTCCTGCTCAGGCAAGGAATTTACTCTGGGTTGCACATTATGTTTACCCAGATGCTTCTGATTGTACACAGTAACTGTCTTTTTTTTTCCAGTTGGAATGAAGTAATACAATAAGAAATGCTGTGTAATGTACCAAAACACCCAGCATGTCACTGGAAGGGCATAAACCAGCAGTGGCCACTGTGGGGTGGATGGAGGTTAGTGTAGTTCAAAAGCAGGCTTGCCCCTCATCTCAGGTGGGTGAGGACCAGTGTGTATGCACACAGCTGTACTGGGAAATACTGCCTCTGTGAGCTGACAACATGCCTCGTTCTTCAAGTTTCACTACACCTGGAACTATATTTCCCAAAGAATATAGATCTGTAGCTACCAAAGGTCAGCTCTCTGTGCTGGTTTCTGTGCTAACAGCAAACAGGGGAAAAGTGGGAAAGTTACCTCACTTAACCACAGGCAAGATCCTTATTCTAAGTTATTCCCTACTTCTGAATCCCGTGACCTGTCTCCTGAGAGTGATTCATACCCCTACGAATTTTACGTATTATATTCCAACTGATAAATCCTTAAAAAGCACAGGAAAATTCAAGTCATGCATAAATTTAAGTAGCAATCCTCTGAAAACAAGTGCCTGAAATCCCTACCTGATAAATGGAGATACTTTCAAATGCCTCTTGAAGGAAATCTTGCCTACCAAAGCCTCCTACTTAACACTGCTATCTCTGCTTACCTGTGATGTGATGTGTGATTGACATTGTCTTCTTCTGAGATGCAGAGACATGCAGAAAAGTGAGCCTGTGATACAAAGCACTCAGAATTTCAAAAGCAGCAACAACTAACAACAAGTCCCTGCCCCAGGCTGATCAAATTTGTCCAGTTGGTTAATGGTGGCATTCAGCTTGAGCTAGACAACGGCACAGCTTCTGTATTGCATTAATCTGTCATCTGCTGTGCAAAGCAGAAGACACAGACTGATCGGTGTCTCAGGAACTCCTGTGGAAAGATGCTACAAGCATCTCTTAACTCCACTGAGTGTGTTGCAGTGAGTCTGTTGTACTCTTATAGATTAATGAAAAATTAAGTGGTGTTACAGTTCTTTTCCTTGAGAATCAATGAGACTAACTTGGCAATGATGTCCCTGATGGACTAAGAGCATTTGCAATGTCAAGAGCTAAATATTTAAGCTCCCATGGAAGGAACTTCAGAAACAATCTTTTATTTACCCAGTCTTATCTAGATTTCCTTTTGACTTCACAGACTGAGATTTGAGCCTAAGTGATGTCCTAAAATGCTGCTCATTAGATATTTATTCCCTCCAAATCTGGTCCCACAACAGCAAGGCATCACAGCACTTTGTTTTCTTCAGGGTGACTGGTAAATTTGGCTAAAAGGAGCTCATGTACATACATATTACACATAGGTACATTTTGGCTTAAGTAAATAAGTGTGTATGTGTGCATAGTAAAACATATGCATCCCAATTTGTATTTGTCTCTAAGGAAGAAGTCCCATCCAGGCTTCTATCCATCACGCATTTATGAATGAAAAAGTTTCAAATTAATTACATCTGTAAGGATTTTAATTATTTTCTTCACAAGTCTTCCATTTTATGCTATGTATCCTGAATTATTTGTTGCTTCTAAATCAGGAAAATACTCTTCAAACTAGTTAAAGAAACATTGTCATATTCACAATGAAGTGCACATTTCTTTGCAGTATTTAAGAACTATATAAAAGGTTGGTTTTATTACTTCTTCATATAGTAGATATATTTACAGTGTTATATACATTACAGGTGACATTTTTGTGCCAATTAAATTGGGATAAATCTGAAAATCAAAACCTGAAGAGAAGAATAGATTGAATAGGGTTTTTTTTCCTAGTGAGGTTAGAGACACAGGAGGCAGAAGGAAGTGTAAAGAGAGAAAACTGGCCATGAATCTCAGGACAGAGTGATACTGAAGGGAGTAACCACATATCTTCTGCAGCATAGCTTGAAACTACTGCTTGAAATCCAGGATCATCAAACTTGGGAGAGTTTTGGCATAAACACCAGGTTTACTTCAAAGCAAAACGGAAAAGTTTTCATGCCCTTCATGCAATGTCTGATGATAGTATAAGATGCATCTGTTGAATTAGCCATTTTTTAATATAAAAGTTTCTAAATTATTAACTTTTACTAAAGTGATATTTGATGGGAAAAGTAATATCCGTATGAAGTATTAAGTGTTTCTTATGAAAGAGCTGTATAAATCTGACAGAGCATAATAATTATGCTGTCAAATATACAAGATTCCATTTTCCCTGAACTATCTAACCACCAGATTTCAGAGACTTTCAGAGACTATCATCAGGATAGTAAGATTAATTTTGTCTCCAAAGGCTTAGAAGACACTTTTACTGAAAACACATACACCTAACAGTTAATCTTTTTTTTTTTTTTTTTTCCCCCAGTACTGCTGTAGGAAGTTAGGTTTTGAATGACAGTAGGGAAATGTTAACTGGTGTTTATTCATTTTTGTGTTACCAGTTTGCCCAAGAGAAAATATGTTTGTGGTCTGCAGAAGACAGACTAGAAGATCTTCACAGTGTGTACCTATTCGCAGCATGCAAATCCCCCCTGCATCTCTGGGTCTCTGCCCAAACCCCCTGCAGCCAATGAGATTCCTTCATTTGAAGTGAGAAGCCTTTTCTTCTGCAATAATGTGCCACAGTAATGATGGAATTTTATCTTTATAGTATGATTTAGCTGAGTCACTCTCACTCCTTATTTAAGGAATGTGTGGGCAACTAATATCCCAAGTTATCTATCTGCCTTTATCCCACTGAGGAGTTAACATGTCCATCTCCAAAACTCCAAATTAGACCCAGACAGATGCACTTGCATCAAGGACTGCCTAACTGGATTGCTAGATGAGTTACAGTAGCTATGGGAACTATAATTTTAAATTGTCTTTGATTTCTGCATATTAATTTTCAGCCAGAACATTGCATTACAGGAAGTTTTTGCATTAACTATTTTAAGAAGTTGTACAAATCATTGATTCCTTCATCTCTGTCATTTATATAGAAATTTAAAGCCTTTTCCCACACGATTTATCTAGAAGACTTTAATTTGCAAATGTCTTCAACACAACTGAGTAGTGACTTACAATCCCTTCTCAGCCATCAAGGAAATGAAAGGAATACATGTTTAGTACTGAAATAAGGATTCATTCCGAGATGAACCTGCAGCATCAGTTTCAGTTCAGCAGAGCCGAACTTTACTACCCTATCTTTGGCCTTGCTTCTGGACATTATCAGGCTAATATTACTAATATCTCCATAAAATTAGAAGGATCTAGTAAGCACCAATCAAAATTTTCTTCTAATAGACATTTGGGTTCATAAAAGCATAAGGTAGTAGTGTAAATGCGAAGAGACTGCACTGAAGAAATGGCAGAAAGTCAATGTCTTCAGAAACTGCCCTCCAAGGATAAGCTCTCTTCCCCTCTCCCTAAAGACAGTTCAATTCCAATAGCTGTAGATAACTCAGATCCTCTCAGGTTAATTAACACTTCTGAGACAGCAAGATCTAGCTAGTCATGAAATACCTACTATATTAACTGCTTCTTCATCCTCTATTTAACTTAGTTGCAACTGAGTTCTCATTGTACATAATGTTCAAAATACACAGCTCTCACCAGTATCACAAAATTATACATACATCAAATAAAGAAGACATCAATCACATTCTCATTTCATGTTCAGGTAAATTTAATAAACTATCTCGAAAAAATTACAGTTTGTGGGGCTAAAAAGAGTCTGAATTAGTTTACTTCCTGCAGAGTAAAACCACTTAAGTATGTACCCATCATGTCAGCATTTACAAAAAGATGTCGAATTGTCAGTTCCACTAATAACTTTACAAAGTAATTTATGTTTTTGGAATTCACTGATATGATTGTGGGTCTCTCGGATCCTGAAATTACACTTATTAAAAATAGCAAAATAAAATTCACTAAAATTGCCTTCAGACTTATTTAACAAAAGCTTTCATCATGCTACACTTTTCTAAACAATTACAATAACGGATATCCATGCTTTTATAGTAATTCCCATTGCAATTACAATTGCACAGTCAACAGTTGCTATTAATAACAATAAATGGTGAGTATTTTTTTCCTTCTATGTGACAATGGAAGATCATCAAGAAAGCATGATAGGACACCCTTTGTCGCCAACCACTGTAGAACTGGAAGGTCAAAATTTGCAATGGACAACATCTTAAGGCAGCAAAATGTATGAGAATAGCATAGCAGTGGTCTGTTGCCAGAAGGCAATATCGAAGACTGCAGCTGCAGTAACTTGTTAAAACAGAGAGAACCTCCTGATCAATCTCACTTACAGAATTTTGATTTACATCACCACGTGGCCTTGGAGCACATGAATTAAACTCCTTTAGCATGAAACCAAGCCACTCCAGCTGCTAATAACCTTTCAGCTTATGGGACACCATTAAAGTTTATCCAGTGTAAAACTCCCTAAACACCTGCAAGACCTACATACCTTTTCAGCACCATTTCCTTCTACAGATCCACCCTTCTTGCAGCACACTTGCTTTCTAGTGAACAGCTTCTTCAATACGTTGTCTTGAAAATTATACCACTGCAGGACAGTGTATGCTATGCAAGAAGCAGAGGAAGAGTGCTTGTAAAACTTCTGTATTCCCATCTTGTCACAGGTGTTTGTGTCTGCATGTGTGGGCAATTCCTGAATTAGTTCAGTCCTGAATGAGAGCAGCATAATGATATCTCAACATTTTTCATTACATGGAGAAAAATAACAGAATAAAAGTTTTTGTCTGGAAAACTAAAAGCAAAAAGTTTGATTTCAAAAGCAATGATAAAAGAGAAGTAAATAGCTAAAGCATTTAATATCACATGAAAAACATCTTGATCATGTTATTAACACATAGGTGATAACAGATTGGGGCAAGATTTGAGCAAAGTAAAATGCATCAAAAAAAAAGATCAAAATGCTGTGTCACAAAAAAACACAGTTACATTTACCCCAAGAAAAAAATTTCAACCACCTTAAGACACAAAAGAAAAACCAAACAAGAGGTTTGCCTGGCATCTTTGAATTGACATTTTCAAATTAATGTCTCACCAGAAATAAATTATTTGTGTTGTGTTCAGTCATCCTAACAAGGAGCAGAAACAAACTTATAGGCTAAAGTGGGTTAGGTTTGTTATGGGTGTCAGTCCGGATAAAAATGCTGGAACGATGTTGTCTGATGAGAACTTGTTCTTGAGGCAGTGCGAGAGCAGCCCTCATCCCATGCAGCCAGCGGTGCCATGACTGCAAGGTTTTGTCGCATCTGCAAGTCAGCCTGAGAAAATCAGATGGGGCAGGTCCTCTGCACTCAGACCTGCCTCTCCATCCCACCCCTCCATCGGTGCAGATCCCAGCCTGCATTCAGATGAGTGATGAGTGGAACAGCAGGTCAGCAGGAGAGCTCCCTGTTCCAGCAGCCTTCCCTACTCCTGTCTGCCACAGGCACTGGAGAGTCTTTCTTGCTGATGGTCTTACTGTCAATGAAGGAAGCATGCTTTTGGTTGCCAGCACAGAAAAAGGAGAGATCAAAAGTTAAACAGTTGCTACAGCTCGGTGGAAAACTTGTACTACATTAATTTTAGGGACACTTCTGCTGAAATATCATATCTTGAAGGAAGATGAGCTATGTCTCCTTTTAATTATTCTTCTTAATGACAATAGAAAAAAAAAAGTTTTATGGCTCAGAAGATCATCTGCTCCTGCTACTTGCTTTCATACCTGAAATCAATCATGTTTGATTCCAATTATCCCCCCAGAAACTAACTGTGACAATACCAGAGGAAAAGAATAGTCTTTTCATTAAAACTTGATGCTCAAATTTAGAGTAACTTGGTTTCATTTCTGATATTACCATTTATCCTTGAGGTGACTTGTAGCTCAGGCAGATGAAAATGTTTTTTTCTTTCTCTTCATCATAATTTTGTCCAAAAATTAAAAATTATTATTCCCATCCAGAACTTTCTTTAGTAATATTTAATTTCATGGTCAGAACCTCTCTGTGCTTTACCTTGTTCTCCTTAAGATGATAGATATACATAACTGTGATGTTAAATGTATTCCACCACTATAAAAGCTGGTAATGGAGTGGCAAGTGAGACCCAGTATTTTAATTATTTACTAAAATGCTGCAAAGAGTCTGGAGATGTGACAGCAAATGGCAGATCTGGTTGAGAAACACATGAACCGCCAAGCCACAAAATTCCCATTTTTCTGCAAATGCATTCTGTGTAATTATTATGAAACATATTGAACCCTTCCATACATAAGCAGAGCTCTTTCTAATGGGAAGGTTTTCAAAGTTCTCTGCAAGGCTAAAGTACATCTTTGTGTCTGGGAGGATAATAGGACAAACCTCTTTTCCATTGTAGATAAAGAAGATGTGTTTTAAACTTGCCCAAGGGAAATTTCCAGTTGGCCAATTACTGCTAGCAAAGATCTCCTTTATAAAGTGGTATCCCTCTAGGGTCAGCTGGCTACTAAATGTGTTTTCTAAAGACTGAAAGTATGTAATTACTGCAAAGGACTTCTGGACCTTGCTGGCGGTTAGTGTTGCTAAAATAGACATTTTTTTGGGTAACATATAAGCAGAAACAGATGGGCTGGCTCCCAAGATCTAATTATCAGAAGAGGTTCCAGTGCTTGTTGTCTTTCCACTTGGAAAAAAAATAAAGAGCAATAACAACAAACCAGCAACACTCCCCCCAACTCAGCCCAAAGAAAGAAAGCCTTTAATATATTTATGGGGCTATACTGTCTGAGACTTGGCAACAGCGCCCGATGTGTGGGTTGAAGAGGACAG
This sequence comes from Trogon surrucura, assembly GCA_020746105.1. NCBI lineage: Eukaryota > Metazoa > Chordata > Aves > Trogoniformes > Trogonidae > Trogon > Trogon surrucura. The sequence goes on along the minus strand of CM036621.1, from coordinate 11,794,655 downwards.
AGGGAGGAGGAGAGAGGCATAGTTATAACCTCTCATGTTATGAGAAACCATACCAAAATCATGTTTGTAAATATTCTCACAGCAGCACCTTGAATAGCCTCTACTTCTTCAGAATTACATTTCTCACTGATAGGACCACACATTGCCAAAGGGAGATCTGAGTAGTAAAGCTTCCCAGCTAGAGGGTATCTCATGAGGTCTGCCAAGTGAGTAGATGTGACCAGAATGCAACTAATTATTCATGTAAACATCTACATATTGGGGCTGTTCTAGTATTTCCTTCTGAGCATTTTTAAGCAAAGCAGGACATTTTCATGCAGCCTAGTTCAAGGGCTCCCCTTAGGTAAACCAGAGCTGAATTTTCCCCTACTTCTGTCTGAAAATTGAAGGGCAGAAAATTAAAGGACCATATCACTTTTTCCTGTCATCCCAGGCTTTAAGGCTCTCAGGATTTGATTTCTTACAAAAATTAAAGCATTAGGCACTACAGTCATCTTGTGAACTATAAAGGTAAAAGGTACCAAAAATTCATAACTCCACTAACTGCTTAACACTGATACAGCAGACTTCTATATGCTGCTTCCTGTAGTCATGGAGAGGAGAGGGAATAGCTAAAAGCGTCCCTTTAACCCGTCTAAACCTTTCATATTCACAGAACAAGCGGTGGGATCTCTCTTAATGCTCACGCCTGACTTCAGCACAAATTTTGCATGTATACAAAACCGTGGTTAGACCAACAGCTTGGAAGACGGATGCTGATGGCTGAAGGATGTCTATGTAGTCCTTAACTCTCCTTAACCACACACAGCCTCCCCATCTCTCCCACAATTGTAGGTAAAGAACAGGCTTTCAAGGTATCTAAAATCAAACTTGCAACTTTTAAAAAGTTCGACTCTCCTTCTTTCAGGTAAAACTAGATCAAATGGTGGAGCAGCACAAAATCAGGAATCTGCATCTATGCTAAGATATGAAGCAAGGATGGAATAACTTAAAAATAAAAAGAGAGCATCACAAAAATGAAATAGTGTGGCATGGCACTGCCTTCAACTAGTGGCCAAGCAAGAGTCTGATGATGTTTTTAAAAACACACATTAGGAATAATTTCAGCATTTTTTTCACTGAATTTGCTGTAAATAGACTATATCAGCTTGCTCATGCTGAGAATTTTTTTATGGCAACACTGTTAAATACCATTTTACTTGCTGTTTTGTCAAAATTTCTATGTTCCACTTTGTTACTCCATCCAAAAAAATTCTCCAAGCATAAACTCAGTTTCTGCTTCATGTTCCAGAGGTTATTTTACCCCATCTTTTTTTTTCTGGGACTCATTGTTTTTCTTTGTTAGATAAGTTTGAACTGTTGGGGAAGGGAGCAGAAAAAACTCATATTTTAGAGGTCTTTCCATGGAGGTGAAAAAATGCAAACATCTATTGAGAAAAAACCCCACTCTGTTAATTTTGTATGTTTGTGAGAGGAGAGGAATGATACAAAGATTTTGGAAAAAATGAGGGGTTTTCCCCCTAAAGCTCTAATTTTGTTGTTTCCAATGGCAAGATTTGCAGCTGGATTCAAGACACAGGAGCAAAGCCAAACGACACACAGAATGTGGCTGCCTAAAACTTGTGCAGTCACTATTATCAGATGTCTGGATATACTTTGCCCTTTCCAATCCTTTTTGGGTCTCTCATAAAGGCCAGACTACTTTCAGAATGAAAAATCTCGATAAGTTTATGAAAGAAATCAAATAATGTGAGTGCCTGTGATTCCAGAGGACAGCAATGAGTGACCTAAGAGTCTCTTCTGGTCCTAGTTTTACACCCTTCTGTGGATGTACCTGATTTTACAGACTCTTGGTGGGATTCAGAAGAATTTGCTTTGGAGATCAGGATATGCCCATCAGCCTGAAAGAGCTATCAGAGGAACAGGCCAGGATATATTATGGCTGGGAATTAGATTTGTGTTTTGAGATCCTTCTTAACCAGGTAAGGTAATTTCAAATACACAGTGTAACTCTAATGAGCCTTAGTCCTCTAGGCAGTGTCACAACAATGTACAAGCTTAAATTATTACCTGGAAATGGAGGGTATAATGTATGTAAAATGGCAAGTAAAGAAAAGATAGGTTTGCATGATCACAAACCAGCTCCACATATGAGCTGGTTTTGTCTGGGCTCAAGGCAGCTTCAGAACAGAAACCACGCATTCCAGACAGCAGAAAGAAAAAGAAAAAAAAGGCGGTGGGGAAGGAAAGAAAAAAACCCACCAAAACTGTGCATTAGTTAATCCTACTACCTGAGAGGTATAATGTTAATTTCATCAAAAACTACTGTAAGCATAGGTTTGAATTGTAAAATTATCAACACGGAGAGTGTCCAAACTGCTATATCCCATCTTGGCTTGTACAGACAAGATCAAGCTCAGAGATGTTCCTCTTGTGTCTGTGGCAGCTGTATTCCGTGGGTTATCTGATACAGTTACAATGGGAAGTAAAGGTAACATGAAATAAAAGGTAAGGGGTGTGTGTGTGTGTGTGTATATATATATATATATGTCATAAAGTAAAAGTAAGGTATCATAAAATAAAAAAAGAAGATAAAAAAATCTTTCACTCCAAAGTCTGTTTGAGCAGTTCCCACTTCCAGATGGATGAAGCTGGGAGGAATTCATTTGCTAGACATTCAATTTTTCCACCTCATGACCATCCAGACAGAGCTTAGCATTAATGCATGCTTCAGTAAATCCAACCTAGTTCAATTTCCCATCTGAAGAAATAGCTAGATAACACCAAATACACCAAGGATGGAGAATCATCTCTTTGGACAAACTCAAGTGCTCCTGACCAACACTTGAGCACCACTTTAGAGTAATTGTCTACTTAGACAAATCATAGTACCTATTGAGGCAATGAATGAAAAAGACCCAGAAACAGCTGGGAACAGTGCCATCCCTTGGCTGCTACATTGTTCTTCAGTATCTAAGAGTTTGACCCAAAATCTTTGTTTGATAGAAATTACTCCTATGCCCTTTCCCAGTTCCACTTTCTTTTTTCTGTTTGTTTTTTTCTTCCTAAGATGAAGCTGAAATAGGTGTTATTTGTGAAATTACAGGTTCACTGGGATGGGGAAGCCAACCCTAATAACTATCCTTCAAGAGCAGACATGCTGATCAAATCTGCTCTGTTAAAAAAAAAAGGAAGAAGCTAGTTGCACATGGGAGCAATTCCCGGGGCTACAAATGGGTGAAGACACTAGGGGAAAATTGAGTTTAATTTGTTAAGGGAGTTTTTTGTGACCTTCTTCCTGTCCATGCCAATTGAGCAGTACTTGCTACATTAATTGCTGAACACAGAGTACTGCCATAAAAAAAATCATTGGTGCTATTGTTTCTTTCCTTTCTTTTCTTTTTTTCTTTTACTTTTTCCTGGCACTTGCTGCTCCTTCTCCACCACTGGCCTGCTGAGTCTCAAGGCTTATTTCACCACCTCTTTGGCAGCTAGAGTACTGCTGTCAAAGCACACTGGGTTTAAACTTGCACGCCAGTTGGATGTGCCAACACCAGCTCAACCTCCTAATTGCACCTTGATTGCAACATGGAGTTCAGGAATTCATTTGCAGAGAGCATTAGCTGGACAAAGACACATCCACACCAAATCCTCTTGTTACACGAAGGAAAGGTGAACTGGTGACTCATCAGGTTATACAACAGGTCATCAGTCATAAATACCTAAGCATTTGAAACTCAACTTTCGGACCACTTCTACTTATTAGGCAGTAGTGTTCACCTACTTCTCAGATTTCATAAAAGATCCCTGTAAACAGGTACAGGACAGAAGAAACTTTCATCACCCTCCATAGGAATCAGTCTCCTCAGGTCGTCCTCTCTATGAAAACAGACATCTACTTTTGAACTTGTCTTTGCCAGGCTACTTTACTTCCACCTTTCAGATGGACTCTGTGAAACCTAATCACTTCCACATTGTTGGAGCTCTGGTAAGTGATGTGGGCTTTGCACAGCACGCTTTGCACAAAGTCTAAAGTGTGAGTAAGGCTAGAAACACTCACCATGTACAATGAAAATTGGTCCCACAACCTCAGACTCCAGCTGAGGATTTAAGACAAATTGGACACACTTGTATTGTATTATAAGAGTTGCTCCATTAAAGATGATAACCATATGAAGATGTAAGCAAGGACTAACTAGAATAAAAGTAGGTAAAAGCTTTGAGCTTCTCTGTGGAAAGTGACAGATGAGACATATTAAGGGGTTGTATTAGTAGAAGGGATGAAATGGGAAAGGAGTAACTCCCCCTGTCAGGGATGCACACAGTGGATGGAGGCATTCTTTTACTTGCTCAAACTCTTCTGTCTCAGTTGCAACCTCTGTGGAGAGAAGGTTGTTTTTCTACTATTTCCCCATTAAAATTTCATCCCAGGAATTAGCAACACAGCTTTGATACCACCACAATTGGGATTCTGAGCTCTGCTACCTAGTTTCTAAGTTACTGTGACAGAGTAGTGACAACTGACAATTCCCTGACTTGTAAAATGCCCCAGCCTCAGTCAATGAAAGTCAAACAAACAGAAAATGTGTGAAGATCGAGTTTCCTGAGCTGGGTGCATAAACAGGTATATTATATACGTGTGTGTAAGCTCTAGGCACTCCAAACTTAATGAAGTGCAATATTAAGTGAGTTAATGAAAAAAGAGTGGTTATCTTCTACTAACATAATAGACCATTTGGGGAAACAGAAGTATTGTGGTTACACAGAGGAGCTTAGAATGAGATCTTTGCTGCCAAAACAGAGGCAAAAGAACGACAAAGCTAGTCTACCAATCCAAAGTCAGTGGAGATGAGGCAGAGTAGAATTAAGTTCCCATCTTTGTACAACTATATCCCTTTCCAGTGGAATGAAAACTCTGTTTTCCATCTTGATTCTGCTTCCATCAGAAATGGCAACAGTCTCTTTGCCAGGACTAGGACTAAATCCCAGCCTTGTTCTTGGGTTCTGAGCTGGCAGACCAGTCCATATCCCTTACTATATTTTATTTTGAGCTTGGAAGTTTCAGCACCACCTTGTGCATGTGATCATAGCACAGTAGCACAGCTGAAATTGGATGCTTCATTTTCTAGAAGGAGAAGAAAATAGCATTCATGTCATCAAAATGGAGCCTCACCTAGAAAATTATTCCTATAAAGCTCTGTTTCTAGGTTAAGTTAAAATTTGGAGGAATTGGGGAGAGAATGGAGAAGAGAAGAAAAGCAAACAAGCGAAAGAACAAAAATTTCTGTGGAAAATGATAGATATCAAATGTGAGTACGCCATTGCTAGGGGCGGGGTATTTATTTATTTGTTTACTCCAGCTTTGTCAAGAAAAGAGATAAGATCCTACAACAGCTGGCAGTTCAAGAGCAAGATGTTCAAAGAGCTAGCACTAACGAGCTCACAGATAATTCTCACGTTGGCAAGCACTGAACTCCCCAAGTTGACAGAAGCGCTGGCATCTCTGGGCTGAGACTCAAAGAGCAGTAAGGAGGTTATTTAAGGAAGAACAGTGGTGCAGTCACAATGTTGCACATCATCAACTGTGTACAACAAGCAAACAGTGGAAGTATTTCTCACAGTCAGTCCTATTTATGTCAGAAGCTATTAAGACTCAACATTGTAACTGCGGAGGTTCCCCAGCCCTGTGCCTGATACCAGCTGCTACTGTGAAAACAATATTTGAATGAGTTTTCTTTCCATTTCAGGACCAATTAAGTGACCAAATTTTCAGTTCCTTTTTATTAGGGTACATACAAAATTTCAAAGCCTTCCAAAGGTTGGAGAAAACGAAACCAGTAACATTTTGAAAGATGTGCTGAAACTGCTGCCGAGTCTATCAGTATTCTGGAAGTTTAACTATCATCTTAAACATAAATATAATGCTGAAAGATCTCTAAAGATCTTCCATTATCTAGCCTGGGGGGTTTCTTCCCCCAGTCTCCCTTTCCTGCAGGCTACCGTTCCCTAATTCTGCTTCTGTTTGAAGCAAGAGAGCTCTTTGGATTTGTGACAGAATCACTTGAAAAGAAAATTATACATCTTTGGAAAGCTGAGGGGATATCACTCTTTAAATGAAAGATGTTCCAAGATGCTACCTCTCATTTCCAGAGCACTCCCACTGGTAAGTAAGCTCTGCATTTGACTGACACCTAGTTAGCATTTAATAGGCAGGGGCACTAACAAAATTCACAAATTTACAAAGCAAAGTAAAAAATTGATGGATTTTTTGGCTAGGTATGGGGGTTTCATTCCAGTTCAATGCCTTACTTGATTTTAAATGGACAGAAATTTTTATACACGTGCATTTAGTTGAAAGGCAGGCTATGAAGACTGCAGAAGTATCAGTAGTTGATTATAGAAATTTATTTATTCACAGCACAAATCCCACTAGGAAATGCAATCCATTTGCCAAAGAATCCTTTAAGCAGCCGTATCAAGCTACAGCCGCTCAAGAGGGGAAATTTGCAACACTTAACTACTTCAATCTAATTTCCAAAATCCCCAATATCTAGTCTTTAAAGCCCAAGAGCATGGATTTCATATAATTGATCTTGGTGCTGCAGGATACCGAAGTAGAGGAGTACATTTCTCTTTTGGCATCATGTCTGAAAAACAGATGCTTCTCAGTTGGTAATGAAAGGAGTGAAGCGATTCCTGAGTTGACTGTCACAAAATTGTCTCAGCATCATGACCATCCCGAGCCTCAACAGACAAAGGCAGGAAGAGCAGTTATAGACAGCAAAAGGGTTATTTAATAGAAAACGGATATTCAAGCAATAGGCTGGATGTTAATTTCTCTTATCATCTTCCTCCAAGAACATAGTAAGACAGAAAGCACCGAGAGCTAAGACTGTGCTGAATATTTGAAGCAGTTTTGGGGAGTGACTGATAGTCTGCACCGCATCAGCTTCACCTGCAGACATTGCCCTAAATGCAAAGTCTAAATGGATGCCCCCAGAAAAGAGAGAAGAGGGACAGCCCAGTTCACACCAGTTTGTGCACAGCTGAGTTTGCTGGTCTGAGGGTCAGGGTTTATCCTCCTTCATGCTGGGCTTCCTGTACTCTATGCCCAAGAGGTTTCATTCAAACCTGGTTTGTACAGTGCATTTTAGTGCCATGATTTTTCTTCTTTTTCTTGGTATCACTATGCTACAATTAACATCATGCAAATTGGATGTGGTTTGACATTGTAATTCCTAAAGTTTGGGTATCAAGCACTCTCATCCTGTGTAATTCTGTCTATGGTATAGATGCCTTCTCAAATGCTGCATGGATTTCTTCTAGCTTCTGCATAAAAATAACTTTTAGGTTTGTTAACTAATTTTCATTCACAGAAAGACACTTTTTCATTAAATTCAGGTACCAGAAAAAAACAAAAAAAAGTAATTTTCTTCAAGAATGGGCAAAATTCAACTTACAATAGAAAAAAAAAAAACATTACAAAATCAATGATCTAAAAGCAGCATGAAAGAATGAGATTTTGAGATAACGGTTGGTCTAATCCCCAATTGTATTAGGAAATTATTCTATTTACACCTATTCTGACATTTTTGTAGCGTCTTCTTTACAATCGCCAGTGAAGTTTCCATAATCCATATGTTTGGCTCTTTTTAGATGCTGAGATCATTTCTATGGCCACCTATAAGACTGTTTTCAATTTTCCCTCATTTTTTCTCAAAGTATGGATCTCCTAAGCACAGGAAGCCTTGCAGCCTAGGTTTTAAAATGCGTAACACTTCTTCCTCTGCATTTAAGTAAAAGCTCTCCGGGGTTTCTGCACCTGTGTGATATTCCTGGTTCTTGATGTTTTGTAACCTCCCAGAAGCCTTAGATCCACTCTTGCAGAAAGCCTGCTGAGCCAGGTAATCCTCAACTTCTATGTCATACTTTGCATTTGCTCTTACTGAATCACAGACTTTTTTCTTGCACAAGGTTTCTCTGATTTATGAAGTTCATTCCGAAATTTTCTCAGTGATTGTGGAATCTACAGACTTTCCAGGTTCCACATCATCTGTAAACTATACTGCCTATATCACAGAATATGCTGATAACTATTTATTTTAATATATTAATAAGTTATTAATAAAATAATGAGTACTACAGTAATACACCCTTCCAATTTGATTAGGAACTGCTAGCAGGTGGTATATGATAGTAGTTTTCCAAATAATTTGTCCATTTTATGTAACTTTAATTTGATTTTTTTTTTCCTAGCCTGCTGCTTTGAATGTCAAAAGCAACCTGTTTCTTTCCAGTGAATTGAGTCACTATTTTAAAGTGTTTCATAAAATGGTAGTTTGTATTTTCACCTAATTCAGATAGCCAGCATGCATGTAACATCCTTTGCCTTAATAAATTCCAAAGATCAAAGATGCCTTCACTCCTGCTTCCTCTCACAAGGAAAGGAGTGATAGCACAGCAGAGTGAGGTAGTAGGAAAGCCATCACAAGTATGTTCGACTGATACAATAACCAGAACAGATGTCTCTCTATCTATCAGAAAAGCACAGCTGCTTTGAAAATAAATGACAGACTTTTTACAGACTAAAAAGGGATTTACGACATAAACCAACATCGTTCAGTTGCAACCATAGAGACAGGAGGCTAATTAGAGATAATCTAGAGCAGATTTGCCCTTTTGCAAAACAAGAAGTGCTCACATCACTTGAAAACACACTGGGTTTTGGTGCACGCTCGGTATCATTCTGAGGTCTGTGCTCCTGCAGCCCCAGGGCCCTGCCTGCATTTGCTGTAGACAGAATTTCTGCGGATATCAGTGTCATTATCTCTAGACAAGCATCACTAATTTATCCATTAAGGATTTGGTCTACTATTTTCCTAAATTTCATTGCTTTCCAATGCTATATATTGGGTTAACATGGCAAGGGTGTGGGGTTTTACTGGGGGAAGGGGGCAGGCTACAGGGTGGCTTCCTTGAGACACTGCTCAAAGATTCACCTATGTCTGATGAAGCCAATGCCAGCGAGCTCTGAAACAGACCCCACCACTGGCCAAGGTCAGGCCAATCAGCAGTAGTGGTAGCACCTCTGGGATTACATATTTAAGAAGGGAAGAAGAAAAAACAAAACTGGTCAACCACAACCGCAGCCAGAGAAAGGAGTGAAAATACATCAGAGAAAAACTCTGCAGACACCAAGGTCAGGGAAGAAGGAGCAGGGAGGTGGAGGAGGAGGTGCTGCAGGTGCTGGAGTGGAGATTCCCCTGCAGTCAATGGTGTAGACCATAGTGAGGCAGGCTGTCCCCCTGCAGCCCATGGACATTAATGTCTATGTCCACCTGCAGCCCATGGAGGGCCCCACACCAGAGCAGGTGGATGCCAAAGGAGCCTGTGACCCCATGGGAAGCCAGTGCTGGAGCAGGCTGATGGCAGGACCCATGGAGCCATGGAGAGAGGAGCCCACGCCAGAGCAGGTTTGCTGGCAGGGTCTGTGACTGCATAAGGGATCCACTCTGGAAGAGTTTGCTCCTGAAGGACTGTACCCCGTGGAAGGGACCCATGCTGGAGCAGTTAGTAAAGAACTGCAACTGATGGGAAGGATTCACACAGGAGAAGTTCATGGAGGACTGTCTCCTGTGGGAGTGACCCCACGCTGGAGTAAGAGATGAGTGTGAGGAGTCCTCCATCTGAGGAAGAAGGAGCAGCAGAGACAACTTGTGATGAATTGACCACAATCCACATTCTCCACCCACCTGCAGCACTTGCAGGGAGGAGGCAGATAAAATTAGGTCTGAAGTTAAGTCCAGAAAGAAGGGACAAGTGCAGGAAAGGTGTTGTGAGATTTGGATTCATTTCTCATTACCCTTCTCTGATTTGATAGCTAATAAATTAAACTAATTTCCCCAAGTCAAGTCTGTGCTTGCACAGGATGGTAGTCAGTGAGTGATCTCTACCTGTCCTTATCTTAACCCAGGAACCTTTTGTTATTTTTTTCTGTCCCCAGTCCACCTGAGAGAAGAAGTGACAGAGCAGTTTTGGGGGGTACTGGACATCCAGCCAGGGTCAACTCACTACACCCTCCCCTTCCTCCAATTCCATCTGGTGATTTTCTATAACCATTTGGTGCTATATCACAGCCCTACGAAAGTATCCTGTATGAAGATTTAGGTAATAATACAGCTAAGTATTCCTCACCATGCAGGACAATCCTTATTAATCCTCCACTGGGACTTTGTCCTCTATGTAATGCTCCACACATTTATCACATGCAAGCAAAATACAGCTGGCTAAAAAATACCCAGAAAGGAAAGGTCACATTTACAAAGCAGAAAATATTGCCTTCCCCACAAGAACAACGAAGCATTCAGTAAATCCTTAGTAATGAAGAAACAATAAATTTCTGCCAGTATATACTGGTCTTATGAGAGAGGAAAGTTAAATTACTGCCGTCTGGTCTGGTGACATGATCTCCAGACGTCTGGATGAAGCTTTTGCCTGGTTGCTCATTCTCATTCTTTAGTTCAGCAGAAGATGAATCAGGAACAGATGGGAGGTCCAGTTTCAAATCCATCATTCAACATCCCCTTTCCCAAACAAAAATCATTAGATTGCCTTCAGGATTCGCCCGCACTTGCCATCTGGTCTAGGAGCCCAGTTGTGTTGTTTGGGAGTCACTCTGCAAGGCATCACGCAATTGCCCTCCCACCCTGCATCACATGCCCTCAACACATCAGGCTGAATCCGATATCTTAACATGTGTGCAAACACCGACACACGCTCTCCCTTCAGATATTTGCAGAAAAATGGAAGAAAATCTAATCTGTATGTAGTCAACACCCTCTCTCCGGCTTTGCGTGCCACAGAGTGTTACAATAAATAGAGGAGCAGGCTCCTCATAACTGGGTCTCTCAGAGCAACATCAGCCCTTTGTAAGCCTGGGATGTGATTTGAGTTACTGTACAAATTTCCCAGGTGAATTAAGCACTGTAGATATGAAATATGGCCTACACAGGAGAAAAAGAAAACATCAAGAGAAAAAGAAATAAAATCATTTACACCTTCACCTGGAAAAACAGATGGGTATGCTGGAAGTAGTCTGTGGGAGTTAGTCATCTGTCTCAAGCTAATCGTAAGAGATCTTCTAGGCCCAACTGAAAAAAACTCTGCCACAAGGAAGGTGTGATAATCAAAGTTTCCTCATCTACACTTGGCTGTCATACCTGTTCCCTTGTCTTTCCCAAGTTAAAAAGAAATTTCTTCTGGTGGAAAAAATGCTTTGTTTATGTCTTTTTCCCTGTGTGGTTAGATGTATGTAGACAAGTCCTCCAAGAATAAAGCAAGCAATCATAACAGTGGCATTTTCTCTAAGTTATGGAGTCTTTTGTAATAGCTTTACAGACTTGATTCAGTGAACTACTAAGGCGTACACTGCTTGTGCACAGTCTTCTCATTTCCTTGACTTTTGCCAAGGACTTAACAGCAGTCTAAAAGACCAAGTTATCAGAAACAGAGTTACCTAAGGTAGGAACATCTGTTGATATCCTTTCTGAACTATTTGCAGCTATATTTCATCCTAATTTAGCTAACACACAGTAGTTGATAATGAATAAACTATTTCCCATCTTTGGAAACAGATTTTTACACTCAATCTCTGTCTGCATGTTTGTTTCATGCATTACACCATCTAGCTGCCTACCTAATGAACAACAGAAAGGACATGCACAGTTTTCTGGGAGAAAAAAAATACAAAATCCTTCATGATCAGAGTCTTTTCCAGGTTTTGTGAACCCCGCTGCATTTGCAAGCAGTGAAATCACCCTAATTTCCTAGAGTTGTATAACAATTTCAGTAGATACGTCAGTCTCATTAATTTGTCAAGTCCTCTATTTCTGAAAATTGCACTGAATCCTAGAACTCTCAGTGTAGAAGTCCTTCTCATCTACTTTGAGCCAGAACATGATTTACCAAAACTACCCTGGGAATATAGCTGTCTAATAATATATTATTAATTCATAGATCAATATACATCTCTAACCTTCGTGTTTCATTCAACAACTTGTCCAACAGTCTGGACAACAATCAATATATATACATCAATATAACTATAATCAGTTTTGTAACAACCCATTTATTTTCAAAATCTTTAATAATGGTCTCTTTCAGTCTCTTCTTCTGCAGGAACAATAAACTCAAATGTTGAACCTTTCTCTACAGTTCTTTTCACTTCAGCTATTGGAAAGCCCCTCTCCATAATCTGTTCTCATTCCATGATTCTTAATATCTGAAACAAAAACTTACTACAGAATAATAGAATTGTTTAGGTTGGAAAAGATCTTTAAGACCTAGTCCAACGGTGTCCCTAGCACTGCCAGGTGCACCACTAAACCATGCCCCCAAGAACCTCATCTACGCATCTTTTAAGTACCTCCAAAGATGGTGTCTCCACCACTTCTCTGAGTGGTAGAGGCCTATTCAGAGGCCTATTTCCACTTAAACTGTCCTGAAATAGCCTTTCTATAATGTGAAGCCTTCAAAGAGAAAGAGGAAAATGAATAGTTATGCCACATGTCTTCTGCATCAAGCTGCTATTCATGATAAGAATATGCTTGGGTTTTTTTCCTAAAGCTTGTATTGATGACCCCTATTCTATAACCCCATATTCTATTCTATTTAAAAAGTACTGTTGTTGAGTGGGATAGTCCCTGTTTTGTGTTTGTGCAACTGAATTTTTTGTATGTGCGATGCTTTACACTTCACTGCATTCTATCCTACTATTATTAAGCCTAAAATGTTAACCCAGGAAAAGATCAAGTGGCAGTAGATTTTGCCTACGCAGTAGGTGGAAACTTTTGTGTAATTCTTGTATCTTAATTACACCAAGAAGCTGATAGACATCAAACTGTGACTAATTTGATAATTAATTAATTTTTAGCAGTAGAGATGATTTAGGCTGAAATTACATCGGCCCTGTTTGAAACTTTGAGACAGTGGCATGATACCTTAGGCAGGTGCCAGATCTCACAAGACAGAACTGACTTACAGTGTTCAAAAATGTAGTTAAGCACAAAATCAGGCTTTCTCCAGGTATATAAAGTTCATACATGGTGCCTGAGTCCAGACGCAGTCTGGCAGTTGACCAGAAATATGTCGTTGGGTCCAGCATGCACCCTAAGACTCATCACATTGGAGGCAGGAGAAGTTTAGAGCAGAACTATAACTAGCTCCCAAGGATGAAACTTAATAGCATAAACCACTGAGGGGAAAAAAAACAAAACCCACAAAACCAGCAGCTGGAAATATGTATTACAGGAGCAGACCCAAGACTAACAGTACTCACCCAGAGCAGCTATTGGCACAGAAACTCTCCTGATGTACCTGTGCTTGTAGTATCCAGCTCATCCAGATGGGAGAACTACTCAGTTCAGATCAAAGTGAGGAGCACAGCACAATCTCATGAGCCAGGTAGGGTCTGCATCTCCCACTGCTGCAGTCCATTCTCTCCCCTGTGCAGGTGTCCAGCAGCTTATACCTACTTAGATGGATCGAAAAAGCTGTTAACTTCATCAACTCTGGTCCATGTGCCCTTCACACAGGGCAAGTCCATCCTGAACAAGCTTACCTGGCCTCCTCTCATGTACACAGATCTTTCCTCCTAGGTTATCCTCCTGGTAGACCTCAACTACAGCTCTTTAAGCTCTTGTACTTTTCTCCTCTAGAAACCACCATGACTCAAAATGGTATTCCAGTTAAAGTCTCACCAGCTTGGTACTCTGCAATGATTTGCTTTGTGTCACTGCTTTGTGCCATGGAATTCAGATTTTTGTCTCCATTATAAATTATTTATCTTGATATGCGAAAGGGTTCTATTTGTCTTTTCTGAAGTACTGCAAGATGAGTGGCTTACAGTCATCCTATGCTCAACTAATCCATTTGCTTTTCCTCCTCTGTCATTTCCACCACAGATTTCCCAGCCTAAATGAGAAAAATCTTATGATTAGTCCCAAAGTGTATGAACTTGCCCTTTGTTAGCTTGGATTTTATTCCATTTCTATTGCTTCCCCTTGAAGGTCATTGAGTTCATTTGAACAATATCCCAGTGCTCCTCTGTACTGCTATCTCCAAATTTTGTACCATCAGCAAATTCCTCCAGCATCAAAGTCCCTAATGAAAATACTACAGAAAATTGAGCCTAAGAATAGTCCTTAGGTAACTTGGCTAGGAGCCTACTTCCAGCCCAACCCTTCCCCATTTAATATTCTCTTTTATCCAGTTCTTTACTCATTTTGTCAACCCTATCTTCCCCTTTTTAACTTGCAACTCTTCATGTAATTCTACATCAAATGCTTTACTGAGTAAGGAAAATTAGATCTGCTTTTTCCTTGTATAGAGGAATATATATTTTACCAAAAAAAAATTACATTTGCTTGTTATGACCAACTTCTAGCAAACCTAAGTTGTATGTTGCCTTGATTTCTATTTAAATCCAGGCATTTATTTGTTTTTTTTTTTCTAAATATGTTCTAAACCTTTACACACAGTTGGGATCAGGCCTATGGAACTAGAGTTGTTCAGAATATCTTTTTTCCTCCAAGTTTTAAACACAACAGAATATCTTCTCCACGTCAAAAGACACCTTTATAATTCCACTTACTGGCTTTACTAGGCAAATGACTACTCCACCAACAAAGAGACTCGGGTCTGGCTCCACATGATCTTTATTTATTCTTGTATTAAAATGACTCAAGAATGTTTCATTGATTTTCCATATCATATCCTGCAGCTGGTCTGAAGGTAAACCTGTCATTCTGTGCTGCTGTTGGTACTCTGCTCTCAGTGACACTGCATCATTTCGTGGCAGATGAACATCTAATATCTACTTGTACCCTTGTCTTTTTGGTACACATTTATTTTAACCAGTTACTAGGAACCTTTATCTTATGCCCCTACACTGCTCTTTCAGTTTGTTCCTCCTTCCCTCTCAAAAGTAGAGATAAATCCTTACCTTATAGATAGAGACAGGCAGGCTAAGGCTGCTTTAAGCATTAAAATTAATGAATCCCACAACTAACACATTTCCAAATCAGTGTGCTACTTTATTTCTGGTAAAAGTTTTAAAAAAACAATCTGGCATGTTACCTTATGATGTCAGTTCAGGTGGGTAGGCATTTCTTGCCACGCAAATAGATATGCCATTCATAAAAAGATGTATCTTCGCTATAGCAATTTCAATAACTTCCCATGATTTTTATTTCATGTGTTATGAGGATGGCTGATGCCTCTTCATGTTATGATCTTGTATATTATGCCACATGATAGTTATTCAATAAAAAGTCTCTTTTTTTGGAAAAAAAAAAAAGGCATACAAGTGGATTAGAGTGTATCTCCCTGCTCTCAGCTATGGAATATACTGCCTTGTGAAATTTCAGTCTCTTTCTGCTTTTGCAGAAAAATAATAGATTTTCTAAGGGAAAAAAAATAATTCAAAACAAAGAAGACACGAAGGTGACTAAGTCTTGAATTACTGCAAATTAATATAATCTCCAATTATCTGACTAGTTTCATTTTTTCCCTCAAAAAAAAAGTAATCAAGAAATAGTGCAAGTTTTTGTTTGTGTTTTATTTCTATTATTGTTTTATGTTCTATTATTCTATGTTAGGACTTCAACAGAATAAACTGAAATCTCAGACCAATAGCAATTCTTCAGTCTGGGAATCAAGACATATCTAAAATCTACTAACTTGAAAAAAACCTGTATTATAAGGAACAATGGGAGCTCAATAAAAATTCATGAGTCATTGCAGAGATAGCGAAGCAGGAACTTATTCTGGACCAGGAATCTCTGAACCTTCCTATTCGGATACCAACAACCCTGTGCTTTTAATATGTCTCTGCTATTGTATCATAAATTATCCCATAGCTGATGATCATGTGAAGATTTACGTACTCACACCTGGATATACCCACCAGAGCTCAGCACTCATTACTTTGCAAGTAGTTTCAGAGGCAGCAACAGGCTTGTGAATCCAAAGCATCCTTGCACTTCAGGTGGAAAACATCTCACATTTGTCCTTCATTTTATCTAGACAATAAAATTAGGACTCAAAATCACAGTGACAAGACTCCCATGATGAAATTACAAAGATACCAGCAAGCCAGTCAGATGCATCTAGCCCATTTTTAAAAGGAATAAAAATAAATCCTCATCTCTGTGAAGGAAGAGGCCTAAAAGATAACCTGCCTTGGAAACGACCTTCAAGGGGAGAAAAGAAACAAAAGTGCAAACTAAGTACAAGTGCAGAATGCCCTCAATAAGCAAGGCTTCTAGAGGTCATTCTGCAGATAGATAAGTATAAATTAAGCTTTAAACAACTGTTTATGGTCTTCTCTGGATAGCTCCTGATTAACCACTGTTACCCAGAAAAGTGGCAAACAGCTAAAGCAATTAACATTTAATTGTGATGTGGAGCAATTCACAAATTCTGAGTGTTAAAATAAAATGTTTTAAAAATTGTTCACATAACTTACCAGCACAATCCTCTTGCATTATGTCTGTGTGGAGTTTCTCCAGACCTTAAGTGTCCATCTAGCAAATTGAAATAGTCATTTGGAGGTGAGATAACAGAACCAAAGTACAAGTCTCTCCTGACTTCTGACGTCAGCCTTTGGTAGTCCTTGTGGACTTAGACAATATCAGGCTTCTCTCTAAAGGTTTTGAATTTAAAGAAGAAGAGTAATGAGGGTAAAGGGTTAAATCTCAGAAGGGAGCAGCAGATCCTCAGAAAGGAGCAGCAGATGAGGAGCAAGTAGAGAGTTTATGGGTGAGAATTAAGGGGCAGGCTAGCTTAGGTGACACTGTGGTGGGTGTCTACTATAGACCACCTGATCAGGAGGTGGAAGTTGATGAGGCCTTTTACAGGCAGATGACAGCAGCCTCTCAGTCCCAGGCCCTGGTTCTCATGGGGGATTTCAACTACCCAGACGTTTGCTGGAAGTCCCACACAGCCAGCCATCCTCAGTCCAGGAGGTTCCTCCAGTGCATCGATGATAACTTTTTGATGCAAATGGTAGATGAGCCTACCAGGAGAGGAGCGCTGCTGGACCTTGTGTTCACCAACAAGGAAGGACTGGTTGAAGCAGTGAAGGTTGAGGGCAACCTTGGCTGCAGCGACCATGAGATGGTGGAGTTCAGGATCCTGTGCGGTAAAAACAGAATAGCAAGCAGGATCGCAACTCTGGACTTCAGAAGGGCCAACTTTGGCCTCTTCAAGCAATTACTGGGGGATACCCCGTGGGACAGGGAGCTGAAAGGTAAAGGGGCCCAAGACAGTTGGTTGGCATTCAAAGACCACTTCTTTGAAGCTCAGGATCAGTGCATCCCATCAGGTAGGAAATCAAGAAAGAGATCCAGGAGACCTGCTTGGTTAACCAGGGATCTGCTGGGCAGACTCAGGTGGAAGGGGAGGGTGTTTAAATTGTGGAAGGAAGGGCTGACCACTTGGGTGGAGTACAGGGCAGCTGTCAGGGAGTGCAGGGAGGCAATCAGAAAAGCTAAGGCCTCCTTGGAGTTAAAACTTGCAAGGGAGGTCAAAGACAACAGAAAGGGCTTCTTCAAATACATTGCTGACAAAACTAACACTAGAGGCAATGTAGGCCCTCTGTTGAATGAGGTGGGTGCCCTGGAGACAGAGGACAGAAAGAAGGCAGAGTTGCTGAATGCCTTCTTTGCCTCTGTCTACACTGTTGGAGACCGTCCTCAGGAGCCTCAGTCCCCTAAGGTCCCAGAGGAAGTCATGACAAAGGAGGAGTCTGCCCTGATTGATGAGGAGTGGGTTAAGGATCAGTTTGAACACTTGGACATTCATAAATCCATGGGCCCTGATGGGATGCACCCACGGGTGCTGAGGGAGCTGGCGGGAGTCATTGCTAGGCCACTCTCCATCATCTTTGGTAAGTCGTGGGTAACAGGTGAGGTGCCTGAAGACTGGAGGAAAGCGAATGTCACTCCAGTCTATAAGAAGGGCAGGAAGGATGACCCGAGTAACTACAGACCGGTCAGCCTCACCTCCATCCCTGGAAAGGTGATGGAACATCTTATCCTTGACACTGTCTCTAGGCATATCAAGGATAAGAAGGTTATTAGGGGCAGTCAGCATGGCTTTGCCAAGGGGAAGTCATGTTTGACCAACCTGATAGCCTTTTACGAAGACATAACTAGGTGGATGGATGGTGGCCATGCAGTGGACGTGGTCTACCTGGACATCAGCAAGGCCTTTGACACCGTCTCCCACAGCATCCTCATAGGTAAACTGAGGAAGTGTGGTCTGGATGACCAAGTAGTGAGGTGGATCGAGAACTGGTTGAAGGGAAGAAGCCAGAGGGTTGTGGTCAATGGGGCCGAGTCTGGCTGGATGCCTGTGTCTAGTGGGGTCCCTCAGGGGTCAGTGCTTGGGCCGGTGCTGTTTAATATATTCATCAACGATCTGGATGAGGGATTAGAGAATGTTGTCAGCAAGTTTGCTGATGATACGAAGTTGGGGGGAGTGGTTGACACACCAGAAGGCTGTGCAGCCATTCAGAGAGACCTGGACAGGCTGGAGGGCTGGGCGGGGAGAAATCTGATGAAGTTTAATAAGGGCAAGTGTAGAGTTTTGCACTTGGGAAAAAATAACCCCATGTGCCAATATAGGTTGGGGACTGCCCTGCTGGAGAGCAGTGCAGGGGAAAGGGACCTGGGGGTTCTAGTGGACAGCAGGATGACCATGAGCCAGCAGTGTGCCCTCGTGGCCAAGAAGGCCAATGGCATCCTGGGGTGTATTAGAAGGGGAGTAGCAAGTAGGTCAAGAGAGGTCCTCCTGCCCCTCTACTCTGCCCTGGTGAGGCCGCATCTGGAATATTGTGTCCAGTTCTGGGCCCCTCAGTTCAAGAAGGACAGGGAGCTGCTTGAGAGAGTCCAGCGTAGAGCCACAAAGATGGTGAAGGGAGTGGAGCATCTCCCTTATGAGGAAAGGCTGAAGGAGCTGGATCTCTTTAGCTTGGAGAAGAGGAGGCTGAGGGGTGACCTCATCAATGTTTATAAATATGTCAAGGGGGAATGTCAGGAGGATGGAGCCAGGCTCTTTTCAGCGGCGTCCACTGACAGGACAAGGGGCAATGGGTGGAAGCTGGAACACAGGAGGTTCCAGAAAAATATGAGGAAAAACTTTTTCACTGTGAGGGTGACTGAGCACTGGAACAGGCTGCCTAGGGAAGTTGTGGAATCTCCATCTCTTGAGACATTCAAAACCCGCCTGGACGCGTTCCTGTGCGCTCTAGTGTAGGTGATCCTGCTCTGGCAGGGGGGTTGGACTAGATGATCTTTGAGGTCCCTTCCAACCTTTAACATTCTGTGATTCTGTGATTCTGTGAACAGAAAAGTCTACACAAAATTCCTCTTTGTTACTGAGACCTTCATATGTGTATATATATACACATATACATGTGCATACATATTTATATTTAGATATGTAAATATATGTAATTTCCTCTCTTCCATAACTTTGAATCCTTAAATAAAACATGTAAATACAGCACTGAACAGAATAGGAAATGAGAATATGAGAAACAGAAAAAAGGAGGGACACCAGTATCAAATGCACAATACAAGCAAAGTGAATAGGCTGTTGCGAGCTAAGGTAAACTGTGAGCATTTCTTTCATCCTTCAGATTCCTCTTTTGTTTGGGCAGCTAAAAATGTATTCCTGAAATATAATAAAAACTAACACTCCAACTGTCTATGTGATATATTCTCTCATTGAACTATTCAGTTGGGTTTAAGGGTAGGACATTTTCTAGGGATATTACTGCTCCTTTAGAAAGAGGGCTCCTTTCTCTGAGTCTTTTTCATTTTTCTTTTGGTTCAGCCAGGAGAGAGAGAGAAAAAGATCAACATGAAGACAACTCATTTCTCCATTCAGTTACCTATAAGAAAGGATGAGAAAAGGCCTGAATAAATTACTACCTTTGAAGGTACTGCTGTGGAATGGATAACTTATAATTAGTTAGAGATTGACAATATCCACAGGCTGGGATGCTGGGTTGATGAGTGCTTTGCAAATATACAAAAAGGAGGGTCATCTAATACTTTTGTATTCATAAAGTCCTTCTGCCCTCTCTAGGAGTGGGGAGCCTATACAATGAGAGAGTTTGACCCTCAGGGTGGCTTACGGAATTGCTCGTCTCCTCAATTACCCTGCTCACACATGGGGAGCTCAAAGAAATACATCACACTATAATATGATTGTCCCTCATTCAATCTAGGAAGATCATTATCTCTGGAGTTAATAGTACAATATTTAACCCAGCAGAGTATATTTAGAGTTGCTATTAAACAACAATATTGAACTAAGCAATAACCAGCCCTTGTCTCAGCTATTTATGATTCCAGCAATACATTATATGCATCACTGGCTTTCTCTTCTGGCATCTGTAAACTCTTCTGACTAGTTAAATGCTCCAGCATTGATACTAGAAGCAGCAATCACTACATGCCGATTTGCTGCTAATGAAGGAAACAGATCCAAGACCTAGGGTCACCTTCCTTTATCCACAATGCATTCTAATTTTTCTAAAATGAGGTTTATTTGATAGGAAGAGATGAGGAGAGGGAGAAGAGTTCTCCTGATTCCATTGTAGGGCTCTGAAAGGCAAGCAAGATAAACAGATAATCATTTCTCTGTCTCCAATTTACATGAGACCTCCCCTGGTACTTATGCCTGCAAAGGCAGGATAAATTGAAGTTCAGGAAGCAGAGCCTCAGCGCTACTTCATCTCGAGTCAAGCCACGCTGTGTGCATGCATGTAAATCACTGCTAGAAACGTATATCTACACAAAACCACCACTTTTTTTCAACTCTTAACTCTTTGTGCTACGAAGCAGATGATAGAAGACTAATCAGATAAATCCCACTCAGTAAGCAAAAGCAATTGCCCTTCTGTGTTCCTTCACATTGATTGCCTACAGTGCCCCAGCAGCTGCCAAACGATTGCACTGGCAGGCAAGCTGGTTGTCAATAAAACCTAGTGGGCTCTCCCACCACCCTTCCCAAAAGAAGAATTTTTTCCTGTAAATTGAGCATATCAAAATCTTGAAGTGTGTGGCTAAAATGCCTAGACTGGCAAGTCCTCAAGCCAGACACACATAAAACCTGTTGGGCCACATATGTGTACGCTCTTTGGATGGGCCACAAATAGAGTTGCAATGTTTCTACTTTTTAATTTTCCCTGCACGTCAGCCAAATCTGTTAATTTTCTCTTCTTCTGCTTCTGAAGTGACCTATTGTCTGGTTAGTGCTAAATACACATCATATTCCACCACAGAGGTGGCCATATTTTAGGAGGATGGTGGATGATATTCCTTCATCATGAAGTACCACGTATACAAAATAAGTGAGTTAAGAAGCGTCCAGGACCACATATACTAGTACTAAGATGACAAGCTGTAGGCACAGAAGGCTTTCCTTTAATTCTCTTCCCTTCCTTGTCTTGCCAGCAACAGCTCCCAATGCTTCGCACCAGTAACTGAACTAAAAGATATTTCCTTGAGCAACTTACTGCTGGGTGTACCATGGAAATGGCAGATGCAGAAATCTCAGTTGTCATCCTCCTAATGAAAGGTTGCAGTGATAATCAACATAGGCAAATTCAGTATGAAAATCACTGTCAAATCCTGGTATGGATGCAAAATAGATCCCTTGTTTTATCTGATCTTTTTTTCCTGCTCTGGCAAGATCTTTGCTCCGCTCATCTTCTGCAGCAAGGCAGAATCTCCATCTGCAAATGGTATTGAATGAGGATAGTTGATTAGTGTGGAAGGAGATCGTTTAGATCTTCATTGGATTGCGACCAGAGATATGAAGCCATGGAGGAAGGAAAAAGTCATCGAAAGAGTTCATAGATTTACAGGGAGAGGACGATACAAGGAAAGTCTAGGAATTAAAAGTCTAATAAGGACAGGCTAAGAAAAGCCCCAAAGACCAGAATACTTTCTTCCCACAAATATGTGGATTTAAGACACATTGTTATCCGTTAGGAAGGAGTCAAATAGTCTCAGAGAGACGCCTGAGGATGAACTACAACTAGAACCACAATAATCTGTACTTTTCCCTCTATTTTAGTCATTTACAGGAGCCGTGTTAAGGAGGATGTAGTTTACAGTACAGTTAAAACTGAGCTTAAGAACACTGCAAAAATAGCCTGAAAGAGGTGTACATGTATGCAGAAATGTGCAAATAAAATATCATAAAAGCCTAACTATTCAACAAAATGGCTTTGAGAGATTATATTATACAGAGTTCTTTATAGATTTTTTTAAGGCCTAAAATACCCATGGCTATTCTGCAACATCTAGGTCTAGATAATATTAATGGCAACACTTCATCTAGGAATTCCTCTACTCAGCTCAGTATCTTCTGCAGTGTTTAAAACTCCCCTCTTAAAAAGAAATATCATTGCAATTTAAATATTGAAAGTGATGGAAAACCTTCCTTTTCCTCTGAGCAGTCAGTCAAAGTTGTTAATTATCTCTGCTGTAAAGAAAATAAATCAGAAATAAATAAGATTTTACTATCATTTTTAATTCATCTAGTTTCAATTTCCAGCTACTGTTTCCTATTATGACTCTGTCTAAAACTAATAAGCCCTCTCACACCTCCACACTATATACTAGATACCCCCACTGGACATTCTTACAGAATGTGATCAAGTTACCTTTTAACCTTATTATAGACAGGAGCAGCAAAATGTCTCCTACAATTCACTTCTTAATGCTGAACTCCAGGGACCACTTCTACAAGTGAGGAAGCAATTTTTTCTTTTTGACAATGTAGAGCTCTCTTGGGGGATTGGGCAATAAATGCCAGAAATGGTGGCTATTCTCAGGCACAGAGATCTGCGATGCAGGTGACAGCTGAAACCACCCACTCGATTTCATGAATCTCAACTTTCAACTTGTGAAACAACTTTTCCATGCTCGGGTCACAGAATTCTAGAAGGCTAGACATGAAGACACAAAATTCAGCTCTTAGCCAGCTATTTCCCAGCTGCATCTGCAGAAGGAAAACATGGATTTAGGAAATTATGTGAAAGGGAAGTAAAAGTGCAGGGGACATGAGGCAAGAAGGATTCAGCTGACATCTCTTGCCTTTAGAAGCCTTGACACTTAGGTTTCTTTTCGTCCTTTTGAAACCACAATGACACTTGGACTAAGAAATCCAATAAATGTATGGGATGAACCCATAAACTTAGGCACATAAAATATTGTTAAAAGAATGTGAGCTGACAGTTTCATTCATTTTAAATAAGTATACAACACCGAGTTATGTCCTTAGCCTACATTCCAGATTGCACTGAATAATGTGAATACCAAACCTCTATCAGAAGACAAAATTAGCTTTGTGGATTGGTTGTTTAGGATTTTTTCTTCTTATTTTTCTTCTTTTCTAACTTTCCCTCTAGTAGGTAACAAATAATTTTTTTCAATTTATTTTTGACTTAAATCTCACCAACATTATTCCATTTGCACTGTAACTAAGTTTTAACAAGGGCTCAAGAGACAGAGACATAAAGAGATGTTGGAAAAAGTCTTATGGTATCTCTCTGAAGCATTTCTTATCTTTCAAAATTCTTTTTGAGTTATCCATATAACATCCACCCACAAGATGCTTTTCAGCTACGACAAACAGGAAGCACTTTTAATGCAATGTTTGTGTTTGACTGTAGAGCTTCCTACCAATAAAAGAGAAACCCTTTAAGTCAAGGGGAATATAAGGGCATAAACCCCATTGACTGTGAAAGGAAATTAGGACCTTAGCTGTGTGTTGTGACTTTTACAGCCTCAACTACTCCCAGAGAAAAACATTACACTGTATCCAGGTACACCAGCAAGAATAGAGCCCTTTCACTAAAGCAGGCTGAAGCAATTTAGAATGAAATAAAGAAGCAAATAATATCCACACCTGCTTTCTTGCAGACTCATAGCACTGCATACTGTTCCAAGGAATAGTCCCTTGTCCTGTGACTACCTGTCTTTTACCACTACTTAAAAGTTTCAAAGCTAAACTAGTTGTTCCACAGCTATAATGCGGTTGCTTCTGTGGTAAATCACTGGAAAGTCGACCCAACAGTATTAGACAGAGAAACGGAGCTCAGGACAAAAAGACACAAAATTCTTTAAATCAGGACATCCAAGTCCTAGCCCTTACAGCTCTACAGAGAAGAGATTGTGGGATTCTTAAACACACCAAAGGTAGGTTTCACACACCAATTTAAGATACATAAAACTACATACAAATTACTTACCCAACTTCTTAGCCTGGCATCCAAGTTTCCTCTCTTTGCAAAGGAGAGATGAGTGACTTCCAAAGGACAATTTCATTTAAAACTGGTACCTAAAATAGGTGAATTGAATTGTCATATGATTGTTTTAGGGTAGAGAAGGATCTTAGCTAATTAATCTGTTTTACAGGCATACATTTTTTTTTTGTTTAAACTACAAGACACAAATCCTCAATGCCATTGATTTAGGTGTTACATCTCACACTGACTTTTCTCATCTTGAAAGAGGGATTTTACCGAAGAAAGAGTCTTATAACTATCAAATAATTAACAAAAAATTAAAAAAACAAACAAACCAACCAATAAAAAACCCCCCAACACTCAATAAGCAAGGTACTCTCTACCTTCCCCAAGAACAGGTGTTAAGCCATGGATATCAATCCATTAAGTCATTGTAGTCCCTAGTACTATGCTAAGTAATCACAGATATAAGGAATAAAATTACTTATTTTAGTACTTTTTGACTTACACAAAATGTTCCAAAGGGAAGATTGTGGGGAAGCTTCACTACTGTTTGAATATGTCTCTCCAAAAGTATTAATAAAATCCCAAATGAAGACCCAGGGTGGGAAGTCCTTAATCATTACTGGGATCTTAATTGACATTGATTTGTCCTGCAGCTGAGAGCTCTCCATTTCCATAGGGAATACCTATTTTCACAGGAGCAGAAATGACATCAATCCATAAAGCGAATGAATCTAAAATTAAGCATTTTCTTTAGCTTGTTTCTGAATAACCCAATAATTGACAGGAGCATTACTCATCACAGAGTCTGAGGAGAAACTCTCCTGAGAGCAATCATTTTCTTCTCCTACTCAAAAATGCACATATGTTTCCTTTCATTCTTTCCTTTGGGCATAAGGTGTCAAAAAGGAATACAGCTTCCTAAACATGTTCACAGTTTAAATGTACTATATGCTTGGATATCAAGTCAGTAGTTCATAGTAATTCTAAGTGAAATGTACATGTCTATATGTAGTAAGTGACAATGTATAAATAGGCATTTCCAGGAGGAAAGAAACTTGTAACAGACATTTTAGGATTATGCACAGAGTAAGTAGATATGCAAGAATAGGTCAATGCAATCCAGCCACACTGAACTGATGTAATGTCTCATGTAACATTGGTGTCACAAAGCCAATGTCATGAGCTAACAAGAGGCAGAGCCTGACCTGAAAACTTAATTAATGCTGCACATTAATCTAAATTAAACCAAAAGATTTGCAGTGCATCTTGATCTGGTTTTCATCCATCTCCTAGAGACATTTAGCTATACCTGGGTACAACCATGGGTAAGTACCATAACGATGATGGACCTCTGAAACTAGAGGCAAGCTTTGGATCAAGTCCACTGGGCTCTGAAGCAATTCAGCACAATTTGATGACTTAGAAGAAAAGGAACAATAAGTCTGGCCTGGCTCAACTATACAGCTGGTGGTTTGCTTGCAGACAGCACTCACTTCTCCCTGTGAATGAGATGAACCTGTGACCCGGTATGTATCAACTGAGCGTTTCAATTCATCTGGAAGTCAGAAGGTATTAACAGCTGTAGCTCCAATCTCTAACTGTACATGGCTTGTAATTAGATGGAGTAGATGCCCAGGGTATGTTGCAGCTCTCTGTATTTGTAATCTTCACAAGTACCCATTGCAAGGAAAAAACCCAAATAATCCAAGAGGGGAGCACAACAGAGAGAAAACAAAACCCAAAACAAAACCAAAATCAAACAAAAAAACCTACAACCACAGTTATTTTAAGCCAATTCAGTTGTTTTTCCTACTTCTCTTTCACACTGATTCTCTCTGTTGGATGACACAAAGGGAACTGGCCTATTAGTGAGTTACTGTGTTCAGATTTGTCCCATTCCGGCTCCTCCAGTGATACAGAGAGAATAACTTAATTCCTTGGACTGTGTAACAAACCAATAAAGATGTGTCTAATTTTCAGAGACATCATTCCAGTAAGGTAAGATTTGTAGAATATAAGGCAGCAAAGAAAAGCAAAATAGCTTTTTTGGAGAAAGCAAGAAACTGGGTTTCTGGCCAGAAGCAGCATCCAGGTTCAGCAGATCTTACACTTGAGACAAAGTACTCAGCAGATCCCAGGACTGAGCATTTATTTCCAGAATCACACTGAGTTAGAAATAATTGATTTGTAACAATGACACATATAGGAAAAGTAGAAAGAAATAAACCTCTGTCTCTTCTGACCTAATTTCAAACTTGCCTTGTCTTTTTCCTTGGCCTCAACTCATCCAGATGCTATTCTTTCCCTCCTCCAAGGCTAGATAATAAGCAAATCACCAGTAAAACGTCATCTTTTGGCTCACAGTGTGCCCTCATCTGTACTGATAAGGATTGTACCAGTCTGCATCTGACACCTCAGTAATTTCATAAACTCAGGATCAAAGAGAGAGGGTCTATCTCATCATACAAAGACTGCCAAATCGATACTGTTGGTTGCACTGATGTAGGGTTCAACCACTTGCTACATCCGGCGTGCTGCATACCAGTGTGAAGTTAAGCATTGTACTAAGCCATTAATTTTCAGTGGTAAAAAAACAACAAAAACCACAAAAAATGACACATTCTAAGACCTTGCAGAACATCCAGAATAAGTTTGCTTCTTGTTTAGTCAAACACAAAAATTTCAAAACCCAAGATCAGAGATGTCTGATTGGTGACAACAGAATTGTCTTATTTGAATTAGGGAAGAATTTAAGTTTCCTTTATTAAATATATATTTATACCGTATAATAATTTTGCTTTCTTTCCACTATACTTTATTCCATCCAAACCCAAAATAAGAAGCTACAAACATCAATGCCACATAGGTATCAATGTGTAATATACCTGTTGATTTCTTTGCAGTTTCTCTTGTCTGTGTGAGAGAGGCCTGGAGCTCAGTTATTAATTAGGCTCCTGGCTTTTTCTAATGGTGTGAGAAAGAAGCAACCATTTTGATTCAAGGAAACCAGAGCTTCCTAGTTAAGATCCACTGGGATATGTAATCAAGCTGGGGGAGAGGATCCACATTCAATCAAAGTGTATCTATATTCCCATTATACCAATATTTGTAGGACTAAGCAGTCATTACAAAAATCAAACTCAATTTGAGAGAAGAAAATTTACTCAATTTAATTTGACAAGGGAGTGATTATGTTCTTACGAAGATGTAATTCCTTTTTTGAGATCAGCGTATATTGGGAGAACACAATTAAGCTTTCAGCCCTGTAGCTCCTTCATCAAACCCCACAGGTAACCATAGATGCAACATCAGTAAAACCCACTATCAGAGAGCAAAACTGCTGCATTGCAGTCACTCCAAATGTAAGGGTCCTCTTACACCCTCCGTGATAAAACCAAATGTTGTGGTAAGACGGCATTCAGCTGTGAAGCACATTACCACCCTGCTGCACCAGCACAGAGCAGTGGTGAAAAGGTGGCTTAATATTTTGCACCAACACTTAACAAGCTAAACACTTTAATCTGAGCACTCTAAAATCTTGGGCATGAGAGAAATTCAAACCATAATATTAGTCTCCACTACTCATTGTATTTAATGCCAGAATGGCAGCTTTTGAAAGGCAAGCCCTGTCACTGATCCTCAGGTGTGTGACCCCATCAGACCTGAACTGCACAGCCTGCTTGCTCCCTAAAGACTCTCTTGGGAGGCTGCAGTCATGAGGAGCAATTAGCTTTGATTGAAATGAGATTTGTTATGATGCAGACATCTGTCTAAGAAAAACTGGATGAGAACCATTAACTCATTTTATTCAGATAAATGGACAGCCATTGGCCACCACTTTCAGGTAATACCAACAAAGCTGGCTCTAAACTGATGACTTATGTAGAGGTCTCCTCATTCTGAACTTAATAGTCTTAATTTGAGGGACAAAATTGCAAGATGACAAGTAGTTTCACTCTCTCCTTTTTTTTATTAATAGGTAACAATTGAGTGGTTAACTGAGACTTCATCCACAATCATAATCCATCCACTGTTATTGCATTTACCTTGAGCAAGGTATGTATTGTCTGCCCTCAGCCTTCCCTTAACTTAGATGTCTAGTAGTGGGTGCCTGACCAGCCTCCACTTTACTGGTTCAGGGCCCTTGATAAGAATCACTGGCAAAGTTGGTTTGCAGCATAGAAAAGAGTTAAGAGTCCCATAGATTGTTTAATAAAGGTAGTGTCATTTTCAATTATACGGCACAAACACTCCAGTAAATTCTGCGTCACATCACCAAGGAAACTCACTGCAATAATTCAGTCAAAGCCAACGAGAGGATTTCTACAACAGTTTAATAACAACATGTTCTTCTCTGTTGCCCTTTATCCAAGGATATCAGTGCTTTTCACCAGTTCTAATTCATTTTCTTAACACAACTTCAGAGTGTAATTTCATTAAATTAATTGTGATATTCCTACATATCCTAACTGTTGATCCCTTGCCATCTCTCTACAGAGCAAGAAAAACCCCATGACCATCTCCAAATCATGTGGTGAAAGATTCCTTCCCCTACCCTATGCCTTGTACAACTAGCATCTTGGAGATGATGAAGGTAAAAAATAAGCAAGTATAATATTCTTGCATCTACTTTGCAGTTAGTCCAAATTCTCTTTTATGGTTTCCAATAAGAAGTGCATCAGCCTGGAATACATAAAGCCAAGAGTTACAAAGGCTGCTGGGTAATGAAGGACATAAATAATTGGATTCTTTTTTTTTAACTGTGGCTCTTAACCTACATGTCTGTATACAGAGCTCCTGTAACGACATAAAAACAGTGGATCATGATTTCTGCCTAAAGTGTTGTGTTCGAAGAGAAAAAAGGCATTATAATGGTAATCAACCAAACAGACCCACAGGCTCACAAGATCTTTCTTCTTTCCCCATACATGCTCTATCACAGGTTCCATGACAGCACATTTTCCTGATCCATGACTCAGTTTCCCTGTTCAGGAACACAAGATCTCTTCTGTTTACTGCAAGCTCAGTGCACAGGCTGAATCTTTCCTGTGCTTTTACATCTTAACAAAGAAAGTCAAAGTATTGCCCAGACACTTTAGGAACAGGCAGCACTGCACTGCAGCTAATGGCTGCAGCTCATATTTTTAGTGCTGCCTTTTCCCCTAACTTGGTTTCCTTTCATTCTTTTATCTCTATTCTCACATAGATCAACTTGACCTATGCTCAGGTCACTGAAAGTCTCTTTATTGACTTTGTATCTTCAGTGAAGATTCATCCTCCCACTTTTCTAAATGTTAGTATTCTCTATTTTCTTAGCAAATATGGATTTTTAACACTGCCCTTGGCATGTTCAGATACAAATCCTTGTGTGGTGAAGGAGACATTGCAAGGGGAAAATGGGAAAACGAAATCATATGTGTTGCCTCAACAAAAGGACTAACCCACTGTACACAGTTTGAGAACATTACCCCAGAAATAGCAAAGGAACAAGCAAGCTGTAACTCAGCTTTTAATGAGACAGCTGTGATTTCACATACAGAGATAACTATTGATTAGATCATCACTGGAAGGGTGAAAATGTAACTTCCCCCCTTCCTATGTACTTCCCTGTAAGCCCATCACCTTTCAGAAATAGGACACACACAAGTAGCACGTAGCTGAAATGCCACAGCAGACATAAGGACTGTTTTCGGGCACAGGATGATCGTGGCTTGCACAAGAAATACAAACGTGCCAACTTGTTCCATAGCTGTAAGACATTTAATCCATACCAGCATTTGCTCTCACCTGAGGCTGATCAGTGTTTATTCAACGCTAACTATGGTTCACTAGGAGAAGAGCCAGCCCTCCTGGTTTTCTCCAGTGTTAGTTTATGCATAACAAAATCACACTGCACCAAAGAAAAGACCTTGGACAAAACAGTAGAGCAGAAAAAAGCATTGTTATCTGCTGAGCGTTATTAGTATTGCTTATTTTGCTCCTTTGCTAACTCAAGCGGTGGAGCACAAAAGGGTACAAAAATGCATCTGCACTGAAGTCACATTGTTCTTCCCACCTTCTTCTGCCTGTCCAGAGCAAGTCTGGTCCAAGGTCTGACCTGCAGGAGCAGCTCTTCCCCCCTCCACCTTCTCTTCCAGGCCTGAGCAGGAACATATGCAGGAAGGTGATTTCCACTTACTCACCAAAACCCAGGTAACTTCTCACCTTGTCAAAAACCATTACCAACATTCACTTACAGTGAATGAAGTTGGCATTCAGTAGTGAAACCTGGATCAAATCCTGGATCAAAAGTGGGTAAAGCTAAGGATAAATTAAAAATAAAATAAACCCCCTTCTTTAAGGGTTTCCTTGTGGTTAACTGAGGGACTATTACTTGTGTCTGGTCTTTCCTCCTGGAGTCTACATACTATATTGATCTCCTATTGCTTGCAATTTGCAGCACACATACTTTTTGGGAACAATAAAATCCCATATTCTTTAGAATTTACGTAAAATTGCTGAGGCATAACAAACATTCAGAGAATTACTGAGGTATAGTCAGATTAGACTAATTCTGATTATCTTTTACAACTGTGTGTATACACATCCAAACACACATGCATAAATGTGTATAAACTTTAACAGAAATAGTAACTGCAGCAATCAAATTTATTTTTGATTTTTTTTAAAATCCTAAATTAGACTAGGCTTGAATGCTAACAATAGCAATGAACAATTTCTCAAAGGGTTTGGCCTTATTACTAAGCTACTCTGCTAATAATAATGCCCGAATCCAAAGACTTGTTTACATGGTCTGTTGCTTCCTGCATGAACTATTGACCACCTGTATAAGACTTTCCTGGGCAATGGACTGAACTCAATCACACAATGATCCCATACAGACAATAATGAAAAAAGAAAAAAAAAGTTCTTATTATCACCGAGAATCAAAGCTTAATAAAAGTAACTCAATTTGAGCTAGACTGTGTTGCCAGTAGCTATGGGAAGCAGAACAAATACCAAGAGATCTTTAAGGACGCATTTTCATTTACATAAAAGTTTCAAGAGGAGGAGAAAAAGCATGAGAATGAGGACTGAAATACAGTGAATGATAAATACTAATACTTTACAAAGAACAGAAAACCATTGCAGTCTCAAATATCTAAGGCGTGGATTTGTAGAACCACATCCTAATTTCTGAAGTCTCTTTTGACATCAGCAGGGTAAGTGTGGTGCTTATTCAGAAGCTTAAGGGCACTTACACTCTGTGTGCAGACTGGTGGGGATTAAAGGCGTTATGAGGTTTTTTTGTTAAAGTTTGGGAGTTTGCTGCCATTACATGGCTCTCCAGTGAACCGTGAGTTTAACAAAATTTACACTGTGATTGCTGTGAGCTGAGAGCACGCACACCAATTTTGCAGTTTGGCTAACAAACATATGAGGCATATCAAGCTAGTGACTTCCCAGCCCCAGCCCAGTCCTGCTGGTGAAAGCTGGGGAGGTTTGGGTGATTGCAGACTGCTGATCCTGTTACACTGATGTAAGCCTTCCTTACATGCTTCTACCCAAAGACACTGCAGACTGAGTGATTCATTTCCATTTATTTAGCATCTCTAACAAGTACTGATACAAACAGCAGGAACAGATGAAGATGCTCTGACTCCCTGGCTGTTTGCCTGTCCCATCGCCAGAAGTTACTGGCCACTAATTCAGGAAGACCAAAAGGGAATTTGAACATGTCTCTCAATTGCTTCTGTTCCTAATTTATGATTTTAAAATAAAAACAGTTTATTAGGCAGTATAATCTAGAAGTCTGTAGAACACAGCTGCAGAGAGACAGGGCCATGTAGGTTTTATCACTGTCCTGGGGCAGCAACCTTTAGGACTAGGGCAAGGAGACCTGAGAGAGAGGCAGTGCCTTTAACCCTGCCTAACTTTAGTAAAATTTGTCTCTCAATCCTCAAACCTCCCCTTTTATGAAATGCATTTACCAAACTTTCAGAGGAATTTAATCCAATCAATTTCAAATCACTTCCAATTTTATATCAGTGCAATTTTGCATCTAGGAAAATCTTTGATGAGCTCTTTACCAGGGCCTTGACTTTACAAGCGCTCAAGTATACTCTTCATGTTAAGCACATTCCTCAAACCTATTGATCTCAATCCACTTCAGTGGATTATAAACATGTACTTAAAGTTGAGACCTATATCAGTGCTTGCTTAATATAAATTTGTCAATGCTGAAGTGGACTAGATTTAGATACACCAAAAATGAAGCTGATCCTTTAATATTTTCCTGATTTGCATAGACTTCTCACAGGCTTATTATTAAACATATTTAGGAGCTTTGCTATGCTGGAAACCAAATTATTGCAATAGAAGTGTGTCTGAAATTATAGACTGGATGGTCAGATCAGAGCTCCTATGTCTATGTCTCTCATGTGATAGCCATGAACTCATAAGCATCCAGGAGTCAGAAGCAGCTTGAAAGGCTTCCTGGGAGTAGGAGGGAAGGGGGATTTCCACACCAGATAAACAAGTGGTCACACGTGGGTGAATTCAGTATCTTTCAGGAAAAAAAAAACAAAACAGCTAGAATACCCTAATTTGGTGGCACACCATCAGCATACCTTCCCTGTTTCAGCAGGAGGTATACCACAGTGGTCCCAATGTTGCTCTTGAAAGACTTTAAAGTCTCAGTAGAATCACAGGGAGGAAAAACTACCTCATGCAGCTCTTGACATGGACAACAAAAGCCATGCTTGTGTGTATACAAGGACATTCAGCACTTTCCAGCTCTTTTGATCTCCAACCACTTTTTGATTCAGTACTACAGGCTTGGCTGGCGATGGCCTCCCTGCATATGAGTATCAATGCCTTGACATCTAACTAAAGGCAGCAGCCAGCTCCAGTTCCTGCTCTAGTGAAGAGCACACAATGGCTGTATGTCACGCTTCCATCTTACCAAATAACTCCCCTTGTCCTCTTTCTCCCATCTCTCCCTCCCCGAGTAAAGGCAGAGACATTGCCATATTGAGGCAAAGACAACACTTCAGTTCAGTACCTGGCAGAGCACAGTAACAAACCAAAAGAGAAGGTGTAATCTCATCCCTATGCCTCGCGCAGAAGAACATGGCATGAAAGATTGGTTTAAGATACAAATAAGATAAAGTGAGTAATATCTCTTCGCTAAAGCTATTTAACGTTCAGCACCATCGTATTTATTTTTCATGTAAGTGGCCAATCTATTTCTTGAGGCTTGATATTGTCTAGACTATAGCAATTTCCTGTGGCAAAGAGTTCAAAAGTCTAATTACATGCCATGCAAAAAAGCGTTTCTTTCAGTAAGTTTTGAATTTCTCACCTTCAAATTGAATTACTATAAAAGAATCTTATCTGTCTTTTCTAGATGATTGTATTGGGTTTACATGTCAAAATTTTGGTAGTGGAGGGGGTTACAAGGGTGGCCTCTGTGAGAAGCTGCTAGAAGCTTCCCCCATGTCCAACAGAGCCAATGTCAGCTGACTCCAAGACAGATCCACCACTGGCCAAGGCTGAATCTATCAGCAATGATGGTAATACCTGTGGGGTGACATATTTAAGAAGGGAAGAAAAAAAACACCTGGGCAACTTTAACTGCAGTCAGAGAAAGGAGTGAAAACGTGAGAGAAAGAACTCTGCAGACACCAAAGTCAGTGAGGAAGGAGGAGGAGGAGGGGGTCTGGGCACCGGAGCAGAGGTTCCCCTGCAGCCCACAGTGAAGACAATGATGAAGCAGGCTGTCACCCGGCAGCACATGGAGGTAAATGGTAGAGCAGATGTACACCTGTATCCCATGGAGGGCCCCATGCTGGAGCAGCAGGATGTCCAAAGGAGGCTGTGAGCCTGTTGGAAGCCTGGAACAGGCTCCTGGTAGGACCTGTAGACTCACAGAGAGTGGAACACATAGACTAGAAGGACTCGTGACACCATGGAAGGGAACCACTGTAGAGGAATTCAGGAAGAACTGCAGCCCATGGGAAGGACTCACATTGGAGAAGTTCTTGGAGGGACCCCATACTGGAACAGGAAAAGAGTGTGAGGAGTACTCTCCCTAGGGAGGAGGTAACAGCAGAACTGACCACAGTTCCCTTTCCCCATCCCCTTGTGCTACTGGGGTGGGAGGAGGTAGAGAAAGCCAGCAGTGAAATTGAGCCCTGGAAGGGAGGGGTGAGGGGGAAGGCAGTTTTTAAGATTTGGGTTTTTTTCTCACTGCTCTTCTCTGATATGATTGGTAATAAACTAATTTCCCCAAGTCAAATCTTTTTTTGCCTTATGGCAGTAACTGCTGAGTGATCTCCCTGTCCTTATCTTGACCCATGAGCCTTTAATTGTATTTTCTCTCTTGTCCATTTGAGGAGGAGGAGTGACAGAGCAGCTTTGGTGGGCATCTCGTGTCCAGCCAGGGTCAACCTGCCACAATGATTGATTGTTTGACCTTTTATCTTAGCTTCTCTTATATAAATATATAGCTGTTTTCTAAGCTATCACATTCTTCCCATGACTCTTGATGGAGAAGTCTTCTCCAGTGCTTGATATTTTGCTTGTCCTTTTCCGAATCCTGCCTAAATCAGCCAGATGCTTTTCAAATGGGAATGGCCAGTACCTCATTCAACTCCAGGACAACACTACAGTGCTGATTTACATAATGGCTTCATTGTTTAATAAAAGCTAGTCTTTTAAAAGCACAAAATCAATCCACTTTGATTTTTTTTAGCACAAAATCACAAATAGCCTAATAGACAAAAAAAACCCAGAGCCATAACTGTACAAAATTACAGCAGAATGTATCAATTTTACTTCAGAGAGTGGAAGAAGATAACAGCCACTGAAAATGAGATGTGCTGCACAGAAGGGAAGGGAGGTGGTGAAGGAGGATTTATTGCCATTGATCTATTTATTTATTTTTACTTTTGTTACCACAATCTAGTTATAATTCACTTATTCCGAGATTGAAAATCTTGAGGAAGGAGTCTTACTTGGTTGATAAGCCAAATATATATTATTTTAAATATTATTCCTCTAGTGATTTCTTGCCAACCTCGAACAGTTAGTGCTTAAAAATAGATGCTTCAGAATTGCTTCAGAAGCAGACAGAGAAAAATAAGGAATTAGAAGTTTCTGCCTCTCCTAATGCAAGAATTAGAGAGTATCACATGAAATCTTCAGGAAATGGGTTCAGAGCAGCCAGGCCTTCATTGTGTAGCTCAGAGGTAAACTTTGGAACTCCTTTCCGCAGGCTACCAAGCATGCCAACATGTTACATAGCTTCACATTTAGAGATGAAAAGATATATAAAGGATTATTAAACACAAAGATACTCTCTGAAGCTCAGGAAATTCTCAAGCCACAAGTTATTGGGTCAGGAACATGCACAATAAAAGCACCGGATTCTTTTTCTGCCCTTAAGCTCTTCTTTGTATATGTATGGAGATACATGTGTTAGTAACTAGTGCCAAGAGCAGGATAAAAGTCTGAACAGTCACCAAACTCACTCTGTATGGCTCTTCCTATCATTCACATGTTGCAGCAGAGAGCATTTGAATCCTGGGAGAGATTTCTCTTTTTTCCTCATCTTTTTCCACTACTACTGTCACTGATACTACTATCACTTTTACTATTAATCACACAATTATTATGAATCATAAGAGTCTTGGACACATTTTCATTTCTATTATTAATTTTGTTATATCTTATTTCAAATAACACAATGTGTCAGGGGAGGACTGTATAGAACTGTTGTCTTCACTGTTGAATATTCATGTAAAAAAATCTATGAAAATCGTATGATCGGTGTAGACCAACCACACAAGCAGTAAATGCATATTGGAGATATATGGAAAAGTGGTGTAACTCACCTGAGATGTTATATCAGGGTTTTTTCAGTCCTAGCTAATTGACAGCACTGCCAGAGGCTAGCATACTTTGTGGCACAACCTTGGCTTGCCCCAGATTCACCTCTGACATCTTCCTTACTTGGACTTTGTCTCAGTGCTGAAGTGCCAGTCTTCCAGTCTCTGGTTTCCAGAAGGGAAAAGAATGAATCCAAACAGGTAATGGAAACGGAATCAATTGTAGCTATTGAGGTGAAGACAAAGGTGTCAGTGAAGGTCCTTCAAGGGCAGAAAGCAGGGAAAGGTCACTTCTCCCTTAAGTGCACAGAAGCTGAGGAGAAACTCCAAACCCAAACACTTCTGTTAAACAGCTCTCCATAACAAATGCACATCTCACTTCCATGTCCTCTTCTCTCAGAACATGTGACCAAACTCCTATTCAGTTATCCAAACAGCAGGTTGTGTGAACTCAGTTTTGTTGTTTTTTTTAAAAAAATGGACTGTGACATGCAGCACAAAGACTTATCAGAGGTGTGAAGCGAAGAATTACATTCTCCTGCAGGTCTGAGAGAACAAAACTGCCACAACATCCACATCACGTCTCTAAGTGACCAAGTTAGCTCCCCCATAGCTCAACAAGTTGAGCTAGGACTTTTCACACGAGATAAAAAAAAAAAAAAAATTTCTGACAATCATGTAACTTGAATTTACACACCAATAAGTTGTCATATGTCCCTTTTGAAGGGGCTAGTCCAAACTCCATGGATAGCAGATGGAAAAGTTATCCCTTGTTTTCAGTCAATGTATTCAGTCCACAACTTCTTCATAAATATCAAAACAGCTTTTAGAGCAACTCCAGCCAAACTACAATTTTTTAAGAGAAGTTTCAGACCTGAAAAACTCTAGGAGAATCCAAAAGGATAAAGATTCCAAATGGCGCCCACTGTGTCAGAACTGTAATCACACATTTTTCTGTAAGTGTAAAGGAAATAGAGGACCTCTATTTGGGATGTCCACTTCAGGACATCTTCAAAAGCCTTTAAAATCTTAATCTCTCAAAAGGGGTGCTATAAACCAAACCACTAAAAAAGCAGCACTCAGAGGACTGGTCCCATGAAACAGCCTGTTATTGTTGTAATGTGGGAGGTTTGTTTTTTAGTTTGGGGTGGATTTGGGGTTTTTTTTTTTGGTGGGTTGTGGATTTTTTTAATTTTGTTTTGAATTTTGCTCAGAGTTTTGGTTTTTTTTTAAATAAGAACAATTTATGAAAGTGAGGGAGTGAAGTCTGTGCTTCCTACCTTACTCTTTGCTGTAGGTCTGCCACCATCTCCAGAACAGCTCTCCAGTTGCCACCACACTTTAATTCTAAACCCATGAAGAATTAAGTGTAGCCTCAGCTGAGAGCATCAGACCATCTCACATCCCAGAGCAGGGCTTAGTTTGAGCATTACCAAGTCACCCTGGCACGCCAATCAATCTTTTCATCAGCATTAAAGAATTCAGGTCTGAGCATCAAGTCAGACTTTCAGTCAGGATTTATCGCTTGTTCATTTTGCTTCAGAGGCTGACAAGTGGGCTTGAACACATTTCAATATGCTGATTCTTCTTTATAAAAGCAATTACATGCAGAGATGCACAGAGCAGCCTCAACTGCTGGAAAAGCCCAATTGGACTTCTGATTTAGTAAGAAGTGCTTAGCACCACTAATGAAAGCTACTAAGCACCCTGCAGGATTTGATCTTACAGTACTTACA
The DNA here is from genome assembly GCA_020746105.1 of Trogon surrucura. Lineage (NCBI taxonomy): Eukaryota > Metazoa > Chordata > Aves > Trogoniformes > Trogonidae > Trogon > Trogon surrucura. The sequence continues at coordinate 11,756,712 of CM036621.1, read as the reverse complement.
GCAAAACAGAGTCCTGAGTTAGGACAAGGAAAGACATTTTCATTATTTCATTTTTACCTGCAATTGCACCATGTGTCTAAGACCAAATTCTGTGAATTCATTTCCCACTGACAAGAAAAATAGATATTAACTTATTTTAGCATTGCAGAAATCCTAACCATCTTCATATCAGCACAGCTGAAGACTACTTCAGTTTGTATCAGCATGATTTTTACTTCATTGCCCTTGGTTGGTGGATCAGTTATACCAATACTCTATCCAGAAATAAGTTGGACTATTTGAATTTGCTTCCTTGTTACTATCATGTGTGAAGCTCAGCAGTGATTTTTGGAGGATAGGGAATGGACAGATGGTGCTGTTCCACTGAACCTCCATTAGGAGTAATGAAGAGAGGCAGTAACCAACTGTGGGACAACCTCTTGAGAAACACCAATGAGAAAAACTGTAGTAATTTATTTTTGCACCTATGTGTTTTCCCCCAGGCCCAGCTTACTGTCTGCTACTTTAGCTGTGTTTTTCTCAGCCTCCCTATGGCTTCTCTGAGTTTTCACCCACCCACTCTGGACCTATAGGTCATCAGTCTCATGTGTCTAACTCATTCCTCCTCCTACACTTTCAATGGTGTTTATAAAGTAAGTAACAGTGTCCCATTCCAGTGAGGCTTGTATGACCTTTAATTATTTTGTCCATAATACTAAAGCAAGGTCCCCCAGAGCAAAAAAAAAGATGAGTTGCTATGCTTAGTCACATATAGATCTCTCGCTGTGCCTGTACTGAGTCACACTGCCTGTGGGTCTAGCGTAGGAGGAGCTGTGTGTAAGAATCGTGTCACACATTTACTGCTAGATCCCATCAGCATCTATCTTTTCTTGAGACCTTAGCCTTTTCTTGTAGCTATGGGACAGTACAAGTGGCCTCCAGACAGCATCAAGGTGACATTCAGGATATGAATTGAAAAGAGAGGAAATATTTTCTAATTTATTTTCAAAAGCAAAAAATTCTCCACTTCCTGCACTCAACTAAACCTCCTCCACATTACATATTCCATGTCATTCCTTTTATAATGGCTGACAAGTTAACTCAAGGCATATAAATCCCTAGGGGAATATTTTTTTCAAGGGAAAAGAAAAAAAGGAACCCATCTTAGCGGTACTCCAGCATGCATATCAATAAGAGAACTTCAACAATCACTTCCTGGATGCAATTACATTCATCTGCATCTGTGACTAAGTGACCTGTCAAAATGTCAAAGTATCTAGTTAGGCAGTGAAATTCCTTACTCATAACAACAGTCCATGTCGACACCTGCACTCCTCCTGTTTTCATTTCAGCTGTAGAGGAATTGTCTAGGCTTGTAGTTAAGCAATGTCTATGATGTATAGTTGCAAAGGTGTCTATCCCTAAGCATGCAAGATCAAGTTCTGGCATGATGATATTAAATCTGAGCTAAATGTCCTTGAAGGATTTGAGTAAAGCCAGGTTAATAAAGAATGCTCTAAAAAGGGTTGAATTTCACCTGGCGTGGGAAGAAGGCAGTGTACTGCCATGCAGGAGCAAGGTGAAAAGAAAAATCCTTTCACATTAATGCAAAGGAACAATTATTATACTGGCAGCAAGAATCTTTCTGCACAAGGCCACATGATGGTCAAGGACCATAAACTGCAAATTAGGCTAATTTCACAAGTTAACCTCAATAAATTAAGAATCACTTCTTCCACCTCGATGACACCACTTGACATCTCCCTGGATAAATGTCACTGATCTGTGACAGTCACTGGTGAATCCCAAATGGGAATTTCCCCTTTGTCAAATCTGAGCTCTACTACTGAAAGGAAAACAGAGGAGAAAGAATGTGAGTAACAGACAGCAGGTCCACACTGTAGAGGATAACATGCATACAAATAAGTTAGAGACTTAAGAGGTCTGATCCTGTGTCATTTAGAGGTTAGTCCTGATTCAAACTACATGGATTAGGGGAACTTGTACTCTTAAGAAGCACCACTCTTAGGTTCTCAGAGTGTGGTTAATAGCTTTCTTCTAGTTTCTTCTGATCTCCACTGGGATCCAAAATTCCACTTGACACTGAATTTTAAGATCAGGCCCACTGAGGCACTGTGAGCTATGCAACCTTCCATGCCATCCCCTGGGATCCTAAACAGATCAAGAACTAGCATTGCCTGTGGGGCACCTCCAAGGTTCAGAAAATAAGCTAGCTGTTGTCTGATCTCATTTCTCAATATCACACATTCACAGTCTGAAGATGCCTGGACAGCTGTCAGTGTGACCGACAGTTGGAAGTATGAACATCCCTGTCAGAGAACAAATGGACTTAGAAGAAACTAGCATAGCCTCACAATTTTAGCCTTGGCTTGGAGCACCCTGTATAAAAGGTTCATTTTCACCCTACATCATTCTCCAGAAAGACTGCAGATATATACCTCACACCCTACTCCAGGCAGAGAGAAATTTTTCTCAAGACCCATAACAAATGACCAGTCAGAAACAGCAAGCCTAGGGGAAAAAAAATTACTGACCAATGTGCAGAAAAGAGCATCTTCATAAATTACAGCTAGGTTGGGCTGGTTCTGAGCACGTTGTCACATAGAGGAACATAAAATTGCTTTCTGCATAAGCAGAGAGACCAGGTATTGTTGTGGTACTTAAAAAGTTCACCACCACTCTCTGATGTGAGGTGAGCAGGGAACAAGCTTCTGCCCATGTGGGCTTAACTTGACAGTAAAACAATGTACTCATGTCAGTGTCTGCTGCTCTCACAGTTTTAGTTACAAATTCAGTTGAGGTGAAATGACAACAGGATGCCTTCTGCCTCAAAGCCAACTGAACTTACATTTCTAAAAAATATTTGCTTTGCTGATACCTAGAGATAACAGGAAGTTATCACACTGAAACCATTTTTGGTCAAAATGTCAGGTTTGGCACAACTGAAGCACACTGCAAGTGTATGATGATTTTGTTAATACCTTAAGCACATGTTGAATCGCTCTGAATTATCATTTTTATGTTTGTTTTTTTTTTTTTTAAACACCATGTTTGTCTTGGAACGACATTTTACTAAATATCCTTTTGTTTCTAAATACTGAACAGAAACCCAGAATATTTTAACTTGGTTAGAACTGAGTTTAGTTTAAAGTAACATTTGTATTAACTGTTTTACCACATCCACTGAAACTTTGCTTTAACTGAAAAGGTGATTTATTTTTCATATTTTTTAACTTGACATGAAGCAGAAACAGTTTTCTATTAAGAACTTTTTACAGCAGGAATATTACCATAAACACACTGACATTTTCTTTCTTCCAGGAGGTTTTGTGAAGGTATTGTCTCCTAACAAAAAAAAAAAAAAAGCAGCTTCATCATGGTTCCTTCATGACTAGTATTTTACAGATATGACAGTTGTTGCTTCTAGTTCTGTTTTGCTGCTCCCCCACTGTTGTGGTCCGCTCAGAGATGCCATGATGCATACAAATTACTCCATAGAAGTTCACACCACAGTCATTTACCATTCCAGTTCATGCTTCTTGTTAGTAGAGGATCACCTAAACTAATATGGTGTCCCCACCATAAGAGGGATGTGAGCAACAAGTTCAGAGGAGGGCCACAAAGGGGCTGGAGCACCTCTGCTACAAGGAGAGGCTGAGGGAGCTGGGATTGTTCAGTCTTGAAAAGAGAAGACTCAGGGCGGACTATCACTGCCTTCCAGTACCTGAAGGGAACCTACAGGAAGGCTGGGGAGGGACTTTTGTAATACAAGTCTCCACTGATAGGACAAGGGGAAATGGGTTTAAGTTGAACGAGAATAGATTTAGATTGGATCTTAGAAATTCTTCCGTATGAGGGTGGCAAGACTTTTGAATAAATTGTCCAGAGAAGCTGTGGATGCCCCCTCCCTGGAGATGTTCAAGGTCAGGTTGGACGAGGCTTTGAGTAGTCTGACCCAGTTGAGAGTTGTCCCAGCCCATGACAGGGAGGTTGGATCAGATAACCTCTAAGGTCCCTTCCAACCTAAGACATTCTATGATTCTAATACCAACTCTGCTGATGAAAGGTTCTAGATATACCAGGATAGAGTCATACCAGATAAAAAAATCTAAAGCAATAAATAAATAAATAAATAAAATTTTAGTAGTAAGTATCTCATGTATATTTAATCAGGTCAATACCACCTTTGGTTATCCTCATGACATTCAATGTGTACTGCAGACTGGATACTATAATCTGCTTAATGAACTCCATGTGGTTTCTTCAAGAGATCTCTTATCACTAAAATAATGATAGCTGATGTGCCAGGGTGAGCCAGGGCCAGACTGAGAATCTGCTTACCCTGTGATAGATGAGCTGAGCAGAGCATGCCTATTAAATAATTACTGCTAAGACTCTGAAAAACATTAGATAAAAATAATTAAAATAGTCAACTGAAGCCTTCATCATGAGAAGCAGCAGATGAAGGATAGGATCCAGCACAGAGAAGTCAGATCAGCCAATAAGTTATTGTTAATGAGGGGCAAGAGAGAAGTGTCATGATTTGGGACCCTACTATCATGACTACAGTAGCATTTTCCAGGCATCACTATCACGTAATATTCTAATAATTTTGCCCAGTGCTGGGCAGCAGGAAATGTATATAGCAAACCCAAGAAATGCTAACCAATTCTGCTAAGATAATTGAACTATTGATTAGAAAATGGATATTAATAAACACCTAAAAATCCTCTTATTTAAGTATGTTAACTTTCATGTGGCTGATGTGGTTCTGAGCAACCTGAATGCCAAACCCAGTCATGCTATGCTGCTGCCAAATAGTGAATTTCTACCACTGTAACAGCAGTAAATCAGTACATTATAGGAGAGAGAAAACCGAGCTGTAGAGTTTTCTCCTTGATAGAAGTTTATAAATGTCTGTTTCCTCCCTCTTTCTTTTTTAAGGATGATCTTCTCTACCCAGGATACCCAGAGATACGGTAGATTTGCCACAACTTAAAATCCTTTTGTCATTCTAGATGTCTTCAAGATACCACTGCAGTTCCACTTCGTAATTCCATTGCTAATTATGCAAGGCATGACACAGGATTTGCCGGGTGACATTCTGCGGTACGTGTTATGAAGGACATGGTACTTGAAAGATGAAGTTATTTTTCTGCTTTAAGTTGTTTCTTGCATTATCAAAATTCATAACAGCGGGTAACATGAAGAGGATGCACAATCCAGAAGTTTTTTTTTTCTTTAAAATATGGTTTATATAACTAGCACTTTGAGGGATACAAAGTTACAAGTCTGAGTCTGGATTTATATGAGGTCAACAGGGTTACAGTTTTTGAAAAGGATAGACAGGCTGATTTGTTAGAGCATCAGAGAACTGCACAAGGGTTTTATGCAAGGCAGGAAGGAGCTAAGAAGGGAATAGACTGTTTCCTGGGAAATCAAACATAGTTATTCATCATTTTCACTGAGGCAACCTTGCCCTGTAGTTCTATTCTTCTACTTGTCCACTGGAGCCATGAATTCTCCCACATGTGACCTATCAGCCTTTTTTTAAACTAGCTGCTCTCAATTTTCTACACAAATACCATAAATGAACACATTCTACCAGTCATTATCCAACACATCAGGTTAAGAAAAGCCTGTTATCTATTATGACTGAATTTTCAAAACAGGAACACAAGCCCCAGGTACCAATAAACAGACCCATGTCTTCCATTTTCCAAGTGTTCTTCAAGATGAAGTAGTCTATGATCTGGTTCTACCCAATATTGTGTGAACTTCTACTGGTAATCACCATGCTCCAGAAAATTTTTTTTTGTACGAAGTATGCATGAGTAGTTCTGCAATCACTCCACACAGAGTATCATTCTCTTACTTGAATCAATGCATCTGTATATAAAAAGACATAAAACTATACCTTCATGTAAATACTAGTACAAATATATAGATACAGCCAGGATCATACATTCACAAGACAATATTTAGATGTGAATATATAGAACTACACAAGAGACCACACACTCATCTACAGGCACACATCTGGTTGCACATGTTCTGGTGTAAACACATTCAGATACAAGCCGCAGTCAAATACAACCCCAGGTGGAAATCAAAACAACAAAAGATGTGCTTAGCTCCACATATGAAGTCAGAAACAGTCACATCACAGCATTTGTACTGTCCAACTGATCCATATTTGAATTTCATCCCATTTTAGTTCCAGCCTGAACCTCTGAGCACAGTCAATAATCCTTTTCAAGCTTGTGAGACATGAACAATGAAGACAACAATGTCAATGATATAAAATTAATAGTGCAAAATGATAATAAAATGGGAAAATCCCAGTGCTGCCCATAAAAGCTTGTTAGCCTGACCCATATTTATTCTTCTTTTCTGAAGAAATTAGTTGGTTTCTCAAAGCTTATGGGAACCACTAACAGTAATGAAGCAGAGAAATTATGAATGTTAAAAAATTAGGGTGATCCATAAATGGTTATAAACTTGCCCCTCTTTGTTGCCCATGTACTTTTGATGAGCTTGCAAAGTTTTAAACCTCTTAAATTTAAGACAGAGCACTTTTATTTCTTTCAAGCCACAGTGGAAATAATTTCCTTATCTATCATTTAGAGTGGTTTAATACTTTCATTAATCCACACATCATAAAGCAGAAAGTGATTTTTATACCTATTCCAATCACTCATTGTGCCTCCCTGCAAATGGAAAATGGCTGTTTTCTGCTGATTCTGAAGTTAAACTTAAGGCTAGTATCTTCACAAACCAGGCTAGTTGTGAAGGTAGAGATTTAAAGGCAGACAGAACAGGTGCTGCCTCTGCTCTGTCTTTAGTGGACGCATTGCTGGCCTTTGACATCCAGAGGCACTGCTGATTCGCCTGCAAGGAAGCACTGCCCTGTCACATTTGATGGAAGCCATGTAGGACAATGGCTACAGTAATGGTTATCTTCTTGGTCACATGAACCAGGCACCCCCTTACCAATGCCTGTGTCCTTGTCTCTAGATGCAGGGTCCTCACTCAAGTATAACAGGATGAATCACCTTCAAAACACATTGACAGAACTGGGGGTTGGCTGGGGACAAATGATTAAGAACTAGCTACCAGAAAAGATAGCTGGTATAGACTTCAATAAATATAGTTCCGCTTGTAACTAGTGATATAGGTAATAATCATGTTGCCACCTAGAGATTTCTTTTGTTAGTATTAGAGTCTTATTTTTTATCCATGTATTCCATGAATGTCCACCTAAATTATGGATTTCTGACAAGTCTTTCTTGTCCTTAAAACAAGCCATATCTTCATCAGGTACCTACTTAGCCATCACTGTGATGATTTCAAAAGCTGTTTTGCTTAACTTCTATTTTCTCTAGTTTTTTCTACTTATCAAGCAGCAATTTTCCCATACTTTGGGCTTTGACAGCCTCCAAACTGATAGATGATTTAATAGACAGACCCTTGTTATTAATGTCTCATGATGGTATCAGTTTAAGCTCAGATCTATAGGCATCGGGGTTTAAGCACTTATTACAGCACAAGCTATCAAGCATCTCCACTAGAGTCAATAGGATTTTGACCAGCTCTCTTAATGCACCCAGAGCTGGCTCAACACTTCTCAGTAACACATGAAAATATAATTTACTACCCTATGGGTGATCTGTACCTGCCACGAGAAGGGCAGAGGTTCCTTGAAGAGTGCAAAAACAAAAATCAGAGTTGGACTTGCACGCACCATGGGTTGACACCATAGAGACACAAGAGAGTACAAAACCTGCAGGGAATGATCTTCTCCACAACAGCACATCTTACCCACACATCAGCTTCTCCCCTCAGGGGCAGTCAGACTTTCATTTGCTGCACTCTAAAGTGAATATCAAGACCACTGCCATTTTGTTTTTTCCCAACAGGCCACCGGCCTTGGCCTGACCATGGCTGCCCTTGTTATGGTTGGTATCAGATTGAAATTAGCCCCAGAATTGTGGAATATTACTTAGTATTACTTTCAGCGTATGAGAGCAGAGAAGTGGCACAGGGAGCTCACTGCAATCTTCACCTGAGATCTGGCTGTATCGTGCTCTGGCAGCGCTTCAGAGGGGATGAGAAAAAGCTGATAGGAGATGAGAGTGAAGGACAAGGCTATTTCCCTTCAACCTTCCTACAAACCCAAGCCATACCACCACACAACCAACCTGAAGAACCTTGCAAAGCTTGTTGACTTTTTTATGTATCAGATTTAGAAGCTCACTAGTTTGGGCCCTGCATGATATTAGTTTGTGAGTATCTCCGATGTGAGACAGGATCTCAGATGAGTGGAGAACCAGCTTCACTCCTCCTACCTTTCAGAGTTTCAATGGAATTGCAGGCAAGAGTAGAAGGGGGTCACATCCTCTTAATGTGCAGTTAGAAAATCTCTCAGTGCCTTTCCCATTTATCTTCCAAATAAGTTCAAAGCATTTGTCACTGGCAACAAATGTTATTCCTTTTCCAAAATGTTTAATCACTATGTCACCCGGATTATTAGTAAGACAAATCCACCACCATAGGTCATAAATACATTATTTTTTGCCCTTCTGATAAATTTCTCATTTGTTATTCCAGTACACTTTATTTTTTTTATGTTGAGCTAGCAAAGGTTTTGCTTGTTTTTCCTGAATAAGAGAGGGGTGGTTTTTTTAATACTCATCCCTGATACCATAATGTAGAGAGGAGCACAGAGATGAAAAATTGTTGCTTTCCTTAGAAGTACTGAAGGGAATAACTACCATCACAACATGTTGGTGGAAAATTAGCTTTTCCACATCCCACACTAATATTTAGGAAACCTTGGTGAAAGTCATAAACACGAGAGGTAAATTCTTCCCATTTAGCTTTTGCTGAAATACTGCAGGCAACAAACAGAAGGTCCTATCGCTCTGGGAGGCACGTTGCCAATTGCGCACTTGTGTACTCTCTGTTTCCTAATGGCCCATCCCCTTGCCTCGTAGGTCTCTCCCAAGTGTCCCACCCTCACAGCCAGTCCATGCTCACTCCAAATGATCCTGCACACCCGTCATGGGAGGTTAACTCTCAGAGGTCTTAACACAGGACAACCTCCTTGGCTTCTCATCAGCTGAGAACAACAGGATTCCCTCGCTACTGTGGCACTCCACATACTTTCTGCTTTATATTGGTTCACACAGAAAACAAACAGAGCAATTCACAAGAAGCTTGCTTCAAGTTTGAGGGTATGTCATGATCACAAAACATCATTCAGTGAACTGAAAACTGAGACAGCTGAGAAATTGAGGACCAATACCGGGATTCAGCTAATCGTGTTCATTATACGGTCTTGCCAAACATGGCAATGATCTTTCCAGTACTTGATGCAAAGGATACATCTCTTCCTAGCACCATTTTGTATCATCTAAAATTAATCTGCAGCCATCTTTAACTGCTGACTAGCAAGCAGGATCAGAGCATTTGGAAATACAATGTGTTACCTGAAAATCCCCCAGAAGTCTTTAACATTGATATTCTTGCAGGATAACTAGTCTATTTTAAAGTAAATTAAAAAAAAAAAAAATGTTTAAGATTTTTTTTTAGTTCTGCACTGAAGTGAAGATAAAATCTTTCAAAGGTCTTTGTCAAAACATTTCTCTTCAGATTACAATTGCATCTGTGTTATTATTGCTCTCTCACTGTTCCCACACTTCTCCAACATTCAGACCGCAGTGTGGCTAAAATCTTTCCAAGCAATTTTTCAGCCTTGACATACATAAGTTTTTTATTCCCCTTAAAATGAGACTTCGTGCAGACTGTTTCCCCCACCTTTAGAAATACAAAAAATTATTTGTCAGGAAAAAGAAACTTAGTAATTCCACCTCTTATCTGGAACATTTTTTTCTAGATCTCATGGCCAAAATTTGGTCTTCATGAGTACAAGATCACTTTCCAGACACAAACATACATATATATAAATAAATATATAAAATCGGCACATATGCACACACACCTACATGCTCATTATCACAGAGGAATACCTTGTCACCGGCCTTCAGGCGTGATTGATTTTTGACATCAATACTCATTTTTATAACTCAGGATTTGAGAGATAGTTGCTGGCACTAATTGTTACTTCAAAATTAGTTGAAGGTTGGCAGCTTGCTTCCCTACCAGTCACCAAGCCAGGGACCTCACCGTCCAGAGAGGTGCTTCAAGCTAGATTTCAGGTCTGGCTTGACACATATTCAGCATGCTGTGCTTGGATGGCGGCTCATCTAATACCTCCTGCTACGTTGGACAGGTAAAAAAGTAGACTCATTTCCCAAAAGGACGGCTGAGGAAATTCTTTTCCGAGTGTCACAGAAACTTATTCCTGAGAAACTGAAACCTCCAGGTACAGCTCTCTGCCTTTTGAGACACCAGGGCAATGCAAAGTATAGAAAACCCATTCCAGAAATAGACATTAATAATTAGTTTTAAGTGCCAAAAGAAAGCTCTATCTGGACAGATTTGCTCCGTGGATAAATATCTTTCTCCTAAGCACAAGAGAGTGCCCAGGGATGAAGGCCTTCAAGTTTTACCCCCCAAAACCTATGCAAATAAATGCAAAGCCCCCCACTGATGCCAGAGAGCTTCAGCTCTGCTATTGCTTTTATCTCCGGCAGTGTAACCTGACAGGACAACTTTCTCCTCCCTGCCCTTGCTTGATTTTGTATGCTCCCTTTCAGTACATGCATAACAAAAAAAAAATCTGTGGGTAGCTGAACAGTTACTTTCAATCACTAAGGTTAGACGAGACAAATCCCACCCAGAGAGATTAAACAATTTGTCAGGGAGGAAGAGCCGAGACTCAGCAGGTACCTGTATCCAACCACTGCTGCTCTCAGCATCTCACCTGCTTCCCCACGTCATCCTCCATTTGATTTGTCACCTCGAGCACACATCATCAGTGCTGAGCGTGCTCTGGTTCGGTTCCTCCCAACAGCAACACCAGGGGCCATTACCCAGGCTCATCCACGCTCCCCTTCATCCTGCAACCCCCTCCCTCTGCTCTGCCAGCGGTGTCCTTGGCACAAGCGTGAGGCTGACAACTGCGTTTCACTTCGTAATTGTGATAGATTTTTCCCTCAATCTTACTTTTGAAACAAATGATGATTCAAACCTATTTAGAATGTAAAACAGAATCAATGATATCTCTCATTTGGCTCAGGTGCTTAGGAACGCGTAAGTATTTAATGCGTGTTTAGACATAGTTTATAGCATTGAGCTATGTCCTTCCAACATGATAAAGTTGCAATCTGGCAGTGGTGTTGAGATTCAAAATTGGTGAAAGAGAAGCAGAGATTGATTTAAAAGAGTTTTTTCATTGAATCATATTCTCATCATATGGTATTTGCTAATGAGCAAGATTCTATTTTGTCCCTTTAAGTAACTTCTGCTCATGCATCACTATTACTTCACTGTATCTTCTCTTAAAATGACAGGGTTGTACAACCAATATTGCAGTGGCTGAAAGCTTGCACAAAATATATCATTTGGGACTGGAGACTAGCCACAGTTCTATTAATGGTCCGTCCATGGACACAGGAAGTATTCAGTAGCAATAATAAGAATGACAAACTCTTTGGTAGACTGGAAGGATATTTTGAGCATCACAGGAGAGCTAAGAAAACATTCCTGAGGATTTTAACATAGCTGGAGATTGCAAGGACAAGGTTTTCACATACTGAACTAGAAAATGTGTGTAGAAAAAGACTAATTTTCAGAAGGTAAACACAGGATATTTGTTTTAAGGTTGCTCAGATTTTTCAATAAAAGAAACCAAACAACCATGGCTGCCTTAGAAATCTTAGCGAAGAGCTTTATCCCAAAATTTTTAGTGTTGTCTTCTGAAATGTTAATACAATCTGGAAGGCAAGAATAAGAACTTAACTTTGTTCAACACAACCAGTGAAGAAGCAAGAAGATTCCCAAATGATCTGGTTATGGGAAGAGAAAGGGCCTTATAACCCCTGAGTCTAGAGGAAGAGACAAAACACAAGAAATGCATCTTTTATCGAGAAAGAATTAAAAGAAAATCATTCAAGCAGGGCAAAAAAAGTAATCATTCTCAAAAGAACAAAAAAGATATCTTGAATAAAGCCAGCTCAGTATCTGATATGTTGAGTTTTACACAGTATGACTGAATTACTTGCTGATATAACAATTACACACTTTCAGTTAAAAAAAGCAGCAATTACAAATCAGCTGTAATTAAATCCCCACAACAGACTTGGTGCAAAAAGAGAGGAATATGAATCAAAAGACAAAAGAAGTTGCATAATTCAAGACCGAAAAAATCTACAGCAGAAGAATTAATCAGAAAAAGGACAAAATGATGATTTTCGTAAATCACTACACTGCGACCTTTTGGAGAACTGCAAGATAAAAGAGACAGAATGTGATACTATTGTCACTTAGGCAAAATGATTTCTCACATCATTTCAAACAGCTACATGGTTTCTTTGACAGTTAAACAAAAGAACATTCAGAAGTCATGTACCCCTGAAAGACTGATGTCTCCTTGAGCCAGAATTGGTTAAGACCTTCCAAAGACACAAAAATTGTATACGCTGCTTTGGAAGAAGGATGAAGCAAACAGCAAATATATATCTGAGACTAAGGACCTCTAATGGTCTATAATAATAGACTTTTTCTGTAAATCCAACCCATTGCTTTGCTGTAACTACCCAACTTTCCTTCACTCTCTCGTTCCAAAAAGCTGAAGAGGCAGAGATGACTTACTATGCTTCATGTCTAATAAGCCTGTTTGTGTCATTTCTGGTATACAATGTTTCAAAGGCAATCCACCAAGACTATTAAATACGCCATTCCCAGTTCTGTATTTCTGAGAAAATGGAATCACAAAACCAGAAGGAGCAAACTGTGGTCAAAGGCAGATTCATCAAATATGGAAAAATGCTGATGCCAGACACCATGGATAAGGCTCTGCCTTTATCATGATTCAATCCCGGGTAACAAAAGGTGCTTTATTGTAAATTGGAGGGGCAAAGCCACAGGTGAGAGAGAACCAAAAACCAGCTTGTGAAAAAGAAGCAGGTAAGAGTAAGTGTTGATGCAATTGGATACCACCCCTTTGCACCACTAAGTGTGCTGATACTCTGCCTCACATTGTCCCTTTGACTCAGCATCCATCCAAAAGGTCACACCATGACAGCAATTAACTCACCCATCTTACCAGATACACTCAAGCCTTCACACACAATCACATTTCTACACAGGCACAAATACAACTCAAATGTATCCCTCCTAAAAGTCTAAGTACAGTGTAAGGTTTCCTCTAATGCCTCTTCAAGTTCCTGAATGTTGAGGTTTAGTCCTGATAAGAAATTAAGTCCCACACAGCCACTTGCTCTCCCCACCCCTCTGGTGAGATGAGGGAGAGGATCTGAAGAGTAAAAGTGAGAAAAATTGTGGGTTGAGATAGAGACAGCTTAATAGGTAAAGCAAAACTGCACATGCAGGGAAGGAAAACAGTCCTTGATGACTGTGCAAGAACTGCTCAACTATAGCTAAAATATCCCGGTGTTAACAGCACTGTTTTGGTCACAAAACCAAAACAGTGTACCGTAAAACTCACTTTTAAGAAAATGGACTCTATCCCAGCCAAAACCAGTACATCAAATAACTAAAATTTCTGAATTAAATAGAGTGCAAGAAAGAAAAAGTTAAAATCTCTTTGTAGCTTACACTAATGAAACAGGCTGAACACACCACACTGGTGACAACTGCTCAACGTCCACAAGACCAATCTTGGGTAGGTGGTGAAGTTCCACCATTTTATTCCAGGTATTGCTGCAGTTCATGCAGGCTTTGGAGTCATCTTCTCCCAAAGCAAAGGGTAATTCAGATTCTACATCTGATTCCCAGCCTTGTGGTCGAGCATTTCAATAGAGATTACTATTAGCTGCAAGGTCAGGTTTTGAGATGAGACTTATAAGAATGGAAGCCATATCTCAGATGTCACCCAAGAGCCACCAGAGGGTAAAGACTGTGTGCAGTCTCTTTTGAGTTATTCCCAGCCCAAGCCGGGTTCAATACTAGTCACCTACAGCTGAAAGGTGCCCCTGTTCATTACAAATCTGGAGAGCCAATCTGTCCATCAAGCACAGAAAATATTGAACAGGAGAGAAGGAGAAAGATTAACTCTTCACCAGAGTCAGTACCTGAGAAGAAGAGTAGCTGTCAACAGAGATCTCAGGCAGCAAAATGACTTAATGGAACAACTCTCCAAGCCCAAGGAGAAACTGAGCTTTGCAACCGACACAGGATTCAGTTGCCTTGTACATGAAAAATAATATTGGTGCTGCTTGTGTTAAAGTAAATAACAATAGAGCTTTTCTCTTACAGAAGAGAATAAATTTTCTTAGGTCTCTGAAAAGGGGCAAGGACAGAAATACAGATAAGAATCCAGGGGGAAATCAGAAAATATCTTTCTGTAGAAGCTTTTTTAGGGGGTGAGGAGAAAAAGAAGGCAGATATTTGAAAAAAATATTTAAGACTGTTCATCTCTAAATTAAACTAAAACAGGTTCTTCAAACATTTATAGTTACACATGTCCACCTACTGCCTAAATTTTATTATATTTCCAGTCTTAGACAAGCAGAAGCAAATTAACACACCTTTCCTCTCTGTTTGCTGTTGAGGTTAGCTCAAACTCGCACTCACCTGTGCTGTGTGCATGAGCTTGTCTGCCTTTCTAACAGCACATCGATATGCAGGCCTTTCTCAGCCCACCTGAGCCAGGGGAAGTCAGCAACATATTCATAGAATCAAAAATTTTTGGGTTGGAAGGGACCTTAAAGATCATCTAGTTCCAACCATCCTGACATGGCCAGGGACACCCCACACTAGACCAGGTTGCTCAGAGCCCGACAGAACAGGCAGAGATGAGACGCAGGTTAATGCCTCCTCCAAGGAAAAGCGTGTCCCTTCCAAAGGCAGAAGAGAATCCAACCAAGTGACTGAAAGTCAAAAGGGGTGGGGGTCTCACGGCTCGCAGAAACCAGTTTCACACCCCACCAGCACCATTTTTCCAATGAGCAAGGATTTCGTTTGTACCTTTCCACACCACTTCTCTGCGTGGCCCTTGGCACAATGCAGAGCAGACATGGACACCACCAGCATCGTTTTGAGAGGCACAAGGGAGTGCAGGTTGCACATGTCTGACTCCAGAGATCTATATGCTCATATGGTGCCAGGCCATTTATTTTTATGTTGCAGGTTATAATGCCTCTTGTTTATAAATAGCTAGACCCCAGCTTCTTTCCAATCAACTGAAAACAAATTGATGATTTTTGATTGTGCCAAGGACATATTTTGTGCAGAAATCTTAAGATGGAAATCAGGAATAAATCTAACTTTTTACAACATAAATAGTGTACTAATAAAAAAAAGTCTTATTTATTCCAACAATGGGAGATTTTTGTACCAAATCTGCACTGCTGAGTATGTGCTTGCTTTGATCTTTTTCTTTTATGCCACAAACATTAACAATATAGCAAAAAAAAGGGATTAATAATTTATTGGAGATGAGCTGAATATTTTTTCCCTCCTTTGTGTATAAGCAGCTTGGCAACAAAGCTGTCTAGCTTCAGGATCAATCTTACCCTTATTTTCTATTATGTACTTCCTGTTGTTCCCAAACAAGATTAATTTTGTTTTATGCAAGTCACTGAGCAGTCTCCACTAAAATAAGATTGATTTTGAATTTCTTTTCTCTCTCTCTCCTTCTCTCCCTCACTTTGTTTTATTTTATCAGTGTTAATAAAGCCACAGTGACTTGTAAAATTCAATTTAGAATTATTTTCCACCTGGAGAGGTTTAGACACTTTCCCCCCTCTTTTCACAACAGAGTTATTGCTCACTCACAATAGTTAGAAAGTAGATCTTTTATGCAACAGTTTTGTAAAACAAATATTCTGGAAGGACCTAAAGAGGGAAAAGCACCATACTTCTCACATAGATCATCTCAACAAAACAGACAGTAATGGGTATTCTTGAGCAAATCTCCTCTTTTTTTCATTCATGAACTTAACTCAGATTGAACATGACATCACGAGCAATTTTCATACTGTTTGCAGAATTTTATTTTTTTTTTGGTAGAATGTTAAAGATTTTTCTCACTTAACATTATCAAAGTGCTCGTCTCAAGGTGGAAAAACATTATTGATGCAGAAAATGTGAGTTTTCTTTACTTTGGATATTACATGACATGAAACTGCACATAGGGAGAAGGTTGTGGTTTTGTTTGTTTTCCTCATTTTAAAATCTAATTTATCGCCCATTTATTAATTTTCACCATATTTTCTCATTTCACTCATAGCTGACTACAAACTAGGCTGATAACTTTCACTTACTGGTGATCTTCCTAAATTTAGAGTCGCATGGATTTTCATAGTTTTAAATTTCAGTTTCTCTTTCTATTATTTTAGTTTCTAGGTCTTATTCCCAGAGATGAACACTGCTCCACTCAACATAGCACTGACCGAAGCATGTTTAAATGAAAGAAAACCATACCTCACATAAAGAGGTATAATTTGAATCCTGTACCCAAGGTATAGGAATCTAAGAGTATCTCCAATAAAGGTACAGGGAGAAGATAGAACTGATTTGAATTGTTCTGGCAAAAATACAAATATAAACGTATTAATGAAAAACACATCATTATATCTCTGACACATTACTGAACAAGCATGTATTATAACCATGTGATGAAAACATTAGAGGAAAGGAATGTTCTCGCAATGATTAATAAATTGTCATCAAGGTAGCTGATAGTTTAGTGGGAGCACATCCAAAAGTGTGGATATTGACCCAAAGCTCACTATAATTCCAGTGACGCTATTCCTAGTCCAAAATTCTAGATGCACTGAAGTACTGACAAAATTATTTCTTACTCTTCAACTGCTATTTCTTCCTCCCACCCTGGAGCTACAGGTCAGGAGTTACACTGCATCCAAAGATATTTTTAAGTACCAAGAGGAAGCAGTCTCTGACCTAGAGAGGATAGAGTTGTTCTGTGAGCAAAGAGAAGTCTGACCTGGAAGATAGTGCTGAGCAGAATTGTCCTGATAGAAGAGATTCCCTAGACATAATGCTTGCTCAGTGTGAGGAACTGGCAGGAGTATGTTCATTTTGTTGACACTTTCAGTGAAAAGTTATTGAAGCATTTTGTTCCGAGGCAGTCAAAATATTTTGCATCAATAAGATGAATTACTTCTTTTCAAGTGCAATATAATAAAGGCAAATAACATCTCCCATCAGATGGAAACAAAATACTTGGAGGAATTCTTCCATTTCACAAAAATGAAATGTTCCTGCTTTCCCTCAGTGCAGAAAGAAACAAAATCTTTAGCTTTCAGGGTGCCTTACTAGATGGGTTTTCCCAATCTGTTTGAATGAAATCCAGTAGCAATCGATCCGGAAATTTGACATGGCCATGTTGCTGGTGATCTCGAAAATTAAGATTGTCAAACTTTACGGCAAAACCTGCAGATAGTTCCTGATTCCTCCCAATTCAGAAATACTGACAGAAGGTTTTTTTTATTCTTTTATTGCCCCCCTTTAGTCCCCAGAACAGCAGAACAATAGAGACATAAGGAACAGAAGAGAATTACTGCCATTCTGAGCAGATATGCACAGCTCACATCTGTGGCTGGTAGAAAGACAGAGGGGAAGTAAACCTCCCCGTAAATGTAACCAGCACTGTCTGTGTCAGAGCTTTGATTCATGTTCAGATATGGCTCAACATGAGCCGTCAGTGTGCACTTGCAGCCCAGAAAGCCAATCGTAACCTGAGCTGCATCAAGAGATGCGCGGCCAGCAGGTCAAGGGAGGTGATTCTCTGCCCCTACTCCACCCTCGTGAGACCCCACCTGGAGTTACTGCATTCAAGTTCTGGAGCCCCTACTACAAGAAAGACATGGACGTGCTGGAACATGTCCAGAGAAGGGCCACGAGGATAATCAGAGGGTTGAAGCACATCTCCTATGAAGACAGACTGAGAGCAATGGGGTTTTTCAGTCTGGAGAAAAGAAGGCTCCGAGGAGACCTTGTTGTGGCCTTCCAATATCTCAAGGTGGCTACAGGAAAGCTGGGGAGGGGCTTTTTAGGATGTCAGGTAGTGGTAGGACTAGAGGGAGTGGATTAAAACTAGAGATGGGTCAATTCAGATTGGACGTTTGGAAGATATTCTTCACCATGAGGGTGGTGAGACACTGGCACAGGTTGCCCAGAGAGGGGGTGGAAGCCCCATCCCTGGAAGTTTTTAAGGCCAGGCTGGATGGGGCTCTGAGCAGCCTGATCTAGTGGGGGATGTCCCTGGCCCTTAGCAGGGGTGTTGGAACTAGATGATCTTTAAGGTCCCTTCCAACCCTGACAATTCTATGATTCTATGATTTTCTCCTCTCTTTGATGGAAGGACAGGACAGATATTGCAGTCAGCTTGATTATAGGGAAATGTCACCCCTAGGAAGTTCAGCTTAAGAGGTATTACTGCTAACACATTGAAAAGTACTGCAAAAATTACAAATGTTTAAATTATTCCACTGTCAACTTCATCAGAATTCAATGCAAAGCCATATTAACTGTGTCTAGAGTAGAAACGCATGCTGAGCATAGATCAGACATCAGTTTCCATTTATTTTAGCTTTAGAGACAAAGTATTCTCTTTGTTAATGAGGAAAATAACCTATTTTTCACTTCAGTCAATGAAATTTCTTTTTATTTCCAAAAAAAAGAAGACGATCTAGAAAGAGAATCACATAATCAGGTAGGGTTGTCAGCAGCATATGGCTTTGAGCAGGAACAGGGAGGCTATTTCTGAACTTGCGAGTCTGAGAAAATGTCTTTTATCAACATAAAATACAAAACTTGTTTTGAAAACTTTACACTATTTCATCTAGGTTCAAACAAAAGCTGCTGACAAGAGACACAAAGAATTTACATCTTCATAGCTAGGTACGAGAACTGCAAAGCGAGCAGCAGAGCTGTTGACTCCGGGTTATTCAACCCAGCCCATTCCTTTCCAGACTTACACAAGTGTCCTTCCCATTCACAGCAGCTTCAGAAAAGAGCTTTCCTTTCTCTGCAGATTTCTCAACCCTTTTCAAACAAAACCTGCTCATTTACAGCTCTCCTTACACAAGTGGGGAGGAGAGAGCTGAGCTGCTTACTAGGAAGGGCTGGTAGCCCTGTGTGATACTGTTGTATTCTCCTGTGCTTCCCAAATCCAGGGATTGGTCTGATAATTTCAGAAGGGACCTTATTCCAGTTAAGTCTTAAAAATTCACATCGTTCAGAAAAGCATTCAGAATCCCGTTTACCTATCCAAGTCAATCCTATATTCCAAATACTCAGTTCGTATCCAGAGCAAATGTTGTCAGATCCAGGAATATCTACCTTCAGAAAATTATCTAGCACTTTCTTCTAATGAACTCCTTGAATGTTTTACACCAGGCACAGAAAGTAAAATGCAAACAGTCACCCGAGACAGGTCTACTGGTGCGAATCTGGTATCTAAATAATACAGCGAAGAAGCAACCTGGATAGAAAATGTTTTGAATATTTTAGAAACACTTGTAAAGCTGTTCAGGAGGTGAAGATTTATAAGCACACTGACTGCAAGTGAACTTTTCTGCAGATAAATGATGAGTTCACCTGCTACACAGGCTTCCGAATATTTCCATTACAATACAGAAGCAGGCGATTTAATTTGCAGTCACCACTCCTGGCAATGATCTGACGACAAATCTCAGAGAACCTATAGAAATGCTTCATTAACTTGTAGTCAAAGATACCAAAGTGAATTTTTGGGCAATATAGTGGTTAAAAACATAAATGAAGACAGATTTCATTTGTATACTTTGGTCTCCTAACATTAAACTGTTCCAAGGACAGCTGTCCCCCAGATTTTGAGCATAGGATCTAACAAGATACATCATTTTCACCCCTCAAGCACAAGCATATTTTATCAGTATTCTGCTTGTTTTCAGTCTTCTCCAACGTGTCACCCTGGCTCTTTTGCTACCCAGAGCAGCCTGCCGCACGTTTACCCATGTTTAGAACCAACGCATCATCAAGAGTATACAGGTTGTTACAAGAGATTGCAAAATCCAGACCAGCAAAAACTGTGATTCCCCTTCACATTTAACAAACAAACAAACAAACAAACCTGTGATATAGTGTCCTAGATATGGAGTCAGGAGACAACAAGCTAACATCTCATCCTACCCCATAGTCTAAAATGAACTTCCATTTCGGCTACCTTTGGCGAAAGTGCTTCATTGCGCACAAGTTTAAACATTGAGTACATCCTCAGGTTGTTACGTGTCTTTTAGAATCATTTTATCCCCTTTCTCTCTCTCTCTCTCTCCTTCTGATGCTGCAGCAGGTGGAATGGCTCCCACCAAGCAATTTCAACAGACGTTTGCATGCAGGTTGCACCCTGCCATAGCCATGCTAGAGGTTTCAAGCTGAAACACATTTTATGTATTCTTTTTTTTTTTAAGAGCATCAAAACCAAATCAGAGGTCAAAGTTAGGGCCTTGTAATCAGGCTTTGAAAAGATTTTTTTTTTGCTTCAAGAAAGCTTTTTTTAATGAAAACCGTTCATTGCAGTTCTCGCTTTGAGCAGTGCTCAGAAATCAAATCTCCTAAGCCTTCCCTCCAGCTCAGGGGAGCTCAGGACTCACACATCTCTTTCTAATTTTACCAGTGTGACATTCTCACTCCCATTTATAAAAATACATCTCCTGCATTTCATTTATAAGTTACCTGAGGGTTTTCCCCGTGTTTATTATTATCATTATTTATGTTCCTGAAGGGGGAAGGAAGCAACAAAAAACAAGCGAGGAAAATGGAATAAAACAAATCTTTCACCTTTCACAGCACTCCTGCATTTGGCAATGATTATCATCAAACAGCAAAAAAATATTTACTTTAGAGTTGCCACTAGCAGAAAAGTTTCAATAAAGAATAGATACTTATTCCAAACCAACCCAGATAATGTGGCAGAGCATTTTACACTTTCCCTCCATCTTTATTTCACTTACTATTAGCATAAAAACAAGGCCTCTGTTGCTTGGAGAGCTACTAATGCCTCATAGAAACTCCTGAGAAACATACCATTTAAAGGTAATTTTCTCCGATACGGCATATAGATATTTTCCCCTTTTCCCCTTCTCTTTTTGAATGTTTTATAAATGGAGAGATTTTATTGAAAGAGGAGTTCTGTTCTCCAGGAACTCTCTGAATCCTGCTGTTTATATTTAACCTGGAGTCATGATAATCCCCTTCATTTTTCTTTAATTTGGCATTTCATCTTTTTATTTTAATGAAATCAGAGTAACACACAGCATGCTCCACGGTAGCATCTGAGTTAATGCAATAAGCAATTATGAAGCCTATAGTGGCTCGAAGCTCAACTTTTACATATTCAGCTAGCAGCAGCCCCAGCTTGGCGTGCAATGTTTTGAGCTCAGGCTGAGAAAGCTGTTGGCAGACTTGCACGCAACAAAATGCTCCTTCTAATCATGTGTGTCATGGGTCCCTGCTGCTGTTAGCATAGCAAAGGTGGCTGCTGGGGTGGGCATTGCAGGGAAAATTGGACCAGTGAGAGCCAGGGGTTTCCAAGAAATTGTCCCCAGCAGCAGGACAAGGTTTGTTTTGCCTATGAGGGAGTGCTATCAGATCAAAAGCTTAAATCCACATTCCTGCTACCTTACTCACAAAGTGTTTTCAGACCCTGTTCTCTCCTCAAGACACTCAAACACAACCACAATCGAGACATCCCCTCCCAACACTGCCAGTGTTTACTCATACATCAGTGATGCCCCCCAGTAGCATCACATAATCCAAATTCTGCAGTGAGCTCCTTGTGCAGAAACACCTGGCAAGGAGCTCTTTTAGAAACACACGTGAGCTTTCTGCGCCAAAAGCTGGATAATAACAATTACTACATAAACACAAAAAGTACCTCAATCATACATACTGTTTCTGATGTACTTTGCATGCAGCAGCTTAGTAAGCATGGAGTTACCAGTCTCACAAGATCAAGCAGCTACTCTTCTTACTGCAGAAGCCACCCACAAAGACGAAACATATTACTCATTGGTATCAGCTGAAGGGAGTTAATATAGCCAGAAAGCCTGTAAATAAGAGACAAGTGGAAGCAGCTTATTTTCTAGGGTCGGTTGAGTTAAGGGTGAAAGGTGTGTTTCAGAGCATCCAGAAAGCCTGGCTGGGAAGCCTGGGGGATTTCTGTTATGGGCTGCCTATACTGCGAGAAATCCCTGTGATTTCACAATGAAAATTTTACTTGTAGAAACTCCCTTTGTTGCTTTATTTGTGAGAGCTTCAAATTTGGAAGGCTTTTTCTTTCTTTAATGCTTGGTTTCTTTCTACAAAATGTAGGCTAAGATTAGGTTCTCAAATACTCTGAGCACAAGTTATTCAGACAATACTTTAGTTCTGGGTCGTTGGCAGTCTTTGAAGGGAGACTTATGCCTGTCAGAGCTTGGATTTTGGTTCAGTCACTGGGTCTTTTTAATCACTGCAGTTTCTGTGCTATCCAACAGGCACGCTTCCAGTCTAGATGAAAATGCAAATAATACAAAGCAGCTTCTCGCTACAGGCTTTAAAGCAGAAGAGAGGAAAACATATCTCAAAAATTTCACCAGAATCTCAGTAGCTTGAAGTATGTAAGTGTTAAACTGAGCCAAATAGCTGAAGTTAATCATAATGCTTGCTGTAATGCTAGGCAGCTATCCCCTGATGTCCTCATGACCGTTGTACTGCAGTTCTCATTTTAATTACATTTCTGTCAATGAGGGCTATGCAGTTTTGATCTTAAAGTGCTGAGTTATGCGATGTTAAGGCATCAGAGAAGGAAAGCCCTTTCTGTTTACACACAGAAAATGGACTTCTACAAAGAGAAAATTATTTACCAATGAGAAAAAGCACAATCAAAAAGCTCACAAACACCACCCTCCCTGCACATGACTTTTTTCTCCTGTGGACAATAAAAAGCGGCAATTTGTATGTTTTACATGGGGTGGTGAGAGGGGATAAATGTTATGCTGTTTTCAGTATGGAAGACTGAATACTAGCAGAAAATGCTGACACTTCACCCCACATTAATGAATAGAAATAACATTGTAACATTCATAAAACATAACAATGAACCAAAGGGTACTTATTTTCGGTGTTACTTGGTATCAAAATACTAAAAGCAATCTAAAGAAATAGAGTTTATTTAGAGCAGAGATAGATGAGAAATTCCAAACAGAAGCAGAAACTGCATTTCTGCAATGGTGGCAAAGCTCAGACAAAACCTCTCTCCACCACAGCTCAGGTTTCTCTGCCCAAAGACATGGTCCCCAGAGACCTCGGTCACCAGTTCCTATTGACCTGGCTATTGCATAAGAATTTTTATGTTCTGCCTGTGCGCAATGAGTTTGTTATTTCTCATGCACACCAGCTCTGCTGGCACTTTGGCATCTCATCACAATTCCCAGTGGATGAATAGCGAACAGTACCTGATTCCTTCCAGAGACCTAGACCTTGCTGACCCATGTTATGAGAAAAATGTTTTCTCCTGCATATTCTGTCTCCCTCTGCTGATGCACTTAAACAAAAGACTTTTCTGAAGCACAGAAGTTATAAACTATTAGAAACAAACATATCTCAAATATATCAATATGGCAGCAAGTTCTGGGCATCATTTAACCAAGGAGAGAACATCATAATCCCTGTTTAGAAAAATTATGTACATGATTAAATTACTTGCAAATAGGCTGTGAAGCATATAAAATTAGTGTAGTTGTATTGGAAAACTATTTACAAAAATTGCTTGAACTCAGGGTCTGGTGAATGCTGACAAAGAAAATATTTGCTGCTTCAACAGGCCTGGATTCCAGAAAAGTGGATGAGATGAAGGAGTTCAGATGTGTCTGGCTCTTTGAAATAAATTAGAAGCAGGAGAAGCAAGGTGTTATACGAGCTCTGCTCATATAACTCTTATTTCTGTGAAAATCAAACATACAATGGATATTTCATGCATAAAGAGAAACAATATCGAAAATACCTTTTTGAAAATCCACAATCCACAGTCCAGTTTGGTTACCTCACATCTGGGAAGAAAAGACACTGAAAGCACCACCAAAGTGATGGCAGTCAGGTTGATTTTTTTTCACATGGGAAAAATGCTTCCATCTACTTGTTTTCTAAAGTATATAAAATGTGAGTAGGAGAGAGGAACACTCATTCAAATAATGCAGACCAGACCGTCCTTTTTTTCCCCCCAACAGCTTCTCAACTCTAAATTTCCCTCCTTTCTGAGCTGTCGCCCTCTTGCTCGCTCACTCGCTCTTTCCCCAGAGCTGTCAGTATCTGAGCATCTCTTCTCCACCTTCTCCTTGCTTCACTCCCTGTTACAGCACACAGGGAATACAATAAACTGAAAGGAAGGCAGGCTCAAAATTCCTGAAGAGAAGCACTACTTCCCTCACCTAAAGCACAAATTACTTGTGCAAAATACCCCTGAGGCCAAGGGTTGCAAAAGGACAAGACATACATGTTGTATATAGCAAAACCAAGGAAAGATTTGCTTGTTTGGGTCTTTCTGGTGCAGGACAGCAATTGCTCGTAAATTCACTGGTTAAAGTTCTTGTATGCGTTTAGGATTTTTCTGCATATTTCTCTGTTGCCTCCTGGTGGGGTCTTTTAAACTCTTTTGGAAACAGGTAGAACCTTGTCACAGGCAGGGGTTAAGCTGGCTCTGCAGGCAAGCCCTATCTCCCCTTCCCTCTCTAAATTATAGCATCTATCAAGAGACCTCGCTTCTCTCCATGAAAGTAAACTCAGCAGGATAACAGTTAGCATAGCTTTCACCATAAGTTTGAAACAAATCTAGACTGTATGAACTAAAAGAAAGAAAGAAAAATGTAATACTAAGGCAGATAATACTGATATGGATGAGATGGGAGCTCATTCCTCTGTGAAGTTTTGGTCCAGGACAATATTTGGACAGTGAATGTCTGTGAGCCACCAACATCACTTGAAATTACACAGGCTGAGATAAAATCATTCCTTTGTGATGCAAATGCATCTTGAACAGAGATAGTGCAGCTGGCATATTAAAACCAGTAGGGGAAATTATTTGGACAAGTTTGTTGAAACAAGAGAGTTGTATCCTGTGTTTCTATCTTGACTGATCAGCACGGTGCAACATAAGCCTGTGAATAACATCACACACTGTCTCTTAACATAAGCCTCTCAAATATGTAGATCCCTACAACAAAAAAAAAGTGAAAAAGCAGTGGAAGACGCCTTTCTTCTCCTACATATCAATATAAAAATTACCCATTGGATTAATTTTAGGATCTGTTTTGCCACTGGGATGCAGGAAAGCCCCATCAAACCTATAGCTGTTTAGCATCAGTTTTAGACTTCAAATAATGGAAAACAGAAATATAGACTTTCTTTTCTTAACAGCTTTCTGACCTCCTGACTGCAATTCCCACTCAGAGTAACTGCAGCTCAGCCAAATCGCATGCTCTGAAGAGTCTGGTGGCAGCAGAGAATCTCATCAATTTTAATCCCTGAAAGGTTCACAGGGTTTCAGC
Source organism: Trogon surrucura (assembly GCA_020746105.1). Lineage (NCBI taxonomy): Eukaryota > Metazoa > Chordata > Aves > Trogoniformes > Trogonidae > Trogon > Trogon surrucura. The sequence continues at coordinate 11,731,033 of CM036621.1, read as the reverse complement.
CTGACAACAAAACATTGCACAACGTGGCTGAGCAGGACAGATCTGCTCCCTCCTTACACTAGTAACAGAGCCCAGCACCTCTTTGCCCTATGTGGCCTTTGCCTCTGGAATCTGGGAGAGGAGCAGGAGGACAATTTGGCTGAACACAGAGATGCCCTGTGTAAAGATAGGCATCAAATACGAAATAGCAGGTGGCAGCTCCCAGGATGGAAGGGACAAAGGTCTGCTCTTTTTAAACTAAGGTGTATCATTAGAAAACCTGGACTTCTGAATCTAATCCATCTCAAGTGAGAGAACCGTAAGGCAGGGCCTGATGAGTTGTTTTTTTTCCTTTCTAGTTTTCTTGCAGTCACCTTGATGGAATGGAAACCCAGTTCTTACGCAGCTCCCCAGCATTCTGAGACAAAACAAGGTCCAGCCACCTGCCATTCACTGAATGAAATGGAATTGTGGGAATGAAGAACCATTGGGAATAGTCTGGTTGCAACAAGCTCAGCTCCCTCATCTCTCTCCTTGTAGCTTAGACATGCATTCAAAATCTCAGCAAAGCCTGCAGGCCTTGGTGGGCTACGAACCCAGGAAACTTCCTCTTGTCAGTGCTTGTCAAACAGTTGATCCAAGAAATTATGGACTTAAGAGTCCATTTGGTTTCCAGTCCTGAAAATTTAAATCCTTCTTGCTTGCAAGCTTTCCTCTGGGGCTTGAGCAGACCCAGTGAGGACCAGAATCAAATTTAAGACTCTCTATTAGAACAGCCTCTTGAATCCTCACTAATAGTATGAAACTATTTCACTTTCCTATGCTCCATAAGCTCATTTTTCCCACTCATAAATATGTGAGTTCTTATGCTCAAACAGAAAGGACAAATGCTGTCACAAGGAAGACAGGATAATGGACAATTTCACAGTATAAGTCTACATCTCTACAAGCATATTCCATTCATACTTTTCCAAAACTTGATGAAAACATTTGACTGCACAGGGAAGATAGATTTTATTTTTCTTCTACTCTGATCCATAGCATTAACACCATGTAAAAAAAACCCAAATGTTTTCCGGCCTCTTTCAGCAGGGATGTAACATGTTGGACCAGGCATCCCACTGCCCAGTACAGCGTGGACAACAGTAGGGATCCTGGATGCATGTTCCTGCCACCTTGAAAATTCTAGCATAGGCTAAAGGGTTGCTTATTTTTCCAGCATCCTCTCAAAGTCAGGCTGCTTATTCCACGTTCTTGCTGCATAGCAGAGAAGCATCTACACAGCTGCTACACCTTTTTATTTACACCTCCGCCTGTTTGCACGTCACTGGAGACATCAGCACTGTCCTGAGCCGGCAATTCTTTAAAAGTTTGTGGAAGCAGCAGTAGATGGATGTGTCGATTAAGAGAACCACCAAGTCCTTATCCGCATCTTACAAGTATACAGGGGAAAGCGCCTTGCTAAGTCTGTGCTCTAATTGCAGCTAGAAATAACTAAGGGAAAATAGCTGTGTGAAGAAATATTAGGCTGTGAGTAGCAATATGACCAAGCAGGAGGATGCCATAGATAACAGAAGGGGTAATAGCCCTCCAGCAGACTGTAGGGTAACATAGTTAAGCTGAGATATTTGCTCATGTGGTAACAGAAATTCAGATTTGATTTACTTTGTGAGCCACAGGTCTGTTTTCTTTACTCAGATCACACTAGGTGGGTATAATTCAGCACACCTGCATCTTCCCTTTGAATAGGCACGGTGTGGATATAACTATATATTTTTGTGGAGGACATTCTTCCTATCCTTCTTTAGATAAGTCTCTCACCTTGAGTGATGAAGTTTTCTACACATTACAAACATACTGATGTCAAAGATCAGGGGCTGAAAATTTGTCCTGTGTCCAATATTCTTCAGAGTGAGCTCTAGAAAAGTATTTTAAAAATTATAACCTGGCTCCTTTAGATCTCCTAAAACTGTAGTCCTTCTTCCACAAGAAATCCCCTTTGGACAGGAGTTCAGTGGTAGACATAATATATCAGATGAGAAGCTTGATGTATATCAGCAGCAGACCTAAGAGGCTGAGACCATGGATCCATCAGGAAGGAACATAATGTGAAATTGCTTGTACATGCTGTTCCTCTGCTTGCTGGAAAAGCTCTGTTCTTGTGACACTTCAGGGAATTAAGCTGATGAGTGTGCTATGCAACCAGGAACTAATACTGCTTAAAACAGTTTTTCTTAACCTTTTTTTTTTAATTTCTTTTTTCCTCAGGCTGATGTCCTCTTAGTCAAAGTTCAAGCTCTTGCTGCCTCTTTAAATATAATGTGAAAACACAAATTACACATATATCAGCTTGCTTCATCATAAGGAGTTATGTCTGTAGGGAATGGGAGAAGTGATGAGGGGGATGATTGTTTTACAGGCCAAAATACAAGAGCTGACAAACCCATTTCTTCTTGTCTGTTTTTCATCATCTCTGGAGACTGGTATCCTGCCTGAGCAGAGCAGGAGCAGTGATCTGAGTTTCAAACCCAAGGCTTTTCTTCTTTAGTGGCCTTGGGCAGGTCTTTTTACCTGTGGTTCCTGTTGGGACTGCTCATAGCCATCTTCCCCCAGTCAAGCAAAGCAAGAATCAGCAAAGCCTCTTGGAGAACCATGCTGTCATTGGTTTTCTTCAGATGACTAAACTGCTGTCCTCAGATGAACATTCCCAGCATATCAGTTGTTAATATCGTTTTTGATCGCTAACCCATGTAAAATCATCTAAGTGAAGGCTGTGTTTTTACCATAGCAACAAAAGATTTAAACTGTTCTGCAGTGTAACCAGTGAGCAGAGTTCCTTTCAAAACTTGTAACCCATCTCAACTCGGCTCAAAAGAATGAAAATAATCATTGCCTGGATAACTGAATGCTTTCTTCTAGAGGGAAGAGCAGAGGTCATGTGATCTTATTTAAAAAAATGAAAACTAGGAAAATATTTTTTTCCTCAGTTGTTCTAAGGAAGGCAATAGAGAATACAAAATGCCAAGTAAATTGTCATAATCAGTGAGAAATTGTCTGTAGCTCATTTTTACTTGTAATCTTGCTCCACCCAGAAAGCAAGCCCAGCCTATCTAAGATGTCAGTATTGCTTGGGCTGACATATTACTTGTTTTCAGAGTTTTAGGTCAGTGAAACAGTTAACAAAGTTCCCATAGCAAGATCTGTTGTTGCGTTGGATCAAGGACAACTGGCACCTCCTTGAGAACTATTGATTCTGGGTTCTGGACAGCAGCTGGCAGGCTCCCTGTGCCACCTCTCTGCCTCAACATTTGAGGACCTCATCCGTAGAAGATGCCAGCCTGCCTGGGTGTCTATAGATTTTAAAATCAGGAGAGGATAACCACTCAGCAACAGGAGTAGCTGAAGGAGCTACAGAAGAAGCTACATCTGAGCTGCCAACCCCTCCAAACACTGATCTGCACAGTGCCTCTCGGCAGTATGGACAAAATGAAAATTCTAGCCTCTGGAAAAAGTGCTTAACAGTCAGACATTTCTTTGGCCACGGGATGGCAGATTCAGGAATGGTTTGAGGTGACAGGTACCTGTCACTTGGCTTGGAGAAGCCTGGAGACCCAGACTTGCCATTTATACAGGTAGGTCAGGTCATAGTGACTGCAACCACTGCGCTTCCACTGCCCTGCCTCTCCCAGAGCAATCAGGACTTTCCAAGTCTCTGCCACAGAGAAGGGTAAGAAAGTAGGTCCCTGCTGCTGTGCTGCCCCCAAGGGTGGCTGCCCCAGGCAGTGGTTGTGCCCACCCCGAGCTGGGTCCAACCCCATGGGACAAGTCCTTCCCATGGCCAATCTCAGAAAGGGAGCTTCTGAACTTCAACTACCGTAACAGTCAGTTGGTTTTCCCCATCAAATTGCCATTTTATGGGATAGTCTGAAAGTTAAATACAATGAACTTTATTGCCAATCTGACATTTATTTGCAATGTATATTTACTGCCTAGAGAGCGAGGGCGAGAGGTATGTTTTCTCCTCTGTCAAACAGGGGAAAGATACAGCAGGACTCTCCCCATTACCTCTGCTAAAAAGAATCAAATTTATTTACCTTGACTTGAGAGAGTCGTTTTCTCTGGCTGTCTCCGTACTTTTACGAGCTGAGTGAAATCTACCTTGTTCTTAATAAGGTATAAACACATCCTCCCTCTTTGCCTGTAATACCTTGATATGGGGGGAAGTACAAAAAGAGGAGGATGTTTGTTATTTTACAAGCTTTTTACAATGCCAGCCTAATGAGATAATGTATTTATTTATTATAACAATAAACACAGCTGTAAAATGGACCATAAAAAATAATAGATGACTCACAGATTTCTACACCCAACATGTCAGCTATAATTGGGGAATAAATTAAATGATCCATCTGCTTGCCATCTTCTATACTATTTTCCCTAGCATCCTCAATATTTAAATACAGTCAGCATTATTTATATTAATTACTCACTAACAACAGCAACAACAAAACCTCTGCAAGGAAATTGATTGGCCTTGTAACACAATTCCCCAGCCACATCACACACACACATATTATATTCTTTCCCTTACACTTAAGTCTAATGAATATGATGGACTTGCTTTTCTTTATTAATAGTTTTCACTTTATCATGCCAATAGTATTGAGTCTTCTCTTTATTAGTGTCTTGAAGACAGTGCTAGCAATGATATATCACATAAAAGGTTGAGAGACAGTTCAGTCCATTAAGCTGGGGAAGAAAGCTTCGTCTCCTTTCCAAGAGCAGCAACTACAAGAATACAGAACTCTGACAGGGTCCTTAAATTGGAATAATATCACCTAAAGACCCCCAACAAAGGTGAAGTGTTTGAGAGTAATAGACATTATACAAGCAAATCTGCAGAAATATTTCTTTTCTCAAATGTTCCTTAGTTCACATATGCAAATACTGGTATTTATATAAACAAGACAGGACAGAGGAATTGATACACATCGGCACACTGACTTGGACACAAAGAGAACCCAGATTTTTCCCATGTCCTTGCCCAATGTCAGATTGATTAGGGCACAGTGCCATTGCTTTGAGGATCCTTAACTGATCACTAACAAGTTAAGTAATTGTCATCGCCTTTTCATTTCTCTTTATTAAATCTGGAATTGGTGTAATATTACTTTAGGAGCGGACTAAGAAAGAGAGGTACAATGATGTAAGAAAGCTACGTTTTGGAAATTCCTTTCTATTTTCAACCTAAATGTAAAGATGCCTATACAGTGCAGAAGTTCCTATTTTCATAACCTGATCAGTGTGTAAGAATTATTGGATTTTTTAAATAGAAAAACTACAGTAGATTGAAAAGTCTTGAAACTTTGCTATTCTTTGTTCTAAGAAATTCGACTTTAAAGGTTTCTTAATGATCTGTAGGAACTATTGATTAGAAAAGATTAAATAGCAGAGAATATTTAACAGGACACTAGGTTTTTCCACTAGTCTAGCCATGAACTGGAGAATCCTAGACTGGATCCTAGCCAATCTGGATAATGATTTGGGTCCAAACTTCCTTCTCTGTCCAGTATTTTTAAAATATTTCAACCTAACAACATTGAAAACTTTATTAGCATTTCAGTCCTTCTGTCATCATTGAAGGCATCCAGAAAATTTAAACATTTACTGAGTATAATACAATATAACATAAAAATCATCCAAAGTCACAAATTCATTAATTAAATGAATACATGAATATGTTTGTATTTAAACTTCAGCAAGTAATTTTTTTAGACAATCAAATTACCTGTAATTTATTTGGAATTTCATCACATCTACCTCTTTCAAGATTACTTCTAGGGTTAAGATTTTAAAAAACCTGTCAGAAGGGACATCCTGGTAGAACTGCACAGTTATCCACTAACTCCTTTTGAACCATTCACATTTTTTTTCCTCCCACTTCCAAACACCTCCGAACTCATGCCTTCCGTAGGTAAAAAATTAACGTTACCTTCTAGACTGAACGGACTCTTTTAAAATGTGTTCCCCATTGCTGTTCTCCATCAGGCCTTTGTGTCTTCTGACAGGCTATGTTTTTCTATACAGCTGAAAGTTAAATAGTGGAGTACATGGGGTATTTTGAGGTTGGAGTTTTTTTCCTTGGTGGGTTATTTGGATGCCTTTTTGGCAGAAAATCTTTGAGAGAATCTTGCAAACAAACGAAAGCAAAACGCTTCAGCCTTCACTGAAAGGGTTTGAAATACAACATACAGAAGGTGCATCTGCAGCAAGCAGTTCTTTAGCCAGCAACAATACTGTCTCAGTGATGGGAATTCTGCTTACAAGCTGTTTTCTCTAAATAAAAGAAGATGGTCAGGCTATGTTTCAAAACTAGTCAACAGATTTTCCATCTACTTTCAATTTTAAGTCTTCTCCGGTCCTTCTCTTTCAGAGTACATGAAGTAACCTGCTGCAGACATCCTGCATGAGTATGTCATTGATTCACAAGGGCAAAGCTATTTCTTCTTTTTAGCAATTAAAAAGGTTTGAGTGCCTGTGGTGGCTGGTTATAGTGGTTGTTGCTAGTTAGTGTTATTAAGGGATTCCACTTTCTCCATTTTCTATTTTAGTCCACTTCTATTATTATTCCAAAAGTTTCAATAGCAAAGCACAACTCAGGATAAGACAGGAAATCTGAATAACAGACATTATCCTATTTTCTGAAAAAGAAGAAGCAACATGGGTTCTGGAAGAAGTTTAGTGTGCCATTTTAATCAAAAATAATGGAAGGGATGTCTCCGTTTCTGTTCTGTGTCCATCATTTCACCAGCTGCAGTAATAACCCATGATTATTGGAGGGTTTTACTTTGGAATTAGCACATTTCTCTATTCCTCCAAACAAATTCACCTCTGCTGTAATTGCACTGACAGCTACAGAATTGTCCTGGGAGAGAATGTTACAGATCCTTCATTTATAAATATCTTTTTTCAGCTGTTTTTCTTGGAGAATTTCTCACCCAGAAACTAGCACAAAACTAGCACCTTTTATTAACAACATTCTAAGTCTTTGCAAGAAAAAAACTCATAAGTTAGAGAAAGAAAAATCATCTCTTCACTGCACTTGATTTGTTTTCTACCGACTGGACCCATTCGGGATCGCCCTTCTCCAATCTGCTGCAAGGTAAAAATTGCCTTTATCATGGACGACTCAGTGCAATCAAGCTCTTTACACCAGCAAGATAATCTTTTCCAAGTGAAGGTGCCTTGCTTAAAAAAAGCTCTACAAGCATAACACTGTTCTCTGGAGCAATCTGACGCAACCTAAATGTAATTAACTAATACTACCCCTGAACAAGTTTTGGGAGATTTCTGTCACCCTCTAATACCTGATTTAGTCCACAAGATGTATCTTGGTTCTCGCAGTTTCCAAGAGAATCACCTGGTTTTATTCCTCGTTGATATTGTCCCATAGCCTCAATAAAGATTCTAAATTCTTGGGGTTTTTTTCCCTTTTCACATAGGTTAGGAATGAATATTGCATGCTGACAGTTTTCCTTTTGATATCTTTGAAACACTGTCTTTATGATTTATGCCAATAGATATGATAGTGGTGGTAATGAGGTATCAATTACTTCCCTGCATTCCCAGCTGGAGGAAGAGTGGGCTTGTGGGTTTTTCCCCCAACACTCTTACCCAACAAAAAAATCTTCATGCTGCCACCCTTATAACCAATACTGAGCAATTCTGTTATCAAAAACCTTACAAAACAATGACCATATGCAGCATTATCCCTCCGCTAATGAAATACATCTATATCTAGGGGCAGGGACATAATGGCTGTTTTAATTGTTCAGAGCAGATGCAGTAACACTTTAGGACAGGAAGAAGAATGTTGTTGTACCTAATTGGCCCTGGAGGAAGAATCTGAGAAAACATCACATTCTGAATCTTAGTCAGGCCAAGAATGAATCTACAACACTAACTTCTATATGTAGATGGTTTTGAGTCTCTAATGTCTGCAAGAATTCAGGACTTAATATTTCATGTGTCTTCTGAGTGATGGATATTCTTACTCTAAGACATTGACTGAGACATGAGGAATTTTACCAGCTGTATAAATCACCCATGCTGGATAACATCTAAGTGCCACTGGGAAAAGTCCTGCTTCTCAACTAGTTAAGTCCCACCCCACAATATATGTTAGAACACATGAAATGTTCTCCTTGCATGAGCCCTGCTTGTGACTGATCTTATGCAGTTTCACAATAGAAAGAGAATCCAGAGGAAAGTGTGGACAACTTGCTACACACTTCTGCATAGCCACTCTCCAGTCACCTCATCCATCTCTTGTTTCATCCATGAACTGGGACACCTAAACACACAAGTATCTGGATCACCAGTTTGAAGGACTACAAGGTACTCAGGTGCAAAACTGGAGAATTGCCAGGACAAGGTGTTAAACAGGGATCTTGCAAATTCTTTATGGCAGCACATATCTCAGCCTTGTTCGCAACGGCCTTGAAATAGTCTTTCTCAAGTAAGGCTGATGTACACTTGTGTGTACACCTCATCTGAGTAGAGGATCTTTGAGCTGGCCATCCAACTCTCCATGCTATTGGCAATGAAGGATGAATCTATTTGTGTCCAGTGTATGAAGTAACTTATTTGTTGTGCATGTCTTTCACTAGAAATTGAACATATTTGAGCAACAGGGTAGAAAACTGAATTTGGACAGTGACTGTGTGAAACTTCTTTTAGTAAACACTCATGACAGAGAGTTTTCATAGCCATTTTTCTATCATGCAAAAATAACAACTGAGGTAATTTCTCCTTTTTGCTAAATTGGAGTTAACCAAAGAGCACCCTGAAAAATTTATGCCTGCTACTGCTTTTTGTTGTTTTGTTACTTTCTTACACACGAGTTTTTAATTTTTACTGTTGTGTTTCTTAGATCTCTTCAAAACCTAAACTAGAACACCTGCTGTGTTACCATGCCAATCTGACTTTCATAGAGGGCTGAACGTCAGCATGTGATGAGCTTTCATTTATAGCCTGATGGCACTCTAATTTCGGAGACAATATCAGCTGCAGATTACATTCTGACCCAAAACCCCAAGCTGTACAGATAAATGAAGCATTTTCCATGGCTAATAGTAGTAGGCACAAGTATCTGAATATTGGCCTATCAGAGCTGAGCATAGTAAAGGCAAAGATGATGTGTAAAGTCAGCTTCAAAATTAGTAATGTCAGTCATCAATAGCTTAATGTCATGTGTTTTGGCCATTGTGACAGACAGGGGTTTTGAGATAAATCTTGAAATCCAACAAAATGACTTTGCCTCCAGTTCCTCAATAAGCCCAAAGGTTGACAGCAATGGTCCTCCAAAATGGGAGGAGAAACCCAGGAAAACACAGGAGAAAGAAAGAACCTGAGAGACAATGAGCAGGTATGTTCTTGAAAATGTAACAATAAATCAGAGCAAAGGGAGTATCAGGCAGAAAAAGTCAGATGCTAGGCCATAGAAGTGACTCCTGCCTATTGAATAAAGGATAGAAAGCCAATGATGCCTGGTAGAGATACAGCATGAGTTAGTCACTCTGAACAAAACATGCTGAACAAAACTACATCTTTTGAAGGACAGAAAAAAAGGCCTCAAAACCTGAGGTGCAAGGTCAGAACAGTTTTAGCCAGAAAAAAAGTATTGTTAGACACTTCAAAGTATTTCACTCTGCTAAACGGTAGATAATACCACTAACACACATTTCAAACTTAAAAGTGAATTTCAACCTGATAACTAGAATGAAGTCCATCTACTAGAGAGATGTTGAAATCACCAGCTGAGTGGCTGGATCCATATAATCATTTAGAAATTCTGTAGTGATGAGTCAAAATCCCAGAGTAAAATTTCCAAGGGTCTCAGAAGCAATGGACTGTTATGCACATGGCTTTCACTATTTTTAGGGAGGATCTCCATCCCCAAGTACTCTCTAGTGTCAGAAAAGACAGCATGATCAAGACTTCGGAAACTCTCTAGATTTACCTGTGCGTTTATGCACACTGGAAAAGTATCACAATACATTTTCTGGATCATAATTCTCACTGTTCCTGTACCAGTTTCTTCACAAGTGATAAGGCTTGTCTGTCCCCAGGAAAAAAATTGTTTTGTCAGCACATCTTGACTGGCATCCTCTGGAGTCACTACAGCTGAAAACCCAAGGGAGGTACCAACATCTGTCTCGGCCTCAGCCACACATCCTAATCCACCACCACAGCAGTAGAGAGATGTGACCTAGATTACTCTTCTTTATTTATGTCATCCAAGCCCCTACTCAGATGACGACTTGACCTCAACTTGTCCTGCAATTAGGTTAAGAATGCTCTTCCAATTACTGTGTTGATTTCCCTTTGACTACCTGCTCACTCAGTGATTCAAACTGTCTCTGCCAACCTGAGGACACCCTACTTTGCACCACATTAATAAATCTTTCATCAGTACATTCCAGATTCATTGCAGTTACAAGCAAAGTTGTTTGAACTCACGTTGTGCTGTTGACACATCTTTTAAGGATGTTCACAGCAGAGGGACGTCAGAACTGGGACAGTCTCCTGAAAGATCCAGATGCAAACCCTGATTTAGTACCACATGCTGAATCTTTGAGGCTGTTGATTAAGGCTGGAAGCAGAATATCAGTTCTAACATCCCTCCAAAGAATTCAGATCCAGCCTCCAACTTTCCAGCATGGTCTGTCCAATCATCTGGCCTTAGAAAAAAGACAGAGATATAAGATACAAACATGGCCAGAATTTCATGTAGGCTATATATAAAAAAAAAATAAATCTAGAAATGACAATTATCTAGCATTTTATTTGATAGATATCTTCTTGTGATACTGAGAAATGTCTTTTATTAGGCGATAACTAAATTCTATCTTTAAATGTGAATGTAATGTCAGCTAGAATGAGTAATAGATTAGATCTTCATCAATTAGCAGGAGACTGACCACTGAGGAGAATCAAATTTGCTAAGCACGATTAGGCATTAAATTCATGCCCAAGTCCCTGAGAAAAGCAATGCAATCCTTCCCTGTTCAGGACTCCTGACTCATAAAAATACATAAAGAAACTGCCTTCCCCCAACCCATGCCCAGAAAAAAAGCTGCACTGCAAATAATTACTCTGTCTTTGCAGGTATGGGGGCAAGTCCACAGCATGAGACAGCTGAAAGTGTTTGCTTTCCTCTACTTAGTCAAAACTTCCTGAGCAGACCATCAAAAGGAGATCACAAATCATAATGTCATTTTTACCTAGAAGGAGGGTTTCTGCAACACCAGTCTCTCATCACAAGCACCAATGATCCACTCCTTTATCCATCTGATTCATATTCAAGGTAATTTTAGCATCCACTGGAACTGAGAGTCTGAAGTTCTGATTAGATGGGTCTTTCACGGTGTGCTTACATCCCCCTGCTTCGGCATGGGTGTGTGACATATTTATTCTCTGTAATTGTCTTGCTTTTCTTCTTTTTACAAAGTCTTTGTTCAGATATCAATCTCTGATTTCTGTGCTGTATGCCTTACAGTATCTCGATAAAACCAAAATCCTCTTTTACCTGTCAGTGAGTACCCATTATTGAGAGATTAAGAGCTAGCTCTATTTTTTGGGAGCAGAATGAAGCTCAGTGGTGACTGGAGTGTCTAAGGGGGCAACAGGGAATGTTGACACTGCTTATTTGTCATTTTATCCAATTACATAGTGCACATGTAATTATGTATTTATTATTATCTCTATAAAATAAGTATACTTAGTATGATTACTTTCAATATTCCATGTGAGGTCAACTTTAGATGCAGACAGAAACTCCTTGACAAGAAGTCTGAAACACCCTTGTTTAGTTAAAAAATAACTGACCCTCTCTGGGTATCTGGGGTAAGGCTATCCCATTAAATTAGTCTTAGGAGGGTGACCTGTGAGAACTAGGAACAAACCACCTTGTAAACCTCCCTGAGGCACTGACCACTGAACTGCTACCTCAGGGAGTAACATCGTGAAACATGTTGCGAGAGCTTTGAAGGTCTCATATGGCTTCTCTCATCTTCCATTTCCTAATATGACAAAACCACTAGAGGAGTGGTAAGAGAAGGGATAAGCAGGAGTACTTTTAACCTTAAACCTTGGCCTCTAAGAGCATTTCCCATTCTGAGCAGAAATTATGCCAGAGGCTTAAAGTATGGATTGCTCTTGACAGGACTCAATCCTCTGCTTAAATAACAGCACGAACATATCCCTAGTCACTGCATGTTACTTCTTAGAATTCTGAATTCTTAGGAAAACTAATGGAAATTAGAGTAGAGAAACAATCAGATTCGCACAACCAAAATAATTTATAGTTTTTTGATCTTTGCATTTTTGTGCGACAGAGTCCAGGGAAGGCAAACGGAAGGTTGACTGAGTTCTGCTGTTGTAATTTTACTTTTTCAAATGCTCAGGAAATAAATTCGAGCAGCCAAAAAGGTCCACATACCATAACATAATGGTCTTCCATTATTTATTAAAACACACACTGAAGTTGCATCATTTTACCTCCTGTCTTCAGAAAGCTACTGACCCCCTTGGGAAGCATTTCACCCGCCTTCAGGCTCGCTCAGGCTACGGAAGGGAAATGAAACAGTGCCATAACAATGCCTTAGTTAAAAAGTAACTCTCCACAGACTATTACATACTGGGGGCAACCTTGACTCTATTACAAGCATGCGCGGGCATCAATTTGTGATGAGTGGGAATGATGGTGATTAAATCTCAAGTGTTTGCTTGTCTGGTATTTTGATCATTGCCCGTTGTTTTTCATTTGTTGGTAAGGCATTTATTTTATTCTTATTCACAGCCTTTGAAGAAAAACTACACAGTGTGGCCAGATGCTATTTAAGGATTATTTAAAACCTTTGCCTGAGGCCAGCTATCGGTCCTTAATCCAAAGGCATCTCTTCCACAGTTGTTGCAGGACTTGGAGTGGTGGCACTGCTTGTTATGCTACACCTACACCTGCAACTATGACTACTAATAAGAAACCACCCCTGCAACATATTAGTGATAAGCAATAATAAGGTTAAAAAATTGAAAAAGGCAGAAAAATTTCCAGATCTCCCAAATTCTGATGGAGTCAGTTCAGTGAAAGGAAACTAAGTGTAATCTCCCATGAAAAAAACCTTAAAGTATAATTAGTGATAACATTTAGCAAATAGTGCCTGAAGTGGACAGGTAAAGCCACCATCCAGCTTATTCCAGAATAGATGAGTGATATCAAACACAACAGAAAAGCAATGCTTGTTGCCCAAAGCTCCGACCAGAAAACTGTAAACCCACACTAAGAAGGCCTAGGTAATTTGATAACATGTATGATAGATTAGGAAGCAATGTGACAATCAACTGCAATCCAAAGTCTCTGAGGACATAGTATATTTCACCTAGAAACATAATAATGACTGTTGAGGGTTTTATCCAACTTTTCAAACAAAAACTTCAACATGGAAATACTAGTTTACGAAAATACGAAATTGGTTCATGCCCCCTGTTCAGTGCTAATAAGTATGTCAAAGTTCAAGGCTGAGCCAGCCACTAAACTCTGACAGGTACTCTTTGTGATCCCCCCACCACTCTCCCAGGGGAGGATAATGGGGTAACCAGAGAGAGAGACTTTGAGGTTGAAAAAAACTTGAACCAGTATAATGAAAAAGAAAATAACACTTAGAATAACAATAGAAATGTTGAACTATATACAGATATTATACAAGCATGCAAATATATTCAAAGATAGAAGAGAATATGTTAATAGAGAACCTGTGCCTTCTGGATGACAGGTCCCAAGCAGAAAAAGTTCCAGACCGGACTCAGAAGCGCCCAAGTCCAGAGTCCTGATGACAGTCCAAGAAAACCCAGAAAAGTAGCTGTGCAGCTCCCACCATGAGAGACAGGAAAAGACAAGCTGTCCCCATCAAAGGGTGCTCCTCTGCAGTGTAAAACAGGAGATGGGAACACCAGCAACACCAAGATTGGTGACAATCAACCAACTAAAATCCCCCCAGCACAGCAAGAACCAAAAGCCCCCAGGCTTGCCTTAGGGGCACTTATATAGTGAGCACCATGGGCAGGAGCACTGTGATTGGTCCATTCGGGTCACCTGGACCATCCTCCCCTCCCCACAGGCACAGCTGCCCCTCCCTCACTGTGACTACCCCCTGTGCCAGGAGCCCCAGAGAACTTTCATCCTGGGGCTCTCAAAGCAGGACAACAGTAGATGTGCTTCTTTCCTGGAGTCAGGAGCATTTGCCCTCAACAAAAGCTCTCCTCCTTCAGCCACCATCAGCAGCTTGCTGACCACCTAAGAAGGGGCAAGAAACACACACAAAAAAAACCCCAAAACCCCCAAAAACAACTCCAGCTGTAGCCAGCAGCTTATAACCAGGGAAAAAACCAACAGTAACTAGCAGGCTGCAGCAGCAGGAGTGCTAAGAGAGAAGGATTTGGCTGCAAAGACTATGGTGGACGTATCAATTCATTCACCAGCATTTGCACTGGAGCTGTCTACAGCAGGGCACAAGCCAGAGCAGGGCAGTACAAAACTGCTTTTCAACCTACACTGCAAACACCTCTCTAGTGGGGAGCTGGGCATCTTGCTGGATGACTATTTTTACAGCCAGGCACATGCAAGACATTCTACCAGACATGCAAAACATCTCTGGGGATTTTCTACTCCAAGGACCGCGTCATGTCTCTTGGAAGCAATACTTGCTCATGGTGTTTTTTTCTTGCTCAGTAAGTTGTTTACGCTTTCACCATATGCTCACTGTCTGTTTGCAGAAGATCTGTGGCTCTTTGTAATCTCCAGCACCCTTTCTCTTTCCAAAGGCTGTTTATTGCCTTTTAAAGTTTACTCTGTCTTGCACCTGTGACACTGCTCTCCTCTGTTTTACCAGGGCTGCTCAGGTCCTCACAGGCTCTTCAGAATACCCTTTCTGCCACCAAACCTGTGACTTTTCTTGCTGAGAATCAGCTGTTTGCCTAAGGTTTTCACCAACAATATCTTAAATTTGAACACTCCCAGCAGTTCTCTTACAGAATAAAATGACACCTAATCAGACTTATTTTTGTGTTAATCACAGAACAGTTTTATCTGGAAGAGACCTTCAAGATCATCGAGTCCAACCTTCTCCTAGCCCTATCAACACCAATAAACCATGACATTCAATGCAACATCTATCCATCTCTTAAACACCTCCAGGGACAGTGACTCAGCCACCTCCCTGAGCAGCCTGTCCCAATGCCTGACAACCCTTTCCGTAAAGAAATTCTTCTTAATATCCAACCTGAACCTCCCCTGGTGCAACTTAAGGCTTATTCCCCCCATCCTGTCACTCATCACTAGGGAGAACAGACCAACTCCTGCCTCTCTACAACCTCCTTTCAAGTAGTTGTAGAGAGCGATAAAATCTCCCCTCAATCTCTTCTACTCCCTTATGTTTCTTACCCTTATTCAATCCTCTCCTCTCTCTTTACTTTGTTCAATTTTCTGTGATTAATCTGTGGGATTTCTCCTTTCCTTATCGAACAGCTTCCACTCCTCTCATTCACCAGAAGTTAGCCTGTCCTCCTTCATCTTGTCTTTCTCACTTTTGCTGGTACCTTGCATATCAGCTGTACCTTAATCTCTCCTTCACTTTTGCTCTAGGTCACTTGAATACTCACTCATCTTTCAGCAGTGATGTAAGAGTTTTGTCTCCTTAATGTCTACACATCTGTGGCAGGATTCACCTTTGTTTTCCCATTTACTTCACATTAGCCCAAACCACTTTTAAGTTTAATGATTCTGTATTACATGTTTCCTGAAAATCGTTTGTCCTCAAAATTTTCAACACAATTACAAGCTTTTATTCTTCTAGTAATTATAGCTGAGACAAATGGATGCTTTACATTCCTTCCTGCCAAAAAAAGGACCACAGCCGCTTCATTTCACTACTAACCACTGCAGCAAGACCTTATTTTACCAAGATTAGGCTGTACCTTTCCTCTAAAGGATTTGTTTGCCTTGAAAGGCATACATTGGTACCACCAGCAAGAGTTGTTAGTAGATGCAGAGGGAGATATCACATCCCCATACTTCCATGTATATGGCTCCATGCTATGAAGGAGGTGACAAGTTTCAACTTCTGCAGAAAGCGAGGGAGCAGCAGCAGGACTCCGTGAGGGGACCTGCTGCTAAGGCTGTGAGTGAATCTTTTAACAAGATTAGCAGACAGAGGAGAAGAGGCAAGCAAGTGCAAGAATTACAGAGAAATCACTGTACCAGTAAAAACATTCACGGGGATGTTGCTGAGGACAACAAAAAAGTACAAGAGAGCAGTGTTTTGCAGGTGAACAGGCTAGATTTAGACCAGCACTAAGCACAATCAATCAATTTTTGTGCTAGCGGCAGTGCCGGAAAAGTGCAGAGCGTAACTGAACTTGGTTTGCTTGTTTTATAGACTTTTAACAGGCTTTTCAGAGCATCTGGCAGAAAGGAATATGGCAAATTTTTAACACTATTCATCATTCTTAAGGAACTGATCAAGCTTACAGCAAGATGATGGGTGGGCCATGAAAGCGAGGGAGTTACTTTGTGATAACACATTGCACACAACTGTTTTGCCTCATTGTCTTTTAAATATATATTAAGTACCTGGAACATAGGAACCTTACAACTGTAAATATATTAAATATCTGAGGCCACAAGGAACCCATTTCCAAGAACAAGTTTAGGTAATGATTCTTCTGGACCCACTAAAAGCAGTAGAGGTGATATGATGTCATGAGAGATGAAGCTGAGCTTTCTCTGAATATCAGCAGTACTGAATGTGGGATGCATAGTCAATCGCTTTGGGTTACACCACCAGAGATTAGAAACCGTTACACTGTATAGTTTCTATAGCAAAGCACTAGAAGGGAGAAATTCAGCATATCTGGATGACGTTAAGGACAAAACTAAGACTTTTTTGAACGGGAAATAAAAGCATTATGGGAGCACCTCTCCAGTTTCTATTGCATAAACATGGTCATTTATGCCATGTAAAGCTAGTATAAAAAGGTGCTACAGCTAATATAGGTGAATGGAAAAATCTGACCTAATGTGTTATACCTACACTGCACTCCATTTGTGTTGCTGTAAATGACACCTCAAGATACCAAGCAAGTGGAAAACTGAGAACAATATTTTAGGTTGGAGTATAAAGCTGTGACGTGTGCTGCCCCAGTGCTGCTCCTTTCACTTACATGGGAGTTCTGCTGCTTACTGCACTGGGGATAGAATTAGCCCATTTAAAAATCATGCTCTTGCTTTTTGCTAAACAATAGGAGCACTTCCCAAAATGCAAAGCTTTCAATACATGAATAAATCAGTATCCTTCACTTTGTCATCAATCCTGGAAGACACCCACTGAACTGATTTTTACTACCTCTCTTCAAACTAAATGCCTGCTCCCATTGAGAAGTCCTATTTTGTAGCTTAAATGTCCATTAATAAACACTTAATGTGTGAAAAATAGAAGTGTAAAATGTGACAAAATACTTTCGGAGAAGCATGGGGAGTATTTCTGTGTAATAAAGATATTTTTTAACAGACGGGACAGTATAACAAGGGCTAATGATAAGAAATTTAAAATCAGATTGATTGAAGCTGGAAGTTGGACATTAGATGGAGATTTGCTAGCTTCTAGGAAAAGCAACTAATTCCTAGATAGTTTCAATTTTATGAAGTTTTTCAAAATGAAACCAGCCCTTTACTGGAAATTAATGTGGAATCAAATCTGCATTATCAGTTTCAGTATAACAGCAAGTTGGTGAAACTCTGCAACGGGAGTCACATAGAATCCAACTCACAGAGTCACAAGTCAGATCAAAAGAAGTGTCTCTGTTTTCTTATTTAAATATCTCAGGCTATCCAATTATCCAGCCCTGAGTCCAACAACTTGTATTTTACTAAAGCATTCTTTGTCTTAGATTAAAGCTTGTCTCCTAAAAATGCTTTCAGACTTCGTTGCAAAATTTGAAGAGACTTTGTCCCTATCCTCTTCCTTGTACTTTGTTCTGGTGGTTAATCACCATTACCACGTATTCTGAAAAGTTTCTTTTGAGTCTTAATTCAGCTTCAGCCTTTGCTTCTTGTGGTGCATCTCTCCAGGCAAAAGAGGTTCTTAATACCTCCACTTTTTTCTCTTTGTGAATGCAGTTTATAAAAAGCACAATGAAATTTCCACCTACCCCCCACACATGCACGATCAGAGAGAGCTTTTAATGAGCTGCAGTTTAAATCCATCTTGCCTGAATTCTTGCCACACCCAAACCTGTAGGTTTCCTCATCTTTTTTAGAAAAAAAATCACCACAGATCTATAACTGGAATTGATGGTGCATTCACCACAGCCCTCAGTACTGGTAACCATTAATATCTTTCTCTAAATAAAATGTGGTTTGCCTTCCCTAAATTTTTCTTCAAACTTCCCAACTTCTATTGTTGCTTAAACTTAGTCTGTGGTAATTGAAGGGATCTCTTTCTTATCAGATTTTTCTTCTGGCAAATACTTGTGTTTATCCCACTTATGAAGGAGAAGGTTAGATTGTCTTTCACTGCATAATGGCTTCCTATCAGACAATCATAGAATCATAGAATGTTAGGGGTTAGGAAGGGACCTCTAAAGATCATCTAGTCCAACCCTCCTGACAAAGCAGGATCCCCTAGGGCAGCCACACAGGAACACGACCAGGTGGGTTTTGAAAGCCTCCAGAGAAGGAGACTCCACAGCCTCTCTGGGCAGCCTGTGCCAGTGCTCCGTCACCCTCACAGTAAAGAAGTTTCTCCTCATGTTGACATGGACCTTCCTATGTTCTAACTTAAACCCATTATTCCTTTTTCTATTGCTGGGCACCACTGAGAAGAGATTGTCCCCTTCCTCTTGACACCCACCCCTCAGATATCTGTAAACATTAATAAGGTCCCCTCTCAGCTGTCTCCTTTCAAGGTTAAACAGCCCCAGTTCTCTCAGTCTCTCTTCATAGGAGAGATGTTCAAGTCCCTTAATCATCCCCATAGCTCTCCGTTGGACTGTCTCCAGAATCATTAACTCCCTAAAATTTAGCAAATACCTTCTTCAATTGTGGGTAATTATATTCCTGCTTTTCAGTGTTTATTGCCTGGAAAGCTAGTATAGCCCCTATATCAGTGCATACGGCAGCCATATGAGCTTAGCTAAACAGACCAGTAACTGTAGCTGCTATTTCATCAACTAGTAGCTACCAGTTCAACATATTTGTCTCTTTTTTTTTTTTTTTAGCATCAGTCCAACTTCAGCATTGTTGTTGTCTTCTGCCGTTTCCTTAGCCAGCTAAACTTAATTACACCCTAAGATCCACTGGACAGATGCTCCTCTGTAATCTTTTTGTAAAAAAAAATAAAAATAAAAATTCTTAGACTCTGTTATCAGACAGAATATATTCTCTACAAGAAATTGCCTACCGTCTTCATTATATTCATGGATTGGAAAGTTCATCACCTGTGTCTTTCCAGTTGCAGGACAAAAGTAGTCTTTGAAAAAATTCTGCTTTTTCTGCACCAAAAAGAGTTTCATTATCTCTCTCTACCAATGAGCAGAATAACTTTTGCAGGGATTTTGGCTTCTAATATAACTGACAGGGAAGAAGTCTGTATGACTTACAAGCATGGATTTTTCTCTTGTATTTGTAGTCTCCTGTTATTTTTTCTGCACATCACAATTTCCCAGGGTTATTGATTGCCTTCTGTTTCCCTTTTTCAATGTTAACTCTAAATTGCTTTGAAAAAAATTAACTGCCTCCTTTGTGCATTAAACCAGAATCAGGTTTTAGCCAAAGTCATTGTTTTTCCTGAGTTGTCAATTCCTAAAATTAAAAAAAAAAAAGGTTTCAATTTTCCTTCTCATTCTTCTTTCTATTCCTTCTCTTTCAAATGGTTTGGCTAATGATTTTCCTTTCACTCAGTGAAACTGTGCTTTCTTTTGCAGAACTGTGTATCCACATGACTTTTTGTAAGTGTAATCACCGCTTCTACCCTTCGTTTACTCCTGTGGGTACGAAATGGTCAGGAGTACCGGCCTCTGGCCAAACACCAGCTTCCAGTCCAATGAGTTAATAATTTTGCTCCTTGCAACAGTTTTGGTATTAGAAAATGGTTCTGACTTTTGTCAAATGACGACATGGTGGGGGGCACTTCACTCCAAGGTGAAGCCACAATATTTCTTTCCACCCAAACAGAAAATCGGGTCCCGTCACTGAGAGGCTCCCCAAGCCCTGAGTTATGCGGGGGCAAACCTGCGATCTCCAAATACTGGATTTTGGATATGTGAATGTGAAGCATTTATTTAAGTCTTTGGGTTGTAGAAAGTGGTGATTACCAAAGATTCAGTAAAAAAAATGTTACATTAAAAAAATAATGTGTGAACATCAGAAGATACCTGCTGGCTCTACTCTGCTTAATGACACACAGGGTTGTTTGGTATTAATCTTCCACTGTCATTTCCAACTGACAACCTAAATCCAAGCTACACCTTGTTATCTGCTTCTTTTTTTTTCTTTATTTAAATTGATTTTCTTTTACCACTTTAATTATAATTCACTTTGATCAAATCCAAATAAAATCAAACTCCTTAAGTGAGAATTACACAGGCCTTTGAATTTGTTTTTTTCTTTTTTACTAAAATCATTAATTGTTGTGGGTTTTTTAACGTCTTTCCTAACAGAAAAGATGAGAACACTGTATTTATTAAATTCAGAATAATATCAATTGATCTCCATGTATTGATGTCACCAATTTGCCCATGAATGCCATGGATGAAATCTGTTTTGTTAAGGATCATTAGTTTCTTGAATGCATTCATTATTCAAAACCACTTGCTAGTTATTTTCTGCAAATAATGCCACCTCTGGAGCTTGTAGAGTGTGTGTGTCTTCTTTACTCATTTAACATTAAAATGTCCTTCATGCCTTTGATAAGATAAAACTTTCACTGATTTGAGGAGAGATTAATTATCTCTTCTGAATACCTACTCTCAGACTAGCATCTCCACAGTTTTTCAACACTTAAAATGAGTTGTGAGTTAATCTGGCCTATATCGTTTTAGGACTTAACTGATTAACAAGAGATTAATTTTGTTTCATTAATCACTCAGCTCTTTGGTAAAACCAGAAAATCCCCACCACTATCATTCACATTTTGAGAATTAATTTTTCAAAATACGTCCTTCTTCATCATAGGTTCTATTCTCACACAGACGATATTACAGTTGTATTACTTTAGAAGTTTCAGCAGCTGAGAATTTCAGTAGCTGAATTTCTGACCTTTATTTTCTCTATCATGTAGCTGTATTTTTCAAATTATTTCCCTTGGATCATAAAGGAAATGTCAATATTTCTCTGTGTAGTTAGTGGACCATATTCTATTCTGCTTTATGAAAGAACCAATGAGGTAAATTTGTTACTCAGCATCTACACTCAGCATTGAAGCCAGCATAAGAGAGAGCAGAATTGAAGTAGGTTAATTTCTTTGGAAAAAGATTTATTGTACTTTGCTGTTTGTTGGTGTTCCACATTTATAATTGTCCTGAATTTACATTTTGAAAAAAACAATCCACAAAATAGTAAGATTTTTGAATTTAAAACAAAAAAAAAACCCTCATAAAGAGCATTTTTGTGTCTTGCTGTGTGAATGCAATTTAAATGAACAGACAGATGTTGACAAAACACCAAACCTAGCTGCAGTCATTTTCTTCCTAGATTAGCAGTCCAAAAAAAGTCCAGAGATAAATTTGTTCCTTGATTAATGTTTCTGGAGTTATACCAGTGTAAATTTTGCACTCCTATCTCATTTGAAAATAAAAACTTCATAAATTTCTGCTGAATGCACACTGACTAAGCGTGAGTTATAAAAGCTAAAATAGTCTAATATTGTCATTTGAATTTCTTCGGTCTGTGAGGGCGCTGTGTGGGACCAGCCGCACAAATCTGAAGCTGCCTGGGGATGCTCTCACTTCTCTGAGCTGCAATTAACCTTTAGTTATCCATGGAGCAATGGGAAACAGAAGAGAGGAGCAAAGCGTCTTCTATGAGTTATGGTTCGAGCTGCACCAATGCGCCTTACTCAGACAGGGCTTTATTTAATGGCAGGTAGTCCTATAAATCTAATGTGAAAGGAAACAAATCATGGGTGAAAATAAAACAGATAAAAAATATTTCCTTGCACCCAAACTATTTAGATTTTGCTTCTTGTTTATTTGTAACTTGGGGGAGGCAGGAGATTGATTGTTTCGTTTCATTTTAATTTTCCACAAACTCAAAAATTGCAGATGGAGGAAAACTGGATTTTACAAACCATTTAGTTTGAAAGCTCCCACTATGGAACATTCTCTTTTTACTTTGAAAAGTTGAAATTACGCGGATTTAGTTTTTTTCTAAATACATGTAATGTGATTGTCATTCAGTGATCCTGAAGGTTTTGGAGGAAATAATATGTATATTATTATTTATTTTCCTTTAAAAACATAAAAGGGAATAATTCTGGAAAATGGGGAGATACTGTGAACCAAACCACTCACGAACATCGGTGTGGAATTGCACACAAAGAAGGGAGCAGTGCTGCTGAACTGATGTTTTCCTCCAAAAATGAGGGGAAAGAGTTGCTTCACGAGACTTGCTCAGCTGTAGTCAGAGGCTCTCAAAGGCACACACAGACCTTTGCTGAATGAATGCTGCAGAGCCAAGAGATCTAGAGGACCAAGACCATGACACCTCGTGCACTCTGTCCCCATTGCATGACCTGAGGTGTTTTACCCCCAAACACCCCAAACTCTCACTGCCACTGGGCTGAGAGCCAGCCCAAGCCACACCAAGAGGTCTCTCCACACAAGGAAAGTAAGTGTCACGCCTAGTGATTGCCCTGTCTTCCCCTCTCCAGGGCTCATTTATTCTCATCCTTCCAATCCATAGGCAGGTTATGAGAATCCACATGAAAGCCCTTAATAAACTTCCCATAATTCAGAGGTTTATCACAGCCTTTCAGAAGCTTTTGAAGTCCCCCCACTACTGACTTTCATATCAAGAGCCCAAATGAAGCCACTCTTGACCAAAACCAGTTTTTTTGAAGGAAAGAGCAGCTTACAAGAAAATAAGTGTTTTGTTTTGGCCTGGCTGGATATTTTTTTTTGGGGGGGGGGGGGGGGGGGGGGGGGGGAGCTGCAGGGTGGCTTCTACAAGAAGCTGCTAGAAGCTCCCCAAGTTTGACAGAGCCAATGCCAGCCGGCTACAAAGAGGGACCCGCCGCTGGTCAAGGCTGAGCCTATCAGTAAGGTGATAGCAGAGGAACGCCTCTGTGAAAACATATTTAAGAACAAGAAAAAGAACTGCGCCATAACAGCTGGCACAGAGGTGGAGGAGTGAGAGTCTGTGCAGACACCAAGGTCAGTGAAGAAGGAGTGGGGTGAGGATGAGCTCCAGGCGCCGGAGCAGAAGGAGTCCCCCGGGTCTGTGGTGAAGACCATGGTGAAGCGGGTTGTCCCCCTGCAGCCCATGGGTGAGGTGCAGACGTCCACCGTGAGGATCACCGTGTAGATGTCCACCGAGGACTCCACGCCATGTGGGTGGATGTCTGAAAGGGGACTGTAGCCCGTGGGAAGCCCGCATCAGAGCAAGTCGCTGCCAGAGCCTGTAGCCCGTGGAAGAGAGGAATGCCCACGCTGGAGCAGGTTCACCGGTGGGACTTTTGGGACGCTGCGGGTGGCTCACTCTGGAGCAGTTTCCCCTGAAGGACTGCGCCTCAGACTCACGAGGGGTGGGCTGCCCCTCGTGAGGTGTCTCCTGTTGGGCAGTTTGTGATGAATTGCCCTTCGTGGGACGACTCACGCAGAGAAGAGAGCATGAAGCTTGTCTCCCGTGAGAGGGACCCCACAACGGCCTTGGGGAAGAGTGAAGAGTCCTCCCCCGGAGTGAAGAAGCGGTGGAACCAACGTCGGATGAACTGACCGCAGCCCCCATTCCCTGTCCCCCTGTGCTGCTCGGGGGGAGGAGGTGGAGAAACCAGGATTGATGTTAAGCCTGGGAAGAAGGGAGGGATGGGTGGGAAGGTGTTCTGTTTGTTAAGATCTGTTTACTCTTTCTTACTTCTCACTACTCCTCTCTGATTAGTTCTTTTAATAAATGTACCTAATTTCCCTAAAATCGAGTCTGTTTTGGCCAGGACAGTAAATGAGGGTGATCTCCCTGTCCTTATCTTGAACCCTGAACCCTTTGAAATATTTTCTCCTCCCTGTCTGGCAGTGAAGGGGGAGTGAGAGAGCGGCTGTGTGGGTACCTGGCGGCCAGCCAGGGTCAAACCACAACATAAGAAATAAGCAAAGTCAAATTCAGCTCAAGATTGCAGACATTTAAGTCCTGCAATAGCATCTGGAAATCATTTAGACAAATTCAACAACTTTGAAATAAATGCGAGCTAGGACTCTCTAAAATAAAAGCTGTAGCAATATTGTTTTGCATACTGCCCCACCTTAGTTACTGAAATATGAATTCAAAGTCAGATAGGGAGAGAAAAAGAGGATTTTTCACAAAAGACTTCATCAATCAAAACTGAGTTGGAAGACTTTCCTCTGCTCTATTCTCTTTTGTCTCAAAGTCTTATGAACACTCAGTCCTAGCAAAACTTCTCATAACCTTGAACTTACTCCGTAAGAAACAGAAACCTGGTAAAACATCCCAAACAAATTAAATGCAACCAATTCTTTGACATGCAAAATGGATTTCAGTTTAGCCCTACTGTGGTCTTATGTTTCATTATTATTAAAAATGTCAGCAGTATTTTGCTTGCTGGAAGTATATTTTTTTCCCTTTTTCAATCTTACTCAAAGTCTGTTACCATGTATTTTATTGTTCATGTGACCAGCGACTGGCAGGGAGGTGGGGGATGAGGTCTTTTCAACAAACCGTTGCTTTCTGTGGAATGTTTCTGTACGGGTGGGAGTCACGGGGCACCCTGCAGTGAGACGAGCACCTGTCACTTCTCACAAGCTGCTTTCGTGGAGATCATCCAGTATAATATATATAAATACAAGTGAGTCAGAAGGCAGCATAACTCCTTCTAAACCTGTATTCTGATCATTTGAAAAGGCCCAAAACTAATTCCTTTGAAGTCCACAGGAGCCTCTCCATTGCCATCATCAACAGAAAAATGAAGGACAGCTCCTGTCTGATGTTGGGAATCCAGGCAGAGGTGACTACAGTACAGAAATGGCGGGTGATTCTTGTGTCTGGAAAGGAAAAGAAAATTCATTTGATATTTATCTAGAAGTCATGTACATTTTCTCAACTTTCAAAGAGGCCATCTTTTTTCTGCTTGTTTTTTCCTAAATTAAAGACTCAAGAAGAAAGTAACGTCTTAACACAGAGTGGGAGGTTGTCTTTATGCAAATTGTGTCTCAAGAGGAAGAAATATTTACTTTGTTTTCTTAACATTAACAAACTGCACCATTTCACACACACAGACTTGCTTTGTATGCTTTGTAACAAATTGCATGGAATTGTCACTGTTCCCTGGGTCTATAAATATCTCTACCAGGTTACAATTTCTTGTATTTAAAAATTAAGAAGTTAAGGGACATATATTATTTATCCTTTTCTAAAAATTTGTTGATTTTATATATATTCTTACCTCACAGTCACTTACCAGAAAGCAAACACAAATATACATGAACAAAACACTATTTTTTGTATCCTAGCAAATATTTACTGAGAAAACAGTTGAACTGTTTACACATCTTGGATCTGCTATTCCACAATTCAAGCAATATCTATTGGAAGCAAAAATGACCTTGAGCAGAGTCACACAGCTGAGCTTCCTGGTTAAGTCACTCGCTGTATCAGTTACAATCCCAAGCTACAAAATGCAAATTCTTGTACTAGTAGCCTCTTATCTCTGTGAGTTACTGTACTGTAGGCAATGTTCATTCTAACATCATAAATCTCCACTGAGTTGGAATTTAATGTACTCAGCTGCCTCGACATACTGTAGGTATAAATATCCTGGAGTCCTTGTACTACAACCTGCAGAAAGCACAGCATTGGTGTTACACAGCTAAGATACTAAATAAGGTTCTAATACAGAAATAATATTCCAGATTAACTGTGAGGTGAACACTGGAAAACGTGAAGGACTGGCTTCACCAGTAACACGTCTCCATGGGCTAAATACATGTAACTTGTTTTCTACACAAGGTGCCTCATTCAGCTGCTGTTCTGATTTTTATGAGTGCTACAGTTGGTGGAGGGAAGGAGCATGTTCAGGGCTATGACTCAGAAGAGCTTGGATCTATTCCCAGGCAATCCAGTATCCTGGTAGCCCCACCAGGTCAGTTAGAGCTGTCTCCTTGGCAACCTCAGGGCCCATGACCCAAGGTTTACACGACTTCTGTTCTTCCACGGTGGTTAAGAAACTGCCTCTTCTGTACTCAAGTGACAGAAGCATCCCAGCTGGTCATGTTTTGTCTTACCAGCTCAGAAGATCAGATCCCTTCTTAGAATTTGCCAATGAAACTGGGGTTTGATCTCAGTCTGGGTCAAAATATGAATTCCACTTTGGACCCAGAAGTGGATCTACTTCACCATTCTGCCAGCATTCACCTGTGAATGCTACACTGGTAAAATTAATAGAATCATAGAACCATAGAATCATTTAGGTTGGAAAAGAACTTTAAGATCACCGAGTCCAACCATTAAGTCAGCAATGCCAGGTCCACAACTAAACCAAAGGGAGACTTAAACCAGGTGGAATGTTTGTATTTTTGTATAGCTGGAAAAATTCTGAGGCCAGAATTCTTGGAATCTTTCGTGAAAACGGAATCAAGTGTGTCAATGGAGATCATGAACCATATCACTGCAATCCATCAAACAGTATGATTCCACAATTCCCTCAAATTCAGGAGCAGAATTCCTTTTTTATATATTCATGAGGAAACTTGCACAGGCAGCATAGAGGAGACCAGAGACAATCAGTACGTGCTGTCAGCCTTGGGTCAATGGACACTGTCACTAGTGTGAGATCTACTGGTTCAAACAAAAAGAACCAAAATACTGAGACAACAAAACTCATTTCACAGTGACCACTAAACATACCTTAAAGTGATGGGGAAATAATCTTTCTGGAGCTGAAAGGGGGTGTTGTTACATTTCCACTCAAATAAAGGAGATTTTTAAAATTACACTTGAAGTTCACAGTTGAATTTTCTTGCATAACAAGTACCACTGGGATTCCCCTGCACTGACATTGAAGGATGCCCTGTTCATTCACAGTCAAAACAGAATGATTCAGCTTTGTACAGCTTGAATGTCAGAACTCCCTGTGCAGATACAACTCACTTTCTCAGAAGAGCCCTTTGTCCATACAGCTTATGTTGCTTAGGGAAGTAGTTTAACTACCAGGAAAAGAACTGTCTGGGCTACACAAGTTGTATCTCCATCACCAGAACTTTGCCACTGTAAAATACTAACCAGATCTTTGTGGTAAAGAGTGATCCTCAGTGAGCCATTGAAGGAGAGAGTCTTTGGAAACAAATAAGCTTACAAAAGTGACTGGTGACCAAAGAGTCTGCAGATGTGTCTGCTTTTCATATCCACTCATTACCTACATTAATTACATAATTCTTGATCTTGCAATCAAATATCAGAGGAAACACTTCAGAAAAATTTTTATTTTCCACTTTATTTCCCTGCCTACAAAGAGGATAAATTCCTTTCTGTCATAAGGAAACAGAGGCTGCACTTAGAATAGAATGTGAGTTTATGTAGTCGTGGGTTGAATGAGGCATGGCTTGGGGAGAACTCTGTCTTGTGAAGGGCTGTGGTGAGTCAGTCTCTGGAATTTCCATCATCTAAGAAATGTCTCTGGATGAGATACAGTTCAGTCACACATGCTTGGCATAATAGAGCAGGTTGTTCTGCCTCGCACAGACTTGTATATAAACCCACAGTTACACACATTCCACCTCTCAGTTTACCAAAATTTGTATGTGAGACGCAACATTATCTATTTAAAAACTGAGAAACAAGGGGGATAACAACTCCATTCAGGACATGAACTTCAATTGCCATGAGATCCTTTCTGCTAAAGAAAACAGCTCTTCTGGTAAACCAGAGTTGATGACTCAGCAGTTGCAGGGGAAATGGCCTTTCAGCAGTGAAAACGGTGTGAGGTGAAGGTCATTTTGAGCAGCGATGCCCATGGGTAGCACTGACTGATAATGGTCACGTTTTCTGTGTCTGTGAAGCAGTCCAACAAGTACATTCAGACTCTCATTACTCGGGGGATAGTTTCCGGTCAAGAAGCTGTTCCCAAGCCCTGAGGTCATAGGAGAACCCTTTTCTGCCCCATCTTTGAAGCCAAAGTCTCTTTTTGGCAAGCTGCCTCCACCTGAATATGAACTCTGTTCCAGACATGTCCTCCCCCAAAGAATTCACAGTTCCCTGCAGCTCATTTTCCTCCCAACTCTACCCTGATTTGTCTGCAAACCAGACAAGTTGGAGCTTCATAAACCCCATCGTATATCTGTTTTCTATTAGATTAGTGGTAGACAGCCTTTTGCAAATGAAACCTCAGACTTCTTCCTTTTGAATTCTAGAAATCTGGCAACGTGCCTTATACCTTAAGACGACATGAGTAAGAAGCATTACAAGGGAGAAACACGGGAAGTAGAAATACACTCCCTCCACCCTCCTGTTAATCAAAAGCAAATAATATTTCCAGGTCTGACACTGATAGATTTTTGGATATGTCTATGACAGAAGCAGTTTCAGTTTCCATGAAAATCCCTAAACGTACTCAGTTCAAGAAAATAGAGTCCTTAAAAATCCATGCTTTAAAGCTCCACATGTCTCATCTTTGACAGAAAGGTATGTTGAATTGTCTTGGAAAGGAAATGCAGAAATCTGTGTAAGATTAGACTGAATACTAAAGAGAAACTTGATCCCTGGCAAGAGGAGGGCAGGATACCTCATGAACTTGTTCATCAAGTGCACAAACATTAACTGAAAGTCTCACAGTGAAGAAGAGTTGCTCGTGCTGCTATTCAGATGCTTTACAGTCAATGAAAGAAAAAGGCAAGAGACCCTGTCTATCCAGATTACAGCAGTGCTTGCTAACATGATATCTGCATACTGTTGAGGTCTGGGTCATTGCAATCATGAACTGACAGCAAAGCCAGAAGCCCCCTCCCACACACATTTGTAAGATAGAGTCTGGGTGTCTACCTGAATTCAGAGTAGTTACACTGTCTATGCTCCCTACTCACTTTAGCAGAAAGCTTTTCTTCTCAGTGCTTTATCCTGTTACAGTCCACTGCTACGGGCTGCTGATCACTGACTGTTTTCCACTCCAACAGTCAGTTAAGAGAGAGACTTATTATTCTACATGTCTGCTTCGAAAGACATTCACTTTCCTCTTCTCTTGAAGGTCCTTCAGAAAGTGGTGACAGTGACCGATCCCTTACGCAATAACTTCACTATTCCTGCCACTTTTTACTTTGAAAGTGCTTCCTCTGTTTTCATCCAGTGCAGTCATTTTCACATGCTTAAGTTGTTCATAAATCATCAGCGTGTTTGCAAAGCCTCAGGAAGCTCAAGCAGTTGCGCATCTCTCGCTGAAGACCTTATCCTCCCTGCAGATCCATCACAGCCAGTGTAGCACTGGGTGACAAAACACTATATGTCCCTGAATCTAGGCTCACCTGCCAATTGCATTACATGTTTTGGAGTCAAAAGGAAATACCTTTTTCCTTGTCAGCTGGCACCAATTGTCACAGCAGTTCACTCACAGACTGTAAAAGCAAATCCTGTCTGTGACCTTACTTCAGCATAGACACCCTTATTTCCCCAAAAGATTCAGCAAGGGCCATACAGGTGCTTTGCGGCTTGGCCGGCTGAATCTGCTCATCCCTTCTGAGCCTGCAGGCAGCCTGTGTCTCTGTACTTGATCAACATGAAGGCAAATTCAGCGAAAACCTGATTCTACTTTCTTGCGGTTGAACTCACCAAGCACAATGCACAGCTCCTCTGCAGTTTAATAGTTGCTGCCTCACTGCATACAGATCCCTGCCAGATGTTCATTACGTTGCCTTGATAGGTAATATATCAGGTAAGGTTCATTTATGACAGGTTTACTGTGAACTTCATCAGCCCCAAATGCCTCAGCTCTAACAAGGGAAATTAAGGTCCTGCTGCAATTTCATCCTCCCAGATCATCATTAAAATGGAAGGGTGGACTGCTGCAGTTCAGTAGTGATTTCTGTCTGAACTTAAATGCTGGCACTTGTCAACATGGAAATGTTGGGGGAAAAAAAAAAAAGAGGATAGGCATCACTGTAAGAAAAATATGGAATGAAGAGGAGATAAATAGCAGATATACAGGAGTAATTTGTCACATGCAAAAATCAAAATGATTTTTTGAGGAATTTATGCCCATTCAAACAAACTAGCAACAGACTGAAACATAGCCTAGTATATACATTTAATAACCAAATCAGATGCCATCAAGACCTCACATAGTGCATGCTACCCTCAGTTGCACCAGATGCTGTGCTGTCTTCATTCTACACACAAGAATTACCCCTTCCTAGCTCTTTTACACATAGCTTAGGCTCAGCACATTCATACCTGAATTACTTTGAACCTAATCCTGTGGGATTTAGTGTCTCCCAGAAGCAGTGGGTGTCCCCGAGTTCCTCTTGAAGCATCAATAGTTTATTCTAAAGTCCTAGTCAGAGTGAAAAACATCATCCCTTTCATACACACCTGTGGGACCTAGTGAGAAAAAAGTAACTACCCAAAATGAAAGGGGTCTAGGGCACAGAGATGACTCTTCACTACCTGAGCTGGTGGTCTCCAACATGTCAGCTGTGCTTGGTAATTTCATCATGTTCAAAGAAACCTTAGTATACCTCCTCCCCTTTGAACAGCGGTGAAACTGTAAGGGTCCCTATCATATTCCTCAATATATCCACCATCAGCTCCTTTTACTTAAAATCAGAGTTGGGTCAAACTCTTAAATTCTACAGAAGGGTAGGTTTGGCATGGTAGAGGTTAACAGGCAGGCTGACTGCAGATAAACTTATTATCCACATAAATGTCCAGTCTTTTTTTCCAAATCTTACTAAGCTCTCAGCCTTAAGAGCTTCCTGTGCAATTTGGGTTGATTCTGTTATTATCAGAATCAATTTGCTCATTACCAAAAGATCATTTCATTGAACTAAGTACATTAAGGGCCAGATTCTTGGCTAGTATGAATTAATCTTCCTTCAAGCCAGCAGGACTGCAATTTTACACCCCTACAAAGTGAATATAAAGTGCTACTAAATCAGAATGTTTGCAATTTGCAGACTAATGGAAAACCAGGCCCAGTAGCTATGTAATTTCTTTCACATTATCTCCCTATAACTTGTGATCTAGCCTGAGTAAAACCAGAACTGATCCAATGATCTGGATTTTGGCAGGACTGAAGGGTTTGCTTTGTTACTGTTTGCAATGGAATCAAAATTTGTTTTCCCAAACATTTTACAATATAAGTCATCTTATTTATCTATTCTGTGGGGCACGGAGGAGTTCAGAATTCTAAAAACATTTAATAATTCACAAGGGGGCAAATAAAACCTTTTTTCCCCTCAAGATTTTAGAGAAGGAGCAACAAAATTGTGCAGTCTGTTTTGCTATTAATAACTTCAGCTGAAGTTACCAACCATGCCAAGACTGGATGCAGAAATCACTGGAAGGGCAGTGACTTATATTACTCGGGAAAAATATCAATTACCTTGTGTATTACTCTACATATTGCAAAACTCCTGAGCCTGCTGACAGAGTATGGCAGTATTTCCAGAGCATATATCTTCTCTAGGATTTTGGAATTGTATGGAAATTTTTTAGGAGAAAGTTAGTTAAAAATTATTCATTTTAACAAAAACAAAATAATTACAGAGGACTATCAAGTCAGAAAACCTGGAGATAACCAAAATTATGAGGTCTCCCATTTCAAAATCTTAGTCTGAAGACAATATAAGATTTTTTGAGTGTGTCTCATAAAGACTATAGTTCATTGGAAGAATATATTCTTGCTCCTTGAAGTGGTTCAGGGATGTTGTCAAAGTTTAAGGCTGGGCCAGACAAAACTTTCACAGATGCTCTCTGTGATCACCACCACCACCCTACCAGGGGATGATAACAAGGTAACCAGTGAGAAAGACTTGGAAGTTGAAAAAACTCAAACCAGTTTAATGAAAAAGACAAATAAAATAATACTAACAGTATCAATGAAGATATTACACTGTATACAGATACTATACAAATATAATCAAAGATAAAAGAGAATACGCTAATACAGAACACATACCTTCCAGATGACAAAGAGATTCCAACCAGAAAAGTCCCAGACTGGACTCAGCAGCAGATGAGCACACTTGAGCCCAGAACCCCAGTGATAGCCCAGGAACTCCCACCCAAGGAGTCAGAGAAAGACAACCTGTCCTGATGAATGGTGCTCCTCTGCAGCGTGAAAACAGGAGGTGGGAACACCAGCAGCACAGGGAGAGGTGACCAGCAGCACAGGGAGAGGTGACCAGCAGCAACCCCTCCAACACAGCAAACACTAAATACCCCAGGGCTCTTCTCAGGGGCCCTTATATAGTAAGGAACATGGGAAGGAACACTGTGATTGGTCCATTTGGGTCACCTGACCCATCCTCTCCTCCCCACAGGCACAGCTGCCCCCCTGCCCCACTGTGATTGCCCCTGTGCCAGGAGCCCCAGAGAACTTTCATCCTGGGGCTCTCAGACCAGAACAGATGTGTCACCTCTCCCCACAGCTGGATGGGCCTTGGATCAGAAAGTCCTTGATTCACTCATGTTTGCTGAAGTGAGCCAAGTACATTTCCACTGCCTGTTATGATTATCAAAGAACCTGAAACTTTCTCTTTGAATTATTTGTTCTAGTGCTTGAAAACACTGAGTAAATATCTGCATCTACGAGAGTGTGTGTGTGTGTGTGCAAGGACTAGTTCAGGGTGTAAAAATGTGGATAGAAAGATGTGTAGCAATTATTCAGCATTAAATAGCAGCTTCCTCACCGCGGGACTTTTTCAGCAATAAGCTATTTTTAAAGAATGCGTGTAAAAATGAAAACTCCCACAGTGAAGCTAGCAAAATGCCTTGATATGAAGTTGGTGGCTGTCTCCTTGAACAACCCAAACAATTGACATGAGGTGAAAAATTCCAGATAAAAGACAGAATAAAGGCTGAGACAACAGAGATGCTACTTCCTACAATGCCACTGGAAGCTGTTGCATAGTCAATGTAATAACTAAAAATAATCAGCAGAGAAGGTCCTACTATAAAGATGTTCAAGAAAGATTAAATAAAATTTTTAACCCTTGAAAATGTCATTATTCCTCAGCCCAATGAAAGCTGAGAAAGGTCCACAAATATCAACTGTATTAAGGAGACAATTATTACACACTTGCAGCCTTAAAATCAGTGGATCTCTTGGTGAGTTGCAAATAAAGGTGTCACAATACTTAAAGAGATTTCTTTTCTTACCTGGAAAAAATACATACTTTCAGAGCACTTTAGCCGTTAATCACATGTTTATTCACACGTGTATACCTGGGTGTCAGCAGAAGTTACTTGAGTGTCAGCAGAAGTTAGCTAGTAGTTTTGTTCTTTGCTTTGTTTCTAGAGCTTTTGCTGGTTTTCACTTTCTTCTCGAGGCTGAAATGTGGTTGCCTGTGGGTTTGGATCAAACTTTAGTTCCGTATATATCAAAAGAAATGTCCTTAAACCAACGGGTACTCTAAGACTGATTGATTGCCTCATGAGTCCCCCCACTGTGCAAGGGCAAAACATTAAATATCTCTAAAATTTTCAGTCTAGGGTTGGTGAGAAAGATGATTTTCAAGCCTCAGTATCACACATAGATCGTCAAACGCAGCTGTTAGAAACCAAATGCCACAAATTCCATGTCAGTCAACGGGAAATACACCACTCACACCACTAAATATCTTAAATACAAACTCCAAGTTCTTGCAAAACACGTCTATTGGAATATAAAGCAAAAATTATTCTTTATCACTGTGAAAAAAAATCCGGTTGTGTTTCCCTGCATACAGGACTATACTCTCTGCCTCACGTGCTAGTCCTGCAACTGAAGGGAGAAGGAAGGCATTCTGATTTGAGTGTAGAAGGTCTTCTTAGGCCAGCAGAGATGGGGAGGATAACGACTTGTGGGAGGTGAAGGAAGAAAACATCGTAGTGCTTCAGGAGGATAATAGCACCCTATATTATATATTTAGGAAGGATTTGGAGAATAAGGGTGGATTGCTCTGCCACGTCCATCTGGGCCTCAGGGATGATAGCAAAGGAAAGTCCAAATTAGAGGAAGGAAATTGAGTCACAAAAAAAAAGTCTGGTTCTTTGAAGGAACCCACTCGCCACCCACAAACACAAGGAAATTCTCCCTGTATGTGCACAGGTGCAAGTAGTTATTCCTATTACCTTTTGCTTATTTGTCTTCATAAGAAAAACATCTGGCTCTTCTTTGGCACAAATAACTTCCAATATAACTTGAATTTGTCCTCTTTCTCTGCATGTATAATATCTAACTGGCTTTTTCACTGGGGTTTCCATAAATTTTCATCAGTGAGTTGTCTTTTTCCACACTTCACTTCTTTTGTTGGTTCTCTCTTTTTCTCTCTTTTTACTTTTCCCTCCTCTCTCCCCCCCCTCCCTGGGACTTTTTGTATTCAGAGGCTTTCTTTGAAGTCTCGCTATTAAAAGGCCCTATGCTTTCTTTGTACTTAGGGAGTCAAAGCTCAGATCCCTTTCCTTTTTATTGGCATTGTCTGCACATCCTCAGAGAGTGGGATGTTTTTATCTACCTTTGCTATAGAAATACAGTAACAAATGTGCTGAGTGAAACTGGAGAGGAATCCAATCTTCTTGCACACGCGTGTGCCCACACACACGTGCTCATCTAGACCTGCAGCGGTGCAATCCTCAGTGACCCACTGGTAGAACCACCAAGGTATCACCAGTTACAATAACCCTCATATTGCAATATTCATATAATGCTCATCACACAGGTCTAGAATATGTGCACTAAGGTATGAAGCACGGCATTTTTGCACCTACAGACCTAAACTCTGCAGAGAGCTCAGAACTGAACCTGAAATGTCTTCACATGCCCAGTACAATCCATTGCAGCAAAGGAGTTCAGTTCCTAGCAGTTGCCACATTGCCACTTTCATGGCCTCATTCCCTAAAGAGCCTCATGTGAAAGTCTGACTCCCTTTTCTAGAGCCCAAAGCCTTTCCTTATACTCTTAGTTTTGGGTAAGTCTAGCCCTCATCTGATACTAGCCAGTGCTGTGCTTTTGAGCAGTCTGACTGAAGGAAATGTTCCCTGGGAGGCAAAGGAACTTCTAGAGCTGCATCAATGAGATGTGCCCTATGTGACACACACAGATTCACTTTCCAGCACTTGAACTTCATGAATGCAAATCATCTTAAAAAATCCGTGAAGTAAGGAGCATGTAAAACTGCCCTTGTTCTTTCTCCTTCTTTCCTTTCACTTTATTCTGTCAGCGCTGCATATATCAAACCGGAGCTCTGGGTTTTAACTAGGCTTTACTGTTTCGTTCTGCTTCATGAATTTTTCAGTGTTTACACTTATCCTTAATATAATAAGATTGATAATGCAGCTGCCTGATAGATTCTCATCGAGGCTTCTCAGCTAGAGGGATGTTTATTTTTTTCTCCCTAATTTCTGTAATATCCAAAAGTTCATTTTCACCTTTTGCATCTTGATGCTGTTTTTTATCTCTCAGATATCTATCTCCCAAAATAATGTATTCAAGGTAACAACGTTTACCCAGTGGATTTATATGACTAGGACTCGGCATGCTGCCTACGCTGCTGCAGCCAAGTAGCTTCTTCCCACTGATGGGGACGTTGGTGGAGCAAGAGGAGGATCTCACCAGGAAGAGCTCTTTGAGCTGCAGAAGGGGATGGCATCATTCACATACTCGAAGTCCCACTAGTTTTCACCAGGGAGCAAAAGAAAAAAACGTAGCAGAAAAAAAAAAAGGAGAAGAAAAAAGGAGGCAGAAAAGAAGAGGATTAGTAAATAAAGAAGTGATTTGCAGATTGCATTCTTTGCCTCTTTCAGCCTTGCAATCCAAAAGAAATGGTCAATGAAAATGACTGGCAGTAAAATTAAAACAATACATAAAAAGGAATAAGTCTTTTATGCAGCATGTCTTGACTTTGCTGCCATGGGAAATCAATGAGACTCGCAGTTTAGTGGGATTAGAAAGAACAGGATGTTCGCATAATCAAAGTGCAGAACAAGCAGCAGAAGGATCTTAGATGCAGCATTTTAAGGCTCAGCA
This sequence comes from Trogon surrucura, assembly GCA_020746105.1. NCBI lineage: Eukaryota > Metazoa > Chordata > Aves > Trogoniformes > Trogonidae > Trogon > Trogon surrucura. The sequence continues at coordinate 11,694,560 of CM036621.1, read as the reverse complement.
TCCCTTCGGACCTCTCACCACTACTGCATAGCCCCCCTTCCTTCCTTCCTTCCTTCCTTGCTCCCTTCCTTCTATACTTACTTCCCTCATTCTTTCTTCTCTTTCTTCTTTCCTTCTTCTCTCTCTCTTTCCGCCTCTCTCTTTTTCTCTTTCTTTTTCTTTCCAAATGGACTGAAGCAAGCAAGACCTTGTTTAGGTTGCAATTAAAGACTGTAATGAGACAGATCAAAGGGAAATTCTATTTCAACAGGAAACTCTTTTCAGATACATTTGCTGACACATGTAATTCCTTTTCTGAAGCATTAGAGATTTTGCACCTTGAACTCATAAAATAAATAAGGAAAAATCTCTGATTGAGCAAACCTTGTGAATTTTTGTGTTGCAATCAATGAGAGTATTCCAGATGTTATAATTAGATCTCATTTATTGTAATTTTCCACTAGGTTGTGATCAGAGAAACCATACTTGATTCATAAAATAAATACACAACAAAATCCTCTCAAATCATAGCTCATTGATGAGGTATTCTTAATAATTCAGCTCTGAAACTGGCAAAAGTACTTGAACCTTTTCCCAGCCCTCAGTATCTGGGGAATCTCCGATATGTCAACATGACCAGTCAGTCACTGAATATTAAATGCGTGCTTAAGTGAAATGCTGCCCAAGGGCCCTTTAAGTAAGAAGATTTTAGCTGTCTTTATTCAACGAAGCTCATGACTTTTGCATGGTCACTATTCCTGTGAGCTATCCCAATTAAAAATAACACAGATGGAGCACTTGGATCTGGGATCCTTTCAATCATTTATGGATCAAACAGCACTTCTTCTTGCCAGAAACACACCTGTCACAGCAATATTCTTGGTGTCTAAGAACCAAATTTTTTTAACTTTACTGGGCAAAAAAAATGTGGGCTTTTTCCCCCCTAGTCATTATGAATTGAAAAAGTATGTCCCTTGGTTTAAACGATCAGATGGAGACCAAGTTTCTAAAAAGTTAAACAACACTAAGCTTGCTTTAATAATGTCATTAAAGCCTTGAAAATTTTCAAGGGAAGACAGATGGAGATATGGATTAATTGACTGTAAACAATCAGGAAAAAATCTTGGGGGTAAAGATCAGGAATTGCTGTTCACTCACTCACTAGAGCTGATATGACACTGGATGCACTCTTCCCTTCTCTCATTATCCTGGTCAGGGCTTCTGGCCCCACAGTAAAACTGAAGGCACTGAAAAAGCATGTTGTGGCCATTGTTACCTGCACTACATGCTACAAGGTTTGTCAACGATAAGACAAAATGTCTCCTGAATTCTCTTCTAACTCAATCCCACATCCAGTGAACTCATGTGCCTCTTTCTGGAGCTGTGAGCAACTGTTCCTTCTTTGAAGAGAAGATGGTCCATGAACTGATTGCAGACAACAAATGGAAAGAAGATAAATGCATCGCCAAGCACCACACAAGCAAAAGATGGAAGGGAATGAAACATATGGAGACACAAAGCTTGCTTTTTATTTGGTTGCAAAGGAAAGCCTGTGGCTCAGATGTGTGAGACATCTCATGTGTTTACTCAATTTTATTTAGGGGTTGGGAGATTTTATTTTTATTCTTCAAAAATTCTGATGGGCTGTATATCATTAACATAGTGTCAGATGACTTTCCTTCTCAATGTCATGCCTGTGTCAGGGACTGAACTAAAGAACTCGGGAAAACGGCAGGCAAAATGTTTTGTGATCTTCAGATAAGTATTGATGTGTACATAAACATTTTGTCCCCCGATGCTTAAAGAAAAAAAACAAACCCTGATTAAAATAAGCATTTTAATTTCAAATTTTATCTCTGTATTTATTCTTGTCACAGTGAGCTTGTAAAAGCAGCTTAAGATGCGACTTTAAAGATTGTATCTGAGACCTGATATTTTCTAATATGTTTGAGGATAATTGAAGCTGTCACCTATTATTATTAATCACACCCTTGGGTAAATGTTTTGACAATACAATTGCAGGGCCAATTAAAAACATAAAAAGTTGCAACTCTGACACTTTCCTGTCAGTGCTGCTAATGATGCCATCACTGCTAATCTACTCATTTGAGTCTCCAAATATTTACAGTGTTTAAGACTCTCTGCAACAAGAAAGCTTACTCTCCTACTGGGGTGAGGAATGTTGAAAGAAAGAGACAGAACATTTTTAAGATGTCTTGATGTAGAAATATTCCTTACTGAGACACTTTTTGAAATTTTTCTGTTCTGATAGGGTAATTTTTAGCATTGGGTTCTTGTGGGAGAAAAGTAATTTTTTTTCTTAATATTCAGTTTTTCTTACACTCTCACTTTATATCTTCATTTTAATTAATTTAGCATTATTTTTAAAGAAGGGCTAGTTGCATAAGTCAAGAGATACTCTTTGGAAGACTACTTAGATTAAAACTATTCCAGGAGGGAACAGAGGTTATCTCTACTCTGAGTATGGCAATAAGCAATGAGTCCTCTTGTCATGAAGTATTTAAGGTTGTAAATATAATTCCTGTACCATATCAGGATAAAAAAGAAAATTCTTAGGAGGGTGGGGTGGCGGGTTGTTTTAGGTTCTTTGTTTTTTCAGTATACCAGACATTCAAGGGAAAGAAGGTATTTTGAGAAATGAGGATTTTGTAGTATCTGTAATATATTTCATAGTATTTTTACTTACAAAAACACTGGAGTTTGTGGTAACTGAGCTAGAACATCAAACAGAAGTTCATTTTGACAGAACAGCATTGTTAGCAGATTGGAAGAGGACATGCAAGCAAATAAAAATATATTTGTCCAAAAAAAATCCTCTGACAGGAATTCACCTGAACTTCTGCTGCTAAAGGACTGTTTCATTTAAGCAACCACGAGGGTGTCAGTGCTTCCTAGAAAAAAAGAGAATCCTCCAACCCCTCTTCACCATCCCTGTCTGCACATTTATACCTCGCTTAACTCATGGGAATCCTGCTCAGGGACTGTCATGTGCTGCCACCAGCAACACCACACCTGATGCAGTGGCACAACCTGGACTGCTAGGAAAGAGCAAGTTCAGCTTTCAGGTGCGCAGCCCAGTCAGACACCAGACTTTCTCCACCACACAGGGACACCCGCTAAAGGAAGTGGTGGCCGTGCCACACTCTCCTCGTCCCTGGCTGGGGCACACCGGGAAAGCCTGCACACACACAGCCACAGCGGGATAATCAGTAACATGACTCCGCTGCGACTCGGCGAACAGATTGTAGCCCACTGATTCTCTGCCAGGTCCCCACATCTCCAGTCACACATTGTTCCTTCCTACTTCAGCCACAGAAACTGAGAGTCAGGTACCTGCCATAGAAACGCAGTGCTGGGGGCAAAGGAAGGACATGCATCCAGTGCATTCCCGCTGGGTATTCTCCTTCTCCTGGGCTGGGCAGACAAAACACCTCAAACTCTTTCCCCTACTCTGCTGCCATTGATTTTCTTATCTTTTATTTCCTTTCTTCTCCGATTTATTTCCCTGTTACTTCTTGTGTTCTTTTTCTCTATGTCTTGTTTCCAGTTTCCATGCAGACCCCAGTGGCACATTGCCCTTGAAGAACTCACAGAAATGGGAAGTCCAAATACCTTGCTCCTCCTGAGAGTGCTTGCAGCAGAACTTGGCCTGTGAACTGTTTAGTAGAACAGGCACTCTGGCAGCCGCTGAAGCTAGAAGAGCAAGTGATTGCCCTTTCTCCTTAAGCCCTCTTACTGTGCTCCACAGAGCAGTGGGAGCATGTCTCTGCTGGGACTAGGCAAAGGTTGAGACACATATGGAGCTCTCCTCATTCTCCTCCCTCTTAGAGCTTCACCAGCACTGAAGAAGTCCAAACCGCATTGCGTTAATTTTACATGAAGTGTTTTGCAGCCAATTTAGAAAGGTCGTTACTCTCACCATGCACAGGTGGAACCAACTTCTGTTTCAAGGATAAAGGTTAGGCTCTGACCCAGTGAAGATCAGCTGTAGGACTGCTTATTGTCTGTCATGTCTTAATTGCGCAGTTCTTAAGCTTACACGACAAATCCTACCCCAGCCTTGTGTACTGCACAGGAACACTGTTGGCTTCTCCAGTGCGAGACCTGGCCCACTCCATGGTAGACTGTGCCAACCCAGAAACACTTTTCTTCAGTTAGTAGCTCCCGGGTGTCAGCTCAATTTCAGCTCTCAGAGGCAGAGATGTTACTATCATCTCCTCAGCCACGGCTTTTCCCACCCATCACTCATCATTACTTCTTCAGTAATTCCCCCATCATCAACATCCAGCTACAAACGTGCAAAAATCAGACAAAGCAGATCTAGCATTTTCATTGGAAATGTTTTCTTGCCCTTGTGCCTCTGTTTACTAAAAGCAGGCAGGTTTCAAGCCTGATCTCCACCTGATTTCTATATCATTTGCCCTCCCTCACCTCTTTCCCTTTCCAATACTGAAGGAGACCACAGCACTTTCTCTTGTAAGAAGCTGTAGTTAAAAGTCAGGTTTGCCTTCTCAGTGTGTGTTTCTGCTAGAAAAACTTAACTGCTCTCTGGGGCCAGTTTTTTGCACTGGTGCATATGTATTACTTGTAGCATGAGCAGACCTGGCCAAGCATAGCCTTCCCTGCTGTCAGCTTTCTGTTTGCATTATGACTTCATTTACTGCTGAAATTAAACCCGTGTATGTAGGTACGTGTGTGAGTTGTGATTTCCCTGGGAATGTTAGCAGGGGCTGAAATTCAAGCGTAACTGTGGAAAGCATTAACAATTCAGCCCTGCCTCAGAACTCCTATTTCCTTTTCCTTCCCATCCCCTTATCAAGTTCAAATAGTAATCACAGGCAGCATCTCTTCCTTCCCCCACACCATGCTACTCCCAATTCACCGTGGGCCTGCTCCAAAGTCAGCTGAAAGACACCCAAGGACATTCACGTCCTCTCATTTGGGACTGCCTACAAAAAAGTGGAAACTGAGGTGAGCACATGCTGCTGCTGCTGCTATCACACTCAAAGGAGAGCAGCCAGCTTTGGGAGGGACGTATGACGCAAGTCCAGAGCACAGAGAGCATCAGACATGGTCTCTGAACTGTAACTCTTCCAATCTCCAAGAGGCAAAGCCCAGTGAGCATCTATAACAGAAATGGTACATGGAGCTGGTGTGATGTAAAGAAACAGTTTTGATTCCTACTGCTTAAAAGCAGCAGAAACAAAATGTGAAGCATCAGCTGAATAATAACGGGGAATCCTGAGGATTTAAGCCAACATTTTTAAGACAAAACTTAGCTATGTGGAGGCTGCTCCTCACCTCCATAATGACAGCTTTGCACACTTTCCTCTGGTACTGTTCAGCCTTGCTGCCATGAGGTCCTTACCTGTGGGAGTAGCTGGGCTTCAGGTAAGACCTTCACTACAAGAGACCATTACCTCTTGTGGTCGAAGAAAAACAATCAACACAGAATCATAAAATCACAGAATCATAGAATCATAAAATGGTTTGTGTTGGAAGGGACATTTCACGGTCATTTAGCCCAGCCCCCTTACAATTAGTAGGGACATCTTCAACTCGACGAAGTTTCTCATTACTCTATATAGACAGCTGGATATATGTCCTGCCTGTCAGTCTTCCACATCAAACCCCAGGAGACATGTTCTTGGAAGGCTTTTAAGTTAACAGTGGAAATGGATTTCGCTGATACACAGCGTGGTACAAATTACAAAACATTTATCGCAAAAGACCCTGCTGAAATCAATGTAAGAGTGAAGATCATCTTACCCTTACCCCTCCAGGCAGTGCAAGTTCTTGCAACACCCAAGAACTTGTTTTGGTGCAGGTTCCCTCACATCATATGCTGCAAAGAAAACGGGGCTGCCTGACCCTGAGGCTGCGAAGCCCAGTCTGGATTTGAGGCATCTAAAAGCCAAAGGCTCGATCATTTTTGCTCTGCAGTGTCTTCAAGTGGGAATGAAATTACTTCCCTTCCTCCTCTCTATTTAAAGGAATTAATGATATTTTCTGTCCTGCCTATCTAGAGAGAGCAAATAATTGAAAGAGAATTGATCTTTTGAAGTAACAACGTCAGCACATCCTTCTTTCCTCCTCATCCTTTCTGCCCAATTCCTACTTCGGCAGAAGGAAGGTTTATGAAGGAAATTAGTTTCACCATTTGCATGCACCAATATATTTAGCTGGTGGCTGTGCAGGTCCAATTAACTCAACTAACAATACGGGTGAAATGAAGTTATTGGATTATACTTGTAGCCAATTAGAGTTGCCATGGTTGAATTACTCCCTTTCTTAACCTTATTTAAAGTTAAGAAAACATGTTGATGGTGAGACTATAAGGTTTTGGTCCCTCCGGCTTCAAGAATAAAATATTTCTATTTTGCCTAGAGATGCTTTAGAATCAAATACAGTCTGCATGTCGTATGGGTATATTTCATGGTCAGGCACAGCTAAATTTGTGCATTTGGTCAGATCAGGACTGGTGTTTGAAGGCAGACTCACCCCATTTGTTGTGCTTCTCTGGATTTCTTCCAGGGAAAACAAAACTGGAGGATGCACCTCTTGCACCCCAGTCCCAAATGGGCTCTCTCTGCGCAGGACCTGAAGCAGAACCAATATGAATTTTATCTCCTTAGCATCAAAGACTCAGTGGATCCCCTCGTAACACAGTGTAAACATTGCTCAATGTTTTCTTAAAAGAGTACTTTTTTTTTTTTCCTCCTGTAAATGGTAAAGGCTATTTGGGTTCAAAAACTCATTTCTCTCTTGCAGGATTCTCCTGATAAATTAAAGTCCATGGAGTTTTCAAGTGCTTGCAAACAAGAACTATAGGCAAACTTGCTGTATCAAGTCCCGGGTTCCAAATTTCTGACAAGGACTTTGTACTGCTCCACAAAACTTCCCCGACATCACAGCAGTCTTATTAATGCCATTTTGGTTTTCTTTTCCAATCCATAAAGTCTCTGCCTGATTCTGTTTCTAATTCCAAAGTGCAAAGGGAGAGGGGTTAGAGAAAATCTGTCAGTATTCAGTGGCCAGTCCAGCCCTAACCCTCAATGCCTTTTAAAAACCTAACCAAGATTTTCAGTGTCTTTCAGAATGAAAGAAAAATAAGTGCAAGAAAATATTCAATGCTTTCAAACCGATGTATTTCTCTCCTGTTCAGGAAACACTGGCACCTCTTTTCACCAAAAATATATTTTCACTCGGTTCTGTTTTGGAGGTTGTGTATAAAATTGTGGCCTGAGATGATCATTTGCCCTCACCGGTATCTCTCCATGAAGATGATACAGGCTCCCTTGCTTCATCGTTGTGCCCATCCTGACCAGCCAAAACCCGAGGACAGGAGCAGCCAGTGTTGCAGAGGGAACTCGTACCATTCGCCACCGGGTTTCCCTTGGGCAGAACTTTCCTCATTTGCCTGCCAGTGGAAAGGAAGGACTTTGGGCTGGGCAGCTGCACAGCCAGGGGTCAGAAAGCTGCGTGATACCCCAGATCAGCCCAGCGGTGACATCCCTGCCATGGTCTGTCCCTGCCAGCTGGACGCAGCTGGGGCTGCTTGCCCATGAATCAGCCCTTTCAGGCTCCGTCCTGCGGTAGCAGTGCCAGTGACAGACAGGGGCCACCGACAAGGCCACGTTCTCCTCCTCTCCACCACACACAGTCATTGTCCTCCACAGATGCTAATGGACTGGGAAGCTTCCTGAGCTACAAGCGCTCTCATTGTCCTCGGGAAGTGCTTTCGCTTGTCTTTTTCTTTCAGCTGGAACAGGCTACACACAACTCACTTCCCAGACATAATGCTGCCCTTTGTGGCCGTCTCCACCACAGTTTGGGGAATGCTGTAATGCAGACAGGCCCAGAGCATGAAAGGAAGGGATTGTGTTTGCTGAAGTGTCTGGCTTTCTGGAGAAGGCCAGGAGGCCCAGAAGGCGCCAGTCCTTAATGAGCTTCACTGATTGCCTCCTCTCACCTCCCTCCCCCTCAAAAGTCTTAAATTCCTTCTTCCAACCCCCAGTTTAAATATAAGGGGAGTTTTAATCCCATACTGCATGCTTCTGAGCTTCGGAGAAGTGAATTTTGTATGTCCAAACTATGGACCAACTACGATATCTATTGTAAAGCGCACGACTTAAACCATTAATGCTCTAAGTAAAAACAGTTTTCAGTAGGAAGTTGCCATATTGATGATGGGACACAAAGCTTTCTCTACCTAATATTTGAAGTTCTCACTGCTCCTGGTGCTGCTAGAACCTCCCCTATGAGGGGGTTGCCCTCTCTGTCAAACTGATGGAGTCCCTGTTACATTCTCCAAGCGAGGAGATAGTACTGCAACACATGCTGACCTCCCAGTGGATCCAGACAGACCCTGCTGTAAAAAAAAAGGCCTCCATACACAAATAATGAATGACAATGTTGTTCCCCGGGATCAGTTCTGCTCTCTTGACAAGTGAAATGACTCCAGTGTGATTCAGGGCATGGAAGAGCACAATCAACCATCCATCTGCAGTACTGACACACAGCACATTAACTAGCTAATTTCTCCCTGCATTTTCCTAGATGTTATCTAAAGAGAACAGCAAGGACACGAGAGAACCCTTTTATTATCTGTTGTTAATAAACAACAGTTTATTAATCACTCACAGTAATGGATCCTGCAGGAGAATGAACACAGTGGAGTTTAATCTGGCTTTTTCAACACAGCTTCCTGGGCATATGGTATTGTTGCGTGTGCAAGTTCAGGTATGTTTTCTGAAGGTGTTCTGTTATTACAAAACCCAGCAACAACAACCCTTGTGATATAGATGTTAAACCGGTCACTATTGGGGAGGAAATGGATGTAGCCCCACGGTGCAGGAAGGAGAGCTGTAATGGTGTCTTGCGCATCACACTGCGGGGAGAGAGCGAGCATTGCACTCACCTCTCAACTGCTATGGGACACGCACTGTTTCCACAGCAAAACCAGCAGACTTTGGCAGGACTGGGAGCTAATACCTGGGCTCCCTGTCTAGAATCATTTTCTTCCTAACCTAAAGCAGAAACAAAGCATGTCACCTTCTGCACTTGGTTTTCTTCTGACCTTTAACTTCCTGGAGTCAGGAAGCTGACTTTCCCTGATGCATCCCATTTTATTTCCCACTCCCAGTATTTTCAGTGAAAGGGCTGGAATTTGCACCAGAGCATCCAAACCACATTTCTGAATTGCTGACTTCTCCTCGATTCCATTTGGTGTGAGCTGACATTTGTTTTCTCTGCCATAGTAGAGTGTGGAACTAAGGTGCAGTTTACAGATATCCTTGTGCTGGAGAAAACAAAGACCATCCCACACCATGTTCATTACAGCTCAAGACAAACCCAAAGCATGCTACTAAGCTGCTGGACTATTTGTATTTGTTTGATATCTTATTTTTTAAAAGGTCGTTTCTTAAATCCGAATGTTTTCACTTTTCTCTGTGTAAGTGCAGACAACAATTCATTAACCCCTTCCCAGACAGGTTTTGCAATGCTGCACCCTGATGAGGTTTGCTTGTTCTTCCTTCCCACTACAAGCCATACCACCTTTCCAGTAGGTTTGATCCACTCCTGCTCTTCAGAAGTCCAAGGGGACTTTCCTTAAGGAGAGGCTATTTTGAATATTGGAGTGCTTGCTGAATGACGGTTTAGTCCAGCACTCCATTGTCTATTTGGTGCCACCACCTTTTTTTTTGTTTTATTTTGTTTCAGGTAGCTTAGTTTAATGATCCAAGTGACCTAAGTGTCTTGCTAAAGGAGATTAAGATGATGTCTGGGGACACCAAGATACAAATGCAAGGAAAATGCAAGCTTGATAGTTTGGGCATGCTTTATTTTTCCCTACACTCAAATAACAAAAGACCATCTGGGGCATCAGATATTCATTGCACGAGTGATAAATTTGAACTCATCTGAATAATTCTTTCACTCTGAGAAGGGGACACAAACAATGAGACTTGAAGTGGTTCAGTACTCCCCAGCTTCCCATCTGCTGTTGTAAAGGCTGTGGCCCTGAAGGTCCTTCTTTTAGACACTACAACTAAGGAAAGGAAGGTAGAAAGAATTTCATTCCCCTGTTTTCCTCATGTCCCCAGCCTGGTTCTTTAAAAGCAAGCCTAAAGAAGGCAGCATGATCCTCCAGCTGACCTTGCGGAGGGGATTTGCTCAAGAAGCCTGGGGTGGTGTCTCCTGGCTTTACACTGTGCCAAAACAATTCTTGCTTTGAGCTTCTTGAAAGCATAGAGACTGACTCCAGTTTTAATCTGTGCCCAGAGGGAAATTCACTACAAAAGCAGGAAAGTTGGAAGGGTCTGTGAAACAGTAGAGATGGCAAGTACATTTGAAGTCTCCTATGATTGCTCTTGCTCAGCACATGGCACAGGCTGCTGTGTGCTGTCTCCAGACTTACCTGAACAGCATGAAGGTCCTTTTAATTACAACAGCACATATGTTCTTTTATCAGATGATGCCAGAAGCAAAACATATCACAGTGGAACTGCCACTTGGTTTTTCAATAGTATCAGAAACAGCTGGTAAAAGTCAGACAGGATAGTGGCTGAAAGTGGGCACATAGAAAATAGGCATCTGGGCCTGCTTTTCAAAGCATGGTCTACTGTGAGTTGAGTAACAATTTTAGTCCTGCACAGCATCAAATTACTGGATTATTCAGTGGGTTGATGATGGGATAATAGGAAATTAGGGGTAGAGTTAAGTGCTGTAAAATTGTAGTTCTTTATACAGAAATCTGAGGCACTAAGTCCTGGCTTCAGGCACCAATAAATCTGTTAAAGTTTAAAGCTAAGTCAACCACTAAACTTCGATCTCTGTGATCCCACCACCACCCTCCCAGCGGAGGATAACAGTCTCAGGGAGAGAGACTTTGAGGTTGAAAAAAACTTGAACCAGTATAATGAAAAAAAAGTTATTCCAACAATGAAGATATTAAACTATACACAGATTGAGGGCCGGTTTAACTCAGTCAGTTGGGCGTGGTGCTGAAACAACAAAGGTCATGGGTTCGATTCCCGTTCGGTCCTCATGTGTTTCATGATCTAGTTGAGAGGCACCCCTGCCCATGACAAGGAGGTTGGATTAAATGATCTCTAAGGTCCCTTCCAGCCTAGGCCATTCTATGGTTCTATGACATTATGGAAGTATACAAAATATATTCAAAGATACAAGAGAACACAATAATAGAGAGCCTGTGTCTTCCAGATGACAGATCCGTGCCAAGCAGAGAAGGCTCAGACTGGACTCAGCAGCAGACAGGAGTGCCCAAAACTAGAGGTCCAATGACATCGGCCAAAATATCAAAAAAAGAGAAGCTGTGCAGCTCCCACTCATAGAGGCAGGAATTACAATCTGTCCTGATGAACAGTGTTCCTCTGCAGCATGAAAACAGGAGGTAGGAACATCAGCAACACAGGAAAATACATAAAACAGTTGAAAACGATCCTTCCAGCACAGCAGCCCTAAAAGCCCAAGGGTTTGCCTTAGGGGTCTTTATATAATGAGCATCATGGGAAGGAACACTGTGATAGGTCCAGCTGGGTCACCTGACCACTCCTCTTCACCCCATAGGCACAGCTGCTCCCCTGCCCCATTGTGATTGCTGCATGGTCCAGGCAGCCCTAGAAAGTTTTGTTCAGGGGTTCTCAAGCCAGGATGCTCTATGAGGTAAAATGACCCACCTGAGGTTACTTGTGAGCCACTGGCGTGAACCGAAATGAGTTTCTGCAGTCACAAACCACCTTCTTTGTCAAAATGTATGTGCAGTAATTCATGAGCTTTTTGAAGCTTTTGTTCCACTGCAGCTTTAGGTCTTTTGTTTGTTTGTTTGTTTTGATTTGTTAGATTGTACAAAATGATGGGAATTTGCAAATCATAATGTAGTAGAAAATAGAGAGGATGGGAGTACTTTTATGCCAACTATTAGTGCAGCAGGATTGTCATTTTGTCCAGTACCAGGTGGCTTTTATTTGAATCGCCAAGTATGTGGCTGCTTGGAGGGCAGATGGGCAATCCGTGTGTTTGTATCTGAGGACAGGCAGCATCTGTCTGTCTGCTTTTTGACTATTTCCTTCTCCTCAAAAGAAGGTGACAATTTTTAAAGGAAATCACAACTTTCTGAAAAGAGTCACAAGGCAACTTTAACTCCCACAGGACTCAAAGAGATCAGAGGAACTGGAAAAGAGAAATGGAATTTCTGGCACTTCCCACAGCAGTTCTCCATTTTGAGGCATCTTATTCCCACTCAGGTGTTTGAGAGCCAGGCTGCTATTTGCACAGCGCTGCCATTGACATAACAAACTGCCAGAGGTCTCGGCGGTCAGATAATGCTGCTGCGTGGTACTTATTCAGCCCCTCATCCTCCTGCCTGAAAGAAAGGACTGGAAACATTTACAGTATTTTAAGTGGGAGGAGGTAAGGAGAAAAGTAGATAAAATTCAGGGCATGGTTATGTTGTAGCCACAGTGAGAATCACTGTAATGTAAACATACCTGAGATAGCTTTAAATTTCTAGGCATCTGTAAGTGTGACAGTCCAGAGCTCAACAAGGGCTGTGAAGACTTTTGTAAAATGAGAGCAGTATCTATGCAGATGTTACCAGCACCTTGAAAACTAATGCTGGTATGTCTAGAATGAGCACAGAAAAAGATTAAGTCTGAAAGAGCAAGATGCAATATGCTGAAGTGCAGCTAATATATTTCAGGCTGGCTGAAGTTTAGGTGATGCTCATTCCAGAAAGTTATTTGGGAACTGATTAGAGCTAAGATGTAGAGAACAGACCACAGAGGTGAGGGATAGATGAAATGACTAAGGACATCCACATCAGTTTGGAGATATTGTCTAGCCAATTGCTATTGACCCATCCTCTGGGTTACTCAATTCCTCCATGATGAACCACAATTACTTAAAAGGGATCATTCACAGTATCAAAATCTGAGTGAAAAAGGGGCATTGGAATATGACTCTGATATTCAAATCATAATTAGGAAAATATTGTCCAACCCTTGAAGAAAGTTGAAACCATTAAATTTTCTTTGGGGGAGGGAACACACATTCATGTGCAGCTCATAGGCAAGCTCACATACTTTGAAGTTCACAATGCCAGGGCATGGAAAGTAAATGCCCTGAGGTTTGCTGTTGATAAATGATTGTGCTTCTGAAATGGTAATACAAATGCACTGAGTCGTGAAATGCAGCTAATATAATTAATCTTGCAATATTGTAAATCTGTTGAAGACGGATAACATGAGAATTTTGCCCTACTGTTTCACACTACAGCAAAAACCAATAAAGTGTTGTTTAGAAGGAAGCCTGCAGCCTAAATATTTCCAGGTGACTTTGGTGATTTAAAAAAAAAAAATAAAATCTGTTTATATAACCTTCCACAAAAAACATACATTATGCATAAGATCAGCTTGCTCCACCCTAGAACTGCTACAAGAACTACCTGAAGAATAAAGATGTACTCTATATTATGTCCATTTTTTAAAGAAAAGTTAAGCAAATTTATGAACATTTGAGGGCATGGGAGACTTGCAAGTTGGTTTTTTTGTTTGTTTGAGTTTTGAGCCATTGCTGTCAGAATATTCATAATAGCCACTATTGCCCAGTTATGGATCTCAAAATCAATGACCACTCTTTATATGAACTGGATTTAGGGATATCTCAGTCTATTACACAGTCAGTAAGTTCCCTTATTTCCTGCGTCACAAGTTACTTTTCAGCAACTCCTCTTGCTGATAGCCAAGAGTAACATCCAGCTACTAGCACAAAGGTTGGAGAACTTTTACCTTCTCAGCCTTTGATAAAACTTGCTCAGATCAGAGACAAACCAACATGAAGGAAGCTTAACACTGGTATCACAAAGGAAACAGGCTAGAGAAGCCTGTTGCAAAGTGATCTTAAAGCTCAAATCAGCTACAATATGGAAATAAATGAACTGTGAACCAGACATACGGATGCTTCATGAGGCATTTTGAAAGACGTGTGCCCTGGCTATGAAGGGACAAGACAGGTCCATATCAGGCATGCAGAGCTCTGAGTAACCTAGTAGGCACTGGCACTGGTTGCAAGATGTTCCGCACAGACTGGTCTAGGGTTTTGAATAAGGGGACATTCTCTGAACCAAAGTTTTGCTTTGAATCTGCCCCAATGGGGAAAATTCCCAGCCCTTCTGTTCCATTTTCTTTACATTACAGAGCAGGTGAAGGTTCGCTCCTTGGCATATCTGGATTCCAGCACCTAGAACACACTTTATGTTGGAGTGTGAGTTGGTAAAATGGTAATTGTTGTACAAGCTCTAGGAAGCTGGACATGACAGACTAGTTAAAGGCTTTGAAAGGTCTAACATTGGGCTGGCCACAACAACATCAGATAAAAAGGATGGCTGAAACACAAAACTATTGGGTTAAATTCTTATTTACAAATAGTTTTGCTTGAAAAACTTGCAGTTAATTGGAACCAGTCAATTATTCTGACTGAGATCCATTGAAGCAGCATGGTGCAAAGTAAGGGATTGTTGCTAATTGGATTGCACGAACACGATGACACTATTGATGAGCTGCTACATCTTATGAGTTCCAGACTCAAAGCAAGTAGGAATCTCTCTATGAAACATCACTTTGCTGGGCTCTGCAAAAGCAGAGTGTTGCCTTTTTAATGGTCCATATACTCATACACACCCTCAGCTCATCCTTGCAAGCTCTTTTTTTGTAAGCAGCAAAACACTGTGTGAAAGGGGAACATCATGGCTATTGGCATAACTTTCACATGACCAAGTCATGATCAAAGACAGTCCTGCTCAAGGCCTTGTTCCAGAACATTTCTAGCTTTTACCTGGAAACTCAGAACTGATTTTCAGCACAAGTTTATTATTTACCCAGACCCTGAGCTAGTGTTTTAGACATAAGTTTTACAGAGGCTTGAGGTCCACATGTTGATGAAATTACTCTTGTGCGTTCTCCATAGCTCAGGACATGATTTAGCTATCTGGGTAACCACAGACCTGAAAAGTCAGGAAGGCTGATTGAATACTTGTAACTTTTTGCCATTTATATTAGGTCTAAATTTTGTTTCTAAGATGTCAGAAAATATGTTGAAGCCTCTGACGCAACAGGGGTTGTCTGCTGTCTTGAATCCCACCACACTAGACTGATTGACCTGAGTTGTTCTCCTCAGTTGCACAGATGAATCTTGACTTCTGAAACTGAAGTTGTCAAATCTTGTAAGAGAAAGAAGACATCTTCTGTTCTAATTGGTCTTGTTCTTCAGAGAGGGTGGTTTGAGTATCTACAGTCCCTACTTAGAAATCCCTCCCATCAGATTTCCTCCTTTTCAGTTTCATGAGGTCTTGGGTCTCAGTTCTACAAATAATACAGATATGAAACAGTTAATTTCAAAAATCTAGTGACCCACATTCAAGAAACAGGTGTCTTAGGCCTGATACTAATGCCAAATAAAATCTTCTCTACTATAATCCAGGACATGTCTCTTGAGCATAAAGATGTTCCTGCCGTAGCATGAAACTGACTGGATATTGCTCTCGCTACCCTGACTACAGGCATAGAAATAGGATTTTGAGCAGAAACAAGAAAAAGGGATTGGGGGTTCAGGTTGGATCCATGCCACTTCAGTTCCTGGATTTTGCTTTCAGTCTCTTTCTGGATGGTAAAAGTTGAGCAGCCTCATTTTGGGATGGACAACTGAATTCAGATTGCTGCCAAAATGAGCTGTGATACCAATCCCAATCTGTGTTATTTTCATGCCTGCTGGAACAAATACTTAGCACCGTGGTTGGTACTCAGCAGGAGAGTGAAGGGCAGGTAACTCATTTGAAAATTCACCATGCAATCATTCTGAGAGAGCAGCAGTGCGTAGTTTCCCCACTTCTCTCTCTCTCTTTTCTTTTTTTTTTTTTTCCCTGTGTTCTTTAATTGGATATACTCCTGAGTACTTTTTGGAGACTATGAATGGATGCCAAGATGGACTTTTCTGGATCTATGGAGGCAAAAATGGTGTCAGTGATTCACTTATAAGCAGCTTATCTCTTGGACTTAAACGCCTACAAATTTCAGGAAGAAAAAAATCTACTAGCTTGAGGGGGAAAAAAAAGCACTGCTTTAACATTTCATTAAATATATGGCTGCAAGCATTCAAGGAGAAGTGCAAAGCTAGTAACAACTATAATTAACATCTTTCAACACTGACTGGTGTCTTCACTGAGCACACGTATGGGACATTACTACCACAAGCAAATAATTAGTCTGGGAGCCTTTCAGAGCTCCCAAGAAAAGACAGAAGCACCAATCTTCTGCCACTGTGAACCTGCCTTGGTTCCCTGCACTCATGGTCTCTCTTGCTGTCCTTTCTCTGGCAGCCTGATAGTCAAATCTAGCTCTGCAACTGGCTGGTACTTCTCTCTGATATTTCTCCTTTGATTTTCAATAATGTCTCTGCCAGGAAGTAAAGCTGGGAAGTTAAGAAACTTGGGTCTATCGAAGCATTCAGACCTAACTTTGCTCTGTCTCGCATTTTCTGACCACATTACCTTTTCAAGGATCCAGAATCCAATTTCTCTGTAACTGGATTTGAGAAGCTACTACCTCTCTTATCACTTTACCTTATGCTCTGACTTATACAGCTACTAACCAATTCAGTTGTCCTCCCAAGAGTCTCTTACAGGTGACAGCCCAGAGGCAGCTCCCTGTCTACAAGTTTTCTGTCTCTCCAAAGAAAGGATCTCCATGACCTCCTTTCCAGCTACTGCTGTATTACCAAGCTGCCTTCCTCTCAGGTGCTGAACTTCCCTTGTAAAGCAGGACAGTGTTAGCAGAGCGGATTATTTGGTCCCCGTTGCCCTTGAAGGAGCAGACCACACTTGAAGAAAGTCTTTGTAGACAAACCAGATTAGATTTCATATAGAGAAAAAAAAGCGTCAAGTCTCTTTCTCCTGTGATCACCAATGTCATCTTTTATTCTGGCCACATCCTGAGGTTTTGGAGCATAAACTGTCATCAGCAGAAATTTTATCAGTGTCATTAGGCCCAGCAAAAAACAAAAGTATCTCAACATGTTTTGTTGTCAATCTTGTTTGTATCACATGCAAAGCGCACGTCCTGGTGTCATTTTTCCTCCCTGGCAACCTGATACCTTCAAGGAAGAAGATCAAGTCTGAACAGTGAAAATTCCAGGACAAGCATTTTGTTGAGCAGCTGCCTTTTGATCTAAGATGCTGATACTTACAGAAGCTGCATTAATCAGAATTGTTTAGGGAAATAAAACCTGAACTCCTCACTCAAGCCTCAGTTCTGCATGTGTTTATTCATGCAGAGCCTCACTGTGCTCTGTAATAAGTCCCACAACACCACATCATGCTCCTCTGTTTCCTGCAGTGCTCAGTAACACAGTAATATCACAGGACATGGTTGCCATTCAGCACAATCAGAAGGGTAAAATTCACCATAGATGTTTTTGATGTGGTCCAGTGCCAACTAAACTGGAGAAAGGCTAATGTAACGTGAGGTTGGTTTGGGTCAGCCCCTCCCTCTCAACACCTCTCTGTCCTCTGGGGTCTCACCATTTTGCCCGTGCTGCCCTCTGTATGCTGCAGCCTAATCAGCTTCAGCGCAAGCATCCAAATGGCAGGAAGCTTTTAGTAACACCTGCTAAAAAGTATATGAGAAAGTCTCTGTTTTCATCTTGCCTGCATTGCTGTAAAATGGTGACAGAGCTTCCTAACTGATGCTGAAGTACTTTGAGCCTTTCTCGAGCAGCCCTGAGACACAGCTCACCACAGAAACAGCTGAACACTCAGCAGCTCACCTTTGCCTTGCATCCTAGCAGTCTCCAGAGAAGCGTTTGCAGAGTCAGTGCTTTCTGATTTTGGATGGTGGCTGTTGCAAGCAGCAAACATTTGCTCTTTAACTTCCTTTTCCTAACTACAGCTAATTCGTGGTACAAAGGTGTTGCTTCTTATACAGAAATTGAGGAACTGAGGTCTCCAAGAGAGAGATTACACCTGCCTGCTTTTTGTATTCATCTTGCATTGGGGACTTAAAAATTTGTCCAGATAAAACAAGGGAAGCTAATAAAACACCCTGACTTCAGGTCACTCCCTTTCTTTTGAGAAACCAACCCATAGCGCCTCTGTGTGAGCTGTAGTTTAGCAGTAGGACAGCAAAGTAGTTTTGTAGAGAACAGACTTTTTCATTTTGCTAAGAATTGTTGGAACAATTTCTTCTTCTGTTATGAAAGCTGACAGGGAACTTTTTTCAACCTGTCACTCAGTCAAAAACTGTAGCTGCAAGATGTGGTTATTTATCTTCGTTGGAAAGCTGAGAACTTTGGAGGGAAAAGTTCCCTGAAAGCATCCCCAGAAGCAGACTCTGTACAGGAATTTTCAGTTCATGACAGCCGAAATTGTTTCACTGGTTGCTTATTGGGGAAGACAAAAAAAAAAAAAAAAAAGCAAGCCTCATTATGAATCTGGTCTGTGGAGAGAGCAATCATGTTGAAAGCAGAAGCTGCAATTTAATATATGCAGAAGATGGGACTTCATTCTACACTCAGAAAAGGGAAACTGTTGCTAATGAAAGTATATTTAAAAGAGCTAAAAAAGGTAGAAAGGGACCCTTTTCACACGTGTAGAATGTACCTCATCGCTATTGATATTCCCTGTTAAGAGAAGCAGCAGTCCTCTCCTTCATTTTCTGCTCTAACCTGCAAGTGCTTTAGAGTGGTCCATTCTTTTGGTGCTTTAATGACAGAGAAAAAGTTAGCAGTGAAGAGCTGTCCCGGTTAAAGAAGGCATCAGTTTCTCCCTTTTGGTGCTGCTGCTTGTTGGGGGATGCCTAGGAAGAAAAGCAGGGAGGATGTCTCACAACTGTTTCAATCCAGCCCCAACCCTGCATTTAGATCTGGAACTGCTGCAGAAAACTGATGGATTAGCAATGGGGACATTTAGACTTGTGGGACATGGTTGTGGGGTGTGGGGCATCATGTCTACCCTTTCTCTGAGGACATTGGGGCACTTCAATGCATCCCCAGACAAACACTTGGGACCGTAGCACAGAGTCGGTCGGTCCTGTAGCTTCAGCATAGAGAAGGAAAGTAAGATGTTCTTATGTAATTGGCTCTTTGCCAGAGATCTGTAAGAATGCCCTGACACTCCAGGACAGCCCTCCTGAGTACATCAATGTGCTCTCCCCAAGTATTGCAAGACATGTGGAAGTTACACATCCCTACAGGATACCCAAACCCTTTTGGGGCTGAGCAAAATACCCAGAGGTATCTCGAATGGCACTGGGCATCTGAAATATGCCTTTTTGATGGAAAGTGGTACAAATTAAATAGTAACAACCAATGCTTTCAATTGCAATGATCAATACACTCATCCAGTGTGAGATGTTCAGATGGTACTTAATAGAGATCCACACATTTCTAAAATAATTGTTATGTTTATGACTTATTAGCTAGGAAGTAGGTGAGATCTGAGGAGTTGCTAAAGTTTCTAAGTCTTGATCCAAAAATGCTTGTTTCGCTCCCATGGTAATGGCTGCCTTAATCATCAAAACAATAAACGTGTCCCTGGTCACTCAAGCTGCAGAATGAAACGTACCCTGATCATAGCACTTCACATATACCATGGGATATGTCACGGGCAGTTGGTCTTGCCATGCCAACACTACAGACCACCTGGGCTGGATGATGTGATCCTCTAAAAAGAGATGTTATTCACATTCACAGTAAAAGTCAGCACCAGCCACCAATACATTGTGATCTGAACTGAAAATACCAACAGTTTAGAAAGAAAAGCAGATGATGTCTTCTAGGAGAGCAATAAAGAGAAAGTAGGTGAAACGCATAGAAACTAGAATCCAAGAGTCATAGGAAAAAAATATAGAGTGTAAATGGACTTTAGCATTCTGTTTAGAAATCAACCAAGAATTGATTTTTAAATCCATGAACCATTTTGAAAGTTGTAGAATAATTTTACTTGAGGATTAATTGAAACATTCTTTCTGAGACAATATTTCATTTCAGTGTTGATAATTTAAATAAAAATATTAAAATAAACAAGATCTGTACCAAAATTTTGAATATTACATGTAAAAAACAAACTACTGATTTAAATGGATTTAAGGATTCTTATTTTCTCCTCCAATAACAAACAGCTGTGGGGAAGTAACATATATTTGTTCATTGTGCCTGTGCCATGAAATCTTCATTTTCTGCTTTATCCTGAAATTCTGTGTGAAAAATAAGTTTTATTTTGTAGGACCACCTTAGATAATAAGAATTGCTGCTTTGTAAAGACCAAAATTATATTTTAAGATACATACAAAACTAGCTTCAGCTGCTTGTTTTGCTGTCTTTGCTGTCAATGCTTTTGTTGCCATAGATTAATTTTTTTAAAAAGTCTTTCCCTTGAAGATTAGTTAGATTCAAACTATGTCAGGAGATGAGGTATTTCAGCTGGTAGAGAACACAAGGCAGAAAATGATTATAATTTTAAACAGAAGAAAGAATGGAACAGCAAGGCTTTCAACTTAAGAGAAAAGTCTGCCTGCTGCAAGCAAATCTTTTTAGAAATAATTGCCTATGATTAGTGTTTTAAAATCTGCAAAATCGCTGTCTCGCTATTGAGCAGAGACAATGATGAGTTGAAACAGGAATGTGTAAAGGACAGAAAAGCATTTGGCTCATTTTATTTCTATACTCACACCTGGACACATTTAAGCTCTGAGCGTCTCTTGGACCGTGCTGCCAGCAGGAGGGCTCTGCCCATCGCAGAGGCAGATCCAGTGGAGAATGAGCCAGAGCTGGGAGCTGCTAGACTGATTTTCTGGAAGGGAATCTCTTGGTGACTGTGTGAATCTTCTCTTCACCCGCCTCCGTGAAGCAGAATTTGCGGTGGCAGGATTCAGAGATCCCAATCACACTATAATCACTGCCTCATGTGCACACTAGGGCTTCCTGGGGGTTCACTGGGTCCCTGACAGAAAAACAGGGGTTGGGCTGAGGGTATCCCAGCCCAGCAACCTGCCTTTGACATTAGCTAGTAGCAGACATTCAGAGAACTGGTGTGTCAAACAATTTAAAAGATATCATTTCCTGTGAGCCTTTTTCAGCTTCTGGCAATCCACTGTTTTGAGCTTTTCTGAGCTAGAGTTTGCCTCAAGATCATGATGAATTAATGATGAGCTGATCTCCAGGAGTATTTATCACACTCTGAAAATATTCCTTCTATGGATCTTTCCACTGCTAAAACAAACCTCACACTTCTGCTCCATCACTGGCACATTTACCACCATCATTCCACTACTGCCGTTACCTGACATCCACCACAGAGCAACGTCCCAGCCTTCTCCACATGAGTTTTCAGATGTGCTCCTGTGGCTTAAGCAGATGGCTTAAGGCTGTCCCTACTTTTCCCCATTCAATGATATCCCACATCATTCATTCACTGTCAAATTGTCTGAAAAAATTCAGACTATGGGAATCCTGCAGAGTTAGTGGCATTTGGACTATTCCATGAATTTTGGTAATACAAAGGCTACATCATGAAGAAAAGGCAGCCTGACTCCATGTGCCTGAATGTATATGCCACACTGGGCAGTGCTAACAAGCATCTGCTGTTCCCTCACCTCAACTGTTGCACGGATGACGTTGCAAAACCCCTGGGCAGTTATTCCTTGTTATTATCCTGATACAGAGAAGAAACTGTGTGTAGTGTGGTATGGTAAGGGATCGAGAGAGAAAACGAGCCACAGCCAGCCTGCTGAGTCCATAAAGGTGTCCAAAGAGCAAGGCAGTGGCAGAGAGAAAACCACAGCTCTATCAGCTGCAATGTGGCTGTGCCTCTACAATCCACTTCCATGAGACTAGTTACTAAACAGGCACGGAGCAGGAAACTTATAAAAAGATTTTGACAAGTTATCTCATACTACTGTTAATAAGTAATTGATACTGTCCTAAACACACAGGAAAGCTGTAGTTAACAGTGGAAATTGCATTGTTTCCTAAATCTCTAATGGATATGAATGCAAGGGTATGAAACCACATTTTATTTATGCTTTTATTATATAGCAACTATAAGACAGTTTGGTAATCCCTTCTTTCCTTACTCTGTATGGAGTGTTGTCCAGCTGATTAGGTCAGATTTATTCACTTCACTCGTGTGTTTTATTGTTATTTTTAGTTCAGAATCAAAGCTGGAATTGTTAATTCCACCAAAGGAGTGCCAGAATTCATCTTACCATGACAACACTTGCTTTTATCCAAATAGCTCCTGAAAGGGAGAACTATTTTCTCCACAAAGGCAAACCTTGCATAGTACACATTTATGCAGGAGTTACACAATGAGTAATGGAGAGCTATTTCCACGGTTTTCACAACTAATGAAGAAAATGTACAGCATATCTGTACTGTGTTTGTTTGGCAAGGTTTTAGTAGCAGAGAAGGGCTACGGGGTGGTGGCTTCTGTGAGAAACTGCTAGACACTGCCCCCCTGTCTGAGTCAGAGTCAATGCCAGCCAGCTCCAAGACAGACCCGCCACTGGCCAAGGCTGAGCCCATCAGCAATGGTGGCAGTACCCCTGGGATAGCATTTAAGAAGAGGAAAAAACTTGTGCAACTGCAGCAGGAGAGAGAAACGAGAATATGTGAAAGAACTCTGCAGACACCAAGGTTAGTGAAGAAGGAAAAGGAGGATGCGTTCCAGGTGATGGAGCAGAGGTTCCCCTGCAGCCTGTGGTGAAGACCACGGTGACACAGGCTGTCGCCTGCAGCCAGTGGAGGTTAATGGTGGAGAAGATGTCCACCTGCAGGCTGTGGAGGACCCCACAACAGAACAGGGGGATGCCCAAAGGAGGCTGTGATCCTGTGGGAAGCCTACACTGGAACGGGCTTCTGGCAGGATCTGTGGAAAGAGAAACCTCTTCTGCTTTTGGCAGTAATTGCTGAGTGATCTCACTGTCCTTATCTTGACCCACGAGCTCTTCATTATATTTTATCTCCCCTGTCCAGCTCAGGAGGGGAGTGATAGAGAAGCTTTGATGGGAACAACGCATTCAGCCAGGGTCAGCTCACCACAATATCCCTGGCTAGAGGCAGATCTGCTCAGCAAAACTGAGCTGAGAAGTTGTGTTTCCAAGTCCTGAAGTGATGAATTGACCTCCCAAATTAAGTACACAAATAGTCAAATGGATGTCAGTGGAGCTCAGAGCACTTTTGTATCCCAGGCAGGGCTGCAGGCAGGTAGTAAAATCAGTCAGCGAGAAACATGTTTCCCAGCATCTTTCACAAAAGCAACTTAAGAGATTGCAAGCTTCCTCTCCCAAGATAAACATCTGTTTTCATAGCCTTAACTTCAGATATGAGGTATTTTGAAGTAATCAACAGCAGTTGGACAGGAAAATACCATTTCAGGGAGCTTTAAGTCTAAAAAAGATGATATCCCTCAGCTCAGGACAGTGAGCAGGAGCCCAGTGCAACTCAAACAGGGGGATGTGATGGGGTGTACCATACCACACTATCATACCCTCATGGACACTGGTACCCATATTGTACCTCTCTGAATCAAGAGAGAAGCCCTGTGACCTTTAAAAAATCTCCTCAGTTTGGTTCCTACTGCTTTCCTGGGGCTCAGGGAGATAAAAGTGTGAGCTGCAATAAAAATAAAACAATAAATGGTTTCATCTTTGAAGTAAGACACATGAAGATCATTAAAAGCAGGTGCCAGTGGTGAGACTTTTTTTTTTTCCACAGCAATATCACAATTCTTTTACAGTTAAGACAAAGATGTTAGGAAAAAAAAAAAGAAAGAAATAAAAAGAAAAAGAAAACAAAATAAAACAGGAATAACTTCCTTTTAATCTCAGGGACAAGACTTTCCTTGCAAACCAGGTGGCTGTTGGTTCTGACTTTCAGCAATTTGCAGAATACATTTTAGCATCATTGTACCATATCTGCACATACCATTTGAGAGGCTGGGACTTAAGTGTGCAGAGTCATCTGTTTTCCCAGAACTGCTCTTGTAGCAGAGACAGTTTGAAGGAAGACCATTTATTAAAAATAAATTGAAATGGCTGACCAAAAGGTTTCCTTGAAAAAAAAAGAGCATCTTTGGAAGCTTAGGTAGGATTTGTAGCTGGGGAAGAAATTCTCACCATGAACAGCAAGTCCCCTGCAAGTTTCACCACAACAGAGCAATGGGAAGAAACAAGACTTTGCAAACTCTTGTCAGTAATGTCTTCTCCCTGGTGTGGGTACTTTTGCAGTGTTTTTTTTCCTGAATCAAATAAGGCATGGTTACTCAATAAGCCCAGATGGGACAACACATATTTAAAACCTTCCCCATCACTGTCCTCTTCTTCAGTCTTATTTTAACCACGATGGACTTGCCATTTTACACGTCATCTGTCCCTTGAAGCACTGCCATCAACATCGTGGGCCTGAGGGACTGTGGAGACCAGAGGAGAACCAGGAGGTTTGCTGTGGGCTAAGAAGGCTGTGTCCTTTCCTGAGTTTACAACTGTGCAAATCCAACAGCAAGGGGAAGGCAGGACCAGTTATTTTGGACCATAGTGGCTCTGGCAATGCCTCTCCACAGTCCTGAGGGTCTTGGGCAGCTCCTGTGCACCGTCCACCAATTTGTCATCACAGAGAGAAGCATGAGTTCACTCTGCTATGCTGCCAGGTGTCATTGTACGTTAGTCACAGCTGCACTAATAAATCTGGAGGTTTTGTCTTCCGAGGTCGCACTAGCTCAAGCTTATGCTTGAGTCGTGCTTCATTGTTGTGATCATGGCACAGCACTCTTTATCATCTTCAGCAGGAAAAGAAACAACAAACAAAAAATCCAAAAAACAAATATCCCTATGGAAAAAAAACCAGTTCCCTTTCACATAATCCTTAATTTTCTATATAGAGAAAGTATCAGAAAACCAGCCAGAATTGATAATATTCAAGCCTCATGATTTTAAGTTGCAGCTGCTGATTTTGACTCCCATTTTTTCAAATACTTTGCATGAGCAGGTGCCATAAACTCACTTTCATAAAAATAACATGAAAAATATCAGAAACACAAAGACAAGCCATATCCGAAATTCAGCCAAGAGATCTGTCTTCATCAGGCTTCCAGTACTTTAGATCTGCAATGTTTCTGAATGGCTAAAAAGAACTGAATGGCTGTCGATAAATTACCCTTAAAGCACTCTAAAATGTCAACACTCGCCAGTGAAGAAACTAAATTCAATCTAATAATGTAATCTGAACTAACAATGCAGGTTAATGACCTTCTACTTCACTGTCTAATGGGGCACACATCTTACAAGAATAAATGGATTGTAGAAGATAACTACATACATTGGAATTTTATAAATAAATTATTATAATGCTAATTGGGACTAAATTACCATGTTTTAAAGTCATCTAGTAATTAAACTTTGTAGTGGCTCAGTGCCTAGTTCTCTCCTGTTGTGGAAAGATATTTTCTCTGATTACAGTACTGGCAAAACATTACTGACATAATTTCTGCCTAACTGTTTTGATCCCCAAAACAAATTCCCTCCAAATCCATTACCTTACATTGAAAATATCTAGAGGATTGAAGGAAGAGATTGAATGCTAACCCTGTAAGTCTTCACAGAGAGAGATGAATTATGCTGCTTTAATACAGCATTAAGATGTCCATTATAACATCATTCTTTCAAACACTTATCCTGTGTGGAATTTAAAATACAAAAGTGGGTCCTATTTCTTATGTAGCACTAATGCAGCACTGCTGGTGGCATAGGAGGGTCAGGGAAGGTGCAGGCAGGTACAGTGCTGGGTGTTTGGGCTCTGATGTCCAGCTCCACTCTGCCTTCACAACGTTAGGTCCCAGCTGGCTCGTATTTCTCCCAGAGTTCAGGAAAGCTCACATCCAGCAACTGCACTTTGAACAGGAGCAGCTGTGAAGCCTGGCTTTAATGTCTGGATAATATCACAGATTCAGTCACTTTGGTTACTTTGATGAGATCTGCTTGCTCTTTTATCCTTTAGAGACCGCATTAAAAAGGCCACTATGCAAAGCAAGATGTACAGCTCAGCCTGGGATCTGATGCTCTCTACCAGTACAGAATTTATTCTGTTTAATCGATAGGAAAGGATTCAGAGTTTATAAAACAAAGCATTAGCAAAACCTAAGCCACATGAAAATATTACTACCTCTGACACCTAGATCATCTCCAAATATCCACAGGAGCACTGTTCTCACCGTGGCAGACCTGACATCCCTCACACTACAAGACATTTTCCACAGAGTTGTCTTTTCAGTGCTGGAGCCTCTGCTGAAGCTCTGCACACAGCAACGAGCTCTGGAGAAAGTCCCCTCTGTTTTGTAAAGGCAAACATGACAAGCCCAGAGAAAGCACAGGAGTAGTTTAAAATCTTTTTACTCCTAAATACAGCATTAAGAGGCAAAGGAAACACTGAGCTTTTTGAGCCGCCCTTTGTGTACAAAGGGAAGGGGACAGGGAGAGAATATCCTTCACTCTGAAAGTGCCTAAGTGGGATCACAACTTCATCTGGGAACACGCACAGGGACAAAGCAAAGGCTGCTCGACTATTGACAATTTACAGGTGCAGATGTGAGCCTGGAGGAACAATTAATCCAGTCGCACAACAAGCTGTGATCAGGTTATTTTTCCTCCAATTAACACAAGCTACCTCAAAATGTAAATTTTGTTAGTTTTTCTTCAAGTTCATTTTGAATCTAGGAAACCAAATCAATTACTGACTTTTGAAGCCTGAGTTTCTCCCAGGGCTGCAGGTCCCTCAGCGCAGCCCCCTGCTCCTGCAGCGGTGTGGGGTGCCCAGTAGCTCCTGCCATGGGTCTGCTTCCCTCACCACTGCCTTGAGGAATGCAGAGCTGCCAGCAGACTGACCAGCAATCATAATGAGATGTAAACCTTAAACCCACAGTGACAGTATTGCATCTCTTTGGTTCTGCAGGTCAACTGATGTGTTTAGCCTGAATTGCTCACTAACTTGCCTTGAGCAAGCCTTTTTTTCTTCATTTCCTTGCCATATTTTCTCTCACCTCAATTCCTAAGTCTTTAGACAACTGGGAATAGATCAGAAAAGCATCAAACAGCACAAAGATTTATTTTATCGGTTTTCTCTTCGGTGTTTAGTACCTCGTGAAGCTGCAAGCTTGATAAATGTCAGAGGATTTATTTGGTAAAAGCGTCCAGAAGCTTGGAGTCTTATCTGGATTTCTGGAGTATGCAAAATTGGCTTGACAGTCTCAGGAGAGTAATCTCATATGGGATTTTCTAATCCTTCTGTTGGCAAGTCCAGCCTGAAAATGAATAGAGGTGGAAAGCTATTCACCCAAAGCTATTTAAATCTTGAAAGCTTCAGTATCTACCAGTGTGGCTATCTCTGGGAACAACCTCCTGCTGCAGCCACAAAACATTCACAGCACTTCATGCGCAAACACAACTCTTTCAAAAACAAGATTACAACTGGTTTGTTGCCCACCTCCACACAGGTGTGTCTGCTTTTCCACTGGTGTATAAGGGGTTGCTGGGAATGGGGCACTGGGAAGGATGCTTTGCTCTGCACAGAAAATTTTTTCCAGGAGCAAGGTGCTCTTGTGGTTACTGACTTGGCTCTATTTCTGGCTTCACATTTACTCACACCCATTTGTTCTGAAAATGAGACATTTTCCTTTAGTTAAAATAACACCTTTCCCTTGACAGTGAATAAGCAGAGGTTTTATGGAGGTTCTACAAGGCAGAAGGAAGCATTAGGCATCCATTTGTTAGTCATTAGTTATTTGGAGTTAAGTGGTTAAAAAAGTCGTCTTCTCTTGCCAGGATACAATTTGACTCTTTTGAAATAATTAGCAAATTGTTATCTCCAAAAAGGTGTAGTTGCAATTAAGTGAGGTTATTTTTCTCTTACATTCTACTAACCGCTGCCTTTCAGTCACAAATGGATACAACTGCCTTGGATATCAAAGTTGTACTGCAACATGAGGCCCTGAATCATGCAAGCAGGAAAAGCATTCAAATGCTTATCTTAATTGTTCCTGCATAGCTCCCTGCTCAGTAGAAACTGTCAAGCCCTTCTTCTCCTCTTCCCACCCAGGGATAAATAACTTGCAAATCAATAGTAATTCCAGACTGTAGTTTTAGTTAACAACCTATTTTATTAAATCAGAGGACCTAGCATTGGAGCTGCTCTCTCTTTTTTTTTAATATAAATTATGAAACTCTTTTCTTTTTGGCTTGGGTTTTCAAATTAAAATGGATATGCATGTCTTGTCCTCAGAGGTTAAACACAAGCCTTCACATTACAGCTTCTGCCAAGCTGCACAAGTGAGTCAGCAAAGTAACAGAGGGGAGAGCTCTCCCAAGCCTACCAGCAAGGAACTGAAGTCTCAGGGGACAGGGGCTGCTCTCTCTAAAGCCCTACAATTCTGGGGCTTGAATTTGCACCTAAAACCCATTCAGAGCTGGGTTTCAGTAATCTGTAGGAAATTAGTAATTTTAAAAGAATAATCCACAGAAAACCAAAGAGGAAAAAATGAGAGTCTGGGAAGGTGCAGTACCATGTAATGGATGAGGAGACCTCCACATAATCCTACATGGGAGGGGGCTGGAGTTTTATCCTTTTTTGTCTCGAGGTCCTCAACACGATGAAGCTCTGGTGTCTGGTACAGAACTGCTATAAACTAGTTAAGATGATCACAGGCAAGGAGTTAAGAAATCTCTCTCTACCTCTTCCATTTCCTGTTCTTACTACTGTAAAAAAGGAACCAAGTAGCTGAGTAATTCAGGTAGTTGGATAATTCATCTACCCGAATTTCCCCAAACAGATAGCATTGAAACTTTTGCCACTGCTCACTGAGACTAGCTCCCTTAAGCTGTGTTTGTTCACAGCCATTGTACAGTGTCTTTTGTGTAATCATGGCAGTATTTTTCTCTGAAGGAGGAAGTAAAACTTTGACACTGTCAGAGATAGTTCCTGAAGATGAAATAAGTCAGCTTTCATACTACTGAATTTATGCTCCATGGCTGTGCTGGCATATTGGAGTAATGGGGCTTCAAGAGAATGTCAGTATTTTACTTGACTGGAGGTTCATAACTTCACACACTGAGTTTCAGGGTCTGTTCTTGCTGTAATTATAATTGGCAGGGGGGAAACGCTTTACAGATGACCCTCCTCCCCAAGTGGCATTCCCACAAATAGACCTGAGCTCAGTGTAGTTTGCAGCACTTAAGCAGAGCTCTGGACTGTATCACAAAGTCTCCTTTAATAGGTTCGCCTCAGCAGATGTAAAGTCCTATTGAATCTTAAAGGAAAGATCATTTGAAAGGCCTATAGACATTTCACTGATTGCCTGTCACTGAAAGGCAGCAAGTAAAAGATTTGAGGGAAAGGGTCCCTAGGAGTTTCAAATCTGTAAATCTGACAGGCTTCATAGCCCTTGTATATTTAAAATCAGGCTAGTTTAAAGAATTTCTCTTAAAACGACACTGTGCATATTATGCATTAGCATCCTCTGCTATGCTGCTGTAGCATAGTACCCTGTACTTTTTTTCATGACAGAATCTATTCATTTAATCTGCTCCCCTCTGATTTAGAGCTCGATAACATATGGCAAGTCATCAAACAGAAATTATCGCTAATAGATAACTGCCAATCAATTTCCATTATGTCCAACAAGATGTGTCTGAGCTGTTTTTTTTTCACAAGACACATTGATTTGCAGAGCTGATTTCCCTGTCATTTCAAACATCTCTATGGGATATTTCTATTGAGCTTGCTGTATACATTTACTGCAATGAACCAGATGCTTATTTTCTCTCTGGCCTAAAGATTATTTATTTTGCTTTTTCAGTTAATCTGAAGGCCATCTATCAAAAAACCCGATTTGTTACATAAGAAAAGTCAAATCCCAAAGGATAAACAGAGGAGGATGACAGATATTTAGTACCGAAATGGCTTGAGGTGACATAATTTCATAGCTTTGTATTCAAGCTGCAAGACATTTCTGTGAGGCATGAGATTATTTGCTTGCTGGAGTATGGTCAGGGCAAACATGGCCGTGCGTTGTGGATGTTTTCTCACCTGCTGCGAGAATGCTCCAGAAAAGTGGGGAGATGCTGCCAGTTACCTGTCCCTTCCTATGGGACTGAGTCCACACAAAACACTCCTTGGAGTAAAGGTGATCACGTGCAAGGCATCTAAACGGCTTTCTAACTAGGAATGGCTCTTGCCCTGTTTCTTGGGTGCACAGTAGGTGCTGAAAAAAAGGGAGAATAGTCATAATGTCCTTACGTAGTCACAGGAAGAAGTAAATAGAGGAATACTCTGTAAATAGCGTTTGGGACAAAAAAAAAAAGCACATGGGGTGTCTACCTTCCCCCAACATATTTCAGACAGTGCTTCAGTACCTTGAGGGTGAACATGAAACAAGGCAGCACGAGCTGCCATTATTGCTTGTGCTACCAGGACACTGTGTTTGGCTTTGGAGAGTTATCCAGGGAAGTGGCCCATCAGATGTTTAAACAATTCAGGCGTGCTGCCATGACAGCCACGTCTCTGCGCTACTTGAGATGGGTGGGTCAGGGAATGAGTGAAGGCTATGTTAGCAAGACCTTGGACTGTGCAAACTCCATCCAAAGTGTAAGATTTTGCCCACAAAATGGATTTGGTCATCCTCTCCAAGTAAACCTTATCTGTATGTTATTAATGTAACACTATCTCAGTGTCCTTCTAAAATCTACTAACAGCATTTGACTCAGTGACTCTCCTAGGGAAGTGAATTTCAGTCTGACTAGTTTTTAATTCTTTGAAACCTGCAAGCTATTACTTTAATCAAATGAACCATTATTCCTCAGTTCTTGGACTTAAAAGAGAAGACTGATCAGTTTTTCACCCTGTCCATCAACCTTACAAAGAAAATTACTGCAGAATTTCAATTAGAGGCAGCCACACTGCTTGGGACCTTCCAGTATGAGACTAGGGAAAACCAAAGTAAATATGTAACATAGGGATATACCAGCTGGGTGGGATCCTCCGTCAGTGAAACCGGCAGAAGCAAAACCATATCTGTGAATAGTGCTGCTGCTTTCATTTCTACCATATTCTTTTCTTCTGTCCATCCAAGATTCTCCAGTGAAATCTCCCACACCAGCAAAATTACTTCCAAAATACAAACATCAATGCAAAGGCTAGACATGACTGAGAAACCAGACCCAAGAATGCAGTGGGAGACTACGTAAGAAGATAATTAAAAAGGGAACTGAAGCAGTGGGCAGTAGATGAACGTACATTGGACAACCATGATGTAATCTGAGAGTATAGGGCAGATCTCTGCTCTCAGAGGCTCATGCCAGGAGGATTATCACATGCCTCTTTACCTAAACATCTGGATTGTATGTCCAACAGGTAACTCATCACGCAGTTTACTTCTTAAGTTAATTTGGAAAGCACCTTTATTATGCAACAGACAAATCTTAAAATGTGTGCCCAACGAAGTCTGGAATCATTTTTAGGACTAAATCACATATACAGAGAGAATTTCTGACAAAAAATCAAGACCCAGAAACACCAATAGTATCTCTTCAGTGTTAGTTCTCAGAGATCAGGAAAAGATGAGAAATTATCTGAAAAAAATAAATTCTCTGTTCCATTTCTATAAGTGGCATAGGTTTATCATGGAATCATAGAATGTTCAGGGTTGGAAGGGACCTCGAAAGATCATCTAGTCAAACCCCCCTGCCAGAGCAGGATCCCCTAGGGCAGCCACGCAGGAACACAGCCAGGTTGGGTTTGAAAGTCTCCAGAGAAAGAGACTCCACAACCTCTCTGGGCAGCCTGTGCCAGTGCTCTGTCACTCTCACAATAAAGAAGTTTCTCTTCATGTTGACATGGAACTTCCTATATTCTAACATACCCATCATTTCTTGTTCTACTGCTGGGCACCACTGAGAAAAGATTGTCTCCTTCCCCTTGACACCCACCCCTCAGTTATTTGTTTACATTAATAAGATCCCCTCTCAGCTGTCTCCTTTCAAGGCTAAACAGCCCCAGTTCTCTCAATATCTCTTCATAGGGGAGATGATCAAGTTCCTTAATCATTCTCTCTGTTGGAGTCTCTCCAGTAGGTCCCTGTCCCTCTTGAGAGAGACTTATATGTGTATATGTATATACATATACATGGATCTCAGCATTGGAAAAACCTGTAAGTGTTACGGGAAGAAAGATTGTGGTAGAAGAAAATTGGAAATGAAGTTACTACTTAGGACAGTAAAAGAGTTGAAGTATTAAATGGGGACTTCATAAATGTCCCTGCACAGGGATGCACTGAAAATATTACATCTAAAATAATGCTAGCTGTGTCTCTGCTAATGTAAATAAACCTAGGATAAGGCAGGTGCTTAGTTTAAAAAGTATTGCCAAACGGTAAAGTCACTAGGAAGAAAATTGGAATTAAATTAAAGTAATAAATGTGCTGTTAGGAAAAAAAATCCTTGCAGTCTAGTGTACTCCTCCATAAGAATGACAGGAAAGCAAAATTAGAAGACAGGTTTATAATAGCATAGGCTGAGACTGCAGTCTTAATGAACACCCCTTTGGGACCTTGTTCCCCACACATGATCAAAAGTGATTAAATTACATAAAAAGCAAATCCTAGGGTGAAACACATTCCTCTTTTCCAGAGGCCCAACGTGAGATAGAAAGTACAAGAAAGACCTGAAACCAATTTCTGTAGGAGGTCTAAAAGTCTGTGAGTAAGAATGGAATGGAGATGAAAGACATTTGTCAAAGTTTAAGGCTGGGCTGGCCACTAAACTTTGACAGACACTTCTCTGTGATTCCCCCAGTACCCTCCCAGGGGAAGATAACAGGGGAACCAGGGAGACAGACTGTGAAGTTCAAAAAAAAACCAAACCACAAACAAAAAAAAACCCTCAGGATAATTTAATAAAAGAAAATACTAGCATTAATAATGAAGCTGTCAAAATATATACAGATATATACAAGTATACAAATATGCTCAAAGATACAAGAGAATATGCTAATAGAGGACCCATGCCTTCCAAATGACAACTAGGTCATGAGCAGAAGATAAAGTCCCAGACCAGAATCAGCAGAGATGGGAACACCCAAACCCAGAGTTCCAACAATAGCCAAAAAAAAACCCAGACAGAAAAGGAGCTGTACCATTCCTACCTGAGGAAGAGAGGAGGCAGGCAGCAGAAGACAACCCGTCTCAATGAACAGTGCTCGTCTGCAGTGTGGAAACAGGAACACCAGCAGCACAAGGAGAGCTGGTAAACAGGCAATGACAACCCTCCCAACACAGCAGTAGAAAAAAACCCAGGACTCTTCTGAGGGGCCCTTATATACTGAGTGCCATGGGCAGGAGCACTGTGATTGGTCCTTTTGGGTCACCTGACCCATCCTCTCCTCCTGACAGGCACAGCTGTCCCCACCTCCACTATGGTGACTGTCCCCTGTGCCAGGCCAGCCTTAAATTTGGACAATGTTCCTCTGAGTGGATGTTGCTTTTTCGGTAATTTTCTCTCATGCGCTTTGAATGGTCAATGAAAACACTTAGGATACTCCATAACTGAGTAGCTTTGGGGGAACTGAGATAAGGATTTATTTCTGGGCATACACAAAGACATGTTGGTATTTCTGTAGTAATTGGCAAGGTTTGGATAGAGGTTTGGGTGTTCCTTTTTTTTAGGAAAATGTTCTGAACAGCCTAAATATCTGCTTGGCCTGCACATTCAAAAGAAACACATCTCTGAATGTGAAAACAGACAGTTGTAAAATTTCCTCAGTTTAGCAGAAAGTTCATTTTAATTATCTCTTCTTACCTCTACCAAATAAAACACATCAAAAACAATGCAGTCGTAAATTCTTTTTTCATAGACATGCATACAGAAAGATGCTGTTCATGGTGCTCTTCACTCTCAACTGATCAATTTTGGTTCAGTCATAGAGTCATACGGCTACCAGCTTGGAAGAGACCTCAAGAATCATCTGGTCCAACATTTCTTGGAGAAGCAGGGTCTAGATACAATGGCCCAATACCCTGTCCAGCTGACAACTGGTTGGGGGAACTATATTTTCTTTTTGCTTTGTACTAGCTTGAGAACTACTGTGGGACAAAAGTGTGGGAGCCTACAAAAAAAAAGCAGAGGTGCCCTTGAGATGAAAACAATTGTCTCACTCTCCAGTTCACTTCCCTAGGTGACAGTGTTAGGTGGCACATTTGCAATGGTCAATGAAAAGCTGGACATCTGGCTGCCTCACAGACAGGCCCGGGAACAAGCAAAGAACGAGATCGGGTTTTGACTTATGATTTACTAGATCTGATTTTAAATCTTATGTGATTTCCCAGATACAAAGTTGTGGTGTCAGCTTTAATTCCAGAACCGTGGTTAGGCTGTGATTTCTGCATTAAAATAGGACCAGACATACTTTGCTTCATAATATTTAACCAGAGATTGAACACAGCCCTTTGAGGACAAGGATATATTGATTCTGGTAAGCTTTTTACTGTCTTGTTTTGAATATTTTCCAAGAATCAGGCTTCTGGGAGGAGAAAGAGATCCAACATCCCAGCAAGCATCTCCCCTATGGATCTCAAACCACATACACAGCTACTTTCTTGTGTTGCATTTCACACAAAAACAAACAATGGGTTATTCTTGTCATTGTGACTGAGTTACCTGAAGGAAAGGCAGCAGATATCTCCCCTGTTCATTAGCATTTTTCTCACGGTAAGGTGCCGGGCACTGGCTACGTCTTAATCTAACAGACATGCCTCATTGCTCATTTGATTTGGGGACAGCATCTGTTCATATGATGGTTCTCTTCACTGCAGTGATTTTTATTTTATAGAAGATTACTTGGAGGGCCCATATAAGTGGGATGTTTTTAAATCACAATTGCAATGAATCACATCTTTTGCTTTCTGAGGTTTAACACACCAGAATCTTTTTTTTTTCCTCTTGTAAAATAGACTCTGTGTTCCTGTGGTCACCTGTGCAGACCTCATCCATTTGAGTTCTTCTCTCCTCGTTGGCACCTGGGATGCTCCAGATAAGAGTCCTTAAAGGCTTCTCTGCTAAGCCTCTCTGAAACACTTGGGAAAAGGTTTTGGGAAAACCTTGCCTGATAGGACTGCATTTGAATTTTTAGAGGCACATCTCATTGCTGGCTTATAGACATCCTGCGATTAAGAGAGCCAGGCCTTCCTCTTTCTCTCTCATTTCCAGCTGGTGACCTCCCCAATGGGTCCATCAAAACAAGAAATACTTTTCACTAGTCCCTGTATACATGACCTTGCAATCTGGGCAATTACATTTCATCTCATTTTATTGTTCTAGCCTGTTTGTTCCAAAATACCAATTCAGGCTTGCTCCACACTGGCAAAGCTTTTCATCTGTGTTTCACCATCACAGACCCACTCTTCCTGCCAACAGCGTTACAGAAAGTATCAATAGGATCAGTCCTCAGAATGATTCCTGTAAAAGTTTCAACCCAATTAGCTCCCCTTTCAGCACTATTTATCTCATCAGTTTCTTTACCCACCTGCAATTCATCTATTCTCTGGCTTGCCTACTCATGTCCCACACTGCCTTGACCCCAGCACTTTGCTGCAGATTAGTTTTACTGCATTTCTCTTGCCTAAAAAAAATCTGGTTGGACAGAGAGATCCCACTAGTCTGCAATACTCATCTCTAGTAAACCTGAGTTACCTTTTTGTATTATTTTCCCATTTATCTCCACATCCTTTAATTATTCTTTCCTTCAGATTTGACCTCATACTCTCCACACCTTCAAGGTCAGAGTAACACCCTGCTGCCTGCTCCCCTCTCCCTGCCCCACCCTCTTTTGGACACCGTGTGTATCAGTAGCTGCCTGTTTGGCACTAAAACACTCTCTTCCTTTAAAAGTCCGTGAGCGTGTATTTTGTGCCAAAATCTGTCTTTTCTTTGAGAGAGTGCCAGATATCCCAAAGCTCAGTCATACTGAGCTCTTCTGAATTCTTGTTTCCACCTCAGATGTAATGATTCCCATTTGCTACATGCTCGTTCTCTGCAGGAGCCCTAACCTTGCTTCCATATTTTGCATGTTGCAAAGAATTAAGTCAAAGTAGACACTATAATTGAGGCCATATCCCAGCTACCTCTAAACTTGTCCTTGTTGTGTCATAACCTCTGTCTTCATTCCTTGCTATCTTTTTATTCACAGGAATTTTTTATTTACAAGAATCTATTTTACTTTAATGTAAGAAAAACATTGTCAGATTCTTAGGAAAATAACATAGATTCTAAAATATTTTAACAGTCTGTGAATATGCGTTAACCCAGTACAGTCATCTAAATTAATAATTATTATTTCCCAGCACTTATGAATTTCAATGATAAGAACAGTTTGAGATATTAAATATCCTTCTTTTAATTTATATAAAGATACAAAATCTCTCCTCCAGGGGGGCAGAAGATCTTATTAGCCAGTATTTATAGAAATTCTAGATAGGAATGTTACCCCTTGGAACTGGCCTAATCCTGAGAGGGATTTAGGGGCTGAAGAAGCTTTCAGACGCATCCTGCGTGTGCCATCAGTCAGACTCGGCTCTGCAGACACCGTTTGGCCTATTAATTACCTCAGTCTCAATAATCAGAAGCACTTATAAAATAATAATGTGTTGCTCAAGAAAGCTGATATGTTTTAACCATATGTGTGCCAGCCCACCAATGTATCACCATTTCTCGGTAGAGCCATAACTATTGCAGCTTATCCAACACTAATTTGTCAGTGATCCTTTTCTTTTAAATTCAGTTTTGAGTCATTTTGTACTTGACAGAAGAAGAACAGAGGCATCTAAAACTGAAAGGCCCACACCATGCTTTATTCGTAACCAGCACACAGAAAAAGGCCGATTCCTCACACCCAATTTCAGTCAAATTCGGTTTATAAATAAAGAGTGGCCAAACGGGAGAATTGAGCAGGGGAGAGGGTTTCAAGCGAGGTGAAGGAGCAGCATCTCCCCTGAGGGCTGAGATTGCATCTGCTCCTTCTGGCAAATATCTGACAACTGACAAACCCTGGGAAAATAGAGCTGACAGTAAGAAAGGGTGAACGCAGCTTGTTAAGCAGAAGACCAACTGACACTGCTGTAATTTGCCAGCATCTATTTAAAGAAGGAGTTACAAGGACTTTGCACAGTCCTTGACAGGGGAGTCTGGGAGACTGTCGTTCCTGGGTTTCCCTTCTGTTCTTTCTAGGAACGCAGTTTCCAAATGTTGAAATTGCATTAAATTAAGGATATAGAAAGGGGGCAGGGATTAAGCACTGTGAGATAGAGCTAGAGGTGGAGAAAGAATGTCTTGAAGTGTGCTGTTGGGGAAAGAGCACAGAGGAAAAATATGGGAGCACGTTAGGAAATCAAGGCCTGATGTTCCACAAATAACCTTCCCTTTCCGCTGATATCCAATCGCAGAAGCTCTTCCTGACATTTGTTAGGGGTGCAACCTTCTGTGGCTAAAAGGGATTTTTTTCACCTTCCTCTTCTCCCCAAAATTAACCTTTTATTATTTTTGCCCTTTTTTCCCTGTGAAATAAAAGAGAGTTTTGCACCCATGGCAATAGTGTCTTGCATCCACTGTTCCTAGGACAAGTAGATAACCTGTCCACATCTACGCTTGAGCCTCTTTTCCATTAACTCATGAAAGAGCAGAACTTATGATTCTATGATTCTATGATCTCAGCTTAGACAGGTTCCTATTCCATTGAAGCAAGCTGGTGTCAGGAGCCAGGCTCCTGGGTGCCGGGTGTTAACACTCAGCAGCTGTGAAGGCAGTGGCAGCACTCACTGTTCCATGCATGTAGAATAGCAGGTTCTTCTATTTTACATTTTCGTGTTGCTGAGTGCAACTTCATCTTAAAAACAAAGAGAATACCAGGATGGAAAGGGGAAGATGTTGAATTGCATAGGTCTGAGTACCCCTAAGAATACAGTCTTAAATAGCTGGATTATGTCATGTTTTAGTCACATCGGAATTTATACTAATCCTGAAGCTGTTCTGCAAAGTACTATATCATATGCCCATGATCTGAAAGAAATTGTTTTAATTTTCTGTGTTAAGAAGTCATATTTTCTTCTTCCCTGACTTGGGCTTTGCAGGTGTTTGTTTTACAGCCAAAGAGTTTAGAAAAGATGAGAACCAGTCTATTTTCCCCTTCTTTTCTTCCTTTCCTGCCTGCCTCCCACTGAGCTACTCAAAAAAATAAATTCACTTGTAGCAAATCCAGCCCTTGGTTTGGGCAATTTTTTTTTCCTCCTGTTTCCCCATATTATTGGCAGCAAGGACAGTATTTTGACTTTTAAGCTCTCTCTGCAATGAAACACGAGGTGAAGTACCCCAGAACAGGGGTGGGAACTGGCCCCAGGCCATGCAAACACAGACTTGGCCATCCAGGCACGTACCTGTGAGACAAGAAGTTACCACACATCAGCTGAATCAGTATAGGTCAGCTGAAAGTTTATAATTCCCTCCAAATTTCGAATTATGTACAAGGTTTTGAACTCTTTCTATGCTCACTCCCCGAAAAAGACTCTCATATTTTTTTGTATAACAGCAAAAATTAGGCTGGGATTTTATAAATACTGGGAAGAAAAGTCCATGGTTGTTTTATTCAATATGATGGCATTGAAAGTGTTTAAACTAATGTTTATCTCTGCAACTCTAAAATTGCTGGAAGTGGGATCAAAGTTCAAAATTATAAACTCTAGTGAGGAGAGATCCTTGTCATATGTTTGTAAAACACCTAGCAAAACGGAGGACTAATCCTGCTTAATCCCCTAAAATTTACTATAAAAAGAAATACTTCATTTTTAAGCAAATATAAATCTGCACATGTAGAATATGAAGTGTCCAGTCCTACCAGTTGTGGAATACTACAAATTTCATATCACATTGCTTAAAAATCATACTGTTGCAAGACTAAGCTCTAATTCATCTTATATTCTTATTTATTGAAAATAAATCATATATAGACCCTCCACAGGGTTCTTAAGGTGCTAATTATTAATTTTAGCCATATATTTCTGAACAAGATAAGCACTGCCTCCCATTTTACAGATAGAAAATCTGAGAAAGGGATGTGAAATGCATTTCCCTGAATTACAAAAGGAGACTTTGCTGAAAAGCAATGTGAATGCAGGGATTAGACGGTTGCTGTGAATGACAGAGCAGGGACAAATTTTTAAACTTGCTATAGTAAATGTAATGACTACATTTTTTGCATGTGAATTCCTTCCCACTGGCTCATTATTTCTACAGCTGATGAGCTCGGACACTTCCCTGTGCCTGTGGTGAGCTGCTTTCAAACCTTGATCACACCCAGGTTTCATCAGTTCTGATTGGCAAAATGTGACACTTGTCTTCAAAGCCCAGCCTTAGGGTAAAGGGGTTTGCATTTATTACCTCCAGGCCAAAACTGACAAATCAAAGCTCTACAATATGTTGGAAGAAGGGAGGAATGGATCTGATATTTCCACACAACTCCACATGCTAACTCCCCTTGTGCCTCACTTTACTCCTACTAGTCTTAATTTTGCCAGATGTTCCTTGCCCTGGAAGGTAAGGGACCTCCTTTGTCCTCTCCTGCCGCCGGGACTCACTGTTAAGTCACTGTGGTTCCCCATGGCTCATGGTTTTCCCACACCATCTATTTTCTCCTGCTCCCCACCTTTTTACTTGTTATTTTACTTTGTAGATAGTTGCTCATTCATTGATTCAAGGCCATTAATAGAACACTGATCAAATAAAAAGACCCCAGGCATAAACATGACAAGACAGAAAAGAAAAATAAAAAATAAAAAGGGCTATACAAACATTC
Organism: Trogon surrucura; assembly: GCA_020746105.1. Taxonomy (NCBI): domain Eukaryota; kingdom Metazoa; phylum Chordata; class Aves; order Trogoniformes; family Trogonidae; genus Trogon; species Trogon surrucura. The sequence goes on along the minus strand of CM036621.1, from coordinate 11,654,612 downwards.
TCTAAAATCATATTATTCCAGTGGTACTGTACAGTTAGTTTTTGACCTTAAGCAAAGGAAAGTTGATGACTTTAATAGAGTTTCCCATAAAGGTTTGTCTTTCTCTTTCCTCCTGAAAAAAAAAAAAAAAACAAAACCCCAAAAAAACCCCAATCCTGTTAATACCTTTTTTCATTCTTTCTTTTTAAGCAAGACATTCTCTCCTGCCCTATCAGAGCAATCAAACCTGTGATTCACAGGGCTGGCTTCAAGCTACTAGCCTGAGCACTAAACAGCACTTAAAGGAAATTAGTCTGAATTTCATTTCATAGAAAGGGCATATTTTCACTTTTTTTTTTTTAAATTACAGAAGGAAAAGTAGAAAGTAAGGGGAGCAGAGAGAGATGAAGAAGGGTGGGGCTCATTATGAAACTGCAGGGCAAAATTGGTTCAGAAATGCTTCAGAGCTCAGCATTAACTTTGTTCCTTTGCAGTAAATATGCTAGTGAGCAATAATATATGTGTAAGTACTGCCAGGGGGGTTGTAGGTTGGTAGACACAGGGGTTTATTTAATGTCTCCCTCTACGTGCATATTGTAGTTGATATTAAAAAATGGATATTAGAGCTTTCTTTGGACTATTCTATTTATTATTTGTGCTGTGATGGAGAATGAAATTCCGCATCCTGTGTTTTATGGGTGGTTAAGCTAGATAATCTAATCATCCCTTCTAGCCCTACACTCTAAGCAGCTGGAGTTTGCAATAAGGATTGGAAGGCTCCATTTTATCAAATACCAGAGCAAGTCACCATTATTACTTCTTGCTTTGTAAGAAGGTGTCAAGAAGAGGGTCCTGTTGAGTTGAATGATCTACAAACACAAAGTCAAGGTATGGTCTCTTCTGAGACACGTTCACAGCTTAATGTGAGAGAAACAGGCCAGAAGGGAGGGAGGGGACAAAATAATATCCTCTCTGATGCCAGTCAGTGTGATAAACCCAGATAACCGGCTTCATAAAAGTCCTTTCCCTGAAGTTGTAGCCATTCACCAGACACTTGACTCTTCAAAAGACCCAGGATGGCTGTTGTGTGCCCCAAAGTCTACACCTGGACTTTGGGAGAAAGGGACCACACCAACAACAAGGTTGGGTGGACAGGAGAGGGACTCTGCAGAGCCACCCAGGAGTCTTTGCCCCTCGGGGATCTACTGGCCAAAGCTCACCTCATCTTTTCCTCAGATGTCCAAGGATGGGAGATGTAGCCATCCCACTGTCTCATCCTGTCCTACAGAAGGGCTGGCTGGAGAAGTTCAACCATAGCATAGAGGGGCTCGTCTGTGGTCAGGGACAGACATATAAAATGAGACATATCTCAAAGGTTGGTTGTTAAACTGTGTTTGATTTGAGGTCTGCAGATTGCCTTTTAGCTTATGTTGTCCAAGCCCAAAGGAAATGGACGGGTTTAAACTTGGTTAAATGACTGGTACAATGAGTGAAAATATTGCATGCCAACAAAATCTTTGGAGACAGGTGAAGTTCCCCAAAAAGGCAAGTGAACACTGCTCAGAAGCAACAGTAGCCTTTACTGGGGCTTTAATGTGTGCTATCTAGCTCTTCCTAATGAATCTGTGATGTTGCCAGATGATTTGAGTTTTTGCTGTGCTTCAATTCAAGTCTGTTTATGACTGTGAAGGACTCAAAAATGAGATTCAAACACTGCCAGACTCTTAATTTGGGGATTTCAGATCCTCACTTACAGTTTGTGTCCCTTATACCATTTGGGGCCTGTGATGGACAGCTGAGAGCCATAATATGTCTCCTGTCCTGCAGCTTTGCCCGCAGCCCTTCCCAGCCTTTGTTTCAGTCCTACCACCTAGGAAAAACATTATCTGTTGTGTGCTGTGCTATTCATGTCTAAGTGGTGACCTTTTAGAGGAGTTAATAATTTTACTGAAGGAAGAAAAAAGAAGGGAAAAATGTTTTTTATTATCTGATTCTATCATTTAAAAAGTTTCACAAATGGAGATTGTATGTGCCATGTTATTAACACTTGGGAAGATGGGGAATGGATGATATTTGAACAGGCTTTTACTCTTTTCTCTACAGTGGCAATGAACCCAAATTCCAGATTCTCATACTACTAAAGGTCAACCAACTTTAGCAAAAAAACCACGGGGATGGCCATATTGTCTGACACCTTCTAGCATACAAGCCCTTAGGAAAAAGTAAAACTGTGCAAATAGATACGCTGTTTCCCCTAAATTGCCTGTGGCCTGCCTATTTAGTAAGTCCAAAAAACTCTCTTTTCCAAGTATTTTTCTAGCCTTCCTTTAAACCCATGTAAGACTGCATCCAAAATATCTACAGGAAATTAGATACACAGGTTTGCCACAAATTTCATGAAGAGCTAGATCTTCTTGCTCATTTTAAACCTGTCTCTTACTATTCCTGAGAGATTGGGGTCCCAGTCTTTGACCTCTTGGTCTTATTTCAAAGTAGGTGGTGAACCTTTTTTTCCCTTTCTGGATAGCTGTACCAATTTTTCTACTGCTTTTTCTCAATGTGCTTCTTAGAATTTTAGTTTTGGAACCTTCTGCTCTGGCTTCTCCTCCCTAACTGCTTGCTAAGCCACGCCTTAAGAGACTTCAGGCAGATATGATTCTGTCACTTCTCTCCGACATGGGCTCCCTTCCTCCAGCGTTGATTGTATGCCATACTTATTTTCTTTCCTTTTTGTTTTTTAATTGTAATTATACTTCCCATAGGACAGCTGTTGTGTTTTATATACACAAAACAACCTGAAAATTTAATGGTGCCATAGCAATGGGCATGTCATCATGCATTCATTTCCCTTCCACTGTTCATAACTTCTTACAATAACAAAAGCTTCCGAGTAAGTTGACTATCTTTAAATCACCTCCTTTCAACTCTTCTTTTATTTTGTCATCAGTCAGGAAACACATCCTGGATTTCAGGGAGGGAAAAATTCTTCTGTAGAGATAGAAGGAAGTGGGATGTGGTTAGATTTTCTCTTCTATTTTGTTTTAAATGTCCTGTTTTGTACAAGAGGCCAGGACAAAACATGCAGTGCTATTCCTGTCCTTGTTCTCATTTGTGCAAAACCAGGAGGGTGCTACATTATCCAAAAGGCAGAACAGACTTAACTGTCACTCGCAGAGCTTGTCTAATGTGTGTTGCAGTTGTCCCAGGAATAATGCCTCAGCGATATAAATGTAATAGAGGCAGTACAAATGCATGGCATTACATCAAACATCAACTCTGACCTTCAGAGGTCAAAGAATTGAAAGCAGGGACTCACAGATGTTGTTTTTCAAACTCCCTGGAGATTCCCTATACCATGTCCAAGAAAAGCTCATGATACTTTGAGGATATTTTAGACTGCAAGGTGCTGAGGGCTTACCCTTGCTGGCTCTCGAGAGAACTGCAGGATCCCCTTCAACCCAAGGCAACACCTCCCCTCTCCCAAGAAATCCCCTTTGCTGGTCTCTTGAGTGGTGAGAAGTTTGTCTCTTGCAAAAGGGAGGAAGGAGTCTCCATTTGCTGTGGATTAGCTATGAAAGTCACACAGCATCTTTTGCTGGATGGTGTTTCTATCAGTCTTGTGGCATTTTGCAATAAGAAATAGCAGTGCCTTGAAGGAACCGTGAGAAGCAAGCTGGTGTTTTCAGAGCACATGCAGGAAAAAGGATAAACTTAGAAATAGGGGAGGATCTTCATTTCAAGCAACTCTCTGGCAGAGGCAAGGGTTGAAAACCCTGAGATTGCATTAACTGTGGTATCAATCTGTCTTCTGAAACAACATACACACCATGGACAGCAGCAAATCTTGAAGTACAGAAATATTGCATCAGCACATCTAAAAAAAATTGAGAGAAATGGAACAATGCCATCCAGGAAAGACTCCTCAAACGAGGGAGGATATTGGAAGTGAAGATTGACTGAGAAGAAATTGGTCATCTCATCAGCACACATCCCTGCTCTGTCCCACAGTGTTATCCAATATCAGTCTCAGGGGCCAAACAATGGATGTCATCTCCTGCCGGGTCCAGTGATCAGCAGAGGTGGACCCAGGGGTGACATGGAAGCGAACCAGCCTCATAGCAATCTGGACATCCGTAAATCCATGGGTCCAGACGGGATGCATCCACAGGTGCTGAGGGAGCTGGCTGATGTCATTGCTAGACCACTCTCCATCATCTTTGCCAAGTCGTGGGAGACGGGAGAGGTGCCTGAGGACTGGAGGGAAGCAAATGTCACTCCAGTCTTCAAAAAGGGCAAGAAGGAGGACCCGGGTAACTATAGACCGGTCAGCCTCACCTCCATCCCTGGGAAAGTGATGGAACGACTTATCCTTGGTGCCATCTCAAGGCATATCAGGGATAAGAGGGTCATTAGAGACAGTCAACATGGCTTCACCAAAGGGAAGTCGTGCTTGATTAACCTCATAGCCTTTTATGAGGATATAACAAGGTGGATAGATGATGGCAGAGCGGTGGATGTAGTCTACCTTGACTTCAGTAAAGCATTTGACACAGTCTCCCACAGCATCCTTGCTGCTAAACTGAGGAAGTGTGGTCTAGACTCTCGGGTAGTGAGGTGGACTGTGAACTGGCTAAGGGGAAGAAGCCAAAGAGTCGTGGTCAATGGGGCGGAGTCTGGTTGGAGGCCTGTATCCAGTGGAGTCCCTCAAGGGTCGGTACTGGGACCAGTATTATTCAATATATTCATCAATGACTTGGATGAGGGACTAGAGAGTACTATCAGCAAGTTTGCTGATGACACCAAGCTGGGAGGAGTGGCTGACACACCAGAAGGCTGTGCTGCCATTCATTCTGGACAGGCTGGAGGGTTGGGCGGGGAAAAATTTAATGAAATATAACAAGGGTAAATGTAGAGTCTTGCATCTGGGTAGGAACAACCCCAGGTTCCAGTATAAGTTGGGGAATGACTTATTAGAGGGTAGTGTAGGGGAAAGGGACCTGGGAGTCTTGGTGGACAGCAGGATGACCATGAGCCAGCACTGTGCCCTTGTGGCCAGGAAGGCCAATGGCATCCTGGGGTGTATTAGAAGGGGGGTGGTTAGTAGGTCGAGAGAGGTTCTCCTTCCCCTCTACTCTGCCCTGGTGAGACCCCATCTGGAATATTGTGTCCAGTTCTGGGCCCCTCAGTTCAAGAAAGACAGGGAACTGCTGGAGAGAGTCCAGCACAGGGCAACTAGGATGATTAAGGGAGTGGAGCATCTCCCTTATGAGAAAAGACTGAGGGAGCTGGGGCTCTTTAGTTTGGAGAAGAGGAGACTGAGGGGTGACCTCATTAATGTTTAGAAATATATCAAGGGTGAGTGTCACGAGGATGGAGCCAGGCTCTTCTCGGTGACAACCACTGATAGGACAAGGGGTAATGGGCTGAAACTGGAACATAAGAGGTTCTGCTTAAACTCGAGAAGAAACTTCTTCTCAGTGAGGGTGACGGAACACTGGAACAGGCTGCCCAGAGAGATTGTTGAGCCTCCTTCTCTGGAGACATTCAAGACCTGCCTGGACACGTTCCTGTGTAGCATAGTCTAGGCATTCCTGCTCTGGCAGGGGGATTGGACTTGATGATCTTTCGAGGTCCCTTCCAATCCCTAACATTCTGTGATTCTGTGATGACGAGTACAGTCACCTCTGTCAGGGCACAGAAATAACTAGATTGTATTTATTTATTAGTTTCTCCACTGACAGCTTTCTGACAGATCAAAAAGCTGAACTGGTGACACCCAGGACTGCTACAAGGGAAGAGTGGAAAGGTATCACTGGAGCTCGTTGATCCCTGTTGGCATTGGCCCACTTTGTTTCAGCCAGCCACAAAACAGGCATCACAGAAGCATTAGAACTAACTGAAATGTAGGATTTCCAATGAATTTTTCTTATCCAAGTGCCACGGTAATTAAGCCTTATCCTGCTTAGCTTGTTCAGATAAGAGGTTTTGTTCTTGGAGGTGTCAGGTCTTTAAGCTAAATAGATTAACAGGCAGGTAAGACATAAAATATAATACGACCCAAAAGGGCTAATACTCAGTTTGATGTTGACATCTTTGCAAAGCAGGTTGATTAAAGTAATAGTTTTGTTTTCTCCTTTTTATATACATTTGTTCAAAGAAAATTGTTACTTTGACTATTTCCCTGTGTTTTCATTAATTATGCAACCTATTACATCAAGGAACTAATTAGGAAATATATCTGGGTTTGGAAACAAACTACATCAATGCATTTTCACAAAGGGTTTCATCTTCTTGAGACAAAGATTGCTTTCAGCTATAATTAAGGCTGATAAACCTGGTAAAGAGGAAATTAACAAAAATCACAGTGTGCTGGGTAGCTCAAAAGGCTTATGAAAAAATACCTCTGAAAATTAAAAAAAATAATCAACACAGAATACTCTTCATGACATTCTTAATTACACCAAAAAAGTCATGGACTTTTTGTCAAATTGAGCATTCCTTCTTACTTTCTATAGTTTGATGTTGCATGCCATTAATTGCTGCTGAGCAAGAGTGGAAGTCACTTCATACACATTAAAGGAAGCAGGAATCAGCAATAAATTCCTAAAAAACGGCTTGTACGAGTCATTTCCTTAATCAAGAGAACTCAGAAGCACTGTCTGATTTGCTACTCCTGTTTTTTGATGCATTTTCGCCTTTGGGAATAGATGTGAGCACCAGAGGTTCTTGTCCAATGTTCTACCCTTGATTTATTCTCAAGCTGTGGACAAATCACTTAACCTCTTTCAAACTCACTTTGTCTTCCTCTAAAACAGACATATTAATTTCTTCATTTAAGTCCTGGGTTGGCTCTGCTTATAGCAAATGACACTCCTGCGGGGTCTCATGTCCTAGCTCTGCAAGCCTGGGAGAATGTACAGATCTACCTCAAATTTGATAAAAACGATGAATGTAAGGAACACCTTACTCATGATGGAGTTTGAAATTGACATTAGCCTGCCCCGGGAGATTCTGCTGTCTCTCCAGGAAGACAGGAGCTGCTGGCTTCTCCACTGATCCTATAGAAAAATGGATTCTTTATTATTTCTTGAAATAATAACTGTTGTCATTGAGAGGACAATGTTGTCACACTGTCTTGGGAGCAATATATCGAAATTGAAAATAACATTGAGCTTCCCAGCTCCCTGGTTTGTGCTGTGGAAGCTGTACCTTTAGACAAACTGGCCAGCCCAAGGGACCATGAAACACTTGGCTTCTCAGAGGGAAGACAGGGTTATGGAAAGTGCATTCTGCAAGGTCTCCTAGAGACGGCTTCTGCACCTCGATACTATGGTAGGGGTTAGTGGCTTTGTGCAGCATAGGTCAGGGAGCAGAACTACACTCAGTGTGGGTTTTGTCACAGCTTCCCAAGACCACAAGAAGTATTGCCTGGAAACATCAAGGGATTTAGGAGACAAAGAAATGACAGTGCTTTCCATTCTGAATAGAATGGGCCAGAAAATAACAGGGTTTTTTGCTCTCCTAATAATGTGCGTCAGTTGACAAGAAGGTTATTAACCACCCCATTGAAACTCTTTCACTCTGTCTTTATTTAAAGGCTGCATGTGTTGATCAAAGAATGACATAATTAAACGTTCTTCAAATGCTCAAGCCACATTAGCTAATAGCCTCATTTTGTTCTTGTTGTTGTTTTTGCACTGTATTTCAAACAAATAATGAGCTGATTAATTATTTAGCAAGTACTAACCTCCCTACCATCTCCTGCACACAAAGTGAATCTGATTCAAGCAAATGTCTTTTTGAGAAATGGCTTTAAACTGCCTGATTTATTGGCATAATGTACATGGAGTACTTTGACAACGTGGCACCAGTTGCAAACTTTTCTTTGTGTTGGTTGTCCTACACTCCTGGCTGCTTGCAAACACATGGGGAAGAAAGGGTTTTGTCTGAAAAAAAAAAAAACCAAACCCAAACGTGATCTATATTAGCTTGGAGATACATGTCCTGACAGCACCAATCCCCAAAAAAGCAATAAGGCATACAATTCTGTCTGTGCTTTTAGGAGTAAGAGTCATCTGCTGACTTTAAGGCAAGAAAATCAAGAATATAATTACAGTTAAGTGAGACTAATAAATTACCAACCACAAAATAACTTCTCAAATCATAAATCTCTTGCAGAGATTTCATACAGGCCATGATGAGAGTAGGTTAAATTCTACAAGCAAAGCCTTTCCTCCTCTTCTGCAAATGGAGACAGGCAATTCTACTGTAGGAAGTCACTTCCAACAGCAAGAATCTGTCCTTTTCACTCCTGTTTTGCAATACTATCATTTCAGCTGAAATGAAGACCCTTTGCCAATGGGACACAGGTTTCACTGCTGTGGGTGGGATGAAGGATGCTGGTCAGCCAGCCAACTACAGAGCTGTTCTGTCTCACACCTCAGGTAGAAGATGTCGGTTGTGTCCTCACAAATCTCGGACCGCAGCCAGGGCACATGGAATTACATCTGTGGCAAATGCCAGAGCTTTCTTCCTGCCCTTCAGCCCTCTCCAACACCACCAACCTCTGCTAAAACCATTATACTCAGAGACTGGCAGCTTCCCAGTAAGAAAGAGACACCGGCCTTGTGAGAGGCAAGGTCCCCGGCTATGCGAGTACACTCCCTGTAATGCAATCTAACAGACCAGAAATACTCCACCTCTTCATATCACAAAGTGGTTTTGGAGTGTGAGTGACAATTCTTAAGGTATATTCATCTATGAGTCCACACCCATGCTGAATGAGGTAGGAAAAGAGTGCAGCACAGTTGTGACTGTTGCATGAAGGCTGTTGTATTGACTCAAATTTACTTGTCAAGTGAGACATAAACCCTCTGAGGCAGCCTGCAGACCACATTGCTCCTTCCTTACTGTGTCCCGTCAGCCTTCCCCAGCATCTGATGGGTCAGTCTAGGATTATGTTGCCTGAACAAAAACAGTAAGACAAGCCTTTGCAAACAGGGCAAAAAAGAGCTTTTCCCTACTGAAAAGGAGACAAATGAGAAATCTGGGGCTACAAATTACTTAAGGTGAATAGCTGAATCACCTCATGTTTAGGAACATGTTTTCTATACCTTCTAGATACCACTGTGTGGAAAGGTGTCTATTTTGCACACATAATGCAGAAAAAAAAAAAAAAGGCCAATCCATTAGAAACTGAAAAACCCAAATAATTTATCTCATTCCAGTGGCCCCTAGGCCTGTGGCACTGAGAAATTTTTAACACTTTCTGAAAGGGATCTCATTTTAACTGAGTCCCAGACTCAGTTTAAGTTAAGGGAAATCCTGTTTCTTCTTGATCAGCTCTAACTGTTTTGCTTTTTCTCTTCCTTCTGTCTCACTGTTGCCTGTGTACAGGCCTCCATTGATTTCTCAAAAGACAAGCTTAGAACAGTACAACCATCAGTCAGCCCTCACGCAGCTTGTGTCTCAGCCATTCCTTCTCTCCTCTCTGGCTGTTAGCACAAGTTCAAACACAGGTTAAAGCAGACCTTCCTTGTCATCCCCTTTCTCAGTTACTGCGGACCTCACTGCTGTGCTGTACAGAACTCCAACCAAGGACCTGAATATCTTCTCACAGACCTTAGATTCTGGTAGTGTCTAAATCTTGCAGGTTGCTTCTGCATTACTTCCTCAAAGCTTTTGCCTTGACAACACATGAGTCTGCCCCCAGAAGATACAACAATTTCCTACACATTCAGAAGGCATCCAGAAAGGAACTACTCCAGCCTTGGCACAGAAAGCGCAGTACAGACCTGTGGAGACTAGTTTGGTACCTAAGTTCAAGATATTTTAAGCAATTCCTTTCACTGCCTGCTGGAGAATGTCAGACTGTCTTTATGCAATGAGAAGTGGACCGTGCTCCAACTCCATACCACATGGATGTAGCTGAAGCACTCCAGGCTCTGCTCTTCATCAAGTCCATGACGAGGCACATCCCAGCAGCCTTGAGAAGGAGACTGACTCCTTCTCAAGGATGACTCCTATTGGCAGGAACAGCTGCAAGCCTGAACATGTGTCTGCTGACCCCAGCTGAGCTTTCCTCCCTTGGTTTAGAGTCCTTTCCCTCTTGGGGGCAAGAAAATTCCATTTGGATGTGAACTGTAGGAAAGCTGTCTGTTTTGCCTTTATCATAACCCAGTGAACTAGCTGAACTGGGAACTACAATTAGAAAAACAATGTATTTTATTTCACGGAAAATAAAACATTTTTAAATTATGTTACTTTGTCTTAAACATATAAACATAGGTCTCCAAAATTCTGTTCTCTCTGCTCCCAACAGGAGTGTCAGCTCATAGAACAAATGTGCAAAGGAAATAAAAGTCTCTCTTAACCTCTCAGAACCGTATTTTTAATAAAAATACAAAAAGCTAGAAAGGGACTGAGCTTACTCTGTTGTCAAGGTATCAGTATTTTACAAGAACTATTGCCCATATTCATCCTAAGAGAACTGTGACTAAAAATACAGAATCTCATTCACACGCATAGGAGAAAAGATTTCAGGGTTTAAAAAGAAGTATCACAGCAGCATGGAAACAGATTTGTTACCCTTCCTCAAAGGATTTTATTATTTTTATCAGCTACAGTTGCCTCAGGATCTCACCATGTGAGGTACTGTGCAAACACTGAGCAGGTTTCTGCTAGAAAAGACTACATTAAAGAGGACTCCAAAAGTCAAAATATCAAACGAAGGAAATAAAAGGGAAATGTAGGAACAGGGAAGGGTGTTTAGATGTCCACAAAGGAATCTTCAGCAAATAGGCTGCACCTTGACACCAGAGGCCTTAAGAACCACCTGAGGACCAAATCCTTGAGAGCATCCTTCCCCTGTTAGTACGACAAGACAAGGATGAGAACCCCGCATCAAATTTCCCTTGTTCACAAGGCCTTTTTGGCCACTTATCTGTTTGTCAATTCAGAGCTAAAGATGTGAAAGACCACACCACTGCAAATGACACTCCAACCCCTTGTGCAGAGGCTGGAGGGGTGCCAGGCAAATTCTCCTGGGGAACTGTATGGAAGTAATGGTGGAAGCTTTTTCCCAGGGTCAGGAAGACATCAAACTGTACCTCAACAAGGCAGTTTATTTGACCAACACTCTCTTCAATTCGTGGAGACATGCCCATTTTCTGCCTTTGGCCTTGGCATCACCTGGGGATGCCTTCTCCATATCATTTTTCCTACGTTATTTATTTAGGTACTTTGATGGTTGCTGGTGAAAACAGTTCTGTAAGATACAGGTAGCATTATTCATGAAAACATGCTTTTAAAGTATGAAAAAGGGCTCACAAATGGAGGGTGATCTTGTGCAGGTGGAGATACAAGGGATGAGGTTTTCCTCAAGTTCATCCAGTGATACACTAGTAAATGAAAACAAAACACTATTTTCTTGCAAGACGTGAATTCAGCTGGTGAAAGCAGAAAAAGACACAGAGATGGCAGTGCATTTGAATCACAGATTTTCATTCAGGCCTATCTTTATGAATAGGATGGGCTATTCTCTTCCTTAATGGTTTAAACTAAACCAATGGAGCAGCACTTTAGTGTGCAAACATCTTCTGGAAAGCAATTGCTCCATAAACAACCCCCTATTCCATATCATTTACATCTGAGAAACACATACTACTAGGTCAGGAAAGGAAAAAAAATGCGGAAAACAAGCTCAAAATGTGCTGCTGGTTCTAAGATGTGTGCTGTTGTTCTTCCTAATTATTCTTATAGTAGCAAACATCGTTAGTTGCAAATGCCTCTTTCCATGGAGTACAGAAATGAGAAGCAAGTCTATTTTGAACAAAAACCAAAACCCTCAAAAAAACCCCAACAACTACTATATATGAATGATGTTTTTTTTTTAAATTACATCTGCATGTATTGGCAGTATTTCCATAAGCACTTTTTTTATTATTTCCCCAATTTTCCATTGATAAGATGATATAACTGAATGGGCCTGAGCCCATTAATGGGATGGGAGGCAATTCTTCCTATATTCCTGTCAGAGAGAGATACTAAGGGAAGGATAAACAAATGCATTTCTATTCCACAGGTTGAGACAATAATAGCTTCATTGAATTTAAAATGCACTTCTTGTTTCTGTACAGGCTCAGCTCTACAGATGTCATGTTAGGGCCATGGGAGCATTTTACCACCTCTGAATATGGTCTCCAGCTCTTAGCTTTTAACCTTGTCTTTATTTTCTACTGGTCACTGTCTTTTCAGAATCGCAGAAAGGATGTTTTACCAAGAGAGAATCTGCATCTTGGACTACAAATTACAATTCTGGAAGCTTCTGTTCTAGAAGCAAAAAGGTTAACCTACCAGAGAAAACATCCATTCAATCTGGAGAGAGGTCACTAAATGTTTCGAGGACTGTTTCTATTTCAAGTAAGTAGACTGTGTGCAGTGGTCTGAGCCTTTAAATATTTTATTGAAATCACTTTTGTTATTAAAATTCTGATGTAAACGACTGAAGAACTTCTGCCATTGGATCTCCACTTAAAAAAAAAATCAAGGTGATGTTCCTTGTTCTTTAAAGAAAAGCATCATAAACTGTTCTAGCATCTTGCAGACCATACTGCAATCCTTTCACTCCCTGAATTAATGGCAAAATGAAGAAGGGCAATTATCAAAAAAGCTAGGATCATGCAGCATAAGATGCACTTTATTTCTTTGACAAGCATAGTTTATTTTTAATTATTCCTTTTGCTTTACAGTGCATTAATAAATGCTCTAGAGTATATTTAGTGTTAAGTAATGAAATCTTAGTAATACAAGGCTTGACTACAAGCTTCTGATGCTTGCTGACAAAGAGGCAGGGACCTTGGGGGAGATTTTGTTCATGAAAGATACTTCCATGGAAATTAGCAGCCCATAAATTAATGAGTTTTTCCCAGAAGGGGGGATGGTGTTCAGTTAATATGAGCTCTCTGAATTTGGGAACCCTTTTCAAGCTAGTATACAGACTTCCTTGATATTCATCAGAGAAAGAAACTGACTCATCCTCACCCCTTCCTGAAAGATGAAGTCACACTGCAGAGGCAGCAAAAAATGCCTCCAACTCCATTATGGATACACCCAAAGTGGAGTCACAGGCTAAAACACCAGCCTCTACAGCACTGGCATTAGCGACAGCGCCAGTCAAGGCCTGATGATACTGACAGCAGCAAAAACCCCATGCCTTTTCTACAGGGATCCCGGAAAAGCAAACGTGCTGTTGGATGAGGAGAGGCTCCAGGGTTTCCCAGCCCCAGGACTTGGGATATCACTACTCTAAAGTGACCTCTAGGACAGAAAGCTCCAGGATTTCAGCAGAGTTTCACTGCCAGATCCCACAGCCCATGCCACACTGCTTCAGGCACTGGAGACTGGACAGACTAAGTGTCTTAAAACCACTATGTCTCAAAATAACCACCTTCTGTCCCCTGCAGCCTTCCTGGCCTCTCCTAGCAGAGAAGGGGGAAGAAGAGAAAAGACTGTCCAAAACAGGGGGAACACACACTGAAAGGGGTGTTGGCAGTAACTTGGAGAGCCCATCCATGCCATAACACATCCATTTGTCTTTCTTCAACAGCAATTATGGTATGCCCCAGGGTGGGATGAAGGGAGGGAGACTGCAGTAATAGAAAGAAAATGAGAAGGAGATGGAGAACAAGTGTGAGAACTACTCTGTGGTTGAATTTCTAGTCACAAGGAAGATAAATTACTACCTTCTGCTTAATGCAGAGAGCAAAGCACTGAAGTCAAAATGGAAACTGAAGCTGGATAGAGACAGCAATAGGCATACCAATCTCCTCACCTTCGAGCTGACACGATTCGATTTCCACCAGTGTGATGGAGGAGTCTGATGCATCTCTGTGGGGAATAGATGCACCTGCAGTTTAACAGCCATTCCTTCAGCTGCACAACTCCTCCTACATCAGTCTGCTTTCAGCTCCACTTACACAGGTTAGTTTTTTTTGTCCTGAGATGAGTCAGACTTGTATTTCAGGGTGGAAGGGCCCATTTAAAATCCCTTCAGTTTATACTTCATGATCCATGGGATTATATGTAATTATAACCTCATCCACTGAATGCTGGTGTTTCTGCAGCTCCTAGTATGTTAAGGTTGTCATCCATGAATAGATATCCTAGGAATTACCACGTGGCAGCAGCAGCAACAGTAATAGTACAAGCTAGCAATTCTGATATGAGTTTCAGAAGATTTCAAAGGAATAGTGTAGTCGACAGCATAAACTTCTGCTGAAATATCTTCTACTAGCCTCCTTGCAAGAAATACAGAGGCCTTCTGTTACTGTCCTTAATTCCTCTGTGATAAATCTGTGAAGGGCATAGTACAGTTAGACAGTTCAGTATCTAACTGAAGAGTACCCATCCTCCATCTCCTTCACCAACCAATTCAGCCCGATTTCCTGAACTGTATAAGCATGATCTCTCACTAACTTCAGCTAAAATCAGTCACAAAGAGAAGGTAGTCACTCAAGAAAAACTCAGGGCAAAGATTTTCGTCCTCTTCATATATTCCAATGCAGCAATGTGTCTTTAAAAAAAAAATTTTTTTAAAAAAATAAGCTCTCTTAACTTAAGGATGGTTCAGAGCAATCGCATTAGAAAACCATTTTCATGTCTGGCAGCTGCCAGTTTTCTAACAGTCAAAAAGTGGAAGATGCAGAATTAGTTCCGTAACGTCTGCAGTTAAATTATTTCAGTCCAATATTTTTCGTACAAGAAAGAAGCAGCGTCTTTTTCTCTGTTTATTTCACTGAGACATGGACCTAACTAATGTCTCCTAGCAAGTGTTGCTGCATTGAACAGAGTGCTGTTTGGGGAGGGCTTTGAAGTGACGAGGTGGCAGGAAGAAGAGATACTTTGCCTTCAGCTTTTCAACAGAAAATATGTGTGTGAAACAGCAAATTATACATAACACTTTGTGGTGCAAGAATCCCTATCTAATTGCAACTTTTAACATCATTTACATGACCTGCAACATATTTATAGGAGACAGCATGCTTTTTCTTACTTCTGATTTTGAGGTAAGTACGTTTAAAGCAGAAAGCTTTTTACTGTCCTTTATGTAACTTCTAGTAATAAAGATATTGTGTAACAAAAGAATCTTAAATAAAGACGAGAAAAAAAAATCAGACAAGAAGCAGATTAAAAGATACCTTCTCCATGGAAGGATTTAATACCCAAGGGCCAGATTCACACACTCTGGAGGAACAAAAGGGCCAAATTCTGCTCCATAAGTCCTCTTTGTCTCACTGTAGGAACCTTAAGGGGACTTCTAAATGCTGTTGAATAACAGGTATGGTTTTCTCTCACACTGAAGACAACCAGCAAAGCTCCTAATCTCCTCTTCCCTACCGAGACACCCCTCTCCAAGATGCAGCTGGGGGAGAGAAAGTGGCACTGCAACAGATGCGAGGCTGTGAGACACTGTGCATTAATTAAAATAGCCCTGCGGGACTATCATGCCTGCCAGCCACCCATGTCATCAATGTCCCTCTGCTTCCAAAGAGCACCCTCCTCAGCACAGCCCTCTCTGTCACCTACCCAACATAAACAAGCTCCTCCAACTTTTGTTTTCCTGTCCTCAGATCACAAACCATTTCCAAGGTCTCAGGTCTTATTGTACAGATAGATTTTTAAATCAGCAGAGGATTAAATACACGACATTATTTGCCACATTGAAGTACTTATAGGATATCCAGAAACAGACTCGGAGGCACCTGAAGTACTGTGCCACAGAAACATGGTGGTATTTGGTAACTCCCAAGTGAAGGATCAGCTGAGCACAGGTTATCCACACAGGTTCCCGACACTGAAATTCAGCAAAAGCAGAACCACTTTGTTTGAACTGGAGCTTGAATTCTGTGTTATGTACTTATAGCCCTGGAAAGATTTGGAAACAGATGATGATGCTGTGATGAGCATTTGCAAGTCTCAGGCATAGAAAACCACATTGCAATCCTGTCTAACTGAGACACTACTCCAAGTGTCCTACCACTTTATTCATCAGAGCCTGGGTTCTGCAGAGCTCCTTTGAAAGACCTCTCCATGGTGACACGCAATTAGCTCTAATGTCCTGTCCCAGTTCTCCTTCTTGCCAGAGAAAAGATGAGCCGAGGATGATACTGGTTGAATTGTATTCAGTGACTTTCATACTCAGTAAAATTTAGCAGAAGAGTGAGCAATTTGGTTGATTCCCAATGGACTAATAATGTGTCTAGTATAAATGTGATTTTAAACCCTGCTGTGACTTTCTGAATAATGATACATCAAATATTCTTTTTTGTTTTCAACAGCATTTAATCCATTCGGTACTTAGTTTTAAAAGCAAGGAAGGAACCAACTGAAAAGCAAGAAACCAGACTTTCAAATCTGTGATTTATATTCAATAAAGAAACAAAAGAATAAATATTGTGTGTAAGCCATAGAGCTAAGTTTAAAAGCTTTGCATAAAAGCCATAGCACTGTATCACATGGTTGTATTATACGGTACTAAGTAGGTACAGTCCTCCAGTAAGGAAAACTAAAGAACCTTCTTTGTCATCGCTTGGTCTATTGCTGATATCTATACAATAAAAGAAACTGTATGCATTATCCATACACATGATTTGAAACAAGTAGTTCCCTCCTGGATCTACTGGGAAAAGGTTGTACCCCCATCTGCATCAACCATAGTCTTACATTTCTATGTTGCAGATGTTGTTCTCAGTCAGACAGAAAAGAAAAAAAGGTCTGAATAAATCCCCTCCGGTTCATAATTTAAAAATATATTACATGTTCATCACACACTCAGTAAGAGGATTCCATTGTAGCCTGATTGCTTTTGCCATCATTTGAGCAACAGGTCAAGGACTAAACATTTCAAACCTCAGAATTTCTACTTTCTAGTTCTGCCATTGATTTATTTTACATCATAATCTCATTTCTCTGCCATAAAAAGAAGTTGTCCCTGACTAAATCCATCCTTCTAAAGCCTTTTGCAGTTCCTTCATCCCAGACTGTAATGCAGACGTAAGCATGTGTATGTGTCTACGACAAGACGAGTGTGTCGTTCAGAGGTGACTTTTCATGGTAGACCTCTGGCCTTGCTAACATCCTTGGTTCAACTCACCGTGCAAAAAAATGGTCTGTGCTGTCTTTAGAAAAGACCTGGATTTACAGTATTTTAACACCAGCCACTGGATAAAACTGATCATGAAATTTGTTTCAACCAAGACATAGCAATAACAAACACAGTCTCTTATACAACTGTGATTTTTCCACCTGGCTTTCACAAAGCTATCTGGTGCGTTGAGTATTTTTCCTTTTTTTTCTCTACAAATATATAGGTGCAGGTATCCAAGAGCAATTTGAATTCTTCAAGTTCCTGAGTGCAGTCAGGTTCTTAAACTTTTGAACGACCTCCAGTGGAGAAGCGATTCAATTCCCCGAAGGAAAATGTACCTTGTTATGCCAGGTAAAGAGACAGTATGATTGGAAAGTTGACACCAAATTCTAGGCTCCTTGGTTGCCATGATACCTGACTGATAATGCTGTCATTTTCCCTGTTTAAATCTAAGGCTTGCTGCTCACCTTCATCAGCACTGGTATAATTCTCATTTTCTTCATTTCACTTAGGAAACAACTTCAGCATTTATCACATCGTTCAGTGGACATAGTTGTAGACCTTGAAAAACCTGCTGTACCCAGAGGATCTAAATGTGTTTTGAACTGCAACTCAGTGCCATTCAGCCTGAAAGGCAGAGAGAAATTATAGGCACCAAGAATGTATGAAACACTAGCATTTTGCATGTGTATAGGCATCCTCATTCAATTGAGGAATTATCACTGATTGCCTTAATCTTACTGCCCATCCTGCAACAACCAGCAGTGTAACACAGTCTCTGTTTCAACGAAAGGGAAACTAAACCACAAGAACTGATTTATGGCATATGAAAACTAGGAATCATTGCTGTGACTGAAATCTAAATTGCTATGTTTCTGTACAGTTATAGATTAAAAAAATCAAACATTTCAAAGAAAAATAAATAGTATTGAGAAACAGAGGTCACTAGCATACAGGTTATGATGTCTTAATATAAAAACTGAAGATGTTCAAGTGAAATATTTCCATAAAGACCATTTCCAAAAGATAACGTGTGTATAATTCCCTAGTGTATTTGCAAGACGGAGATGCAGAGATGTTTCATGTCAGAACTGAAAGAGCAGTGGGATGGTTAGGGGAACCCACAATAACTGAGGCAATTTAGAGACCGGGAGACCATTCATTGGTCAGAAATAAGAAACAGTATCTGTGGTCTTTCCTGGAACAGGCATAGGTAGATAATGAGATTAACTTGGGCAATGGTTGCCAGTGTGAGCCTTTGACAGCAGAGACAAGGTGGTAATGGACAGAGTTGCATTTAGACTCAAACCATCTACAACACCTTCCTTTGGGAGCCCCTAGACTTGTCTCCAGTAGTCCCCAAAACCATGATTATTGAGTGTCAATCCTCCTTTTGCTGCCATAATTACTGAGTAATAGGAAGGTTAAGTGGCTTGTGCAGATGAGACAAAGTATTTTAGCTCACCTCTGATGCATCTGCTTTCAGCTCCATGAGCTTCTGCTCTGATATTCTTGGCCCCTTGGTTCTTCCTGTCCAACCCTTACTTCATGTGAGAATTCATCCTTCACTAAAGGCCAAAGAGGTCACCAGGATCCCCAGAGAGGAGATCTGTAAGCCAGCCAATCGTATCAGTTCAGTTAACTTCAAGCACAGAATCAATGAGAAATTCTCAGGAGTTCCTGGCAGACATTCCTCTCATCAACTTCTCTCTCCCTCCATGTAGGCAGAGCTGGCAGCAACTGAGCTGCAACAAGATGAAATCGTACGTAAGCTGCATGTCTACACACCAGCAGAGTGGTCATGCTGGACAATGAGGTCTCCAGTCGAGCCACAGGAAAGATTCATCTTCTGCACAGGTGAGAATGAGGGAATATGAGCTAGAGCCAAAATTACCTTGTGTGACTCCACATCTCAGACCACCAGCCTCCCTACTCTTTTCCCTCCTTCTCTTTTTTCTTACCCATTTAACACCTAATTAACTATCTACCTACAGTTCCTCTCGTCTCAGCCACATTTAGCCCCTCATTGCATGATGCACAGCTTGGTAATCATCACTGCAGGGGGATCTGCAGATGTTCTGCAGAATAATCCAGCTCTTCTAGCCATGACCCCAAGCTCTCTGGGAGATGATCTCTTTGCTACAATTTTGTATCTATGCAGACAGCTGCAGGCAACATAATCCTTTTTCAGGCTGTATTTCCTACATAACTGCAACCACCTCTGCTGCAGGAGGAAGGAGCATATGACTGGGCACACCGGAACACCTTTCCATTTCTCGGTATTCATGCTTCCCAATTCATCATTTTTCTACCTCATCCACTTAGACTGGTGTTATCAGCACAGGTTTATCATCCTTCCCTTAGTTTCTTCCCGAGCGTCTAAGCACTATCTTTTATGAGCACAAACCCGAGCAGTTCTGTAGAATGAGGACAGTGGTGATATGGACAATGTTCCACCATTGTACAGGAGCTCAGGGGAGAAAATAGGACAAGTTCTGGACAATTTCTTGGCTTAAAGTGTTTGACATTTTAATTTTTTAAAGGAATAAAATTCAGGGTATAATCCTTGAACTAAACATCCTGAAATCTGTGTCAGCTATTTGCTTGGAGATCTTCCATAGGCATTGCTGACACATTCCAGCAGCCATACAGTTAGAAAGGGAAAGCAAGAAAGCCTAAAATCCACTGATGAACAACAACTGTCAACATTTCTCAAGACCTTTTATCAGAATACTCTCATTTATCACCTCACATGTGAATCGCATGTATATCAGCCTGAAAATGAAGCCTGCTTCATGGTCAGATCAGCAGAGAGATGCCTTAGTATCCCAGGAAGAACCCAGTCTATGTACCTGTAGTGTTAGCGCTCACTAGGAACTGCTTCTCAGCGAAGATCTTCCTGGAGAAACACCAAGCATGAAGCTGTAGCTCTGTGACACCTAAACAGACAGTAAAGCACGCTACGATACAAAGACGGGTCTTTACGCACTTCCGGACTGAATTCAAAGACCTTACCTCCTGCATACACAATAAGAAACCATCAAACCTTCAGAGCCCAACTCTGCCCTCTGAGTTACCAATCTCTTGACCCTTAAAGGTTTGTGCTATACAAGCCTGGCCATGTCCAGGGAGAAATACAAGATCTGTCTTTTTATATTGCTGCTGTCTGTATGTAGCAGCTGTTTTCCAAGATCACAGAATCACAGAATTGTTGAGGCTGGAAAAGACCTCTGAAATCATCAAGAGAAAGAATACAAACTGAAAAAAAAAAGAGAAAAAGAATACAAAGTGAAAAAAAAAAAAAAAGAGGAAACAATAGATATATAGGGAACAACAGGAAAAGAGGATAGTCGTTTAGATGGTTATTTAATTAACAGAAAGCTGACTATAAGTTACAGCCACAGAGTTGTTACATTACACAATTGGTTCTTGGGGTTCTTGGAATCACAATAAATCAAAATATAATAATATTACCTATTGAAAAAAAAATAATTAGAACAGACACTGGTGTGTGAAAATATATGTGAATATATATGTGTGAAAATACATGTGAAACAGCCAATTTACACTAGTTAATCTGCTTTACAATACTCAGAATCACAGGGATGAGGAAAATCCTTGAGAATCTAAAATAGTAATTACCCATGGATAACAAACATTTCTGTCCTGCTCCCAGACACAGGGCAGCTAACCTGAGAGTCAATTGCCACAGCTCCAGCAGCTCATGAATAATGTATTATGGTATGAAATATTCAGGAAAATATGGGTTAATAATGCTGGTACAAAACAGGAGAGACAGACCCGCATTCATCATTTGCTAATGTTCAGCCTTGAGCGAGACCAGAGTGGGAGACAAAAGATAAATGACAAAGAGCCAGACAGGTTCATAGTTAAAAACATGATAACTTACCACAGTCTTCCACTGGTGCTGGGCTGGAAAGGAGGGGAGATGATTTATTGACATTATCTTGGTTTATTTTTGTTTAAAAGCTTGGCAATGGAGAGTAAAGTGATACTGGAAAAGACTGTGCAGGTCCCTAGTAGGAGACTTGACATATCCTTCTAAAATAGAGTTAGCAAATGTCTCTGTGCTGTCTTTCAAGCAAAATGGTGAGCAAGGAGGGAAATGATCTTTCACTGAAAATCTTTTAGCGATGCTCTCACCTCTGTGGGATACGTACAAGTGGAGAGAAAAGAAAACCGTTAAAACAAACTATTTGGAGGGCACGCTAAAGTCAAACCTTTCTTCAGTGTACCAAGCTGGAGATGCTGTATCGTGGCATCCACGTGTTTTGCAGTTGCTGTCAACTGTTGAGGTGAAACCTCGGTGTCCAGACAGATTGTGTTTGACAGGCTATTGAACAAAAACCAAAGGGAAGGGAAGTGATCTTGGCATCAGGCAGACCTACACATGGGCTGAAAATTTTACAGTTCGTTTTTACTTCCTCAAGAGTGAAGTCTTGATATTCTTTAAAATAATCCATACAAAATTTAGACTTAGAACAACCTCAGGAAAAAACGGCACAGGCCCTAGGGAATCTTTTATAAAAGGGGGTGAACAATAATCTTTCACAAAAGGAGTTCATGAGTGAAAATGCTGAGAAATGGCTCAGTAAAAGGCCTCACCCTGAGTGACACAGGCCGAGTATGAGGAAACAGTCTGAGATGGAAAATCCTGCTCTGACTCAGTGCTTTGCTGATGAGCTGTCTCCCAGTGCCTGGCACAGGGGACAAGCACAAGTCAGGAAGGCAAGCCAGAATCAGGAGACAAATTAGTGAGGAAGAGGATGTAGTATGTTCTTTAAGTCCCAAGATGACTTGATGTGGAGTAACACAAAACCCCATCTTCTGAAGTTGAAGATTTTTGGGGTATTTCATTTTCATTATTTTTTAGAAAAGAAAAAAAAATATCTGAGTTAAACCCCTTCAATTTATCTTGTTCTGTTCAAATACAGCAAAAGGTTTATGTAAATTCATTATTTTCTCTAGAAGTGTCATCTGGCTTTGCTTTTTATTAAATATTAATACATCTGTCTAGGGAAAAAAATTAAATTCCTTCCTTGGCAAATCCTCCGGAAGTAGAAAGTTAAACTGGAGGAATTAGAGCTAGGATTCTCTTCTGGGGAAACTCATCAGAGCAGATCCTTTTCCTGGGCTAACTTTCATTACATAAAAGCTTTTCTGTACTTTCCACAGCCACAGCAGGAAACAGGCAAAGCAATAAAGTGAGCACAGGCACTGACCATGGAAACAGAGCTTACAGCTAAACCTCTCTCTGCACTGAGGGGGAGGGGGAGGAAGGGAGGTCGAGATACAGTTTTGTAGTCACTTGCTCTGGCGTTTTAATTTGAGTGATAACCTGGAACTTTCTACTTCGGAAAATGCAGAACTATCCCCACTCTTTCTTTCCTTCCATCTCCATGAATAAATAGAAAATGGCCGTGGCTCTGTGGACTCCCTTCCTTCACCCTCCCTTAATATCCCTTGGCACCACACTTACCTGCCCAACACCTGGAGGGGTAGATCCCTCCCCACATACTGGCCATAAGGATCTTCAAGATTGTCCAGCCAACCTCAGTAGCGTGGGGTTGGACACATCCATCCATGCATGGGGATGCTCAACAACACTCCCATATGCCAAGGCTCCCTCTTCCCCTCCCCAAACCAAACTCTACCTTGCTCCTGGCGGGCACTCCAGCATTTCATCAGGCTATGGTTCTCAACACTATGCTCACCCTCATGTACCATCATCTGCGCTGTCCTACTCCACCCTGGCCTTTGGCCAGCACTAGGACAGAGAAGGCCATGGCCAAAGAAACTCAGTGGTCATATCCAAGCTGTCTTGTCACAATTCAGAGCCAGGGCATTTGTGGAAAGTCTCTGTTCTGTGCCACTTGCAGTCAGTAACTCTACTGAGAAGAAAATTAAGACGTCCTCAAACTGTAATTCAGAGTTCAAAACTGTGCATTTTAAGAGTCTGCATCCAAGATTTACTAATATTCATTTGTAAAAATAAAAATAAAAAATTCATAGCAAGTTGTAGATGGAGCTGATTTTCATTAATGAGTCTTCAAGAATGAACAAACCATTTCTCATCCACGTTTAGCCTCCAGTCCAAATCCCCCAGGCCACAAACATGAAGCTCTGATTCTCTGTAAGTACTTTCTCTGTAACCCACAGAAACCCAGCTGACCTCATACTATTCAGCTTCATGGCTCCACATTCTCAGTGTCCCTTCATCTTAACTGCTTTCCAGGCTTCTCCCATTTCAGCTCTTGTTTCTTTGCATGACTGGTTCTCTTTCCATTTTTGGCTAAGGTGTCTCACTTTCTTTTCCTCCACACACATGTAGCTCTTTCCACAGGCAGCTGGCCATTTTCAGGAACAGCAATTTGTTCTGCGAGGTTTCCATGTGGATAATCTCCCTACTTTGTCTGTCACAACTGTTTGTCTTGCCAAAATAATCTCCACATCTCATGCCTGACCTTTCTCTTTGTTCTGATGAGAGGGGCAGAAGAACATTAAAGAACAATAAAAGCCATATCTTCGTGTGCCTTTCTTGCACACTGGATGCCTTCTTCTTTATTTTTGAATCCCTTCTGCATTAGAAATTCTGTATTGTTGTGATCTACAATAAAAGATCCATTTTCAGCGCCTGTGATGTGACTCTATTTCAGTTTCTCTTCCTTTTCAGGTCACACATTTTGTCCCCTTTCTTCCTGCCATTTTTGCAACAAAGGAATTCTCTGTATTATATCAAAGCAAGATCTTCCTAGGGAACCATTCAATTGACTTCCTTAAAGCTTCGTGTTGTGAATGCTGCGTGTAGAGGCTCTTCTAAACGTACTGACACTAATATTTTAAAAGAGTTCCCTCTCCCCTTCTCTCTCACTGGTTCTCGTCAGGGAATTTGGACAGTGTAAGGACTTGGATATTTTCTCGTTGTAAACAGTTAACAGGGAATAGGGCTCAGGTGTGCAAACCTGCAGTAGACACTGCACAGAAATGAGACCAAAGCCTGGATCCAAATATCAGCAATATCTGGAGAAGACTGGATATAAACCCAACCACAGGGAGAATTTTCTCTTGCTTTGACTGTTAGGAAACATATGTGTTGGTCCTGTTCACCAGTCAGACACTAAAATACCAGTCTTTGTTCCATTTTTCTTCCCTCACAATAAAAGTACTCTCACATTTGGTTCTCTGACACTGGAGTAGAAATCAGATGGTTCACAAGGATTAGAAGAAACGGGACTTTGGGCTTAACTCGGATTGCCATTTTTATAAGTCTTTCTGTAACTGTAAGGATTCCCTTCCACTGGCTCATACTCAGCAGTGTGAATATGCTGTGTCTGATGAAGGTCTCATTTTTATAAGTTGATGCTTTCGGATGGGTGGAAGAATGCACTCTCCCAAGCTCTGGCTGCCAGGCCAACAGTCATGGCTTTTGCCCGTACAGGAGATCCTGTGGCAGACAAGGTAACCCCCTCCTTCTACTTCAGAGGTTACTGCTATAAGGGGGCACTTTTGGCTGTAATCAGCAAGTAACAGTATCAGACTCTCTCTTCCTCTAAAGAGAAAGAAGATGTCCTGTCCAGAAATGTGAGTGTGTGTGTGTTTTAATATCAAAGGAAATTAAAATAATGATGTGAGATGAATACAAAAATTTGCAACAGAACAATTTGATTGTTCTGGGAAAACACATCTCCCATTTTTAATCATGGTAATTAATTTCAAAGATTAAGAGGATTCATAGATGAAACTAAAGCATTAAGATTAGAAGAAGGATATGCATTTTACTGGGCATTTGGGTATTCATAGGATTTTTTCATATTAATTTTAAAAGCATAGATAATGAAGATATAAAAATAATACTTAATATTTATATACGGTAGTGCTTTTCATCTTCAAAGCATTCTGCAAACATTACCTCAGTTGCAAAAGACTTGAGAAGAAACAAATTTCACTTTATAAAATTAAATGATTCAGTTCCCTCAATATTAAGCTACAGACAAAAGATGTCCCTGCCATTCTGTGATTCTGTGATTCATGCCATTACTGGTAAGTATTAAACTGGAAACAGATGTACATCAGGGAAAGTTACATTGAAAAAGAAAAATCTAGCTATTTGAAACTATAAAATTGAAGTCTTAAGTAAAGAGAGATAAGTATTCACACATCTTTATGGGTCAGACAAGGTGAAATTCATTCCTGTGCACAAGGATTTGAGTGGGATGTAATTGGTGCATAGATCCTATCTGACCTTCTGATGAATTTCACCTGCAGTCTTCAAATAAATGGATGCACATTAGCTGCTGCAATGTTTATTGCAAAACCAACTCATCTTTCTCCTTGGCTCGTCTCAGCCCAACCATGAAAGTGCACAGGTCTAAACCATTTTTCCCCATTGTCCCTGTTAAAACGGACGTGCAGACCTCTTCGTGACAAACTGAGTTTCTGCTCAGTGCATCCTAACTGCCACAGTTTTGTAGCCTCCATTCAAGATCTTCCCCAAATATTTTCATTCTTGGCTATGACTTGTTGTAAAGGTCAGTGTCAAACTGCTTTTTGTGCCATTCACAAAGGAAACCGCAGACATGGCCCCATCACACCTCAGCAACACTGGGCTCACCATCCCATTTTGTTGTCATGATGTAACACCACTGATTTCCAATATTTTGTGAATAGAGCAATGGAGAAAAGATGTTGCCCTCAAAATACCCCTTCCACTTTTTATGAGTGCCCTATACCTAAACTCCTTCATAACCCAGGAGAGGAGGTACTGTGATACCACTTTATTCATCATCTATGTCCTCAAAGCGTCCCTTTCTCTAACCCAGTCTTAAACTCGTCCCTGAGCTTCCTTCTGGAGCAGCTCCTGTCAGTCTTCCTGGAAAGCCCTTGCTCAGGTTGACAATAGCACTCCAGCACATTGAAACAATCCATCTGCACCTTCCAAACATAAATTGTATGTGAAACATCCTGTGATAACTACAAATCACGTTGGGTACTCTGCCTGGGCAGCGCCCGAGCCCTGACCTCCATCAACCATTGCTGTCCTTCAGAGTAGAGCAGCACACCGTGCTACCCGCCCCACAGTCTTGGGCTCTTGCAGCACCACCTGGTTCACAAACACAATCCTGGAGTATAGCTGTGAAAACAGCATCTTTCAATCTGTACAAGCATGCAGATGGAATGACCAAAAGAAAAAAAAAAAAATGCACCCAAACCCTTTAATTACTTCAGTCTCTAAAGTGGAAGGAAGAAAAAGGGAGAAAGAAACAGCATTCTGACCTGCTTACTTACAGATATGGATACGTTTATCTTATTGCGTACGCTACTCCGCACTTCCTAAAATCTCTCCTTGTTAAGAACTCAAGCAAATTACCACTGAAGAGCTCTTATCTACACTGTATTATAAGAAGTCAGCAAAAGACTGATTCAGCCCTGATGGAGAAGAAGTGCCTTGCAGCTCTGCCTGAGCACGGGAGCGGAAGGCAGGTTCAAACAGGCTGGAATAATTATAATGAGTTGTTTGCAGTTATGCTTGGCTGGGAGGTGTTTGTTGTCATGCTTTTTTAATTGCTAAGTCCTTCTGTAGCACAATTTACTTTCATTTGATCATTACAGTCACCAATGACATTTAGAAAGAAAGAGTTCGTGCGACATATGGTGACTACAGGAACAGTTACTATTTAGTTAGCAGTATAATATGCTGTGGATAAAGGAAAATGCAAAAGGGGTTGCGTCTGTGGGACACAAATACAAAACCTCATTGCAACAGTCAAAGACAAACCCTTCAAGCACCTGGAAGTTAGCTAGTGACACAATGCGGTAACTCTAATTTGATTGCATTTACCATGTGCAGAGAAAATACACAACCCAAATCAGGACTCCATCTACTTGCTGCTTTAAAAGGCAGTGTGATAAATAGCTCTGCACCAAAAATGTTTATGTGCCAAATGAGCCAGAAGGGAGCATCTGAACTGGGGGGCAGTGGAAACTGGGAATTTGGAACCATTTAAGAACATTTCACAATAAAAGCTAAAAGCCAAAACACTCCTGCTATCACAAAGTTTACTGACTAAAAAAATGATTTGTCTTAACTGAAAAGAGAGAGTCGCTAAAAGGTGTGTGAGCACGCATGCACGTAAATCACATACATATCCACTCAGAGGCAGTGTGCATACATGGATATGTATTATAGAGATATTGCACTTACTGGACTAGAAAAAAGCTGATAATAATAAACACATAGTTCAGACTTATTTAAGAAAACTGCTAAGAGAAGGAAAATAACAAGCCATCAGCAGTTTATGATGTTTCCTGCTCTCTTCTGCAACACAAAGGAGTTTTTGAGGGTTTTGGTCTAGTATTTCTGAAAGGTCTTAAGCTTGTCATGGGATGCTGACAAGCATTTTCTGGGCTGTGTGAGGCTGGAGACACATGATGATTCCTCCTGTGGGTGCTTCTGACTTCAGTTTTTGCTTCATGGTTTCCTGAGATTGAGGGGAACTGGGATGGATGATCCAATTGTCCTCTCTAGTTGTCCTGTCTAGCCCAGCAAATGGAATCCTAACCACGATGATAATTCATTATTGCACGACAAGACTGTCACAAATGGTCCTGGAAGAGCAGAACTGCTTGATACATATTTTTAACAACATTCAGGGCAACAAGTCAGGGACACCTTTCTAATCTAATATTAATGCTCTAGGACGTTAAACAACAGCTATTTAAAGTTCAGCCTTTTCTAATCAATAAGAACAGATCACTTGCACTCAAGAGCTTTAACTCTGAATAAGAAATGTATCGTAGAACGTGACAGCAAGCACGGTGCATCAAGAAGGAGGAGCAGAACCAGGAGTGATGATTCAGGCTTGGCTACAGCACCCAAATGCTGATACCCTGGGGAGGGGTCACGAGTACCATCAGGGTCAGGGCAAATCCCCTCTTTGGTGAAAGGTGCAGGGGAGCAACCTGTCCTTTTTCAGAGAGAAAGCTCAGGCCTGACTTGATTTTTGTTGTCAAGGGCAGGATTCTTCTCCCTGCATATTACCTGTCTAATATTTACATACCTCAGCCCAGCAGATCGCAGAAGGTCTCCAAGCAGCGGCAGAGAGGGAGAGGCCAGTTCATGTGACCTGTGGCAGCAGTCAAAGGTGGGCATCCCAAGGGTGAGAACCTCAATGCTCCCAGACAGCCCCAAGGAGGACCAAAATGCCTGCCAGGCATCTCACATCACTTGTGCTGCCTTTCTTTCCTCCTCTCTTTTGCCAGATTCTCTTCCTCTGCTCAGCTACCTGCCTCCCTGGAAAACATGAAAGCTTGATATCCTCATCCCCCCTGAAATCTGGCTCAGACAAATACAAGCAATCAGAGCAGAGGAGGGGGTTTATTTTTTTTTAAATGCCCTGGTTCGAGAGCCCCAAGATAAAAGTTCTCTGGGGCTCCTGGCACAGGAGGCAATCTCCATGGGGGAGGGGGCAGCTGTGCCTGTGGGCAGGAAAGGATGGGCCACATGACCCAAATGGACCAGTCACAGTATTTCTTCCCATGGTGCTCCATGTGTTAAGGCCCCTAAGAAGAACCTTGGGGTCTTTAGTGTCAGCTGTGCTGGAAGGATTGCTGGTGGTCATCACCCTCAGCTGCACTGCTGAGTGATCAGAGGGAGCCCTGTTACTTTTTTTATTACAGATTATTTGACCTTATTGGACTACAAGCTCCATGAGACACTCAGATCCAGCTTTGCAGAACTGGAGTGTGAACTTCCAGCCCAAGAAGTTATGCTTCCAACACAAGGCACAGAGATTACTAATGATCAAATCCAAAAGTGTCAATACCCTCAAACAAATTCTGTCTGTCAGAGACGGTCAAAACATCTTAGAATAAAATGCATTGAAACAATACAACTTGACATTTATAGATCAATACATGTTTGAAGCTTTTGTTTTCCAAATGTTTTGATCTTTTAATTTTTCATCCCAATTTGTAATGAATACAAGTGTCTAAATATCAGAATTCCTCAAGGGAATCTCCATTTCTCATACTTCTCTAACAATAACACCGAACTTTTCTTTCTGAATCACAGAAAGCTGTAGATATGTATATATCATCAAAATTTACTTCCTATTGCTTGGCTAGAAATGTGATACCCAGAAGACTTCACAGGTTTACAATGAATCCCAGATTTGTCCTTTCCAACAAAGCCTGAACCTGGGCAGCCTGAACATCCTGCAGGAGGAAAAGACGTTTCCAAATACTTGGCTTCTTCCCTCTTGCAAACCCAAATGCTGCTGCTGCAGAGGAGCTGCTGAAGGAAGAGTTGTTCACAGACATGACCCAGGTGGCAAAGTCCTCAGCATCATCTGGGTGTTGCACTACAACCGAATCCATGATGCTCTCCCTGCATCCAACTGGACTAAGGGCTGGTTTCTTCAACAAACTCCATGTGTTAGAGGGAAGCCTTCTGCTTTAAAACTAGATTAGTTCTGCTTAACTGAACATCCAAAACTTACGATATTTAACATGCTGAAATTTTATTGCCTTTAACCATCATATTATAAACACAGGACGTTTCAGCAAGATTCAGGAAAACTGTTTATTCTAAGAAATGCTTGGGTTGGCAATCCAATAAACTCTCTAATATGTTGCAAATTTAAGTCATCACTGGACTACAACCAACAGTATAATTAGCTTGGTGTACACCGCAGCTCTTAATCATTGCACAAAGACCCTGTGGTGCGCAGCTGAGTCTAAGCATTTGAAGGACAGGACTGCATGGCACATCCTAAAAAAAATGAAAGTTTTCAGCCTTCAGTGATGCACTCCTAAATTGTTATCATTTTTCATTTCTGCCCTGCATTATTATGATTGTTGTTCATTGAGGTTCATCTGTTGTAACAAAAAACCCGGTGAAGATGAGCCCTTTACAGCCCCAGGAACAGCTCAAAGAGACTCCTGCCTTTAATGCCTAACACCTTCTGGCCTGTGCTCGACAATCGTCATACCACATGTACAGTGAACATAAAAGATCTCCGCTGTCTTCCACTGGCATTACACTAGATAAAATCTGTTGGCTTTAATGAAGATGCACCTTTTTTTTTACATCTGTGTAAGTAAAAAGAGAACCAGATCCTCTCAGCGAAAATGTCAAGTTGCTAATGGTGTTCATTTTTAGTGTAGAAATAATGAGGAAGAATATCTGACACAGAATTTCCCTGGCATAAGGAATAATATATAAAGATGAGATTCATCTCAGACATTTTTACCCATGTGAAAGATGTGTCCAAGTGCCTCACATAGCAGATAGAGAAAAGGGATGTCCATGAGGGATTCAATCTTTTCTTAAGTATCTGTCTTGGGATGAGAAAAACCTTCAGTGGAAATGTTTCCCCCTCTATTGACTGTAAAGGAAACTTACATTAGTAGCTGAGGCTAGAAAACTAAATTGATGTGAATCCCATTGCTGATCTCTGCATTTTTCAAGGACCTGCAAGGCTGCAGGTGTTGAGACAGTTTCAGCTATTCAACATCCATGGTGAGCCTGATTCAGGGAGCCTGCACCAACACACCAGCCAAGGAGATGAGGGAGAGCCCCCGTTGTTCAGATAGGCTGTCTAAAGATCCAACACTCACAACTTTGTGATGAACTTTTATTCATTATAGCCATACTGAAAAATCAAACCAGAGTAT
Source organism: Trogon surrucura (assembly GCA_020746105.1). NCBI lineage: Eukaryota > Metazoa > Chordata > Aves > Trogoniformes > Trogonidae > Trogon > Trogon surrucura. Next base: position 11,623,792 of record CM036621.1, on the reverse strand, counting down.
TCCTTTGGTTGATCATAGAATCATAGAATGGCCTAGGCTGGAAGGGACCTTAGAGATCATCTAATCCAACCTCCCTGTCACGGGCAGGGACACCTCTCAACTAGATCAGGCTACTCAAGGCTCTGTCCAACTTGGCTTTGAACACCTCCAGGGAGGGGGCAGCCACAACGTCTCTGGGCAATTTATTCCAAAGTCTTGCCACCCTTGTACTGAAGAATTTCTTCCTAAAATCTAATCTAAATCTATTCTCCTTCAACTTAAACCCATTTCCCCTTGTCCTATCAGTGGACACTCTTCCAGATACTGTTTTTCTTCACAAGCTGTCTGATGAAGTAGAACATTCTGTTTATCCTGAAAATAATTTGGTTTACTTTTATTTGTTTTGAAGTTAAGCATAGCCAGATTTTTTCCCATCAAACTGAAAATTTGATGATTTCTCTGCATAATAAAGCAATAAAACAATCCTCAGCCAAATAGGAATAATTTGGTTAACATGAAATTTCAGTTTTCAACAAGGAAATTATTCATCCGAAGAGACTCAAAACATTAGGATCGTTAACTAATTACAGCTTGTGATATCCCCAGTGTAGTGGTAAGAGGACATTTTCCATGTTATTACATTCCAGCCAGGCTGGAATCAATGTATTTGCAAAGACTGATGAAGCATCAGATCTTTTGAACATGGCCTTGTGCAACATATTCCAAGGCAGCAATTTACTGAAAACAGCGGGTGTTTTCTTTTTACCTTTATAAAGACCATTGTGTGTTAGCTGCTGCAGGTATTTAATCACTTTACATGCTGTGACATTTGGTGACACAAGGGCTTTGATATCATGGAGACTGTATTGCTTCATGTCACAGGGAGCAGCTACACATTTATCCACCAAACATCCTATGATGTTCTTAAAGGCATCTAGCATGGTCTTGGCTGTGTTTGACATTCAGCATCCAGCTTCATCTAGCTTAAAGTGTCATTATGCAAACTATCTCCTGATATACTCTGTAGAGATAAATACAACTGCAGGTGTAAACAGAAATCTATCAGGTGTGGAACAAAGTGTTTCAAGAGAGGAGAAAATATATTTTCAGCTTTGAAATGAATGTGACTGGTATTCTTCATGTCAGAAGCAGCCCATGAGGAAGGTCTTTCACCATGAACAGGAAAGTGTTTATCAGAAGAAAAGGGATTATGTAGTGCCACTACACAACACTTCCATTTACAGTAGTGTAAAGCCTCACAGGGAGCCTCTTTGCTGATGAAGGTCAGGGCAACACACAAGCACTTTTCCAAGCAGATATAACCTGTAAATCGCAGATACCTATCCTGTGGTCCCTTAGGCCCCTGTATCATCTCCTGCATCCTGACGAGGGTTGCACAAGTTTCTAAATTCTGACTGAGTCCTAACAGTCTTGGAGTTTGATCCCCTAAACCTCTGTCTTCTCATCTGCCACTTCTTAGCACTCACTACAGAGTTTTCTTCTAGAATAAGGAAATCAAGACGTTAAATCAAATTTCTCTGAGCTGAGGTTTTGCACGTTCTCTCTGTTACATGCTTGAATAATTCTGAACAAAACGTTTATTGCTGAGGTCTGCACCATATAACTTGACCATTGAAGTAGTGATGCAGAAGACAGAGGGAAAGATACACTGACTTAATGAACCATGCCCACATCTATGCTTTCTGCAAAAGACCTTCCAAGTGGAAATTATTGAGGTTTCCTTTGCGTCATTCTATTTATCAGAAGAACTAAATCCGTCCAAATGTTTCACTATTGGGATTTGACGTTGTAATGATGTCACAAGAAAAGCTTTGGAATGCAAGATTTCAAGAGATTCTGAATATTATGAGATGATGTTCCACTTTGTGGGGACTTCTGTGCCCAAGAACAGCTCTCCTGATCTCTGTGCTGAACAAGGATTCAGCATTTTTTAAAAAATCATATAGCCTAAGATGTATCATATGCAGAAGTTCCATCCAGCCTGCCATGATCTTCACATTTTAAATTTATCTCAAACACCTTAATCCAGTTGAGTAATTCATACTTGAACAGCTCATAAGATTGATATGCAAAACCAAATAGTTTTGTATATCACATTAGTCAACTATTTGTATTCCTGATAATGATTGTTTTCTGCTTGTTTTGCTCCTTGTACATGATCAAAGGCTACCAGACAGATAGCTCAGATGGTAGAAGAGGGATATGTTCATAGGTATTTTTAGCTCTGGCAGAAACACATGACATTGTGCTGTGTGTTTTCCAATTGTTTGACGAGAAATCAGAAGACATTGCCTGCTTTTTGTTATAATCTGTCACAAACACTTGATGTTGCCAGCCTGAGAATTAGGTCCTGCTACTCTAGGAATCCTACTAAGCACAATAGTTTGCCCTGCCTCAGTGAACTTCTTTCAAGAAGTGAAAATAAAAATATATGTTTTGTCAGGAAAAAAGAAAAAGTACACTGCAGCAATAAAACTGGGGAAGGAGAGAAATACTTCTGTGAGGTGTTTTAGTGAGTATGAAGTGAGCTTGGTTTGGATGGGAGGCTCAAAAGGCAACTAAAGAGGAGGAAGGCATCTATCACTGAAACCCCAAAATAATTGCTTTATGGCAGGCAGGAAGCAATCCTGGCTGTACCTGCATCTCATTGCACTGCCCAGTTTCGACAAGCAGAAAAAAATCCAAACCTTACAAAGATTTTTTCAATTTGTCTGGTGTTTCAGATGATTATTTGGTCACAAACTAGTCTCTGTGTAATATTATCCACTCCCTGGCTGCTTCACTACTCCTGCCAGTGAGAATGTCAGTGGAGTTGGTGGCTCTGCAATAAGTCCGTGTTACTGCCTGGACGATAATCTGAGAGTCACTTCTCTGCCAGCAGCTAATGGGTTTTTCAGTCATCATCATCCACACAGGCCAGTCAGACAGCACTGAACCAGATGCTCAATGCTCTTTATTGCCTTGCCACTCTCTAAGCCATCTACACTTGACTGTTTGCCAATTTTTCTTTTAATAAAAAATCTCTTTCTTCCTGTTTGTGCAGAAATCCATCATGGAAAACAATTTTATTTACAGTGTACTCTGGCTACTGCCTATGCCCAAAATAGTGCTTAACAACAAGAGGTAAAGATCTGCCACTAGTACCTCTGTGGAAAGTGCTACATCTAATGCCAGCCGTATAATTACTGCTCTTTCCACCTCCAGTAAAATTTATAGGCAGTACTGTCATTTAGGGTTTCATGAGGATGGACTTTCATGCTTTATGGTGAGTACATTAATAGCTTCTTACTACTGAAGTATCTAATCATCCATATTGAAAAAAAAAGAAATTTATTAGGACCCTATTAGCACCATTTTAATGTTCTACAAGCATATTATTTGCACATTTGAGTATAAGTCATCAATAAGTCCTTTCTAAGGAGATTATTTTAATGTAACTAAATAACATAATGATTCTGCAGACTATGGGTGAATATCAGCCCCTGCTAACAACCAGAAGAAGTCCTGGAGGAGGGAGATTCAGGTGGGGTTTTTGTGGTGGATGCTGTCTTGATTAACTCAGCAAGGACTGAATTGATGATATCTATAACAAAGTCACCAAGGAGCTACAGATGAAGCCAATGGTTTACAGGCAATGAAGGAGGGTTGTAACTTCTACAGAGTGAAAAAACAAAGGCTACATGTGGAGCATATCCTGGCCTCTGAAGAAAACGTTTATAGAATTTCTTCACAAAGGAAATTTGGTAGAGGGAAAAGGATCTAGTTGTTATTCTTGCTGGCTGCAAAACTTCACCAATTGTGACAGTTTAGGAGCTTATTGTTATTCTCCATGATGGCGGTAAAGTTGTGAGGTTTCGTGTCCAAACCTCTGCAGAGCACAGGATTACCTCAGAGCTTGTTGTCTGGTGCTGTGTCTAGTATAGGTTTGAATATCTCTGAGGATGGAGACTTCACAACCTCCTTGGGTCCTTGTTCACATGTTTGATCACTCCCACTGAGCGAAAAAAATCCGAATGTCTCCCTTTCTGCAGCTTGTGTCCACAAACTCTCATTTCATTGCTGTTCACTGCTGAAAAGAGTCTGGCTCTGTCTTCTCTGCACACTCCATGAGACAGCTAAAGCCAGCAGCGAAGCCTCCCCTGATAGTAAGTTTCTCCCTTGGAAACATCAGCAGATTCTTCTTGCTGTTGTCCCGCCATTTCCCTCAGACTGATGCAGCCTCTCTGTAAAGATGTCATACCACACTGAGTGTCAGTGATAGGGAATTTCCAGGTGAGACATCTGCATCAGCCACTGCGCAGCCCCTTGAGCTAATTATGCACCTGGACACTTCCATATGGAAGTTGGAAGCACCTCTGTCACTTCACGCTGCTTTAAGAGTTTCTGTGACGCACTCAGAAAATGCTGCCTTTGTCACTGTGGCAGGACTGCGGCCCGACAGCACAAGCAGAGATGGGCAAGCAGCCGGCAGCGGTGGGTCCCAGCACATCCCCTCCTCTTCCCCTGGGCTCTGCTGCCGGACACTGTGGCCAGACGGGAGCAGAGGTGTTGACAAATACCACCAAAGCCAGAGTCCCCCAAGAGCTGTCCCTCCTCCCCACCGGCGCTTTCCAATCTCATGTGCCTTCAACCGCGCTGGAGGCACGTTGTACAGGGTTGCTGTTCAAAGCACCGGGTCCCGTTGTAATTGAATATCTCTCCGAGTTCCCTTTTGATTATCTGTCTGAAACCAAAAGTCCGTAGCTAAGCATTGCTTCTTTTTTATGTCACTGCTTTTGCTGCTGTGTCAGGGCAGTGGTATTAATTTTGGACACTTCATCAAAAAAATCTCCTTTTGGGTTTCCTTCTTGCAGCCTCAAGTCAAACAAAGCAAACAATGAAACTATTGGGACTGAAGAAAGGAACAAGGTATTAGGCTTTTTTTATTAGCTGCAAAATTTATTTCACTGCTGTTTCAACTTGCTCCCATCCTTGCTACAAAGCAAACGTCTGGTTGTATTTTATGGAAGCAAATGCCTGGGATGCTGTGGCCACGTCATGGTGCTGTAAAAGTCTGCAGCACCTTTGCATGAGGTACAAAAGCACAAATAGGGAACAGAAGATTTTGTACATGTTGCTGATTTCAGACACAACACCATCACTTCTATATGCTTCTTGATGCACAAGCAGCTCAGTACATCTGCTGGATTTGTCAAAATTGCAAAGGATGCCGGGAAAAGGCCATTTGCAGCCCATCTTCAGTTCAGTGATATCTGCGATAATTTCACAGCCCCAATTTTGCTGTGAGGTGATTTGTTGTTTGGTTTTTTTCATTTGGGAGGTGTAGAACAACTCTGCCTTTGTAAATGTAGAGACTTGTGGGGGGCAGACATCTAAAAGAAAAATGAAAAATTAAATTTTCCAATTACCTTGAACAAATAATTGGTTTCATCAGTTCACTAAAATGTTCAAGACTTTTCTTCTTTATCTGAAATTACTGTGGGAAATTGTTTCAATCTCAAAAATTAGTCTGCGATGGGGAAGCTGGATTGTCTGCAATCTCAAGCACATCTCATGCTACCCTTCGCTTTTATTTGAAGGAAAATCTGAGTCAACACTTGCTGTCTGCTAGTTACTCCATGTAGACACTGCTTTATTTGAATAGATATCTGCACTAGTAGAGGATTAGTGTTTAAGTCTGGACCGTCTCCCGGTGAGAGAATTACCACAGAAACACACACATGCACACACACCCTGCATTTTTTTTTCACCTATTAAATGTATACAGTGGGGTATAAGAAAAAATTAATTAAATGAAAGAAAAATATTAGGTCCAAAAAACTTACATTGCTCCTCCATGAGGGCAGAGTGGATTTTTATTGTCTAGGAACCTGCAATATGGGAAATACAATAACCAGAAAGGATCTCTTTAAAGGAAAGATATAAATGAAAGCTGCAACAAAAAAAGTATTCATTTTATACAGAAACACCACGTGCACCTACCCACTTCCACATCCACACAGTATATTTGCTTTTAAGCCAGTAACATGAATATATACATATACACACACGTACACATACATTTCTGAAACTTTGAAGGCAGTTTTTCTTCGTGCTGGCTATGGCAAAACTAATCTGATTGGGCTGAGCTTTAGAAAAGACTCACATCAACATCAAACAGAAACTTTTTTGTCTTGTGCAGAATGTTTAAGGATAATCCATTTCCTCTACCCAAACATATTGATTTCTTCTTCTTACCTCGTGAACAAACAAGTGCCCTGTGTCTTACAAAACACACACTGACCTTTCTGTTCCATGTGTGTATGAACATAAATACAGGCATAAATACAAATTTTATGTTCAGATACGTGCATGTATGCAGATGTACGTGTACGTGTGTGTGTGTGTGTGTAAGACATCTGTTTGCATTGGTAAAATTACGTGCCACCAAGAAAAGTTGGCTGATCCTTGGTACCTTTTATCCTCAGTACAAACCATGGTGAGACACGGAGACAGGAGTAAGGAGAAGCCTTGTGAGCAGAAGTTCACAATCTGCTTTGCTGCTCCAGCCCTCACAGGCAGCTGTCTTCTGTTCAGACCATTTGCCTTCTCAGAGAGAGAAGGTCGAGAGAAGGGTCAGTCCCTGTCCCTGTGTGACAAAGGGGCACAAAGCAGGGGCTGCTGCCAGCTCCCAGGAAAGGGTCTGGAGGTGGAACCATGCTGACAAACCAGCAGCCGCAGCCTCTGTTCCTGGCGGCATCTCCACCAAAGCGATCAGAAACGGGCTTGCATCAGCGTTTCACTTCATTGTGCCCGGATGGCTCGGCCACAGGATCCTGACATTTACAGACGGGAGAAGGAAATTACGCCAACCTCATGCAAACCACCATTGTTGCTCTCTCTCTGCTGGTGAAGTCTGAGGTTGCTAATTAACAGCTCCTCATGAGCAGAGACAGGCAGGAAGTCCCCAACGAAATGTAATTTGAAGAATTAGGGGGAAAGGAGAGAGGGGATAAAGATTTATTACACTGAAAATCATAGTTTAGAGAAATTAGAGGTTGGAAAATGTCAAGAGCTCAAAATGAAGTGTTTGAAATTTTCTTTTTATATATTTATTTACAGTTCATTTGTTCAATGGGGAAAAAAAAATCAAGATTTTGATTTTTTCATTCCATCTTAGAACACAGAAAAAAAAACTTGTTCTAATCTCAGAAATTCTCCAAGGATGAAAAAAAACATTTCTTTCTGAACTTTGGTTGAGCAAGGGTTATTGCTGATTTCCCCTGCTAATTTCCATGGGTTCTTTCCATTAATGTATCTCACATCCATCCACTGCTACGGACATCACAGCAAGATCTTGAAAGTACAGGTTGCCTTAGTGCTCTGTGTGTATGCATAGCGTTAATGCATCCAGTCAGCAGAGTAAAATTTTGCAAATCAAGCTCTGATATTGACACCTTAATGCAAGGAATAAATTATTTTATTCTACACCGGACTTACAAGCTTTGATCTCACTTTCAGTGGGTGATCAAAGCTGGACACCAGTTCCACCTTTGGTATCCAGCCCAAATTGATGTAAAAGAAACAGAACGTGGCAAGCGTCCACCTATGTCCTGAGGTCCCAAAAAAGAGCCAGATGCTTTGTCACAAGGTGACTATGCTGTGTGACACCAGATAGCCCTCTGTCCCCGTTCTAAGCTCTCTGTCTCCTGAGCACTCTAATAACCTTATGGTTCCTCATCCAAAAAACTGGAAGCTGTAAATGAGACTGTGCCATACAAACACAGCAGGGTAAGTCAGGGACATTTCTAATATCCAAAGGGTTCTTGTAGTGATGGAGTTGGCATTTTTTAAGCTGCTCAGCTCTTAGGAGTGCACAGAACAAATAATTTTTCCAGTACTATTAACATCCTCTTTATAAGCACAAAATTTTCGGCAGTTCATGCCTCAAAAGCTGTTTTCCATCACATATTCAGATTTCTTCTCAGGTGCAACAAGACTTCCAGCAACTTCACTTCCAAGGACACCCTCTCACTGTACTGAAAAGATTCTGTTTAATCAGAAAATTAGTCATGTGCAAACAGGTGTCGGTGGGTGATGGTGCAGGGAGATACAGTCCTCTTATCTTAGTGTTTACAAACCTTTCCCAGCTCTCAACAAAGGATTTACCAGTCTCAATGGTAAAGAAAAAAAATAGCTTTGAAGCGTGTCTGAACAACAGCATCGTCAGAAGAATTCCAGTGGACCCTGGTAGTATTCTGAGCTGAATCTACCAGATGTACATATTATTTAACTTTCCCAGTTAATTCAGTGCAAATCTTAGTTATATCTTTGGCCCTCCAAAAGCAACTACCCAGTAAGGGAAAAAATTAGTTCACCACTTACTATTACACTGATCAATAATCTATTAACTCTAACGTTGCTAACAGTGGACTGTACTACAATTTATGGTCAATCATTTGAACTTTCATTCCTCCAGAGTTATAGCCATGATAAAACAAAATAGGTAGATTACCAGTGGACAGAAATTAAACATTTAACCTTTACACGGAGGCTTAATATTAAACTTCATCCAATGCATTTATCCTTTGCCTTCCATGTCACAGCCTGATAGCATTTCTTGCTCGAGTTTTAAAAATTATTGACTCATGTTTCATTTTGTTTGCTATTGACTCGGGGGGATAGCAGGAAATTATAAAGAAACAAGGGATCATTGGTACAAACAACTCCTGCTTTCTGTTGTAAACACCACTCCTCCTTAAGTTCCATTCCTGCCATGCTTAGACACTGTCTGAACACCGAGATACTAATGTGTCTAATGCCACAATCAGGACAATGTCAGGTCACTGAGAAGTGTCCTATACCATTACAATTTAATATCATGTTATTATTCCAAAGTAGGAGCCACATTGCAATAAGGCACCCCTGTCCTGGAATAGTGTTTTCACGCTAGGAGGAGGGTTACTAACTATGTTGAATAGTTGGATGTGCCCCGGTACTTTGAGTCAGACGGATTGTTGTCCTGCTGAGTATCTTCCTGTGAGCTTCACTATGTCATTGTACAGTGGATAACAGGGGTAGTGGTGTTAGTCTCAGACTTGTCATGGGAATGATACAGATGCTTTTAAAGACAGTCCACCATTTGCTTTCCTTTCACTAAAAGAAATAAGTTGCTTGCCTCCAGTCGACACCAAGGGAAGGTCATATCCCAGTCTGTTCCCTTTAGTGGCTATCTGCTAGACCTTTCTTAGAAATCGGGTCCACAAATTTCACAGACGGTGAAAATCCTGCTATCTGACCTGTCTGTTGGCAGGTGCAAAAAAGAATTACTCTGGTGTGCCAACAAGTGTCATCAAGATTAATGACTTCATCATGGCAAGCTGGACAAATCAATCAGAGTCCTTGACGGCAGTGAGAAAGACCAGACGCAGCTACCCCTCCAACCCATCTGTCACCGTGGGCTCCAGACACTGCTCAGCACTGGCTGGGAGAGAGGGACTCCGCACCTCACTGCTGCCCCCAGCGCCTGAGACACTCTGCCAAGGCCACTGTCCCTGCAAGCACTATCTTACACCAAGTACTCTGCACAGCTCATCGGGGACATCCCAGCCAGCTCTGCAGGGTCATCCCACCAACACTGATGAAGAGCTGAGCAATAATGCTGGTTGTGCTTGTGGCCAGCTGAACTGCCTCCACTGCACTTAGACTTTCTAGGAAGCCTCTGCTCAGATTCAGATAGTTCTCAGTTCATCCCGCCTGTTTTCCTTTGCCTGGAAATAAGCCAGAGAAACACATTTGTGCAAGTACTTAACGGGTGCAGTACCTTCTGTCAGCTGAGCAAGTGGCAAGGGAAGCTAAACAGAGAAAAAGGAAAAAAAAAAAGAAAAGAAGGCAAGTACTGCTAAAACTTTTTAATGCAAGATTAGACAGGGCTTATCTGACCCACCAGAGAGACTAAGAGAGAAGCAGGCTATAAAGCAAAGTCAAAACATTGTCTCTTCCCTGTTCCTCTGATATTCTGCCTGTGATGAAGTGAGATTCTCCAGGCAAGAAAGGAACATCCCCACTTCCACAGGGCACTGTCCCCTTGAAAGAAAGGAGCATGTGCAGGTGTACGACTCATCCCTCTGGTTACACATAGACTGAAGATCTCATTTGCTCTCCAAAGCAGGTCACTCCACAGAGAGACATCTGGTAAATCCTACATGAGTTATCCTCATGCCCCAATCTCACAAACACACACAAATGAAACCATGTCCCTCCTGCTGGCAGCTTCTCTGCATGGGTGAGAATGATGAGCCTTGCTCTTGAGAGGTGATTGCTCTGTGGGACATGGAGTACAGCTCCCTGTAGGACAGAAATTCATCTCTGTGTGGAGAGGTGCTGCAGTGTCTGTGAATGAACCTTTTAATGGTGGATGCACAAAACTTGCTCTGTTGTATTTGTGCCTGGTGGAAATTGCAGAGATATGGGTCAAAGCAAGAATGCTTGCTGGAGATGGAAGGTGATCCAAAAAGTTGCTGTTCTTTTGCTCCACCCTCTGCCAGAGACCTCTGGAGCATCCTCTTTGCTTTGGAAGGGTTGGAGCTCCACATTAACCACCCTGCCCACTCTCAGCTGGTCCCTGGAGGAGTCACTCTCCCCCCCTACATGTCCAGTCTGAGCAGTGCTAATACTCCCAGTGGCTCTGTGTTTCACCTCCTTATAAAAAAAAATGAAAATAATAAGATCACAGCACTTCCTGAGTATAATATCCTGCAGGTAAATATCAACAGACCTGGGCTTGTCGCTGCAGGAGTGACAGTAGACCCTTTAAGGTACTTAAATCTCCACTTTCTATATGTCAAACTCTGGCATTACCTATCAGAAGATCTTTGAAGATCTAAGCCTTCTCTGGAAGCTTCTTACTTGTGATTTAATGGGATCAGCAGCTAGTCCTATGGGATGTCCCAGAGCAAATTCCCCGGGATTCAAAGTTTTTAGAGATGGATCGGTTTAAGACATTTTTCTACCATTCACATCTCAAACTTGTCACACTTTGCTAGCAGGATGCTCTAAGTTCAGGCATGCAGAAGGACTTGAGCATTACACTCTGATATACACACACTGCTTTTTCCACAGAGAGAGAAGTGTCTGAACTCAACCACTTCTTGCAACTCAGCAAAAAACACCAAGGTCTTGTGGGTTGGCTCCATACAGGTCAGGGTTAAACTGGTGGCATTGATGAAATGTAAATGGAAGATATTACGTAAAAAAAATTGCATAATGTTCCCAGATGTTTTCAATTTTCTGAGTACTTCTAAAAATAAAATGAACTTTTAATACTTAATCAACATAGTTATTCATTCTCTTTTACCCAAGATAAAATTTCCCATGAATTTTTTATGGATACACGTTAGTTATTATTGCCTTTGGCTTCCTGGTTCAGACACAGTTCTGCCCTCTGTTTCACTGACTGTACAAATTGCCCCCACTGCACAGGCTGGGTACACTCTCAAGTCCTTAGGAATTTACAAGTTTTTTCAGGTTTGGCTAGACTTACTTCAGGAGAGGATGGTTTGTGAGGAGGGCATTAGCTACCTAGTAGCTATATAGCTCACCCATTAGCACCACCTGGTCACAGACCCACGAAACTCTCTTGCCCCGGCATGACACCCATGATATACAGAGCCTGAAGCAACCTGGCAGCACGGTCAGGGTGTGATGTGGCTTATCATGGGTTCCCATCCACTGTTTATTTCCTTTCATACCATCCTGCACTTGTATATGCTGATGGGAAAGATGCTTTAAGCACAGTGAAACGAAGACTTAATCGGATGGTGCCAGGCTGGATTTGTCTGTTCATTCAGTGCTAATAAGAAAACTCACTGCAAGGGAGGCCTTTAGGTCCATTAAATCAGTGGCTTTTTTTTTTTTATTCTGAGCTTAACTGACTGTAATTTTTTTATTCCTATGTTTATTGCATAGCATCCAACAACGCAAGTCCTTAAAGATGAGAATGTGTTTTCCTGATATATCAGAGATGAAATCCCAGCCAATTTGTGCCTAAGGTTCTTGTGTAAATGCATTGGATGCATCTTGGTGAAGAAATGATTTGAAAGGAACAGGAGCACAGAGAAAGCTTGAGTAACCACCAAGTGGCTGATCTGGTTGTCTGAACAAATAAGAATGCTTGCATGATGACCTCCTAAAAGCAAAGTGCTGCAAACAGCAGCGGAAGAAAATGACCAGGGCAATACTGAACTGTCAGCCGGGGACAACAGAGAGGACGCGCAAGTGGCATGTCAGCTCCATGTAAAAATAAAAGCTTGCGGCTTCCAAATGTTTCTGTGAGTGCTTTAGCTTGTCAGGCCATCTCACATCTCTAAGGGAATTATGAACCATCAGCAGGGAGGATTTCACGTCAGGGACAGGTGAAAGGCAGGAAAATGCCAGATTGGTATCAATCCAAGCACAGCCACGGCTTGGCTCTATATCAGCACCAGTCCCTGCTCAGCACATCCCACTCATAAAGTAGGAGATTTCCCAACAACACTGTGTAGCCACAGTTATAAAGCTGAAAGGCAATAGCCCATTATGTTGTTTTCAGCACCGTTGGTATATGCTCATACAGCATTTAGCAAAGGCATTTTTAGTGCCTTGTACGTCTTTTCCTGCCAATGCTAGGAATCCATTTAGAACAAGCCATTGAGCTTTATTTTTATTTTACTTAATTTTTTTCCAAATGCATTAAGATAAATATGTATATTAACAGCCGCTAGGGAAACAGAAAATATTCATTTATGTTTATCGCAGACAGTTAGAATCCTACCACACTTTACCTCTCGTAGAGGAAATTTCTCCTGTGATGAATTAAACTTTATGAGCTAGTTCTCTTTTCCATCATTTGTTCACAGCTACCAATTTCTTTTTAAAAAAAGAAAATGTGTTAATTCTTTGTGTTAACAAATCTCATTTTCTGCTAAACACTATTTATAAAAGGAGTGCCTGATCCTCAGCTAGAGTATTTCAACTCAGAAACCTAAAAAGACCAAAGTATTTACCTCTGTCATGTACTCAGCCCTAAATATCTCCACTGTATTTCCAGAAACCCTTGAAGGGTAAACACTTTTTGTAATTACCCGGTGCAGTCACCAGGAACTATCCCATTCAGAAATTAGCAACATGTTCTCTGCAGATTGCTCCATTTGTTCTTAGTTCATGGAAACCACCAAACTGATCTGGTCTGCCATCACCCTCTTTATAAAGGGTCACGGGAAGAACAGGAGCTTGAGCACAGGCTCCAGGAGGCTTCGTTATTAATGTGTATCTCCCACACACTGCAAGAACTGCAGCCAGGAAACAGCCTCCCTCCCAAACGTGCCTCCCTCTTTTTTCTTATACTCTGCCCATTATCACATAGAGACATTTTTCATTTCCAGACCTTATAATTTTCCAGTTTTCTGGTTTTTAGGAGGGGCTTCTCTCTCTGTGTCACCAATCTCCAGGTGTTAAAGCCACCCGGATAGGCTGCAGCACAAGGCATTAGAGGACAGCCCTGGATGTCTCTTAGGACCACCACTGGGACAATGCGGGTTGATCATTTGGGGGGCACTGAGTCAGTAGTTGAAGAGCTATGACTTCCAAGCCTCTGCTGCCTATCAGTTGAAAAACTCGTGGTCTGAAAAGCCAATTAATTGACATTATTTAAAGTCTGCTTTTCAAGGGAGTCCTTTGTTGGAGGAATTGAATCTCAACTCTGTGCTAAATTATGCACAGGAGTTAAGGGAGGTGAGTATAAAAAAACCACTGGGTAATCATAATCACTGTGCAATTAGGTTTGATATCATAATAGAAGGTTACTCTCCTAGGGGTAATGCAGTGAGGGTGAACTTTAAAAGGCCAGATTTTAAAACTATGAGAAAAATTAACAGAAGGCTCAAGGGCATAGTGAAACTCTTTAACAACTTACAGCAAATTTGTTCCTAGAGTAACTCCTCCAGCAGCCCCAGGAGTGGTACCAAGGGTGAGTTTGGCTAATGTAATCAGTCCAGAAGCTATTTAAGAGCCTATGCTAGAGAAGTAGATAGTGATTGGACCTTTGAGCTGAAAATAAGAATAGGAAGGATAAAATATGCATGGCTGAGCAGAGTTTATTGAAAATAAACATCCTTTCAAAATTAAAAGGGGTATCTGACTAAAGAGCAGAACAGAGGCTAGCATAAATGCAGACAAGCCAGAAGGCAAATGGACGTAGAGGCATAGGCCTTCAAAAAAAATTCAAGGTATTACTGATACAGTAGAGAAGAAAAAAAATAGAACCCCAACCAGGCACGTAATGAGTGAAACTTAGAAAACGTTGTTGTTATGTGACAGCTTTATCGTACCTAATTAACTCAAATATATGTATCTGCTGGAAGACACCACTCTTTTTGGTTGCTTGCTATCAGATATACAAAAGCAGACATTTCTTCTGCAGAACACTGTCTTTTTGTAGGAAGAGGGAAAGGCTGAAAATCAGGAGAAAAAAAGATCTTGGCCTGAGTTATTTTTACAGATGTAACTAAAGAGATTCCTTCTGCATGCCACTTTCTGTAGGAAATTAGAGAGTGAATTCAGCAGTGATTTACTTTTCCTCTGTGGAAGGTGAACAGGACCTGAGGACAGAGCTATGCGACTGCCAGCTCACCAGGGCACTAAATCCCCCAGAATAACTGGGACCTAGCCCAGGCTGTAGCGAAAACAAGCTACACTACAGCGAAGCTGCCAAATCGGGTGCCCTGCTCACCTTACAGGGTGAAATGCCCCCTTGAGAATGAAGGAAGGGGCTCAGTCCTGGCTCCAATTGCACAGCAACAGGAAGGGAAGACTCGCTGTGAGCTACTGCAGGAGTATTTCTCTGTGATTCTTGTGGAAACACTGTCCATCCAGGCAGCCCCCCAACTTCAGGCAGCACCAGTGCTGTGGGGAAGGGCACGGGGTCTCTGGGGCTGGCTCACACCCCAAAAGTTCTAGAGACATCCCGGGTGGGAGATGATTCCACCTTACTGGGAACAACCACAGTCCAGCTGGTGTCCCACAGGACACAAATCTCAGCATGGGCAAACACTGCGTTTATTGAAATTTTAAGTTTTCCAAAACATCACCAGTCTCTCCTTTCACTTTGGTGCAGTCTTAAGCACAGCAGAGCCTCGACCTCAGCTGCAGCCCAAAATGTCACCATAATGGAAGCAAATAAATGACAACAGGGAGTAAACCCACTTCAGTCTCTACGATGAAGTATCATTTTTTCAAAGCAATTCCTCATCTGAAAAGTTAATAAAATAGTACATAAAGGTGACCTGGTAGATATAATTTACTTGGGGTTTCAAAATTCTTTTGATAAGGTCCCTCATAAAAGAATATTAATGATAATGAGAACGATTTTACATTTATGGTGGTACCTTTCATTCTGATGAATCCCAAAGTGCTTTACGAAGTTTTTACTAACTGATTGTACAAATCATGTGTCATATATATCCCCAAAGTGCTGCTAGGTCTGGGAGAAGGCATGACAGCTATTTAATTGCCTAGCATGCTGCTGTTCAATATTTTAGGGCAAGGAGTAAAAGCGAAAACTTGAAGCATGTGCAATTAGAGTAAATTTAGACAGGTAAAAACTATTTTCCAAAGCTGAGATTTGGCTGACAAACAAGCCCATCTTCTCTCTCTGCCCTTACCCAAATGTTGAGAGATGCCTTAGGCTAAACAGATGAATGGCTCAGCTGGAAGAAAGGCATCTCTTTCAAATTACTCTTGAACATGCAGTGTCCATTTCAGGTTGTTCCTGAACATAGATGGCCAAATCATAAACTGTCCACTGTAACTCCAGAGAAGCACCATCATTTAAATTTTCTTCTCCAAGTTTTCTGTAGGTTTTTAACCTATGTCCTTCAGCTTCATAAGCAGCTGCCAGTGCTGACAGCCACCAGCAGAGCATTTTCAGCTCTCATTAGTGTTTGGGAAGCAATCTCTTCCTCTACTCTGCAGTCAGTTTTGCTTTGAGGTGCACATCTGAAGCACTACTAATCTGGACTACTATAATCTTGAAGACAGCTACAGCCATAAGCATATTCTGTTTACAGAGTATCAGAACACTTAATTTAGAGGCAGAAAATGTCTCGTTTAATTGCCTGAAATCAAAGGTTTCATATTTTAATTAAGCTTTTAAGAGGACTTTTTTCACTGCTCTGATTTTTTTTTCCTCCTTTCCTCTCGGATATGAAGGTCATTAAAGAAGATCTTTGCTGAATAGAGATAGCAACAGTAATTTCACCAAATATCTTATACAGTGTGGATACTGCCCCAGACCTGAGCTTCACACATTATTTGTGATCAGTAGATGAACTTCACCCACTATGCCTGGCTCAGTGTAAAGGACCACCTGATCTTCCATGTCCTCTATTTGTTGTTAATTCCAAAGAAAGAAAACACCAGGAAAATTGAATCATAGCTTCTCCCTAGATACAAATCCCTCCATGGTTAGGCTAATTTGGCAGCTTTTCTACTATCTCTTAAATGAGCAGCCTAAAATCAAATACCCAACGAGCATAAAATCAAACCAAGAAGCTTACAGATGGGGGTTGCAGAGGGCCCTGGAGGTACCAAGGTGTCCTAGTTGTGTAGGCAGAAAGATTTCAGCTCAGCTGAAACACCCTTGGGCACTCCATTGAAATGCTCCATCTAGTCCTCTGCCCTGGACAGCAGATATCTCATGTTTATCAACGTTGTGCTCAAGTGCTGTTGTGGTTTTTTTGCAGAGCTAAACAAAGGACAGGTTCCCCTCCTCCACTGTGACAGACTGTCAGATTTTGCTGTGCAATCCATATTTCATATCAGAAGAGTTCCCCTCAAATTCAAGTTATATAAATTATATATTGCTAGGTAAACATGAACTTCCTCTGCCAATTCTTTCAGGCCAGAGCCAGAAGCCAAAACAAAATCTTGTGAGAACAGGCAGCCAGGGTCAAGCTCTCAAAAATCTCCAACGAGGAGCTGATTTGTCAACAGAATTCACCATTTCACAGGGAACTCGATTCCTACTTTAGGAATTTGGCCTCCCCTGGCCAAATTGCTGACAGATTTTTGCTGAGCAATCCCACATCCTCATATTATAGCCTTTTATTTCCCACATAACCCTTCTCAGAGGGTAAGGTCTCATTTTTAGAACAATCCTTTCCATGCGAAAACACAGCCCCACAGCCTGCCCCAGTGTGCAGCAGGAGCCTCCCCAGCCCCCCAGCAGTCAATTTGCATTCCCGTGGAGAAGCTCTGTCTCAACCTCTACTTCCCACAAGCTCTGTTAGGCAGTTTAATTTCGACTATGAATAACCATTCATGCACTTGTGGCCTATTCAGGGAGGTTCTTTAGGCAAAATAATGGTTTTAAACTTCTTTCTGCTGCCAGGTTGACATAAAGAGACCTCAGCATACTGCAAGGCTGTTGTATATGCAACATATTAGCCTGAAGTTTTGTCTCAGTGAGTGCTCTTTGCATGTGGCGTACACCTGGCCACCCTAACCTGATCAACATTTACCACTTTGTTTCTTTACAACTGATTCTATTCCCCTCGGTAAAGACATTCTTAACACAATGAGCCTGCAAGAGGCCCTTGAAAGCCATAGAAATTGGGAATGGGAAGTTTTCCAATCACACACGAAGCCAGCCACTTTCCCACACACTCTGGGCTCTCATACGCCAGAGAGACACAGGTGCAGGCTGGTGGAAATGGGGAAATAAGAAGGCGAGAGAAGGCAGATTGGTCCCTGATCCCCCCTACCCTGACAAAAGGCATGCTTACACCTCAGGTTCCCAGGTACACATCTCACCTCTGATGTTCTCTTGCTTTTGGAAGTCAGCAGCACCACAGCCAACAGGGGAACATTTTTCCTGGGTACACGGTTGCTTGAAATATTACTAGCCAGGCATTGATTGCAACTGGCATTTGTCTTTCAGCAGCTGTCACAGCAGGCTCCTTGGGAGGTGCAGGAAGTGTCTTGTAATTATGTGCTTTATGACGCACCCCAGAGAAACATTTGGCCGTATGTGTTTGCAGAAGGATGCACATACCCAGTGCACAAGAGGGTCCGTGCTAGGTGCTATCAGCATAACAAAATGACTCTCCCTTTTGCCACTCTGCCTGTCTCTGATGTACCTGACAGCTCCCTTAAACACGTTAAAGGCATGGAAATGCTAGCCTTAAGCAAGACGTTCTTCAATTCTGTCTGATTCTCCCTTGTTTTGCATCTTGCTACTTCCTGCCTTGTGTCATTCCTCCATCCAGATGAATCCGCCTTTCCCTGGGGCTGTATCTCAGCTCTTCGCAGGCTTTTGGAGGAGCCAGGAGCTGGGCTCACTGCCCAGGTCCTGTACCTGGGACTGACTCCTAGGCACTGAGTGCAAGTGTGTTAGATGCTGTGTTAAATCACCGTCTGTCCTGGAAGCTCGCTGACCTCTACAGTCTGTAGGACAGTCCTCAGGGAAGATTTCATTAATTTTTGTCACTGTGTCCCTCTTTTCAGAGAATCACCAAAGGAGCTGCAGGCGTAGCAGTTTCCAGTGTTCCTTGGGAAAAGTGCAGTTAAAAAATTATTTTTGCTTCCCACTAGACTTTTTTCTTTATTGAGATGAACCAATATCCCAAAATTATTTAAAATCTTATTCAGATTTTGCCCTTGATGATGGATTCTGGACAAATAGAAGCCTGTTTCTAAACTGTTGCCAAAACCTCTCCCAGCAGGGTTGACAGAAAGCCCAACAGTGCAGGACCTAACACCATCACCCTTCCACACATGCTTGTACCAATTCTGCTTATTTGTTTGGTTCTACAAGTGTATTTGTATGAGTAAACCCCACTTTGTAACACTGTTACCCAGCCACACTCACTAAAGGTTGGTACAAAAGCAGGCTGAACAAGGCTACTAGAAGTGCTAATGCTTGATTCCCTAAATGTGTCATTTTACAATAAAACATTCTTTTTTTTTTTTCTTTTTAACATGCCGGGAAAAGCAAAGAAAGTGTCACAAGAATGGTTAAATTCTTATATTCATTAAACAAGCACAGCTGTCTTGCTGGAGCAAGCCTGCAACAGCCCTTCAGGAAAGCCTGATGGGTAGAAATGGAGAGTCAGTAGAGCTCAGTCCTCTCATGAAAGCCAAACAAATTGCTTCCCTACCTCCAGTACACTATGGTGTTCCCTCTGCCTTAACCTGAGTTAATTTAATTCCTTTTTATTCAGGTGTGGCTCTTTCCTTTTGGTCCCTTTGAAGGTCCTAGAAGGATCTCCTGTGGTTTTCACAAAGCGACTCAGAGAGGTCCAGTGTGGGACCTGGGTGGTTTCTATGAATCTGCCAATTAAAATGCCAAGAGGCTCCACAGTATTGTTACAAAGCTAAACAAACCTGGGTGGAGTACACAAAACTTCTAGCTTTGGGAACCAAAAGGACAGAAGTTTAAGCTTTGCAGCCTTCTCACCTTTCCACCTGCCCTCCCAACCAGCTGGTGTTAAATTGGTATATGCTTTGTTTTATAACAAAGCCAGGAAAATTGTTTCACTTCAAAAGTCTCCTTTCAGACGTGCTTAGGTAACCATTGTTACTCATTGTAGAAGAGTTTTACATCAGCTCAAGTCTTGGAGAATAATGATGATTAACTGATCCTAGTGATACAACATTATTGGTACCACTAATTCTACAGACATTATTTTTCTTTTCTCAGGACAAGGGAGGTAATTTTCCTAAAAATTACGTTGTTTTCTAAAACAGCTCTATTCAGTCCTATACATCTACCTTCTGGCAGCATAGTTTAATTTGCGTTTAAATAATTTCCTGGTATCACTGGAAAAGTAATTATACATAATATTAACCAATTTTCAAGCCTCAGCTTTTAATCGGTCCATGACCAAATCCCTCTCCTAGGTTCTAAAACAATCTCCTCGAAATGTAAAATTCTCAAGTACTAGAACCTGGCTCCTGGTCCCTCCATCTGCTTATTCATCTCACGTGGTGAATTCAGATCAGTAGAAAACCACGTTGGTATTTCATTCCTTGATTTCTCTTTAGGGTTGTGTCAACTCTGTCTGGTATCTGAGCAGAAGATGTTATGGAGTTTCCATGCTCATGACACTGAAAGCACCACAATGCAGGAAGATTTTATAATCATTAGATGGTAGATCATGGCCTGATTCTGAGATTTTTATCACAGATGAGGCATGGAATTGATATAGTTTCAGCAAAGACAAAAGCAGGACATTCCTTTTTGATCTAGGTTGTCTTGGGCCTTAGAATTTTGTTGGTTCTTGAGGCCATTTGCCACATTTAGATCCAGATAATGCTTGTTCCAGAATTTTGCAGGCTTTTGATTCAGGTTAATTATACAACTGAAAAAACAGTCCACTGCAGATCTCTCTTAACAAGACTCCATATCACATTAAAAGAGAATATTCCTAAAAGCTGTTTAACATGCCACAGTCCTTTTTTTCTTTAGAAAGTTAATGTCTATAGAGTATAAGCTGTATTTTTCAGTGTTCTGATTATCTGCTCATGAGCCATGGAAAGAGAAATACAACCCCCTATACTGAAAGTGCCAACTCAGAAGCTTTAAGCCATTAACTGTAGAACAAGTCCGACGTGAAAGAGAGAATGATACATCATAGGGGCCATCATATGGCCCATAAAGTCAATATTGAAGCCATGAAATTCAGACATAAGTGCAGTTTTCTTCAAGGTTTAGGAACAGCCTTGGCCTAACCTGCTAGCCAAGTCTCCTCTCTACCATTAAAAGCAATCCAACCATTAAGATAATTCAAGACTGAAATTGTTAATGACATGCTGTGCATCTGCCTTATGACCAGCTCTTACGTTGTGTTTGAGGAACCCTCTATGCAGGTAAGGTGTCCTAAGGATTTTAGTCTGTCTAAAAGAGGCAGTCTACTGTAAAGTTGATTCAAAAAAATCAGATGTTTTGTAAGGCTGTACAATGAGGCTGGAATGATATTGAAGAGGATCGCTTGTAGTACCATACACAGATTTCATCAGTGAGGTGATACTAAGCTAAGAGGAGAATTTTCAGATTGAACTTCCAAGGATTGTCAGATTGGAAGGTGAGTGACAGCGATGACTCCTGCCATTTTCACCTCCCAACACATTTTTAATTTGTTCTCAAGCTTGCAACCATTCCACAGATGCCTGCAGCAGACCACTCCGGGATGCTTCCTCATCTGGATGATGGTGGCAAGTGAAAGGTCTCTGCTGCCAGCAAATGAAAAGCCTAGAGAATCAATTTTCAACAAGGTCTGAACTAGAGGGTGGATACAAATCAATAGATCAGTGTGCCAGACCAGTTCAAGTGCATGAAAGATTTGTCAGCCTAGGAAAGTTGTCAATAAAACGACTCCTGAGGGCTATTTAAAGGCAATGGCTCTGGACTGGGATGAGAGCTAGGAAGGCAGCTTTACATCTGCAACACAAAACACTAAGCAAGCTAAAACACACTCTGAACTCATGAAAGCCGTTGCTGCAAAGGTGTCATGGTATAACTTCCCCCTACTTTTTTTTCCATACTCCTGATTTTGGTTTGGATCATGAAGAAAAAATTCCTGATAAAAAAAGTGTTTCAGCACCTGTTGCACACCCTGGTCTGTAGCAATAGATCCATTTCTTACCCGAACTAACACACTCACAATAATGTAACTCTTTGCAAATTGACTGCAAAGTTTCTTTATGATTTTTATTTTTTTTGCCTTTTGCTAACTTAAAAAGTGAAAACAGCAAAAATCAACAACAGGAACAACTGTATGAGAAAAAAGGCACAGCCTGGTACCAGAGATAGGCCTATTTATAAGAATAGAAGCATCACAACAGATGTCAGCTCTGTAACGGTGCTGCACAAAGCGGCCAAGCGGCAGCCAGAGAGTGATGATAATAAACAGAGAGGAAAGGAGTTGTTTTGAGATAAGAATTGCTGTAAAATGGAGACTATTTTGTAATTGCAATTGAATTTAATATATTTGTGAAAATATATATAAACAAAATCTTTTTCACTTTTTGTGCAGTATAAAGATATAACAGTAACACAGTCTTAGTGAGCTGATCACTATATAAAATCAATCTAATTTCTTACTTCCCATTACTCCAGCAATTTATCTTCATTGCACCTACCCCTGTCTCCCAGTACTCTACAGTTCAGGAGCTGATAGCTATTTCTGTTTGAGCCTGTTTTCCTTCCAGAGAAAGAGCTGCCCAATCTTCTGAAAAAGCAGACAAGTCACAACACTGGGTGATAAGTTATGGGCATCCTACAGACTCTTTAGCTTCTTATAAGTCACTTCACCCTATTCACGTCTTCCAATACGAAAAAATAAGAGAGAAACCCCTCTTTTTCTATCCAAGGACTAGAAGGTCTTTAGGACAGGACTCATGCTCTATTGCATTTTTACACAACATTTAGATTTCTGTTACTTCCACTTCATGCTCCTCTTCCCTTTGCTTACTTCCATGCTACAAAAGTATTGCTAGTGATAACCTTGTGCTATCATTGCTTTCTTTCTAGTTATGTTTTTGTCCTATAAGCTACCTTAATTAACAAAGGTAATTAATTTCTTCTTTTTTCCTGCTTTAACAGAGCTCTAAAACTGAACGTGCATTCAGAGCTTTTCTATAGGAAGGGCTGGGCTCCAGCCCTCCTTCGGCCTTTCCACCAGCTGCAGAAGAATTACACTGGTGTGAACCTGACCTGATGTTTTATGGAGTTTTAATTTTTTTACTATATCCTCTGTAAAAGCAGTGAACACACACATACTTCCTAACAGTTCTGGCTCTCACTGGATTGATGGAAAGGAGGTTAATAACGTATCTGGATAAAACAAATAGTACTTTGGATAGCACACATTGATTAATACTTGCTGCAGTGCCAGCAAAGCTGGGGGAACTACACATTGTAATTCTGTTATGACTGAAGCTGTGTTGCCACTGAAAGAGGAAAGGAGATTATCACACTGCTCTGTTCTCTAGCTCTGTCTGGCAGCTCAGTGGAATGCACAGATATAAGGTTAGGGTTTCCTCTCTGCTCCTGATTTCAGGGATGGTGAAAGGTCTGGGCCACAACACTGAAGAGCACTTGAAGCTCAAGACATGGGCTAAATTTGCACCGGGAGTGCCAGGAAATCCCTTGTGGAACGTGCCTGATGAGGGCATAGGGGCAGATAACAGGCAGGACAATAATTTTGAAGAATGTGAAGCTGACGGCTTGTGTACGAGCAGGAGGATCCCTGCACCGCAGGCCTCTGAGCACGGGTTGCACAGGACTCTCCACACTGCTCAGCCCTGGTCCAGAGGGGGAGAAGCTGCACTCACACCTCCACTCCCAGCATAGCAACGATACCGTCGCCAAACGCCCTCGCGTTTTGTTTGGCAGTAAATAATTCCTGTCCGCAGCCTGTAGGTGGGATACGTTTCAGGCGGAAAGGGAGAACACCAATGAGCAGCTCTTTAAATATACATCGCCTCCTGTTTGCAGGCACAATGTGTGGGAGCAACTGTAAACTGAAATGGTTTTGTGTCTGCTGGCACCTCTGAATACAAAATCACCACTGTGGCTACTTACGGGGTGGAGGGGGAGCAAGGCTTCAAAAAGAAAAATCAGGCTTTTTTAATCCAGTACCTTTTTGAAAACTGAAACCCTTGGCATTTTTGTGGCAGCATTGTATCCTCAGTGGGGGAAAGAGTTACAGGTATTTTAATTATATATTAGTACAGCATTAAGCTAGTTTTATTTGCTGAACATTCTGTCAATTACTGTTCTTACTTGAGAAGCATGACTGCTCCCAGGTTGATCATGTATTTAACTATCAAGTCAATGCTATTAATCACCAGGCATTTTTAGCCAAGGACATTAACATTGAAACCTATCCAGGAGGGCTTATAAATGGGTACTGGCGTTCTTCAGAGGGAAACGTGTTTTCCAATGCAAGGGAGGTTCTCTCAAGTATTTTTTTCCTTTTTTTTTTTTAAATTGCAATCTAAATCCAAAAGGGGAATGAATAATTGCCCTTAATGAAATAACTGCCATCCCAGAAAATTAGCAAATATGTGATCATCTCATTACCATATGAACAGAGGACAGGAGGTGTGTTTCTGTGGTGCAGCTGCTGTAAAAAACAGTGAAGTGTAAGAAAGGAGAAGAGAAAACCTAACAGAGACACCCTCCTTTCTGGGGACTGGAGAAGGGAGAGAAAGGATTCAGGTAAGGTTGAAAAACTGGTAGCATTTAGGGATTGGAAGTGGGACTCTGCAGTCTTAATCACAATACCCTAGTCTTTTGGGCAGAAAAGACATTGGCCTTTTCCTGCATCCTGCCCATAGAAGCAGGAGACAAAACTATGACCTGAAGATAGAGGCTTTGATATAGCTCACACCATTTGGAATTAAATGCTCCAGATTCATGCTTTGCATTCTGCATTGCGCTTAGTTGACACACAGAATGTATTTATTTCCACATTGTGAATAATCAACTAAAAACTCACTTTCATTAGCTTCATCTCCCCATTGTTGGCTCACATCCTGAAGTTTTCATACAACATCTGCAAAAGTAATAAACTAATTATAGAAGCCATCTGGAACAAGAACAGTGTGGAATAATTATTTCTCTTTATTTAAAAAAAAAAAAACCCACAAGCCCTTGCTAAATAAATGGTGTCATAATAGATGGGGTGTCAAAAGAACAATGATCATAAACTTGGTATCATTAAGGAGGAATACAAGGAGATTTACATCAAGAAATTCATGATTGCTCATTAGCAGAGACACAGCAGAGAGGCATCGTGATCCATCAGTGACACAATCTCTCTTCTGAGAGGAAAGCCCTACCAGAGACCAGAGGCTGCTACGTGGATAGCCCAACTGCAAAGGAGAGAAGGAGAAATTGTTGCTTCATCCTGGTGTTCTCCATTCAAGACCAAGGAACAGGTCCCCGAGGAGCAAAATGTGAATTAAGCTGGGGTGGTCACTTCTCTATTACCTTCCACAGGTGCTGACACTGGCCCCTAGTGGTATTGCACCACGGTGATGTGTGATGCCTATAAGCTGCTAGAGTGAATGAGCAGTGACATTCAAAAGAATACACATAAAATCTTGACTCTTCTACTACTGTAAGTTAGTCTTCCCATTTTTCAAGACATGTCCCTTGTTTTTAGACCTTTCGTGATGAACTGTGAAGATCTGTCCACCAGGGCAATACACATCCTTGTTGCTTTTGGGCTGTCCTTGCTCCCCTGAAATTCTCTACTTCCTGGAAACTCATGGTGACTGCTGAAGGCAATTGTTTCTGCAATGACTGCTTTTGAACCATGAACCTCTTCTTCATCCATTCCAGCACTGCACATCCCAGTGAGCGTCATCCACTGCAGAAGGACTGATATCTACCAGTTCCTAGTCTCAGGCATTGAGCAGTGCAGGAGAATGAAGTGGTGACTGCAGCCACCAGCATGGGGACGAGGCACGTGCGCCACGAAAGTAGAGAAGAGAACACATCCTAGATAGAGCCCTGCAGCCAGCCCTTAGTGAGAGGGATTCCTAAACCAGCCACAGGTCCTGGCCTGTGGGCACCCGGGTACAGGAGGATATCCAGAGGGAATGAGAGCCAGGAGTGTTCTGACGTCACTAACATCCCCAGTAGTCACCAGCTCTGGAAGACACCACACAGGAACAGCTTTTCTAGGAGAAGTGAACATGGAGTTGCACCCTCTTTTATATGAGGAGGGAGGAGCTGGTAGGCTATTGTCCCCAGACAGAGCTTTAATGTATATTTTCACAAAAAGCTGGAGATTTGAGAACAAGGAAACAGCTCCTTTTATCTCCCTAACCTTGTATTAAGTGATGAGCCATAGGTCAGCTGTGGTAACAGATTTTGTATTTATTACTACAGTTTTTTACTAATTAGAGGTAATTACTTTGACATAGAAGATCCTGACTGTTATCTGCTTAGTGCATGGCTTCTGTTAGCAGTACTTTCAGGACAATCTATGTTTCAGTGTTCTAAGAGAACGATGACACTGTGGTAACATGCCCAAACACTTCATGCGTGATACATGTGCACAAATTCAGAAGAGTGGTACAGATATTACCATCTTCAAATGTCCTTAATGGCAAATAATTCGTTCATGTGTCCATTTTAACACTCAGATAGATATTTCCCTAAAAGGAAAGTGCAGCTTTAAAGAATTTCCTTATCAATATTCTAATTAATTGCCTTTGGCATGGACTTATTTAGAGAAAGGCCTGAAACTGTTAGATACCCAGCTGCTGAATCAACAGCATCCCGCTATAACATATTTCAACACATGTCACTTATTAAAAAGTATCACCCAGTTGTGATTCTTACTAGAACTCTATTAGCATCTCTGTTATTATCATAATTATTGTCATTTATCACTTATGGTACTGCAGCAGTGCCTTGAGGGCTCATTCATAAGCCATGCCCTTATTGGATCATTTCCAAATGCAGAATTAAAATATGTTTCTTGCCCACAGTGCTTTCCTTGGTAAGACAACAGATAAAAGATGAAGGAATATAAGAAGATAAAGGGACCATCTGGGTCGGCACCAAGACATTGTTTTCAATATATCTGGAGCCTAAGTATTGCCTTTCTTTCACCAAACAAAACCAAAGAATGGTACTCAAGGCTCAGCATTTACATTGTGATCTTGGAATTCCCTGTGTCTTCAGATGCTGAGGGTGTAAGCAATATCTCTGCCACATACCAGCTGAGGGCATGTCTTGAAGAAAACTGTAGCTCCTACATATCTGGGGTTCACAGGATACATTCGAGAAATGTCTAAGGCCATGAAACTCATTCATAGCAGTTTTAATATAAGGAACTTGTTTCTATTTTTAATCTTATAAATAAGCAATCTGATTTTCAGAGCACCACATCCTGAAATCACAACACCTCGAGTAGCAAACTTTATGTTTGATGTCCCAGCTGTGGGCAGACACACAGGGGACTACGATCCCTTGTGATAGGAGTGCCACCATTCTCAGTTAACCCACAAATGAAAATAAACTAAATTTATTATAAAAAATAAAGCTTCCACAAATTTACAAGCTCTGGTACTGATTGAGAAGAGCAATTACTACACTACACCCAACTCTTAAGCCTAGAGTAACAATCCAGATTGCATGTACACTCACCCATATGAAGATGGGGACTTTCAACGTCAAAGAGTTACCCTGGCTGGCATCCCAGACCAGAGGGAAGGCTCCATCCTGACTCCAAGACCTGCTGCTCCAGAAGACTTGCTCACACATGCTCCCAGCTGGACCCCATTTTAAGGCTCAGTGGGATCCGAGCTGTGGTCAATCAAAGTCATATCCACCTCCCATTGGCTACCAACTAACTTCCTAGGAGGGGGGGGCTAGACCCAAACTAGCCAGAAACTTCCATAAGTTTCTAACAGTTTGTCTGAAATCTGCCTGGCAACCACTGTGAAAGGAGGCATCCCAGACTAGGAGGGAATGCACCTACCCCATCCCTGAATACTCTGGAAAGATGACTGAATAGCTGGCCAGAAAGTCCCACTTGTGGAAGGGATAAAGAACAACTTAGGATGAAATGAGGGAGCAGGCATATTTTGAACATTAGAGCAGGGAGTGCAAGAAAAGTTAGTCTGACGGAGAAGATCAGACTCTGCTCTCTCTAGCTCCTCTGATCCTCCTGGCTGTCTATAATCAATCATTTGTCTCTGTGTGGCCTTGTAACATTAAGGAGAATATGAGCACTGGTTTGAGGCTTGTGAGATGCTTTATAATCCCATGACAAAAGGTATCAGTGTACTTCAGTATACTTATTGTTTAAAATGCTTTCATTTTGGATTATAGCACCGTTGCAGAGAGATCTTGCATTCCTGCATCCCTGTAGCCCTGGGCTGTCTTCTTTCCACACACTCTTTCACAACTCAGCTTGGAAAATTAATATTTCAAGAGCAGCTAATGCTGCTAATTGAACAGGGAAACAGATATGTCAACCTTTGTTTTCCACGGGACTCACTTCAGAAGCATGAATGACAAATGCACCCCAAGAGACATTATCATAATCATCACTCCAAATAAATTTTTCAGACAATGGAGTTCATGGCCATTAACTTCCAGTGAGATGCAGAAAACACACTCAGTGCTAGGCTGCTTCCTAAACATATGAATATGTATTTTGTCCTGTTGTAACAAACTGATACCATTTAGAGGAGAAGGACTGTGACCAGGTAAAGGCAACAAAGAGGAAGCTCAAAGCAAGGAGAGATACTGAATTAGCAATCACAGTTAGCCTGTGCACTTGCTGTGGAGCTCCAGATTTAATGTCTCAGCAAGACCACACAGCCAAAGGTTCCTTTTGGCAGTGAAACAGGGGAGTAGCCCTGTTACCACAGAACAGCAGGTATTTGTTGGTGTGGGATGGAGAGTTTTAATTCCCAGTGTAAAATGATCCACTGGAACTGAGAAGTGCTGCAAAAAAATAGCGGACTTTGTTGTGTCATTATGCACCAATGATATAAGGCAACTTTTTTTTCAAATATATTCCTCCTCATCTCTATAATTCATTTAGTATTTGGGAGGTGTTTCTCTTTCTTGTGTTTTACTAGAGAGAAGCGGTATTCTGAGCCAAATGTCACATGTATGAGGATGTCTGATGTGGGGCTTACAGGCTTTTAACTGCAGCAGAGATCCTGTCCTGAATCCCCAGAAATTTCAAGCTGTCATTATGGAGTTGGGTCTTCTCTTCTTTGGCGCAAAAGGTTCTTGCCTCAACCTTTGAAAGGGAATTGTTTTGAAAAAGATGCTTCCATTCCTCTGTCACTGACGCTTTCGTGAATAAATAAATACCTAATTTTTTTTAAAGTATTTTTCTTGAATGGAAGAAAACCAGAAAACACACAATTCTTTTCCCTGAATTTTAATAAAGAATTATATTTTCTCCAGAAATGACTTGTTGGCATTTTTTTCTATCAATTCTACTCAAAGATTCTCTGCATTGGGAAGCACATAGCTGCTTTCCCAATTACACTGCATTTCTTTGTAGACTCAGCTGAAGGAAAACATGTTAAATAAATGATTTGTTTCCAATTACTCTCTCAGCTCTAAAAACAAATATGCACACATGTCTTTACAAAGAGACATAGCAGGCAGACCAAAATATTTGTTATTTTATGAGCTTATTGGGAAATAAACCAGACAAATATATCTCCTGATCATACGCATGTACATCATCATTCCTTGTGCATCACATATAGGGCAGAGGGTTTTTATTGTACTGCAGTTAACTGAAATAACACAAATTTGCAAGCCTATAAATATTACTCGATAAATGTTTTATTTATTTTGAAGGTAAAAATGAAGACACACACCTGTTATACCATACCTTTGCCTTCAGAACCATAATCAATCGCAGTGAAGAGATTCTGACGGTGACTTACAGCTGTGTGATCCTCCTTCTTCATGAGACCTTGCATCATTGTCTAAGTAGCAGAGGTGAGACTATGAGAGAAATGAACATATAGAGCGTTTGTTAATTCTGGAAGATAAGCAAAAACACATTTGCTGTTTCAATATGTTTTGAAGCTATTTCACTATGTTTTAGAAAACAAGTTCTGTTGTCTCTTTTTCTTATCTTAGAAACACTTCTTTTGTATACTTTTTTACTTGGTTTTAATAGTCCAAGAAGCTAGGTGCAAAGCAATATTGTCAGGATGCTAATGTTAAGGGGTCAGCTGAACCTGCAGGCATTCCCTATGTACTGTCCTTAGTGGTCCTTTCCTGCTTGATCATTAAGCCAGTTAATGCCTCATTGGTTTGAAAAAATGTCCTAAGGTTTATAGCCCCCTTCTGGGACTGGTAAACCCAAGCAGAGACATGGTGGTTGACTCATCCCTGGGAACCACAGCAGCAGGTAAAGCATTTCACTGCAAGGTGTGCTCTCAATGATGATGCACTGATTCACTCACTCACAGTAAGATGAGGATATCCCTTCCCAAGAAAAAGAGAAGAACTAGCTTGTTGCACTGGATGCAACCTCCTGCTAACAGCTAACAGAGTCCCCTGATTTGCAGCTCTGCTGCTCTGCATCTGCTTGTAACTGCAGAACTCAGACTACTTATGCTTTTCCTCTTTGTTGAGGGGTCTTGGGTTTGCATTAGGTGAAACAATAATGCAATTATGCAGGGACTTCAGCTGTCTCTGAACTACTCATATTTTTTCAATCTGCAAAATTATACTGGAAATTGAAAGCCATTGAGCCTATCACTAGCTTTATGATGTCCTCAGAACACTTTTTGCAAATCGTGATTGTGGATTTCTCTCAGTTTGTCCACATACTTTGCTTCAAAAGACGAGATTTTACTTCACAGAATTTATGTTGAGCCTCGAAGTGTGAAAAATGTAAACCAGAAGGTCCTGCAATTTCTTGCTCTTTTTTCATTTCAAGAAGTAGTCTGACTGATACAAGCTAGACTAAGCAACAAATTAACTTTAATAATATTGTCTACTCGGTATCTTCACAGTCATCTTTGTTCCAGAGAGAGAGAGAGAGAGAGCTTGTGAAATCCTTGAGTTTATGCTATTTAACAAGTCCCTTAAGCCTATCATGCCTAAACTCATGCTTAAGCATTTTTGTTACATGTTAATGAGCACAGAGTCAGCAATTTATCTAAGTACTCTCTTAACACTGGTTTTAGCTGTGCAGATTTCCCAGCAGGTTGCTGGCCTTCCCCGACTAATTGACCTGGCTTCTGCTTCATGAAAAAGGAAGAGCAATAAACAGGGAAGCAGTAATTTCCTACAGCAGAAAATGCCACCATCATGGAGTAGTCCCTACTGACTTGACTGAGCAAGAGCTCGTAACTGCCTTGACAAAAGTCTTTGGAAGTCTTTACCATGAGAGACCTCAACCCTGTCTCTGCCAAGTCCTCTCAACCTCTCACATATGTGTGTGTCCTCTCAGCCTCTTATACATGTGTGTACCCAAAGAGCAGAGCTGAAAGCCCCAGGCAACAATTTTTATGTAAGTGATTTCTGACACTTCAGGACATGGAAGTTTATTTTGCCAATCGGGATCAAATCTTAACACCTTCTCACTGGGTGTCCTGTCCTAACTCTGGTCAACTCAGAAATGGTACAAGATTATTTCATAATAAAAACTGGTATGAGCACTGTCAGAGGACCAGTAAAAAAGTCCTCTTATCGGCAACACTCTAAATGGATTTTCACTTGGGCCAAGTTTGTAGAAGTTTGAAAAGCTACAGATGCTCTGAGTCCCAGAAGGGATCTCCCTGAGGCTTCCCCATCCTCTGGCTTGTCAGTGAATGAAGCTGTGTCACTTCACTCCCCTGGCTGCTGAAGGGGATATGGCAAAGGGAGCAAAGGGGACAGGAGAGACTCTCTTGGCTTTTGCCATATCCGGTAATGGTCATTTCAGAAGAAGGTGAAGTGAGCAATTACAGGATAACCTGTCTAAGAAGTCTCACAACATCTTGGCTGAAAGCAGGGATATGTACTTTTCTACTGAGCAGTACAGGCACTTTTGCACAGTGAAGATGGCTAGAGAGAGAACAGCTTGGAGACCTGCAGCAAGACAGACTAGGGCTTATGAACTCAGGCCAGGGCTTCCCACCCTGCAGTGCCACAAGTAGGTCCAACAGATGACGTCTCACCAATCCGTAAGGATCCAGCAGTGCTGCCTTTTTAATCCTTGTAATGGAGAGACAGACCTTGAGAAGTTGAGAGATTTCTTTCCCTTTCCTGTAGGAGAAATTTGGGGAGGATGATGCGAAAAATCCTAGGCTGAGGTTCCTCTTCCCATCAAACCACCTCCTCATTATACAAGGAAGACCTTGACTGTAAATATTTTCCTTTATAGAGTGTCAACAAAGACAGATTTGCCCTGAGCTATCGAAACGTACAAGTAGAAGTTTCTTAGGCAGCTAAGAATTGCTATGAGTAAGTTCAATAACTGTAGAAGACATATAACCACATTTCCTTTTCTCTGATTTATTTATCAGAATGTAAATTGTTTGGGTCATCTCCCAGTAGTAAGGCATGTTTAGTGCTTGCTGCAGTCAGTCTGAAACACTATATATATAGAAAATTTGTGTATGTGCATACATACATACTATACACACTAAAAACCATGTCTAAAAGGTGGTCTTGGGAAAAATGAACTTTTAAAATCAAAGAACCACAGGAATTTCTTGAAGTCAATTGAGTTCAACACAAGGATAGGGAGAGATCCAAAATCTCTGTGAATTCAGCAGGACTGTACCAGCAATGTCTTCACACATTCAATGCAGAACCCTCCCAGGATGACTCTGCGCAAGACGACACAAGTCATTTCAGTACATATGATACATAAGAAAGAGGAATCATCAAAATAGTCATTTAAGTATTAGACATTGAGAAGATTACTGAGACCTGATAGCAATTAGGAGAACAAACTTAATTGGAGTAAAGATTTTACTCCATTAATGACTAAGAATTTCTCTGGACAGAGAGCACATGAAGCCAAGGATGAAATGTTTGACAGCTGGGGGCAAAACCTTATCTGCTAATAAGATATGGCTTGAAAAGCATCTTCCAGAAAAGGTTAACTCAAACAACAGTATTACCACTTTTGGAAAATATTACAGTTTGAGCTCTGTAATAGAGTAGCGGTACAGTAATAGCATGGGCTTGTCAAAAGTATGAGCAATTCCATTAAAATCTCTGGCTTTTTCACTACTGTTTTGAAAATCCATCCAATAGAAATATATTGTTATGTAAATGCATGTTAGCCTAGCCCTATATATGTGCTTAGGGCTAGGGACACAAATAGTCTTCATCTCCCAGCTGATCCCTAGTAAATTGCTGAAGTGCAATAAATTAATCACATGCATGAACCCCTTTTTGGCAAATGACCACTCCTAATTATTGCTTTTCCTAAGGAGACTTCGAGACCAGAAAATTAATCATAAAGAAAGAAAATCCAGCAAACAATTCCAGGCATAAAATTCTGGATCTATGGTTATACTGTATGTGGAAAACCTTAATTAGCGGAAGCATTTGTGGTTGATTCGCTACCTCAGTGACCCACCTGTATAGCGCCGTAGGTGTAAGACACACGAGGTGCTGTATTAAAGCACAATCTGCGAATAGCTACTGCTGTGGTTCAGCAATGCCTTTTACCCACACGATGGGAAGGTGACCAGATCCGAGCCCCTGCCAGCGGAGGTCGGCCCTTTCAAAGGTGACCTCGGCCAGCGAGGCACTTACTCCTTCCCACAGCAGTGAGGAGCTCTCTCGCTTTTAAATCCGATCTGGAGCAATTTCCTTCCACCACCAGCCGGGCAATCATTTCAGCAGGAGCAGCTTGACCCCATTTAACATCTGCAGCCCCAGACCCTTGTGCTCATGCTCCTGCTGACACCGGGTCAAGAGGCAGCCAAGAGCATTTCTTGCTGCAGGTAGTCTCACCCCCTTGGTGGCTATGCCTCCCTGTGCAGGCTGAGCTGGGAAGGAGAGAGAAAATAGTTCTCCGCTCAGTGCTGAAAGCAAGAGTAAGCTTTTTCTCACTGAAGCCATGAGAAAGCTGTAAAACAGCATGGTACATGTGGGAAGGAAATGGAGCCTGACGGGTTCGCATCATGAAAGCACCAAGCATAACGCATTAAAAGATTTTGCTATTACTTAGCGCGGTTGTAGTGCAGAGATACTGCAGGGTGGGAATCACAGAATCACAGAATGGTTTGAGTTGGAAAAGACCTTAAAGATCATCAAGTTCCAACTCCCTCTGCCATGGGCAGGGACAGCTTCCACTAGACCAGGCTGCTCAAAGCTCCATCCAACCTGGCCTCGAACACTTCCAGGGAGGGGACATCCACAACTTCCCCGGGCAACCCGTTCCAGTGCCTCATCACCCTCCTAGGTCTGCCCGTGCTGCAATAGTGCAGGAGAAAGTGTCAGAGCTGCTCCTCTGTGTGCCTGCATGTGAAATATGAGCTCTTTCAAAATACATGCACTGTTTGTTCAGCAGTCCTCTCCTCCCCTCCTCTCAGAAACAGGAAAAAAATGAGAAAGGGAAATTTATTTGTCTGTGAGGCCTTTTTAAACAGGCGAGGTAATTACCTGAGTACATCTATTATATGCAGAGCTGCTCCAGTCATCACAAAGCACGATTCCCAAACTATAATTAACTGCAAAAAAGACCCCAAACACCCAACCTCGTTTAACTAACTTGAATGTGGGGACACGAACCAAAAATTTCTGTTGCCAATCCCATCATGCAATGTCAGTGAGAGGGCTGGAGGCTAAGAGCAGGACTTTGCCCTGAAATACATATCCTTGGCTTTTCAGATCCCTGTGTCAAAAATTCTTAACCCTGTAGTTTTTTTAGAACTAGTCTACTATGGAGAGTTACTAAACATACATCAGCAGCCCAACAGAGCACTAACAAGAGTATGCAGCAATCAACTAAATGGACCGAGAGAAAGCCAGGAGGAAGAGAGTGTGGGAGAATTTCAAGTGAATTCATGTGTTCATAAAAATAGACGAATGGCCTAAAAACCTCAAGGTCCCCGTTCATCCAGTAAAGACACAGAAGTGGTGCAAGCTCCAGGAGGAGGGCTTAAAGTGTGATGGAACTGCAGAGTTGGCGGAGCTGCCAGGTCACAAACCTCACTTTTCCTCCCCACTTCTGTGCAAGTGTTGGGTGAGGCACAGGCATTTCTAAAGATCAGGTGCTGTGGCATGTTTCTCTCCCTTTGAACCTGCCTCCAGGGGAAGAAGATGCATCAGTAGGAGCTCAACATTTCTCCCAGGTCAATGGTACCAACACCACAGCAGTGGTGCTGCCACGGGGGCCCTGGTCTTTTCCCTTCCCCTGGCTGTTTGGGGCCCCCCTGGTGATGGAAGCAGTAGCTGGGTTGTGTTCCTCTGTCTCCATTTCTTCCTCAGGCCCCAAATACCCGTATTTCCAGGATTCAGTGTCTACTGAGAGGGCAGCTCAGTCCTTCAGCAGCCCACCACAACATCCAGCATAGTGTTGGGTAGCAATAACAGAGCAGGATTTTGTCCTTTTTTCCTCCCTTTCAGGCCTGCACAGTTCAGTTTTTACAGCTTCAGATGGACTGTGGTTTTGTTTCTTGTGCTTTGGCCATCTGTGCCCAGGAAAGTCAGGAATTCAGCAGGCTGTGTCCCTACTGCCTGCAGAGAGGTCCCTCCCCACTTCTCCTCCTTCTTCTTTGAGCAACTGGTACAAATCCAAAGCCAGCACCTCAGTGGGATGGATAACAGAGGAGTCTGAGCCTCAGTGTGCTCAAATCCCAACTTGCTGTGACCGTGCAGACACAGTGTCATTCACAAGCCTAGAGCTGAGGGCCTTTGAGACTGCAGAGTGACTCCAGGGAGAATTGCTGCCTGGAAAAAAAAAATTCATCCTGCTCAGCCCTGTTCTGCCCTTCTCACACAGCAACACACCCCCCACAAAGAGCAGAGCTGTACCAGGGCAAAGCCATAACAGAGCAGTATGCATCACTGGAGAGTGGAACATGGGCAGATGCCTGCAACTATGGTCCCCACAACTCCTCACACAGCACCAGGAACTGCTCCACAGCCTGTCACTGAGACACTTCTTACATCTGTGGAAATGCAGCTGCCTAGAAAGGAAAGATGCCCATGAGGCATTGGGTGGGGGTAGCTAGTTAATGAAGTGCCCTGAGGGAAGTACTCATACATCCATTAGCTCAATGCTGTCACCATTCAGAGGAATTGGACTAGAGAGGTTCTCACTCTTGTCATTACTCCAGTAGAACTGTGCTAGGCACTTCTCTTCTGGGATAAATGACCATCGCCAACATTTAATTGCGTTTAGAAATACATGTACCTACAATAGAAGTCAGTTGCTGAATGAAGTTCATACTGTTGGATAGTAGCCAACATACTCTACTCATAGCATAGCCATACTGGCTGCCTTTGCAGACAGGAGAGCTGTAGCAGCAAAAACAAGTCACTATGACTTGCTCCCTAACTCATATCGAAGAATCCAGTGGCTGTGGAGAATTACAGAAGACCAGAGCAGGCAGAAAGAGAAACATCTAATTCCCCAGCCCCACCTCAATGTAATTTCACAGAGCTCAAAACAAATTTGTCCTGACTTCTACAAGTGTGGAAGGAGAATCAGGAGTCTCAGATCTATTTATTATAGCACTAAAAGGGAAGAAATCAAGCAGATGGTAAAGCAATGGCTTTTGGGTTGGTTTTTCTTTTCTCCAGCCCTAAAGTTACTGGGACATGCATTTGAGGAACCCTCCAGAGACACCCCAGTCCTGCTGTTAACTTCCCTCATTGACCAGATTGCTTAGTTGCATTTACACTATCTGACCCAGTTTTCAACCCTGGTTTGAAGAGAAAACAAAATCCTATCGAAAACCAAGCATGGCCCAGATGAACCTGGAGAGGCTTTGGACTGTGAATCACACTGAAATGAAACTTGAGGAAAAGAGAGACCTCATTTTACCCAGTGTATGAAAGGGACTGGTATCGTATTTACTTCCACAGTGATTTAACTTTCCTCCTTGTGCCAGATATCGTCCTCACTAACGAGGTTATAACCACACACACCTATTCTAAAATTACTGTGACTTCACGCTTGACTTAGGTCAAGACAAGCTGTGCATGAGCAAATTGTCATATATGCTATATACTTACTTCTAGCAGGAAAGAAATGATTCTCTACGAGAACCGCAAAGACATCTGTCAAAACAAGGAGGTTCTCAAAAGTTAAGGTCACTGACTTCAATACTGGAAACCTGGATATCCCACCATTTTATACAACTCACAATCTTTTGTGTGGTCAAAGATCCAGTCCCCAGATCTTCAGCTCACAACTAACTCAACTAACTAACAACTCAACTAACTAACTGAACAACATACATTCATTTTGAGGAGGTCACTGACAGAGAGATCAGCTTTCCCACCAATTTGTGCAAGCCTTACCAGCCTCCACAAACCTAAACAAAATACTTTTTGTGATTGGTCTGACCACAGCCAAGTTCTGCCTAATGAATATTGTAATATGGCCTCACAGTTAATTTTTCATCCAAATGAGTATTGAATGGACTTGGGCTTCAAATAAGAAATAACTCCCAGTTCTCTCAGGGGAAGCTCCACTTCACATATGTGCATGCACACATGTATGTACATGTATTCACACGTGCAACAGACTAAATTTTTCTTATTTGCAACCAAAATATACAAATTTCAGGCAGTCCTCCCCCAACAAAGTTTCTCCCTCTACCTTGCTTGTGTTAACAAAACACGTCATGGTGTCCCATTTTCCTTTGCATTTTTAAAAGAAGTGAGAACTCTGGAGTAATTTAATGTCCCCATTTACCACACTCCTTATTGAATACAGAAATCAATAACAAACTTCTGGTCAATAAAGAGCTGCTTATGGAAGGGAAAAGATTCTTGCAGGTGCTAAAAAGGAAAAAAATAGAGGAATAATTAATACATGTTTGACAGTGCAATCGGGCTGTAACTAATAAGGGAAATGTATCATCTGTTCAGAGAAAGTTTTCATTTCACAGTTGCCTTCAATGCTCAGGGACATTTCTCTGGCTGCCTGCAAGAGCCAGGCATAGGTAGTTACCATCTCAGATGGATGTTTTAGCCAAGCAAAGAAAACTTTTTTGCATCTCTTTGAAAGCAGTTATTGCTTGCACAGAATCGTTCCTTTCAGTCCACAGCAAGTAAAAAGCCACTTTTATCTTCCTGTAAAGCAGGATGGAGATCCTAATGGCCTCATCATCTTGTGGCTGTATCCGTTGTCTCATCAGGGTCTGGTTCCTGCTCTCTCATTGACACAGATCTTCTAATCTTTATTCTGTGACTTGAAAACCGATGTTAACTACAGCCTATCACCCATGATTCAGTGCTCTTGGTATCATCCAACCGAATAGGTTGACATAAGCCCTGCCCAATTCATTACAGAAGTGATTTCATTTTACCCCCATAGAACTGGAGAGTCACCTCTGTCAGGCTGGCTTCAGCTCAAGGAAACAAAAGCAGAGAGGAAGAAAACTGTTATAGTGGGTACTCTGTAAAATAAAATTGGCCATAAAAACTGAGCCCCCAAACCGATGAAGGAATAAATGCATCAACTGAAATTCCCAAAGGAGTCATTTTTTTAAGAACTTTCTCTATTTGCTCTGGTTTTCAAATCCTGCAGCAAAGAGCTCCAGAGAGTCAGAGTGCAGCAGTTGCCTCTGCCCAACCTCATTTTAGTGACCTGGAGATCCAAACGGCTCTGAATTCACACAGACCTGGGTGCTGTGCACAGTCTTTGTTTAGACAGCTTATAACCTGATTTCTTTTCTTCCAGATGAAGAAAGGAAGAAGAAAGAAGGGGACTGCAGCAGGAAATAGTGAGTCTACAAGGCAGATTTCAAATCCTTTGCCTTGACAGCCAGGGTCTATCAGTAAGATTTTGTCGACGTATTCCAGACGTGTTATATCACTACCCAAAAAATTCGAATGTACCTTCTGCCTTCTTTTGCTCTAAGGGCTTTTATTTTCTTTGTCAATGCTATCATATTTTAGTTAGAAGCAATCATTCTACATTATTCCACTGTTCTGAGCCCTCAGGTGCCTCGGCCAGTAGATTACACCATCCCATCTGTGAAGACAAGGATATCGATATTATCTATACATCCACCCTGACGAATGGCTAACCTCTACAAGATCGCCTTGAGGGCGGAGGCATTCAAAATGCCTGAGAAATTAAATTTAGAGGGAGAAAAAAGACAAAGCCAAAGAAATGAGGTGTTTGCCTGCATGGGTTATAAGGCCACAGAATAATAGCCTTCAGCAAAGATTTCCTCCTTCTGACAAGGAGAAGTCATGGCTCCAGTTGTTTTTACAGAACTGAGTGAACAAAGGACCGAGCTGTTTAGGTACGAGAAATAATTGAGCAAAGTCCAAACAACTCAAACACCTCCCCAGCATGTCTGTGGCCTGTAAGTAGTTCTTCTGTTCCTCACCACTGTAGGGTTTTAGTTAGAGGCAATGAGGGGAATGCTCCAGCTCTGAAGCCAATCCATACACAGCAGCGATGTGAAGGCATCAGGACGTAAACACTGACATTTGGTATATTTAGTGTTTAATCTATATGTAAATTCCCTGAACATACTTCAATAAAAAAATAATTCACAAAAATTTACGTTTACAACATTGGGCGTGATTCTTTATGTCTTTAACTAATGGTCTCAGATCTGTACTGTTGTATTTTATAACATAGAGCTGATAGATTGTTTGAACAGGAGCAGAACCAAGCATTTCCTTTTGTAAAAACAAAAGAGACCTGAGAAATTTTTTCAGATGAGTAACAAACCATGGTAAGGCACACAAGACCTCTAATGAGTTTAAGTCTCTTGTAAACTAGGCATCTGTGAACTGATGCAGGAAAAAAAATGTAAAAATAACATGGAAATTCAGCTTAGCTTTTAAATCATGTGGGCTGCTGAACCCTTCCAAGTTGCCTGCTTAATCTCCATCTGTTTATTAATATGAGGTGGACAACGCACTGGTTCACGTATGTTACATATGAAGGATGAGTCATTACTCCAAGTACAGGAACTTATTCCCAAGAAGCTGTTGAGTTGTAAATTCAAATCATCAGATATTTTCCACTTGCTGCTAAATGTGATTTGGACTATACATATTAGAGTTGGAATTCTAATATCACATGCAGATGAAATGAGTTGTGACCTGTAGAAAACTTAAATCTTTGTCCATATAAGCAGTGGTAGAATGTGAACAGTCCACAATAACTCCTGTTATGGATATAAGAAACACCATCACAGTTCAGACCACAGTTTGGTTGCCCTCAGTTTCTGGTCTCTACCAGTGGCCAGCGGCAGATGCTCGGGCAGAGAGTAAGAATCAGAGCAAGATCAGTGATTGCTCCTGAGACTGGACTCTCACCTCTTGTAAGCAATATCTGAGAAAATCCTCTCTCAATGGGTACAGAATTGCTTGGGTTTTGTTAGTCTGCTTCATCCTCTAGCCTTACTCAAATTGTGGGTGCTTCATTTAAAAAAGGTAGGAGTGGGTGTCTGTCTGAGGCCATCCCAGCACATGAGATGTTCCAGCCTGAAGGACACACTCTTTGGCAGATGGTAGCAGGACCAGCTGACTGTGCAGTAAACACTCACCAGCCTCCAAAGGTTCCTCCAGCACCTAGCTAACAGCTGTGGTTTCCACCCTGCCCCAGGTGGGAGGATGTGGGTAGAAGATCCTGTCTCTCCTACATTTCTGAGTAAGCTTCCCATCTATGACTGTAGGAGCTTCCCCAAGGAGTAAGTTGATTCCATATTCAGGTATATCTGTAGGAGGAGAAGGCATATACCTGTGAAGCATGGGCCACCCTGCAGCATCCCCCAGCCCAGGTGATCAGCAGGGATGCTTCAGCTGGATCTCCAGTTTGGAAAATCAGAGACAAGCACTTTGGAGACCTCTGTGTAGATCACGTACCTCACAGTCCAAACGCAGACTACAACTACTTGAAGATTTGCAGAAACCAAAATATCATGGAGCTCCACAGCATTGCCCCAAGTGAACTCTAACCAAATCAATGTCAGGTCAAGAGCATTCCAAATGTCAGGTCAAGAGCATTCCAAAAGACACATTCAGCACTGTCAGCAGGATCTGAGACCTCCAGAAGATCTGGCTAGACTGGGTATAAAAAAAGCAATTTGCATCAGAGACATCATATTAAGGCCAGAAAAGGGCCTTTAAAAAAAAAAGACATAGGTCACTACCTCCTCTAGTACCTCCTACAATGAGAACAATAACTCTCCAAGACAGACATCCTTGATTGAAAGTCTTCAAGCAATGGAGATTCATCATTCCATTAACTTTCACAATTTCTTATTTCCATGGCAGCGAAACAGTAGTCCTCATGCAAGCTGAGAAGCAGGCATGTTGAAAGGAAATGCTCATACATACAGAAGAAATGAATCACAAGTGTTCATATTTAATATCCTTTTAAATCTCTCACACTAACATGCAGGTTATAAACAAGAGACCTAACAATTTTCAGATCTTTATCTAGATGCAAAAACATTCTTTTTAATCTTTTATACTGTATAATTTATGAAATGCTAGAACATATACTTTTGCATTTAACTGAGCCATTCATATTCAGATGGTTTAATTACCTAGTTCAGTAGGAGCCACATTAGCTAGCTGCATGTAAATTTCAGATTATTTTATTCATATTGTGTTTATAGAAAGACTGAAGAAAATGGATTATATGCACTTTGATGGCTTTGTCTTAAAAAACAGGAAGATTTACATGCTATATCTGATTAAAAATTTACTTCAGTTAGTAATACTGAATTGGGAAAATCTAAACATCATTTCAAGGCAAAATACATGAAGAGCACATGTAGGTGAGTAAAGAGCAAACCTGTTGCAAGCAAAATCAATAAAAATATTCATTAAAAACTTTAGCTGCTCACAGTTAATGGTTCTCTTAGAAGGCTCTCAAACACCTTAAGGGGAAGACAATGCACAATGAAGACATTTAATTAACCTTAACTCTGACCTCCATAGCAATAGCATTCACATATCTTGCAATCATTATTTCTTTCCTACCTGCCATGTACCTCTGGGAGCACACTTTCTCATCACCTTCTCATCACACAGATCTTTCTGTGCTTTTCTAAATTTCTCCAAGATAAGCATAAGGGACGCTTAATGAAATCACGTAAAGCAGCATAGGCAACAGAATGAGATTAAAAATAAATAGAGGTGGAACCCAACTCTTCTGCTGGGATGGGAAAATCTTCAAGATATAAGATGTTCTGTAAAAATGCAAATGCAGCTGTTCCTCTCCCCTCACTGTACTGCAACAGGTGATTGATGAGTAGAGGAGAAGAGTTATAGGGAGAGACAATCTTTTGTTTCACGTGCAAGAGAAATTAGATGATTCTGGGAATGAGGAACGCTGCCAGGCCATCCTCTTGCTCTCAGTAATAATAACCTGGGCTTTCCCATGGACACCAAGATAGCAAGCGCTATGGAGGTACGATGAAGGATGGAAGGAAGAGAACGGTTCAGACTCCTTCTCAGAAAACTTCCCAGGTTTCTGCTAACACTCTTTGCAACCTCTCCCCCACCAACACTGTAACCTCGATCAGACCCTCAGACTGGGAGCTGTTAGAGTTTTACTCACTAACAGCGTTTCAAATTACCTTCCAAATGCAGTGCAAATACACACATGAATGTCAGTACTATTTAAAAAAAAAAAAAAACCACAAGAAAAAAGAAGGAGTTTTTAAGGGGTGAATGAGAAATGCCTGATTTACACACAGAATTTCTCAGTGTTCACAGGGATCTGTGAGGGAACACAGGTTTAATGGAGAGGGAAAGGAACCACACACTTCAGAGAAATTCCTGCTATGTGAAGTGGTGTAAGAAAGGTGTCATTTCCTTGCTCCACAAAGAATACTCACAAAGGAAGCCAGACAGGTCTTTAAAAGACAGATCTGCTAAAGGCTGACATGCATTAAGCCTTCAGCTGCACTGAAAGAAGAGCAAAAAGAACTCAGTTGAAAGGTGTATTTGGAAGTTATTTGGAGAAGAGAACTATCTCTCCTGCACTTAACAAATCTCTTCTGCACATAACAAAACAGACTTCCTAAGACAGCATAGTTATGGGAAATAGAGCCATAAAAGGAACGCAGACCATGTAGGAGAGTAAAATTTTGTGTAACATGGATTATTCTTCCTTGACTTGCAAAGGCAGTATAGTTTCACTGTACTGGGTGGTAACTGAGAAATTAACACAAAATCCTCTGAAGTCAATGAAGAGGCTGCAATTGACTTTATTGGACTATAAATCGAGTGCAATGTGTGTACTTTCTGTCACTGATAAATGATGGAACTGAGGAAAGCTGTTTTCCAGCCATAACCAATTCCTTTGAATTCAGCCAAGTGCAACTCATGGCTGAAAGAAACATCACAGAATCACAGAATCACAGAATGTTAAAGGTTGGAAGGGACCTCAAAGATCATCTAGTCCAACCCCCCTGCCAGAGCAGGATCACCTACACTAGAGCGCACAGGAACGCGTCCAGGCGGGTTTTGAATGTCTCAAGAGATGGAGATTCCACAACCTCCCTAGGCAGCCTGTTCCAGTGCTCAGTCACCCTCACAGTGAAAAAGTTTTTCCTCATATTTTTCTGGAACCTCCTGTGTTCCAGCTTCCACCCATTGCCCCTTGTCCTGTCAGTGGACGCCGCTGAAAAGAGCCTGGCTCCATCCTCCTGACATTCCCCCTTGACATATTTATAAACATTGATGAGGTCACCCCTCAGCCTCCTCTTCTCCAAGCTAAAGAGATCCAGCTCCTTCAGCCTTTCCTCATAAGGGAGATGTTCCACTCCCTTCACCATCTTTGTGGCTCTACGCTGGACTCTCTCAAGCAGCTCCCTGTCCTTCTTGAACTGAGGGGCCCAGAACTGGACACAATATTCCAGATGCGGCCTCACCAGGGCAGAGTAGAGGGGCAGGAGGACCTCTCTTGACCTACTTGCTACTCCCCTTCTAATACACCCCAGGATGCCATTGGCCTTCTTGGCCACGAGGGCACACTGCTGGCTCATGGTCATCCTGGTGTCCACTAGAACCCCCAGGTCCCTTTCCCCTGCACTGCTCTCCAGCAGGGCAGTCCCCAACCTATATTGGCACATGGGGTTATTTTTTCCCAAGTGCAAAACTCTACACTTGCCCTTATTAAACTTCATAAGATTTCTCCCCGCCCAGCCCTCCAGCCTGTCCAGGTCTCTCTGAATGGCTGCACAGCCTTCTGGTGTGTCAACCACTCCCCCCAACTTCGTATCATCAGCAAACTTGCTGACAACATTCTCTAATCCCTCATCCAGATCATTGATGAATATATTAAACAGCACCGGCCCAAGCACTGACCCCTGAGGGACCCCACTAGACACAGGCATCCAGCCAGACTCGGCCCCATTGACCACAACCCTCTGGCTTCTTCCCTTCAACCAGTTCTCGACCCACCTCATCCTCTGAAACACAACCACTACCAGGGCAGCACAGGAATCTTTTAAACAGCACAGTGTAGCAGCATAACCGGCTTTAGAGACAAGAGCGGATCAAGTACTCCCACGTTGGGACAGAGCACATACCATGCTCAAGAGGATCTGGTTGATCCTCTAGTCCATGATTATCCAAAGATATGTATGGATATGTTTTAACATCTGGAAATCACAGAACAAACCTAAGTGCTTGCATAGCCTCTCTCAGGCTGTCCAGGACCTGGAATTCAGTCTCGGCAGAGATTATATGGTTCCTTCAACGATCATACTCAGTCCCTTGGAAATCAGCTCAATCCTGTTTCATTTATGAGATTTGATGTGATGATAGGCCAAGGCCTTACAGCCTGAGGGCAATGGCCTTTTACATCCATATACGAAGCAAAATATCTGAACTCATT
This sequence comes from Trogon surrucura, assembly GCA_020746105.1. Lineage (NCBI taxonomy): Eukaryota > Metazoa > Chordata > Aves > Trogoniformes > Trogonidae > Trogon > Trogon surrucura. Next base: position 11,579,258 of record CM036621.1, on the reverse strand, counting down.
ACTTGCTGAAGCAGACGGCATCTGTTATATCATGTCATCGTGCAGACTGCCAAAATACATGACTTGGAAAGATCAATACTGGTAAAAGATACCAGGGGAGAGGCAGACAGATGGCTTGGATGGGAGAAGCCAAATTCTTCATCAAGGCTCTGATTTGTGCTCATAATGTCTTGGTTGTTTTCTTGGACCTGACGTTTCAAAGACTCACAGGCCTGCCTGCATAGACAGACCTGCCTGCAGGTGAGCTTAGAAGGCATGAAGAGATAGTCCAGGCCCTGTCTGTGAGAGCTGTAATATCACTGCTCTTGTTTTTCTGTAGAAACTAAGCCCTATGTTTAGTTCTAACACCCAGGTTTTGACGGCGCTTGCTAAGAGTGAGTCTAGTGGCACATCACAGCAGGAGGTTTGGTCCCTTTCTTTGAATCCCTTGGGAGGGCCAGGGAACACTCCTGAATTACCTAACCTTGAGCACCCACCCTTGTATCCTGGGTGTTAGACCAAAACCCAGTGATTCCAAGGACTCTTTGATTGAACTGTGGAAGAATTTGTCTGGCAGCAGATATGAATGACTTTCTGATAAATACTTCCTCCCTGCCCTTTGAAATCCATTTGCTGCTGATAGCCCAGCTATAGAGTTGTATTGGAAAAGAGTGAAGAATTTTTCCTCAGCCAGCTCTTGCTTTCAGCCTAACTGCTAGTTCAGTGTTGCCATGAACTTTTACCTTCTTGCATGCAATATTTTGCTATCCAAAGCAGGAATAGCATAAGAAAAAAAGAAAAGAAAAAAAAACTCATCCTAGAAGGAAATTAGCATCCGGCAACCTAATAACCCATTCCCTGCATCATATGCAGGGTGGTGTAATTAAAGCCATAAAATATTCAGAATTGATTTCTGCATTTGGAAGATACACTCGCAACATAACTAATGATATTTGCGTGTTTGCCTGGGAGAAGAATTCTCCTCCAAAAGGCTGTTCTCCCTAGGAAGCCAGCTGGTCCTCTCCTGGCTTTCCCAGGAGAGATGAAGGTCAGATAACCCAGGCAGCAAATCCATTTAGTTCCTGCCCGGCCCCAGCTCAAGCAGTCACAGCTCAATGCTTCAAAATGTGAGCTAGGCTGTTCTCCTGCAAAACATTCCTTGGGCACGTTTATGCTCTCACCCAGCTGCACACCCGAGCCCGGCAGCATGTCCTGCAGCTGTGCTACCGACACACAGCAGAAACCAGCCCCTGCTCATCCTCTCGGCTCAACTCAGCAGCAAAGGAAGGGGCATCCGGGTACCAGCAGATTAATGAGGTTTGCTCACAGATTCACAGCGCTTGTGGAATTAGCCCCAGCTCCCGAGAGGCTGATGATGTACCAGTGCACCTTGTGGTGCAGTGAAGTTTTCAAGTTTCTTCTCGCACTGTTTTAACTTCCTTACTGTTGTTTCCCATAGGAAAAAAAAAAAAAAAGACTGCCCCGAGCAAGGGTTTTGTTTTGATGATCTTGGCTTTGTTAGATAAGTGTGAAAGTCTCGTTGAGTCTGTAATAGTCCCTTTAAAAGTAGAACTAATTCCCTAATTCAGAAAGTTTTTTTAAAAGCATGAGAATGTTTTTAAGCATAGTTCATTGGTAAGAGTGTTTTAAGCTGTACAGTAAACAGAAAGTGTCTTATCTGCTTTAAGAAGAGATCTTTACACTCTGTATTTCAGTTTTGCTCCTCTGCTTTCTACCCCTATTCCAGGCACTGCAGTGACAGCTTTGCCAGGTCTCATGCATCATGTTGCAGGGCAGGGTTATGAAATCCATGATCTCCTTGCAAAGCCGAAGCAGGTGCTTTCTTATGTCTACTGGCCTGCTTAAGAATAGAGGAGAGGTAACTGCTGCAGCCAACAATGCTGCAGTCACAAAAGAAATACGATCTCTCTTGAAACTTTGGTAGGAGGTCTCCAGGCTGATGCCTCCTGCCAGGTTTCATGCAGCTCAACAGAAGAAAGAAGATGAGGAGCCCTATAGCCAGGACCATCTCTCCTGTACTAGACCTGCTGCAGAGCAGCAGTTATCCCAGCCCACTGCATGGAACAAAACCCATTACCAAAACCCTGGACATCAGAGCTAGAACCACAAGAGTTTACTTTCTCTGTCTGTATTTCATTACAAGAATCAGAAATTTTTACACAGTGTGTAGCTAGGAGAGTGAATGCAGCCTGAGGTCTACCCTGCAGCCAGCTCTGAGATAGAACAAAGCCGTTCCCACAATTCAACTAAAATTCGCTTTTTGTCCTTTCAAAAAAAAAATTACTGTCCTGTAGAGAACATCAGATGACTCCCCTTGATTTACAGCTACCGTCTTTAGGAGATGTAAGAAATAATACTGACCTGCTTCTGAAATCTCTTGCCTCTGAAAGCCAAAAACAATCTGAATAAAAAATTCCTTGATCAATATTCTATCACCATTTTCCACTAATTAAGCCTTTAAGTTAGTGTACCTTAAAAATATGCCAGAGCAAAGATTTCACAGGCTCAGTCTTGGCTGATCACCTGTGAAAAATAAAATGTGCCTAATTTTTATGTAATAATAATTATGTAACTTATTTTTGGAAGTAAATAATTCAGCACATATGAGATACACAACAAAAAAAATGGGCTGTGCCTGTGTTTTGCCTACTGATAAGGAACAGTTTTGCTGTCCCTTTGAATGCTTACAGCACCAGCATTAACCTCCGCAAGCATCTTGAGAGAGAAATAAAAAAAGCCCTCCCAGAAAAGCTAAATTCCACTGCCAGCTGACATTTGTTTCTTTTTATCTATACATTTGTCTAATTAAGAAGATATAGTGCCATTTTAATTTTCATATAAACTCTTACCTTCAATGGGGATGTGTTCTGCAAACCAAACAAGGATTTATTAAGATAATAAAGCAAGCACTTCATAAAAATTTAAATGCCTGCTACGAGCATCTTTTTTTGGAACTAAGAGGCCAAGAAAATCTCTTAAACTGTGAGAGGGATCTTCCTATTAAACAGCTTCAGCGAGCCCATGCGTGTAGGGGTGGCTTCCCATATCGGAGGCCGCTTGCCCCCCACAACATGGAGACATCAGCAGGATTGTAGCCGTGTGCCAGCTTTGCACCTTTGCAAGCGCAGGGGTGCCTTCGTTCAAATTAATTGATTCATTTACAAGGACCTCGGCTGGGGGGGAAAGAGTGTTAGTTTCCCTTGCTTGTGCTGCATCGTCTGTTTATAACAACATAGTTAATCAAAGGAAGGGGAGATGAAGATCTTTTTTTGCCAGTGTGGCAGGAAAGACCGTGAAGCTTTAATTGACCCCTCGAGAGACAAAATGAAAAGCTTGTGGAATGAGTTGAATTTTGAACACAAGGGCACATTTTCCTTTCAGTTCTGCTCTGGAGACTAAAAGAAAGGGCCGTGCTCCCAACTCCCAGCCGACCTGGGTACAGCTGCTGCACCACCTCCTTACCTGAACCATTTCAGAAGCAATGCAGATATTAATGCCTCAGGGTAATGACTCACAATAATCCCTTAAAACTCATAATTGAAAAAAATGGCCACTGCTGACTAATGATTTTGGAGGCCGGGACATAATGAATTGGATTCTTCATAAGTTGCCCGAGGATTTTAAAGTGATTGGTAGCTCTGCCTCACTTGTCAGGGCTATGCAAGCTGTTGCCTAAAGCAACATGTCCCAGCTCAGACAGGCAAAATTGTCCTCTGAGGCCAGGACCGTGAGCGACCAAGGATGCTGTCCCATGTACCACGTCCTCCATTCTCTCCCAGTCATGGAGACACTAGTCACAGCACTGCGCAAGCTTCCAGAAAAGCGGGCAAGAAGGAGCAATGGACCTTGTGACTGAAGAAAAATTTTGCAAAATGAAAGATGTTGAGAGAAGGGACAATATCACACACCTTTTTTTAATTTACTTATTTTGGAGTGGGGGCTAAAAATTCCAAACTTGGCATTTAGTACACTGAGGGAGGAGGAGAGGATTCTCAGAAGTACTCAGAATGTGATGAGCAGACCTTGCAGAGAACTGGTGAAGCGGTTCTGCTTTCTCTTAGATCCCACAGGCTTCTACCTGACAAACTGTTCCAGTTACCTCTATCAAATCAGATTTTACACCCTCCCTTTTAGTTCTAGGGAAGAGTGAGAGACCAAGAAGATAAAAATATGTTACAGTACAGGCCAGAGAAGGACAAGCAGCCTACTCACTCCTCCTCCCCTTTTGTGCAAGATTGCACAAAACTGAGGACAGGCAGGGGTTAGCTGGCTGGTTAAATGAGGAAAAATCTGCTCAAGGATAGTTTGTGATAGTAAGACTTGATAACATTTGCCCTACATAACGTATGCTGTCGCATCTGAGAAGATGGACAGCAGGGTCCAGTGGCGAGGATTGCTGAGAATTGCTACAGTTTGGTGCCAATGCTGCATGTGAGCTCTGCATCTCCCTTCTGTCCTCTCCCCTGGCAAACCTGAAGCACAGAGGCAGCAGTTTCCTTAGTGGACTTGCTAGTCAATAGGTTGCCACAAATGCCAGCCAATAATCAATGGTTTAACGCATAGAATTTCCTGAAGAAGATAAGCCTATGGTTTGCAAACACTATAGTGAACAATTCCTTTAGCTGGAAAAGCAGATAATCTGCTCATAACTTACATGATCACTCGCCTGATGTGGACACCTTTGTGGCAACAATGACAAAACGATTTTTAGATAGTGGCAATAGCTTTTGTTACACCTAAAAAAACATTTTGCCATTCTCCTTACACCACTGCAGCTCCAACAACACCATCATAAATAATGAACATACTCAACCATGTGGCAAGAAAATCTGAAAAACACCATAGCTGCTACTCACTTAACTTAAAATATTCTAGTCAGATTTCCTCTCGGCTGTAACAAACGTTATGTTTTCCCTCTTCTTCTCAAACAACTGTGACACTCACGACCACATTGCAAGAAAGTTCCCTGCAAGCCCTCGGCATTATGCAGCCTCATTAGTAGCTTTGATTATTTATTCGGCACATCTCCAGGTTGCTTGAGTGGTTGTAAGACTGTCAGTCCTGTGCACTGCTTCATATTGCTAGTGGTTAACACAGTTCAAGTGCCAAAGGCAAGCCAAAGGGCATCAGCTGGGAAAAGCAACCAGTTCACATAATGTTAGCGACCCCGTGATGACCCTGTTGGGCTGGTGTTTAATAGAAGACTTCTTGCCTAAGGACATATTGGTAACTTCATGGAAATGACCATAACTCAGTACTGTTCTTCTGTGGGTTGTCTTTTTAATGATTGCTAATCTTGTTTAAGACAAGAAAAACTGCAGTTTACTTGAATGTTCTGGGTCTACAGGGAGGTTTCATTTCATTCTTCCTTTCTTTTCTCTGAGGCACCAGATGCTAGACAGAAATAGACAGCAGTTTGAACTAGAATGCAAAATAATAGCCTTAAGAAACATTTGCATTGCTTTAAAAATGCTCCGGGAACCAGACATCCAGATCCTGGTCCTCATTTGAACCAGCTTTTTTTATCCTTCACTGCAGCAGTGTTAAGGAGATTGACTGAAAGTTAGCAAAGTTATCTTACATATAATGCCCCCAAGACAACTGATTAATGGCCTATTGACCATCTCCAGATTTTAGTGAGCAGGGCAGGAACATACCTTCAGACTTGTGTGGAAATGCCTTTTTATCTTATACTGGAGGAAAAAAAAACAGTCCACTGTTCATTTTGTGGGAATGAGCTTCATCAGACTTCCCTTTGACTTTCCAAATCAAATTGTCACCTAGAAATTCTCCATCACTGTACCAAAATGCAAGTGGCATGTATTATCACCAAAGCAAACAACAGATGAATAAAAAGTAGCTTTATTTTTAACTTTTCCCTTAAAAAGCAAAATTACCCCAGAGCTGTCCCAGAGGACTTACCCTTTATCATCACCAGCTAAATAGAGATTTTCCTCTTTTGTGAAGCCCAAATCTTCCACATTCATGTCAAACACATAGAGTTCCTGTCAAAAAGGCTTTAATCAGACACAAGGCAGAATGTAGGTTACTTTTGCACCAATAGCTCCTCATACAGTGATCTACAAAGCGTCATAGCAACCAGTTCTGCCATGGGCTGAATTTTCCCTAAGTTATGCCAACAACTCGGACCACATCTTGGAATGCAGGCTAGAGCGAGTAACCAGCCCCAGGACTGACAGTACCCTCTTCTTCCAGCTCTCAAGTTCCTGGGTTGACTTACATGAGGTAAAAAACACATTAAGTGAAAAACCAGAAAGAATTTGGACTGAAAATTCTTTCCACTGGAATTAAGCAGTACACAAACGTTAAAGCGTTATGTTGAAGAGCTCAGAATTGAGAAGGCAGGTTCTCCACTCCATGGGGGTTTCTGGGGTGACATCTGGCTCCAGACATATCATCGCTCCTAGCTGCCAGTCTTGCCAGCACCCTTAAAGAATAGCCAGCTGTGCTGTGAGCTTCACAACATACCAGTTTGTAGCAGGAGAGACACATTTAGTGTCTACTACACTCCTCCAGTCCAACAAAGCTCATGAGGAATCAGCACAAGAGAACTCTGCACCCTGGAGGATCATGACCGCAACATTTCAGGAGTACTAGAAATGCTTCTTTTGCTCGCAATGCATGCAGCACCGTGTGGCCATGACACAGGCTCGGACATGGAAGCCCGGACATTCTTTGATGCCATGAAAAGTCTGAAATCAGAAGTTAATAGCCTTGATGTCTATTAAGAAGATATTCTTTATTGCAGTGCTGGGCACACTGGGGATAGCTCCACCTAGTGTGTGCACCATGAAGGGCTAAACGTATAGCTTATATGCAGTTTAGATACACATATTCATGCAATTTCTGAGAACTCATTAACATATGTTGCCACCCTCTCCTGCATGTGCAGTACAGTCTTCCGGTGGTTGTCAGGAGTCTCTGGTGGTCATTTTACTTCATCATGACAGCCTTCCTTGGGGTGTCCTTTTGATGGGCTCCATTCAATTAACTCCTTGTCTTTGTTAAGAGATCCCGAGGCTGGCTTAGGCTGGTTCTGCATATCTTAATGGCCTCCCAAAGTCCTGGGGCATTCCATCTTTGAAGATAAGAGCATCCTGTCCTTGGTGATAAGCTCCTCTTGTAGAATACTTTTGTCTCACACCTCCATTCTCCTGCTGACTTTGTTTGCTCAAGCATATTAAGTTTCCTATATATCAGCTAAAACTACAGTTCTGACTATAACTATGGATCCAGCTAAAACCATGGCTTCATCTCCATTCACAAATCATCCCACTGTGAGGCACAGCATTAGGGTTCCCACCATGTCTTCAAATAGCACTCTGGAATTCCAATGCCCTACAGCCAGCAGCTGCAGGCAAAGCAACTATTCCCACATTGGTTTACCCTGTGTTTCCTTCCAAGTCTACCCTTTACACTACAATCAGCCTTCAGACACTCCTCATCTCCTTGAGACTCACGTTCCAGTCTCATCACACACATGCCATGTGTTTCTTGTACTCTGCTGGGGACAAGGAGAAAAGAGGAAGGGGTCATATCCCCCTTCAGGAAATGCTGATTGGATTATTTCACCCAGCTCCCTTCAAAACGTACCGTTATGGACCAACAAATAGCACACCCAGAGGTGACATTTCCCAAATAAACGATTACTTAAGGATTAGTCACGCAGCTGTACCGAAGGCATATGGCTGGCTTTGCAGGAAGGATTACTGTAGCAGAGATGAATACAGATGACTGAAGCAGCCGGGGCAGGGACCTGTCCTTCCTCTTCAGCTGGATATAAAGCCACCAGCTGGAGGTCTCTCTACCCATATTTGGCATCTCCTGGACACTCCCACAGCACTGCATTTGGTAGTTACAAAAAGAAGGAAATCCTTTGCGAAAAGAAAGGACTGACCAACATGAAAATGTCTTTGATCTCCCCAAAAAAATCTTGATCAATGCACTAAAAAGTCTTTTCCCTCCAGCTGGTGGTTTCTGAAGGACAGCAGAAAGACAAGGACTTTCTGAAACATTTTCAGCTGCAGAATTTATAGGGGTGCCCAGGGAGCTCTTGGTGCAACCAGAGCACGAAGCCATCCTGCCGCACCACAAGCGCAGACACTCGGCAAACTCCTCTCCAAAGCGCCGTTCCCTTCAAGAGAGCTGAGGCCAGGGAGTTCATGCAGACCTTCAAACCTGGGAGCTGCACTTGCCTTGAGGAAATATATTCTCTGCACAGCCCTAATCCAAATTTTAGCCAGGATAAGGGTGAAAAAAATACTGCAGTTCACTTCACTAAGCTTTCAAATCAACCTCGTTGCCTGTTACATTAATAATAGCAGCTTTTAGCACAGTGGAGCCCAGCAGTTTCTTAGGATGTAGCAGATGCCCTTTGGTTGCTCTGCTTTTTTTCCTGTTTATTACCCTCACAAGTCTGCCAAGAAAAATCCATGTGCACTTCTTTTTTTTTGGAGGGAGTGGACAGAGGAGGTGATGACACTTACCCTCTAACGTTGAGCCGCCAGCACACGGAGGGGTGTATGATGTCACCTAAGAGACCAAACTCCAGCTCTCACCTAAAACCATACATAATCAGCTCCTATTTCCTATTACAGAATGAGTTTGGTAGCAATAAGCCTTAATTTTATCAAGGCTCCTTTACCTTCATAACTTCAGATGCCTGTCAGCAGCAAAAAAGCATCAAAAAACCACAGATGTCCAGAAAGACTTGATTACTCTCTCCTTCCTTTTTCCCCCCCATCTTCTTTTTCCTTCAGCCGTAGCTTTTTTTCCCAGACTAACTCGCCACAGCAGGGAGCAGGTGGGTTAATGCTGGGTCCCTGCCAGGCTCTCGGACACGCTGCAGCACGGCACAGCACATTATCACCACATTTTCCTGACGGACACACACCAGCGCAGGGCAGGAGGATCGGAGGTGAATCCAGCTGGTCTGACACCTCCATGCCAAGCCTGTTGTTTCCTCTTATTATCTCCGACTGGCAGCGCCGGAGCACACGCAGGGCTCCCTCCGACTTGTCACCAGTTCCCCGCGACTGAGAGAACCCCATGGCCGGTCCGAGGGGTCCCTCTGGTGATGGGAAGCGGCGGCGGCGGCCGGGGGCTCAGCTTTTTCCTTGCGGAGACCGGCCCAGCCATCCCCGGGCGGGTTTATCCCCCGGGGAGCTCTGCCCATCTTCCAGCACCCCACCCAACCCTGGGACGCCGTCACACAGCCGGCCCAGCCCGGGCAAGAAGCGCTTTACACCCATGGGATGTGATCCCAGAGTGATGCACGGCCCGTCAGGCTGAGCAGCATCACACCAGACACCCGGCAACACACCCCCAGGCCAGGGGACATGAGGGTTACTTGCTCCTGTAGCAGTGCGGGATGCGGTGTAGCCTCCGGCATCCTTCCCTCTCCTCCACCTCAGAGCAGAGAGGGGGTCAGCAGGTCACATCCGCAAGGCAAAAGGAGGCACTGCCTGCACAGGGGTTTTTCAGGCTGCCAGATCATCTTTTAGCAAAGTCAGAACTTTCACGGACAAGAAATGCGATTGCTCCCTGGGCTTAAGAAAGTGAATCATTAGTCCCTCCCCTCCACATGGAAAGTAGGGACAGTCGCATAGCCCAAACTCCCACTTATATGGCATTTTAGCGAGAAAAGGCAGAAGAGGGAAAGGATGGATGTACTTTGGGCAGAGGATGGATCAAAAGTGATTTTCTGATCACTGCAGTTCAGCAGCTCAGACCCAACGAATTGAATTCAAATACCTTTCTCACAAATCACCTACAGCACATTTCCACCGATGTAATCCAAAATAACAAAAACCTCTTCAGAAATCGAAATCCAGCCACTATCTACACTCCAAGTACTCCAAATCACTAGATTGAAGGTACAGCTGAGTCACTGTCTCTAATGACCTGCTAAACCGGTGGAAAGGAGGTCAGATCCAAGAAGGTTTTTTTTAAGCTCCCCTGGGCTCAGGGGAGACCATAGTAGCTCTGCTAAGTGGAAAATAACGTGATGCTTGTCCCTAGTCCTCCTTTCACACTTCTTTAGCCAGGTGTGATGTTATCAGTAGCAGTGACTATGCATTACTTTTACACAAGTGTAATTTAGCAGAGGGTTGTGTCTGCTTTTTTCCCTAAAGAGCCTTTGAAAAAAGCAATCTGTCAGACTTACCTATTCAGGTCATTCCCAAGTCATGCTCTGCAATACAGTCACAGAGAAAAATGTAGAATGTTTTCACTTTAAAGTGTGATGATAAAAGAATACCTGGTAGCCAGAGGGAAATTTCGAGGGGTGAGAGCAGTCCTTCCAACTCCTCTGGGGGTCTGACATTAAGTACTCTTCAGGCAAGTAAGTTATTAACTTGCCTCATTCATGCCTGTTAGCAGGAAGCAGAACTAAACTCAAATCCAAGTCCTAACTATTGCAGATTTCATGCCTAGTTTGGCATTTTATTTTTTTCCAGCTCTCATAAGTAGGTGTTTATCATCTGAGAAGCTCAGCTTTAATATATGAAGAAAATTCTGCCTCTTAGTCCTCCTGTTTGCAGAATACAGGTGTTTGCAGTTGCATCATTTCAGAGGGCAGGGTGCCAGCTTTCTGCCAGCACTACGAGGCAGCAGCAAGGTGTTTTATCAGCCAGTGAGGACCGTGGCTCGGCAAACTGTTGAAGCATTTCTTATACAGACCATACGAATGGAGCTGCTTGTGTTTCAGCACCGACACACTGCAGAAAGGTCCTGCCTGATTATTCCTGATGGCAGCAATGTTCCCGATTTCCCACTGACACATGGACACTCTTAAGAGCTGAGTCTTGCCGCCTCGTGTAGGACGGGTATTTTTGCTCCATGATGACTATTTTCAGTCTGTTCATAGCTGATGGGCAGAGCTGGCCTTGTGACCAAGTGTCTCAGACTGCTGTAGGACACAGACATCTCTGCACATAAGCAGTTTTCTTTGCAAAGGCACTCACACACTCCATAGGCCATTTTTAGCCTAACACAAGGAGTTACAGGTGCCATCCAGCAAATGCTTTTCTCTCCTTGTTACTTACCAGCAGAAGGTATTGCTGCAGCCTCAGAGCTCGGCTGCCCATTCAGTGCACTCATGTCTAGTGCTTCCTCTTCCTGGAAAAAAAGAGCACTAAGAAGAAACTTTATGCTGCAATTTATTTCTGTTTTACTTTCTTCACATTAAAACTGCATCCAGTCCTGCTTGTAATGACAGCCATATTCCAGAGCAAAGCCATCCTCACACCCTCAGAGATGCACTTTCCTCCACAACTCTCACAGTAATGAAATTCTCCACCGTCTTGGCACCCTTAACCACCAAGTGCTTTGGAAGAGCAAGCTGGTACCCCACTGCAGCCAGCAGACAGACAGACAGACAGATCGACCGACCGACCTCCTTTGATTCTGATGGGCTCACATTAGGCTATGGGTTCAGCTCTAAACTGTGTAGCTCCATCTGTGCCAGATCCAGGCTCCTTGCCTGATTTGCAGAGGGAAAATCATTCAAACAACTTCTTGAAAGACTCAAAGATCTACGTGCAAAATCAATATTATGGGCTGATACCAGGTTCTGCTTGACAATGTTTCAATTGCCTATTCTCCCTTTTCCCCAGTCCAAATTGGGAAAGAAAAACTGCAGTTTGTTTCACAAGCACTGCCATGCCAAAGATGAAGCAGCACTTCAAAAGTTCTCCAGCGGCTTTCGTCCTACCAAGAAACTTTGAGGGACTTCAAGACATTCTTCAACACATCACGATGTGTTGCACAATGAAGCCATAAATCCTTTTCTGCATCTGACTCTGGGACAAACAAAACATTTAATCTATATTCTTTTGAAATAGACCAAAACTCTCCCATTATCTTGGCTGAGGTTGGAGTTGGGTACAGAGACAGTTTTCTCAAAAGTCAGCATATAAGGAGGTGAGGTATTTGTTTCTGCTTTGAGGATTTAAGATGTTCCTGTTGTATTAATAGCAGGGACATCCACTCCTGTCATTTCTAACTGTTGGGAGCGGGAAGACATGGCTGGAAGAGAGGGGAGAGAGATGGCTGGATGTGTCTCTCCACCCAAACAGCAGACAGATCTCACCATCCCCTGGCCCTTCCAGACAGCTGTTGAAGCCCTTTAGCAACACCCACCTAAAGGTCAGCTTTCAAAACTGCCTCCTACTATAGCTCTTGGAGGATGATTTTTCCACACACGAGGGAGAAGAATATGCTCAGAACAAAATTAGGATAAAAATACAAAGTATGAAGCAAGTATGAAGCAAGGCTGGAGGCTTATGATACCTTTACAGTGTCTCAAACTCCATTAACAAGTTAGTTTGTTTTCCAGAAGAAAGCAGTCCTTTTTCATAATGGGATGGGGTGGGGTGGGAGGTGTTCATCTAGCACTTAGTTCAATTTACCTTGAGAAACCTCTCACTGCCCATGGGAAGCAAAGACAGGCAAGGACTCCCACCTCCCCAGCACAGACAGATGAATTAGTGCCCCAGTGACCAGAGATGAGATTTACATACAATTTGCCAGGTTTGGGACTGAAAAGCATAAAATTTGACCCTGCCTAATCCTAGTAGAGTGATCAGAGGATACTCATTCTGTCCAGAAAAACACAGCCATGAGCACATTAGGGCACTCCATATAGAGGAATACATACCCCATAGTGTATACCCACAGCAGGCAAAACTAGTGGGTGGCACATAATATTAATTCAGCTCCTTATCCAGGTGCACCAGGATGTTGCCTTTAATTAAATTAGCATAAGCTGTCTCTCTGATATTCTGATTTAATATTATAGACTCAAAGTTTTATCCCAGTAAATGCATAAAATGTGAATGCATCTCAGAGCCTTTTTTTTCATGTTTCTCTGTACATTCACTGTTTCTATTGTCTTAATGATCTAGTTTGTCTTTGCCAGCTGGGATGTGTGTATTACAGACTATGCTAATATTTGGTTCTCAAAAGGGAAAAGCAAATCACTACAAGGTTGTGGGAGCTCTCCAGTAAGATGGAGGAGCCTTATGGCTGTCATCTTCCCAAAAGTCATCCTGAGCCTGGGGGACAGGTGCTAATTGAGAGCAATTTGTGCTGGGCTTGAATCTGATCCTGTCTCATTCACCAGGGCAGAGCTCATGCAGGTCCCTTGGCTGTTCTCCAGCAAGCAAGGAGGGCTGTGGAAAGGTTCTTCTCCCTGGGCCATTTTATCTCTTTTAAAAGCACTTTCACACTGACAAGTGGTGTGAAAATGTCATGGATAGCTGAGATTCTTATTCAATATGCAAAGTGCAGAGCAGGGATAGGTCACGCTGTCTTCCTTGCACGAGTTGCTCCTCTGCACTCTCTGTGGGCAGGATTTGTTTGAAACCACTCGTGTATGAAATCTCCAGACCACACTGACCCACCTGGCCAGGACTTCATGTCCAACTCCTTTCCCACCACCACCCAGAGGTTGCCCTCCTTGCTGGGTTTCTTGAACCCAGGTAGCTGAGTGCCAGCCCAAAACCCATCCTGGGTCCTTCACTGGTACCAGCATTTTTGCTTCAGACTGTGTTCTCTCTCCCGGTGCACAGGCAGCTTGTTGTACGGTGGTGAACCCAGTGAAACCAAGGAACCAACCTCCATTTCTGCAACACATGGTTTATGTACTTCCATACAGCCTTTGCTGTTCCTGAATTAGACACTTTTAAATTTAATGCTTGCTGGTTTTGTCATGTCAATACATGCAAAACAGTATCATCCTTAGAGTGAATATTTCAGGCTCTATAGCAGATTAAAACTAACTTTGCTGATGTTTCAAAACTGGCAAAATCATGCATCTGCAGTACAATTTTTAATGCTAGGCAGACAGTTATTAATGGTGGGATGGCTTGTACTAAAAATTCTGTGGCTTGTATTAAAAATTCTATGTTTATGAAATGCATTTTTAAATGCTTGACTATATCAGTATAAAGCTCACTTGCTTGGTTTTTTAAACGTAATGGGAATCTGCTCTACTGCAGGGTCACTACCAGTTTAGTTGTGACTCTGCTGCTTTTCTGATGCCATTGCATGTCTTCTCTTGATTCAGCAGCTGGATCTTTTCGGGATTTTTACAATTCTTCCACCCTATACTGGGGACTCACCCCCTTCTCCTGCTGTAGGTCTAACAATGTCCTCGATATTTCAACTTACAAAGGCTGAATTCTGATCAAATATACTATGTCTCTCTATGCACAGAGAACCGAATAAATAGACCAAAAATGCCTTCTTTTAGAGAGCCTCCTCTGTACCATTATTAGTACTTTTCTACCTTTGTAGTCTCCCACTTTTTCCGGGGCTTTCCCATTTGTCCAGATGATGCACAACAGCCTGTGATCACATGTGTTGCAAGGTAACTTCATATCTTCAGGCTCAAGAAAAGGTGTGTGTCCCAGCACTTCGTAAGATGGTTCACGCCTCTCAGGAGGAAGACTGCAGGTGGGTGACCATGCCCTGGACCCCTTTTTCCACCCTAGGACAGGAGTGGTAGGACCATGTCGATACAAGTGAGGTTGCTCCAGGACAAGACGGCTCCCTGGGAACCACCCATACTTTGACGGTGCCAGCACCCCTTGCTAGAGTGCTGGATTCACGTAATCTCCATCTTTGAGTCCACATCACGTTTCATGAGCCAGGCAGGGATTGTGCCATCCTCTTCGAGACAGCAGCAGAGTGCAGTGTCCTCAGTCAATGATCAAAGCAAGATTCGTGTGATTTTACAGCTAGGCCTGGAATGATTCAAGGTTTATTTTTACTGAGAGTTATCAGTTAAAAGCAACATTAATTTCTGCTTGTCAGCTTTAATGTCAGTTAGAACTCTGGCTCTCCACCCATGTCAGGACCCACAGTGCCCCTTCTTTAATGCCAGCATCTCCCTGCTTCTCTGCTGGGATCTCTTACAGAATCCAGAGTTGGTAAGAAGTTATAACCAGTGCTGCAGGAACAAGAGGCAGCATGCAATAAAGCTATCTCTGTTCGTATTTCACAATTAGCCATTGAATCTTGCTAAGCCTCCTTATAGCTATGATGAGCCTTTAACATAAAATGATTTTGCAGCTTTTGCTGGAAAGACCCTGTGAGGAAGGGCAAGGGAGCTGGGTATCTCTCCATCAGGCTGCTCACACTATCACAGTTAACAATGTTTTCAAGGGAGCTTTTTTGTGGGAGACACTACATTTCAGCCTGGGCTTCATAGTGCACTGGTTATCCCAAAATAGCAAGAGTCTCACCTGTTGCTTCTGGCTCAGGAAGGAGCTTCTGTTGCTGAATTTGCTGGTTGCTGTGGAGCAACCACACAATGGGGTGTTACAGAAACGGCTGACTTTGCTCCAGCAGCAATAATAAAAGGCATCTTTAAATAGTGTTCTTGTGAAGACGGGATATTCCTGAAGCAAAAACCCAGGCACCTGCCTGCTGTCGCCTCCACTCTGCAGCAGAAGCAGGGCAATGCCGACTGACTAGCAAGCAGTGAGGAGCACTTAACTCCACGAGACATCTCCATCATAACCCAGGCACCGCAAGGCACGCAGGTACCCTCACCCACAGCCTCCAGCGAAGGAAATGCAAAAGCACCAGTGCCCAGGGTTATTTGCTTTGCCAAGTGGAAACACTTGTTCTCTTTGCCCTGTGGGAAACATGAAGACAGTAACAGCACCTGACATCTTTGCCCCAGGTGGTGAGCCCTTTTAAACTGCCTTACCATAATCTAGACAAGAGGTTAGAAGGAACACGTGTTGTTATAGCTCGGCTGTGGGTAGCAGAGGTGGGATGCAGTTTGCTCGCTAGACTGGCAGGCACACGGTTCTGCCCAGCGTCGGCAACAATGCCCACCCAGCCTCTGACCACGAGCATGGACCATCAAGCTGTGCACCTAGCTCAGCATTTCTCACCCAGCTGTGTTTAAATCTGATTGATTCAGAGCTGCCCAGTGCTGCTGGTCTGGATTCGAAACATTTTTTATAACCTGAATCACTGAGAACTTGCATTTCAGAAGTGATAACCTAGCACTGTGCCCAGAGGAGGGTCAGCGAAGGCCCTAAGTGAGAAGCGTTGCCTGAAGGCAAGGAGAGGTTTGCGTGTCACCTCTGAGTCCTGAACACACGTTTGTTTATTCCACCTAGTTGTAACCGTGTGCCTGAGATGTCTGAGAGAGAAGCCTTATCAAGTCAGCGGAGAAGTCCATAAACCCAAAAGGACACTTCAGCTCCCAAGTACGCTGCATCATTTCTGGGGTGACCTCTCTCTCTTTGCTGACTGCAGAAAGCAAACACAAGGCATTAGCTCTGCTTTACAGGACGAACACACACTTCGATGCATCTGAGCTGCTACTCCCATTTCTCAGTAGTGCAATCACTGCAGTAGGAATTTTTCAGCAAAATGTTTGACCTCAAGGGTTTTTTTCATGGCTTTTGTATCTCTTATCTGGAAAATTCAAGTTCTTCAAAATTCAATCTGCACAGGGGATTAGGGCCAGGTTTCATCAGGTTTATGTCAAAAAATATTTTAATAGTTTCAAAAATTGCCAGACTGCCTGGTTCCAGTAAGTTCCAAGGAGAAAACTCCTATCTTTTAAGCTTAATTAGAATTGTCAGTAGAATAAAAAAAAAATTAAACCATTTAGTCTTCATTGGTTTAGAAGAGATATCACTCTTTCGGCTCCAAAATTTTTCCAGGTTTTTGGTTAGCAAAACTTTCATAGTGTTATCATGACCTTATCATCTTGCCCCAGAACAGAATAACCCTACAAAGTACTTTCAAAAGGCAGGAAAAAGATTTCCTGTTTGCTCTTTGTTTTGACCAGCTCTAAAATTGCAGTGATTGCTGCAGTGTTGAGTTACCACAGGCACTCAGGCTCCTGAAGGGAGAACACGAATGCTAATTCCACGGTTGGCTTTACTTACTTAAATAAAAATTGTATTTGGTAAAATAAAATAGAATTCTTCCCAGACCCTGCCCTGATCAAGCTGTGCTCAGAAACATGCAATCTGATTATCCTCCTTTTAGCAAACTGTCAGGTTTTGGGACGCAGCAGGAAGACAGGCTACAAACAAGTCAGGTATTTATAGCCCAGATGTCAATAGTTTGGAGTATTTAATCACAGTGTACTTCGATTTGTCCACGGCTCAGACAAATGAGCTGGCTGTGTCAAGGGTCATGGATGCGTATGGAACTGGTCTGGGTCTATCATTAGATAGCTCCTTGTTCTTGTACCAAGAAAAAAAAAAAATAATGGACTCAGACTCCTAACCAAGTCATGCCGGATTAGCCCATCTCCAGCCAAGGCCAGATCCTGTACATCTACTAAGGCTCAGCTCTGTGGGGTCTTAAAGAAGCTCAGGTGGTGATGGGGAAGATTCACTTTTTCTAACTAAATGGCATGGCATATATTTTGCTTCCAAAAGGCCTCTCAGATATGAAATTTTGCAAATATTATGAAAAGGCCTTTTCTGAGTGCCCAGAGAAGGTGCACATTCTAATGCTGTAGCACTGAGATGATAAAAGCAAACCCTGAAGCAATGAATAATTGAAGTCCAGCCCTAAATATTAATAGGATACAAGGGGAAGAGGACACTTTCCTCAGCTTTGTACTTACCGAGCTGCCTGTTTGGATTTGAGCAGAGATACTCCCACAATCACTCCAAGCTCCTTAAATCCCCTCCTAGAAGACTGTAGTGCTCCAAACTAATGCTACCCTCATCTGAAATTTCCCAGCTCATTTGGTATTCAAACCTCAAGAGGAATATGGTGGTGTTTATTGGAAGATGTACGCCAAATGTAAATAGAAACAAAGGACGCTCACGCGTCCCCTGTCACCCCAGAGGGCAGACCAGCATCTGTGCGGGAAAAGGATGCCCCCAGAGGGATGGGGCACAGCGATCAGGAGTTTGCTCCAGCTCCGGAGATGCTCAGTCAGGGCTGCTTGACATGATGCTGGGGGGGGATATCAAAGGCTCATGGTAGACCCTCTCCTGCTGACTAATGCACTTTTTCGGGAGATGTTTACAACACACCAGACCCAAACTGTTTTTTAAGCAGGATCAGTCCAACGCAGCTCTGTGTGTGGCAGTCTCAGCGATCAGGTTCTGTGTTCACCCGGTTGCCAGCCCATGCAGGCTGCCCCAGAGAATGCTGCAAGGGCGGGCTCACAGCTGAGCACACACACAGGTCACCCACCTTCAGGTTCCATGGGCAGAAGGCTCCCGTGATACCAGGAGTCAGAGCAAGCCACTGGCAGGTACATGAAAAAGAGGCAGGTTTGGATTTTTCCTTCAAATGCCATCTGAGAGTGGAAGCTGCTCTGCAGGCAGTGCCTCACAGGAGTGGGGCAGCGTTGTGCACCGAGAGCCTGTGTTCCTCCCAGGAGAGCTGGCGATGGGCAGCCCTGAGGAACCAAATGCCCCCATAGCCTTCATCAGTCCTCTGGCCACTAAAATACAAGCAATTTAAAAGGAAAAAAAAAAAGGGGGGGGGGGGGGGGGGGATGTTGTTCTCTCTATCTGTTGGTATGATTTAGGCTACTCTGCCAGCCTGCTGTGTGTTTGTGGTCAGGACCGCTGTCAGCGTTACATGCATTAACATTCACCCTTGGATCAAGCCCTGGGCTGCAAGTGGGGAGATGCAGGGTCCTGTCTTCATCAGGCTAATGGCTTGCTAGAGCAGTTCAAGTCTCTGTTTTCACATTTTTCTGATGTAAATTTCTAAAGCTTGCTATTGTCTCTCCTCCCTGCTGCTTGCAGCCTTTGCCTGAGCACCCAGCACACGGGAGAGGAGGCCATGGCCTGGCTTCTCCACCAGCAGGGTTGTTCAACACGGATCTCCTTCAGAATCTCCTACCAGTATCCCTGTCCCCCTGGCCAAGCCCACTGCAAAGGGCTGGGGCTAGAAAGTTGTTAATCTCCTACCCAAAGTGCCAGGGTACCTGCAGAGGCCTCACCACTCCGCTGCCTTCCTGAGGGCTGAAGTGAGCCAGCTGCCCTTCCCCTCCTTCTGGCCAGGCTCCTGAGCTGCTTCCCTCTTAGCCTTCCTCCCCTCTAAGAGACACCATGTGATGTTTGGACAAGAGGAGATTGATGGCTCCTGTTCTCCTTGAGCCCTTCTTCACCAGGCAGTGAGGGTTTTATCTACCCCTTCTCTTCGGTCTCTCAAGGAATGTGATGGTTAAAGCCCTTAAAATTTTGCTAGTAAGTCCTCTCACAAGTTCCTCCTGGAGCAAGAAGTGAGGGCGTGGGCAAAGGGATGGCGCCAGGTCACTTATTCGGGCTGGTCAGAGGCAGGAGGTGCAACCAGTCCTCAGCAGCACATTAGGGAGGGTAAACAACCAGGGAGAAGGAGCAACTTGAGCAAATACCACTAGAACGGCCTTAAGTACCTTCCGGCTATAAATCAGGTTCCTAGCCATCACAGCAGCCATCCTCTGACCACCTCACACTAGGCGCATTTGGAGGGGGATCCCCCACCCTTGCAGCTCACGCTGGAGCTGGGCAAGCTCCTGAAACTCAGCACGTTCCTCCCAAGAGTGCGCAGCGAGCCCACGTGGGCTGTCCTGGCTGTATGTGCCAAACCAAGGCACCCCGCTGTCAGCGAGGAGCTGCCCTGCGGCTCCCAACCTCCTCCTCATGCAGGGACACGGAGAAACTGTAAGAAACAGGAGGGGTTTTACGCAGTCAGACTGCATCATGGTTCCGCTTCTTTCCCATGCTGATCTTCATCAGACAGGCATCGCTCCACTGCCTCGCGGAAGCAAACATGTCCGTGGGCATCCGGCACATCCCAAATTTAGAACGATTTTTAACAAGCTGGAAGGAGTAAAATAAACAGCACTTGATCTGCAAGCTTACCATTCTTGACAGCATCCCCAGAGGTGGTGGAAAGGCAAGGAGATAGCTCCTTGCCTTAATTGGTACATTAAAATTCTTCCAGGCCGCTACACAACTGTTAATAGGCAACTTAATTAAGCACTAACCCAGTTCATATTTATACCCTCCAGAGGCTCTTGTTTCATTTTTTTTTCTTATTACATCCAAAGCCATGGGGAGTTTTGTCCCAATCATGTAAAACAAGCTGAGGGCACTGACATGAAGCAACTTATTTAACTCCTGATCTCCAGACACCTCTGCCAAATGCTCAGGCCTGCAGTTCTTCCCTGAAAAGAGGACTCTGGGAATGAGGTGTGAATTGCTATAAGGCAGTGAAAATAAATGAAAATAAACCTTAGCACCAGCAGCCAACTCACCCCCACTGAGTGCAAAAAGGAGATGATGTTGGGCAAAGGCAAGTCCTCTCCAGGCACCAGGTGCCAGAACACAGGGGTGTCTTTGGCAGTCATCTGAATAACTGTGGAGCCTCTAACATCTGTCATGGAAATCAACGGGTTTAACAGCCATGCAGACAAGAGTGTGGAAACCAAACTGCTTTCATTGTTGTGTCCCCTCTCCCCACTGAAGTGCCTGAGCCAACTACAGTAGCTTCGGGTCAAGAGGACAAAACCTTACCTGGCTCTTGTGATTCATTGTTTGGCAGAAATCTCCCTCCTTTGCCTTCCCATGGGAAACACTTGCCTTTGAGCTTGAGGAGAGAGCTACCCAGGCCGGGACATCCAGGGCACCGCTCCTGAGAACATCTGCGGTCAAGCAGTGCAGTCCCCTGTGGGTCTACGCTGAGTGGTAGAATCGTCCGCTTGAACTTCCAACACCTCCCTGGAGAGCATCGGCCTTCCAGCCCCAGAGGTCTCCCACCCAGCCAGGGCAGGCTGCAGTGTAGGGCTGACAACACCCCAGTCATTCAGCCTCACTGGTTTCCCTGGGAAAGTCCAGATTTGTCACAGCACGACCTGTTCAGAGATCCCCTGCTTGTCCTTGGATCCTGTGCACAGTCAGTACCTACAGAGGCAACAGGCACCTTTGGAGGGAATGTTTTCCCCAGTGGGTTTCAGCTGCCAGCACATACTCTGGGAGATGCTGCAGACTGGTTGATGGGTTAGTTGGGCTCCCCAGAGACATAGCTGAGGTGAAAGCTAACGCTTCTAGCTAATAGTGTCAGTGGGAAATTGCTCAGATGTTTAAATACATATACCAATCTGCAGAGAACAGGGTGTGAAAACGACTTTTCGAAGAGGTTAATTGCACTTTCATCATGTTGTTGGACAAGAGTTGGGGGCCAGGAAGCTGTTTTTCTTCATTTTGTGTTTAGCTACATAATGCTGCTTCCAATTTCCAAAACTCTTGAGGGAAATACTAATCTCATGCCCTTTAAAGAGAGATTAAAATTTCCCTCTCAGAATTTCTTGGGGAGAGAGGCAAAGAGATTTATGTCCATTTGCACAGAACATTTCTCTAAAATATCAGGAGTTGGAGTTGCTGTTAACCCACTTAGTCTTTTCAGATCCAATATTGAACTTGAGTTCAATCAAAACACTTCCAGTGTAAATGTTAAGAATGACTGCTTCTTTTAGTAAATATATTCTTACTTCATCGTGTAACATTATGTACTACGCTTTGACGCACCTGCACACAGTGATTTTTAGAAGATCACAGACAACTCCTGCTGGGAAATTCTCCTGCCTGTGCTGAACTTGCAGTAGCTCACTTAACCACTAGATGCCTTCGTGCTCTGTCTGGAGACCCAGAGCAGAGCTCCTGAGGCGAAGGCCAGGCTGATTTAGAAACCCAGTTGCAGAAGCCTTCTTTTCTCCAGTGTATAAATTTTTAATTTTTTTTTTAACTTAATAATTGCTTTGTGTCCAGGAAGAGCTGTAATTCCACGATACCGCCCACACATCCTGCACTGCCAAGAGTTGTACGAGTACACGGTAAGTCATAACGACAGACAGAAGTGCTGGCCTGGGTGCTCTGCACACATCAACCTCTGCTGAGTGTCACCACATTCCTTCCACCATGTGACACAAAGCAGAGGCAGAAGTGACTGCTCCTGTCAGGCCCCTCCACAGCATCTGCCCAGTGCCTAGCACAGGGCAGCCCTACGATTATTTCTGCACTGTCTCAGTTAGAGGCACGCATAAAGGTGGAATTATCTGGTTCTTGCCCTTCTTCAAGCTGTCAAACCCAGCGCATCACTGACTGCAAGAGAAGGCAGACGGAGCAAACAGCGGGTTGGAATCTTTTATTCAGTAATCAGTCCTGCCATGTGGGCAGCACCTTAGCAACTGGAACCCAAGTATGCAAAAATACCGAGTTTTCACAGTGAAAAAACAGACGGTATAAAATATTCCAGTATTGCCTCTTAGAACCATTATTTCAACAAGACTCCTGTTACAAAGGCAACGTATTTAGTTTGTTTGCTTTCTATTCTCAAACCCTCCCCTGCAAAAACAGTATTTGTTCAGACAGTAACCAACCTTACCCCCACAACACCCGCACGTTGCAGGGAGAAAAACACTACAGGAAATACCTTCCTGATTTCCAAAGATTTCTTGAAGAACATTCTCCCAGTGGTGTCAAGGCCCAAGAAGACATAGATTACTGTGACACCGAGCGGTCCGGACGTTCTACACACCACAGACAACTGTGGTGCTACTGAACTCTGATGAGAGGCTCCGTCTCCCGGATAAGCCACTGAAGAGCTTCGTGCCGGCCTTGCCTCTCCAGTTCTGCTCCTATTACTTCCCTGCACTTCTGATGGTAGTCGTTCACCCAGTTACACTAGAGAAAGGGAGGGGGTACGACATTCAGCATAAACGCAGCAGAGTTGGTGCCTTCATAAGTTAAGTACAGCCAAAGATACTTGTAGGCCCTTGTGCTCCTCAGGATTGAACTGTTAGGCTGGGATGAGATCGGATCCTGTCCCAAAGAGCCAGACCTCTAATATACAGCAGTGACTTGTAAATCTGGTGGGGGTACAAACCTAAGCAATTCAACCTGGGTTTTTAGAGGTTCAATTCATACAATCATAGAATTGCAAAGGTTGGAAAAGACCTCTAAGATCATCAAGTCAAACTATCAACCCAATACCAGCACCATGACTACTAAACTATATCCTGAAGTGCCATGTCTACATGTTTTTTGAATGCCTCCAGGGATGGTGACTCTACCACTTCCCTGGGCAGTCTGCTTCAGTGCCTCGCTACTCTTGCAGTAAAGAAATTTTTCCTGATATCCAGTCTAAGCTGACAAGTACTTAAAGTCTCTGCAGATCACTGCCTCCAGCAAGTCTGATTTGTGACCTTGGTACAGTCTAGTAAATAGCTTTGCAAATTTGCAACTGAACAGCAAAGTCCTGAGACACAAGTTGCCCTGATCTGAACACGTAACCTTATGGCAGATCTCGATACTCTTCACAGCCCTCTTCAGAAAAAGGAAATGCAAATAGAATGATATTTTCAAAAAAGGAGGATGGATTGAGGCAAAATAAAGAGTATAGTAGAAAAACAGGATGATACACAACATGGAGAAGGTAGTGAGAGACCTACACGGAAGTTTAGAGTATGAAGCTGTTCAGGAAATAAATGCTGCTAAGCAGGTATCCTTGATGTCTGCTCAGAGCCCACGTGTACTGCGGAATGTGTTGTGGCTGAATGGGATTGGTCATGAGTAGATACAGACAACATGGAACAGTCATCAGTGTAAATCTCTGGAGAGACAGCATGACAGCCTGACAGAAGCAAATTAAGGCAGAAGCAGGAAAAAAGAAGATAGTGGTAATTATCATATCAAAGGAACTACCAAAACGATGTCATCAGAGGGGTCCTTGCTGGCTTCATCATAGAATAATTTAGATTGGAAGAACCTCTGGAGAGCTCATCTAGCCCATCCTCCCACTCAAAGGTGGATCAAGTTTAAAATTAAGATTGCTCAGGATTGCTTTCTGGATCTATGAAATGCAACAAGAGGCCAGTGGTTCTTGTAAACAGAACAAGCTGGTTCTAGACCAAAGAAGGTAATGCAAATCTATTGTTTCACTTACCTCTTTTTGTGTCAGCAAATTAACATCAATCATTTTTGTCTGGATTGGAACCAGGGTTAAGGGTTCAAAAGTCAGGCTCCCTCTGTTTTTGAAATTGTACTGCAGCAGGAAGACAGAGTTGTAAATGTTTAGAAACAGCTCTAGCCAGATCACACTTACTCCTTGGTTCATTTCACAAGTACAGAACAACCCATACAACATTCAGATGAGAGAGTAGCAACTTACAATAACATTTCTCTTACAGCTCAGGCAAAGAATCTCAATATACACCTTAGTTATTTCTTTCAACTTAAAGGCTGTGTCCCAGGTCACAGTTGGACTCAGCTTGATGACTATATGGTCATTTTCAGTTTGGCCTTTAAAAGCATAATTCAGGCAGACTGGCAATTACAATGTCAAAATCTGCCTGTACTTTTGTTTCTATTGCAATTGAACACTATCAGAGAGGAAAAATCCCAACTTGAGAAGACCAACTAACTCTACAGCAATGACTCCAAGGGGATGAATAAAGATGTTTCTGGTCTTAGAGATCCAGACAGAAAACATTTTAAAACAACTCTCATTTACACATTTCAACCTATGGAAACCGCAAAAGCAGAACTGTCTTCTGTGCCTCCATTAACAAGGGAGACTTAGAACAGGTCTTCAACAAAGCAGGGTTTTGGAGACCAGGAGTCTTGAGTAAAATTAAACTGTCTGCAGCATGGTCCCACCTAAAGTTCCCGTACTTTAAGTTTTATAACCAGTGAATTATGGAGAAAGGGGCATCTTGAGCAGATCATTCACCTTGGTTTCAGCAGGGATCACAAGGACAACATTTTCTATTCTGATCCCAAAGGACCCATCTTCATAATATCCAGGCTCTGCAGAAACAGACAGTAATTAGCTAAGCCACACAGCTGCACTGTGCAAATACTTATTTCCTATGGCCAAACTTCCCCTCCACAGCTTTAGTCCACTGAAGTCACTAAGCAATCTTGACATCAGGCATCCACAGAGGCAAACAAATTTCTGACTCTACTTAATCTGCACAGAAGCCCCGAGCAAGGTGACAGTAAAAGTTTTCAAAGAGAGGAGAAACAAGACAGACAGCCCTCGAGCTCAGAGAGTCTCCTTACAAGTCAAGAGAGAGCACAGAGTACATGTGTTCCAAACACCAGAAACTCCGAAAATATTAACGTCTTTATGATATGCAGGTGGGTAATCCCTTTCCCAAAACACTTGTTTTAAACACTGCTCCCCTGACTTCATGAGAGGCCTTTGCAGCCCTGAACGAATATAAGTCTCTCAGCAAACCCCAGCAGACTGTTAATTTACTAGTGGAAGAATAAGGCAGGTAAAGATTTAACATCTGCCTCTAATAGTCCATAGCAAAGACAGGATTAGCTCCCAAAAGCTTGGTGTCTGCCTTGTATTTCAGCCAGCTCTCCCACTGCAGAATGGGAGACAGCACAGCAGAGCCAGGCTGGGCAGCAGCACAGCTCTGCTGAGGTTTGTGCTGTGGAGAGTGGGCAGCAGGCCTGCAGCACCTGCCTGCAAAGATGCTTTATGAAAGGTGAAAGCTGAAATGAGGGTCTTCACCTAGAGAGCTTAAATGACAATTAAAATAACCAAGGTAGCAGAACCAGAGGTTATGGTCCCATCTTCTGTTTACACCATTGTCAGATTCGTTCCTTCTGCATTATAAAGAGTTTGGTACCTTCCCCTGTAACCAGAGAGAACCACCAACGCTAAGTACCATCCGAGACGATCATGCCAGCTTCCAAGGGCTCGTCTGCAAAGGTTTTGTAGCTAATGCCGCAAGGACCCTCGTGTACATTTAAGAAAGAGCCAACTCCATGTCCTGTCCCATGCAGGTAATCCAAACCGCAGTCCCACAAGGCAGAGCGGGCAAACGAATCTAGAAGGTGGCCTGCAGGCCACGGGGAAGAGAAAGACATGGAGAGAGAATCTGATTAATTCAGGCTCCCTCAGAGACATTGATAATCACACTGAAGACTCAAATCAAAACATGAGAAAAATCCACAAACAAAACAAAAAACATCACCACCACCCAAAGCAAGTCATTGCACTGTTAGAAGTTACAGGGCAGGTGTGGCGAGTCTGACATTCAAGCCCTTTCTCAACTAAAGAGCCTCTTTCTCTGTCCCTCCCATGTTACACAGCTCTTCAGAAAACAATCTGTAACAGGAACACTGCATTGCTGCTTGCTCCACTGGGGTTTTCAGGAAAGAATCTAGTGGTTAAATGTCCCATAGAGAATTCAGTACCTTTCTTAGAGGTAGCAGCATTAAGTGAACTCAAAGTAGACAGCATGCCAGCTGTATTTGGTGAGCTAATCAGCCAGACTTCTTGCCTGGACGGCCAGCCATTTCAGATTGTTACAATCAGAATGCAAAGAATTTCTGTTGCCTGCATGTGAATGCCAAGCCCATATGTCAAATTTCAGACACCCTCCAATCTCAGCTGGGGTTTCTTGTACCACTAAGCAGCTGATTTTTCCTCACATACCCAGGAATGCAAACCAGACAATACTCTTTTTTTAAAGACATTTTTGTGTAAGGTGTCTGATAAGGGAGAAAATAGCTCTGCAACAAATTCACCAGGGGTGAGCATATGCCACAGCTTCTCCTATACAAAATCAAAACAGCTTCTTTGTTTCTCATTTTCCTGTGTTGCTTGCTGGGAAAAGAGATTCCATATTAACTGGAAGAGAACTAGCCAGTCCTGAAGATGCAAAGTGACCTCTCACCTTGACAGAGGCATGAGTAAAGCACAAAGAAAACCTCCAAGCACAGAAAAGTCACAGATGTGTTAAGAGTGATGAAGGTCACTATCACCCTACAATGAGAGCACTTTGAACAACCTTCAGACTGCCCCCCTCAGAATTGTCAGCACTGGCTGATGCCAAGAGAGAGGGCATCAGTTATCCAGAATCCAAAATGCTGTGATGGAAACAGACAGACAGTTACATCAACATCTGGCTGACATATCCGGACCCGTCAACCTTACTGTTGCTCTCAGACCACCTAATGGCTCTTCAGGGTCAAAACACTCCAGCTCACCAACCTACCTTTGGTTCCATTTGGGAAGATGGCTGCACTCACAGCTATATGTCCCTTCAAGACATAGGTGAAGCATTCCTGCCAAAGAAATGCGTGCTGTAAGTAAATAGGGAGAGGGAAAACTTTGTCTTCCCCAGGAATATAAAGGCAGGCAGCATCTTGCAGACTGCAGAAGATCTGGAAAGACTGTCTCATGCTCTCCTACGGCTGGTGATGCCAAAGCAAACCATGAGCAGAAAGAGTTTAAATTACTCTAAATATTTTTCTCCGGTAATTATGGAGAGTGTGTCACAAACTCAGACTGCAGGTTTTAGCAGCAGGATTCACCTGACCTACATGACTGACTTTTTTTGTGGCTGTAGTTTCATTTCCTGAGCATACCCTACAGTATATTTTCTTCACTGAGTGAACTATAATGATGAAATTAATTATAATTAAAGAAGCAATTTAAAATTAGCAAAATCACATTGCCAAATTTCCAACTTGGATCTTCTTAGATAAGTCTAAGACTGTTTTTTTATATGGTACATTAGACACAAACTATTACTGCAGCCTTGCATTAGACATGGAGCTTTGCATTAATTAACCCCACCTATCTGCCACCTTGGACAAGCCAGTAGCATTTATCCTCAGCCCACTGATATTATTATTTCTTAGAGGAGACATACCACTTTGCAGATGAGAGGTGTGCATTTTAAGACAGAAAGGTGCCATTCTCTAAACCATGTAGTTTGTATTTTGGAAGTGTAAGTCTGACAGCCTCCTTTTCAGTCTTCCTCAAAAATTAAATAAATTATATTTGATAGAGCATTTTGATTTTAAAGCAATAAGAAACATTAATTTGTTTAAGTATCTCTAATAATAAGAGTCGGATTGCAAACCACACCGAGATCCTAACTTACCTTTTCATAAGCTGATGGTGTGCCAAAATGCACCGTCCTGGTCACATCTGTTGTACCATCTCTTCAGAGACAAACAAAGGTGTAGGAAGCAAAGGGGCAGGGGAAGAAGAAAGATCAAAGTGAGAATGCACAGAAAATCCAGTCACACTGCAGCAAATCAAACAAAATCATAATTGGGTAAAGGCACACAAGACTAATGATGAAGAGATACTAGTCTCAAAAATTCCTGAACACGCATGTTCCAGATGTAATAAAGATTTACAATTCAAAATGGTATCTTCTATTTACAATTCAATATGTTATCCTTCATTCATAAGCATCCCAAAGCTCTTCACAAATTAGACTCTAAACTGCTCATAAAAATGATGCTAATTTGAGGTTTAGCAACTGGTACCTGCCCACGGAGAACAGAACAGAGAAGACCAAATTTAGTCTATTTGTATGGAAGATGATTCATTAGCAGCTTAAAAATATATCCTTGCACATAAATTACAGCTACCAGCTCAGGAAAGGGAAGTGCAAAGGGATATAGCGTCCCTATCATCCTCAGGATGCCTTGTGCTAAGATTTCTAGAAGTTATCCAGCACTTGGGTAGAGGTTAGTCTGAGGCATCAGAAGCTGCCTCTAAGTTCCTTCTACAAATATCATTTTGAGCCTGCTGTCAAAAACACAGAGGCTCTTGAAATAATGAGCTCCCCTCGAAACATTCACTCTTGTAGCTTTTCCATAGCGCACACACCCCACAGTCACAAAGAGCTTGTGGTTTAACTTCTCAGCAGGGACAAGGGGAACAGCCCTCCTGTCACAATGCCATGGTAAGTGCCATTGATGTCCAGCTTATACTGTATTCAAAGGGCTGCTTTTCATAGTGGCACTAAGGAAATTGTTAATTAGGCCAACAGAGGAGAGGAAGAAAAGATCTCCTTGTAAAAATCTTATCAAAGGATGTCTGTATGGCTCTTTTTCAAAGCTCTTCCTGACAGACAGAACAAAAAGACACAGCTTTAAAGACAAAGCTCATCTCAATGGAGCAGCTAGGCCTGTCCTGCATCTTTCTGAACAAGCCACTTCTCATCTATTTACACTGGTTAAAAACATTCCTTCTTTCATCTTCCATGGAGTCAATGATCCACAGTACAGAACGACAGAGAACTGAGGCCACTGAATGGCACCGTCAAAACAGCACCGAGCAAGTCAGCAGACATGACGTCTTCCCAGAAACACACCTCAGACCCACGAGGCCACTGGGATGAGAAACCCTGCCTCTGAGTCTCTCTGGGAACACCAGCGAACACCACAAGCCCGTGTTGTCCTGCTGCTTTGCCCAATCTTGTTCCGACCTCAACATCAGTCAAATCTGCCCACAGGGCAGACCCTGGCGGGGCAAGTGCCTTGCTCGGCTGTGCAGGCTGCTGTGGAGGCAGCTCAAGGCTAAACCAGGGCAGTCTGCCCTGCTCCCTGTTCTCTGCAGCTCTGACACCATTGTGCCAGGCAAGCAGAGATGCAACAGAAAGAAGCATGCACCACCAGCTGGAGCACAGCTACCAGCACACTGGTAATGAGACTCGGATGGGAACTGTACTTTGAGGTCTCATCCTCCAGTCCAGACAAGGGTTGTCAGCAGCTCCAGTGCCCTGCCCTGAGCCCAGCACGCTCAGGACCTCCTGTCACAGAACCCATTGACTGATGCACTCAGCTATATTCTATACTCCGAACCTCACAAACTCCCTCCAGAGAGGACACAACGAGCAGGCTCTCTGTGAAAAGGCACTGGGCTCAGAACTACACGTTGCCATGCTCTACGCAGCAACCATGAGCTGACCCTGCAGGTGGTCACGGGGAGCAGAAAACACAGTGGTTCAGCACCATTGGTCCCACTCACTTGTACTGTGCTCCTGAGTCCAGGAGGTAGATCTCGTTCACAGACAGTGTTCTGTTGGTCTCAGGAACTGGCCTGTTCAGTTAAACACGAAAGTTTTTTATTCCACAGTTTTAAAGTCTCCAGCCCACGTCTGCAGTCCAGAAACTATATTAAATGCAAGCTTGGATGTGTCAGCCGATTTCTTGTGGCAGTGATGGGAAATCTCACACATGGTGAACCAGGGATCGTACTGAGGAGTATATTTGTCTACAGTAAATAGCACTACAGTACAGAGAATAGCTTTGTTGCTTCCAGCAAAACCCTCAACATCTGTTCCTGGACATATTTCAGAACAGTTTGCACTTCATACTCATCCTTCCCAGACTTCTACCCCCAAAATAGCCTTTTTCTATGGCCACTGAGCAGATCAGCATCATAACACATGCATGCTGCCAGCAGAGAAAGATCTTTATTTAGTTAGTGCAGAAGCTCTGGTGGAATAAAGCAAGATGGCAATCGGCAGTGACTACGTCTCCCTGGAGTACTCTGTTGCAACTCCACAAAGAAGCTAGACAGTTCATTCCAACTATGTTTGCTGAAGGATAAAAAGAGAAGCTGTGCTTGTCTTACTTGTAGTGAATGATGGCTCCATTTGGACCCGTACTTGATATGGTAGCAAAACTCAATTCAACAAAGTCTTTCTGTTGGCTGAAAGAAAAGTTCATGATCAGTACAGAGCAAGTGAGGAGTACAACAGGCACTTGGAGCACACCACCCTCAATTTCACACGACCTCAGCCTTCCCCTTAGCCTTGAAAGCCACCCGGGCAAACACACTCAGGTAGAGGAATTGCACAGATCGAAGTCCTATCCTCCCAACCATGTGGAAGTCTGCTTTTCATCTCTACCTTTTCCTTACAAGCAGAAAGTTCATCATCCAGACCACCCAGGGAGGAGATGTCCTGAACAACTTCTTCATTACTTATTTACTCAAAGGCATTTTAAAGGTCCTGCTGATGTACACACAGGAGAATCTTCTCAATACAAATGGTGCTCATTCCCCACCAGAAGAGGAGGCAGTCTAACTACATCAGCTCTTCTGTGGCAAGAAAGCAACTCTTTCATATTTAAGTGTCCTAACCCACAAAACTCCTCATCGCTATCTCAAAATGAAATCGGACAGGATCCAGTGGGCTGGGACCTGTATCTCCCAAGAGATACAATTCTTCCCCAACTCTTTCAAGTGTTCAAAGAAAACCAGTAGCAATGGCTTATCCTCAGGTAAAATATATCTGCAAGTAAGCTTGATTTCTAATGAATAAAATAAAAACAAAGGACAAAAATGCCACCCAGAAAACATCCTCCCAAGGGATTTGCTTTTTACCTGCGAAACTCCTCTGCTTTGTCTGCAGCAATTATTTCTGTCACTGTTCCCTTTGGAACCTAGTGGACAAGGATGTAGGTTGAATCAGCACACCAATAAGCAATGAAAACTACATGCTTAAGCACTGGGTCTCATCTGTGCATTACAAAACCTAGTCTTGAAGTGGTCTCTTTCCAGGTTTTTTATCCTCATTCCTCAGTGATGACAAACACAAACCTAGCAATACTGTGCAGGGCCTGTGAGAAGCAGGAAGCAGAGACAGTCACAGTAGGATTACTGAATCCTGACTAGGAAGCAGATAGTGCAGTACTAACTTCACTGAGTTGTGTACAGAGGTAACATCTTACAGACAGGTTACAGTAAGCTTAAACGGCTCTCCCCAACTGTCCATGGTATTAGCAGAGGTTTTTTTGCTTTTAAACTAGAAACAGAAGCAGTTGCGGGAAAAGGATGTTAAATTTTACTTTAGTCACTCAATAAATTAAAACCTGTGACACAACTTTTCCAGGGCTGGACAACAGGCAAAGGAGAGCGAGAGCTAGGTTTCACAGCCCCTGAGGCAGACTTCTTGAGGTATTCAGACATGTAGAAAGGTACCTTCTGGAAGTCATCAAGCCATCTCCATAGGTAAACTCAATGGACTCACACATGCAGTAGCACAGAAGAAGCACA
The DNA here is from genome assembly GCA_020746105.1 of Trogon surrucura. Lineage (NCBI taxonomy): Eukaryota > Metazoa > Chordata > Aves > Trogoniformes > Trogonidae > Trogon > Trogon surrucura. Next base: position 11,547,416 of record CM036621.1, on the reverse strand, counting down.
GCTTAGTAAGGCTGCATTCTGCACCTTCACTGTGTACTTCCAACCCAGAAAAAACACATGAGTAACTTGTCTTTTTCCCATTTTCAGTGCAGATGGGCATGACCACATCCTCTTGATTCATAAATACTGATCTGTCCATATTGCCAGACAATAGTGATTATCACAAGAATAACTCTAAAGTGTTACACCAAACTAGATATTACTCCATGACAGATACTACCAAACCAGCACAAGGCAGTATTAACACTATATTAAAGCCTGTTTGGGTCATTTCTCACCTGCTCTGGCTTTGGTCTGTGTAAAATGAATGGGTCCATGTTTACAAAAACCAAAATCATGGATGAAAGCATGATTGAACATCACCTAAAACCAACAGATAAAACCCAAAATGGTTCCCCACTTTTAGCAAAGGCCCTATAATAGGCTGACAAGCTTATGCTAATGAAAAATTTTACATTGCAATAAAACATTCAAGTTAAAAAATTAGTACACTACCTCTTTCTCCAGCCAGTTAAAGAGCTCACACAGGGCAACAGCATCTTTAATCTACATTAAAATAGACACAAAAAGAAGGGAATTGATAAGAAAAAAAGACTTATCAAGCCTCAGTATAAACAGTTTTTAATGCAAATGAGTTCAACTTGCAAGTTTTAGAAACACAAACCAAGACACGATATAAGAGGCCTTTCCAGGTTCTGCATCCTGTAATTAATACAAGCACTGGAAATGTATCTGGACAATTAAATAAACACTAATAACAGTTCACTGCCGGGAAGTATCTTCCTGCAAAGAATTACTAAGTACTTAGCAAACACTGGCTTTACCCCACACGACTTTCAAGTCTCTTCTGCGCCAACACACAAGATCTTGCATTTCAGCTCACGGAAGGTAAACACATGGCACATCTGGTGCTGTGACAGGGAAACATGTCCTTTGGGCACACGGGCACCACAGAGTCTGTCACAGCTTCTGACTTCTCTCTTACCTTACCACCCTCATTTTTCTTCGTTTTTTTTCTACACGCTTGCAGCACGCAGGGGCAAGAAGCGGGAGACAAGTGTACAAGAGCAACGCACAATTTTGTCCTCAGGTGGCAGGTGACAAAGTGTCTCTGCTCAGCACAAGTATTTTTACTTCTCTTTAACTAGCAGGGAAACAAAAGCATGGAAATAGAAAGCAGCAGTTCCCAAGAAGCTAGCAGAAAATATGGGACAAGTTCAGAACTGCCAGCCCTGCTTTAACTGCGATACTTCTGTTGCGAAAACTGCTGCTTGCAAATTAACAGGAAATAAACAAGAGAAAACTTCAGCCCCACTGTGAAACTGTTTAAGGAAGCTTCTTTGCTTGAAAATATGAGGCTTCCTGGGAAATCAGCCTCATTTCCAGAGTGTAATGATGATGACACATAAACAGAGTGCTCTGAGGACACTGGCTGTTTCTGAACATGTTTTACACCATGTGTTGAAGAATCTCTGTGTTCTTTAGGCTGTGTTTGTTCAAGTGTCAACAATTTGAAGACTCCACTGAGAAAGACAACAGAACTAGCAAAGGGGAAAGAACACCCCTTTGAGTGCCCATACTCTAAAAAACACTTCTCAAGTCTGCGTGGTCTTCCAACAGAGCAAGGCTGGTTCCTCACACTATTACAAATGTTGTTCTTCACTCCAAGGGAATGCTAAACAAGCAAGAAATTTGCTTCAACAGCAGCAGATGTCTGCCACAAAATCATTTTTATCCTGCCATCCAAATTCTTCTTTGTTTTTTAACCCAAAACACTGAAACTGAAAGGGAAATGTTATTTCTTTCCCTAAACGTAAAAGCAAACCTCTTGCCATGTGCAAGGAGGCTCTCGAGTCTTCACTTACGTGTGCTCTTCTCATGCCTTCTGTTTCTGATGCATTCTTCACAGCTTTTGCAATGCAGATGGGGGTATATGGGGTGAGGTATCGGTACGCCTGCAGCAGAAGGACAGGGATTACTTGTGGATTAGTCAGACTACATAATCCTACAGGTTTAATAACTCAGCCTGGCCACAATTTGTACTTGGCAGTCTCTCTCAACCTTCAGCGCTGTGAGATACTGGTTGCCAGTTGTCAGCTAAGTGCACTGGGAATAAAGAGAAGACACAGCCCCTGACTGAAGGAAGAATAGCCACAGGGAAATCCAAGGGGCTAAATGGTCAACAATGTGTCATGAAGTGGGGTGAAGATCTGCATATCCTAAATATCACACACATCAATGCCTGAGACATGGGTTTCCTCTTGCTGACGTACACTAAAGGCCCAGAGACAGTCAACGAGAAACACCAATCCCAGGGGTACGGTGGAACTTCGGTTGTGCAAACAGATCTAAAAATGTCACCTTGACTTGTTACCTGACTGTCATTCTGAAGTGGCAGGGAGCAAAGGGTACTCAGTGCAGGTACTGAGCACTAGAGCTGAACCTGGTGGGCCCTCAAGGCTCCGGTTCCTCCAGCACTGAGCGTCACCACTGCCAATGATCAGCAGCTCTGACAAACACATCAAGGCCCCAAGTAACACGCAAGGCCTTTGCAAGGCTGAGTGTTACATGCTGTCTGCCTCTGAAAGGAGGTTACGTCAGCGATTTGACACAGCTTTCCTGTGCCTGGAAGGAGTGGTCTTGCATTAAGAGCCTATAACTGACCCCTTACCACTGCACACTTCCCCAAAACATTAGCTGTCCTTAGATTAGCAGGAGTGCTTGGCTGGTCCTGAGCACACCTTCAGAAAGTCACCAAGGTGACTTGCCCAAGCCTCATCATGCTCAGTACCAGTAAAAGGAACACAGACAAAGTCTTTTGCTCCACAGCTCCCTGCTCTACCCATTATACATCAGGTAATGAGACGACCACCTACACAAGCACAGCCCAAGCAACATGCTGTTTTCCTATTTTCAATGAACCAGCACACAAACAGCCTCCACTCAAATTCCTGAGAAAAGCCTGGTCAACCCTCAGCAAAGTCCAATTTCACACAAATCCCACAGGCTTACAGTTTCCAAATTCTTAGAAGTAGCAAGATAGTTACATTACATTATGCAGAAACTAAAATACTGATGAAGCCACAAGAAAGTCAGGAAAGTCCTTTTACCAGAGTCAGGACAAAACTTTTCAACAGTCACATTCTAGATTGGCTTGCCCTCTACGAATACTCATAGGTTCTATTAATCTTCCATAAATAGCATATTTACATGCAGCTGTAGACAAATCTATAAAGGTTTTGAAGATCTGCATTTAATAATGGACTGTATTTTTGCCAGTGTCAATATTTGGCTTTGATATACACAGACAATAGATAGACTTCCAGCACTGGGGCTCTTCAAAGTATCTCAGGACAGCTGCTCAGCTGGTGTAAAATGGTGTAGAGCTGGAGAAAAATGCCCAGTGTGAGAAACTGGGAAACCTCTGGCTTTTCCTCAGATTCTCAAAGTGGCTTTTAATCAAGACATTTCAGTCCTTCCTCTCCTGCTTTCTATTGCACAGAGCTCCTTGAGGCAGGGACTCTATTGCATACAGAGAGCAGGTAGCACTGCAATGACTTAGTATCAGCCAAAACTCCCAGTGCTAACAGGGTAAATAATGTCACTACAACTCATTACATTGCTTAATCTAGGCCAGACCTGTTGTACTTCTCCATATGGCTGCTCTGCATAAATCAGTTACAGCAACTCACCCAAAAGGGGGTTAGACTTCAACTACAATAAGAGGAATTCTGCACTGAAGTCAAAACAGCAACAACATTCTGTGATTCTGAATGCTCCACAGACTCTAAGTTTTCTGCTACTCCGAAAGAAAGAGTGGGCAAAATGTCAGTATTCTGGCCATTCGCACCTAGAAATGGATTGATGTGTCAGAAGATTTAACACTGAGCAAGGGCAAAAAAAAAAAAAAAAGTCTATCTTGCTCATGTATGCATCTTCTTGGGTTTTTTGTTGTTTGGGGTTTTTTTAAAAGAACAAAAAGAACAAAAACAACACCACAAGGCAGACTGCACATTTCAGTGTCAGTACAAAGGCACAGACAGTCACAACCCATCTTAAAGGAACACACTTTCCAGACCTGTTTGGTTTTCTCATCTGTCCTGATGCACCAAGTGCAATGAAATTCAGGTACATAACTGATTGTCATCGCCAGAAAAAAATAATACAAGGCTATTTTGGATATGAGAGCTGGAGAGTTTAAGCAGAGATTTGTTCTGGTATCAAACTGTGGCAGCTTGGGGAGACAAAAAAAAAAACCTGCTCTTGGGATTTTGTCTTCCAGAAGACACAAAGCTAAGATCACTCTTAAAACTCCTGCACATGTGGCTCCACTGCCATGGGAACAGCTGTATCGTATGCACACCTGCACAGCACAACCATGCAGTACATGAACTAGGCAGGAGGTATCTGCTGTCTGATGCAGGCAGAAACCCGGTGGTGGGTGAAAACTAACTTGTGGCCAAACACATTTTACAATTTAGTTCTTCCTTCAGCGAGCCCTTCACCTGAGCCCTGCAATTCTCAGGCAAGGAGCCTGGACTGTTTAGTAACCCAGCACAAGCACAGATTCTGTTCAGCGGGTCTGCCAAGGCAACATCTGGAAAATTCCCACTGGTCCCTGACTCACAGCCATATTTACTCACAGTATCTGTTAGGTACTAGATATGTCCACAAACCAGATGGCATTCCAGAGAATGTGATCTCGAGCAAACAAGAAATATACACAAGATGCATGGAAACCGGCTTATTTGTTCATTGTTGCTGCTGTGTCCTTTCCCAAGTATCCCTGTTCATGACTGGTGGGATACTACGTGGACTGCAAGACTCCCACACAATCAAGTTCAAGGTACAAGGGTAAGACAGAGTAAGTACAGCTGTACAGAAATTATTCTGATGCTACAACTGTCCCTGAGCAGATGCACTCGCTGCATGGACAAGCAATGCCTGCAGGTTATCTGTGTCCTCACAAGGTTCCCTGCTGCAACAACCCTGTCGCCCTCTCCTTCCTGTCTTCAGAACAAGATGTCAGATATTGCCTGACATCCTCAAGCCACTGAAATAAATAAGGGGAACCATCTTCAGATACTCAGATCAAGCCTAATGCCTCCTTCCAAAAATTCTGCTCTACTTTCCTGCTCCAGTTTCTGCAAGTTTCCAGGTCTTACTGCTGGTCCACGTAAGGCTGATGCCCCAGCCATGGGCAGAATGACCCAAGTTCACCCTGCTCCCTCTCTCCCTCCCCTAGCTCACTGCACTTGTCTTATCTTAAGCTGACAATTCTTTGGGTAAATCGGCTTAGCGAGTTGGAAGGGCAGCTCCAGCGAGAGCAACCCCAGGATTAGCAACCCCTCGATACCTCAGCATGGCTGGATCCCTTCCGCACAAGCTTCAGCCTTCATCACACTCTGCAGAAGGGAAGCTGAGGTCAGCTGCCCTCATTAACACCGTTCCTGACCACGCTGAGCAGAGAGGAGAAAAGTATTTTCCCTTGCAAGGGCCACTAACCTTGGGAATTGCCTCAGTCAGAGCATAGCTGGCTTTGTCACTGAGCCATACTTTCTCCTTGGGCGAGAGGCCTGCACCAACAGCCTGCAGCTCTGACAGGATAGATCCATAGGGCATCACCTGGATTTTAAACTCAGGCTCCAGGGTGGAATCGAGCTGTAAGTGCTCCCTCACAGCTGGGTCCATCATCCGGTCACCATCTATGAAGAGCCTGAGAAACAAATTGGACAGAGCAGATAGGTGGGACCACATCTGACAGGGACTAGAGTAAAGGAGGGAAGGAGAAACCATTCTGGTCACATTCCGGGGAGAAAGGAGTTTGTTAATTATGTGCTATGCTTTGTCCTATACTATTTTAATCACTGGCCTTCACACAGCTTAAATCCTGCTTTCAAATTAAGATGTACCACCCTGCCGAGAGGAAAGGAGCCGACAGCATTGCCTTTTATATGACACATCCAAAATGGCTGCATCTCATTAAGCAGGAGGCAGTAACAGAGGCAAACAATGGCTATTCTCCAATTTTTGAGGGCAACATCTGGAAACAGAAAATTTACTGTGATTCTAAATACCACACTACTCTCACTTTCACTGAATTGGAAAGTTCAGTTCAACCTTCACATGCAACCTGTACTCACCCAGCCAGGTTTTACCTCAGACGCATCTAGCTGGCAGCTCACAGATACCTCCAAAAGATTTGTGCTTGCTGAGGCTCATTATACAGGGCAGTCACAGGAAAGCAGCTTTCTGTCATAAGCCAGCCCTGAAACTTTTCTACACAGTCCCTGCAGTTTTGAAGTGGCTGATCAACAGCATGAGAGAAAGGTTTTCCAATGTCCCGATCAGCGTTAGCTCTTACCCACATTTCACTAAAGGCTCCAAGGGTTATCTCAGGGTGACAGACAGAGGGTCAGCCTCTGTCATGTTCAAGGTCACCCAGCAAGTCAGCCGAGGTGCTGAGAAGCACAGCAAAGCTCTTGGCTGCCTTTCTAGCTCTGATCAGAGGAGGAGAGTAATTAATGTTCAAGACAAAAGTGCTCAGTAAGGACATTAAAGCGCCCGAGCGTAGGCGTTTTGAAAAGACAAATGCTTCGCTAGAACAGTTTTCCCACAGAAAAATGCATCTCGGGGGACAGAAGAGGGGAATACAAGCACCTGATTGTGTTCATTCCTATGACGGCGTATGCAAAAAACACAGGATTGTACTCAACATCAGAGCCTCGGAGGTTGAAAAGCCCTGGAAAATAAGAACGCCAAGAATCACAGTCCGGGTTCATCTTTTGCAACATTAGAGAAAGCCAAAAATAATCTCAGCATAACACAGTCAAGCAATGAGTCGCCAAGGGTGCAGGCCGTGGATTCAGCTCCCACCCAGCTGTCCCATGTCCTGCTCCTTTTACGGCAATCCTAAATTCTTGCCAGGAGATGGCACCAGAACTGCAGTTTAAACACTCCCACCGGGCAAGTAACTTGGAGTTTAACTGGTCAAGGAGGGCTGGCTTGAAGAAAGCAGGTACAGGCAAAAAAGACAAGGACATACGTGAAAAAAAAGTAATGTTTGCTCTTTCTGGTTTGTGCAATGCAATAAAAGCTCACTTAACAGCCAGAAGACTTAAAAGTTACCAGCTATCACTTCGCTTCAATCCATGTTTTGACACTAGAGGGAAGAGGGAGACTTAACAGGCAAGACTACTCCAAAAAGGCCTCTCATTCGAGTGCCTCCAACATCTCGGATTCAGACTGCATAGACTTAGGGTTTTTTCACAAAGATTTTATCCGGCACAATTCTAGGCAAAGTCAAAAGGGGAAGTGGATGCTTAGCATCACCAAATTCTGATTTTAAGAGTCAAATAAAAAAGCCAGTGTACCCAATTAGCTGAAATGAGTTACTCAAGGCAATAAGGCCAGCCAGCAGGACAGCTGGGAAAAGAACCAACATGTCCTAAATCACAACCCAGAACTGTATTCATCGAACTGTGCAAATTCTGCCACAAAAGTAAAAATAGAGTTTGATTCTCCCCAGGGAAGGAGTAGGTCACTTGAAAGCAGGGAAGAGCCACAAAGAACTCTTTACTGCATGTCTGCTCAGCCAATTCCCAATGCAGCCTCCTCTGTGGCTCTTTCTAGCCCCAGAAGTTTGTCTGGAGTTTAACACAGTGATTGAACTAGATAGAATTAAAGACAACTTCTCCCCCTTCCCTCTTTGAGACAGGAAATCAACCAGGCATCTGGCAATAAGCTTCTCGTATGACCTCCTCTGGTCCATCTTAAAACCCTTGAATCATAACCAAGTTTGGTTTTGCTGGAGACATTTAATCTGAAACCACCTCAGGGCATCAATTTATCATTAATTTAATTGGAGACGCGCCTGAAAAGGTGAGACACACAACCTCTGCTTGCACAGGCCTCCCCAGGGAGGAGTCATATTCACCACTCTCAGAAGTACTTCTTTCACAAAACAACCTCTTTGCTTCATGTCCCAGATCCAGAAGAGCCACAGGCCTCAGCAAGATGCCTTCACCAGCGCGAGTTGTTGCACTGGCAGTGCTGGAGCCTTCACACCACCTTCAGTTCTACCTTTTCAGATCAGACACAGGGGGCACAGGCATCAGCAGCACTCAAACCCTGCCAGAGCTATGCTCCCACTGCACCAGTCTGTACACCGGTAATTTCTGCACAAAGGATACACAGCCCCAGTAACAGTCCCAGGGAAATCACTGCTGTTTGCGGCCATTCTCCCTTCCTACACGCTGGGCTGGGAGCCAGGGTGTGGAGACCTAGTCATCCTGGGGCCCCAAACAGGACTCTCCAGTGAGACCCTGGGACGAAATGATCTGGAAACACAAGCTGAGCCCTGACTTTTTCTACCCAAAGCATTTGCCAAACACTAGAGAGCTAGAGACTGTCTTAAAAAGTCATTACAATTAGGAAGGTTACTGTGAATGCCCTGTACCCCACCCTTGCCTTGTGTATACAAAGCCACATGTTGCACTGCTTTGTTTATAGCCCAGCCTCTGCAGCAGAAAACACTCTCCATCGTCCCATAGGGGGAGGCAGCATCAAGATATTTTACAGCCAGAAAATCTCACAAATTTTTTCTCCCCCCTTCAAACTGCCTCAGGCTTTACATATAACCTTCTTTTCCCTCTGTCTGTGGTGTTTTTCAAAGGTGGTGATTTGACATGTTTCCTGGGCCAAAAATGTACTCAGAAGCTGCATGGATGTAACAAGGCACTGCACAGAACTACAGGCTCATTGTTTGTGATCTGTTATCACGACGGACTTCATACAAGTGAATTCACCTCTAACAAACACGTTGGTTCTCATAAGCACCTCTCACTCTGTCTGGGTTCTTCTTTTCCGAGGCAGAAAGGACATATATAGTGTAGAAAAAACTGAGAAAGGAGATGCAAAGACTTACATGCCACTTCATCCAAGGCCGTTACCACAAACCACAGCACTCTCCTTTCAGCCATTTTTGAACGGAGGGCTACAATTTTGTCTCTCCAGCTGAGCCCTGCAAAACACAGTATGAAAAGCTACAGTCACCAGTTTTACTGGGGATGATACAAACACAGACCAACACATTGCATTTTGGAGGTACCCAAAATACACTGTGCTTGTGCTCCTCACTCCTTTCTAATAACTGATATGACCTATCTCAAAGGAGCTCCCCTCCAGACATCCACAGGTTTGTTTTGAAGTTACCTAGCCTCTAGCAAAAGGATATTTGAAGTCTGAGAACCAAGAGGTCACTGGCTGAGGTCTGATCACCTTTCTGACCAAGAGTGGATCAGTGTGCTGCAGCAGTGTTTTTCTCACTACTTTGTAAGAGGAAAGTAAAGGGGGATAGGGCAGTAGAAGCAGTCTCTGTCTATTGGAAGTTAAGCTTCTCACCTGTGTAACTCAGGTCAAGCGTGATGAGAGGCTTGCAAGGGCGCTGAGGACAGTCTGTCCAGATTGTATCGATAAGGTTTTCTTTGACAGGCACAAGGTCATGGCCAGCACTTCTCAAGGCTTTGGACATCCTTTTCCACTGGTCTGCCAAAGGGAAAAGAGTCAAGAGTGATGTCTTTAAAGAACACACCCTGTTTCAATAACCCGTTCACAGAGGGCAAACTCAAAAATCTGAGTCTCTTCCTTCCAGCCTCTCCTTCTTCCCATTCCCTTAAAAAACAAAGCAAAAGCTGTTACAGTTTCAGTTCCATGAAAGCAGTCACTACAGTCAGCAGCAGACACAGAACCTTGCAGCCCTGGAGCCTCATGCTTGAGCTGAACAACTGCTCCAGACAAGAGACAGAGGTCACTGGAAGAAGCCACCCCAAAGGCTACCGCAAGGGTGTCCTCCACTTCAGTGCAGAACCATGCTAGATCTAAGCTGGAAAAGAGACAAAACAGGCTTCTACACAGCCACAAGACTGATCCTTAGCCCACTTGAATCAAGCAAACGTCTTTCCTTGCTTCCAGTGACCTTTGGATTGGGCCCCACGTTCTGAAACATGAGTAGATGCATACTCATGCATCCTATATAAATGGTGAGCATGGTTCCTACAGGGAAAGCTGCAGAGATGTTGAGACCACCAAGTAGGAGCAATAGCATGAGTTTTGCCCAGGTGGTCTGGCTCACAAGCTGGCCAAGGCATTCAACAGCTTTGTACCAAAATGCTGTGACAAGCCAGAGCACAGACAGAAGAAGGTGGATCGGGAGTCTGCTCTTCAGGTAAGGTCACTGCAAGCCTAGAGAGTATTTCCCATCCCTTGTGTTTTGGAGCCAATGCACTGCTGTGGAGCTCTCATGACTCATGCTTAAAACCAAAATTCAACCTGTTTTGCATAACAGTTTAACCCACCATGGGCTGAAATATGGCTAGCTACATACCATCACAAAAGAGCTTAGCCTGAGAAGCAAGAAAGCAAGATATTGTCACCCATCTCAGAGTAATGAAATAAAGTAAAACCAACCAGCTGGGATAATGAAAGGGTCCACTCCCACCTTCGAGCCTTCTGGGAGGACACTCACTAGCCAGTCCTCCTGAGTCGGTGTATCTTTCAGACCTCCAGGGATTTAAAAAAAAAAAAAAAAAAAGTTCAAAGAAGTAGTCAAAGAGCAGCATTCCCACACTACCCAAAAAGACCAAGCTAATACACCAGATACATTCACTAATGAATGTCCAGACCCATGAGCAAGAAGAGTTGCAGCAGTAACAGTGTATCAAAGACATCCCTAAGCCCCCACATGATGGGATATCCCTACAGCCCAAACCTTAACATGTGCAAAGTGACCAAAACAGCCCATGATTTCCCTGTTTATCAGTGGAGCAGTACCCCAGCCTCTCATATACCCATTTTCATGAGCGTCCAGTTGTTGTCCATTTGATGTGCAGCTTGCAGGAAATAGCGTCCGTCTGTCCACATGGCTGCATGCTGCTCAGTGACTATGGCAGTACCTAGGCAGGAAGGCAGAGAGGGTGGTGATTTAGAGGTGGGCAGCTGCCATGCAGAGATACAGACAGCAGAGAGAGGGTTTGAAATGCACCCCAATTCCAAAAAAAGGCAGTTCTGCTCAAGACTCAAAAGTTAGTCCAGTTTCAGTGGAAGTATTCACCATCTTCCCTGCACTACAAACTTCCAAATCCTACCAGGGACGGTATGCATGAAGATGCAGCTTAATGAATTGCCTCAGATGAATTCAAGTGTATCTCAGTCAGTCAGTGAAACTAGGTAAACAGGACTTCCCAAACCTTCTGTAACAGAGACCGTGGTCTCCACTTGGCTGTTATCACAATAACACAGAGTGTACAGGCCCAGACTCCATCGCGTCTTCTTACGAAGGAAGAGTGCGTTCTGGCCATCCACAAGAAACAGCTGTTACTAGGGGCTAGCAGCCATGGGTATCACTCCCAGCTGTCAGATGCATCTCTTTCCCAAATATTACAGCTCTAATAGAGATGGCTGAACAGGAAATATGAACATAAACTTCTGCTGGTTTCAGTGTCCGTCCCATTCTACTGAGTCCAGACGGAGGGATGCAAGCAGACAGCTAAGGGATAGTGACACTGTAGCTGCAGTGCCCTTGGAAATAAAAAATTAAATAAAGGCATGGCACAAATAGAAACTCAATCCAAGATTTTCGAGTCCCAGCATCTTGACCATACTTTCTGTCACCAGAAACTGAAGCCCAGATTAGCAGACCAGAGTTTCCAAATATGAATTTACTGTCTTCTTCCAAACTCCCCCACCACAAGCCCCATTTTAAGCTGATTCAGTCTGAAAAAGTGTAGCAAGAAACAGGAGGTGAGCCCTGTGTGAAAGCTCACTGACTTGTTGAGCACTAGGCTGGGAACACAGACCTCCCAAGTACATAATAGCCCAAAACAGAGAGGAAGGTTACAAAGAGGCCATGCAGAAGGTGTGAACTTAATACAAGATTCATGTTATCCATCACCAGAAGCCCACAGCCCTGGATTTATCCCCTTCAACATGAGGTCCCAGAGTAGTTCAAAGAATCGATGAACAGACTCTCCAATCACATGGGCAGCAGTATTTACACTAAACCAATTTACAATTAAGGAGGAGAAAAAGAAGACTAAAATGGCTTTACAACAATCACACAGCAGAGTAAGTTGTGGAGCTTAGGGTACAGCAGGGATAAAAACTAGGTCTCTTGAAACGGAGACCTATCGTACAGCCAAGAAAACATCCTGTCTCGGCAAGATAAGCAAACTTCTCCACAGTTTCCAACTGCAGTGGGTTTGGCCCTGTCTCTGTTTAAACAGAACGGCTAGCTAAAGTCCATCTACTCTTCACCCAGCCCAACGGGGCAACGTAAAAAATCTGTTCACACTGGCTGCACATCAAAAGAAACGACCATAGATTACAAGCACCACATTAAAGAGTTAACAGGATTTTACTTTACGAGAGGTTCATTCAGGGGTCAAACATTTTCTGAAAACTTGTTATTGCACTGGTATTACATAATTCCAGTGGGTAGCCAAGACATAACTCTGCAGATGCTGAAATGGGAAGAAAACAGTCCAAACAAGCTGGATAGATTTCATTTTCCATCTTGCCTCTATGCCATGAATGAGACTATTTCTTTACAGGGGAATTATGTACATTAGCAAGAATCCAAGTTCTGGAAAGGTACCTGCAGAGCCATCAAATCCAGAGATGAACGCCCGTCTGCAATCACAGGGTGCAATGTACTCACTCTAGAAAACAAAAGAGGCAGCAATTATTTATAGCAGTGGGGGGGGAGGAAAAACCAGCTGATGATAAATACTTTGATAAGCTTTCTGTGGTGTCCTCTAGGAGAAAGAGAATGAAATAAGTTAAAAAATCCTGGGCCCTACTCCACTGACATATTTAATCATCTGTGATTATATTGTATTTATGTCCAACTGGTTTGGTTTTTTTTTTTCTTTAAGCTGCAGCACTTTTCTCCTACAAACGTCTGTAAACACTGAAGTGTTTCAGTTTGCAGATGTTTATTTCACACTCAGCCTCCCCTTTGGGCAACAAACAAACGTTGCCTTTGAAGCTGCAACGTGAAAGGAAAAGAAACCAGAAACGCCCCTTGATCTTGGAGGCCAAAGTAATCAGTGCATAAAATCTGTAAAACTCACTATCTCCAGTGAAGTCCCCTCACCAGCATTTATTAGAATTCCTTTAAGTCCTTTTCCACAACAATGACATTGAAAGAAAATCATCAATGTGGTAAAACTGTAAAAACTTTTAACCCATAGGACCTTCCAGAATTAAGATGCTGATTCTCTCATTTCTTCCTTGCCTACTCAAAACCCAACTACACCAGAAACCACTAGAGCATAGGTGGGTGAAAGGGAATCAAAGACTATCAGTCCATCCTCATCCCAAACTCATCACAGCCTGTGTTTGAGGACACACCCATTGGCAGCATCACAAAAGGGCCTGAGAACGCACAGATACCCAACATCCACAGAAGTTGCCAAATCTAAAAAAACAACTGTACCTTGAAACGGCCCACACACCATTTTTACGGGATCCCATTCTGGCAAGTTCGGAGGTCAGAACTGCTGAGTCTGCCTGTTAATTAACTAACACAACTCAGCAAATCAGCTTAATCCAGGCTGACAGCACTGATGTTTGAGCTGCAAAACCCCTGGATTTGTACCTTACAAATGGTCTGAAACCAAAGCATGTTCTTCTGCCCATAAAGTTTATCCACACCCAGCTGTGCTTTGGTAAAAAAAAAAAAAAACAAGAACAAAAAACAAACCAAACAACTCACACACATTTTAGGGACTGCACTGAGAAATCAGAGCCCGATTCTCAGATGGTTTTAGTTCCCTCTATGATATACTGCATTTCCCTGTCTCTGGCCAGGGCTATTTTTAAATCATCTGATTGTTAGAAAACACTACAAATCTGTTACTCCTCAGTGCTCTAAAGGCAGAGGGTTCAAAGCACAGCAGTGAGTGAGAAGCACAAACTGCAGCACCTGGGACCTACTCTTCTGCTCCAAATCACCCCACAGTCAAATTTGCTCCAGAACAGCTATGTCTCTCCTCTCCTGAGAAACACCCTGTGCAGCAGCTACCAACAATTCATCACTAACATCTTGAAACAAAGCCTTGGAATAGCAAAGCCCATGGCCCAAAAGAGGATTCAATAGTTATTCAGCTTGTTGAGAGCTACAACTCCCCCTCTGCTACACAGCTCAATGCTCGGACACCATCACCCAGAGTCTGACACCTAAAGGGAATGCTGGAAATCTCCCATTGTGGATCATATCACTAAGTCCATCTCAAATCACACCAGTGATTTCTCCTTCCTTTCTCTTGACCAACACAGCAGAGACTACAGGCTGGTTTGCTTGTGCAGACAAGCAATGTCCCATTCATAGAAAGGGGTAACAGTGAACTAGCTGCATTAAAAGCACGCAACATTGAAATGGATTAAAAAACATTTAAAAACAAATTCTAAAAGGAAAAAAAGGAAGCCTATCAGTTTTAGATCTCAAAAAAGCTGACCTAAGCTAACAAAGACCTTGACTGTGTGGGGAATACCTCATGCTGTCCCATTCACAGACATATCCATGTAATGTTTCAAGAGTTTACAATGAGGCAGATCGGCTTTAAAAGTGAGTACAAGGGATCTGGAGGGGAAGATGGTACATTCATCTGTCAGTTTGAATTTTTGCACGCCCACCTGTTCTGTTCCATGCAGCAACCCCCACTGTGCAAAGATAAGCCCATGTTTTGCATGAGCTAAAATTACAAGGGGAACACCTGCGTACGCCACGCAAAGTGCAGGCCACAGCACAATCAGAACAAGGTATTTCCCCGAGGCTTGTCTTGCAGTTCTGATGGCCTTCAACCTGGCCCTCCTCCTACCACAGCTGACAGTCCTAGAAATGCAGACAAAACTGGGTGCTGCATCACAGAAATGCTTATTAGCTAAGCCAGGAAGAACACCTCCCCCCCACAAAAAAAAAAACCAAATCAGTGGTACTTACGACTGGCATAGTTGGGCCACTAACATATTAAGACATATTCCATCCTAATGCCAACCAAGACCAGCAATGAAAAGTGCAGCTCTCTGCCCTTAGAGCTACAACACTGATGCCATTAAAGAGCAAACACTGCTGTGTACTTGGAGGGAGGTCAGTACTCACTGCCAAAAACCTAACTGCATCGGTGAGGTATGGAACAGGTCAGTGCAACCTGTGCACAAGCCTTCTCTTGCTTTATAACTGTGCTGATTTCTCGGCTCAGAACAAGCATGTCAGAGGAGTCAGCCCTGAGCAGAAGACATCATCCCTGCCAAGCCAAACATGGGGCCCTGAGCTGGGCAGGTGCTTCCTTGATGTGGAAGACCAGCCAGATCTGACCAAATTTGTCTTCACTGAGTCAAGGCCTGGGGGTGTAAGCCAGCCCCAGTTAAGCTGTGACTGGCTCCAAACCCAAGCTCTAATCCAAACATCATTCCCTCCCATTAAGAAGAAAGCTTCTCCAATCTCCAAATATTCCCATACAGGCAAACTCCAAATTAAATGTAAACTGGGTGACTCAACATAAAAATGGATCCTGCATTTCCCACTGCAACACCCCAAAAGCTCAGACATGCATTTTTAACCAAACCAAAAAAGAACATTCCCAAAAGTGTGGCATTTCACCCCTTCATGATGCTTTGACACCTCCAGCCACAAGAGTTACCGAAGACTCATGAAAGGAAGCAGGGCTCCTCATACGGACTTCAGCCCACTTCTGGCTGGGATTGCTCTCCTTTCTCACCAGCCTTTGGACCACCCAGGTCCCCCAGGAAACAGTCTGTTTCTTCTGACTTCTTATCACCAGCATCAAAAGACGCAAAAATCAAAGCAGCCAGCATTTACGGCTGGCTGCAAGTGCCACAAATCCAAGTTATTAGCAGCCTTGGTTAAGCCAGTGTCAGAGCCAGCTGTGTTTGAGAACTCTGCAAGTCTTTCAGCTCCTTACACAACTAAACATGGAAAGCAAAGGATACAACTGGTGGCAAGCTTCCTGGAAGTATTATAACCTAAGCCTTCTAGCCTTGGCATGAAAACCAATACTATAAGCATCACAGAGTGCAAAGCTCAAACATTCTCAGTGTTACAAGAGAAATTAGTCAGCAAGTCGCAGCACTGGGGCATCAGTCCAATCCAGGGGTTCCTTTGCAACCTAGAAGGGAATAAAGTTTCACCCATTCTATACCCTGTGTCAGCACCACAGGAGAGGAAGCCCTCTTCTTTGACTAATTCTCTGATGTGGATCCCAGTACAGCCTCAGGAACAGCTGAGAGAGGCAAGGACAGCAATAACAGCTTGGGCTGTGGGGAGAATGTGTCTCAAGTCACCAAAAGCTTGGGTATCATTAGATTGCAGTCTTCTGAGTCATGGAGGGAGCTGCCTAAGAGCAAAATCTGACTGCAGGGCTCTAAAGTTCTTATCTGCGTACAGGAAACAAGCCCTTGCTGGAACACAGGGAAGCTACAAATCTCAGCTCATCACAATTTACCTGGAATCACTAAGCCTGTTCTGGGATCAAGAGGTTTCTGCCAATGCCTAAAACTGCACCAGTTCCCAAGCCTCACAGACACAATTCTGCACTAGCTAGTCGGGAGGCGCCAGAATCACCAGCTTTTAGTAATCGTTTCCATTCAGATAGATTTGGTCTGCAGAGAAACCTGACCAACTCGCCCGGCAGGAAATAGCAACATGGGGTTCTCTGCTTAACTGCATTCTGTCAAGGAAAAGAAAGCAACAGAAAAACCCAGAAGTCTTGAGGGTCACATTCTTCAACTCACATGACAGCATTTCATGTCTAGTGAAATGAAACCAGAGTTATATATGGACAGAGGCAGCTTGAGGCAGGAATGCAGCAGACAATAGCAGCTGCAGAAAACGCCCTCCCTCTACCTGCCCAAGTTTGGCTCTCCCTAAGAGGAAACACGATGCTGCACATATGGTCTCAGGGCACAGGCAAGTCTGGACCCAGCTCACCCCAGTGCCAAGTCAAGGGCAAAGGTTCCGATTCAGTTGCATTTTGCTCTTGTGCACCCTGGGGTAAAAAGGAGCTTTGGAGGTGAGCCAGGAAACCTTCAGGTCTTTTGTTTCCTGAAAATGGCTGAGGAGGGAAAAACCCTTGGCAGTTCTTGGGTCTCCTAACAGAGCAAACAGAAGAGTGAAACTAGCATAGGAGCAAGCCGAGGAGCTAAAAGGCAGCTCAGCAATTGAAAATTCACATCACTGACTACAAAAATATTAATGGTGGAAGCAGCACACAACATAGTTACCAACATGGGTTACCACCCTGGGCCCAAACTTCCCTCCTGTCTTTAGTGCACAGGACAAGGGTGATGTAGAGCAGCATGAAAAGAGATGTGTTGTTGTGGCCTGTTCCTTCTCTACCTCTCCAAAGGCCCCCCTACCTCTGTATGGGATCTGAAGGGCTTTAGCATAATGCAGCAAATTCCAGCAAGAACTGGATCTAGCAAAGCGAAAGCTCTGCAACTAATCCCTCACCACCTCGCTTAAGAGTATGTGTTGATTAGGAGGTGTTAATGGAGAAACTAAAGTTCAAATAATGCCTTTTTCTTCTCCAGTAAATCCATTCGTCCCAACAGCTAGGACGGGGACAGCAAGTGCTCTGGAAAGCTCCTTTTTTTTGCAGCATGAGCTCTCTAGAGACAATCTGATGAGACACTGCTGGTAGAACATCCATGCTGATTTGTCACCAGGACAAAAAAAAAATCTGTCTCCTGTACAGATTCCAGAAACTTTTTCCAATATGATGTTTCTCAGGTTACCTAGGCTTTTATGCTAGAACCATTAAAGTGAGTGAGTGAAAGATGATTTTAATTATCCCTGGCTTTTGTTTTTTGAAGGGAAGGAAAGTGCAATCATTCTCAGAAACCATCCCTCCATCCATACCTGGTGGGCATCTCCAGAGGGCACTATGTAGGCTTGGACAGGCTCCTGGACATATTTGGGACTCTTCATCACCTGCCGCAGTTGCTTCAGCAGCTCTGTTGTAATTTTTGGACTCATCTTCCTACCTGCAACTAAAACAAAGCACAAAACTTCAGAGCTTCTCAAGCTGTCCCAGGCCACTCGCACACAGGCTGGAGGTTGCCGCCACTGGAAATTCCCCTTGAGGACAATTGAAGCAACATCATCCTTCTCAGCCCAGAATACCTTCTGTCTCATCCCTTCACTCATGTTCCATGAGAATGAGAGATTAGGTTGAAACCAGAGTGTCAAAGCTGGTCTATCCTGTGAAGGACCTTTCTCACCTGGTAAAGGACAGGCATGCCCCGTGGTGATACACACAAGTTTAACACACTTATCAACCCTTCTTGCACGTGGACAGCACCAGAAACCAGAACACTTCAGACATGCCCTGTGACAATCAGGAAAGGTCTTGGCACGTGATATTGGCAGTCCCAAGCACCCACAGATCAGAAGCAGCCCCACCCATTATCTGTACAGAGAGAAACTTTCAGTCTTCTCAATCCTGAGGCAGAGATACTGTGGCTTATGTGCCACAGGAGCATAGGCTGCTGGAAGAGCAAACCATGCATGTCAGAAGCTCAAGAGCAGACCACCAAAGAACGCCATTTTTAGAAGATTCACTATAGCCCAGGGTTTTGTGGTGGACAGGTGAGCAGATTAACTCAAACAAAAGAAATCCGCTGTCAAAGACACACTCAGGGATGTCCATATACACAGGGATGGCCATACTTGCCTCCAGGGCTGCCGGGGGACAACTAGAAAGGTTTAGGGAACCTACTCTAAAGACCTTTGGTAAATGCTCTGCAGATCTCAGCTGGTGTCAGGCAGGCAGGGGTGGGGCACAGGCTGGAGGGAAGACAGCACATCAGAGGGGAAAACAAGGGCACAGACCAATCACCAGCCCTTGCCATAGTTTTGCAATTAAAGTTTCTCTGGCTTTGCAGTGAACATCAGCCTCTCAATTTGCTACCCAGAAATGGCCAACAGCCAGGGCCTGCTGTGAGCACCGCATGCAGCGACACATCAGGCCGTGCTGCTGTGCTGGCACGAGCAAAGGCTGCAGCAGAAGGCACCAGCTGCCTGCAGAGAATGTTCAAGCTGTGGAGGAGACCTGGCCTGAAAGCCTCAGAAAATAAAATAACCTGAACCTCTTCAGAGGTTCTCTCCAGCTTTTCTTCCTTCGCATGTCCAAAGGGTGCCCCAAGCAGGATAATCCCATTCCCGATTCTCTATCCATTCCATCCATATTTTTAAGAAGGTGCTGAGATCTTAAAACTTCAAAATGCTGTCACCTTCCAAGGCAAGGTGGGTAGGCTCTGTGCTGCCTGAATGTCATGCTGTGTAGTATCTCATTTTGACCAGTTCATTTCGCAGCTCATTTCACAGCCATGTCCACAAACAGATCATAGGTGGGAGAAGCAAACAGCATGCAAGGCTCAAACATTTTTTGCTTATCCAGACACTTATTCTATTTACACCTCAGTAAGTAGTAGGAGTCCCAACCAACATTACAGTCTTATGCCAAAACAGAACACGGCACAGTCCCTACCCTGTGATGTTTGCCATCTAAACGGGAAGGCAGAAAAGCTGCCTCCATCACATGATTTGACCAAGGTCACACAGCAGTGCCATGACCAGCTCAGGAACGGAACCAAGATTTGAAGCTTTCCAATCTCAACCCAAGACCACTGTCCACACGTCCAGACTCTCTGCCCACAGGTACACTACATTTTAAAACCCAGACCGCAAGAAGCAAATCAAGCTAGAATGCACCACACGCTAAATCCTTCAATTTGTATCTTGACTTCAGAGACTTCATTGGGATTAGATTACACCTCAGATTTATTTCCAGGACAAATTTCACAGTTTTATACAGTCTTCACAAGCTACACTGAACTTCACTATACTATGACTGTTTCTGTCTGTCCTCTGTAATGAGCTGCTCTAACATTCTACAACATTACTGCTGATTTATGTTCAGAGGAAAAACACAAAGGAAAGAAAGCAACAACACAGCAGCTAGCCAACAGAAAAGAATCTCCTTCCTACAAAGTCGTAAGGACACAGCTTCCTTTCTTGACCTGTGCTTTGTCTCCAGGAGCCTGAAAGCCTCATTTAAACAGGCAAGGAATGACAAGGCTCTGCCTTTTAATAAAGCTCCTTGCTGACAAGTCACAGTTTACTTAACAAGAGATTCTCTCAAGGACAAAAAAAAAGTTATTTAAAAAGTATTCTCACTGTTGAAAGATTGGTCTGCAATATTAAAAACACAGCTAAGGTAGATGAGCAACTAACCTCACGTTAAGGAGGACATCTATTTTAGATAATCCCTACAGTATAAGGAATCATTTTTTAAAAAAATCCTCCACAAACTTTCCAATAAAATTGTCTTCAATCTCCAGAGAAAGAGAAGCTATTTTCTCCCATTATCTTTGGTAGTCATTTACTCCAGCCCCTTATAATTTTTAACAGGTGACTTTTCCTTTCCTGGCCATAATTATAAGCCTCTACAAAGTTAAAACAGCCTCTCTATCATTATTTAATCACTCCAGTGATTAAAAGCAAATGCAGCTGAAATGAAGATAGTGAATTGAGCAGTGCAAGAAACAGTCCCACTCCTTGCCCTAATGCCTTCAAAGTTATGAGGCTGCTGTGTTACCTGCCTCTGTAGTTCCCCACGTCTGGGCACCTCTTCCCTCCGCTTACACAAAATACTATTCAGGTCTTGGCTTTTGCCTTCATAAGCTCCACTGTGCCTGAGAAAGCAAAGGGCAAAAATGAAACAGCTAACAAACTTTGCTCCCCATAAAACATTCTCACCCCCCAGCAAAGAGCTGAAAATGCATTAATACTTTGTTCCACCAGCAAGATTAGAGATGCATGGAGGGTGAACCATGGGGGAGCAGAGAACATTACGGGCCAGACTTGAGAGACTTATGATAAAAACTTGCAAGTGTGTGCTGTTTTATGCCGATTTATTTTCGCAACCATTCTGCCAGAGGCCACTCCCCCTTTTACAAATGGGGAAACTAAGGCAGAACACAAGTAACATACAAAGTAGCACTGGGGCAGGATGGCAGCCAGAGTTGGAATCCAAAATCTGTCACTGTCTAGACGCTCGTTATCTACACCTCACTGAGATCACAGGAGTCAGTTCTCCAAGAGCCCAGGCCAGATCCTGCCTGGACAGCATCTCCATCAGACACACCGGCCAAAGAGCAACCACAAAAATGCTGCTGGGGAACTGGACGCCTTCTCCTGCCTTCCACACACGCACAGAGCGATGGGCGGCTGCGACCCCGAGCGCTGGCGATGGCCGGGTTGGGGACAGCCGGCCCATGTTGGGGACAGCCGGTGTCCGGGTGTGCGTCAGTGCTGCGGCGGGGCAGGGAGGCGAGGCCGGGGGGTCAGGCTCCATCTGGCTCTGCCTGCGGCCGCCGTGTCAGCCCACCCCGCGTGTTTACGTCCTGCTTGCTTCAGATACGCTCGTCCTTCCAACAATTTCCTCTTCGTCTTCTCTTTCATGACTAAACTCGCTCAAAATAAACACGTTAAGCTCGCACGGTCAGGAACAAGGGGCACCACTTCAAGGCCGGGCCTCTGCGGCCCGGCCTGGCCGCCCGCAGGGCAGCCCGGGCACTCCCAGCCACGGCCCGAGGCGCAAACGCCACCGCTTGCTCCAGCGCCCACCCGCGCCCCCACCTCACCGACACCCCGGCCCCACCCGCCCCCTCGAGGCAAAAGGCCCCCAGACCCACACAGGCCCGGAAGGGCCCGGACACCGGGGCAGGGCCCGGCCGGCGGAGGCGGCCGTGTTTGCAGCCAGACCGCGCCGAGGGCCCCACGTCCACTTAACGCTGCTGCACCGCCCCCCGCCCCCGCAGCGCCCACCCGGGCCTGCCCCCGCCCCCGCCCTCCGCTGCTCACCTGCCGCCGGCCCTCCCGCCGCCGCCGCCGGCACGTCACCGACCACGTGGGCCGCCGCGGCCACCCGCCGCTGACGTCGGGGCGGACGTCACGGCGGCGGGCGGGGGGAAGGTACGGAGGCCTCGCTCGTCTGAGGCGGGCGGGGGTCCCCAGCGCCCCCAGCCCGGGCGGAGCCCGGGGAGGGGCCGGCGGGGGACGGGAGTGGGTCCGTTTCCCAGAGATCCGGTGTGAAGCCGGCGCGTTGCAACCGGCGGGAAGCGTCGGCGTTTGGCGGCTGCCGCCGGGGCTTCCTCCGCGGAGAGGGAGCCGGCGCGAATGGCCCGGCAGCGCCTCACTGCCCTGTCCCCAAAACCCCGGCCTGCGCTCCCTGCCTCGATCCGCCCCGCTCTTAAGAATAGTGACCGGAGGGGGGGGGACCGGCGAAGCGGCTGTTGCAGAGGTGCCCGGGGCGGGCGGAGAAGGAGCCGGCGCAGGGCCGGAGGTGCAGGGGGCTCACGGCGGCTCCCCCAGCACCAAACCGAGGCCGCCCTCGGCAGCCCGCGGAGTGCCGCCTGGTGCCGAGCTCAGCTCCAGGAAGATGCCGGCATCCCGGCACTTCGCCTTAAAGCCTCAGCGGAGAAGGTACCATCTGCTTCTCAAGATAAATTACCGCCAGTTTTCTGCCGGGAAGGGAGGAGGGACGTGGTTTGCAGAAGCAGCGAGCGCAACCGGTGTCAAATCTGGCCGTTTGCCAGTCGTGCTCCCTGCTGAAAACACCTTCCACGGCCCCTGGCGTTACTTTACAGGGGGGCTATAAGTCAACCTACAGACAGAAGCAGGAGGCTGTTAAGGAAATGCAGAAATTCGAAGATCACTATCAAGAAAGGCTACAGCAAAATCAAAGAAAAATCTGCTTCTTAACTGTGTCCAGACCAGAGGGGTTTTCCTGTAGCAGTCAGTGCCCTGGGCATCCTCGAGCCCCCATGCTGTGACAGCGCTGCAGCCGCCCCTCTTCTGGGGGCTTGGGCACCACACCCAGGGTACCTGCGACTCTGCAAGGATGAAGAGAAGAGGGAGATGTGATACTTGGTGAGACCCGTCTTAGTTCAAGGCCTCTCGCACATCCTGGGGACTTGGTAGGAGAGGAGACGCTCAGCTGGCTGCGTGCTTTGTTCAGAATGAGGCCCTGAAAGATGTGCACGCTTGGCCCTGTGCCCAGCATCCCACTGGTAAGGGAGAACTGTGGGTCCGTGGCCAGCTCATGAAACTGGTCCCTGGGCTTGTTTGCTGCTGTGTCTAGTGAGCCGGTCTTTTACTACATCACCTGAGTCTCCCTGACTATTCATGTATTTCCAGGGGAAGCATGCAGCAAAAACAGGATGAGAGAAATGTGGAATATTTCAGGCAGGAAGAGACTTTTGGAGGTGTCTAGTCCAACTCCCTGCTAAAAGCAAGGCCAGCTTCAAAGGTAGAGCAGGTTGCTTAGGGATTGTCCTGCCGGGTTTTAGGTATCTCTAAGAAAGGAGAAGCACAACCTCCTTGGGCAGTCCATGCTACTGCTGACCACCCTGGAGCAAAAAGGTTTATTTGTGATATCCAAGGAGAATTTCCTCATTGTAGTATGTCCCTTGCTCTTTTGCTGTGCACACCTGGAAAGGGTCTGGCTTCCTCTTCTTTCTAACCATTCTCTAGTCCAAGCAATTCCAGGTCCGCTGCAGCCCCAAATCCTGCAGCCAGCCCTGGCCAGCAACTGTTGCCCTCTGCAGCTCTCTCCATGTTGTGGAGCTGCATCATATACATCTCTGGAGTAAAATCTAGGGCATAATACAGCACAGCAAAATTTGTAATCCGACAGAAGAGAGTAAAATGTCTGTCCTGCAGCCGGCATCCCAGCATTGGGAAAGGTCGTTGGATGAGGCTGGGGCTGTGGGCTGTCCTTGGGGGACAGAGGGGAGGGGGAGGCTGGTGATCATGACTATTATAGCAAGAAGAGTTTTCTTTCCTCATTAATCTCCTTGGGTGAAGCTAATTGCTGTTTCCCACTTACATGCACCCCATCTTCCAGCCTTGCACACAAAGGATTTACACAATCCCAGCAGTCTGGGCCAGAAAGGCCCATTTAGATCATCACATCAGTGTTCCCCTCAGGGTATACTGCAGCCGTGCTTTGCATTTGTGTTACAGACCATGTTATGCTCACCCTGCAGAATATTTGCTGAGAAGATTCATTTCTTGGAAACCAGCCAGAATCCAGTGATGCTCATACTAAAGCACATGTCAGGACATTTTAAAAGCACTGCAACATTGGCACCACGATCACGGAGATCATTTGCTGATGGCGAACTCTGCAGCTGAATCCAATCAGAGTTGTGAAATGGTCTTTTCAGTCTCCTCTGACTCATAATAATAATTTGGGGTTAGATTTTTCATTTGGCTGTGCCTCTTAATAGAGGGTTATGGAGAGCTGCACCTGCTGGAGCTCTGCGCCCACCCAGGGAAGGGGGATGGATCAGTCTGAAACATTTCAAATGTTCATCACGTGCCTTTCCAGCTCACTAAGTAGTGCTGCACTGTGAGGATCTGTTTTCCTCCCTCCCCTGTCCTTCCTGGCTTGGTAAGGGATCAGGAGACTCCAACCTCCCCTTGGCACCATCCGAATGCTGCACACTCGCTTCCTGAGGATAGAGCTAAGACTGTCTGGCCTCTTTCCTTCCTGCTCTGCAGAGGTTTCGATTTGGCTGATTTTAGGACAGTGAAATTGTTTGTTTGGTTGTTTTTTCCTAGTGAATCATTATTAAATCAGTTTGGGTTAGCTAACGGACCGTGGGAGCAGCAGCAATCAAGTACAGGGAGGAAAGAAAATACATCTCCTATGTGGGAGTGTGGCTTGGGGAGTGTCCACAGCATAAAATAATCAGGCTGCTCACAGAGCTCAGTGTCCCAGGGGAAGGACGGGGAAGGGGAAGGCTCAGCATTTCCTTTGAACTTACTTCATTAATTCCTCCAGGTCTGGAGATGCCATCCTGCCTGTCCACAGCCAGTCCGAGGAGAGCAGCCACAGCATGAGAGCAGATCTTTTCTGCCTCCTCTAACTACCCTACAATCCCAGAGTGAAAGGGAAGCAAACCAGGAGGATTGAATTTGATTAACTTTCTCTACTTTGGTCCCAGCTCAGGGCAGAAATAGCAAGCACCACTGCAGACAGACTGTCAGTGTGATATTGATGTCTTTCTGTAATTTAAAATGAAATAAATTAAGCCACCAGTGAAAACACCTTACTGCATTGTTTGGTGACCAAAATGTGTCCCCATTCTGTCTTCCTGATAAAGATCTTGATTTAATAAAGATTAAAAAAAAAAAAAAGTCTTCATTCCTGTCTCCTAAAAATGTGCTAAAGGAAGCAGAAAATAGGAGGGAAAACATTGATGTCTGCAAAAGCTTCTTAGTTGCTATTGAGTGCCTGGTATTGCAGAGCCGTGTTGTGAAGACTTCTGTACCCAGCAGTAACTTCTAACTGGTTCTGACTCATTGAGCATTAAAATTTAGACTAATTTCCTTCCTTTCCTGGCAGAATTAATAATGACAAACTGATGGGTATTCTGTATAGGAACCTCATTACAAAAGAGGAATGGTCTTGTAAGAAAAGATATATTCAGACCAGAAGGCGTTTTGCAGACATCTCCTGATTATGCTCTGCAGTAAACAACCATTTTACAGGCAGAGGCATGACTGTGCTACATGGGCTGGTGTCCTGCCTGTCTGCAGAGACCTAGGTCTAAAACCATCCCAGTAACACCAGTGGCCTGACCCAGCAGGACAAGTGTCAAGCCCATGGATGAGCCCTGGCAGGGTCTGCGGTGCACGGGAGACTGGTGCTGAGACATGGCCCACACAGGGGCTGGTGGATTGCTGCTAAAGGCTTGGCCTGGGTGAGCACAGGAGGCATTATTCATTTGAATAATACATGAATAATAAGTTAAATAAGAGAAAGCGGAATGAGCTTTCCGGTTAAGCCAAAATGTTTGATGCTTGTTTCCTGGGCATTCTCGGTCTCTAGGAAGCTTTGAAGTGGCCTTAATGAACTCGTCAATGTAGATAATGTAAGATACTTTAATAATTAATTTATCAGGCAGTGCTGTCTGTGATATATAATCTGAAATGCTTAAAGAGGTGAAATTGTCCTTTCTAAGCAGCTGTTTGATCTCAACTGAAATGGTGTGACTTCTGTTGCAACGGTGTTTTATGAAAGCTCTATCTTGCTTTTGATTAAATTGTCCTAATTGGGCTATCTTTCATGCTCTTATAACACTGTATTTGCTTCAGATTACAGAAGAGGGGGACGAGAGAGAAAGACCTGACATGTAGCAACCAAAATTGCCTGAGACCAACCTCGACAAGAAACAGAGCCATTAACTCCATTGTAATCTTGATCTGTATCAAGTGATCAAGGCCAGGAAATAAACCGTAAAAGAACTCCCTTTATCTTATCAACCCTCCTATACCCATGATACCTTTATTATGGTTGTAACTTTCATTTCATTCACCTTCTTCTGTGAAATTTAGACTCCTGTTTTGCAATCTAATCTCCTTAGATGACCCCACCCACCTTGAGCAAACCCACAGCCTTTTCATGGTAGGGGCTGTTTGGCACCTTGGTGGGACCGTGGTGCTGGAGGCTGACCCAGTGACCAGTCTGTGACTGGTCTCTTTTCCCTCAGAAGCACCAGTCATGGTGCTGGATGCTGTGGGAGACAGCAATAGGAAACTGAGATTTGTAGCAGGGTACTGAGCATCTACACAGCTCTCACCGAGGACAGGGGATGCTACAGCTCACGCTGAGCCCGGGTTTTGGACCTCAGCACGGCTTCCAAGCTGGGAAGCATCTTAGGAGGTTGGAGGTGGGGAGAAGGGTCGCTTCCCCTCCCTGCCAACGTGGGACCAAAACGCGCTTTTTTGCACACGTGGCGAAGAGCCCCTCCCATCCGTGCAACAGCGCTGGGATTACCGGGACAATAACTGACCCACTTGTATTTGTGTTTCGCAGGGGCCGTCCTGCAAACGGTCACGTGCAAGTTGTTTTACTCACAAAAGCCCCGCAGTGAGTTTGGTCACATTCATTCCTCTGCGCTATCTTGGCAAGGTCACATCCTCCGAGCCCGGAGGCACACCTGTGTCCATGTGGGAGAAAGCAAGTATTTTAAGTCTGTTTTTCCTATTTCCACCCTAGAAAATTACCTAACAACAATTAATGTCAGTGTTTTGGTGGTCTATAACAGCAGCGCTGTAATGTGCTGAGGCAAGGAAAGGCCTGAGAATGGTCCAACAGAAAATTGCTTGCATTTTAAGCTCTCAGCTCTGAGTTAAGAGGAGGTTTCAAACATGTGGCATGAGTCCTTTTGGATCACATTTAAAATAAATTTTGTATGTTTGGAAACAGTGAAACTAGAAACTGCAACAACAAATGGCATGTTTGGGGGAAAAGATAGCAGGGAGAGAAGAAACAAGCGTATCTGGAGATCTTATCTTAGTTTTTCTTGGGAGGACAATTTATCCAGCCAGCACTGGAAGCTGATCATGGCTGGGTGGTTCCCAGAATCTGCATTTGGAAAGGAAAGGGAGGCAGCAGCAGGCCAGGTAGATATCTGCGTACTTCCATGTCTGCTCTTTTCAGTTAAATACCAGATGTTGTGACTTCACTTGTAAACCTTTAACAACAAGGACGAAAATTAAACGTTTGCTGAGTTCTCTGCCTGGCTCTTTTTCAACCCCACACAGCGTGCACATATCTCTGCTCACCTGCACTTGCCTGTTTGCAAGTGAAATGTGAACCCTGTGGCCATTTCCAAGAATTCTTAGTTTTCCCTTGTGTGTTCTATCTCAAAAAAGAGTTGGGAAAAATTACACCTAGTGCATGAAAAGAGACCACGGTGGTCACTGGTGCTCTGCTAAGTGGTTTAGGAGATCATTTATCCAGCTTGCCACTGAGGAACTATATCCTGATGAATTGGATAGGTTTTGTGGATATATTCTGTATTTAAATCTGAAAATCATGCTTATTGCACAACAGAGACTTTTATCCAGCTCATATGATGCTCTTTTTCCTCAAAGTCTTCGCTAGCACAGATATTAACAGGGCACAGTGACCTGCCTGTGTTTTGGCCTGACACCTCCGAAGCGTTTTTATTACACGTTTTCCTTATCTGCCCCAGCAATAAAACAATGGAGCCAGGTGTCTTTGCCTTGTGTAACACTGCTGGTCCCACTCCTCTCCCCATCTGCACGGGGCGGGGCAAACAGGAGCCCTGTGAGCTCCTGCCAGGGCTTGGGTTCTCCTCCAGGCAATGCTAACCTGAGCTTCTGGCATCTGGGATTGCCAGTGAGGAACCAGATACGGCCTTTATTTCTAATTCACATTTGCAGTGTAGTATAAATTTATTTGTAAATACTTGCATAAGGGCCACATTTTACAAGCTCCAACTCCCACCCAAAGTCATCGCCTTTGCAAGTGACACCCACTCACCTGCCAAAAAATCCCATGGGCCTGAACCTGTTGAAATAATTTGGTGTCCTGTGCTGGGTAATATATTAAACAAGTCACAGTACAAGAAACAGATGTTTATTCTAGTGGGCGCAGGAGTCCAGACGCAAAGTATTGGGTTACTGTCTGTCTCAGATAACAGGACAAAGTGGAAAAGTTGGGATTAAACATTCTACACGTGTCCCACATAGAAACTGTAAACCTTGAAAATGTAGCCCGGGTCCCGTAACTGGCCTTGGGGGAGCAAAGCCTGCGGTTGCCATGCAGCAGTCCCAGCCTGCGGTCAGCACTCAAGCACAAACCTGAGCTCTGCCACCTGCCCACCACGATACACCGAACCCTGAAGCTGTTTGGGTGCTTTAGTTTGATGCCTGGCCCCATCTCTTAACTCCCATGACCAAGGGACGGTCATCCATAGCCCATATCCATGAGAGATCTGGGACCCTCTGAGACCCCATCGATGATATTTCAGGTGATTGGACGCTGCTATCCTGAGATCTAACTGCAGGACTGAGTTCTGGGCTCAGCCTGAGCTCTTTTCCTTAAAACAAAGGCTCGTTACGTTGATTAGTAGTTTTTATCTGTGAAACCAGAACTCTAGATTAAGAGTCAGAAAAAATTGGCTGATTTTTTTTTCCTAATGAAACACGAAATGTGAGGAGCTCCAGAGGAGTGTGGGGGCTGAGGCGTCCCTGTCAGGTCAGCTGCTTAGCTCTTAGCAGCTCAGCACAGGGAATGTTTACTCAAAACAAGATGCAGGAGAAAACACGAGTCTGAAAAAGCAAATGAAGCAATGAAAAGGGTCCTTGTAGAAAAACAGTGCATATCCAGGGACGCTCCTTGCTCGCAACTTTTCTGCTGTGCGCTAATTCTGTTATCGTCAGCAGGAAATCATTTTCCATATGGGTCTTGTCTGGGGTTATTTCTAAAAGACAAGTGGGTCCTGGCTGTACTTGGGGTCCCTGAGGGACCGTGGCCTCTGGCCCCACAGGGTGGGAGTCGCTGAAAGCAGAGACCAGACCTCCAGCCACTCCTGCCACCTGCAACCAGTGTCCTTCAGCTGGCAGCAATTGTAGAAAATGAAAAGCACTGTTCTTACATTTTAAAATCTGTCTAAACAAACAGACCTTCGCACAGACAGAGCTCAGCCTCCTCCCACATCTTGCCAAGAGCCATATCACTGCCAGCACTTCCTGGCTGCAGGAGCTGAGCTTCACTCATAGAGGAGGAAAGATCTGCTGCTTCTTTCCTGTTCCTGTTTGCATCCCTCACTGCACTTGAAATGTGCTGTATCCTGAGTTATTCTTAAACAAGCCTTCCCATTGTTTGAGTTACGGATTATGAATTCTTTCCCTTTGAAGAAATATGACCCATGCTATGGAAAAGTGAGAATTATGTTAATTCTGCACGAAATACTCATGGCTGTGACATACAGGAAAAGGATGAGTGCTTTGCACTGTCCTTATGAATGAAGCTACAGGAAGGAGGTGTGACAGGCTGGTGAGTGAACTGCTGGGAAATGTCCATGATTATTGATGCTACACTGGCTCAATTTACCTCCTCACGCTGTATCTCCTATTGACTGAAAATGTGGCTCATAAAGGGTCCCTCTAGCACTGAAAGCCTTGTCTCTGCTAAGAAAGGGGGTTTAATACCTAATACCAGTGATTCAGACCGAATTTGGGACGTTTGTGTTGTAATAGCCTGTGCTGAGCAGGGCCAGATGACACAAGAACCATCATCAGTGCCTTGCACGACTCTCTGCACTACTGCTGCTCCTTTATTCTCACCAGTAATGCCAGCAGAGTATTTGCAAGAGTGGGAGAAAACACTTGTGCTGATAGAGACAAAAAGTGCCTCTCTGGTGGCTGCAGTCTCCTCCCCAGGATGCCATTACTAGCCACGCAGGCTGTATTTTGCTGGAACAGGGGGAAAAAATCAAAATGCTGCAGCTGAAGGCCTGGTGTGAGAAGGTGCCAAGCATCACCGGGCGCAGACTGCAGCAGGTTGGGGTTTGGTGCCGGGGCTCTGTGCCCTGCATTGTCCCTGCGGTCACTCGGCCTTTTGTTCGCCCAGCCCCGCTCTCGGCACCAGCAGCGCCCACGCTTGCTGCGCTGCCCGTCCATCGCCCAGCTCCTGGAGGCTGCTCTGGTGTGCAGAAAGGAAGACGGCGGCAAAACAAGCACAGTCAGGATTCACATAATATCACTGCAGCCCTGCCAGGAAACACACTGTAAAAGTTCCTGTATTTAAAGCCGGGAGATGAGTTTTATTGTTAGAAGTTGTTATAGCAACCCGAGGTGCCAGAGAGTAATACATGCGCAGCGCATTGCAACAGACTCTGACAAGTTCAAGGCTGTTGCCTTGCTGCTGAGTCCTGTTGCCAAGGCAATGCAACATAAGGCAAGAGCCTAGAGAAACGAATACTGCTGATAGCTCGTGCCAGCAGGCTCGGTCTGATTAAAAGGGAACTTTTGGAAATAACGTTAACTTACAGCAGAAGAAGGGAAAGAGGAGCGCGGAGATGGAGGAGAGGATCCAGAGGAGGAGCAGTGGGTTAATGTCAAGCAACAGCTAAAGGAAAGCATTCAGCTAAGGAGCAATGTGGCTGAATAGGATGTCTTAGCCTGTAATGCAAGAAATGCACCACGTTTGTGGAGGGAGTAAAACAAAAAATCACAAAATTCTCATTTTATACTTTTGTTTAACTTGAGTAGTACTGCTGCAACTTGAATGGGAATCTTGGCTTTCTCCCAGTGATGTTGACAGCAAAAATCATTTCCTCAGTAAATTTGGTCTGTGACATGGGTATTGTTGCTGCTGTAGTAAAAGCCATGAAGTAGCTCACTTAACTTTCAATTTCATGTTCATTTCCAGCCTTCTTAAACATGCTCCATGGCAAAATGTTAGCTGGAAGAGATGAAACTACAGGGTAATTATTCTCTCCTGACTATGATTCACTGCTAATGTTGACAATATGCTCTGAGCTGAAGGAAAAGTACTACCCCAAGGACCACAGAGTCAAAATAGATGATCAATATGGAAGAAGTAAGGTAATTAAGTTAATTTCAACTACCAATACAATATTTTGATATGTGCTGTGGGATACTGAGGTACTAAAATGCAAGAATTGCTGAAGTGCCTCAAACAGATACACAACCATCTCAGATGAACTTGTTGACTTCTCTATTGATTTGTGTGTAAAAGCATAGTATTTCCTCAACAATTACCATAGCAGCATCCTGATCAACTCCTTCTTAGGTCCTAAGCATTTTACATATTCATGGACTATCAATAGCTAAAAAAATACCTCATATTTTCCTATTCAAGGACTATTTCATTGTGTACATCTTACAGTACAGCAGTAGTGTACAGTAGTAATATACCTGAGGCCACCAAATGCCCCACTGAATGGGGCGGTTTGTTCTCTGGCACATGCTGTGGACTGTTGAAAAGTCAGGTCTGCAGGTACTTTATAATATTTAAAAATGGGAAACTAAGACGCAGGAAGTGATTTGCCAGTTTTACTGGAAATTTTTTTGTGTGTAATCATGGGCAGAGCCATCACCAGTGACATTTATGAAAGTAAGGCTTTTAATTAACTGTGGAATACTTTTATAGTAATTTGAAGTTCTTAAGCCGTGGGACAGGAAGCAGGCAGGTATCTGGTCACATGCTTGCAACCATCATTTGTTTTACAGCAGCTAAATTATGTTCAAAGAAGCTAGCAATGCGTTACTTGCAACCTTACTACTGTTAATGGCATTTTGCCACAGTCACCATAGCTGGCTGTGAGATATACAATAATGAAGAAGAGAAAACCTGGTTCAAGCAATTGTGATGGGAACGTGACAGTGCCCCACGGCAATTACCATTTGCCCAGGATGCTTTTATTTGAAGACTGTCCATTAGATAAAGAAACATGAGAATACTAAAACTGGGTATTAGCATTTTTTTGAATAAGAAAGTAAAAGGAAACTCTATTTTTAGTCTTAGTTGAATTTATTCACTGGTGATCCCACACATGATGTTACTTCTTAATATATCCAGGAGAAGGTTTGAAAGCCCTCCAGAATATCCTATTTTTTTCTGAAGAGGTGCATACAAAGAAGTCTGGCTGGTAAAAAGGCAAAACCATATGGGCAGGTCACACAGCAACATCAACACCTGATCTTCAGGATCCTAGAGCATTTCCAAGACCTGGCTGCAGGCCCCGTCTGCCCTTGATACCTCTGACAGTAAGACCCTTCTTGGAAGGCTCCTAGACCATCTTTACCACCCCTAGAATATTGTGTGATGTCTCCTCCAGGACAGATGGGATGCACAGAGGAAGCTCAGGCACACTCCCAGTAGAAATGGTGGCTGAATCACACTGCAGCTCAGTTGGCCTTCACACATGGTCCAAAATACTGAGG
Organism: Trogon surrucura; assembly: GCA_020746105.1. Classification (NCBI taxonomy): domain Eukaryota; kingdom Metazoa; phylum Chordata; class Aves; order Trogoniformes; family Trogonidae; genus Trogon; species Trogon surrucura. The sequence goes on along the minus strand of CM036621.1, from coordinate 11,514,538 downwards.
CACAAAACAAGGGTATCCTGCTCTGCTTTCTTCTGCCTCCTACCCCTCTTCCCTTCTGTGCACCTATTTAGTTGCTCAAGAGCCACCCCCAGGTGGGAAGCAATGCGGAGCTGGGACAGTGTGTCATCGAGATAGCTACTGATAGCAGAGTAGACAGAGCTATTTCCAGGATGATTAATACTATTAGCACATGCTGAAGCTTAAGGCTGAACATAAGCTTTAGGGGGATGGATTTTGATGTAAAAAGTGAATAAATGAGACAACTGTCAGAACAATGAGTGGTGAACCAAGTAAAGATCCTTAGTGTAAGAGATGCAAAGTGCTGCCTGCTGGCCTATTTTCACCGAAGCTGCTGGGAAAATTCCCCTTGCCCTTCAGGCTGGAGAAATAGCCCAGCAAGAGCCTGTGCCACAGAGGTAACCCAACCACCAGGCACCATGGCTACTCCCACAACTAATAAGCCACACAATGTTTTAGCAAGGGCCACAGTGATGGTAACACCCCAGGGTCCAGTGCACTACTTCCCCCCAGCTGAAACCACACACCACTGCTCCTGGAGCCTGTTCAGGGCATCTTTGTACTGCCCTTTACTGCACATACCTTGAGTGCCTGCAAGAGTACCAGGCTGAGAGCTTGTTCTGTCGCTGAATAAAAAGCACGTCTTAAAAGGGTCATCTGACTTGCACTATCTTCTCATAATCCCCCCTCCAGAGGTCTCAAATGCCATAATTGAAAACCCGCTGTTCATCTTCTGAAGTCAGGTTTAACCTACCCTAGGCAGCTCCCAGAAGGACAGCATTTTGCATAATCGGTTACGTTGCAGGGAATATGTTTAGCATTTTTCTGTTTTTCTTCTCCTGACACTTTTCTCACAGAAAAGCAGGCAAAAAAAATCTAACCATAGCCGTGCAGTATCATCCTCTCCAATCCCTTTTTGTAACTCCAATTATCAAGGTTACTTGTTTTCCTTAGAATATCGCATTGTACGGACAGTTTCTAATTTCCTTTTTGAAAATCTGTTCCTCTCTTTGTTACATGAGATACCTTCACAGTAGATGTTTTGAATGGATTCACTAATATCTGCTGGGGTTTGTTACCTTAAATCTGTATCTGTAAAGAAGTCATATGCTTGGGGTGTTTCTCTGGAGTAGCTAATTCAACTTGGATCGAGCCACATGATCCCCTTTTCCAGTTTTGCCTTATGGCCTCTGAGGAATGTTGCATTGGCTGCGAGGGAATTACTAGGTCTTGGCAAGACATGTTAATATCCTCGCAAAGACTTGTTAGGGACCAAGACTTCAGCCTCCAACTATTTCCTCTGATAAAGCAGAGTATTCACAGCAGTTCATTAGTCTTGAATCACAAGTTTGACTTTGTTTCAAAGAAATGAAAGTTCCCCACAAACCAGAAGGACTCTGCAAGTAAAACTGGCTGGTGTTGTCTGCCTGCTAGCAAGATTTGAAGCATAAGTGCAAAGTGTTGGATCCAATTAAAGAAATCAGCGGCTCAAGACACTTCAGTTAAGAGTTGGGAAAATGAACACCCAGGTGTTCACAGCTTATGAATTGTAGCAACACCTGCTGCACTGCGATTTGAAAAACCATCCGTCAGAATATCTGAAAACTTGGATTATTCTTGTGGAAATGCAAATTTGATGTTTTCTCCCAAAGACCTGCGCATGTTCAAACACAAAGTTCACAGCAGTGACAAAACTACAGTTTCATTTGATTACAGCTGTTGTTTTGGGGGTTTTTAACACTCAGTGTTATCTTTCTGTTGGTGGTGGAAATTACACTGATAATCCTTGAAAGCACTAGAGCGTGAATATTGTATCTGCAGCTGGATCTCTCTGCTAGGAAGCTAGTTACACAGCTTGGAAAGTATTTTTACTATCTCATTTTGAATCATTGATAACAACATCACAAGTGAAGGGACCGTATTGTTTGTCCACGAGATGGGGAGGAACCACTCCCACAGCCCCAGCACGTCGCCTTCCTGAGCACCCGCTCGCAAGACAGAGAGGCAAGGTCTGAGTTACATGTTTTGTAAACCAGGAGCAACTTTCTCAAAGAGTGGAGAGTACAGCACCTGTGCAAGGGACAGAGGGTGTATCACAGAACAGTCCCTCCATGTCAGCTTCCCAAAGCACTCATATCACTGAGCTGAGCTTCAGAGCCTAGCACGGAGGACGTTGTGAAGGAACCAGAGAGCTGGTTCCCAGCAGCAGCAGCCCCAGTGGCTGGAGAGCTCATTCCATGTAAGGTGATCAAGCAGTCAGATGCTCCGAAACTCCCAGCTGGCTCATGGATCCATTTCTTGGCTGTGTACTGGCCTTTTTACACCTCTAGTGTTAGAAAAGGAAGTGAAACAGACGGTTCTTACGTATACGTTCAACAGCTTTGTAAAGCCCCCCAGACTGTAGAAAAGAGGAGCAGAGCTGTGAGGTCTGAAGCTGCTTTCCTATCAAAAAGCCAGGCAGGATGCTGGGTGTGTAGCTGCAGTTCGGTTTGACAGGGGGCCAACTCCAACAGTGCCGTGCTCATCTGCTTTAATGTCAGCTGAACATTTGTGTGCCACTCTTCCATCCAGTACTATCCAAGCCTGTACCAAAGGCTAAAGTCTCCCCAGCTTTCTGTGGAGTAGTGACACAAATTGCAGTCTTGTTCAATGCCATTTGTTGCCACACAATTTATGTTTTTGACACTAAGATCCAAATCAGGACTCCAGTTCAGCAGCTACTCAAGGATGTGTCCCATTCCAGCCTCCGTTGGGCTGTGCATATCCTTAGTTAGGCACTTGTTTAAATAATTCACTAAGCTACGCTTAAGCCTTGAGAAAAATACCCCAGCAGAAGGATGGAGAACCAGCTCAATCAACCGTACGCTATGAGATGTGTTCCAGCCAGCTAATGGGTAATCCTGTGTGTACGCACCACAAATGCACAACATAACTCACTGTCCTGCTTGGCAGAAGAGTGTTATTGCCTCTTGGCAAACAAATATTCCTGATCAAAGACTGTCCTCCTAGAACAAATAATCAAACAAAACTTATACTTGTACATGTGTGTATATATAGAGTTCACATGGGTTTATCTAACATGTTGCATATGCAGTCAGTCCATCTGAGGGGGTTAGAAACTGATGGGGAAGTTGTAACTGCATGGAGAGAACAGGAATTTTTCAGTGAACCTCTGTGTGGGAGAGTGACTGTTCTCTGAGGTCGTAAAAGACTGCTGCAGCCTGCTAATTATACACAAGACAAATCTTATTACAAACAAGTAATAAGTATAGGCACGTTTGTTGGTTTTCCTAATGACATTAATGTCTTTTTTGATGATTTGCAGAGCTACAGGGGAGCAGAGACTCAATTTGTACTGATGTATTCCCACTCTGGTGAAGCCTAGGGAACTGTTGATGTTTGACAGCTTTTCACCATCTATCTTTGGACAATCCAAGGTCTGTTTTCTGCACAGTACTTTAAGCTGCCTCTTCTGCCATATAACCCACACATTCAGAATTCTACTTAGATAGTGTATCTGTGTGTTATTTGCTGGTAAGTGATGGTACGTAGAATTACACATTATTGTCGTAAAAGGGGATTTGTGCTTTTACTCCTCCACAGTTTCCTTATCTCCCTTAGCAAAATGGCCATGACACTGAAGTCTGCTGTGTAGATTCATTTATTTTTCCCTAGTGGAGTGCCAGAGAGTTCAGATACTCCAGTTAAAACCACTGACTTTGCAATTTAGAGTAAGTCATCAGCAGGGAAAGAGACAGACTTGGATCTGGTTAAAACACATTCTGAAGAATGACCAGGATTTGCCGGGCAAAGACAAACAAAGGTTTTTCTCACACACACTGTCCACATACCTCTGCGAGTGATTTGTTTTGAGTTTCCAGTGTTTGTTTGCGCACACCTGATCATCGGTCCCACTGCCCTTCTCTGCTTCCTGCTTGAGAACAAGCCGGGACAGTCAGCAGAAGCAATCGCACGTTGAAAACCACTGATCACAGTTTGTCCAGCCAGGGAAATCAGTGCTTTAAGTATGTGAGTAATCCACTGACTTCATAGGAATCTCTCTGGCTGGATTTTTCAAGAGTGCTCTCGATGGCTGCAGCGACAGGAGGACTCTGAGCAGAGCACACGCTTGCGTGTCACAGGCGAGGGCAGGAGCTCCGTGCTGACCCGTGCCACTCTTTGGGGAGCCCCACTCTGCTGGGGCAGCAAGTTCCTGCCCCCCCAGCTTTCAGTCCAGCCGTTCCTAGCATTTCATATCCCTGGGAATACACTCAGAAACTACAGATGAGGTCATTCCCAAGAGTCTGCTAAGGTATTTGGGGCCCTTGACACTGAGAGGAGCTAAAATCTTATAATGTATGAATGGTTTTTAAAGGGAAAGTGGAACTCTTTTTATAGTACATTAACTATTTGTTAATCTTGAATTGGTAAATTATTAACTCTGCTACAATTTGTTTATCCTTATCTTTAGAGATTGTGCTAACATATTTTCTTCAATCTTATTTGCTTCAAAAGAGGCTTTGAGAGTAAGAGTTGGCTATGCCCAATCCAAAATCAAACATTATTCCTGAATTAATATTGTTTGTGCATGTTAACAAATTTGAGGCTGATTTCATCTCTGTGCTATCTTTTCAAGTGATACATCAAATAGGAAAAGCAGTAGTTTACCCAATAGGCCCTGAATTTGACTTGATGTTCTAAACTTCAAAACTTTTGTCCAGGATATTACTCCATACGCTTCTCTGTGGGTCCAGAGTTAGAACAAGCGCAGTGTGCAAAGATACATCACCACTGAGGGGAAGAGGTGCCTTTAGCTTTGTCCTGTGTCCAGTTTGTCTTGGGATAATGAAGAAGAAAGCAGATGCTTACCCTAGAGTCCAGCAGGGCTACAGAAAACCTCTCTCAGAGCTACTGAATCAACACTCACATCCCCCAGCCCATGACCTTATGCTCCCACACTTCCATGCTCCTCTCCCCCGGGCAGTTGTACTGGGCTTTCCACCAGATGTGGGACTGGTGATAGCACACCCCCCTCGGAGGCAGCAATTTAGCTTCAAGTCACAGTTAACGTGCCGCTGAAGAATTGCTACCCCGTTGTTCAACCGACATAAACCTTTTGCCCGAGTGCAGATGGCGCTGAGCCGACAAACGTGGGTTTCGTGAGGCAAAAGGATGTGCTGTGCTCCAAATGCATCATCGGAATCACAGACTAGAGATGTCTTTTTAAAAACGTGCTCTGAACATGAGTTTTAGCTTCCAAAAATAACTTGTATTTTGCTCGTATTAGAAGAGCAGGATGTTCTTTCCTGTCCTGAAGGGATAAGGAGGAAATGAGAACTATGGGTTTTTTACATGATATGAACTACTATTCTTCTCTATGAGTGCTGTGAATCTTGATTTTCTTTTTCCACAGCCTTAGCATTTTATTCCCCATGGACCTCATTTTGCTTCCATTCATGCTGATGTTAACCCAGTAAATCTCTCTTTGATTTCAAAGGAATTCCTCCATATTTACAACCTCTCCCAACCTAAGGCATTAGGAGGGAGGCAACCTACTGAAGACAGCAAATGCTGAATATCTTAAATCCCTTTTCAAATGGGATAAAATCAGCTGAGAGATGCAAGTAGAGGCAGAAAGCATCCTTTCCTGTCCTTTGCGTTACAAGGAAAGAGACGGCTATTTGGAGGAAATGAGAATGTAATGGACTGTACATTTGTGTCCTATTGTACTGAGGTCTGACAGGAAACACTTGGGGTTCGATTCAGGAAAAAGTAAATAGTATTCCAGTATAATACTCTCATAACCCCGGTTATCCTGCAATATTTGACTACATCCCTGTCTTTAATGTATATATTCTCACAGCTCTGTCCAGAAGACCAGAAGGAAATCTGCTCACTGGGGAGCGGGGGAGGCATGGGAAGAGATTGTGCAGCAATTTCCAGCTGACGGCCCTCCTAAGTGACAGCAAAGGGGCAGCAGCTCTCTCCCTTTTAAACCAAAGCGACTCTGGAGCAGCTGCCATTATTAACTGTCACCGTGTTGGCTCCTTACAGGTGGAGAGCTGCAAATACCAGACTTTGGGTAATTTCTGAGCAGCCTCTACCAACCTGTAAGAGCACTCTCCTGCTGTCAGCTCTCACTGTAACACATAGATGGTTCTGTCACGATCTCGCACTGCATACACAGGAACACAGGCTCCTCAGCAGGTTCCGAGGAATCGCTTAGATAGAGGTTCACCCTGCAGCGGTGTGGAAAAGGTTCCAACCCTCAGCATTTAGTAGCTTTGCTGAAGCTGAGGTGATCTGTAGTGCTGGTCCCTGGAAACACCTTTCATTGCTTCCAAGGGAGCCTGCCTCCCCAAGTGACCGGGGTCAGGGAGCTGTTACGGTCCTTTGTCTGTGGGGAACATGCAGTACTACCAGTGTATGGCATTTTGCTGTACGGCTCATGAAGCCATAAAGATTGCAAAAGAAGCAAGATACACACACACACACACACCCCCCCCCCATAACCCAGAAGAGACAGATTGAGGACATAATGCCCTTGATTGAAAAAGGAGGCACCCAGGAAACCTTTTTTTGTTTTTAACCAGGGCTAAAGTAATTTGGCATGCACGTCCCCTGAGCTGCTTCCTAAACCACAGCTGCATGAGGAATTATCTAGCTCTTAGCTGAAGTAACTCCTTAAAAAAAAAAAACCCAACATGTAGGTCATTAAAGTGCTAATAAAAAATGTTGATGAATCTCTGAGCAGTGCTCTGATTATCTCTCTGTGGGGAATGAAGAACTCATTAACATGAGCTCCATGCCACTCCCTCCTCCTTTCTCGGAGTTTGGCATAAAGCAAGGAAACAAATGTTTGTGGTTTGGCCAAGTTTCTAATGAGTAGCTCAGCTAGGTCCACTGATTAGACACATGGCTTTATGAAGGGTGAAAAGGCTGCAGTACCATGTAAAGTGGCAAAGTGTTTCTGCCAGATTGGGTCCCCAGAAAGAAAACACTTTACCTGCTGTGTGGATTTTTTGTAACGTGTTTAAGCAGGAAATGTACAGAGAGCGGGTTTCATTGACAGGGCAGATGAGGAGCAATGCTGTGAGGTCCAGAGAGTAACAGAGACAGAGAGATGTCTGAGGACCCACTCTCCAAAAATACAATGATGTGGTAGCTTACTATGGGTTTGGTTTCACTCGTTAAGTATTTTTTTTCAATGCTAAGCTACAGTCTGACCCCAAAAGAACAGTCCTGGCTGTTACCTGTCCTCTTTGCTCTGGATATTACCTTTCCTACTCCGCGGAAGGATGTCTGTGCAGCAGCCCCCAGGCACCGCAGCAGCCCGCAGGCAGGCAGCACAGGCAGAGATCTCCATTTGCTGCATCATCTGCAGAAACTGCAGCACAGAGACCTGCCGAACTAGAAGAGGCTGAGGCCAGCAACTCTCCAGCACCTGGCAGCTGTTTCGAAGGAGGGAACAAAGCCTCCAGAACTAGTGGGAGAATTCTCTGACATGCAGGAAAGTTTCTTCTTGATCCTGCTTGTAATCCATTTATGTCCTGAATCATGAGGACTTGTCATCTCCGTAATCTTTCCAGGACTAAAAGTAAAACTCATCCACATGCCCAGAAGAAGAAAAGTCACCCTACAATAAAGGTGAAAGACATCTTTACATGCCTGAAAGCATTCTGCTGGGATAAGCAACTGCTGCCTCTGAAATTCAAATCTCAAGGTGTGTGATCAATGTCACGCAGCACCTCTGCACTCAAATCAACCTCCTGAGACATCAAGTCTGTCCCCTGCTGCTGTAGACAATGCATCATGTAATGACTAATAAACTTCAGTGAGATTTTTCCATTCACAATACCGCCCCTGGAAAAGGTGGAATTTGATTGCTGCAATGGTTAACAACCCTCCTCTAATTTCCAGCTGAAATTTCTGTGTGGCCAGTCCATACCCAATGGCTCTTGTGCCAGCACCGTCTCTAGCCAGGCAGTTGTCCGGGCCAGAGTGCAGGATTTCGCTGCAGTATCACCCTCACTTTCAAGCCCACACCTAAAGTTTGTAATTTCTTGGCCTTCTAATGTTGAAAGTTTATTGAAACACGATACAGCTGTACTTTTTTTTTTGTAAAAGGAATTAAAAGAGGGGATGAACATCCAAGGAACAGCCCTACTAATTCCTTGAGTGTAATACTGAATAAATAGGCAAATTGGAGAAAGCCAATTGCTTCAACCTTCATAGCACACTCTGTAGGTAGGTATATATTCTTCCTGTGCCCAAGGTAAGTTTTAATCTCCTACAACCATCAGGTAGTTAGAGGTCTTGTATTATACATGTAAATAACAGATGCTGTAGTACCACCTCATCCCATTATTAGTGGCCGGTGCCTACAGGTTCCCACAGCACTGGTCTGGTCAGGTGAAGCCGTCTCCAGCGCTGGGTATAAATTTGCAAAGTTGGAACATGTTCTGCATCCTCTTCCTATCCAAACCAAATACCTCGAGAGACCTCTCAGAGGGCCTTGCTCACCCCTCTGTGAGGGACCTGTAGCCCCTGTGCTGGTGTGGTGACAGCAGCCCGTAGTGCTGGAGCCTCTTTGGTGACTCCATCGGAAGAAGGCCCTGGGGGAGGTGATGTCTTCACCCTGCCCTTGTCCCAGCCCTGCTCATTTCCCTGTGCTCACAGTCCCCGAGGGGCTCTCCAAAAGCGAGCAGAATACAGGATTGAGAGGTTTTGTCCCTGAACCTACATGAATCTAGTTCTGTGATTGATTTCACACCTGTAAACAGCATTGCTGGTTTCAAAGGGAACTTTAAGCCTTTCAAGCATGTTTTAGACAACTTCTAAGTGTTAGAAATAATTAAAAATTAAAATACAGACCTTTTTTTTTGGTTTTTTTTTGCATGTAAAGGACAACTATCATCCGGTGCTTCTGTAATTTGAAACAGCTGGTGAGAACCGATGTAAGCAAAGCAGCCCCGAAACCAAGAAACCAGTCGCTTTGGGTGGGGAACAAAACCAGGATGATTTCAGCTGCAAAAGCAGAACAATTACAGAAAGCCCAAAAAAAGAAAAAAAAAGGAGGAAAAAAAAGGGAAAGAAGAGAAAAGCACAGCTTTTGCCAACAAGAGTTCTACCCCAAGAGGTAAAGGCGGGAGACAGGGCACTGCAGGTACGGCCGGGCCGGGGACAACAATGGAGGCAACCGGGGCCCCTCCGGGCCGAGGGGGAAGGCGAAGGAGGGTGATGGGGGCAGAAGGTTGCCGCCCCTCCTCACTCTCCTCCGCCTTCCCCCTCGGCCCGGAGGGGCGATGGGGGAAGGGCGTCGTGCGAGCCCCCCTCCTGTTGCCAAATAGTGAGCCACCGCGGGCGGGCGGGCGAGAGGGGCGGAGCTCAGGTGTCCCTTCCTGCCACATAGTGCGCCGCCCCCTTTCCCCGCCCGCTCGCCGCGGTGGTGCTGGGGCTCCCGCCACCGGCGAGGAGGAGGAGGAGGAGGGATGGACTGAAGCACAAAGACGCGGGGCCCGCTGAGGTAAAACGCTCCGGTGGGGTAGGAGCCTTTTTTTTTTTTCTTTTTCCCGCCGAAACGCTGAGAGGTTCGCGGGCGTTTTGCAAAACGTTGTTGGGGAAGGGGCGGCTGGAGGCCTGGAGCGCTCCCGCCGCCTCCCTTTAGCCGAAAAGAGATTGCGGTGGACGGGGAGGGGTGGGGGGGAACTTCTCTGCGGGTATCCTCCAGCCCTCCTGCCCGGGGGAAGATGCTGCAGTGCTGGCTTTCACCCCCAGCGCCCCACTGGAAAGGGGGGGTGGGCGGGGGAGGCTTTAAATAATGCGCCTCCGCTGGGAAAAGCCCGCTAATCGAATAAACCTCGGGAGCAATTGTAATTACGGGCTGCCCTTGCTCCGCCGTAAGGCTCCGGACTGCCCTCCGAGTCTCGGAAAACTTCGTGAAATTTATATTCTTTTCGGCGTTTTTTCTACGTTTCATGGTGCAGGGCTCCACCTTGGCCGCGGGTGCTGGTGGGGGGAGCGATGCCCGAGCGGGGGCTGCTCCCGGCACACGCAGCCCCTGCCCGGCAGCTGCCCCGCGCCGCGCTCCTGGTAACGCTCGGGAATTATTTTCATCGTGTGGTCGCGTTCGCCAGGACAAAATTCGAGATTGCTGCCTTGAACTTTAGGCTCCAGGAATGAGGGTTGCGATGGGCCTCTCGGGAGGTCGTTCCGCGGGTTTTGGTCTCCCCCCAAAGACCATTTTCCTCTCGCGTTGAAAAGCTCGTTTAGGAATTCGGAGGGGATTTGTCAGTTGGGGCTTCTTGCGGGCTTCAGGGCAGGCAGGCAGGGTTTGTATGGCTGAACGGTGTGATTTTAGCTGGGAAGCCTTGGGCTGGCTCTGCAGGGAGCGTAGAGCACGCCTCAGAGAGCAACAACTGCCGCAGCCGGTCGTGGAGGTGGATCGCTTCTGGTTCTGTCTTCTCAGCATCGCTGCGTTACGGGCAGGGTGAGGCTCAATCTGCTCATTTTCATCCCCGGGTCCTGGGCTTGTGCATGGAGCAGTAGGAATGGAAGAAGAGGAAGAACGTGTAAGAATATGCCTCATCTGTGTGGTGCCACTATGTAGAGGAGTTAAGTTTTAAAACAAAGATAAAATCAATGGCGGTGAATAAAAGCATGAATGTGTGAAATCGCGGAATTACTAATTGCGTGGGAGAAGTTGTTGCTTAAATCAGCTTTAGTACCAGAGGAGCGAAGCTGATAAACGTGACCTCAGTGTTTAAAAAAAGGGCTTTGGTGTGCCTGGGGCAGCTTCATGCTGCCTCACCTGCCTCCTGGTCCAGCTGCTGGTGACTGGAATAAAGCACAGGTGTGACAGACGGGGCAGTGGTGGATTCTGGAGGGAGCAGTGAGGGCCGGGGCAGTTCTGCTCGTGACACCTTTGGCAGCAGATCTGCTGTGAAAGGCTCCCTTTCGCTGTCCTGCCAGTGTTTGCCAGCAAGTCTCTTATAGCACAGAGTTCTCTGATCTGCACACCTCGTCATGTAAGTGGCCCGGCTGGAAAGGACACGTGAACTCCTCCTTCAAGCCTCCTTGGTGGCACCTAGTGCTCATGGGGAAAGAAGGTGTGAACTCTGGGAGTGCTGTGGGCTCTTGGCTGCCATCGGATGAGCTCCTCAATGCTGCCTTGAGTAAGGAGTGCATGTGCTTCTCCATGGAACAAAATGAAAATTCTGTGATTAATAGCGTATACCAGTTTTACCTTCAGAAGTTTTCACAGTAACACGTTATTTTTCAGAAGATACTGTTACTTGGTTTTGGTTTTTACTGGGAGAACCTGAAGCCCTAAGCGGGGAGGAAGGGGTGGGCTGTTTAGGGGCTGTTTAATGGTCAAGGTTAGTGCATGATGATGATGATTAAGCACGTCCTTAATTCTTGACCAATAGACGGAGTGCTGCTACGCTTTAGGATGTCTGGGGATTTAATGGCCTCTTGGTTAAATCAGTCGTTATCCTTGACTCTTGCCAGAGGATTGAGGCAGCTGATGTTTTTATTTAAGGAGGTGATGATTTTGGGGTGCTGCAGTCAGGCTGCCGTGGACACCACCATCCTCTAACCCAAAGAGGAGGCCCAGGTGGTGCCTCTCACGCTGGGGACTTTGCATCACTTGTAGAGCGAGTGGATTCGAGCGATGGGGTTGAATGTGGGTGTTTCGCCACCCGCAGGCAAGGCAGAACCACAGCTCTTCTGTCCACCCTTTGCTGGTTGTGAAACGAGCCTTGGTTTTTCCACAGGGCAGGATGAACCGAGCTGGGTTCAGCGCAGCTGTGCTGGAACTGTCCCTGTCGCATGTGGTGTTAGAGGTGACATTGCGCTGGGCAACCTCCTTTTGTTTGGCTCGGCTTGTCAGGGGCCAAATGACCTGGCGTAAGGCACCGTTTGAAATGAAAATGATCAGAAATTAACATGGAGGAGCTGAAAAACAAAAAAAATATTTTAAGATGGGCCCATGTAAGTTTGTTTTCTTTTGTAAGTGGAATCATTGTTGCTAGTTAAAACTGCAGTAAATGTCTCTGCCAGCTGCGGATGGCATTAGAATGGTAATAGTTTGAAAAAAAAATTAATTTAGGAGAATAACTCGTGTGACTTTGAGCTGGTCTATAAAATTGCTTTGCCAGTTGTTTTGTTGGTTTTTTTTTTAAACTGGTTAAACAAAATAAGTTTCTTTAAAAAATGCCCTGTAACTGTAGCAGCTGTAGCAACCCCCGGCTATTATTTCCCTTATAAATCAATTTTGCATTTTTGTAGTGCTGCTGTTTCAAAAACGCAGTTGGTCATTGTTTTCATATTGACTTAGAAGAATGCAATCTATATTATTTAATAACATTGCTTCCTGTTACATCACAGGCTTTTCTTCAAGCTATGTTTTGAAATTCTGGTTGCCATATGAGAGATGGTTGTGTGGCTCCTGTTAGGGTTCTTGAGGGGGTAGTTGTCTTCTGTGCAGCATTTTTTGGCAGATGAAGATGGATAAAAGCTACTTGACCCTTAGGGAACAAGCAGTGACTTACTCATTGGGTGTTAATGTTAAACTTGTTGGCCACAGAGTCTACTCTGCTTCCTATATTAACTTTGAGTCACTTGGCATATGGGGAAACTCTTCTGTGCTTAAGATAACACAAGTCATTGTCCATCATTGCAAATGAGATTTTGAGGTATTTTAAAGATACCCTAGCAAGTACATGGCTGTTTTTGTGGTCTGGCTTATTAGTTGAGACAAGCAAATGTTAATAAATTTAGTTAGATAAAACAATATCTTTAGTAATGACATGCTCTTAATCTAGCTTGGGGAGGTGTCACTTCAAAATCATCAATAAACTGGAAAATCTTTACTACTAAAAAGTTGAGATTTTTCTTTGGCTTCATTGGAAAGTCAGACAGTGAAAGAATTGAGAGCTTCAAACCTCAGTGTGAGGGTAATGTCTCCTGGTTGGTTTTTTCCCCCTCCTAAATCTTCATGGTTTGGTAAATGTGATGTAGGTATTTGTTTAGTTAGAACTCTGGGAACTTATTCAACATAGTATGTGTCTTATGGCAGCGATGTCAATTCTGCTTGACAAGGATGCAGTCAGCTGTTACAAAGTGCTAATTAGGAAAATATTATAATAGCCTCATTCATTGTTCCAGTCTCTTAAACTGTTCTGGTCTTGGCTAGGAAGAAACTCTTTTCTTGCCTTTTGTTTAAGGAGTTAAAAATCCTAGTGACATTAAAGCAGCAGGTAGTTTTCACGTGAATTAGCAGGTTGAGGCAGAGATCAGTAAATCGCAAGCTGGTACGATAGCTCCAGCTGGCTTTGTAGATTTTTCACATTGTGTTTTCTTGACCTGCAGCTGCTAACAGCTGGTAAATCCTTTTCCCCTCATGCAGTCAGAACCTCCTGAAGTTACTTCTCCAGCTGAAATATGTGGCAGTCTTGAATACCGGAGAGTGGATGGCAGCTTACGGCTGCTCTTATTGTCACTACGCTTCCCTGAACCCAGCACAGTGTTGGTGGTAAAGGTAGCTGGCACTTCAGCCAGGAGCTGAGCTATCTGTTCTGTTGGCCAAAGAGGACTCTGTTGAATTGCTTTGAAAATCTATGGGGTTTTTTCTTCATTTATAAGTGTAAATGGTCTCAAGATTATTTTGTTTTATTGCTGCATGTATTTAATTATTACATGACATGGTGTTTTTGTGGTGTAGTGTTTTTTTTTGTTGTTGTTTTATTTTTTAAGAAAAATAAGTTCCTGTACATATTACTCATAGTTGTTACACTAAATGTGACATAGCTTAGAGGCCGGGTGGATTTGCATCTTGTGTTTCCGGATGCGTCGTAAAACATCAGTTCTGGAAGTGGAATGCTCACTACCCAGCCAAGCGTTCCTGTGCAGGTCCTTCTGATAGTAAACAGCCTGCAAAATAGAAAAGCTTACTTATTAGATAAAGCTTGCTTGCTTGATGCAATAAAAACAAGAAAGGAAAAAGATAATTAGAAATTTTGTGCCCCTCCCCCACAAAATTTGCACTGTCTTTTCTTGAAGAAATACTTTTTTTTGACAGCTCTAGAGGTCTTGGTGAAAGGTTGAGGAAGTGATTTGGTACTGAAGTTGTCTGTGCAATTCAAATAAATCATTTCTAGATCAATGAAAATGAGAAGTTGTCTGGGTTTAGAAAGATCGCTGATACTAATGTAAGCTGCTTCATATAATCCAGTATCCTAGTACTTCTTTAACAACCCGTATGACATTTTATATACAAAAATCTCTGTATTTGTAAAAAGCATCAGTAAGGCCACAGAGTCAAGTATTTGAAAGCTGCATAGTGCTTTCCAAAGAAAATATCTTCCATTTAAAAATGAAAATTAAACTATAGCATTGAAAAGTGTACTAAAAGTGTCAGGAAGAGGGGAAACATTTTGGCTCAGATCCTTCAGATCTAGAAGACACTTAACAGAGGCAACCTTCAGCCTAACACATCAAAAATTAGGTGAAATTGAAAATAGGATTTTGGGACGGAAACAGCAGACAATACTAGGCAGTGCATCCAGCTCCGTCTAGAACTTGACACAATGACTCAAAAGTAGTGACCTCACAAGTACCTTTGTGTTTTCCTGACTCAGATCTGCAACCATTTTTAGAAGCGCTAATGAATTGCATAACAATTTCTCTAGGCTCCTGGTCAATGCTAAACCAGGAGTAAACCATAATTTAAGCCAACTCTCTTTTAATATAACAATTAGTGTTACACACCAGAAAACCTTCCATATTTAATGAGTACCCTAAACCACAAAAACCAAACAAAAGAACTTAATTTGTAGAATGTACAAACTTCATTTGGACAGTGCATGATATAGTAGCCTGTGGAGGGTAAAATCAAGTATTCCCTTATGATTGTTTTCAAGTGTATTATCTGCAATTTCTATGATGGTGCTGTGTATGAAATTAATATCTGGCCCTCCTCTGCTAACTGAATGCAACATTAGCCCTTTTAGTTGGCTAATGCCATAAACAAATGCTAATGCCATAGTAAACAAATAAATAGTCAAATAGATATGTCTGTTATCATGATTAAATTGTGGTAGCATCCACAAAAAGTCCGTCATTCTGTTTCAGATCTAGATTGCATGCGAAGCATTGTACTAAATACCCAGTTAAGGAGTAATTGTCTTTGTCACGTTTGTACTTAATCTGTACAATTTCTGGCTTTCGGTGCAGCTGTTTTTAAATGCCTGTTTGTCTCAAAGTACATGCAAAGGTAGAACTCTTCTAGTGACTCAAATGTATTTGTGACCTAGCTCTCAGGGTAGAAGCAGAAGATGTTCAATAGTCTTTAATCCATTTACTAAATGGAAGCTGTAGTCTCTTAGGGAAAACTGTATTTTCATGCCAAAAGTTGTGTAATATTACTGTTCCTAAAATTATTGAGTTTGTGGAAGAATCTGTGGGTATATGTGTCTCTCTTTTTTAATTGTTTTTTTTTGTCTCCCCCCATTCCCATTGATGGACATAATACTGAATACAAATTAGATTTCTCAATGACGTGCTGATTGTTATGGGTTGACTATCCAGAGCTGTTTGCCTTTGACACGTAGCTGACTTGGCATTCAAAGGACACGTGCGTGTTCTGTGTTAAATGGCTTAAGGACTGGAGTGACACAGTTGGAGAGCTTGGCAGATACCTCTGTGTGTGCATGTTTTGGAATACAAAAACTCTGTGTTTGGAGACAAAGTGTCCAAAGTAGATTGCTCAGTCAAATTTTCATCCATATTTTTATTGCAGAGATGTAATCCTGAGCAGCTGAGGAAGAAAAACCAAGTTGTGATTCCGGCTTTAATGATGGCTGATACAAAGTGTTGTAAAGTAAAGTATGCCTGTAACCAGCAAAGTCCTCTTTATATGTTTGGCTCCTTCCTTATCAACTTGATCAAAATGCTGGGTCTGGCACTGAGCAAAAAAACCCAAGAAATGTGCATAAGAACTTGCACACACACATTTAAATTTGTGGGGTTTTTATAACAAAAAAAAAAAAAAGAGACAAACCCAGAAACCAAACTCAGTGGTCTGGCAGTCAAGTTCCCCCCTCCTCTTGTGACTGTTTCAAACTTTGTTTAAATAGGTTTGCAGCACGCAAGGGATTGGATACATCTGTGTAGTGGTAGCAAGAGTGAGTCTGTACTCAAAAACAGGTTGGTTGGGGGTTTTTTTGCTTTGTTTTAAAAAAATCGTGAAATGAATCCAGGTAGCTTCCTAGCTAAAACATATCAAAGAACATGAAACATGTGAACTCAAGACAACTCAATTTAACTGCATGAAACTTTTAAGCTGTAAAGCATCAGTTGTGGTTATGGGTTGTTTTTTTTTTTATAGGTGCCCTCAGATGGCAGAGGGGCAGTGTGTTCTCCTTTTTACATCACATGTTTTCCTGTGGGCCAAACACTTGGGGAAAAAATGAAATGCTGCTTCCTCGGTGTGCCTATGGGCAGCCCTTTCTAAGAACCTCAGTTCCTGTATGGCACCTGTCTCTAAGCTTGGGTCTCTGAACTCTTTCACGGGAGCCAACAGGACAGAACAAAGTATAGTAGTCCTATTGTCCCAATACTTGTTCTAGGAGATCCTGTCTCTCCGCTGGAAGAATTCTCTGTTATTTGATTGAAAAGGGTTGAAATCCTCTCCTTTAGAGGGGGAAAGTAGTAAAAAAATTTAAAAAACAGATGTATTGCTTCGTTTGATATTGGCGAGTATGTTGCATAAAACTGTGCAACGTTGACTAAAAAGAATTAGCTAATGGTGAGAGTAAGAATAACAATGTCTTATTTATAACTTGGGTTAGCCTTTAATGAGAAAAAATTGCTTGAGGTATATACCATGTAGCACTAGTGTTGGGCTACTATCAAATATGCCACAAATATATAGTAACGAGTATTGTGTGCAGTAAATTTATCTTAGTAGTAGAAACCTGATGTTGTTGCTGTTCCCAGGGGGTAAGTTCAATTACATTATTACAGAGGCTGAGCTGACAGAGTTTTGCTTATAGTATACATACAGACAAGACGGTTCTTCAGAGAGAGGTGACCTTTGCTGTATTTAGGTTTCAGATTTCACAGGGACCCGTTTCAAAGTTTTTAGCCTCAGTCCACACCCCACTGGTAGTTAGCTATAAAACTCTCTTTGAAGAAAGTTTAAAATAAAAAAAAAAAAGTCTGCCCTTTATTACTTTAATAAAGTTAGATAAAGGTCACTTGTTTACTTCTTTTGTAGTACACACTGCTGCCGCCGTTCCTTGTCAGTATAACTGATAGTTCAAAGAAGAAGTTAAAGCTACAGAATTACCGGTTACAGTGTGCAACAACATAATGCTAAGTAATTCTTTTTTATGACTCTTCTGTTTATTAGTTAACTTGAAGAATGTGTGCTAGCATATATTTGTGCTTGGGAAACTATTATGGTTGTCATGACATAATGTAGTGTGCTCTCTCCAAGGTTATTCCACCCTCTCAAAACTTTTTTGGAGGTTTATCTCTCTCTCTTCCCCCTGCCCCCAGCCAACTTAAAGAAACAAATTAAGGCCCTGGAATACTGTTTAAGAACCCAGTCAAATAAGAAGTCTACATGGCACTCTCCAATAAATATAATCACCTCTTTCACACAATCACACTCTCTTGGACTCTGATTTCCATCTGATTCAAATATTTGGGTTGTACTTTACAATCAAGCTAAAGGGGAGATCTTGCTCTTTCCTCCTGGCCATGTGGTCCTGCCACATCCTCTCTTATGTAAGCCCTGCTGCTCACTGGATTTATGCAATTCACCCTGAATTTCAGCAGAATACCTCCTCTCCCCTAACCTGCATTAACTTCTGGAGGTGAATTAGCTCCAGAGAGGGCTGAGTGGGTGTGAAGTGTTCAAGGTGGTGGTGAAAACCTGCGGCGAAAGGGAGAGATGAGGAGGTTGGGGAGTGGGGAGAGGAGACAGTGGGGAGATGGGCAACGGTCGGTGCTGAGCTTCAGGTTGACTCCAGCCCCTTAATCCTTCAGTGGTGACAGCTCTGCAGGGTTCCGCCTGCGCTACTGGGAGGCAATGCGAAAATGTAAGTGGAAGGTATTTGTGAGTTAAGCCTTCTGCAGGGGGACTTTTTGTAGGAAGTAAGAATGAAAAAGCCATTTCTCTAGGTGTTAAGAGATGATGTGGCAACCACTAGGTTATGAAGTTTCCACTACCCTCCCAGCACCCTCAAAATCTAATGGGGAACAGTCATGTTTCAAAGGAGACTTCTGCATAAATGGCAGCATTTTGTACAAAAAAACTGCATAGACTTCAAAATTATTTCAATTAAAACAATCTCAGCATGCTGGGCTGAGCCACAGTTAGGCTGCCGAGTCCTGCATCCATATCCCAGTTCCCCAAGTGAGTGACAGTCCTGTGTGGTGTGGAGCTCTTGGGTGACTGGTGTAGCTTTCTGTAACAGCCTTCCCTTGCCCATAGAGCCGGTAGGCTACGTGCACAGCAAAAGATGCACGACTGAATTTTCTATCATGAAATAAAAAGGTTTTCACTAATGAAGAACGTGTACCATTGCTGCTCCTTTTTTTTTGGTTCTTTTTCATAGTTATGTATAAGAAATGAAGGCTAAATGCTGCCATAGGGAAACTTCATTGCATCAGGTAGACTACAGTGTCTGTATGTTCGGGAATGTACAAGAACAAATTTTTTCTTTAGCGTGAGGAAAGGATGGGGTTGCACTTGGTTCTGGTAACGAGCTATGCGTATATTTACAAGACAACTTTATATGTAAAGAAGAATTACATTGAAGAAAGGTACACAAACAAGTTGTTTAGCGTGGCTCAGTCTGCCTCCTGAGCTGTTACGTAACTCTTAACTTGCGGACTTCTATGTGCCTTTGAAAACGATATTGCCTCGCTTCCATCCAGGTTCTCATCGGTTAAATGATGTGTAAGAAAGCCTAGTGTTGCTACCAACAAATTTGGCAGAAGGATTGTTTTAGAAGCGTAATGCTGAGTTTCCAAAAGCAGAAAGCTGTTTGCAGTTTAAGTTGACTGAAATTGTTCCAGTTAGTCTCTGTGCAGGTGGTGAATGATATGAATTCACAGTGTGAATCGCTGTTCTGCAGATAGTGCTTTATGGCCTCCACTGCTGGAACTTCATAGCTTTTTCCTGGACCTCTCTTTTTTCTCTTTTCTTAGCCGCAATGAAGCATCATCTTCAAAAGTTTGTGTTTTCTTTGCTGGGTGTGATATGCAGGCTTCAGTGTAGATACTTAAGGAGTCTTATCAAAGTAATACTGGCTCAGTCAGAGTAAAGATGCTTTAGTTAAATAGACTGTGGCTGTGTTTAAAAATAACAGCTCTGGCTGTGTCAGCGTGTTGGACGACCTGATACTCACTTCAACAGAAAGAGAGTCTGAAAATTACTTTGCCTGTTGCACGTATCACTGCCAGCGTGAACTCGTTTTCTGTTGGTAGCATTTTGGTGCGAGATGAACCAAAACAGAGCCCCTGAATTTTCCATGTGATGAGTCAAACAGCCTCAGAGAGAGCTGGTTCTTCTGGGCGCCTTTTAAATGCACGAACAGGAGTAGCAGCACTTCTGCTCTTGTTCAGGTAGTCAGAAGTGTGGAGTTGGCTGTAAACACCGTCCTCACTTAAGCTCAGTAGTTTTGGGTTCTCAGCCATTTGATTTCTGTAGGAAAAAGGGGGGGGTGTGTGTGTGTGACTGACATGCTTGTACATGTGTAGGCTGTTGCCTTCTCGTAATAATAAAGCATTTGGAGCAGCTCATTAGTACTTCTCATGCAATTGTCTTGTTTTACCTGAGCCCTGGTTTGACTCTGACTTCTGCTACCTTTCTGAAGACTCATTTCAAGCACTGCTATTCTTAAAAAGCCTTGGTTAATGATATAGACCATATATATATGCATATATATATATAATAAAAAAGGGTAAATCTTTGAAAATAGGATGTGTATCTGATATTTATTCTGTTTCTTGTGATTCTTGCTCTGCGTGGATTTTCTGTCCTTTTTTTTTTTCTTGGCAAGGAAGACGGTATTACATTCTTTTACCAAGAGGAAGGGTATTAAGCTTACTCATAAAAAGAAGATTTATTATCAAATGTAGGTTTTCATTTTGTCGGTTGGAATTTTACTCTTTTTTTTTTTCAGACTCTAACCATACCCAGATTACTGGCTTCATTCATACGATTGTTGTATCAAGTTTGGATGCCATCTTTGTTAAATTATGGCTCCTGAGGGTTTTCTGTTACAGAGGTTTCTTCAGTCAGGGGAAATGAGGGCATAATAAAGAGGATCCAAGGACCGGACATAATGATTCTATATAACTGAAACAAACAATGCCAGATTTGGCTGATGTTGAGTTTTCCGTCAAACTTTTTTATTGGCATTTATTCATTTTCCTTTAAGCAGAGTTTAAAACTGAGGCCGCTTGGATGCCTGAAGTAACTGGAAGATCAATAGCAGATGATTTGGGGAATACTTTTAATTGCTGTATCCTATCTTCAGGCATTTATCCTGAACTCTGGCTTACTCAGGAAGTCTTCTTGATTCGAATGCCATTAGAGCAGTAAATTCAATGAGAGGCATCCAGATTCAGTGAAAGGACTCATACTGAAGCCAGTATAATAGACCCGTCTCTCTCTGAGGTTCCTGAAACCTTGTTCCAAGCATTCAGCTCGTGCTCGGTGAGAAGCTGTGCTCCTTTCTGGCACAGTGAGTACCTGACCTTCGTAGCTGTTGCTTCTGACTTGTTGGAACTGGCTGCTGGCTTTTAATGGTATCTTTCACCATCTTCTACAATTATAAAATATTATTAATTGCAGTACGCTAAAACAGGGGTAGAATTGTCAAGACATACTTCAGGATGCAAGCGAGCTTACTGAGAGATGCTAAAAATAAATGACTGCCTCTCAGCCAGAAATACAGTGTGAAGCAAGAAGGCAGAGTATGCTGGTGGTTTTCTCATTCTGATGTTGAGCAGTGCCAGAAGAGGAGTGATGCTGAATCCTTTTCTCATTGCCTCTTTTATGCCGGAACATCGGTCTTCCAGGATAGAGTGTGCAGATAGTTTTCTACAGATACTCCTTAAGGAGAGAGGAGGAAGAAAACATGGTATTAACTTTCACATTTGCAAATTAGTAGATACTACAGTAAAGCTGCTGAAGTCAAAACTATAGCCAAAATTTTAATGTCCTTTTAATTATTTTTAGAATGTTTTAGGGATACTTTTCCCCACTTGCTATTCTCAATAACATCTGTGTCTTTGTGTGTCAGTGAAATTGTGTGCAACAGTTGACTTGTACCCAATACACAAAACTGTTTCCCCACCTAGTTCTGCACATGCTCTTCAACATACTGTATTCACTCCTTTATCTGTAGAAGTCTAGTTGAAACTCTCCTAATGTTCTTTCTCTTATTCAGGTTCAATTGCATAACTTTGACTCCTTTTCTATTCTTTTATTTCCTACCCATGTGAGAAGCTGCTCTCCGGCAAAAATGAAAGCCCTTGCAGTGACTAATCACGTAGTGCTTTGGAAGATGAAAACGGGACGCACAAAGCTGCACATGATTTAAGATTAGCACTTGCAGTGCATTAGCACTGTGCGTTATGGTCAGATTAAATGAACGCGGCATTTTAGTCTTTTTTTTTGTATCGTATTGTGTGCGTGGTACTGTTGGATTCTGCTTGATAAAAAAAGAAGGCCGACAGAAAGGGTAAAACTACATATTGCCCCAAGGGTAAATGTTTGGAAATATTTATGCAGACTACAGCAATGGGTATTACGTAAGAAAGGGAAAAAAAAGTTTGCCCTCAAGTGCCTAAATTATTAAACCATTTGTAAAAGTAGGATTTGTCTGTCTAGAAATTTATTGCAAAGTCCACTCCTGACCAGAGGTGAGATGCGTGTGGGTACATTGTAAAACCAGTCATCTACAGGAGCCTGTGGATTTTTACAAGGTTGTGTAACTCTGTGTAATAAACATAAAAGGCTACAGCTGATCTTTATTTATTTATCTCGCAGTCATGTGAAATAAGTTTCCTGAGAGGTGTAAGTTGACAGTATTTAGCGTAAGAGAATCTGATCTTCTAGTTATTTGGTTTTGTGGTAACTGAACTAGCACAGACTTGACCGAAAGCAGGCAATTCCACAGCTTTCTAATTCATTAGTGTGCTCTCTTTAGCGTATTGATTGATTGGGGGGGGATTATAAAAGCAGAAAAGTAGAACTGTCCTGGTTTTGAGATGCAGTAATTTCCACGTAGCGCATCTCAGGGAGGGGAGTTTGCGCCCGACTCGGATCCGCAGCCCCCGACGCTTTCTCTTGAACCTCTCTTTGGCCCGGTCTGTGAGGGAGCAGAAAAGCAGGAGGTTTTCACACCGCTCAGCTCAGCCAGCTGAGGCTTTCCCCTTTGTCACATTCCTGCTTTGAATTGCTTTTTGGAGAACTCTCTATGGATGCCGGAAGCCTTAAAACAAGCAAGCTCGACTCGGGCTTGGCTGGCTAATTCAGGTGCCCCAGTAGAGCAGGGAGTCGCGGGCTGGGGTTACGCCTGCACACAGATCCTTTGCACAGCGGGGCCTGGATCCGTGGGTCTTCTCGGCCCCATGCAGATAATACCCATCTAACAATTCTTTGGTTTAGTTCTCAGCTCTTTTTTTGGATTGCTGTCATATTTAAATACTCCATCCGCATATTGGCTTAACCTCTGGGAAGACTTGGGCTGTGAGGTTGGGTTTGTGTTGGTTTTGTGTTGGTTTTTTTTTTTAAATAGCTTTTTAATACAAGCTGTATAAATGCAGTGGTATGATATGTTTCCCTTTTAAAGATATTTTATCTCATACTACTGCAACAGGTGCTGATGTTCACTCTTTCTAGGGGTAGTGAACCCCTTCATGTGAAATAGCTGGCACCTGCTTGCTAAATGAAGGGAGGCTTTGCCATTGGCGTATTAATGTGCCCAGAAACCACTTGTATGTTTTGGGTTCTCAAGCAGTTCAATTTGTTTGTCTTCCTTCTTAAGAAAACAAACAAATGCACACACATCCTCATATGTTTCTCCTACCCCCTACCTATAGGTAGGCTTCAGAATCAGTCAGATCAAAATATTCTGAAGTTTGGGGTGTCTTTTCTGTTTGAATAAAAAGCTGTGCTAGCAGGGCTTTTGTTATAAACAGCAGGCCAGTGCACATACCCAGCGGGGCTACTCTTTTGAAGTGAGGCTGTAGCAGCTGAAGTTTGGAAGTGATTTTTAGGTGTGGATAGGCTGCGTGTGGGCAGAACTGCTCACCTACATCATCCACACTAATCCAGGGAGCTGGAAATGCTTTGGTGAGAGCGGAGCTGAGCTTCGTTGCCCAGTTGCTCCAGCAGTCGTTGGAATAACCTTTTCCTCGTGGAGCAGAAACAAGTGCTTTGCTCACCTCTGGCCTCAGATTGCCTTGCTTATCTATCCTTGCCCAAGTTTCCTCTGAGTCAGCTGTTAGACTGATTTAAATTGCAGTTAGACCTAATTCCACCACTAAAACCAGTGTTTATGCAAATATATGTGTGTGTGTATATATATATATATATTTTAATCCTCTAGAAAACTGTGCCTGATTCAGGTGTAATGGATGTTTAAAGTTCTTATTAAGGGTTGGTTGGTGCATTTTAAATAGTTGAAAATATCAGTTTCTGTCTCCAGAAGCAAACACGGTTACGTACCTATTGGTTAGAAATTGTCTGGTTGTGAGAGGATTTTAAAATTGAAGCTCCGTTCATGTCGCCTGACACTGTATTTCTGAAGTGAAAATAGGACTTTTTCCTGCTTTCATTTTTATTCTTCAACTTTTTCATCATTTCATATGATGTTTTTAATACCTTGTTTGGATAAGATAATCTAGATTAATCAAATATCTGAGCTTTACCAATAAATGTAGGTGCTTATAAGTAGTTATAACCTGAAAGTTATTTAGTTGTTTATTTTTTTTCAAAGGCCTAATCAAAAAATAGTTTGAGGAAGGGGGTTGTCTTCTTTTCAACAGTTGACTTTAAATAATGTCACTGGTAGTTAACGTAGCTTCTAGTACTTCAAATCCTTCAATAAATACACTGCCAAGGCAAAAACCTCAGTAACCATGAACCATTTGGGGTTTTTACTGGTTTAATTTTATATGAGCATGAGTGTAGAGAGAGTAAAATGATTATATGTAGAGAGAATTTTTCTTTTTCTTGAACATATTCTCTATTCATATGATTATGAACGTGTCTGATTTAGTTTGGGAGTGTGCATGTTAAGACGGCTATTCTCAAATACTTCAATACCTGAATAACAAATGTTGTGAAATCCTCTGGGTGATGCAGTCAGCCCTGCTGGGCTGTTTCTGTCCTAGCTGGAAAAGAGTTTGAGTTTTATTCTAACTTGAGGGAAATTGATAGGATTTTTGTAAATCAGCAAGCATGAAAGAACCAAATACTTATTCAGACTAATTCATTAATTTTGAATTTGAAACTCACTTATTTCTATTTGTTTTTATTGATCCTGATATTATCAGGATTAAACTGTGTTTTATGTTTTAAGCAACGCTAAAGCACACCAGTTAAATCTTTATTATATATTTGAGTTACCTTAATGAAAGCTCTATAAATTGGTAGTAGGTTTTAAGGATTTTTAGTAATTAAAAACTTGAGTATGTATCAGTTGATTTTATTTTTTTTTTTTGACACACTAGAAATAATTGATTAAAGTGTCTTAAGCTTCTCCAGCCCTTTGAGCAGAGTTGTAATAACAATTTTTGTACTTGGACAATCTAATTACAAGTCAGGTGCAGTCCTAGGTAAGTGTTGTTTGTAGTAAAGAAGTTCAGCCTGGACTTGGTGCTAACCTGCAATGTTACCTTCTCACAGCTCGTATAGCACTGAGCTGCTGTAAAGCAGCATTTTATCACTAAGATGTTCAGCTTTTCTTTGATAAGGTTATGCTTGAATTATTTTTGTGGTAGATGTGTGAAAGGGGAGGGTGTGTAACTTTTTTTTACTTCTAGGAAACATTTTTTGTGAGTTAAAAGACATAGAGAAAACATGGAAGATGAGTGAAATGCTTATACATAGATAATTTTTCCTTAAACATTGGGTTCAAGATGTAGGCCACATCTGTAATCGTGTTTTTAGAAATGAGTCCATATTAAATGGATTCTCTGCCAACAGCATCTGGTTGCACTTTATGTACATGTTTTCTTTCATGAAGAAAGCAAACCATATGACATAACCCCAGTCAGATAAAAATGATTGTTTATAATACTTTATTTATTTTTATAGCACCACAGGATGAAATATGTCTTCATCTGAAAAACCTCACAACAGATTACAAAGGTGAGCAGATGACATCTGCATTTCCAGATGGCTGGTCCAGGGTACTGTGTAGTGTGGTTAATAAGCCCTGCTTAAAGGGATGTGAAATTAGTAGCCAAACTGCTCATCCAACGGGGGGTAAGGATTCCAGGTGCCTTCATGGACAGCGTCCCACACCCTGTGGTGGCCCTGCCGTGCTGCCAGCGCTGCTGCACCCCTGCACGGGGACCGAACAAGCAACCTTGCGCAGTGGCAAACCTTCGCAGACATGGTGCCTTTTAGGACTGGTAGCGAACCCCTGGCACTGCTCGCTGCTATGAGTAAAATTTGGGAGCAATAACTCGCTTTTCATAAAATAGACCACGCAGCAGTTGTTGACATGAGTTTTTCAGGCTGATTTCGGCGGGTTGATCTTAGTAACGCTCTTAAAAGTGACTTCTTTGCCTACAAAATTAGATGTTTGTGGAGCTTGTGAAGAGGTTCAGCTCGTTTTCACCCTTTGAGTTCAACTTGGGAAACAGCAGAGAGGTAAGGGTTGGAAATACCTTGTGAGCATCAGAGGCGTAATTTCCTGTAATAAAAGGAATATTGGGCTGTGGTGCCCTCAGAGTAGGGAGCATCACACGGTGGGGTTTCAGCTGTTGTAACCCTGAACAGCAGATCTCTTTGGCACATGCCTACCAAGGAGTTTAAGGGTGTCAGCCATGGCTCTCCCACCAGAAAGTTGTGTCACCTGCAGTTGTGGAAAAAGCCATAGATAAAGCAATGTTTCACTGGGCACGTACAGTACTGGACTCCTGAATCTGAGGTACGTGGAAGGAACAATTTCCATGTAGGCCAGCAGACATTTCAGAAATAGCTTCCGTCAAAAACTTGATGGGAGCTTTTATGCCTTGTGAGACTTTGTGTGTCAGTGAGGGACATACTGGGGAGGGAGGCAAATGTGATCAACTGCAGGGCTTATTTCCTCTCTTAACAGGCTCTGATCAACGTGTACAAGGAAAGGACATTTTGACTATATATACCCAGATTAAAATATCTTTGTGTGGTTAATGGTCTCATCTGAGATCCAGGGTGCCTTTCTTTTGGGATTTTTAGCTGATTATTCATACATTAAAGCTGCCTGGAATATGCAGTATTCAACAAGTAATACTTTTTGACTCTGTGTTTCAAGTGATTAGCTTATATATTAACAGCATAACTTTTAACTCGGTCATGAGAATGGCAGTGGTTTAGAATAGGTTTTTGTTGCAATACCAGACAAAACAGGAATTTAACTACTGTGGCTATTAGACCTTTTCAAAATTAGGCATCCTAATTAACAGAGCTAAACAGGACTTAATTGCTTAATGTAATTAACAGAATACCTATTACCTTTTTAGTTACTAGGCTAAAAGGTTTTTAGCCGAGTACAAGCTTTTGCTGTGCACGATGACCCTGTAAAGGCTTTTTGGGACTCTATCCAGCTGGCAGCTTGGCATTGCTGAACAGATGTGGCTGGTCTCTGGAGAGATGATCTGTGCTGTTAGCTTTATTAATTCCTGACATTCATATTGATTTGTGGGTCCAAACAAAAGTAAAGAGCCACATGTGGAAGCAGCATAATGTGCAAGTTCCTGTTGGTCTTTTCCTGATATATTCAGAATATATTTTAGTAAGTCTAATATTAGCCTCTGCAGCTCTTATTTTTTGTTTGTATGTGTGCACGTTTTATCACTTCTTGGCTTCGTGTTCTGTTCTCGGTGATTCATAGAGCCTCAAAATGCAGAGAAATCATGTTCTCAGCACTTTGGAAGACCTCTCCAGATAATTCTGAGCACTGCTTATTCACGGGAAGTAAGTGGGTGTGCTGGAGGAGCATTCAAGTTTCCTGAAAGTGCTCATGGTTTCTGAGGAACTGTTTTGCAGCTCTCCTCCAAGAAGAGAGTTTTTCACTTCTTCCAAATATTATTTAAGAATTAAAATCTTAAGATTGGGAGGAGGTACGTTTTCCTGTAATAAGGGCAGAGGGTATTGAAAAGGCAAATGAAACTTTGTGCTGATAGGTTGGAGTTTAGTATTTCCTCAAATCTAATTTATGTCTGCAAAGAGGTAGCCATGGTAAATTGGGATTAGTATGACAATAAACTCGAATCACGAGTGACGTGTTTTTCTTTTTGTCTGGGGAGAGTTCTAGTCAGATATTCTGTATATGGGAAGTCTCTGTGGGCCATCCTTGTAATGTATGGTTATCAAAGGACTAAACAGGATTATGTTTTTAGTGCTTATCAAATTCAAGAGGAAATGGTTGAGGAGTTTGAGGAAGAGCAATGCATGACCAGTAACAACAGGTGGCACGTTGGAGACTCTGATCACAGAAAGGTGAGTCGATGTTCTGAAGGTTATCAATGGAGGATGCCAGTGGACTCTGAATTTCCCTCTTCAGCCACACTCTGGCACAAATAAACTGCAACAAATGCAGTTACTGACATCACCTCACAAAACATACAGCACTAGCCAATTTCTGATAAAATAATTAAAATCCTGAACTGCAGTTATAACAGCTGCTTGTTTATACCTTTCCAAATCCTTGGTCTCCGAGGCTGTGCTTTTGATAACTTCTCCAAGGGAAGCACTTGCTGGTCAGAAAGTGAATTCAGATTGAGACCACCCAATAGTCACAGAATACAGTCATGGCAGTGTGTATGTTTTCATTTAGTATAAACATTTTGAACTTAATGACTTCCTGTTTCTGAGGATGAGAATAATTTTACTTAAAAAAGGAGGAGAAGGGAGTATTAAAACAGGAAACTTGAGTGCATGGCTGCGCTTTGCTCATAAGTCTGTAGGTTGATGCAAACTCGGGAGAAATGTCATGAAATGTTACAATACTACTACTTGCAATTCTTAAGGTGTTTGTCAAGCAGCTATAGATGTTTTCGTACGAAGACCTAAACTTGTGCATTTTGCCAGACAGAAATAGAGCAAGCGAGCAGAACTCGTTGAATGGAACAGCAAAGGTGGAAGGAGCAGATGGCCAGGGAGGACAGTGCGGGGAGAACATGGATGATGGGTCCAGCAGAGTCTCGACTAAATAAAATGTTGCACTGGATAGGATTCCTGTTTGATTGGGTAACAAATCTCTGTTTACATTTCCAAACCCAAAACAGGCAAATACTACTATGGATGAGTAAAAAGAAAAGTCTAGATAAAACACCAAGATTAGACTTGAATTGTTAAAACATTCAACAGTTGGGCTCAAGTTGAAGATGGCAATTTTATCCTAGCTTTGCTCTCGTCTCTAGCTGAGTTTGACGTACAAGTTCTCAACATGGCAGTGTTGTAGAAGCAGCGTAAAAAAAGTGATTATTTTGTTTCCCGAGTTCAGCAGTTTTGTCAAAGTGAGTTCTAAATTGACAGAGGTGTACACATACGCAGGAAATCTTTCACTTCTGTAGTACTGTTTTATTTTAAACCTGGACTTAGGTTGATGGCCAGCAGAGTTAATCTAACTCATGCAGTGGCTCATCACCACTTTATGTAGCACCGTGTTTGATCAGTGCATGTTTTCTTCCCTTTTTAAAGTAATTTTTGGTGAAGGGATCAAAGCATGTATAGTAAATGCTCTTAGCCCAAGTTGAGGATCTTGTTAGAAAGGCTCCGAGAAGTGGGGAGGGGATGGCATGGTTTCATTTAACTTTGCAAGAGCTGTGGGGGTGGAGTTGAAACTAAATGAGGTCTCCTCCTTCCTTTCTTGAGGGAGGAATCTATAAAACTAAGTAACATCCTCTTTGCATAGCAGTAATTTGCATTTGTACTGCTCTAACAGGACACTTGAGTATCACTTCAGCCTATGGCTTTGAAGGAGGAAAAACAATCCCCTCCCAAAAGAGCTGTGCTGGAGGAGCCTGTGCAAGTGAGTCAGTCTGACCAAGTTGCAAACAGTGTTTCGCCTCAACTGAGAGAAAAGACCAAACCCCTTGATTTCGGAAGGGGAATGAAAGGTTAACTGGTTGTGTTCTTATACCTTGAAAACTTCTGGTTTTGAGAAAGCTTGACCTGTGTATTGTGAAATAAAGTCTCTTCCAGAATTGAAATGTAAGAATTTCCTTTTGCTTTTGATGGCAAAATAAGGTAAACTAGTTGGGCAATCTTCTGAAGCGTTGTGTGGCCCAAGCATTCATCAGAGTAGCAATTTGTCTTCTGAATGTAAGTAAATTTGAGTATTGCTCTTGTTTACATCTTCTGTAAACTGAGTGTAACACTTATGTATAGTTTTAATGGTCATGGATTGTTTTTTTTTCCCATTTGGAAAACTGGAATCCCTATGTTGGATGACAAACGAGGATTGCATCAGTAAACTTCGCTATGGCAGCTGTTGCAGCAATGTCTGACAGGATCTGTCTTTTGTCTCAATGTTATAAACCAACCAGACAAAACTGTGCAGCAGCAGTATTTTCGTTGGACTGACCCCTGAGTCTATTCAAGTTATCTATCATTTAAGAAGTTGTTCATGTATTATCCTGCTATTTTTATAGAATTTTTTCATAGCTTAAAACTAATGCCATCTCAGCATGAAATTTTTGCCACCTGTAAGTGGCAAAAGGTCATAGAAAGCAAAGCCTGGGGGTGATGCAGAGGCTGCTGTACCAAACAGCAGATGGACATTCTTGTTGCATTTATACCTGAAATAGCGATGGTCAGCATGCACCCGCTGATTTATTTTTTTTTTGTTCTTTTCCAGCTGATGGCCTAAATTTCTAGGGTTGTGGAATTGTCTCATTACAAGCCTAATCACCCCTTAATAGTGTTGTCTTGAAATGCTGAAATTTGTCTTTATAACGTGGGCAGTGGAATAAGGAATTTCTCTCGTACCAGACATGAAGAGAAGGGCAGTAGTTCCTGCTGCCTCCCTTGCATGTCTCACCTGAATGTTCTCATCTACTTCTCCCTGTTTGATTTTAGCCCTTTCTTTCATGTACCTGTCGATTTCTGCACCGTTTGGTTGGTGTGTAGAAAGATGTAGTCTGAAATGAAGAAAATCCTACCTGCTAAATGTGCCTGGAGTGCACATTAGGGACTCATTTCTACGGCAGGCGTTAGGGGAGTGGGTACTTGCTCTGGGTATGCCTTTCTTCCTCTCTCTGAAATGGCAAGTGCCCCTCAGCACAGGGATTTTTGAGTACAGCCTTCTGTTAGGGACATCTTGAGAATGAAACCAGTCATGCTTTGCTTGAATGACAATAATGCAGCACACAAAGCATTGTTACTTCTAGTGTTTTCAGCAAGGCAGTAAGTGGCAGCATTCTTGTGTGTAGGGAAATATGGTTATTCATCTCTATTGGAATATCTTACAGGGTATGTTTTATAAGGAAAGGCTTTGAAACTCAACAGGAGAAAAAATGATATGTATATATATCCTACGGAATATAGAATGGTTTCTTAAAGAAGCGTGTTCCTGCCAAAGACGAGATCAAAGTTATTTGACGTTTCCACATTGTATTTACAGCTAAAACCATCGTTCTGATTTGCATTCAGAGTGATGTATATGACAGGCTATTATCTGGATTATTCTATGTGTATAATTAGGCATTTACTTTCTTTTCCCAGTATCTGTGCCGGGGTTTAAAAATTTGAAGTAATAATGATCTCTGCACTTTCATAGAGCATTTGCATAATTAATTTGGGCAGTTGGTCAGAAGGATTTATTCTGAAGCTTTTGTGCTGAAAATAGATTCCATAGATTTATAAGCAGAGATGGGTATTGATGTGCAGCCTGCAATGGAATAACGTAAGTGAAGTGATATCCTGGCCTGAAGTAATATTCTATATTTGGGACTTGGGGCCTGGGCCATTTACCTTCCATGCAAACACTTTTGGAAGTACCTTCTTAACACTGATGTTTTGTAGCGCATCAGCATTTTCCTTTTGAAAAGTGGGCAGCTCTGCAAAAGTAATTGTCCTTGCCCAAAGGAACGCAGCCCGTGCACAAACTGAGGAGTGTTTTCTCTGGAGCTGAAATCAGCCTCACTTAAACACTTGGATTGAAACGGCTTTAGCAAGATTTTTGTTTTCCATTCGCAGTCGTATTTTTAATTGAATGTAAAGGAGACCTGGATTTATTGGGAAATGTGAGTTTAAGATTTTTTTTCTTTGAAACCCTATATGTATCCAGAGACAAAGTGTCTTGCCCTGTTGGGAGAATGACGGATAACGGGACTTGCTTTGCCTCCTGCAGATCCGTAGGCGCAGGCAACCTCTGCTGCTAAGCGGTGGGTTCTGTGGCTGGTTGGTTGAAGGAATGTTTCATTTCAAAGTTTCAGAAGTGCACCACGTACTTCTGAAGTTTTAAACTCTCTGAAGAATTCTGATTATTTCCGCCCTGGAGGAGTCAATCCTGTGGAGTTCCCTGGTATAGCTGCCCTTTGGGTCTGTCCTGAGTATTATCCCTGCGTGTGGGGCACAGCACCTGCTGGGGAGAGCATCCGAAGCATCTCTGTGTCATCAGCTCCACTGGCCGGGAGGATCAGAGGAGCCAGGTCTCTGAAGTCCAGGACTCACTGTGGCAGGAAAACCTCTTTGGGATTCATGGTGTGAAAAATCCTGGAAAATCATCCCCTTTTAGCTTGACCCCCTTCGAGTTCTTGGAAAGAAAGTCTGCTGCCTCGCTGATTAAAAATTTGTCCTCCCTCTGAAGGAGAAACCACGAGATATGAGCAGTCAGATTTTTAGGGGAACTGCAGCACGCACGAATGAGCAGGCTATATAAAGTGCCAACTGTATTATAGATTATTTTTAGTCTCTCTCTGCACTGTCGTCGAGAGGAGTAGGCTGGTACTGGTGGTGAGCAGGGGGACATCCTGCTTACACCTCTGTGGTCTCTGCCCTTGGAGAGATGGGTGTGCCTCGCCAGTGAGGTTGCTAATTAAATTGCTGGCCTAGGGTGCTCAAGATTTAATTGCTTAATCAGTTTGGAGGGGTTTTCTTTATGTACCTTCTGCATCTGCGGCTCTGTTTGCCACAGAAGCAGCTCAAACCCAGAAATTTTGTTCCCTCAGATTCTGCTCTGTTTCCTTAGAAACTAATTTCATACCGGAGCTGAGAATCAAGTCACAGACTGAGAATCAAGTCACTTCATGTTCTCTCTGTTAGAAACAAGTAAAATCAAATTGATGCTCACTAAGTGCAAATATATTGGTCCTTGCTTCTTTGCGGATTCTTCTCTCATCTGCAGTGAATCTTCTCTTACTGATCGCTCTCAGATGCTCCCAGAGCAGGGCTCGTTAGTCTGCGATTGCTATTCCTTTGATTAAGCTGTGAGGAGTTATCATTTTTGGAAGTAGAACTTATTTTTAGTAGCTTGCATGGAGCATTCAGCTTGTATCTCAAGAAAAGGAAGTTCAGTTGCCTAATTGTCCACGGCTTCGCTTCTTAAAGAAAAAAAAAAACCAACAAAACACATTGCAAATTCTGCGGAAAATTATAACAGCTTGAAATTACATAAAGGCAGGGGAAATGTCCTTGCGGGTGGAGGTATTGCTCAACTGGTAACATATCTCCTGGGGTTTTGTTTCTGATGAATAATTTGGCAATGCTTCCCTAAAGCAGAGACGTGCTGCACCTTCGCTATCCTGCTGCTGAGTTTAATGACAAAATGTGTTTGTTCATACCGATTGGTCCTTTGTGCATTTTGGAGATGAGGAGGCAAAAAACTAGCAGTTTTGAATCAGTATAGAAACTGGCAACTATGACTGCAAGGAAGCCAAATGTTTGATTTTGTTAACAGCTCATTCAGTCCTCATTTCATAGGTGTGGAAGAGGTAAATGTTGTCAGAGGAAGTGTTTCTGTCCCAGCTTTGTTCCCTTAATTATTCTGGTCCAAGCACTTTTGTAGGCACAGAGGTTTATGCAAAATCTATTCAGCATTATTTTATATGTGGTGGCATTTTGGTGAGTTATTCCAGTAGCTACTTTTTTACGTAGACATGTTCAATTACATTTTTAATTCATAGTTATCTCTATGCTGTGCATCTCGTACTCTAATGAATTTACTGTTGTTGTGGGATGCAGCATTCTGTGCATCTGTGATCAAACTCCCACTCTTTGGTATTCCAGAAGCTTCACTGAAGATACTTGATGTGATCATTAACTGTCATTATGCCTCTGAAGGGTCACTTCTGTAAATTCAGCAGTTCAACCTAAAAACAAACAGCAGCAGGTAGTTCTCTCTAGGCAGTCATCCCTCTAGCAAGGTGGGTTTTTTTTCTCCTCGTACCTGTTTTCCGATTTATGTTACAATGTAGTTCTACGTTGGCATTCTTCCCTTATCACACATGTTAAATTAGCTCATTAAACTGAATTAAATTTTGAAGTTAATGCTTGTGTCAAGCATCACAAAACATTAGGAACCTTCTATTCCTAACTGAAAAGCTGATGCCATGCATTGCTCGTTGCTTTCATTAATTTTCTCTGTAACAAAGGGGCAATCTGGCTGTCATTGAAACTTGATGCAGATTTCTGGTGTGTGTCAAGTGGAGCAGCATAACATTGCAAAATAGCTTTTAATTATAAGCTGTAGTTGACCACCTTTGATCGAAGGAAATAGCATGCCTTGAAAAATGGGGTTATAAAAATGCACTAAAAGGAAAGCATTATACAGCAACTCAGATAAAACTAGATAAAGGTGGGTGTGTTTGAAGAACATATGGTTAAAAGTAAAAACCACTTTGAGGGAGTTACTTGTCTTCTACAGTTTGCCCTTTTCCTGCCACTTCCTTGGCACGGTTGTGTTGGGAGCAGGGTCAAAGCACATGGGTATTTTGGTGAAAGGTGGAAGAATAGAGATGCGTTAACATTGTGCTGGCAAGTAGAGGGAAGGAGGGACACCATTACAATTAGTGCAACTTCAGAAATAAATACTTGTCGCTGTTCTTTTTAAAATTTGTCTCTGGTCTTAGTTTGACAATAGTTAATTTATTTGCCAAACTGGCATTTTTACTAAGTAAACACTTTGGTGCAATTGCTACTGTCCTAATTCATCATACGCAAACTTCCATGTTGTTTGTAAGGGTTTTTGTGAAGAGAAGTTGAAAACTGAGGGGGAAAAAAAATTCTAACTCTGCTTTTTTAAAAAGAAAAAATACAGTACTACAAAATGGTAAATGAAGAAATTGTATGACCTCAGTAGAGGTCACAAGGAACACTGTGTGAGCTTCCCAGAGGGCACAATAATTTTTCTGAGAAAATAAGAACTTAGAAAATAACTGTGCAAGCAAGACAGGAAGATAGGAAGAGGATTTTCTTTGTTCATGAACAAATTTAACTTTCTTCTTAGTAAAGTAAATACAGTCCAGATGGCTGGAAAGTACAAGATGCTCCCAGGGGTTAGGGTGGAGACTGGATGAAGTGAGCTTTGTTGAAGTCAAAAGTGAACAAGTGAGATAGTTTAAAAAAATAATAGTGTGTAGTTGG
The DNA here is from genome assembly GCA_020746105.1 of Trogon surrucura. Taxonomy (NCBI): domain Eukaryota; kingdom Metazoa; phylum Chordata; class Aves; order Trogoniformes; family Trogonidae; genus Trogon; species Trogon surrucura. Next base: position 11,479,686 of record CM036621.1, on the reverse strand, counting down.
TTTCTATTCTTTCTCAGGTTTGGGAGCTGAACTGAGCATTTCATGAGAATGATTAAATGAAATAATATGAAGAGGCAACGTTTCTATTATCAGAATGAACTAGGAAGAATACTGGTAAAAATCTGGTTGTCTTTCACCAGTGGAGTTGGTCAGTTGGTAAACAAATCATCATCTTAACTTCCAAATACAGCTTGTTTCAATAAATAAGGAGTTTGGTACTTTGTAGCTGAGGCAAAATATTTTAAAGGCCTGTATGTGCACTGATCATTATTAGTCTTGCAGCAGTAGTGGCATCGTGAATCCAGCTATGACTTTTTATCCCTAAATTCATACTGGAAGAAAATAATATCACATCTCTGAGGTTGATATTGTGAAAGGTCTTCTGACCATCTGTCGTTAGGCACAGAGATCCCCGCGGGAGGCTGTGCCGTGCCTTGATGCGACTGGGCCGATTGCCTCCCTCGCTGTCGGGTGCGGGGGGGAAAATACTCTCCAACCCCTCAGAGCTTCAGCTGCAGGGCTTTGGTTTTATTTCCATTCTTTGGGCAGGGTATGAGGCGAGTTTGGACAGTCTCAGAAAGAGATGCAGAGTGCTGGTAACCTTGCTGGAAATGCCCAGAAGTCATGTGCTTGATGTAGAACGGGAGTAATGCTTTGGCTTTGTAGCTGAAAGAGAAAACCGTGTGCTAGTGCAGGTGTAGAGCTGCTGTAGGTTTGATGGCTTAGAAATAAAAACAACATAGTATTAAAGGAAAAGATGAGATTAGAAAGAAATCAGCGGCTGCTCGGGTGGTTGAAGCACCAAGTTGGCAAGCATCACTTCTTCATAAAAACATGAATGGACATTTTCAGGAGTTAAGTGGTGAAGACAGTCTGCAAAAAAACATGCTGTGAAATTAAACGTGGCATGGAGAACGTGCTACATCTTACTGTTAGCTTATATGGAAAAACTACGGGCAGATTCCCAGGCACACCACTATCGCTGTACCAGTGTACCAGCACTGTCACTGCAAATGGTTAAAGTATATTTTTTACATGCAAGTCTAATGAGATTGGTGTATCAAATGCATAGACCTGAGTGAGTCCTGCAGCTGGTCTTGCTTCCTCTGCTGCCTTGGGCTCTGTCTTTCACAGAAGGTCTCTCTCCATGAAGTGCCTGTTCTTTTCTTGAAGCTTCGATGCTGTCGTGAGGGTCTCGGGCAGAGCAGAAGGTAGACGGTCTGCGTACAGCACAAAGTTGCTTTTGATTGTGAATTTGGAATGATTTAAAATGTAAAAATGTTCTCTTGTGGATGTCAGATCGAGGAGGGGAAAAAAAAGGCTAGATAGGCCCCGGGTCATCTCCTAGTGGCAAACAAGTATATTTATGAGAGGTTAATCAGAGCAATGCTTATGGGCAGCTCTCATACCAAGAGCATCCCTGGCAGTGGAAGAGGAGGCGTGGGCCAAAGATGAAGTGTTGTGTGAAGGGAGTGGTCCTGAAAGCTGAATGCAGAAGTAGAAACAAAATGTGAAAGGAGGACGTTCCAACGGGTGGAGGGAGGGATTCCTTAAACCCATTAGCAGTCACGGCATTTTTGAACAAGCATCAGTTGGTGAGGGTAGGATCCTGTGATCTGCTGGGTGGGAGTTGTTGGAGTGGATGGTTTCTGGTGAGAAGCTGAGAGCAACTTCTAAAATGTGGAGTCAGTATGTCATATTAGTAGATGGAATCTGGTAATAGTATTGAGAAAGTAGCAAAAGCTAATGAGTTGCTGTTAACACTGAAAGACTGGTAGAAGATGAGAAAGAGACGGAGGTTTTTTTGTTGTCTCAGGGACAAGAAGGAAGCAGGAAACCTGTGCTAACAAAAGTCGAGAAAGGAGTCATGCCAGGCTTTCACAGTTCATTTTCTTTTTAAAAAGGAATGCAGTACTTTTTTGTTTTGTTTTTCCAGTAAAGATTCAAAATCTGAAGAGTCTGAATATCAGAATGTATGTGAAGTGTGGCAAAAGAAGTGGGAGGGGGGGATGTGGAGAGGTGAGATGCAAGTTCAGGGGCATTAAATAGCAGCTGAAAAATGCTAGGTGTGTTTTTTGTTCACTATTATTCAAATCCTGGACATAGCTTGAAATTTTTTTTTAATTTAAATGTATTGTCTGCAGCTTTAACATAGGCTTTTTGATTTGTCATAATGAAGGCTAAAGGAGCACTGTCTACCTCCCCTGACACACTTTTTAAAGCCACAGCGCTTGTGTTTTGTCTGGCTCAAAGTACCTGTCACTGAAAAGAGATGCAATATATTGACATATGTGAATGCATTACAGCTTGACTAATGCTGACCTCAGTAGGGCCTTCTGCTCCCCTCACCCCCCCCTAAAATGAGATGAAGTTTGTCATGATGAAATTATTTTCTTGAGGCCAGCTAGGACGCCTGTTGCAGAACTGTACCCAGCATCTGGATCCTTAAGTCCATTTAGATAACTTCTGAAAATGACATTTCCCACTGCATGGACTGTATTTCTGTGGAAATATAATAATGCAGTACTTAAAATACCTCACCTGAAACTATTTTTACAGTCTTGATTAGCAGGAGTTGGTAATTAGAGTCGATACCAGACAGCAGCTGTATTCTTTACAATACTGAATTGTTGAGCACTGAGCCTTCAGTAGTGGGATTTATCAGATGAAAAAAGTAAAATGGAATAACAAGTATTAAAAACTATAGACCATAAGGTAAGTGTGAAATATCATTTTCCTTGTCACATGTGTTTAGTTCAGCCAAAAGTCAAAATCAAAGCTTTTCGGATATTCGATAGCTTTGACTTGTAGCATTTTTCTAAAATGTATCTCTATTCAACACTGAAAATCAATCAAAACCAAGGCTTCCACTGATTGTAGTGCCAGTTCAGCTTGAGTATGAACGTTACCTAGACTCTACCTAGTGGTTTCTCGCCATTCTGAACGTGCATTTTGGTGCAGTGACTGTAGGAAAAAAAATAAAAATGAACTGTGCAGCTTAATGAAAACCAGCAAATCTCTTTCTTGCATAGCCTGATATTGCTATGTTCTAATAGTGGAAATATGTGGTGTGCTGTAGCTCTACTGCCTTGCCTTACAGTCTGCAAAATTTGTGTAGTTCTTTATAAGTAAGATTAAACTGAAAAGTTTAAAATTTTTCTCTAGGATGCTGACAGTAATAAAAAGAAATGTTTTTTTAAGTAGACTTCTAAATCTCAGCACAGACTTTGGCATATCAGCTGTTGTGTTTGGTTATCTAGTTAAGATAATAACTGGAAAATTAAATTATGCTGTACAATTTGTAGTTAAACCAAGCTACTTTTTTATATAGTTTGTTTAGATCTTCAGCATCATCTAAAAAATAGGGGAGGGCTCATATCTTTGTAATTTTTAAAAAAGGTGAATTCTTCAAGACCAAGAGTGAGCTGTGACGAAAGGTCAGTGCTTTGAGAGTTCAGTGTGCATCTCTCTGAAAGACAAATAAATAAATAAAGCTTAACTTGAAAATTTTAACTTCCTGTTCAGTAACTCCTGGTAAATGGTTTTGTATGTGTAAATATTATAGGACTCTTGCAATGTCTGTTTTATCATTTATCAAAAGATTAGAGTATGGATATGCTTTGTTTCCAATGTTTTCTCTTCCTCTGTGGTGCCATTGGGATGAATTTGTTGTCGAAGCCTTGTGGCCCTGTTTGTTCGCATGTGGGACACCAGACCCATGTCCCATTCTCTTTTTTGAAGAGCATGGAGGATTTTTCCATGTTACCTCCTAAAAGGGGAATTCCAAAATTTGAAATCTTGTAATTGTAAAAGTGGTTTCTCTGACTACCCAAGTCATAATCCCTCTGCCATAGATTGCAAACACTCTTCCATACAAGTGAAGTCTTTTAATGTCTCTGACGTTAAGGCATTTGTGTGTCTCTTCCACCATCCAAAATTCCTGACTCGTTTGGCATGCAACTCCATAAAGCTTTGTCTTTCGTGGGTTTTGTTTGTTTTGGTTTTTCCTTCTGAAAACAATTTGGTCTCTGTAGCACATTTCAGTTTTATTCTGCTTTCAACTTGTTCCCCTTGCTTTCCTTCAGCTGTAGTGGGGAGAATTGAGTACAGTTGTAGCCCTGATTAAAATCTTGGTTTAATTGAGTTGCAAATTTGCAATGACAGATATTTGTCAGCATGCCGATGATTAGTACCTTTTAGCATTCCTGGTGCTTTCCTGAATTCTGATGACGCTCTGTTTTTACTGGTGCTTATGTTCATTTCTTCTCTTTTTCTCTCTTTGTGGCATGAAGGTCAGCACAGGGTGTAAATTGCTTTCTCCATGATAGTAACTTGTTAATTAGCTGTCAGGAAAATGAAGTCCCTTTGTAAGGCCTGTCTTGCCTTTCCCTTGGAGTATCTCTAGTACTTGGTCTCCTCGTGCGGGGTTTGTAGACTGCCAGACCGAGTGCCAAATCCTACGCTGGCCCGTACCGATACGCTGACATTGCCACCTCCCTTTGGGGGCATTCGTTGTGTCACCTGGCATTGCTCAAATAATAATCCCAGGTAGAGGAGTTGGTGAGGAAACCTATTTGTTAGACTAACATGGGGAATATTATATAAAGTACAAGGGGTATACTACCAGTAGTAGTGTTTGTTTTCTTCAACATGGCAGGTGAAGTAACAACCCCTGTTGTCAAGCCAGTGCTGCTTGCGAGCATCACCTGCCGCACTGTTGGGGAGCGCTGCAGGACTGAGTCTCGTCACTGATGTGCTGAGTTATGGTTGAGGCTCGAAGTCTGTTTCTGTTTGATAGGGATGCCAATAGTACGGTTGGAAAATCCAACAAAGAAGTAGGAATCACAGTAGAAAAATTTTGATTGGGCAATATGCCCAATAATTAAACATAGGTGCTCCCTCTAACCCTCAGGAAAAATACTCTTGTAAAGCTTCTCAGGTGCTGAGTTTTAGGAAAGATATCTTGGGCCCTTGGTACGACACTTCTGTATCCTATTATATCATCTGTTTTGTATGCTGAGTGTTGAGAGTGGAAAAGATGGAAACGTGGTTAGATTGTCAGTTGTTTCCAATGAAGAAATCTCTGTTTGGTGGAACTGTTTGCATTCCTGTGGTCAGTGGTATAAGGAAATACCATGTTATGAAAAATTCCCAATTGTTTCCTTAAGGGCTCTTAGAGTTGCACAATCTTTTGATGGTTTTGTTTGTTAAAAAAAGAAATTAATTGCCAACTCTTCAGCTTGGAACTCAAAATTCTCTTAAATATTTACTAGGGCTTTGCTTTTTATATTCGGGGTTTAAATTCAAACCAGAAGTGTATTCTCCTAATATAAAGTGTATTACTCCGTTGTAATAAGAGTAGTTGAAGATTGTATTTTCAGTCTAGGAGGTGTTTCTTTTGGGATATTCCATCAGTGCCTGACTATCTGTCATTGTGATTACTCATAGTTTCTGGATGCAGCTCTAAAACGTTGCTTCGCTGAGTGGGGGAGAGCTGGCTCAAAAATAACCAAATGGCTTTTGCACTTGAATTCTCAAGAAGAGAAATGTTATCTCTGACACACAATTCCTTTTGTCCTACAGGCTGAAGCCCTCATTTAACAAGTCATTTGTACTTGTGTTTTCAATATCCTGTTAGGATTTGTGTAATATGTCTGATTTCTGATGTAATGCATGAATTCAGATGTATTCCATGGTTTTTTGACGCTGCTCATATTCAATATTTGTCTTACTGCTGTCATATCTTGAGTTAAAATCCAACTCTCTTACTAATTTATTCATCTAATGATGTCTTTCAGTGATTATTTTCCTTGATCTGACATCTGAGTTTGAGTTGGTTCTTTACTGTGTGGCTGTTATTTCATTTCAGATGTTGTTTTCCCCCTTCTTCATGTGATCTGCATCCTTTGTTACTTGCTGTATAATTTTGTTTTGGCCATAGAGGCGTTTAATTAATGAATAAGAGCTGTGAACATGTCCTATACAATGCTAACAGCAGTGAAGACAGCTGCTGGCCAGTGCCTACGTAAAAGAATTTCTTGCCCATACTCATGGAGTGTGTAGAGTGGGATGAAAAGACCCCAATGAATTAAGCAAAGTGAATTAGGTCACGATACCAAGCGGTTCACGATTGTTGAGGGTTATTTTGGGGTTTTTGTTTTGTTTTATTTTTCTTTTATAGTGAGAATTCTGAGCTAGGGAGGGAGGGAGGAAGACGTTGTGAAAGTACATGGAGTGATACTAGGGAGCAGGGATGTGAAGAGGAAAGGGGTTGTAGCAAAGAGCTTGTGACAAAGGGCAGAAAAAAATTACTCAAAAGCACGCGATGGTTGAAGTGTCACACTTCCTGACTTCCACCACTGCCTCCTTCTGCTGGGAGCTGTAGAATCTCCAGTTTCCCCAGCGCCCAGAGGTGGGGTCAGAGCTGAGCAAGGTGTAGCCATCACTTACCTGGGGCTACGCTGGCCCCCATGGGAGCGAGCAGTGCCGTGCACCACCAGGAGGCTGAAGTAGTATTAAACATCATCATAAATGGGCACCTCTGTGTTCTACCAACCAGTGCTACTGACTAGGAGCTGTCAAAACTGAAGAGAATATTAAATTTTCACGACTGAGTGTGGTCTACCCATGCCCTCTAGAAATGGTAGCTGCTAGCCTGCAAGGCAGGATCTCTTCTTGTGGGTGCTGGCTACACTTAAAATAACATATCAGGAGCTTGTATAGAAATAGCATTCCCTTATCTCTAGCAGTGTGAAGTAGATGAAAAATAAATAGTGCCCGTGCCAAGAATAAACAGTCACGTTGAAGTGGTTAAATTCCTGATGCTTGTGGAGGGCTCCTGCTCTAACATGACATTTTGATGCCAATATACTTCTTTCTCCAGCCACTGCCATTGCTTCTGCGGGCTCTGCCGGGGAGCAGCTGCCAGGACAGCAAAATAAGCAAATATGTCCAAGCCCCCCCCGCCCCCTACAGCACCTGGCCACAGTCAAAACTGTCCCCTAAAAATGTATTCCTGTGCAGGCCTAAAACTGCATCGTTTTGTGGCAGTTTACCTGTATTAAACCCGAGTATAATTACATTGTTCATTTCTAAATACAAACTTGCTGAAAATAATGCCATATTTATGGCAATGTTTATTCTTCCAACTAAGCAAGGAACTGACTTTCTGTAACAAAGCCATTCAGGGGAAAAGAGACAATTTGAGCGTGCGTGCAACAATGTCTGAATTTTAACTGTGGTTCTCTTAAAAGTTTTGCTTTTGCTTCAGAATATCTTTTGGCGATACTCTTACAGTAGTTTTGTATACTCATGAAAGAGTAACAAGGGAAAGCTGGTGATGGTTGAAAGAGGCCGCTACAACCCAATGAATAAATATGGATTAATAGGTTGATGAGAAGTACTGCCTGTGCCTGCTGGCAGGCTGAGCTCAGTGCTTTCACAGTGCATAAAATGTCGAATTTGCAACGTATAGATCTTTTAAAAGAAAAAAAAAAAGAGAAACAGTAGCGTATGTTTTGTATGCATGTATGAAATCATGGAGTCTGGCCACATCCCCCAGGAAGTAACTGCTTTGCTTTGGAGAAGTGGCTGACGGAAAAGGGACGAAGATGGAAGCAGATTAGTCGGATTTGAACAAAACTTGTGCTCAAAGACCGAGAAGACAAAAGATGATGAAAGCAAACAACTGCTCTTTTATTTACTCATTTTACTTTCATGTTGGGAGATGAAGGCAAGAGGAAAGCCCGTAGCTGCTCAGTGGTGGGACGTGGTCAGAGCAAGGCGGTTGTTTCCTCATGAACTTTGCACACCAGCAGTTGTCAACCTTCAAAGGGTGACGATGTCGTGTTCCTTCCCCAGCTCCCCGCTTGGCCGGAGCCTGCCCGCTCCAGAGTTCAGCTTCTGCTGGGCTAGAAGAGGAATTGTGGATTGCGGCTGTTGTGCTCTATTTTTAAAATGCAGCAAGTAGACTGGATTGTGCTTTCTGATTTGTAACCGGCTGGGCATGAGGTGGAACGGTGAGATTCACGTCTAGGCGCTCTTAAATGAGACATCCCTTTGAGGTTTTTGTATACGAAAAATGGATTATCCGATAAGAAAGTAAAATGTAATTCAATGAGATGTTCAGGAAACTAAATGTTGTGTTGATGCTTTCGTAAAGTTTAACGATATGGTATATTTTAGTAATACCGAAAAGCCTGCCAGGAATCAGTAATCTCTTTCTTCTGTTTGACAGGTCAACTACATTGCTAGAGCAAGGAGAGCTGTGGAAAAAATTAAGGTACCTGTCTGAATTCTTGTCTGTGTTCTTGCTCATTGTTTAGTGTAACAATTTTATGGGGGAGTAGGGGAACTGAATCAGCAAACTGCCACTTTAAAGTGATTTTATTGAAAAACACAGGCACTAAAAAAAATCCCTCAACATAACTTCAATCTTATTAATGTTATGCAAAATACTTTTATGGGATAAAATTGTACCTTAGCTTTGGTGTATGTGCAAGATTGTGATGCGCTGCATAATTATTTGCTCTAAATATGTAACGGAACTTCTTATGTGTAAAGATATCGAGGGGTCCTTCAAGCTCCAGCCGCAGTGAGGCGGCTGTTACTTGTTAGTACAACTCGGGGCACGGAGCAGCTGATGATGAGAACCATCCAAGATTAGTGAACGTGGCATCTGCAGCTTTGACCTTCATTAGCTGACTTCAGCACATTATTTAACCATTACATGTACAGTTCCCAAAGATGCAAGTGGAAGAGTTTGAAGATGGCAAAACCTGAGCAGTAGCCCATATTTTACAAGTAAGGAGCCGTGTGGGGCTTTTTTCGCACTTTTCTCGGATGTTTCTGACTGTTACAAGTGTCACTGTGGAATGGCTAGCATAGATTGTGTTGTGGTCTTCATTTTTGTAATAATGTGCAGCAAACATTCTTGCAGTGTAATCTTTTAGGGATTTGAATACCTAATCTCTTCCCTGAAGGCTTTTGGTTTGTTTGGGGCTTTTTCTGTTAGTGTTTTTTATAGCTCCTCACACCGTGAATAAGGCAGCGTTACAACTTACATTTTCATGCCTGTTATATAACTAAAAAGACTATATTAAAATAATCTTGTTGCTGACAGTTGGCTAGGATTCTTTTGGGAGATTTTTTTGAGTTGGATAAAGTTTTTCTGCTGTATTTGCTGTGAAATATTACCTGTTAAATGCCACGCATACCTTGCAAATGCAACGCTATGAGGCAGAAACAAGGAAGGATTCAAAATTATCACTTTCTCAAAATGTAAAGACAGTGGCTTTATTAGTAAAACTTATTGCCTACTTCTGTGCACTTCAAACTGAACAGTGCTGAGGTGCCTTCTTTCGCTAAGTGCAGGAAACTTGCTTGTGAGTGATGATGTAGTGAACTTTGGAGCTTTCTGTCTTGACTTAATGCTAAGTTTGTGTGGTTTTAGCTGTGTAGGTTGCTCATACAGCACATGCAGATGCAGTTTGCTACAAGTAAGAGGACAGTTTATGTAGAATTGTTCTCTCAAATTTCTACTTTTAATATCATTTTTAGAGACTGGTTTTATCAAGCATTTATCATTGTGATTGAGGGAGAAAATGCTTTTTTTTCTTTTTCACTGGTGTCTTCAGGAGTATGGGAGTTTAAAAAAAAAAAAAGGGCAGAGCAACATACAGTGCTGGTAACATGAAATGTATCTAGCTCTTGACCTGCTGGTGGATAGTTATGTTTACACTGCAGGCAATACAGCGCTTCTTGGGTTAGTTATTTGCCCAGAATTGAAAATACAGGAGAGAAATCCTGTCCCAGAGCGATATTGGCAGTGACACGTTCATCAATAATTCCTGTTGTTTCAAGAAAAAGAGTAATTTCTTGGTCCTTTGACTTTTGCTTTAAGATCATTTGGGTGATTGCTTCCACCTTTCGACTGAGGTGATGTCTGGGGTGTTTAAACGACAAGTTGTTTTCCTGGGATCTTGGGGGACTGACAGCTGTACATGGAGCCCCAGCATGGCTGCGTTCCCTTTGGTGCTGGACCAGCCTCTCCTGCAGGCTCTGGGTAAGATGAGAAACTGGTCAAAAGCATAAAAAGAAATTCACGTGTGGCTGGAAAAAAAATACAAGGGAGTCTCAGACTTTTTATCTGGCATCTCCAGTGCCAAAGGAGAGGTTTCTATCTCTTTGCCCAATTTAGACAAGAGATTTTCCTCCAGACGTTTTTTTGCCCCTCACTGCGCAAAACCTGTCAGAGCCTTTTCCTGACACTTTCTCCCCTGTCAGTCCCTCAGAAAGACTTCAAAAGAGATTTTTCCCTATTGCAAAAGGAACCAGACGTAGCCTTTCTTACTCACCCTACATTTGAAGCATTGATAAGTAACATGTGGCTGGCTCCAAACTGCAGACTTTCCCAGCCATTTAAGAAAACACTGTTAACAGTTAAGTTTGAAAAGAAAGTATAGGATTGTTCTTCCTTCTTTCCAATTGCTCTCTTGTGCAGTTTATCCCAAGAGTTTTGATTCTCTTCTGTCTTGCAGCAGTCGGAATTCACTACTGACTTTCTGCTTAACGCATGTTGAAAAGAAATGTCAAATTTTTAAAACTTTTCCATATGGGAAGGGTTTCTTTATTCATCATCTGTGTCACGCTGTTTAAGCTGTAACTTTTTTCTTTAATGCCTTTGGATCATCACTGTTTGGAACATTTATTTCAGGAGTGCCCTAGCAGAAAGAAAAATATTGTTTTTAAAACCTGAGACCAAGTAAGAGGAGCCTGGAATCGAAATCCACTGTCTCGCATAATTGCTTAAACCTGCTCCGCAGTTTGGCAAAGGTACAAACTGAGAGGTCTTTTCCATAAGTTGTAGCTGGGGCTTCAGCTTTAAATGCAGAGTATGCCTCAGGACAGCCTCTGGTCCTTTTAATAAGAGTAGAGCTTACTTGAAAGGCAAGGCTGCAGATGAAGAAGGATGTAACCTGGGGGTTTATGAGTTTATTCAGTGACTCCAATCTGATGCACTGCGTTCTAGCGAGTTCTAGAGAGAACACAGTAAAGCAACTTTTTATTTCCTTCTCCAACAAACAGTCTAAAAGCAAATAGTACAGAAATACAGTTAGATGGAAGATAAATTTGAACACGTGTTTAGATTAATCACTTGAACTGATTTTTCTTTTAAAAAATAATAAAAATCCTAAGCACTCCCTGCATTAGAGCGAGGTTGGCTGCATTACTCCTAGTTAAATAAAATTCAGTGTTGGCTCTTAGCTGTTGGGCGAGCTGTGCTCCCTTCAGCTTCTGTTGTCCCCTGTGGTTCGTGTGAGGAGGGCTTAGACTTGAACTGTTAAAACGTTCAAGGGACCTGTCGGGCCATTTTCTGAAACCATCTCACAAAACCTTATTTATGATTTAGCAAGCTTGTAAAGCTGATTTTTTTTTGCAGTGCTTTTAAAAATGTCATTGTCTGATAAAAAGCACATTTCTGCGCCCCAGTTAACATTACTCATTTTGCTAGAAATTAGGCTTTTAAAATCCCCTGACACACAGTACTGAGGAAGAGATCAAGGTAGGGTAGAGTAAAGACAGTTACCAAAATAGCTTTGCATATTGCCAAGGTAGAACTGACCAAAATTTTTGTCTCTACCCTATTTCAAGTGGCAGTCCTTAGAGTCCCACTCCCCTCACTTGCATGGACACATGGTTCAGGGGCACGTGTGTTTTGCAGGGTGACTGTAGCAGCCCTGGTGACGGTCGTGTTTTTAACCAGCCTGCTGTAGTTTTGGTGGGTTTGAGCCCATGAGTTTTCTAAGCCTAGAGAGAGGCTAGATACTGTTTGTGGGACTATTTTAAGTATGCTCTTGGGTGCCTTTTTTTTTTTTTTTTTTTTTTTCTTTCCTGATGCATCTTGCAATGTTTCTGTCTCCATTTTCCTACTTCTCTCACCCTTCCAGTCCTGCAAGGACAAATTGGGATAAGCTTTGGCTTGAAATCCATTTAGGCATGCCCCTTACTAGGCTTGAGCAGGGGAAACTGTTCAATGAGTATTTATTCCTGGATATATAGCATTTCATAAAAAAGGGGAAAGATGATATTCTCTGTTTTCTGTTGGTTACCAAACATGACTGAACCATACTTTAAAACATAGAGGCCTGGGATCCTCCTGATAAATGTGACCTTATTGCACCCTCTGAGCCCCATTGTCAGCATGAACTTTCTTATTTTTGCCAGATTTTTTTAGAGGGACTATTTAAATCATCCAGTTGGGGCTCTTCAAATGCCAGTGAGTCTTAGATAATCCTGTCTGCATGAATGATGAAGAAGAACATTTGATACAAGTGTATCTCTGCCTTAAATGCCTGTTTGCAGTAAATATTCATAAAAAGAAGTTGGTTTTGCAGTCTGATAACAAAACCAAAATTAAATGCACAGTTGGGCTCATGCACATTTCAAAAAATCCTGTCATCTGATATCTCGTTCTCAACAGTGAATCACTTTGAAGCTTGTTTTGTTCCTAACATGAGAAGTTTCAATGCAGAACAATCTGAATCTTTGACTTAATCTCCTAAGTATTTGTAGCTGCGGACAGTAACTTGTTCATACTGTATCTGCACTCTACATTTTTGTCATTCAGACTGCAAACCAAGTAACTACATTTGTGAGGGTGATTGTATTTTTCTAGAGTCCTTCATTTGTGGGACTTTTTTCTTTCCTGTTGAAGTGAAGAAACTTTTTGAGATTCCACTCCTGTTTGCTTGGCTGGTCTCAACCCTGTGCTGTGCTGGACGTGGTGCCGGTGCTGTATCCCCCCCACCCCTCCAGCTTTCCCTGCTGGTGGTGGTGCTCATGCTGGACTGTGACCAGTTGCATCAAAGCACTGGACCTCTGCCCAGAAACTTGTAAACAGATGAACTACAATGTGGGATATATATTGTGCAGGCTAAAGTAATCAAAAAGAATATAAAAGGATGACTGAAGGAGATCCTGTTCCACACTTCTACAGTTCTTGCCGTTCTCCTTGAAAAGCACTTGCTTTGTGTTTAGCTCCTGTTCCTTTATTACACATGTAAAAGGATTGTGTGCTTGTTGACTGTGTTTTTAATTATTACTGTAAAAACACTGTAATTTTCAACATAGATTGCCATTATAAAATAGAACCTGGTTCCCTGTATCTTTAGCACTGAGCTGGTGATTGTCTTGTCTCAAAGGAGCCAAAACCAAAATTTCTCTGGTGTGATCAGACTAAGCTTGAGCTTTGTACTGCTTCTCTCAGTGTGGTGGATAGGTGAAGGAGCAGAGCTTCATAGTTGAAGATGAGGAAGTTTAAAGTAAAACAGGAAAACATCACCTCAGGATGCTTTCAGAATTGCTGCTGCTTTTCTGATCCGTAGTAGTAAGGCAGGCTTATCCAAATTCATGCAGCCTTTTAAAATGTGAACAGGGCACTTGAAGCGAAGATCCCACTTCCTCAGGCATGCTTCTTGGGCTTGTGCAGAATTTCTGTAGATAGTACTTCTGGTTTGGATTAAGGAAAAAGACGTTCAGACTTTCCCAGCCAGCGTATCTTTTTGAAGGCGTTATTTTAATTATGTTAAAATCCTGAATTGTTGGTGCTGCCCTTTTGTTGTTTTCCCACGAGTGCCTGGAGCATGTTGAAGAGTGTTGGACTGCTCTTCGCCGTTCTCCCTTTCCAATGCCTTTATCGTGGAAACAGTTTGCTGGCAGCAGATAGCTTTCTGTATCTCGTTCCCTGTCAAATTCCCCGGTCTGTGTGATAAAGCAGTTTCATGTGCGGCAGGAGGAGGAAGAGGACAGGATTCACGTCAAGTCTCCCATTGCAACAGAGGTCAGAGGGGCTTGGTGGGCACCTCCAGCAGGAATTGGAGGCAGTTGGTGCTGCTGGGCATGGGAAGGAAGTGCTGGAGCTCTGGAGTTCACCGAGCCACAAACTTGTCCTTTTTCAGTTGACATGAGCAGGCTGTTCAAAGTTAGTACTACAGATTGTGTTAGCAAATCCTGTTAATTTTGAATTAATGAAGAACAGCTCTGCAAAAAAGAGTTAATATAATTATTTAGTAGCTTATGACATGGTGATCAGATTTTCCGCACTTTCTACATGATGCTGGAATTAAAGCAGAAGATTCTGATTCAGAATTGTAGACTGGCATTTTTTAAATTGGTAAGCTTATAACTACTAGAGGACAGATGTAATATTATATTTAAATATGGTTTCCAAAAGGCAAAATCATTCCGTTTTGCTAGCATTGTAACTATTAACAAAATGAGTTCAAATGTGCCACCCTGTCTCTACCACATTATACTTTTTTTTGTTGTTGTTGCTCTGTAGTTTTAAGTCTGTCCCTGAAGGCTTAAAAATGTCAAATCTTTGTGGGCATAAAAACAATATAGCTAGATGTCAGCTCATCACTGTGACTTTACAGTGGAGGTTGTTGGGTTTTTATCCAGCCTGGTCTGGTTTGGCTTTATTTATAAGCTGAATGGAGTGCATGAGGAATAAGTGTTTAAAACCCGAACTTTTTCCAAAGTAGTTATAAGCCTTAAAACTCTCTCTCACTCAGTACTGATGTAATAATTTCAACAACAGCCTAAGTTTTTAGGATTTTTTTTTTTTTTTTATTTCTCCCCTTCACTCATTGAACTCAGCTCAGTAATGATGGCCTCCTTAGGAAATGTTGATATTTTCAAAGTCAGTTTAATAAACATACAGCTCTTTGTTTCCCCTCTGCTGAAGTTGGATTTACTTCTTGACAATTGTAGCAACACGAGGGTTTTCTCTGTCTGTTAATGACCAGAGACTCTTCACAGAAAAGAATCTGTTAAATGTGGAACTAGTTTTAAGACTTGGCTTAGTTGTGTAACTTGGCATGCCAGGTTAAAACTATGTCAGTCGAGTTATTTGCAGCTGACGCTCTCTTAATTCTGTTCCTTCTAAAGGGCTTATGCTGTTAACGGAGACTTTCCAACACTACAGTCTCCGCTGGTTATCAGCGTGGAGGGCTAGGAAATGTGATTTGTGTTGTGTCCTCTTTAGGCTGAGGAGAGTCTTGGCTTGAAGGGGGGTGTGGGCTAAAAAAACCCCGCTAACGTAGCATAAATGTGCATCTGATTGCCTTTTGCTCTGTGTTCAGGAACTGTTGTCAGGGATCGACAGTTGCTGCTGTTGCCCAGTGTCTGCACCTTAACGTAGAGATGCACTACAGGGTGTAGGTTGTCACTTCAAATGGTTCGGTTTGAAGCTTGTCTATACAAGCGATTGGAGTAACCTATCATTAGTTATCTTGAGTTTGAAGTTCTACTTATTTGTGTTCCTCAATTAACAGTAGTGCAACTACACAGATCAGTGAGTGACCATTGCTGAATCAAATGTGTTTATTCTCAGCTGAGTGTCCTTAATTGTGAGGATGGCACTACACCATTTATACTTGACATAGGCTGTAACTTAAGGTCGAGTTAATCCTTGTAATAAGCTAAAGCAGTCACGCCATCAAATGTTGCTATTTAACATCAACAAAACAAAAGCCTTTGTTTGCATTCTGTTTGCAGTGTTTGAATAAGCATTCTTTAAAAAAATAAAAAAAAATCAAAAATTATGAAACGCATGATATTGTGAAACAATTGGTAACTTGTAAGAGTCCCAATCCCAGTTTTAAAACATTGAACAAATTGCCTTCTGGTTTGCAACAGTAACCTGCTAACATGAGGGTATGAAATGAGGTAATTTCATGAGTATTTTCCAAGGAGAAAGCCTGTTGATACCAGGCACAAACTTGTAGAGGGCAGTGACTTCAGGTGGCATCCGTGTTGCTCTCAGTATATTGGCCTATGGGGTCTGGGGCAGCAGAATTGGTCCATACCTGGCTCCCAAAAATCACATTGTGCAGTCGAACTGAAAGTTCACTGGGAGCATCTGAGCAGGGAACTGAATGCTGCTGCTCCCATGTCAGCCTTCTGCCTTTGCGGAAAGGGAGAATGCTTGTGATGAGTTGAAGCTTGCATGTAGTAAAGTAGCTCTTCAAAGACTGTGAATTAGAAGTTGGATAAAACATTTACCAGCTATCAAAGACTTCCAACTTTTTGGTTGTGTTGTTACTTTTTATTTTTAAGAGGTAAGGAGGGTTTTATAAAAGAGGTAAGGAATCTCTTTGAAACAAGGAGACATCTTTCAAAAGTTGAAGTTTCTCTCCAGAGAAAATAGAAAGTTAAAAAAACCCCGCCTCTTGCAAATTAAATTTTAAAGTATAATAAGTCTGGCCAAAAGATATTCTAAGAAACAATTTGCTAAAGATATGAGAGAGTACAATAAATCATTTAAATTGAATCATTTCAAGTACATCTGAAATGGACATCCTGCCGGGCAAGCTGGAGAGCTGATAGATGACTGAGGTGTAAAAGAAGTGCTCGGTGAAGATAAGGTGCAGAATGAAAGCTAAATCATTCATATCCAAGTTGACTTTCCTGAAAGATTTTAATGCAGGAACTTCATTTCAGAGGTGTTATTTTGAGACTTGGTCTGAAGTTGAAATGTTTGTAGAAAAGATTCTTAGAACCTCAAAAAAAAAAAAAGGTAGGAAATTGCCAGTAGACAACATTTGCCCAAAACATCTTAAGGTAACTGCATGTGAGAACACTGATCTGGCAATGGAGATCCTGTTGCATTTTAAGTAACAGATCAGAGGCAGGAAAAAAGGCAAATGCAATTTCAAAATATTAGGAGTATTCCAGAAATAGTCAGGGTACCACAGAGCAGCAGGGCTGCACAGGCGAGCTGGTAGGTTTCATTAGGAACAAAGACCACAAAATTGGTAAATGTGTGGGCATGTAAAATTGATCTCATGATTTGAGAAAAGTGCATGTGTACATTTGAATTAGATGGTTTTTAGCCTTATGATGGGACATGCAGTTAATTGGATTTCCTTTTTTTTTTTTTTAAACTCTCCAGTTTGCAGAATTGAAACTGCCATTGGTGTCAAATGCAAAACCACCAATCATTTGCTTTAGTATTCATGTAACTTAATGGAAAATATACTTACTTAGTAACTACATGCAGTATGCTATACCACAATGCAACTTTTTGTTAAATTAGATGGATGACAATAAATATTTGGATCAAAAGAAATAGTGGACTGTAATTAACTGTATTGCGTGAAGCGCACTGGATGGACCTGTATGTAGTCAAAACCTGTGGGTGCCAAGGTGTGTTACTTTAAATGTGAACGTTTGTTCATTTTTGGTCAAGTTCTGACCATGGGATGTACATTAAACTTAGTTTGTGGCAAATGTGACATGGTTGGCAGGTTAACTCCAGTGTCCACCAAATCTGGATTTTCTCCCGTCTTCATACGGGATTGACACACGTCAGACTGGATGTGTGTGACTTTTTCCATTGCTGATATCACACACTTCTTGCTAAGAGGATACAAACTGCGTATGGTATAGTGTGATATAGTGTCGTCCTGGCATCGGGTACAAGGGTTCAGGAAAAAAGATTCTTTGGACTAACAGTGGCTTCATGCAAGTTATTCCGTGGCTACAGCCTCTTTAAGGTGTCTAACTCAGCATATAGACTGAGTAAGTTTTAAGTTTCTTCATTGTAAATAATTTGCATTGAAATTAAACATGTTTTTTTCCTACTGGTTCATACGTGTATGAATTCATGACCTGGAAAAGGAAATTGGTATTTTACGAACTTCACTCTTTCTTCGAAAGAGAAAAATATCTGATTAAAGAGCTGCTTGATACGCTTCTTTTGATGATGTCTTCCCTTGAAAGAATAAACAGCTGCACGAAGCAATGACACTGTGAGGATTATTTTTGTTCAGCTACTTATTAGCCTAAGCAGGAAGAACTTGCATTTTACTAATTCTGCATAAGGTTACTGGTGACCCATGGATGTTTGAAAAGATAAGTAGCTGTGGAAAAAACAACTCAATACTGATCTGTGTGAAATTTTTAATGTCTTAATGATGGTGAAATAGCTTTGCAGTCAAACAGATTTACTAGAACAGCTGAAAGTCCTTCTCCTGCCTCTGTGGGCTGTATACCAATTTTGTACCAAGGAATCATAAAATGAGGAAGCGTTACCAAAGAGATCAGCTTACTTCCACAGAAACGTTTTCTCTGAGCAAGGCTGCCCTTCAGGCTTTGGGGAGATAACACTACAGATAAATTTATGCTGGTCTCTTCAAAGCATAAATCACCAAGTTTGCACCATTGTTATTTTGCACATGTTGTGTCCTATGGAAGAAAGCATATGCCTGTAGGAGGGTGCTGATAAGCATTCGTGACTTGGGAAAAGTATTCAGGAATCCTGTCATCTTCACTGTAACTCACTATGTTGCATGTTTGCTATGAATTGTGCCAATTTAACCCCAGATCATCTAGCTGTCATATGAGGAGGTGATCTTAAACCAACTTTTACCAAATAAATTTCAGTGCGATATGTCCAATATGTTTTGCTGCAAAAGAAACCTCAATATTGCCCTGAGTAGAGCAAGTTTCTCGTAACAGGCTGCTGGGTGTGAGGGTGTTGTTGCTTTAACTCAACTTTCAACATGGACTGTTAAAGGATTTCTAATATATAGAGGAGTACTTTGCTTATTTACATGTCATGGTAACATTGAAATGTAATGACTTTAGTACCACATTGGCGTCCAGAAGTGTGAGGTACATAATGCATTTGCTAGCTTTTTAGCTTGTTTTTCTTTCTTGACGGCAGTAATAAAATACAGAAGACAGTCTTTGAGATGTACATTAGCTTCAAACATTTACTGGGAGCAGGAGGAAAAGCTTTTAAAATAATTGTGGAACTTGTTAAACACCATTTTCTCAGATTTGTTTGCTTTATAGTAGTCTCCATGGACACACATTTTTGTAATCGAGTAAATTTGTATTTTGATCACAAACTGAAAATTTAGATCTACTACGTTTCCCCTATTCTTCCTCACCTCATTTTTCCTCCTGCTCTATTCCCTGCATGTTGACATTTTTTTAAAATTTGTATTTTTTAAGGAATCAGAAATGTATTTTCACTTAACATTTGTTATGTTAGCAGCTCCTGCACTTGATATTCTGAAAGCTTGTTTGTGCCTGGTGACATTTTCTCACAGCATATTTTAGTCTACACTCACCCTTACTGTTGCCAGATCTTGGTATTTGCTCGGTACTGCTAGGTACTCATTTTATACCGTGTTGTATCACATTGCAGAAAATCAGCATGGAATATGGCTTGTTGGCTGCAGCCAAGTAAAAAACCCCTTTGCCTCTGAAGTTAGTGAGGTGAATAGAGAAATGTACTTCCCGTAGTGCCACGCGAGTGGCAAGAATTTAATGAACAGGCTCTTGTTTTTAAATCTGCCATTTGTCATTTTTTTCCCCCTCGATATTTGAAACAGCGAAGTGATCTCTGCTTATGTGTTTCTTCTGTCTTGCATGTAGCTTGCTGGAGGTTTGGAGCAGCATGTGTCTTGCACAACTTGATGCCTGCAATATGGGTGTCTGTTGGCGAGTTGAGTGCCTCCGTTGTAATCACTGTAAGCCTGCAGTGCAGCCAGTGAAGTCTAGAAAGTTACCCACTTCATCCTAGAGAGACACTTTAATTAGATAATTAATTCAAGTGGTATGTAAATATCTAAAGTCAGACAAAAAGAACATGCTCTAGGACCTAATGAATTCACAAACAAAAATGTTGAACATGAAGATGTTAAGTCTCAGTAGTTCGAACATACTATGAATGATAAATGAAAACCATTACTTTAGGACTTAGGAATTTTCCCTTCAGACTGGGAACTTTTAGACATTGAGCAACTTCATTCCCGATTCAAATTCTGGAGTGAGAAAAACTTAATTTATTCCAAGTGACTCATGAACTATTTAATGATAAAGTATGAACTCAGAATCACAGAATGTTAGGGGTTGGAAGGGACCTCTGGAGATCATCTAGTCCAACGCCCCTGCCAGAGCAGGATCCCCTAGGGCAGCCATACAGGAACATGTCCAGGTGGGTTTTGAGAGTCTCCAGAGAAGGAGACTCCACAACCTCTCTGGGCAGCCTGTGCCAGTGCTCTGTCACCCTCACAGTAAAGAAGTTTCTTCTCATGTCGAGGTGGAACTTCTTATGTTCTAACTTAAACCCATTATTTCTCATTCCATTTCTGGGCACCACTGAGAAGAGATTGTCTCCTTCCTCTTGACACCCACTGCTCAGATATTTGTAAATGTTAGTAAAGTCCCCTCTCAGCTGTCTCCTTTCAAGGCTAAACAGCCCCAGTTCTCTCAGTCTCTCTTCATAGGAGAGATGTTCAAGTCCCTTAGTTATCCTCGTAGCTCTCCGTTGGACTCTCTCCAGTAGGTCCCTGTGTCTCTTGAATTGGGGAGCCCAAAACTGGACACAGTATTCCAGGTGGGGTCTCACCAAGGTGGAGTAGAGGAGTAGGAGAACTTCCCTAGACCTGCTGGACACACTTACTTCTTACTGCACCCCAGGATTCCACTGGCCCTCTTGGCTGCAAGGGCACATTTCTGACCCATGGACAACTTAGTGTCCACTAGGACTCCAAGGTCTTTCTCCACAGGGCTGCTTTCCAGCAGGACGTCTCCTAGTCTGTACTGGTGCCTGGAGTTATTCCTTCCCAGATGCGAGACTCTACACTTGTCCTTGCTGAACTTCATGAGGTTTATCTTTGCCCAGTTTTCCAGCCTGTCCGGATCTTGTTGGAGAGCAGCACAGACTTCCAGGGTGTCAGCCACCCATCCCAGTTTCGTATCATCATGATTTTTCAAAGATGGTGGAGAGCAGCTCAGCTACAACATCAGCCAACTCTCTCAGCAGCCGTGGATGCACCCTGTCCGGGCCAATAGATTTGTGTGTTTTCAGTTTTTGTAATAGTTCTCCAACCAAATCGTCACTGACCAGTGAAGAGTCATCTATGCTCCAGTTTTGCTCCCCTACTTGCAGTGACTGGAATTGCTGGGGGCTGGCCTTAGGAGTAAAGACTGAGGCAAAGGGGGCATTCAGTGATTCTGCCGTCTTTGTATCCTCTGTTATCGTACCTTCCACCTCATTTAGCAGTGGACCTGCCTTTTACCTACTCTTCCTTTTCTCATTGATGTATTTGAAGAAATTTTTCTTGGTTTCTTTCACTTCCCTAGCCAGAATAAATTCCAAGAGAGCCTTGGCCTTTCTTATTGATTCTCTACATACTTTGGCCACATTTCTATAATCCTCCCAATTAACCAGACCCTTCTTCCACTTACTGTAAATTTCCCTCTTCCATTTGAGTTCTTCCAGGAGCTCCTTGCCTAACCATGTAGGTCTCCTGCCTCCTCTACTTGATTTTCTTTTTGAGGGAATGCATTTATCTTGAGCCTGGTGTAGGTAGAGTTTGAATGTTGACCAGCTCTCTTGTGCCCCTCTACCTCCTAGAATCCTAGCCCATGGGATACTTCTAAGTATATCTCTGAAGAGGCCAAAGTTAGCTCTCTTGAAGTCCAGGGCAGAAATTTTGCTTACTACCTTTTTTTTTTTTTCTCCGCTAACAATACTAAACTCTAACATATCATGGTCACTATAGCCAAGACTACCTCCAACCTTAACATCCATGGCCAGAGCTTCTTTCTTTGTTAATACAAGGTTCAGCATTGCACTTTTCCTCATTGTTTCTTCAACCACCTGCAGCAGAAAGTTATCATCAATACACTGCAGGAACCTTTTGGACTGACCGTGTGTGTGTGATCCTTCCAGTTAATATCAGGGTGACTGAAGTCACTCATAAGAACCAGAGCACATGATCTTGAGGCTATTTCCAGCTGTCTGTAGAAGGCTTTGTCAACAACTTCTTCTTGGTTAGGTGGTCCGTAGTAGACACCCACAACAATATCTCCCGTGTTTCTGTGTCCCCTAATTCTCACCCATAAGCTCTCGACACTCTCATCCTCTCCCGCGGGGTTAAGCTCAATGTATTCTAGTTCCTTACACAGAGAGCAGCTCCACCACTACGTCTTGTTGGTCTATCTTTCCTGAAAAGCACAGAGCCATGCCATTTATCTTTAACCATTAGGTAATGTAAGTATTCCTAGGCACTGCCAGGCACTTTCTGCCTTTTAGTATTTATTCCAATGGATGTGATACATATTGCCTGTTCATCTATGTCCCACTTCCTCAGCATGAGAAAATGCAGATTCTTCGTGTTACAGCTGAATGTGAGAACTAGGGATTTTCTAAACCCCTTTTGTATTCTTTCAGTGAGAATTCTTTTGCAGTGTAGTAAATCTGAGAGGTATGCAACACTTAAAACCACACTGCTGCTCACCCCTAGGTCTATTTTGGTATGTAAGTGGTGTGCAGATTTGGAGCCCTCTTTGCATCTGAATTTTAGCCTCGGTCCCTTAAATTTATCTCCAGCTTTGTACTATCATGCCTAAATTTAAACAGTAAATCAATAAGAGCAGAAGAATTGTAGTATTTATTTCTGGGACACATCTTCCCTGCTTTTAAGCAACGCATAGATCCTGGACAGGCTTCCTGCACAAAAAAGAATTTTGCTCTGGAGAAGAAAAAGCAAAAAGAGATGAGACTAGTCAGCAAACAGTTGTGTTTAATTAGCCAGTTGGCATACACACACCTGCAAGATTCACTTGAATGATTTCTACACTACAAACAGTGCTCAGCTCAATTTTACTGATGCAGTGAAATTTACACTGTTGTCACTTTTGACATCTATCAATATTTTCACAGTTTTCTATCAAAATACTACTGAATACTGAGCCTGAGAAACAATTTTGAAATCAATAACTACTGTTTTAATACCCATTTGGATACATATGGGAGGAGTGAGAGTCATTTCTAAGCTACATAATTTCTTAAGGCAGATACAGCCCTGTTACCATTCTCTAGTTTGCTGAAATATCTTGGATGCAGGTCTAATAAAGCCTTTGATCCTTCTGGGATTTTTAAATTAAGCTTCTCTGTATTGAACAATATTCAGAATAAGTAACATATTAAGTAATACTGTTTTTAATTATTATTTCTGTTGCAGCACTCCATGTGAAAAGAACTAACAGTCTTGGAGAGTCAGCCTGTGTGCCTTCGAGATCTTGGCCTTGCTGAATGCAAGCGCTGCTGTGTGCTCTTGCTTCCACCTCCTTCCCCCCGTGCCTTTCCCCCACCTTTCCTAATGTGAAATTGGTTTGGTCATATGCACAAACTTTCTGTGTATGTCTCTAACACGTGACAAAGTTGGGTTTGGCTGTGGTGGGCAGTAAGCAATGTAAGAAATCATTCCCCAGTGGATTTGTCTGATGCTGAGCGTGAAATTATGGGAAGTGTACTGAGTGCTGTTCTTGCTTTCAGGCAGTGGGCGAACTATTCCTGCAAAACTGTAGTGAGTTTACTTGGAGTCAAAAGCGTTCTGTAGTTCTGTTTACCTAATAGTAAGGCAGTGATTCCAAGGGAGTAAAGGTATTTTAAGTCGTTTGTACAAATTGATGCTTTCCAGTCAACCATAGGATTTGCTTTCCTTGGGAAACTGTAAATGACTGAAAATCCTCTGCTTTTGTGTTCTCCCGGTGATAACTGCATACTTGTATAGGTGTTTTGTAGATGATACCAATTTTCCAGAACCATAGGTCTAAACTTTAGAGATGCGTATTTAAAAAGGTGATGTTTAAATATTTCATCAATCTTGTTTGCTAAAAGAATATTGTTCTCACATTGTTTCATTACTGTATGGACATGATATCACAGTCTTAAAAGATGTCCCTGCTCACTGCAGGGAAGTTGGACTGGATGACCTTTAGAGGTCCCTTCCAACCAAAAGCATTCTATGATTCTACAGAATGTTTTTCTTCCCACATGCTGGGATATAAGCCTGTAGTTTGAGCAGACCCAGTTTATTCAGCTAAATACACAAGGTGATACTTCAGCATGTCTTTTTGTAAAGGGAGTGGCCCTTTGATAGTTACTTCTTACCATAGATGTTGGTCTTGAAAATTGTCAAGCGCAAATATTTTCGTGTTAGTGTTATTCTTCTGAATACCTGTGCAGTTTGAGTTGTTGCCTCGGGTTGAGTGGTCCCACAAATTAAAAGGTGACCTGCTGTTACTAAAGGTCAAAGGAGCTCTTTTTAACTGGTAGTGTTGGAGCTGAGGAAAAAATGCCAATTATATACGTCAGAGGAGTCTTGCTGTATGTGGCTTTGCCCCAGCGACAAGGAATTCATATGAATAATTTGGAACTCTTAAATGGGAGCTGGCTTGGGTTAAGGGAGGAAAAAAATAACATGTTGCTTTTGTTTTTTTAAAGTATACTAGAGGAAAAAGATGAACTGTCATGTAGCCTGGTGAGATTATTCCAGAGTGGGATGAAATTTCCAGGCATTCAGCAGGGTGGGATTTGTAGATGTTACCAATAGCATCCTCCTTTTTACAAACTCTGTGCCTTTCCTAAAATCCCAAGGGTGGCATGAGATTTCAGTCATAGGAAAGACTCTACAGGTCTGAATTCTGCCTTAAGTTCTGGACCTTCAGGGCTGCAAGCATTCATAAGATTACTTACCAAAAAGCAATAACTACCAATAAGTAGTAATTACTCACCCGTGAGTCTTACTCCAGCATAGAAGGAACCAAGTGTACAGCAACTATATTGTACACGTGCCGATCGCAGGTAAAAGTGATGGCTTCTGTGCAGTGCCCCCAGATCTACCTGTTTAATATCAGCCAGTGTAAAAACATCTTGGCAGAGCCCATAGAGGCACGTGGCTTTCCGAGACCGTCTCACCTTGTCTCTGCCAGCAAGGGACAGTCGTGTCTGTCCTGCACGCTGAGCCTGGCTTTGCTGGCAACTCCCTGACCTTGTTCTCCCCCTCCCACCGCCCTCTCCCCCAGATAACTTTATCCTCGTAACACAGATATGCAGCGGTCTGGTCTGGATTTCATTTCTTCTTCAGCCTGTGCGATCTTGCGCGCATTCCTAACGCGTTACCAGCAGCCCACGTCTCCGAAAGCGCCGTATCGGCTTTCAGTGGCAAAAGCTCGGAGAGGAAACAGGCCGGTTCCTCCATGCACAAACAGCTGGGCAGTTGTGGATGGAATTAATTGCTGATACACACTGGCTGTGTTTTTCTTCTCTTGTCATTTCCTTTGCAGCTGCGAAGGACAAGGTTTTTAGGCTTTGAAAACAGCACAGACCTTCTTGGCGGCGGTGATGCGAAAGTGCTGAAATATGTATGCTGATTAGGATTTGCATACAAAATAAAAACCTCTCCTAAGCTGTAACAACCACTGATGTTGATGTTGGTATTCAAATTCCAGGTGCACCTTCCAAAAGTAATTTCTGACTTTAGATCTCAAGCTTGAAAAAAAATCTGTTAGGGAAGATCTGGCTTTCTGAAAGCAACGGTCAGTATTTTCTGAAAACAGGAGTTGAGTTTTGAAAGTAATCCATTCTCAAAACAATTGTGTTCCACCTACAGTCTTGGAGCTATTATATTGCATGTAGTGATGCTGCTTTAGCCAAATGCGAAACAGTCGAGTTGCTGAAAGTCATGTTCCAGGCTAGCAGTTATGGGAAATTCATCACGGGGCTGGAAAATACGCATGTTATCAACAGGACTGCGTGTCTGCCTCGAGGCTTCACCCAGCCCGTAACAATGCAAAAACAAACCACCCATCACAAATCAAAAAACCCTGTCAAAAGTAGATTCTGAGTGCTAATGATGTCAGAAGCTGCAGCCTGCTGGGTTGAGTTGTAAAAATCTGTGGAAAAATGTGTAGTGTCTGTTGTTGATGATAATATTTTGTTAGTTTCCACATTGTAAGTCCCACGGATATTTTTGCCCTTGTTAATGAAACTGTTCTATATGAACTTTTGTTTTATGGAGTTGTTATGCCTTCCCTGTTAGCAGACTTGGGTTTACTCAGGGTAACACCTATAAGCTCTTTTGCCAGAATAACTACGGCTATCCTACTGATAGCAGGAACTGTATATTTGTAAATCGTCTGATAAGTGGAATGGATTATTTACAGAAAATGACTAGAGAAAGTGGGGTTTTTTTTCGTTGTTTTAAGACCTGGTCCTAGTAACTTAATAAATGAAGTTGTACAAATGTGCTGAAAATGTCCCCACCAGCTCATGTTGTGCAATTACTTCTACCACAAGACATGTATTTCAAAGGTCCCACTGAAACCAGGACTATTATTTGTGGTAAGAAATGCTGTGCAGAGTGAGAAAGGGTTGAGAGAACAAGATTTTTTTTTTTTTTTTTTCCCAAGGTTACACAACAGGCAGGCTTTTCAGTCACAGCACACGCATCAGCCGAACTCTGGCAGAGACCGCTGCAGAGATGTGTGTGACTGTACTTGCAGCAAATCCAAAGGCATGTGTCCTGATTCAGGCTTTCATGTGAGGGCTTTCCGCTGCAGACTTGCATCTCTCGCGTCTGATAGCGCACAAGGAGACACCAAACCGAGCCCAGCTCACATGGCACGCAGGAAGTTCAGCTGTAGTAACTCGATTGTAAATCTGAGCCAGAGAGTCAAGTATGCTCGAGCTGTGGCTGTTCCTTCAAAGAAAAAAGGCTGCCTCTTTCAAAGGCTTCTAGTTTTTACAGCTGTACAAAAGTTAACTATTATGTAACTCATTTAATACATATGTATATGTGTGTATATATGTATGTTCACATTTTATTTTAAATACACATGTATCATAGACACCCTGTCCTGTACATGTCATGCTAAGTACTTTTTTTGGCAGGTAAGAGAAGTTATGGAAACAATTAAAATTCTTGTGCAACATTGGATTAGTTATTTGTTTGGAAGAGTGGGTGGTGTTTGGGGAAGGGGAGGGAGGGGAATACAAATCTGCACTTTAAAACCAAACTGTAAAAGCTTTCTGCAGTGTTTTTTACCAGAAGGTCTTTTTGCCAATTTATGTTTTGACAGAAAGGTCTGAATATCAGGAATACAGCTCTGGGTTTTGTAATGTGGCGTGTCTTATTAGTAAATATTTAAGAAATTACCGAGCTCTAGTTGTTTTCAGGGCCAGTAACCAGCTGTGTCTGTTTCAAGGCACTAAACAATGTATGAGAACAGTTCTCTTAATTGCCCCATAACACAAGAAGTTAGAGTTTAGGAACTGGTTGCTTTCTGCTCTGGCTTCATGCTATTTCCTAATATCCTGATCCGGAGAGTCTGCAGCTGCATTTCCCTAGGGGTTACGTGACAGGTTGGTGGCGTGATTTGCTTTTCAAACCCATAAATGAGTTAGTGTTTGTGCATCTTGTAGCTGTGGTTTCTTTCTCCACCCATTTCTCATGAACAAACTTGAAAAATATTTAGGCCTTGATTTCTATGGACCTGCCACATCTGATGATATCTTTTTCAACTGTGCTCTTTGTATATATGTACTTCTAAAACAATCGGGAGGTGTGGTTCAGTGTGCTTCCTCAGAGGGAGGAACTTAGTAAAGATTACTAATTCTGTGAGAAGAGTCAACCACACAAAACGCTACTACCCTGGCTGGGAGGAGTCTCTGGCTTTGGTTCTTAACTCCCCTGTTTTTTTTCAGTGACTTGGAGCAGAGAAATGTTTGGTCAGTTACAGTGAAATATCAGAAAGATTTTCATCTTCCTGATGACTACGTATCTCAACTAAAATAAATATTAAGCACCCACATGACTTGCTACATCAAGTAATTAAATGCAATTAATAAATATTTCAGATTATTCTGTGTGTGACT
This sequence comes from Trogon surrucura, assembly GCA_020746105.1. Classification (NCBI taxonomy): domain Eukaryota; kingdom Metazoa; phylum Chordata; class Aves; order Trogoniformes; family Trogonidae; genus Trogon; species Trogon surrucura. The sequence goes on along the minus strand of CM036621.1, from coordinate 11,451,941 downwards.
TACAAGCCTTAGTTGACTAATCAAATAGATGATTTGGCAATGCTAAAGCTCGAGACATCGTTGCATGAACTTTGTGTAAGAGTGGGTTCATTCAATAAAAAATAAAAGAAGCATTTAAAGAGCCTTTTATTCCTGTCATAAAGATGCTTTGTGCTACTGCCGTTGTGTGTTTGACAGAACGGTTGGGGATGGATGCTGCAGAAAGTTGTCGTGTATTTTGATTGTCTTCAATTTCAGACTTGCATGATTAGCGTCATCAATACCGTGACATGACTGGTGAGTTAGAATTTCGGTGTTTGAATGGGGTTTTCCAGTGTAGTTAATATCTGTGTAATCCGTAAATCAGTTACTCCATTTGCCTCACTTGTTCTGCATCGTGCATGTGTTTGAGGAATACATGATCTGATTTTTGCTTCCTCTTAAGCCCAGGGGAATGCCAGCCGCAGCGGAGCTGGGCTCAGAGTTCTGAGTCTTTGCCGACAGCTCAAGTGAGAGCAACCACATGGGGCACGGGGCTTGTTCTGCTGCCGTGCAGTGCCGTGATTTGCTGTGCTGGCCTTCAAGGTTTTGATTTTTAACTTTATGAAATAAAACAAATGTGTTGGGTTTGGTTTTGTGGTTGGGTCTGTTCAGCATTTCTGTTTTACAGCTGCGCACAGATAGGTAATCTTGATTCGATTTGGAAAATACGTTTTAACACGATTCTGAAGTGCAGCGCTGATCACAGAGTTACAGCAGTTGTTGCACTGTAGCTCCCTATCTCAGTTTATTATATCAAAGTAATTCAACTTCTGTGAATGTGTGTGCTAATAGACTTTTATAGTGTGTGTAAGTAGTAGCAGACTAGATGTACTCCTGTATTAGTCATTGCAGTGGGAGATAATAGAGAAGTTTGTTCTCATTTAAAGCTACAGCAGAATGCATGAGGCAACCTTCATTAATGTATACGGTAATAGCATCAAATGTCTTAGATTACATTAGATTCTTATGAGAAACATGTGACCAATTATTTTTAAATTGCATGTGAAATTCAATTTTCCGGTGTCCAAAAAAACCACCACCTCCCCAAAAATAAAAGGCAAAGCATCAAAATACATTAACTTGAACTGGGAAGAAAAGATGAAGAAATGGCTTTTTTTCAGTAGATTAATCAACATCTGGAATCAAGGTTTTTCCTAAATGCAGTTTTGAAATATGCAGTATTAATCCCAAAGTTTTGTGAGGGCACGCAGAGCTTATCCTAGGAGTGAGATACTCAGTTCTGGCATTAGTTTTTTTGCATTGTTTCCACATTCTGGCACCTCACTCCGTTTCCTCGCCTCACTGAGCACTGAAAGGGACATAAATTGGCATAACTAGATTTTTCTGACTGGTGCAAGGGAAGCAGCCTGAAAGATAAACTTTAACCTATCATCCTGTCAACAGATTTGCATTGTTGCAGAAGTAAGAATTTATGTACAGTGGAGTCAAGAATAGTATACAGGGACAATGCATTAAGATAAAGAACATATCTGAAGTTATGTTTTCCAGCCTGAAAATAGGAGCTAGACTTCCCACTATCCGATTTGCTTTTCCATAATTTTGCCCTAAGACAAGTTCTGAATGATTTGGCTGGCCTAAAGCTAGGAAGTTCCAACTGTGATAAAAGCTGAACAAATTAATGGGAAAATAAGAGAATTTGGCCTGTCACTGTAGTTTCGGGCTGGGTAACTTCTCTTAGCAGTCTATACTGCGTCTTCAGCGTGTCGCAGCTTGGTTATGCAACCTTGGGAAATTTCTCTCCCACTGAAAGCATTTGTCCTTTATTAAGGCTAATGGGAGTCATGTGTCCGTGTCAGTGGGAAAGCGGGCCCGTACAAATCTTTCTGGTAGATTTGGTGGAAACAGAGCTCACGTTCATTATTGCTGTGTTCTGGGCAGCTGGATGTCTCATTAGCGGGACATTAATGATGTTCAGTGCTCTTCTTTATTGGACAAGAGGATGTGGTGAAAATATGAGTGACTTCTCAACCTTATAATTTCCAGTATCGTTGGATTAATTTGTCTGCTGTGTCCTTTCTCTCATCCCAGCACTCAAATGTTATTACCTGTAACCTGGTGCCGGTGCCCCTGGGGGTGCTCCAACCCCGTGTTCAGGCTGCCCTTGCCCTGGAAACTTACTGCACCTCAGTAGAAACCATCACGTTTTCAATCCTTCTGAAATTTGAGGCAAGGAGCAGATCATAAACTGTGATCAGGTGGGAGCCAAACTGTAGCCATAGGATTGTCAGTGTAGTATTTTTATAGTGGCAGCCACGTGCAGAGGGAGTCACTGTGGTTTTGCACAGATCCAGAGGGAAGGGACTGCAGGTGGTGACGGGCAAGAGCTTTGCCCAGCAGATGTTCCTGCGAGGAGAAACAAACGCGCCACCTCCCCACCGAGTCACCGGGTGGGCTGGCCCACGTGAAGCCAAGCCCTTGGCCAACGGTGGGAATTCACTTCCCCTCAGGAAACCCCAGCTTTCGGTGTTTTATCTCACTGAGGCAACTGCAGGGGAACAATAGGCTATTAAAGCATTAGATCTATGCCAGCTGCGAGAGGCTAAAAGGAGAGGTTGGCCATCCTCAGAGCTAATTTGGTGGCTGATACACGGGGCCCAGGCTGGTGGGAGGTGAGGGTGGCTGTGAATGAGCCTGGAGGGCTTCCCATTGGGGCTGCGCTCTGAGAAAGGGACATAAAAAACCTTCGGAATCAACAGTGTTGACCAAGTGTTTGTTTCATTTCGGTGTGTTTTGTTTTGGTTTTCCCTGGTACAGAAGCTGCCTGCTTTCACTTTGCAGCTTTTAAGACAAAGTTAGTACATCATTGATTTTTATCACTGTGGCTGGAAAAGGCTGAATTGCAGAAGTGCTCAATCACAGCCTGAAGGCCTCTCCAGTTCTACATGGACTGGGACAGACAGGCTTTTTCCTCCCGTGCAGAGTCCACGGATCTGATTTTATCTCAAATGCAGCCTTTGGAGCCGTGGTCCTTCCTGAGACTGTGCACATCTGTAAGCAATTAGATAATTTATGCCATTGATATCTCAGAAATTAGAGTCAAACTTGCCGTACTATGAATTTGTTGTTTCAGCAAAATGAGGGTAAAAGGAAACAGTTTAATCTACAAACAAAGCATGCTCCAGCTATGAGTGCTGTTGCTCTTAAAGGTGCATTTTTTTCAAGTCTGTTTTCTAGAAAACACTTGTGTCTCAATACTAGTGGAACATTTAAAATTGCAGAGCGGATGTGCTTTTTGAAGAAAGTCAGATGTTTGATGGTAGCTCCTCCTTTGTAAAACGGAAACAAGTTTCTTAGTTCCTCAGCTGTCACTTGCACACACTCCCTTAACTACCAGAAAAGAAACCAGCCCTCCTGGTGACATTTCAGACTGTCTTGGGTAGAGTTTTCCTGCCTCTGTTGCTGGAGGAGGAGCCCATCCAGGACACAAGTTATGTGTAGGTCAGTTGATCTGGTGTTCACTTCTGAATTGCTGTAGCTGTCGCATCCTGAGAATTTTAGGCATTTTGTTCAATGTTTTGTGTGGTTTTTTTTTTTTTTTTTTTTCTTAAAATATGGAGAATAATGAAGGATTGTGGCAGTCCCTTTCTGGGTAGCTGTCTACTCATTATGTAAATGTATTCCCCAGTGCCCTGACTGGAAGTCTGCTGGAAGCCTCCCAGTCAGTGCCTCACTCTGCAGCTCCTGGGTTGCATCTGAGGGTCAAGGACCAGAGACTTTGCCATCAGTTTGACGGGGGAAAAAAATGACCTCTCTGTTTGGAAAGAGATACTTAAAAGCTAGGATTTGCGTATCTGTTTTTTTTAAATTTTGAATTTTTTTTTTTTTTGTCAGATGAGGAAAAACAAGTGATGGCAGCAGCTGGACCATGTGAGCGAGTGTGTCATGAGCCTGCTGGGCAAGGCATAGTGAAGGGCATTATTCCGCTGGGAGGTTGGCACTGGCCATGGCCCTCCAGAGTTGCCACAAAGGATTTTCTGTTCAACATCTAATGCAACAAGAACATTCATATGTTTGCAGAGGGTTTCCATGGAAACAGTGTAAACTGTGATGCTAGCAGACAGAGGCAAAGGTTATACTGTTGTAGAGGCCCTTTTGTGTTCTCCTTAAATATTTCGGGGCAGCTATATTTCTTAACTGATATTCTCAGCCTGTGTAACAATTCGTTCAGATTTTTGATTTGGGCTTTTTTTTCTTGCTTTTTCTTTATGAAACATTTATGTTTGTACTGAGGAGGTCAGATGAGCTGCAAGAATAACAAAAAACCACAGTTTTCATTTTTGTTTTTTTTTTATGTAGAATCACTTGAATGTTATCATTTGTATCAGTTTATGTTTTTGGTAGTGATAATGATTCCAATGGTAATGGAAGAACAGAGTGTGAAAGAAAAAAAATCAGTTATTCTACTCCTATTAGTACAATTATCAATTCTGTTGAGTGCTTTTATTGCTCAGGTAGAACTTACTCAGGTCATCATTCACTGGCACTTGGGGAATTTTTAATGCTCGTCTCCTCACAGGTTCAGTCCTGTGCTCTTTATGGATACCAGTTTTAACACTGACCAGCCTTCAGTATGTCTTGTCAGTTCATGCTGGTTTTAAATTTTTATCACAAATTCAGATTTCCAAACATATCTATTGCTTTGTTTGTTTGTGTTTCAGGGCACAAACACTACTTATCATTAAAAGAAAGAGAAGTATTAGCTCTTCCACATGATTATCTGAGTTCCCGTTTGACTGCCCATGTTTGCAAAATTGTGCTTGTTCATAGGTTCAGCTTATTTTATCATGGGAGGTGTTTTTTTGTTGGTTTTTTTTATAATTACTATTTATTTATTACATGGCTGAACTCTCTTCTTCACTAATGCTGCATGTAACCGAGAGGTCCAGGTACCTGCTTGTTGTTGGCCTGCTGCTCTATGAAAGTAAGACCATGCCTGAGCACACTGTGCACGTATTCGCTCGTGCCTCTTCACTTTGGAACTTACTGGTTACTTTAAGCCAAATTTGATATGAAGGTAACGTGCAAGAGAATTATTTCTTTGAAAAGTTGATATCTCGTTAGAAGAGAAAGATGTAGGACTTTGATGCTGAGGTTGGACAGATGTAAAAGTTTCTCATTCTGTAGGGCAATAACAAACAAAAAAAAAAGTCCAGTGTAAGAGTACATAATTGAACCTGTGATCAGGTCTGCAGAACCAAGAGACAATTTACGTTCTCAATTTTAAAGCGTTTTGTACTTTGCTGCAAGAAGTACAAAAACCTCTTAGGCTTGTAAGATATTGCAACCTAATATAGACAAATAACCTAGAGACGTGAGTTGTGTTTCCAGACAACGTAGTTTTGAAAGCATTCACAATTGTGGTGTCACAATACATGAAGCAGCACTTATGAATTATTTTTTTGTGTATGTCCCATACAAGGAGCTGCGCTGTAGTACTTCCTGTTGTGGGCAGTAGTTTCTAGTACAGAATGTAAAGGTGAAATACCCCCTTAGCTCAGGATAAACTGTTGACTTTTTTTCGGGCAGCAAGACATGCCCATCAGCTGCTGCACTATGCCAGGAGGGGTCAGGAAGGGATGGGATTTTTTTTATTTGCTTATTTATTTTTCTCTCTTGTGATTTGTTATTTAGTTATCAGATGTGTAGTTTTTAAAAGCTTTGTACCCAGTGTCTCATTAATGTGGCAGGATCCTTCAGATAACTTCAGAAACACGAGCCAGTTGGAAGAGCTCCAATATCACCTGATTGCAAGCACCACTTTGAATATAACAAGAAGTTGAACGGAGGATAGACATAATGAAAAACTATCTTCAAGTATCCTGTTGCGTAATTGTACAGTTGTACTCTGTGAGGGAGAGGGGCTCTGCATCAGGTGGGAGTGGTTTTCCTCATGAAATCCAGCTTTTCTGAATTTGAAGCCAGAAGTCTCAAGAAAAAGTGTGCTCCTACGGCACAAAACTTTGTATGTTTTTCATCACTTCTTCCTGACTGCTTTGCAGTACGGACTCTGATGAGTTTTGAGAATTCGTCACAGAGAGCGAGTGTAATAGTGATGAGGCAGGCAGAAATCAAAATCCTGTATCACTGTGCCAGAGAATTAAAAAGAACAAAACAACAACAAAACATAGCAACCCACAAATGGCATCTTAAATGCTTGTTCCAATGTATACTGGAAGCATCGCTCCATAATTAAGACCAAAAAATAGAAACCCAACTATCTCTTTGCCCAAAATAGTGCAATAAATTAGCAAGTTAGAACAATGCATCTTAAAAAATAAAATTAAAAAAATCCGAATGCTGCCCAACACTAAAAGCAGCCTCAGCTGGTACTCATCCAGAAACCTTTCAGCCCAGACTCCTGAGACCAGATTTGTCCTGCAGATTCCTGCTTCCTTTTTGGGTTGGAAAATGAGTTCCCCAAAAGATGCCGTTCACCTGCAGCCCCGCCGGGGCCACCGCAGGGCTCTGCCTGTCCAGGCTCCGTGTCCTCCCTCTGCAGCATTCCAGCGCGTCGGGGGAAGCTGTTGTGAATGAGCCTTTGGCAGGCATCTAATCACCTATTATTCAGCACTTGATTAATCAAATTTTGTGGTATTTTTTTGGCACGATCTTACACTAATACAGAGATCTTGAATTCCTTGAAAAGTGTCAGGCTTTTACAGATTTATTTTTTTAATAAACAAACAAACATACAAAAAGCCTCATGCCCAATAAGGAAGTGAACAGAATAATTGAAAGTCATATAAAAAATGTGATTTACTTTCACTCCTCAAGCAGATGAAATCTGTATAGCCTCAGCCATATCTCTTTTTTTGTATCATCAGTGGTCCATGAGCTATTCAGATACTCAAAAATAAGCATCACAAAAGCTGAGAACACAATGTTGTTTTTACAACAATTGTTAATTGATTTTTAAGTTGGTTGCTTTTGATTCAGAACTATTTAATTAAGAGGAAAAACTTGTCCCCCACATCTCTCTGCGCTCAGACTCCAGCCCGTGGGTAATCTGGCTGATGCTTACGTTCAGTATAAGCATAAGCAGGTTTAATTGCAAACAGACAAATACCATTTTCAAGGCCAGGTTTACAAATGAGCTTTGGAAATTCAAATAAAACATTTTTTTATATTATTTTATGGATTTTTGTCATAACACGTTATATTGAAATAGTTTTGTCTAAGAGACAGATCCATCTAATATATTTTTTGGCTTCAGAATGTTCTTGAAACTACAAACAAAAAGCCAGTAGAAGTCAAAACTGGAAGAATTCTTTGGGGAAGGACTTGAAGGAGAGTCTTTCATGTTGCACATGTGACTGATTAAAAGCTGCATGTGCCTTCAAAATGATAACCGAGGTCTTTGCAACTGGACTTTTGAGTTGCTGGTGCTGCACCTCATTTAAATGCCTGGTTTGTTTGCCCTCTAAGAGAAACCAGGGAGAAGCTTTTCCTCACTTGCGTGCCAGGGCTTTAATAGAAGGTGTCTCCTGAAGGTGTCTGTGGTGGATGGTGGTGTCTGTGCCACCTTGGCTGCTGGGAAGTTCTGTCCCTGGTGCATTGGACCATCTCATCTTCAGATGTGACAGTATTCACACTTCATGCAACTGCTTAGGTCAGAAGAGAGGATGATTTAAATCTTGAGGAGAAGTGTTCAACGTCAGGCTGGATTTGCATTCTAGAAACAGCCACTGCAGATGTTCGCAAGTCCCCGCTTCTCGCGTAGCGTGCCAGGATGCATCCACGCTCTGTGATGTGGAGTAGTTTGTGGAGTGTCTGTTATTTTATCTGGACTTTCAGTGCTTACGAGTGATGATGGAGAAAGAATTATGGGATAAAATTAGATAATTGCTTGCTTGCATTGGAAAATAAAAGTAACCTAATTATGAAATACTTACACGTTCTGCTTTTGACTCTCAAAAAACCCTACTCTCTCTCTACCATGCTTAGTGATGGCTCACCATGCCCCGCGCTGTCTGTCCTACCAGAGCTTTTGTTAGTAATTCTTCAGCGCTTGCTCAGGGACGTGCTGGCCGCTGCTCTGGGTGTATCTGCTTCTCTGCTCAGGGCTGTGGTTAAGTCCTAAATGACCTTTTGACTTCAGACTGGGTTGCTTGAAATTCAGTGGGGTAATTTTCCACTCCTGAAGGTGTAGAAGACCTTTGACTCTCTAAATTGAGTTTGCTTTTCTGGGGCCACAAGCAAAAGGTGGCAGAGACAAGGAGCAGGTCAAATGCAGGCCAGGTAGTTGGTTGGGGTTTTTTTAGTTATTTTGAAGCAAGCTGAAGATAATTTTAGCAGTGCTGCACCACCGTAAATCCCAGGGATTTCCCTGGGAAGGTTAATTAAAGCAATGTGCTTTGAACGCAGCTAATTAAGTAGCTGCCTTTTGAACTTGCAAGGGTGGGCCTGGCTACCCCCTGAACATCCACGTGGCCTTTTTCTCCTTCATACCTTCCCCTGCTCTCCTACCACAAATTATTTTTCCCCCTGATCTCTTTGTGTACCCAGTTTGGACCCCAGCTTCATGGGGAGATGTGCTGGTCCAGCTAGGGGGTGGCGTTTTGAGAGGCGGAGAGCTGAAACACGTGAGTTGGGAGGGGCAGGATCGCCCCAAGCCAACCAAGAAAATACGAAAAACTGCAGCATACGGTGTGCTTAAGTCCTTTAAAGATGATAATTTAGTACATTTTAGCCATGCAGCCATAACTTCTGTCAAATTCTGCATGTTTGTTACTTTTTTTTGTGCAGGTTGTAACATACATTAACACTTAGATTTGCAAGTGAACCAAGCAGGGGAAAAATTGTCCCATATGTTAAATCAAAACAAATTCTAGTAATGGAGAAAAAAGCAAGAATAATGTGAGAAAAGACACTGTCCGTGTAATTTGGCAATAGTGATTTGCAGGATTTTGTCCCTTGTGCCATCCTGTGGCTGGTATAAGCTGTTAAATTCCTACCAAAAGAGCTTTCTCTCTACACCTCAATTTGCAGTTTGGTTTTTTGGAGCATTTGCTAGAGTAAATGTGTAGCTTTTTTTCTCAATGCCTGAATTTTTTTCAGTGCTTCTCATTCCAATCAATGGCAGTGTACCGCCTGCACAGTCAGGCCTGGGCTTGGCTGGCATAGTTTGTCTCGCACTTTCATTGGTCCCTCAAATTACTCTTTGCCTGTTCTTCTTACGTGAAATCAGTATATGTAGTTGTTCTATTTTATTTAAATAAGGTTTTTACTACATCATAAATCAGCTTTTTTGAAATGCTGCTGTTTGTTGCATTGTTTAACATAAGAATGTACGTACAGGTCTGATATTACTTTTTTGAGAAGCTAGCCAATTTACTCTGACATGGCTGAGCTGATATTGGTATATTAATGTGACTTGTGTTGTTGCTTATTATTTAAAATTTATAGTAAAGTGATTCAGAGATCCCAAGATGAACTTAGGGGAATTGTACAGGGTGTGGTGCCTAATATAAATAAAGATACAATTTGTCCTGAAGACTTTGCGATCGAAGGCCTGGCACAATTTCATCTTTTCTTCAAGTCTCCAATTACAAATGTCCCCACCGAGACTGACTCTTGGCCGCATTTGCCATTCCTGGCTTACGAGTTGCGGAGGGCCTTGGGCTGTGGGTCTGTATGGGCAGCGCGTGGCGGGGGTCTTCAACGGGGTCTACACTGAGCTCTCGCTGGTGGTAAAGGTCAGGATTTGATGTGAAGAGGAGGAACTCCAGGGGTTTGGGCTATAAAAAGGTTTGGCTGCGTGCTGCTGCACACGAGATGGGTTGTCCATGTAACCATTCGTAAAATCCAGCAGTTGCCTCGTGTCGATCATGGGGGTTGCCCACCGTCACAGCCTCCGACCCTCCAGCAAAACCCAGGAGGCAGCTGCTTTGGCCGTGACATTTCCAAGGATAATCAAACTGCCATAAATCAAGAAGGCTTTTATGTGCCCTTGGATCAATAAGAGTTTGCCCTGCTATCTAATGTCGCACATTGTCCCAGTGACCGAGGAGGGCTCTTGCAGATTGCGGGGAGAAAGCCCTTGTTATTTCAAACAGTGCTTTCCAGGTTGGTGTAAACCACTGGGATTTAAAAAAAATAATAATTATTTATGTAGCAAACTTGGTGGTTCTACTTCATAACTCTGTGTAGATCTGCATAAAGAGTGAATTTTTCCCCCCTGCATCTGTGCAGTTCAGAGGCAGCCCAAGAAAACAGTCACCAGAGGAAGCTGGAGTTGCAAAAGGTGAAAGTTTTGTCTGCAATCAGCTTTTCCAGTTACGTGTTTTTTATCACAGATAATTTCTTAGTTTAAATTGTAGGGGAACCTAGTTTTCATCTTTTTCAAAGCACTTAAGGAGATTTTTCAGCCATTGCTTCTCTATGCGTGGGGGTTATGTGTTTGCGTACTTTCACAGCTTAATGAGGATAAGTACTAACAGAACGTAATCTTTTAATTTAGCTCTCTGTTGTCTACTGACTCGTGAAATATTTTTAGGTAACTTAGCCACAAGTGATTATGTAGATAAGCAGAGATAAGTCTTTTATTAAAAAAAAAAAAAAAAAAAGCAGCAAAGCTTTTAATTGTCTTAAAGTTTAAATACTTTGGAAAATACTAACTACTTTTTCATTACCAGATATCTCTTCTCTTGGAAAGTAGATGCATGCAAAATACTGTCCGCTTTTTCTTCTTCGTTTGTTTTTCTTCTTTTTGTTTTTCCCCTCTTCCTCTGACTTGTAACCTGTCATTTTGTAGCATGAATACGAGCAGGGTCATGAGAACCAAAAGTTGAAGCTGCTTGGGTACTGCAGCATTTGGATTTTATCTCAATCCTTAAAACTAAAAGCCAGAAGCAGTTATTCTTATTGAAAACTGATATTTATGTCTTCATTTCTCATTCTATAGTAACACTGAAATACTAATGGAGTTAGAGCTCCCTGACATTATTTTGAGGGGTTCCCTGACTTAACCAGAGTCAAACGCAAATAATCTGACTTTTGCTCTGTGGCCATAGTTTACTTGTATCCCTTATTGATACTAATCCTGTAGGGTATCAGTTAGTGTCAGGAATGGATAAATACAGGACAGAAATTCCCAGTAAGTGCTGAGATCACTGATGGATTCCTTGAAATACGTAAATACTTGCTAGTAATACTTATTGCCTTCGTTCCGGGCATCCAAATGAGTTTGATGTGGGTGGGTAAATGCTGCCATCTGTAAAACAGGGGTGATAAAACAGGGTCAGTGGGAGCCAAAGTCTCTGCCCATCTGGGAGAGCCCATCAGGGCTGTGCAGAGCCGTGAGCTCTCAATATACTTCTTGGAAGTGGCTAAATTTGGATGTGTAGTTTATTCTTTACAATGTCTAAGCTTCGAGGCTGCATTGGGAAAGAGCCGGTGCTTTTATCTTCACTTGGATTTGCTGAAAGAATCCATTTCCAAAGGAGACTTGGTTCAATTCTTGCAGGTTGAGAAATCCTGCTGCCTGGGAGCCGGCTGAGGGTGGTGATGAGCAAACGCTGTGCCCGAGCAGCGGAGCTGCTGCCGGCGCTGGGCTGGCTCCTCTGCCAGAGCTCTTCTGCATTCACATCCTTCTCCTTTGCCAAAGCCCTAAATGCCGTAAGGGGATAGAGCTTCAGAAAGCTTCCAACTTGAAAATCCGCAGCAGTTTGTGCTGCTCTGGTCCTTAGCAAATAGTCTGGAGCAGTGGAGCTGGGAGGAGGTTTTTGGTGAGCAGCAGGTGAATTTCTGCCCTGGAGCAAAGTGGGCTTCAGCAGAAAAATGTTACACAGGGGAAGTCACTTCTTTTCTGTTGTTCTTTCTCAGAGCATCTGTGCTTTGTGTGAGAAAGCTTTCTGCATATGCCATAGGGAGAGGTTTTCCTTTCTCTGGCAGCTCCTGTACATCTCCTTAGGTTTCTGCTACAGTGAGGACACTCTTCCCAGACAGCCGTCTTGCCTTTGGGTAGAAGCAGGGTATTTAAGCTTGGTCTTCAGCTCTTTTTGAGTAATTTTATATCCTGTGCATGAAATTTTAATTTAATGCTACTACAGAAAGCCAGCTTAAACCAGGAGAACCTACATTCTCCTCATAGAGCTCATTTTTACTGTGCTTTTTCCTGAACTTCAGTATAACATGGAAGGTGAAAGAAAGAGGAAAAGTGAGTGCGAGGTAGACTTGAAAAGTATGTCAGTCCTATTGAGTACAGAAACTATTTACAGATTAAAAAATAATTTGTTAGCTGTTTAGCATTTTTACTCAATTTAAGGAGGTGGTTTTTAAAATTACCTTAGAAATAGTCCCTGTCCGTGGATTCCACATCATTACATAGGACTGGTCACCCCGCGTACCCAAAGAGAGGTGACAACTATCAGCACAGCAAAGTGCAGTGTAATGTTCTTTCAAAATATATACACGCACTTACATATGTGAATAAAAACTTACGTATGAGCAAAATGTAGCTCAACTTTAAAACTGTTTCTGGCAAGTTGCAGTGAACCGGATAGTTATAAAAATAACAAATAAATAAAGGAGGAAGTGTAACTACTGAAGAGAAAAATTTCTTTTAAAGGAACAAGGTTAGGGAAAGGGAGAAAAAAAACCCAGCCTTTTATCTGTGGGTAACTGACCTCCTTCTCTTAAAGATGGGTTTTTGTGACACAGAAAAGAAGTGTCTCTTTAAAGTTACAAATTAATAGTTCTTACTTGCTTGTATCATAGTGCTATAGATAACTGCTTGGCTATAGATAACTTGCTGTGGCAAACTGTGTCCAGCAGTAAAAGAGGATTTATAGTGAATAATTAACATTTCAGTGCTTTCTCATGTTTCTTGTGGTGCACTCACCCCCTTCCTGATGCGACGCAGGAATACCCACTTGCATCATTTCACCAACAAACTCTGCATTCCTCCTCTGTTACTTCTTTGTAACCAATTTGCTTGTGTGACTGGGTTTGTTCTGACCTGAATGTTTTGTGTTAAGGACAGTACGATCTCGAAATGTTCCTATTGTCTGCACAACCTTAGCAATTTGCTAGTAACACAAGAAAACATCATTTTAGGAAGTGAAGCAAGGAAGCCCCAATGCTGCTACCTGCTCAATACAGTGATGGAAAAGAGCCCAGGTACAGCCTTTCCGCAGCACAGGAGGATCAATGCTAGGCAAAACGGACCTTGGATCTGAACTCTAGACGTCGTCCTTTTTGAGACTGGTTTTGTCTTTCATCATCCTGTCACCCAGAAAAGGGTAACTGGGTAACTCACTCATCGAGTTACTCTCTATCTTTAAAAACTGTCACACAGCAGTGAAGGAATACCCAAAAGTGCATGAATAAAGTGGTTTGGCTCTACAGACTTAAGCATATCCATTCGTTAATGAGACTTAACACATGCAAATATCATTTGTGGCCATGTGGTAGAGCATATTGGAAACATCAGACCATCATTCTTGGCTTGCGGGTTTTTTTTTAATCTCTTGTGCAGCAAAATGTTGGCAGGCTGGCCTGCAAATGTGGAGGTACCCACTGCACCTGCTACAGGCTGGGTGTGTTACATGGAGCCTTCCTTACTAGGGAAAAAATGTCACCTCTTTAGTTAAAGGTACAGGTATCGCCCTCATTTTCTGGGTGGCTGTCAGTAACCCGCTACGTTATCTCACTTTTTTCACAGTGATGAGTTCAGTTGGCTCAGTTCCAGTTTAGACTTAGCAAAGTGCGAGTGGCACATCTTGAATATTTATGTTGCCTTTAACATTGCTCCATTTAATTGGGCAAAAGTGGTGCTTTACATTTATCACAGAAACAAGGTTCAAATATACTCAAGCTCTTAATTCTTAGGAAAAATATATTCTGCCGCCAGTGGTGTCTGAAAGGGGATGATGATGATTTTATTAGCTTAGTCTGTTTAAAAGCAGGAGGACTTAAATGAAACATGCAAGGCTGGATTAGAATATTTGATTTGTAACCAGTTTGGGCTGTAGCATGACAAACTGTGGCTGCATTGCTACTAGAAGAAGTGATATTAGGCAGCCTTGTATCATCGCTGTCTTTGTTTCAGAACAAACATTTGTGTGGGTGTGCAGTTAACTGGGTGAACTGATACAGCCGAAAATAAATCCATTTGTTTTAAAAAGCAAAGTTAAAAAAAAAAAGCCAACTCAAAAAACCCAAGTAAAACAACCCCCTAAAAAACCCTAATAACCCGTTCCACCATATGACCTTCCAAACATCTGCTGGTAGGAATCTGAAGGGGTGACACAGAGAGAAAGATTGAAGGCTGGGAAGGATGGGAGAAGGTGTGGCTACTTTTTTTTTTTTTAAGCAAATGCTGACTTATGTCAGTTTAAAGGTGTAGTTTGACTTGGGTGCTAGTGTATAGAATCATTCTATATTAGCAAAATCAGTTAATATGATTTTGAACAAATGCTACCCTATCTAGTGTAGCAGAAGCATTTTCAGTTCGACAAATTGCATTTCAAAATGCTAACGTCTGAACATACATCTTACTCATCTTACTAGTGTGTAAGCTGAGATTGGTAAATAAAACCCAAACCTGCTGTGACATTAAAAAAAAAAAACAACCCACAAACAGAAAATCTATGAATGCATTATCAGATATTTATGGTATTTGGTGTTCTGATGAGAATTAAAAAAATTAATTTAATTTTGAGGTGTTTATCCAAATTATTTTTTGCCTAGGACAGATGCAATTATTCAATTATATATCATTACTAAAATTTACGGGAGAGCAAAAGGACAGTTGACTTTATAATGCCAGAAGATTGTGATGGTGACCCTCTTCTCTGTCCATATTCTCCTCTATATTTTCCTGTGCCTCTTAACCATTCCTTCATATTCCTTAAGAATATTTCTTTCTGCCAGCTTACTTTATGTAGCGGACAGTGTTGGCTAAGGCCAAGGCTTTGATGCAGACTGGAACCTGCCTGTTCCGTGGGGAGGCTGGAACTGAGATCAAGAGACACCCAGCGTGCTTCCAACAAGTCTCCTGGCAGACGAGATAGTGGAGGTGGGGAAGAAAGAGCAGACTGTTCCTTAAAAACAAGCAGGCGAGGAATAGCAAGAGCTGAATAACACAGCGTGCTCCTTAAAAAAGAAATGCTCAGATGCGGTGTAGTCTAGCTCGAGCGCTCAGACCTGAAATCGGTCGTGCCTGCTAAGGATGCGGCGCGCACGCTGCTGCTGGGTTGCGGCGCCGGAAACTCTCAAGCAGATGGATTGTACTGCATAGGGAAAATGGGAATGTCTGAAACCAGCCATAAAAAAATCAGCATAAAAGGTAGGCTGACGACTCGTTGCTAGGTGATTCAATGATTTAATCGTTTTTCTGTTGCTCTGTCTTTCTCTCGTGGTGTTTATTTTTATATACACATTCTGTACATTATGAAAGATTCAAATCCATAAAATCAGTGCTTTCTGGGGTGTTTTTGGCAAGATAAATTTTCCTTGCATTTGGTCTCTTGCTTTTTTTTTCCCCCCTCATTACTCCTTGTTTCTCTGACCTCATTATTATTTTTGAGATGCTTTCGTGATTTGACACTGAAAACAGTTATTCCAACAAAAGCAGCACAGCATGTTACTCAGACTTTACAGAGTATCAGATGGGGATGCTCAGGATTTAATGTTTTATTTTAAAATCAACTGTTCCAAGTTCCTGGACTAAATGTGAAGCTTTTGTTAAATAAAACTTACTTTTGAATAGAGAGATGCGCAGCCTCCTGACAGAGGTGGAATGTTCTACTTTCTCTCTGTAGCCCAGTTATGGGTATAAGATACAGAAGAGAATATGGAGGCCAAACCCTGAGCTATATAAGGCATCAAAGCACCGGAGGACACGACCTGCTTTCTTTTGTAGCACTATCAGAGTTCAGTTCAGCATGAACCAGGAGGGCATTACTGGACAGTTAGATTAACAAGTTACCCTGTAGCAAGAGCTTTTGAGCCTCTTTCACAGCTCCCTGAAAGTATTTTCAGCAGAGGTGGGGGTTCTGTGTGAGAAAAACACCTGCTGACTTGGTCTTCTTAAGTTTCTTTTGCCCCTCATTGAAGTAGTTGAACAGTAGGTGGGAGAACTGTATACTTCTGTATACTTTAAATCTCTTTTTTTGGAATGACATCATATGCATGCTAGGCCTGGGTTAAAATTTGTGTCTCAGCTGAGTAGGAGTGATGGCTCTCACCAGGACAAAATCAGATCCTGGTGTAGTTTTGATTTCTCTGTGTATATTTGTGCTTTCTGAGCAGTGTAGGTGTAGGGCCTTGTTGTTATAGGGGCATATGGTCTCTCATTTCTACCTGTGCCTCAGTCTCTCGGGTGGTAGAGCACGCAGAAGAAACATTAGCTAGGAGCGCTCAGGAAAATGGTAGCTCACTTTCTGTAATTCATGAACGTCATCGGAAGAGGTGGAAGCCAAAAGTAGCCTTGCAGCAGAGCTGATTTTTCTTCTAGGCAAAAGAATCTCACCCCAAAAAAAAGGGGGAGGAGGGAAAGAGAATCCTCTGTCACAATTCATAGATTTAGAGATCTGGGATTTCTGCAAATAGTTTTATGTCATTGCCAGTCCTGTGCTGAGAAGAGGCTATGGATTTTTAGATCGCCAAAAGCTGAGCACATTTTTAACAAATGTCCACTTTAAAAAAAAAAAAAAATCGGTTCAAGATGCAAATAAATAATAAAAGAATGGCTTATTTGTTTGAAAATTTTCCAGCTAAACAGTAGGGGTTATATGAGAGTCAGCCTGGGCCCAACAGAGCAGGCATTGAACCAGACCTAATAAGAACTGGACCCAATACTCATATTATGTTCAGTAACGGAAGGGGTTTTTGTAGTACAAGGACTTTAATGTTGTAATCTTAATGGCTAGAGGTAGTAAACCAGTCTGAAAGGAAAGTGGGAAAAATTAAGTCCAAAGCAATTAGAAAAATCTCTTTTGTGGATTTTAGGTATTGCCAGCCACATTTGTGTCTTTTTACAGATGAATGGGCTTTTCTGTCACTGTAAGAATGAATTGTAAAGTAACGGACTTGAACTAATTATGCCCTGCAAACCTCCAATAATAACAATAGAAGTTTTTTGAAGTTCAGACATGCGTGTAGTTAGTCCAACAGAGTGGATCAGCAGTAGAGCAAGTTTGCCACTTGGGGTTAGCAGGATTCAGGAACATTTTAGGAAAAACAGTTGGTTAAGAGAACTCCTGGGAAGAAGTGACTGAAGAGCAGGAGTCACAGCTGGTCACTGATCCAAGCCAGGTTCTCACCATCTGCATTTCTAGACTGTTTTCAGTTTCCAGGAGATGCTGGAAGGTGTCTGTTCTGGCTCAGAAGAAGGTGTTTACCCTGGTGCAGAGCAGTGTAGGCTGAGAGGTCTTGTCTTAAGCTCTTCATACCTTGTGGCATTTGGAGAGCGAGCTCATGGCCTTGTATCTTCGCATGATGCTTTTTTCTTTCACTTAAACCCCACCATTTCTGGGGAGAGGGGAGATGAGACATAATATGTGGTTACATTTATAAGGGTATATCTTCTAAGCTGAACAGAGGGAAGCCAAGCTGTGATCATATCCCTAAATGCTGTCCCAAGAGGTTTATTCTTCTGCTTCAGTGCTTTTCAGCTGGAAAAGACAAAAGTTCATCCTTTAGAAAAGCTTAAGCTCCTTTTGTACTTGTACTAGATTTTTCTCAAATCCGTACCTCCATGAAGCAAATCCCTTTCCTTCTCCCCAGCATCCCTAGTTGATCACACAGAGCAGGCTCCCTGGTGGTCAGTCGGCACCCAAGCAGCAAATGTAAAACTCTCACCAGTGTGGTTCCAGAGCCTCTGTGATGAAGCCATCAGAGTTCATGGAGCTCATCTCCAGCATGGAAATGATATGTCCCAGAATGTGCTGCGTTTATCCAGCATGCTAGGAACAGCCTGGAAGCTCTCTGCGTGCAGCTGGATAATGTTGCACCACAGATCATGTTTTCCCTCTGAAAAAATAAAATAAAAAAGGCAAAAAAAAACCCCCAGAAACAGTTGCAACCTGTAATGATTGTTTATTAGAAGGGCTTTAGTTGTATTTCATCTTAATCCAAATTTTTCTCATAATCTGTAATATACAAGAAAGTTGTAGACGTGTTTTTCTTGTACATTACCTGCTAATGCTTTCCCTGCTCAGTAGAAGGTATCCATCTGGTTTTGTGTCTGGGGTTTCTTATGTGTAGCAGGGCTGCAGTGCCCCAGCATTTCATCCTCGCGCTCTCCCTCGCAGCATGCCAGCAAAGCCAGTTGGGCGTCAGTGTGGGAAACTGGCTACAAACCAATTTGTCTCCTCCTGCCAGCCTAGTTCGTGGCGTGGCTGCACAGCACAAGGACCAGAGGCTTGTCACAGGCAGGAGGAGGCCTTGGTTTGCTGAAAACTGCTTTTAACATGGATCTCCCTGAATGTTTCATCTGGAAAATGTGCAAGGTTATAGTTGGAGGAGTGCAGACATTCCACATCAGGTCACTGTTCCCAGAATACCCCACTGACCCAAATGAGAGATGGGTGAACTGGGCCGTGGAGTGAAGGACACTTTAAACGACCGACGCCATAACGTCAAACCACGACGTTTAATACTGCTCGACAACTCTCATTCCTTCCTGTTTGGCTTTTTTGTCTCTGAAGCTGTGAATTATTTACATACCAAATACATTTGCATGCAAATACGTCTATATTAAATATATTATGGAATGTAGATATTTGCATGTTGAAATGCATTTTCATTATACACTATCTCTTCCTATAAATCTCACTACTCTTTGTACCTCAAACCTGAGAAAATGTCCCTCTTCAGTAGCCGTTTGAGGAATGGTGTTCCCAAGTGTGCTTTCGAGACTGATTCTTCATATGAAAATTGAGGTGTCTGCTTTTTTCCTTTTGATCCAGTTCTGTTTGTGTTTACAAATGCTTATCACATTTTTTCAATGAGGCTTTAAGTGTAGCTTTCTACCAAGACATGAAAGGTTTTTTGGTTGGTTTTCTCCTAGTGGAATGAGCTTCAGTGGGAATCTTTGCATACGATTGCACGCAAAAGGAGAAAAGCTAAAACTCGGTGGTTTGCTGTGGATGCAATCCTGTGCAACCCAACGTAGGGCTTTTCTGCACTTCCCTTGGTGTCTCTCGAGTGTCTCCTGACCATCAGCTGGCATCCTGTGGAGATGCCCCGGCAGTTTTTCAGCAGCCCAGTGTCTTGTCTTTAAACTGGGCTTATGAGGTGCTTCAGGAATGCTCTAATTGAGGAATGTCTACGTACGAGTTGGGAGATGAGCTCTGAGCGGGTGTTGAACAGAAACACCTGTCTCCTCCGCATGTTTGGTTGCACTTGTGAGGAAGGAGAGCTATATAGAAACCTTGGAGGGGAGCGATGAGTGCGATGTAAAATGACACAGGAAAGTTTGCCTTAAAATACTCTATATTCATTTCCAATGTCATTATTTTTAGTTGTATGCTGTTGGGTTTTTTCATTTGAGCTTGAATAGAGATGGTTATGCAGTATCAGAGAACTCATTAATGGTTTTTAAACACTTTTCTAGCATTTTTCCTTAGTTGTCTGGTTATGATAATCATTCACTTCTTTCATTTTAGATGTTTTTCTGCAGAGACAAAAAAAATAATGCTATTTATGTCCAGATTTGGAGGTGATGTTCAATGCTCTGCTTTTAACGGTTAATCATTCTTTGCTCTTTTTGCTCTGTTTCAGGTGAAGCCTACCACCTGCAGTGTTGAAGCATGAGTACTGATGCCAGTCAGGTGGTGATCACTACTCCTCCCTCAGCCACGATGCCTCACAAGGAGCGGTACTTTGATCGCATCAATGAGAACGACCCAGAGTATATTCGGGAGAGAAACATGTCTCCTGACCTGAGACAGGACTTCAATATGATGGAGCAACGGAAGAGAGTCACTCAGATACTGCAGAGCCCTGTGAGTAGGATTAAGGGGGGGATGAGAATGAAAGAGTGTTATTTTCCAAGATTCCCGATTAACATTTTGAGACTTAAAAAAGAAACCTACGTCACGACTAGCTAGAATAACTCTGGACCTTCTTCTAAGAAGAATCACTAAAGAGATTATCCAGCATTTTGTTTGCATAGCGTTTTGTCTGTGAACAAGCAGCCTTTATTGTGTTGTTTCTTCTCCTGATGCTTTTATATTCTTATGCTTCATTGCAGTATTACAAAAAGATCTGTCTGGCTGCAGGGTACTTAATTAAAACTTAGGGGCAGGGAAGAGTGAAGGAGTCACTGGTCAAATAGGAACAAATTAGGGCATTACATGGTGTTCTGCTTTCTGGGTTTGAATATTAACCTATCGTTTGCATCAGGAATGCTTTAATTAACGTTTTTAATTGGGTTAAGTTTGTTTAAAAACTAGACTAAGTGTTCTTTTCATGTCCATGGCGAGGATCATACCTGTACTTGGCCATATTCAAAACCCACCTGGATGCAGATGATCTCTAGAGGTCCCTTCCAACTCCAGCGATTCTGTGATATTAGCACCCATTCACTGGTTGTGTCAGTTCAGTATGTGTGTAGGGTACCTATAGAACTTAAGTCTATTGAACCCCTCTCATATTAATTTTAATTTATATTTTAATACATGCATTGTTTGCATTTAACTTGATGAATATGTTGGAAAGTAATACTGTTGCCTTAAGTATTTTGAGGCCGTAGGGAGTAAGGACTGTGTGAGGGTGTAAGCCTTTGGGGGTGTTGGGGAGTAATGTGAGTAATGAGGATAATGGGACTGCAAAGGGGTTAAGCAGCTTTACAGATCCTTCTCTCTTCAGTTCCTCTCTAAGTTGGGGTGCTTCTTCTGTAATTTTTTTGAAGCTTTTCCATATGTAATGAGATTGCAGACAGCTGTTAGTAATCACCCTATTCTAGTCATCCATGAATAACAGGATTGTTTGCTAAAGTGTTGTCGTGGAGTGCCTCTTGGATCTCTGTGTTGCTCTGAGCATAATGTGAACCTGTTGACTAAGGAATTTATTACTTTCAAGTCCATTTGTGTAGGCTTAGTTTTGCAGCCAAGCTCTTTTGTAAAGAAAATACTCTAAGGAGGTATTGCATAATGCTTTCATCATGATAATTTTATGTTAAACACTTGATTGTAAAATGTGATCAGAGTCTGCTCTTGCCTCTTAAAATATTCACATTATGAGTAGCCAGGGCTCACAGCAAAGACTAGATATTTATCCTAACAGATAAAAACAAGTCGCAGAGATCTCGTTTGGGTTTCTTTGCGTGTTATTTTTTTGTCCTTTCGATGGCAGTGTTGAATCTGATGTGTATGGCTATTTCCTTAACATTTTGGGGGACCTTTTGCCAAGTCTGCCAAACGTAGTAAACATCCCTTTGCCACAGCCTCTGTTGGGTGCGGGTTTTTTTAATAGATGCAGTGTCAGCATGTAGATTTTAGGAAGAGGGATGAAGAGGGGCAACCCCTGAGTCTAGGTAACTTTTAACAGAAGTTTGGAGGACAAAGAGCTGCTGGTCTGCTGTTTGTGTTCTGCTGCAAGAGAACCTGAGCCCAGCACTTTTGGGGAAGTGTCTGTTTGGAGCTGCCAGTAAGTTACAAGTTTCTGGTGTGTAAGGGAGTGGTTGTCCAAATAAGCCAGGGGCTGGCTGCCTGCTCAGCTCTTGGCATCTGCCAGGGAGAAAGGGGAACCTGGGAGCTGAGTGTGTGAAGAGGAGGTGTCTGAGCTACCAGTTCACCTCAACTATCTCCTGTTATCGTCTCTTCTCTTGATATAGAGAGTTTAGAGGAATCCTGCTATGATTTCCCAAGTGAGATGACACTGCATTAAAAATACTGTTATTTGTATCTGAATGTCCATCAAGCAAATTTCGTAACTGATCTGGGGACAGAAACTGCATTATTTCTTCCAAGTTCCCGCTGTGATGTGCCATAGTGTTCTTGAGAGTCAAGACTGAAAAGTATTGCCTTGTCTCCTCCTGAATATAATATTTGTCACAGAAGGGCTGAAAAGCTTTTTTCCTGTTACTAGTCTGTGTAACACAGGTTCAGAATTGAATTCATGATTACTTTGAGTAATAATTTTGTTCTGTAGCTGCAAAATTATATTGCATTAGAAGTTTGCATAGAGCTTTATTGCTTCTCTGGTTTATTCCAGTCGACAAGGAGGAAATAGTTTGAAGGTGTTTGTAAGAACAGGAAGAAAGGTTACCAGACACATATTAAAGAAGAGCTTGCTCACCGGTAAATCTTCACCCAGTCTCAGACAGATGCATTCATATCTTCACCCAGTCTTGATATATGCAGTCAGATCAAAGAAATAGTCATTGTCTCATCCTCTGGAAAGTATTGGTGAATATGAGGTGTAGGTAGCAGGGATAATGCCTTTCTTAAAAATACACAAGCGTGTATGGACTTGAGCTGAGCTTGTCTGAACATGTACATTTTCCAAGCAGAGTTATGGTGTAAACATAAAGGGTTAATCACTGTCATACACTAGAAAGCTTAGGTGCTGATTTAATCTGTTTTATTAACACGCTTTTTTCTTTCTTTCGGGTAGGAAAATCTAAATCCTTTAGCGAGAAAATAAATTAGAGGATGTATTTCAGGAACCACGGTGTGTTTTGTGCAGTGCGTGGTGTTGTAAGGGCTACAGCCCTGACCAGACAGCGTCAGACATCAAACTGCTGCATCTCTCTGATGTGCTGCTTCATGCACATATTGATGTGCAATCTGACTGCTCCTCTCTGATGTGCAATTCCCTTTTCCTAAATTAAATAATTCAAAAGCTACTGAGGAGCTATTCCCATTACCTCTGCTAATGTCTTTAGAGCCTGTTCATAATAAGTCTTAAACAAATTATATGAGTTTTATGACCGCTGCCCACGAAGAATATTCTGACATTATCAGATGAATTCTCAGCCATGTTTGCTTAGTACTGCATGTAACCTGGGAGCATTTGATGGCCTGGAGAATCTGATAGGACCCATGTTTGTTGTTCTGTGTCTGTTAGAAGGGTGGAAAGAAATCAAGATCAGTGGATCTGAGCAGCGTAGTAGCATCAAGTAGCACTGTTGTTGAATCTTTAAGATAAGAGTAATTTAAATTTATTTCAGTAATGTCTGCAAGTTCAGAAGGTTCAGGCACTGCGTTGTTATTTTTGAAAGTACTACATTTATTGCAGCGGACTAATTTTATTGCTTTTCGTCAGGTCTGAAATACCTGACCTACAGTATATCCAAAATTGGAAAAGATGATTTTGTTGTTTTGGGGTTGTTGTTTTTTTTGTTGTTGTTTTTAAAATTTCCAGCTTAAGTCTGAAATTAAAAACAAAGAGTAAATATTTGCTGTATCATCAAAACCCTTATTTCAGTTATGGTATACATATCCTCATTTCGTTCTGGCATTTCTCTGGTGCCCTCACCATGGCAACCAGAAGCTTCAAATACACTTAGAGGGGAAGGAAAAAAAAAAACCAAACCAAAACCCATGTTTGCGCAGTTGTGGCATGTGAAGACTGACCAGTCAGTTCAGCATTGAGGAGACAGTGAAACAGTTCCTGACCAGCAGGAAAGCTGGCTACAGGCTGTAGGGGACAGGACTCTGTGTGTAACCTGACAGGACATTAGGATCACTGCTTCAGCGGCATTAAAGAGTTCTTACACCTGCTTCTTTATCGCTGTGTTGGAAGAAAAGCTATAGGTGGGAGTGAAAATCAGAGAGAAGGCATTTGTATACATAAGACATACTGTTATATGAGATATATTTAATTGTTTTTACTGATGTAAAAAAAGAGTGGACTAGTCAAATTTGTGCATAAAGTGATGAGTTGAGCAACTGAAATATATAAACACAAAAATGCACAGTTACCGGAGTTTAAATGCCCGATTTGTGTTTTGAATTTACCAGCCAAAGATTTGTGTGCCTTGTCGAGGCCCATTGAATGTGCACTTGCTCTTTTTTTTGTATGAAATGCAGTTATTTGGAGCTCGTTTGGCTTTAAGTTGAGCAATTTGGGACGATTCTGGCTTGACGCTGGCATCACATGAGGGCCCTGGTTCAGACCTAACCATCCAAATTGCTAAATGAAGATTTTTTTTATTATTGTTATTTTTCATACTGAAGTTAAAAATATACTTCTCTCCTGTGCCTCTCTTCCTTCCTACCTTATACATACACGCATGCCCCTGCCTCCCACAGCAGCTGGTCTTGCCCAAAAACATGGGGAGAAGCAGTCCGGCACAGCAACTTGTGTGTTCAGAGCTCTGCCTTAGCGTGCAGCATGCAGGCAGGTTTTTCTCCTCAAAACCAAGCAAACCTACCCACACTGGAATTTTTTTTTTCTGGCTATGTTATTTTCAAAGCATCAGGACAGAGATGAAGGATGGTTTGATTTATTTTTTCTCCAGCTTTTGCAATTGTCTAGCTTACTTTCTTTTGCATCAAGTTAACTACGGTATTTTTGCAACATTGCTCCCTTTTTGGGGTGGTTTCTTTTCTTAAAATACCAAAGTCTTTTCAGTCCCTCGCGTGTTTCAGCTTCTGCTGCTCTTTCCCTACAAATTCAAATGTATTTCAGATCCTTCAGGAGCGTTACCCTTTGACTGGGAAGGGCTCACAGCCTTGTACATCCCCCGGTGACCTCTTCCCTGGGCAGGGCTCTCGCGTTTCATCTCCCTTCTCTGGCTTCTCTGACATCTTCCTGACTCCCTGCTGGGGTGTCATGGCCCTTCCCTCATCGCAATAGCTTATTTAATCGCGTGCTTTTGTCATACAACCTGTGCAGCATTTTGTTCACTGGAGAAGCCAAGATCAACTTGTCACATGATTTAAGACATGCTGCAAAATGTCGCTTAAGGATCCTCCCTGAAACTGCTGCTGAGCTTAGGGCAGGTCATGGGACCGGGCAAGTTCAGGATTTTAAGCGACAGGGAATTTGTGCTTGGGGTAATGCTGCCTTAAATCAAGGCCATCCACTACATCTGTATGAGAAACTAAGATATCCCATTGTCTGACTTCTGTTTCTGTTGGTGCATGGTCAATTCATACTCATGTCCTGCACCACAGGTACAATTGTGAGTTTTTCCCATGCTTCCTTACATTAAAAAATAGTCGACTTTCACTTATCGATTATTTCCACATTGCTTTTCCCCATTTAGTTTGAACTGTGGTTTTCACTAGATGCCAACAACTTCCAAATTGATTTTTTTTTTTTTTCCCCATTCATATCTCTAATCTTCTTGCTGTTTGCTAACTTCTTGGACTTGGGGTTTTGTTGTGTGCAGATCCTGTTGTACTCTTAGCACCATGTTCTTTAGATTATTCAAGTCATTAAGCAATCAGATCCATCCTCCTTTGCCTGATGACTTTCCTCTTGTCCTCACTAATTTAAATAATACTCTGTTCTCAATTATTTCCTTTGGTAAGTGATGAAATATAAAATGCATTGTAACAAAATCCACCATTTTTCTTTCATTCGCTAATCTTGGAAATTCTGTTCAATAAAGGCATCAAACTGGTGTGGTGAGAGTAGGAGGAGAGCTTTCCATTGTGGTACGAGTAACTAAATAACATTTAAAAGGACTTACTTAGCTGCATTCATTTTTAAGAGTTTGGTGGGGTGTTTTTTTGGCTGTTAGATAATCCTTTGGTTTAGTACACACTCTCAACAGTGCCTGGAAAATCCTGGCCGATGACTTTCCTCCCTGATTGCAGGACTATGTGCATCCAGAACACCCTGCAAGACCTCTTCCCATCATCTGTCCTGGTGTGTCACCACCACGTGCTCCCACCCTCCCTACTCCTGTGCTTACTGAAAAAACCCAGTAATTATTCTTGGAAATGTCTAGGACCCCTGCGACACTAAAATTCGATTTTTTTCTGGCATTTTAAATTTTGGCAGTTATATTCCATCTAGCAAGATGCGTGGCATGTCTTTACTCCATGAGAAAATACGAGGGAGGGACTCGGACTCCCCCTGTCATGGCAGCAGTTGTGTGAGCAGGAGGATTGCCGGCGCTGGGGCTTTGGGAGCTGCGTGTGCTGAGGACGGGCTTTGCAAAGGAGCTCAGTGCTTCAGGTTTTGGTGTAATCATAGGGTATCTCCAGGCTGCTTATCGCAGGCGTGAGCATACTCCTTCAGCTCGTGAAGGGAAGCTGGTGCGTACCAGGTTAGAAGAGCTAACCCGGAAAAACCGGCACAGGCTGAGCTCTGTCTGTACGGGACCAGCTTGATGTCGATCGAGTCGCTGAGTCCAGCCCAGATACCCACACACATCACTGCTAGTGAAGAGATTATTATAACTTTACCTAATTCCTCATATTTGTTACTGAGCCTATTGCTTTCTAGCTTAACACAGAACACCCCTTCCCTCCCCCTATTTTTTTTTTCATGGCATTAACAAACACTTTTTGTGACTCTTATCTTCTCACCGCCAGCCTTAACTCACTGGCGGTTTTTTTGCGGCCGACTCCACCCTGTAGGGCACCGGCTGTTTGTATCTAAACTCCGGTCTTGAACCAGCCTGTTACGAAGCCGTACGGGCTGTTTCACCGAAGGTCTTCCTCTCCGCGGGCAGCTGCGTTCACGGCACAGCAGTTAAAATTAATGTCTCTTCACGCTTGAGAACAAAGTACCAGTTAAGTTTTGAAACTTTTCTTCAGTGGTGGTGGCTTGGCTTAGAGACTCTGAGTGGGCACGTTTGTGTGTAGATAACTTGGATTCGGTCCTTTTCAGAAAGGGCTTTCAGATACAAAAACTCTGAGCAAAAATAGGCAAAAGTGAAAATGCATGAAGGGGTTTCTTGTATTATTCTGCAGCTTTTAGGCAAACAGCGGTGGTGATATAAAATGAAGGGACCTCACTTACCTTTTCTAGCTACTTTCCTGGAGACTGACCTATCGAACCGTTTGGACCTTACTGTAGTTCTGGTGGGAGCACATGTTTTCTCCTCTTAGAGGTTTACAACGGCATGGAGTATTTGTAGATGACCTGTATACCCTTGCTTTCTCTATTTATGGGGAATTTTTTTCTTATTATTTTATTTCTGCTTCTTTTGAGTGGATAAGAACCACGTGGAGAAATCAATGGTTAACGAAC
Organism: Trogon surrucura; assembly: GCA_020746105.1. Classification (NCBI taxonomy): domain Eukaryota; kingdom Metazoa; phylum Chordata; class Aves; order Trogoniformes; family Trogonidae; genus Trogon; species Trogon surrucura. The sequence goes on along the minus strand of CM036621.1, from coordinate 11,424,794 downwards.
AAGAAACAGCATAGAAAGATAGTCAAAATCTGCATATTTTGTAACATCCGTGGAGGACTGTCTACCCAGATGAAGAAATTAACACTAAAATTTTCTAGCAATGTTATTATTCTGTGCCATATATAGATGTGTATACATGTAAAATAGGTTATTCTAACAAGTTGGTTATTCCAGTTTTTCTGCTTGTGTTGACTGAAAAATATCAGTTGTCAACTGGTACACGCAAATGTTGCTTTGATTTTTAAAAGCCCCAGTTTACACTGTCAGCTCACACTTAGACTGTCCTTCTGAGAGAAAATGGCAGTGAATGAGTCAGAACTGAGGCTTGTAGCTTCACTCTTTGGTTTCAGAGAGCCCTTGCAGGTCTAGGTTGAATGGGTTTTGCATCTAAACTGCTTGAGTTTATGATGTGCATTTGCAAGATGATTGCAAATACTTCTGGAGAAGTAATTTTATGATATTAGAAAGACCTTGACCTAATCATGCCGCTAATGACTCCATCAAGAACAGCTGCATGCGTTCTGCAGGCTGCAGTCAGGCTGATGTGAAAGAGCTGGCTGGAGGCTTAGAAGCAGTTAGAAAGTTCAAAAACAGGGGAGTTCTAGAAAGTTTTAGGAACAGGCTGAGCTGCCCTGTATATTTTTCCTGATGAGTTGTGGGAAAAGTCATGCGTTGGTGCAAGGCAAGGGAGTGACTTTCAGAAGGCGGGTGAGTCGGGCGCTGAGCAGCTGGGCTGGCTCGGGGCTGCTGGGTCAGCAGGGGGCAGGCTGGGCTGGGCAGGGGATGCTTTGGATCACGGTGTCAATGCCAAACCGTGTTTTCCTCTGATGTCTTCAAGGCCTCACCTTGAGTCTTGTGTCCAGTTTTGGGCACCTCACTACAAGAAGGATGTTGGGGTGCTGGAGCGAGTGCAGAGGAGGGCAACAAAGCTGGTGAAGAGCCTAGAAAATAAATCTTATGAAGAGCGACTGAAGGAGCTGGGGCTGTTTAGTTTGAAGAAGAGGAGGCTGAGGGGAGACGTCATTGCTCTCTGCAACTGCCTGAAAGGACATTGTAGAGAGGTTGGTGCTGGTCTTTTCTCACAGGTAATTGGTAATAGAACCAGAGGGAATGGCCACAAACTGCAAACAGGGTGGATTTAGGCTGGATGTTAGGAACAAAATTTTCACAGAAAGAGTAGTCAGGCACTGGAATAGGCTGCCCAGGGAGGTGGTTGAGTCACCTTCCCTGGAGGTGTTTAAAGGTTGTTTAGATGTGGTGTTGAGGGATATGGTTTAGGTGTGGACTCTGTAGAGTAGTGTTAATGGTTGGACTCGATGATCCCAAGGGTTTTTTCCAACCTGGATGTTTCTGTGATTCTATCTTCTCCGTGAGGGTGACGGAGCGCTGGAACAGGCTGCCCAGGGAGGTTGTGGAGTCTCCTTCTCTGGAGACGTTCAAGACCTGCCTGGACACGTTCCTGTGTAGCATAATCTAGGCATTCCTGCTCTGGCAGGGGGATTGGACTTGATGATCTTTCGAGGTCCCTTCCAATCCCTAACATTCTGTGATTCTGTGTGATAAGTGAAGCTCGGCTCTCTGCAGTTTTGAAGAGAACAACCTTTGCTGGCCATAGTGGAAGGAGAGTTTGAAGGCTGCTGCCTGCCCAGGTCGCTGAGGTGCCTGGCTGCTGCCCAGGGAATACAAGCTCGACTTGGTCACTTGTGGACCGTTGCCCTGTGATGCCATAGGTATATGTTACAGTCTCATGAATTAAAGCTGCTTGGTGTCCAGGCTGCAGTTAGGTTTTTGGAATCAGATTACTGCTGCTGAATGGGTCAGATCCCCAAACTGGAGCCCCACGCAGTTGTGGTTTTACAGAAATCAGTGCTCTGCGGTGAAAGCTCCAATAAATATCATTCTTTTAATGCCTAATATTTAAAGTAAATTGTTGTCCAGAAGAAGGTGATGCCCTTCAGGAAGTATCAGAAATAGAGGGAGGTTGTGTTAGCACATGTGGGGTGGTTATCTAAGGTCATACATGTCCAAGTTTTTAAAGTCTGTAGCAGTGAACAGAAAGTATTGAAATATTCATAAATATACATGGAGGAGTGCATGTGACTCATGGGTGACACAGTGAAGGCTGCAATCTGCTAGAAAATCTTGTGCAGTGGTGTGTGAATAAACTGCATACTGTATGTCCTTCGTCCATATCCTCACCTCTGTTTTCAGTTCATCCCAAACCTCCATATTTGCTACTTGCCCTGGCTCTTAGCTATCTTTTGTTATTTCTGAAGTTGTTTTTAAGGAAAGGTGTTTGTTCTGTTTAACATCATTGTCGGTGCAACACTAAATTCTCATTTGTAGTAGCCTCAGCAAGTGTAGTAGCCTCAGCAAGTACTGCTGTTAACATCAGAGTGCAGAAGTAAACTCAGAAAAATTAAAAGAGCGTGATCAGAAAGCAGAATTAAAAATACAATAAGTAAACCAAATAACACTTCTGTCAAAAATTGCCCAAAATACATTACACTACTTTTTTTTCTGCTATAGAAGTAATATTACTCATACGGGTTTAAAAAAACAAGTCTGAATATGACTAATAAGAGCTTTCTGTGAATGTTTTTTGCAGATCCTTTTTATAGTCCTTGTTGAATTGAAGTGAGAGTGATTTAATGTAATACAGATAACTGGTTTTCTCTGTCTCCTCCCAAAAGCAAATACTTCCATGAATTTCATGAATTCTGTCTTCCACACAGCCCCTGGGAGGCTTACGAATGTGCGGTTTCCTTATATACATATTGTAAACAAGAGTGAAGGAACATTTCAGCCGTGCAGAGTGTGAAATGGCAGAACTTTCTTGCAAGGGGCCTCTTTCAGGAATATTTGAGAAGTAATTGAATATCTGGGAATGACAGAATTTGAAAATAAATGTTGGTATAGCTTGTTGATGAAATATATTGGCCGGTCGTTGTCTCTGCAATCTTAGCAGATCACTGTAACAGATGGAGCAAGTGCCGTAAAACCACAGCCTCGTCGTGAACCATTAGCAGAAAAGCGAGCTGGTACTGGGATGGCTGGGGCTTGAAAGTCTGTTTTATGTATTTTGCAGGATTTTAGTGGGGAGGAAAAAGCTTTCTGTAATGTGAGGGATATGATATGCAAAGAGCCAAGGAAGTACGTTTGTTACTTTAGAGTTTTTTTGCACTTTCAGTCAGGTTTGTAGAACACAAAGATTGAGCCTGGGCTCCTTTTCCTATGCCCTGTGAGCTTTTTAACCACCAAAATCCTCCTGTATTTATGTGAAAAATCCTTGTGTCTTCTGCAAGGACTGTATAAATCACAGGCATCTGAATTTCATTCAAAACCGCTTTAGTTGTAGTGAGAGAGATTCAGAGTCGGATACTAATTATCGTCAAAGATTTAAACTGAGGTATCATGGGTGATGCTGAATCATCTGTTTCCTGAGTTTTCAGATTGTGATTTTCTGTGTATGTATGAAGCTGCTTACTGCCCAGTGCTCTGCAAATGGGGCTCTGGGAAGAGCATAGGTGTCTGAAAAACTTGGAAATTGAAGTGTAGTTACGGATGCTCAGCTGTCCAACTGAGAGACTGTATCAAGTAGAGTCCTGAGGATGGGGTTTTTGGGGTCTGGTAACGCTCTCTCTTTTAGAGTCAAAACCTGTTCAGGAACAGACTATGTCAGGAGATTGGTGTTTTTTACCCAACAAAGTGGGTGTTTTGGAGGGCTGAGTTGAAATTCAGTGAAGAAATTACATTTGCCATATGGAACTATTTTCTTTTTTTAATTGAGAGCAAGTACTCCCCTAAGGAAGGCAAACTGAAAGGAGCAGTTGCATACAGGGAATAGCCTGGAGTTATAATAGGAGTCAGCTGCCTGGTAAAGACACCAAATGTCTTTCTGGAATGAACCAGCAAGAGCGTTCGCAGTATACCTCAGCTCACGTTGTGTACCGCTTCGCGTACTGCTGTTTCGGACAAAAGCTGGAAGATGCTGCCAAGAAATAATGAGTTAGAAAGTATAGCCTATAACGAGAGTTTGAAGGAAAAGAATTGACGTAGTCTAGAAATCCAGGACTGAAGTATTCCTAGGACAGGTGTTCGCTGTGGGTAGTGGTTAAAGAGCCTATCGTCTAGAAGGAACAGGCTTGGTCCACAGCAAGTTACGTTTGATACTGCAGAAATGTTTTTTGTGATACATTCCACAAGCATTTTATACAGAAGAAGAGGGAAGGGTTTTGTCTCTTGGGAAGAGGGAAGAAATAGAGAGGAGATGACATCCCTGCATTCCTTCAAGTTTTTGTATGGCTGTGATACTACTCAAACGTGGATCAGTTCTGGTTTTCCAATTGCTTATAACTTTATCAAATTTGGATGGATTTTCAGAGGGATTGCAGAATTAAAAAATATCCAACACCAAAAGCAACACATCCTGATCGAATTTCAAGTACCTCTCCCAAAATATGAAGAACTCTAACTATTGATAAAAATGGGTGGATTTTTTGTTTTCATTTACAAAAATACATTTTATCTTGTCTTATTCTGGGAAACAGTTAACCCTCTGTGACCAAACCCCTTCCTCCCACCGCCCAAATTGTGAGTACTTAGCATACAAATTTTAGGTCAGGTGGTTAAAGTCAGGTGAAGTTGTAAGCAGATAAAAACAAGGTCTAAGGGGAAGTTTCATGTAACATTAATAACAGACAAAGCTACCAGCCCCACCTATAATAATCTTATTTCTATCAAAGCCAGGTTTCCTTGATGATTCTCAAATGTTTTTGCAGGCTTTTAGAGAAGATCTGGAATGCCTTATTCAAGAACAGATGAAGAAGGGCAATAACCCCACTGGACTGCTTGCATTGCAGCAGATTGCTGAATACATTACAGCAAGTTCTTTTGCAGGTTTTTCCTCATCTTCACTCAGTAAGTGAATTATGCATATAATTACACTTTTTCTCTACCTTTTTTATTATCACCAGGGCTTAGCAATACTGAGATTTCCACTTTCGTTGCATAAACTTCTGTCTGAGTTTGCTTCAGCTGTAAAGTAATACAGATGGTGGCCTTAACTTTCCTTTTTTAGGCTTCTTTCTCTCAAATTTTTCGATTTGTATAACAATACCCAAAATGTTTGGAGCCCTCACACTCACTTCCTCTAGAATTGGCTAATAAAGGTTTAACTGAGATAGGGAATGAAATGCTGTGCCCTGTTCCTATGAGATGTTGAACATGAGCATGAACTGAGATGTGAAATACACAACCACTTCCATTTGCTTATTTTTTGACTCTTGCATATAAATTGTTAAATAAAAAAGGAGGAGGGGAGAATAGCCTGGCAAACTGAATCATTACACAAACAGCTCCCACAGCTAAAAAGAGTTTGTAGTATGCACTCTAGTTATAAAGATGTCACTAGGATTTTCAGTTGACACACAAGTTCTTCTTTCCAAGTCCTGAAGCACTGAAACATTCAAGTCGATTTAAGCTCTGTGGGTGGACATCATATGGGAGCTTAGAACCTGAAGTACAGCGGCAGCTGTCAGCCTTCAGCATCTTTTTGAGAATTGGCCCCCAAATGGTACTTTGGAGTTCATGTAACAAAACAAGTGAAGGAGTACAACAGAAGAGCCCAAATAATCTCATCTCTGCATCTCTGGTCTGTTGATGAGACTTGGGGTTTGACTCTTATATCTGCTGTGTTTGCCCAGGCGCTTGGACAGAGGAACTAATCTCAAAGTGCATACGCTGTTCATTGAAAGCCAAAATGACTTTTGGCTCTTCTTGTTGTAACTTTTCCCATAAGCAAAGGCTGTAGCTCTCAAAGGGATATCATGCGTTCACGAAGGGGAGAAGGGAATGTTTGTGTAGTCACAAGTCAAAGAGATAAACTGGTCTTTGTGATTTCTCTGTTAAGAACTGATCTCTTCTGTCTAAGGGTTTGAGAACTCCTGCACTGATTCTAATTTCTTCATTAGGACTAAATTGGAGTGCTTAAATTAAGACTGAGACATCTTTTCAAATTAGCCGTACTGGTGTTAGAAGTCCAGCAGGAATGTGTTTCCCTGTAATTTTCAAAGTAATACGTAAGATACTTTATCAGTGGCAAATGTCTGAGAAGTTCCAGTCCTCTATAGAATCCTGAATAAGGAGAGAGCTCAAAATCCCAGTGGTACTTCAAAGGGAACCTTTATTTCACCTCTTGTGTTTGAAGAGATGAAGACTTAAATTCAGGGTATGGTTCCTGCTGCTTTAAGAAAGAAATGTTTCAGTCAAGACCTTAGAAATCCCAGTAGTGCATTTCCAGTCTAATAGTTGCTGGTACTGCTATGCCAACAATTTAAATGCCTCCTTCTGGAAGATCGTGGCATAAGTAGAAATTATTTAGTTGTCTGACTGGCTGTCATCTTTTTATGTCTGTTTTTCAGGCCATGGAATGATTACACCTATCAATGATCTAGCTGGGATAGATACCTCCTCGTTTGTCAAGGGAGAAAAACTTACTCGTTGCAAGTTAGCCAGTTTATATAGATTGGCTGACTTGTTTGGGTGGGCACATTTGCCAAATGCCTATATCACAGTAAGTATTTTAGAGAGCAAAATTTTTTTATTTGGAATCTCACCTATTCATTCAAAATCACTTTCCCTCTGAATAATGTAATTCAAAAATAGATCGGTGATTACTGATGGATTAATTTTCTTCCTCTTCTACAGGTAAGAGTAAGCAAAGAACATGACCATATTCTCATCATTCCAAGAGGTCTGTCCTTTTCTGAAGCCTCAGCTTCTAATTTGGTACGTGATTCACTTGCTGTAATAACCAGCAAGGTTCAACCTGTTTTTTAAAAGACTATTGTGACTGCTAAAATGTCATTCTAAACTATAATCATGCTGCTGTTTGTTTTCTTAATCTTTACCCACCAGATGAAAAGCTGATTAACTATTTAGATAGTAACATCCCTCATTCTCAGCATTTCTTTTCGGGTTTAGCTTTGCTTTCTGTTGCTTTGTCTTCACCTTCAGTGTGGAGCATGAAGCTTTGTTATCCTGTCTAATGAAGCTCATCAAATAGCCTCAGTGTTTCAGCAACCTTTTATAACCTGACAATATGGTAATACATGTGAAATGACTCTGTAGGAGTAGACTTAGTAGAATCAGGTCTTATCTTTATAAGTGGGGAAATAAAGTTGAATAATCTTCCCCAGGCCCAACAAAGGAGCTGGATGAAGTTACAGATTGGCATTTAGGCAACGGTAGCTGCCAAATCACACATCTTTTGATGCAGAACCTACCATATGGTCTTCATGTCAGTACGTATCCAGAAAGAAACTACCTCCATTTGAAAGGGGTAGCAGATTGAGGTTGATAGCATTATACCAGCAAACAGAACCAAAACACAATCCTGAGAACAAGACCTGATATAACCCTGCAGGGTTTTTATTGATTGGTCCTGGAATTATTATTTTAACATTCCCATGAAACCGAAAATTCCCCTATGCATTTAATATTCTTATTGGAAATTTCTCAGAGGGTGAATTGTTTTCATATTTAAAATGTAGGAGATGCTAACGAAATCAATTTTTGGCAGTCAGAAACAAGGAAAGATTGTCTGGACCAAAAAGGTATATCATAGAAATCATAGAATTGCCTAGGCTGGAAAGGGACCTTAGAGATCATTTATTCCAACCTCCCTGTCACGGGCAGGGATGCCTCTCAACTAGATCAGGCAACACATGGGGACCAAACGGGAATGTGTTGTACCAGGATCTTATCTTTACTTCTTCTATGGCTGGACTTCCAATAACTGTCAGGGGCTTGGACAGCAGGATGGTTTATTGACACACAAATTCACAGCTGCTCTCCTATGTTTTTTTGTGCTCCGAACCCTAGATATTTGTGGGACGAAATTTAGTATCAAGTAAGAAAGGGAGAGTAGTTTGTAGATAATGACAGTTGTGGCAAACCTTTTAAATATTGTTCCTTTGTTTGATTTTTCCAGGTTAAAGTAAATATCCTGGGAGATGTAGTTGACCAGGGAAGTACAACTCTAAGTATTGACAATGCAGGATTCAGTCCACATGTGGCCATCTACTCCACACGCCCTGATGTCAGATGTGTAATACACATACATACCCCTGCAACAGCAGCTGTAAGTCTTCCTTCCAGCATGAAGAGTAAAACAGGTTTACCTAATGAACTTAGAGCTTATTTCTGAATCCAAATCACTGCTCACATCAGTTTTGTTTTTAACATTGACTCTACACTGGTAAAGAAAGGTTTGAAGTTATCAAATAAGCAGAGAAATATGTCTGGGCGACCACAGTGAAATGGATAGTAGTGAACTGGTGCTCAGATACAATTGTTCTCAGGCAGAGGAGGCTGTAAAGTATATAGTTTACACAGGGTTCATTCATAGCATCTTTGACTTTGTAATGTGCTGTATACATCATCATTTGCATTATGTAACTGTTTTTAGGTGACTTAATTAGTAGTAATGTTCAATCTGGATTTAACTCGCTATTAAAGAATTATAAACATGTAAGTTAAAAATGGTCTGTATAATAATGATAAAAACATAAGGAGACAAAAGAATTAGTTTGAGATAAATAGATAAATTCATAATATTTTTATATATAAATGCATATATATATTCCTTGGTTACAGACAAAGGAATGGATAACTTCTTTCATACTAGCTTTTTCAAGTTATATATATGGGAAAGAAGGAAAGAACATTAATCAAGCTCATGCTGAGAATTAAACACAGATAAAACTCACAAAAGTTAACTTAGTTGGGATAATTGGTCTTTTCCTATAATTAATCTGTTCCTAGGTTGGGTGGCAGCAGCTCTGCCACCCTGTTGCAAATTAGACTGTGGGGAAAACCAAAGGCATTGTTTCTAAGTTTTCACTGTGTCTCGCTACTAGCAAACAACATACACCCTGCTAAGGCTTGAGTGGTTGAGATGAGGGTTTTAAGAGTTTTGTTTTTTTCTTAATTATCAATACTTCATTTTCTTGAACAGGTTTCATCTATGAAATGTGGCATCCTTCCCATATCACAGGAGGCTCTGATTCTGGGGGATGTTGCTTATTACAACTACCAGGGATCTCTTGATGAACAGGAAGAGAGAATTCAGCTTCAGAAAGTTCTTGGACCCAGTTGCAAGGTATTCAACCTCATTCACGCTCTTCATAAACAATTTTCATGTACTGTGCCAGTTTCTACCATTTAACATTAGTGTCTTCATTTACTAGGTATTAGTCTTGAGAAACCATGGTGTGGTAGCTCTAGGAGAAACACTGGAAGAAGCATTCCACTATATTTTCAATGTGCAACTGGCCTGTGAAACACAGGTGAGGAGAATTTATCTTAATTTCAAACACTTAATGCTGATGCATTACAGATTACATCCCAGGTAAGAAGATATTACAAAATATTTGGGCTTGTGGAATCCACTAATCGTACGCCAGGTCAAAGTAAGAATAATTGGAATAATCAGGAAAACACAGAAGGAACGGCAGAAATACGGTACCATTCTTCCCAGAATGAGTATCAGTGCTGTTACGTGCTGAAGGGTACAGGTTTTGTTCCATGCTGTGGAGAGTGAGCTTCACGCAGAGAACCTCAGAGAATAGATTCAGTGGCACTCGCTGCGTGTGTGCAAGTGTCACTTAAGATCTCTTGGCATCCAGCTCGTTTATCAAAGCTGAATGTTGTGACAGGAAAAGAAGCTTCTCCCTAACAATCAGAAGATTTGTAAACCCAAATAAACAAAGAGTCTTTGGAGCAATGGTAGAGAGTAGCATATCTAAAAATACCTTGAGTCCCAAAATCATAGAATCATAGAATTGCTTATGTTGGAAGGGACCTTAGAGATCATCTAATCCAACCTCCCTGCCATGGGCAGGGACACCTCTCAGGTTTTTATCAGTTGTTTGTGCTTTGTCAAACTTTGCCTAGGTTAGATATCTGTATCTAGGTATCTATAACCTGTGGAGAGAGACCGCTGGAAGTGTCCTCACCTTCCGTAACTCTTAAACCCTTCCCCAGAAACTTCATCACTTTGCTCTTCTTCTCTGGTGATCATGTCCTCCCGTTTGCACCTCGTATGGAGCAGCAAGTGGCAGTCTCCCACTCTTTTCCTTTCCTCTGTTGCCTTGACATTTATTCTGAATTTAGTCACTCATTTTGAAATGGACATAAAAATGAAAAAAATTTAGTCTTGTGAAGCAGAAAGACCTTTCTAAGGTACACTGAAAACTAGTGTTTGAGTCTACTCATTTTAAAATGAAATTATTAGCAGATACTATCATCCTTTCCCCAAGAATCACTCGCTATTTATTCTGATAAATTTTTGCACAGTAGAAAACTAGACTGAGAAATAATTGCAGCATGTGTTTAAGCATGTTTCTCCTGTGAATTCAGAGAAACAGAGAACCCGGAAGCTTTTCCACAAATGAAATACCCTCGTTGATGTCTCTAGGTTCATGCATTAGCTGGAGCAGGTGGAATAGACAATCTCCTACTACTGGACCTGCAGAAGTTCAAGCCTTCCACACATGCTGTGGCAGCAACTGGAGGAGGTGGAGTTAATATGGCTTCACAACAGAAATGGAAAGTTGGGGAGCAAGAATTTGAAGCCCTCATGCGGATGCTGGACAACCTGGTGAGAGCGTATTGGTGGCGCTGGCCATACCGTCTCTTTATGCTTTTGCTTGTAAGATTAGCTTCTGTGAAGCAAGTGACTTTTTTGGTCTGGTTTCTTGGCGAGTTTGAAAATGAAGACAGAGTAACTTTCATGTGAAATCTCTTCTGCTTGATTTGGTTTTTATTATGTCAGTTTTCTGTCTTGATAAGAATTCATGATGTTTTGAACTTGAATTTTGTTTGACCAACCTCACAAGCATATTTGCTTCTATAGTAGTTTAATAGTAAAAATATATTGCCACCTAGTAAATAGCTATAACAGATTGCCTCCGTATTTTGTGGCTAACTCTAAAATTAGGAAATAAGATTTTATTTTTTTATTTGTTTGTGTTTCACTGAATTATGAATTCTAGAACAGCCTTCAATACAGATAGAGTGAGGAACAGCAGAGTGTCACAAACTAGGATGTGCCATTGTGCAAGACAGATAAATGTCCTCACGAACGCTACCTAGGGCATAACCTGAGCAGGGAGACACTTGATGGTCACACATTCATGGAGGTGGGAGGAGGGTGAAGTGTGGGGGGGATCCTGTCCCACTGCCACTGCACTGTAGTTTGAGTGGGTCTCTTGAATGTTAACAGTATGTATGAATGATGGGCAGCACCACTAGCCTGTTCTCCGAAGAGCTCAGTGGACCTCTTTAATGCATATGGGGCAGCACAAAACTTCCATGATTTCATTGGATGCCTTTTTTCTTTCTGATTTTATTTACTATTTTTAGGTATAGTTTTTTGAAACAGTTTCTTCTCTTTCTCCTCCTCCATAGGGATACAGAACTGGCTACGCCTATAGGCAACCATTAGTCAGGGAAAAACCCAGACACAAGAGTGACGTTGAGATCCCAGCCACTGTGACTGCCTTTTCCTTTGAAGATGATACAATCCCACTCTCCCCCCTGAAATTCCTGGCGCAGAGGCAACAGAGAGAAAAGACAAGGTGGCTGAACTCTCCAAACACATACTTGAAAGTTAATGTGCCTGAGGAGTCCTGGAACGGGGAAACCAGTCCCAGGACTAAGATCACGGTAGGTAGATATTATAGACAGTCAAGTAGTTTTCGCCCTGATTGAAAGTAAATTTCACACACTTTTTTTGAGGAAACCTTCAACAGGATTAGCATATAAGTTATCAAGAGACTTAATAACATTAGTACTTCTGCTTGGAGACGAGGGGGTTAGCTGTTCGGCAGAGTGAGAGTTATCATAAAATTTAAGAAGGTTTTCTTTTTTGTGACTAGTTTTTCTGATTCCTGAAGTACAAAGGAGTTTTTGTACAGTGTCTTTTTGTGTTCTTAATTGTCCAAACGGAGTGAGATTTTTAAATCACCCACAGGTTGTTCTCTTCTCTACATGGGGGAGACAAACTAATTCATCTCCCATTTAGGTGCCCCTTTCCCATTTGTGAGCCTACCGAAAGCAGGCTTCGAAAAGTCTGTTCATGCTGCTACTTTTAATGATGATGAAGATTTTTCCTCCTCCTTCGGCTCACCAAGATCCTTCCACCGTGCTTCCAACCTGGAGAGAGGTGGCTCTAGGGGGGCTACAAAGCAGGTTTTTGCTTGTCTGGCTGTTCCCGGTTGCACAGTACAACTGTAAAAGCAACAGCTCCTCCTGGTGGCGGCCCAGCGAGTTTCTAAACTTGAGTTTGGGAGTAACACCCTCAACAACATAGATTTAACCTGTTTACAAAGGAAAAAAGCTACCGACAAAACGCGTGGTTAGCAGAGGTGGAAACTGGTGCATGACCAGATCAGGGACTCTGGAGCTGCTGGTGGGTCCATGTGCCAGTTACTAGGAAGTGTGATCCTTTCTACATGTGACTTTATTAGTGCACAGTTTTATTCAGGAATGTGTTTCAGTGTTTACAAAAAATAATGTTGGTGATACATGTTCAAGGTAACTTAAATTCTCTTGGGCAAACACAAAGGCTTCTAAGGAGTTAGGGTTATTTTGGGGGTGTCATGTGGAATTGTGAATAAAGCCAGAAAGTCCTTTCTTTATATCTCTTTAACAGTAAGACAACACTGAGAATTGTTCTTTCCCATCATGATGGTGTTTTTAGCTACTTTTTTTCTTTTTCTTTAAGTGGATGAAAGCTGATGACTCTTCCAAGACTAGCGGAGGAACACCAATCAAAATTGAAGATCCAAACCAATTTGTTCCTCTGAACACAAACCCAAGTGAAGTGTTGGAAAAGAGAAATAAGGTAAAAAAAGTGTAATGAAATGAAAATTGTAACACTTGAAAATAAAACCGTGTTCAAATAATTTAATGCAGCAGTAAAATAACATTTTGAAATGTTCTGATTTTGCTAAGAAGTTTCTTGCATTGTATGTGATTTTTGGCACTAAAAAGCATGTGTTTAAATGTATGATATACATGAAGAGTGTATATATATGTATACACTATATATAAAGTTTTAAATTAAATAGTTTGCTGAAGGATGAGTATTAACTTTGGAAATGATAGATCAGAAATGGTTGTCGCTGCTATTTAGCATTATGTTTAGTGGATAATTAGGTGTCAACATGAAACAAATTGCTGTGTGTCATCTACAGCATGATTCAGTCTCAGACTGTAATCTCACTCTCATCCGTATTAATTTTCCAAGCATTTTATTAAGCTGGAGTTTATATGGTTCAATCTGCTTCCTAATAGCAATAGAAGGAAAAAAAAAAAAGAAAATGAGAGGTTATTGCTGGGCCTCTCTGTAAACACAAATATCTCACTTCTTTTCCCTTCCAGCACATAAGATGCTGACTGTCAGACTGACCAAATACTCCACCCTAGGCAGAACTGTATTAACAGATATTCAGGACACTTTCCACTTGATTATGTACAGTTTTTCTTTCTTGGAAAGTGCCATATCAATATCCATGGGGACTGGGCGGGAGTCAGAAGGAGGAACTCCCTTCCTTAGAATGAGTCCCAGAAAAAGATTTTGGAATTCATGCATGTAACTGACTCATTAGATAGTTTATTCCTATTTTTCTGCTATATAGTATTTTTTTATCTGACTTGTGTTTATATCTGATCTGTCAATCTCTTAAACCCTGACTGTGTGAAGCTAGGGCTGTTGGCTTGGGGAAAATAGTGAGGTATTCACAGAAGGAAAAGCTTTACCAACCTTTATGATCACAGAGACCTCTCTAATAGCTTACCTTGGGTCAGTTATTTTGGAGAGGACAGACCCACTATTCCCTGGAGCTTATTTCTAAATATTGACTTGCCCCAGGAGCTGGGGCAGGGGTGGATATTTGGGAGTATGTGAAGGGCCGCACCCAGAGGTGGAAGGAGAGATCTTCATGTCCAGGTGCAGCCAGCACGGCCTGATCCTCCAGCCACTTGCTGCTGCCTGTGATAACTGGCTTTACAAAGCTGGTGGACATAGGATTTGTTAAAGAGAAATATCTTTTTCTAACCCGGTTTGTTTTCTCTGTATAGATAAGGGAACAAAACCGCTATGACCTAAAGACAGCAGGACCACAGTCTCAGCTGCTTGCTGGGATTGTCGTGGATAAAAAGCCGAGTCCAGTGAGTAGGACATAATTGATTGATTTTACATATATTTGGATAGCTATTTTCTTTCTAAATGCTTTGTGGGAACTGATTACTTTAATGCAAGGTTTTGGATGTGTGATACGTATTATTCATGTTTCATTTCGGAGGTTTAAAATGTTAGTTGTAAATGGAGATCTGCATGGTAGGTTTGCCTGACGTTAATATGAATGAAACAGGACCCCTATCTAAGACTATTTAAGCTAGCAATCATGAACTTTGCAATGCCAGAAATGATCCTTTCATCAGTCTGTGAAACTGCTGCTAAAGGAAATGATTGAGGCGCAGAAGTAACTGAGTTTAGAAGGTAGGATGGGACCAAGAGGGTTCTCAGGCCTTGGAACAGGCTGCCCAGGGACATGGTTGAGTCACCATCCCTGGAGGTGTTTAAGAGATGGGCAGATGTTGTGCTGAGGAACAAGATTTTGTGGTGTTGATAGGGCTAGGACAAAGGTTGGACTCAAGGATCTTGAAGGTCTTTTCCAGCCAAAACTGTTCTATGATTCTGTGTAGCAGGCAGCTTTCATTAGAAACAGACTTCTCAATGGACAAGGGGATTCCCAGCTTCTTGTTTGTCCACGCCATCTTGTCTTGAGTAGAATATACTTACTTCTAGAGAGGGCACACATCCCTAATAATGTATCTAACAAACTGTGCTGAATGGTAATTGAAATTCTGTAGTTTTAAAGAATTTTCTCTTTTCCAGCCAATGCAATTTGAAGAGGATGAACATGCACCGCCAGCACCACCCAACCCGTTCAGCCATCTCACAGAAAAGGAACTGGAAGAGTACAAGAAAACAATTGAACGCAAGCAGCAAGGGTTGGAAGGTTGGTGGTGTGTTTTTAACTGTTGGGGCTTAGGTTTTAATAATAAGCTTAAAATAATAATGAAATAACTTGAAATAATGAGTTTTCAGTTTGAAAATATCTGCTGCAAAAAAAATGTAAGCGTGTTAATCATTAGCATATACTGTTGGCAGTTGCTTTTACTTTAGAACTAATCATTCCTTGAGATGGTACAATTTTTTGCTAAGTGTTTTTCTTTTGGTTAGTGCTAAAATTAAAACAATTGAAAGTTTGCACAGAAACGGGGTTGGCAATGACTTTTTGTTGTTGCTCTTGGTCAGAATCGTAGAATAACTTAGATTGAAAAAGCCCACGAAGTCCATCTCAGTCCAACCTCCTCGTCTCAGCTGATTTCAAACTTAGATCAAGTTGCTCAGGTCTGTGTCCAACTGAGCTTTGAATACCTGTAAGGACAGCAATTCCACAACCAGTCTGGTAACCTTCTGCCTCGCTGGGAAAGTTTTCCTAAGTAAGCTACATGATATAACAATGGTTGACTCCGAAAAGGGATCTGTGCCACTTAGATTCTGAAATACGTGGCATGGTAGAAAAAGGCTCTGTGATCTCCGAGTTCTTTTTGTACCTGTTCTGGTACAAGAATTCATCAGAAAAGGCTGCAGGACTCTCACCTGGAAAGTGAAATATACCATTGATACTTTACATTTGGTACAACTATGTTAATTAGTTCTCAATTTTCTAATCCTTGAATTCCAGTGGCTTTGAGTACATATTTGTAACTTACTATTTCCGGAAGTTTACCGAGATGTTTGCTCTTGGCTTCTTTAATTTTTCTTTTATTCTCCCAATGTGCAAGACTTGTCTGCTTTCACGTCTTCTTCCAATACTACTGATCCACAGGGAATTACTAATTCAGGGTTGATTTAATTTTATTTATTTATTTATGACAATTACTATGCATGGAATAAACCAACCTTGCTATATATCACATTCAGGGCATAGCGTAATGTCTTACTGTAACAGCAAAGTGTGTGGCTTATGGCTAAATAAAACCATGGGGCATACTACCTGGAATGCAACCCTGATACCCTTTTTAATGCTTTCTATTAAGGAACTAATACGTAAGGATTGTTAGCAGATAAAATGTGTAAATCCATAAATCTATCGAGTTTTAAGCTGTGTGTTGTTAACTTCTCGAGGTTGTCGGCACGAGCGGCGCAATGCTGGCAGAGCTGTAAATCTTGTAACACTAGCACTGACTTTCTTGCTTGATTTTTGCTTTTGCTTGGCTACTAATTCAAATCTTGTCCTGCAGATGCTGAACAGGAATTATTCTCAGATGACGGTTCATCTGTGTCACAAATTCAGTCACAAACTCAGTCCCCGCAAAATGTCCCAGAAAAATTAGAAGGTATTCCATGCAATTTCTGTACAATGCCAACGGCTCTTATAACCCGAGTCGTCGGCTCTTCTGCTGCGCTCTTTACATTTGCATGAAACTGGCTGAGCCAAAACGAGCCCTCTTTTTAACAAGTCTGGACGGGACTCCGTCCAGAAAACTTCTTTTCCCAATTTTTTCTAATACATAATTCTCACAAGCAGAAAATAATGCAGGGCATGCTGAAACTTAGATATTAATGAGGCGGAGGAAAATAGATATTAGTTTTCTTGTTTTATTGAAAGTGTTCAAGATTAGGTTTTTGGCCTAAGACTTTTCCAGCAAAGCCTAAGAAGGCGTTTGGAAAGGGATGTTCTCTCAAGACTTCTGTACGAAATGCCTGCATTTTCCTAAGTTTAGTCTCTTGCACTAAAGCATAGTTCTGAGTGTGCTCGAGACTGTATATACATGTGCTGTGTAGACTGTATTCCTATATACTGCATCTAGCTTGAGCTGTGTCTGTACCTGCCGGAGATAGGGTTAGCTTTTTCAGCCCCTTTTGCTTTAATGACATTTTCCCAGTATTTGTCTGTTTACAACAAGTAGGAGTGTAGATAAAGGAGGAAAAAAACCAACATGTAAGCACTTCGGGTTTCATTCTTTGGAGGATCACGCTCCAGATTGAGAGATTTCATTTCATTACTGGTTGTTTGCATGATAGTGTAAACCTGCATAATGGTAAAATTCTCTGTTCTTTCAGAAAATCATGAAGATGTCTATACCCAGAGCGCTAACCTAATATCTGTGGAGATGCCAGTTGTGGTGGTGAACGGTAAGGAAGATGCACATGACGTGGAGGAAGACCTCACCAAGAGGGTCAGTCAGTTAACCACTAGTACTGTGGAGAGCGTAGAGATTACGATTAAAAGCTCTGAAAAGATAGAAGAGGCCCTGTCCCCCGAAGGGTCACCTTCCAAATCCCCATCAAAGAAGAAGAAGAAATTCCGCACCCCGTCTTTCTTGAAAAAGAGTAAAAAGAAGGAGAAAGTAGAAGCGTAAGTGCAGTTCTGTTGTGAGGAGACATTGCACATTTTAAAGATTTAAGTTGACCATTAACAGCGTAGCGGTAGGGGTGTGCAGTAACTGGACTTTTAACCTAAACAAAAAGGAACTGGAAGAGGTTTTGCTTTAAAAACAAACAAACAAACAAAAACCACAAAAAAAGACCTCCACCTTTCATGTTAATTGAAAATTAGTTCACCTAACTGTGTCCAAAGTTGCTATGAGGGTCGGAAACATTCATTAGTTTCGTGTAGAACTACACCGGTAGGTGCTCGGTTACCATCATAGCAAGCTCGAATGCCATCACAGTGTGCAGCAGCAAGTTCTGCTTGGAGTATTTTGCAGACCTGAAAATTATCAGTACAGTTAAAATCTACATTAAAGTTACTGTTGAGTGACCCTATGACTTTTTAAAACTACTGTCTCATTTGGTAACCAGACCATACATTTTTGTATTGTGATTTTGACCACATATTTTATGTTCCTGTACCCCTTTTTGAGTGGGTGCATATTAACAGCACACCTTTAAATCTTTTTTAAGATTAGATCATATAGAAATATTATACACTGGCACATAATATTAGGGGAAAAACTGTGTAAGAGAAAGTTTATTTGGTATTATACAAAATGTCTAAAGAATTCCATTCTTCAATAACTTTTTTGCCAAATATTTCATTTTAGTGAAATATAATTTTTGAAGACTTCTTTTTTATTCTATCAGTTGGGGGGGGGGAAACCCTTATTTTTCAAGAAGGGGGATTTTATACACTTAACATTGATAATTTAGTTTATCTGGCAAAACAAAAAGAAGATTTTATATGTTCAAATGTTTGTATACCATTCAGTATAAAGGTATTATAAGCATGTGAACCAAGCATTTAATAGTAGAGTGTATTTAAGAATGCTTGGTTTAGAGTATACTTAAATATAATTCAGGAGTCCAGGGACTTAGAAAACAAAGGATAAAAACATATAAAATTGAACTGGATTCAGGTTTAAAAATTACTTGTGGGTTATTTTTTTCTCTCTCGTGGTATTGCTAATGAATGAAGAAAAATAATCTCTTAACATAACCAAATGAAGGAAACAAAACTGTTAAAAGGGAAAGTGAAATAGTAAGAAAATAGGAGGGAACAAAGAAAGTAAAAGTTTGGTGATTATTTTTTTTAAATATATGATATGGATTGTAGGATATTTTTATTAAATCGGCAAAGTGACATTTCCACATTAGATGTTTTAAATAACTTGTAGGGATTCATACAGAGTGCAACACGTGGGGTTTTTTTCTTTCACTTTCATTTGAATTGTAAAAGGGTCTCGTGAATCTGTGTTGTCCTTTGGATGAACCCAGAGCAAATCAGAACCTAGTGCCATGGGTAAGGGTGGTCCTGCCACTTACTCCTTTTTACTGATGTTGTCATTTTAGTACTTTTACTGTATTGTAAATACAAACTAAACATAGAAATTAACATAGGGTTTTCTTCGCTGTGTCAAATCATCTGTAAGTCGGTCATCGCAATAGCAAGTACATCTTAAAGATCCATGTGATTCCCAAATTGCCAGTTGAAATATTATACAATATATAATTGTTAAATATGGCTGGAGAGTGGTTTGGCATGCAAAAGTGTTGATTATAGCATGTTTGGGGGCTGGTTAGCTTTGACCGTGTAAGTGTGATAATGCGATGTTGGAATGGATCCTGGAAACAATTTTCTAGCTATCACTAAATACTGGAATCAGTGTTTTTAATCATAGTGGAAACTTTTCAGTTGCTTAGTTTGTTTTTTTTTTATGTTCTACATTATTTGTGTTGTATTACAACATATGTAGAAACAGTAACCTGTGAACTACGCTTTTCATAACTTTTTAAAAAATATATCTAAATGAATGCAATGTGCATAAATATTTTTTAAAATGCAACCGTGAACTATTTGCACCTTTTGCTAATGCCTCTATTTACTTGCTTTGGCATAAAGAATGAGCCAGCCAACTCTTGTGTCCTGTGGAAAATATATAAATGTTATCTGAAATTGCTCATAGATGTAATGCTAATTAATGTTAAATCACAAATAAACAGTATTTTAAATAGATGGATTTTGTATAGCAGCCTTTTGTTTGTACAGTGCTCTTACATCTCTCGCTTGTAGGAAAGATGCTTTGATTACGCACAGCACTTCTCAAGAATTTATTCTCTATTTATTCCTCCTTGAGCTTATTCTGAAAGCCGTGCAAGACAATAGTCTGATCTTATTAAAGAACGGTTGTTTTCTCTGCCGCAGATCCTGAAGATGAGAGAGGACAGGCTCCTGGTAGGGCATTGTCAGGCAGTTGTTTTGAACCCCAGGTGAGCGAGTGCTGCAGGCTTTCTGCTCCCCTGCTTCCCCTTCGTCGTCTTCTCAGTCTGCGCCTTCTGCTCCGCGGCACGGGTTTGCACATGATGGCCTGAGACATAGGACTCGAGCAGTTAAAAGTGCTGTGTAAGTACAAAGCAGGGAAATAGCTTGTGGAAATTACCATTTTTTTTCATTTTATTAATGAAAACAAAGGGTTTTTTGCGTAGGAAAGTCTTTGAATGCAAAGTTATTTGGCAGCATCTGTGTCATGCGCTGCCAGCATATGGTATCCCTTGGAGTCTCTGAGGCTGGAGAAGTTGCAGCGTTATGTTTTTAGAGCTGTATCAGCTCTGTGAAGTGTCTTTAAGGACTTTGACAAATGTTTATTTTTGTTGTCCTTCCACAAATCAGCCTTTTGTTTCTGTTTACAAGGAAGTCAAAATCCAGCCCTCTGAGTCTGGTGACAGTTTCATGAACTCAGTCCCTCTGTGGGAGGATAATTTTGGTTTAGCATTTTAAATAAACCTTAACCAAGATTCAAGTCAGTTTCTTACCATCGTTTGTCTTCAGAAGCATCCACGGTCTGCTCAGTGCTGCACTAATGTGAAACTAGACACTACATCAATCCGGAGGAGCTTACACTGTATGGCTGAGGGCATCTAATAATTTTCTTCTTCGGGCTTTCTTTATTCCCAAGAGTCTATGAGCCACAGCAGACCCTTCATTTTCACTTAGATCTTACTCTCTTTCACAATTTTGTAAGAAGAACCCGAAATTCTGTTAGCCAGAGCACAGAAATAGAGTAAATGTTCATAACAGGCATAACGTGCATCAAGGCTTAAATCTTGGGAAGCAGGAGCACTTGGAAAGAGAAGCTTCAAAATGGATCATTGACATGATAGGAAATAATTATTACTGTTAGGATGCTTAAACCAAGAAAGGGCAGTGCAGAGTAGCAGCAGCAGAGGAATTACATGCGAGCTACTGCTTAAGAACCTTACAAAGGAAAACAAAGGATTTATCGAGTTGTGCATCTTTCCACCCCACTTTTGTGTATGTATAACCATAAAAAAAAATCTATATTGTGATCTGGATGATTAAACTTCCTTTACAGATCCTCACCGGTTCTGGAGATGAGTGTTACACAGCAAACCAGATTTTGCTTGATTTGCAGAACTTGCAGAACGAGGTATACTTTTAGATTAGACTTTAGATGCTGCAAAGAGATGGGATCATGTCACGGCGAAGGCTGTAATAGGCCATTTTGATCAGTATTTTCCTGCCTTGCCAGTTGTTACTGTACACTGTTGAGCACATAGCATAAATTGCGGTTCTCTCTGGTGCTCAGTAGTTGAGGATTTTTCTGTTTCCTGGATGTCCAATTTGCAAAATTGTGGAGTTTTCACTGTTTCTCAAACATGATGAACTGCTTAGTAGCCAAGGACAGGAGAAGGGGCCACTGTGTCCCAGGCTGGGCACGTGGGTCTGATGGAAACTTGCCACGAGCGCTGAAGTTCGTGCTCTCCCTTCCTGCAAATTTGTGGGGAAATGCATCCCCTCACCCACGGGCTTGTTGCGTGGATTGGCATTTGCTCTTTCAGAGATCCAGTGTGTTAAATGAGGTGGAGAACTCATTGAAAAGCACTAGTTAGGAGCTGCCTGGCGCTGTGCGTGCAGGCAGCCGGAGCGCGCTCAGCCTGTCTGTGGGCATCACCGCACGCACGGCCTGAACAGTGCGAGTGGCCCCGCAGGGGGGGCTCAGTGAGGGTGCTCAGTGCCACTAACATTTTTGCTGTCGTGACACCTGTGTAAACTCCTGTTTTAGAGACTTGCAAACTGGCCAGTTTTGCACAGACTCTTGGAGTAATAGTAGAAAAGCCTGTCCTTCGCACTAAGGTTGCCCAGCCCTCTGCCACAATTTCTAGTCTGAGTGGCAAAGCCAGCACCGCTTTAGGTTTCTAAGAGAAAAGATTGCCAAAATGTAATGTGGAGAAACTTGTATTTTTCTATAGCCTTGTTCTTGGGAAGAGTTTCATTCCAGCAGCTTTACCTTTTACGTGTGCCAGCAGTACCTGCGAATGCACCTGAGCAGTTTTTGCTCAGACCAGCACGCAGCGTGGTCTCTGATCAACTCATAAGCAAAGAAAACAATGCCTGATGATGAGAACCAGAGGGCAAATCTGGTCGCAGCTTATGCCTGCAGCTCTGTTCCTGCAGCCCAGCTCTGGTATTACCCACGTAGATATTTAATCCGTTAACCACACGGCTGCCTCAGCGCTGGTGGGAACTACACGGGGCAATTATGCTGAGCCAGGGAGTTAGAGAAAACACTTCCTTGGATGTGCTCAAAGTCCGTTTAAACTAGTTGCACCTGTCTTCTTTACGTGTCTGTAGGGAGTGATGTAAATTCAAGAGGTCGCATTCTGAAATTGTGGTTGAGAGTCCCGAAGTGAAACGCGGCCTTTCAGGAATGAAAATTCGAGCGGCCTGTAGATGGCATGAGCCTTGCGTGGCTGCTGCCTTCCCTCCCTGCAGCCGGAAAGCCATTAACAAAGAGCTTTCAAAGGAAGTATTTTGGTGGAGATTTTGTGGGCTTTATTCCAGTTCCAGCGCAGCGAGATGAAAGCAGACATCTGGCTGCCGGACTCATTTTTTTTGTCGATTCATTTCAAAATCCAGCAATGGAGCGGGCTTTGTCTGAGAGGCAAAGCTCCTCCGCTCCCCTTGATCCTTTCGCAACTAGCTGAGAAATTTTTTTTTTATTATTTTTTTACTTGTAAATTTACTCCACTGAGCAAAAGAATATCCTTCTGATCAATATTTTCTTTCTAGCCGCTTTACCCACAGGCCAGAGGGCTCCCAGGGTTTCTGGGCAGTTGGGGCAGAAGTGACAGGAGTCCCTGGTGGAGGACAGGAGTCCCTGGTGGTGGAGGGTGTGCAGGGGGGACAGGGCAGAGGAGCAGCAGAGCTTCAGAGGTCTCGGGGTCAGGGCAGAGCCTTGCTGACCTCTCCCTCGGGTGGGCTATGGGTATGTGGAGAACCAGCAGTCATGGCTGCTGTGTCTCTAGGAAAATCTACAGTGAAGGAAAGTATTTTAAAATACCAGAAAAAATGTTTGCTTTGTAAGTTCAATTGTGCCAGTTTGAAGGCTTGCACTAAATTTTTATAACTCTTTAAAAGGGAATGGTGTGCTTTGTGCCTCCTTGCTCTTCAGCAGATAAATTCTTCCAAAGGCATCTTGGTCTCAGTCTCTGAACTAGTCATCGTTGGAGGCTGAGGACAAAGTTTCATGAAGCATCGCTGTGTACTCACCCTTCTTACACTTTTCCCTGAGTGTCTTCTTTTCAGCTTTGTGAGAAACGGGATAGTGGGCAAGCTGGACCTTAGTTCTGATTTGTTACACTTGTTTTTTCTGAATTAGTCGAACATGGGAGTGGAGGGACTTAGCTGTTCATGCTGTTAACTGTTGGGCATGGAAAACTGGGGCATGGGGAGGAGGAGGGAGATGAGGGAAAGGGAGGGATGGAGAGAAATAGTGGTCAAAGCCCTGAGTTGTCTCCAAGAGCAAAAAAAGGCACGTTTGATTTTCAAAAAGGTGCAAGGTGTTGTTGTTGTGTTACTTGGAATCTGCCTGTAAATGAAGCACGTAAAGCAAAAATAATGGTGGGAAGCAGCTGGAGCATGTGTTTAGCAGAACTTCCTTTTTGGTCTGTCTTGCCTGACTTTTCCAGTTTCTCCTTCTTATCCCTGGTCGACATTTGTACTGGATCAAACTCTGGGAGAGAAAACCAAAAGCTGAAGCTCGCACAAGACAGGCATTTCCCCTGTGAGATCTTACGTCTGGGTGTGACATCAGAGCATCCGTATCGTGCAGGTCCTCAGCTTTAGCCTCTAAATCAGGCTGGGCTGTGCCTCAGACCCAGTGCTGTGGGCCGAGCAGGGACAACCATGATGTTGTGCTGGCAGCCCCTGCTGAGCTGCGTCTGAAGCTAGCGCTGCTCCTCGCCGTGCACATCCCTCTGCTGACAGCAACTCCCAGCCATTGTTTTATTTTAAGGTTGGTTATATGAAGTGAAGAGAGAGAGAATAAAGTCTGGCAGCCAGCAGACGGGGGGCTGAGGTTTTCTGCCCACCTCGCCAGCTGTGCCGTGTTGCCCGGACTCCAGGAGACCTGTGTCAGCTCTGCCGGCATCCCTGTGGTTCAGAGCAGTGGAAATGAGCCAAATCCTGCTGCCCCAGCTTGCAGAGCACCCACCTGGCTGCAGGGCCCTCCCAACGCCAGTGCTGCGGGGCTGCTCTCTGCTGCTTCATTTGTTTTTTTTCTCCTTCCTTCTCTGACAAAAGTACCTGAGAAACATTCTGTGAAAATAGTTGTGTGAGAATGGCTGCCCATCAACAATGCCAAGGGAGTGGGGGGGAATCAATTAGGGGCTGGAACTGGCTGCTGGTGTCTACACAAAAACTTCCCACAGCAGTTGCGTGGGGCCAGCGGCGCTTCCCCTGCAAGTGTCTCTTCGGGTTCATTTTTCTTCAAGATGCTGCTGGAGTTTCTGCAGGGTGGGGGTTGTGATCCAAATGCCGGCGTTGCAGTCAATGGGTGGTGCTCGTGGCCGGATGCTGAACATCCTCCACCAGACTGCTGGAGCCAAAATCTTTGCACTACGAGGCTGAGAGCTGGGCTGAGCTCAGGCTTCACTGGCTGGTGAAGCTCTTTCACTTCAGTCTCATGTTTTAGGAGTTCCACGATACTGTGGGATTTGAATTTCACCATGGTCTGTGCTGAGCAACAGTTCGCCCAACTCCTGGGGAAACTTTTGTTTTGTTTTGGAGGACTTTGAGACCGGTCAGAGCGGCTGTGTCAGCTTCAACTGCCTGTGCCGGGGCTGAGCACCTCGCCTGGAAATGTTTGCTGTAGCTGCTGCACAGCTGCCATCACCACACACGGAAGGGGACATCCCCTCCCAGCTTTGTGTCCTCATCTCCCAGCATTTGGAGGGAGTGTTCTGTGTCAGGCCCAGGTGGGATGCTGAAGGGACACGAGGAGTGACTGATTGGAGAAGTTTCATCCCAACTGTGCCAGAGCTGCCTGGCTCCTCACCTCCCCTGGCCAGAGGAGTCAGTGGCTGCTGAAGGCCCTTCCCAGGGCTCCCCATCTCCCTGGGGGAGGTATCCAGTACCCACCAATGCCCAAGGATCCTGCACGTTTCTGCCTTGCCTACCTCGGTGCCATAATTTCCAGGCAACTTTCATTTTGCATTTGCAGCAGTAGCTTGGTACAACTGCGAGTCTCTGGATGCTGCTATGGCTTTTGCAAATTTTTGATTTGCAAATGTTATCTGCAAAAACAAAATTTGTACTCTGGGTTATCAGGACAGAGAGCAATTAAGCTCTGTAAGGAATAACTGAAATGCTCTGGGACAGTGGTGGTGTTCTGGGCATGGCTCAGAGCAGGAGCCTTCTGCTCCCTGGCAGGCACTGCCAGCTGGAGCTGGTTTTTGACCTTCGGCACGTCAGCTGCTGGCTGCTCTCTGACCTCCGCACCAGGCACAGCACTCATCCTTGTCCTCCTGAAGGTAGGGAAAGCTCAAACATCACCTCAAATGAGGTGCTTGGATTAAGGCCTGATTTCTTTCAAAAGGCTGAGCGTGTTTGCCAGTGCCAGGGAGAGCTGCAAAAGAGCAAGTTGCTTGTGCATCCCTTGGCTTGATGCATCAAGAGCCAGATAACCCTTGAGCTACAAGCGGAAAAGCAGCCCCGCAAACCCCATCAGTGTGGTAACCAGCTGTCACGCTGATGGACCTCACAGGGATGCAGTTTCCGGGTGAACAGCCCAGGAGCCGAACCCTTTCCCTTTCCTCCAAGTCCCTGTGGGGTTGGGAAGGGGGAGATTGCTGTGGATGGCTGATTTTCTGTATCCAAGGTGTTGAGGGCAGCTAATTCAACACGCCTTCATGCTAAGGATCTCTGAGTATTAATGGTGGTACAGGGACCTGTCCTGGCATGTCTCACAGGCTGGTGCTTGGTGCAAAAGCACTAAGGCTTGGGGATGCTTCTCAAACTTTCAAAACTTCATTAAATGTGTATAAACTCAGTCGCAAGCTGTGCCTGCCCATGAAGGTAGCTTACTTTTGAAATACTTTTTATAAATTAAATCTAGATCTAGCATGAGATGGGGGGATAGACTTGCCTTGCCCCTGCACCCTTGCCTGCGTGTCGGAGACTGTCGCCGTGGCCCTCCATGAGCTGAGGTGCCATCTGCCTGCAGAGGCCTTGGGCACAAAATTCCACTCCCTCGGACACAAAAGTTCAAATGTCAAACTTGAGTAAAGAGAAGCTGCCAGTGCCTTGTGAACAGTGGAAGATACATGCATTTAACATGCCAATGCACATTCTTCAGTTGTACAAGCAATTGCACGGTGTCTCCTTGTCAGCAAGACCAGGCACAGGAACTAATTCTTGCCCTCCCTGTGCTAAAAATCTTCAAGCCTGCAGCCCAGATGGGTCATGAAATGGAGGATGTTTACCTTGCTGCTCCTTGTGCTCCACCTGCCAGGTGTTTGGGATGGTGAAGAGGAGGCACTAGCAGCAGGGTGAGCAATATCTCGGAACGGCTTGCTTCTCTGAAGGTGTCTCTGGGGTCTGCAGAGGGATCTGTGGTCAAAGCAAGACCCCAGCTGAGCGGGAAGAGTAAGCACAGCTTGGAGTCTGCTTTATCACCTGGATGAGGGGTGCAGGCGTGTTCCCAGGCAGGTGCTGTGCTGGGGACTCGAAGATGTTCCAGAGGACCAAAGCCTCATCATTTCCTGAGTTGTTTCTTCACTGCATGCCAGAAATTACGTACAGAAGATGGTGTGGATACACTACCGCAGCTGCGGCTCGTATGTAGTGCTTGCCTTTGGGTGTTGGACACTTCCAGCCCCAGTTCTTATTTAGGTGAATGGACAAGATGGGGAAGTTGGCTGTCACATCCACTCAGTAGGAGAGGAATCTGGGGCAATAACTCCCTCCCCCAAATATCAACTACCAGTTTCTTACACCAATGAGTTTAAGCATCTTTCCTTCTCTAGCAGGCAGTGGCAAAGTTTTCTTCTGTACTTACTGTTCCCATCTGAACTTACTGTTCCCAACTCTCTCAAACACCAATACCTATAATTACATATATTACAAATATTTGTATATACATATTACACATGCTAATTATATCTACAGAGACATTAAATAATTTACCCTGCCTGGCTTCAGTTTTATTTTAAAGTTGGTAAGAGCCAACATTCAACCAGCATTAGGAATACACTGTATAAATAATTAGAGTTTATTTAGATTTATTCAGCGGTGTTTACATCAAATAAGTAACCACATCCATTTAAGCAGGGCTGGCATGTCACTGAAATGCGATCATTCCCCTTCAGCTGGAGCAGCTGGTCCTTCCTGGATTTATTTAATGGGGCCAGCTTCACAAATGATCTGGAAGAGGCACGTCGGGCAGATTACTCTTTGCCACGGTCCGGGAGAATATTTGGGTATCAGAGTGATTTTTCTTGGAACTGAGTGTTTTGGGCTGACTTAGTCCATTTGGCTTGATTTCTGCCTCTCCAGTCGCTTTATGGTGCTAGATGTTCCCTGAATGCCTGCTCAGGGCGCGGATGAAGGCCCTGTGTCCCTGCTCTCTGGACGGTCCCATTAGCACCCTCACGCCTGTGGATGTGGTGAGGGTGCTTGCGGCAGCACCTGCTCACTGGGAGCTGCTGAGCCTTTTACCAACACATCAAGAAATAACAGTGTCCCCTCTTTTAATTTAAAATGAATTTTGTGCAGATGGAGGGTGGCAAGGGGAAATATTCGCGATGATTTTCTTATATTGGGTGTTTTAGGCTTGAAAGCAGGTGCACATGCGAAAGCTTTTGCTTTTCCTTCCAGCCTCTTCCTCCAGCTTAACCCACGTGGGTGCTGGTGTGAACACCACGACGTGCACACCATCGCGTGCTGCACGGGGCAGGAAGAGGCACCCGGTTTGGCTGGAGGCATCAGCGCATTTTACACAGGGGATCAGCTCCTTCATCTGTGTGAAAATAATCTTGTCTGAGCCTTCGACTTGTGGAGGGTTCGTGCGAGTTGGTCAAGGAGGGACCAGGCTCCCAGATGTCACCTCCAGCCCCTCTGAACCCCACATCAGCGTGGCGCTGAGGCTCATCGTGCATCACCAGCTCCTTTCAGGAGTGGATGTTGGCAAGCCACCCACCCAGGCTGCATTAAACCCCTGCGAGACAGGGATTCAGCATTTAATCCCAGTGCATCTTGGGTGCTGCCCCCCAAAGCAGTGGAGAGCTGCTGCCCCCAAAATACAGTCCCTGCTCTCATTTAGATACAATCAAGGCTGTGATACCACCGATTTACTAGACACTCAGAGAAATAATTTATTTTGAGAAATCGATCTTACAAGAAAGAACTGAAGTGGTGTCAGGGTAAATGGAAACATGGCGCTGCGCAACCTCGACATCCATATAAACGCCGCCTGCACCCCACGCAGAGCAGCCCCTGCCTTGACAGAGCCCTGCACACCAAACAGAGGGTGTTAAAGAAATACACGATACGGCTGCAACACAAAGGCGCGCCAAGCCTGGGGAGGACGCGAGCTCGCACAGTCTCATCTCTGTGGTTCGATATGTTAGGTGGCTCTTTGCAGCAGCAAGATCGTGAAATGCTGTTATGTTTTAACATGAACTCATGATCTTGAGCATCTTTAGTGCTTTACTTCCATTCCTAATGAAATGAGGGGATGCTGTGAGAGGAGGCTTCGAGCCCTCCTCCCGCTCAGCTGGGCAGGGAACCGATGCTCCTCTCCGTGCCCAAGTAGGTGCTTGAAGGAGAGGCTGCAAATTATCCCTGCGTGATGATCCCAGCTCCGGCAATCTTCAAGAGGAGAAAAGTGGTTCTTACTGTAATTAAGTAACTTTGAAAAGAAGTCTGAGATCTGCAATAGAGCTGTCAGAGGCGGCTGAGCATCGTACGCTGTGCAATTGCTGCCCAGTCACTGTGTGAGTGTGCTGTGGTGATGGGCACCCTGGGGCTGCAGCAGGACAGGCAAAGCGTTAGAGCAGGAGCTGCACTGTCCAGGTCCCATCACTGTCATCTCCTGGCTCATTTGGACTCCAAAGCCAAAGCTTGGCTGCTGCAGGAGGAGCACTGGACGCACTGACGTCCTTTCTGAGATGCTTCGGGGCACGGGCAGGTGGATGCAGCAACAACTAACCTGGTTTTAGGTGGGTTTTGAAAGGGAAAATTCTTCAGATCCATGAGTCATCAACAAGTTTTTCCTCCTACCAGATGAACTGCAAAGGTCCCTCTTGCTTGCCCTAATGCTCAAGCTTCTGTAGCCCACAAATGGTTTAATATCTGTAAAATTTAGATTAAATGAGGCACATTCCTAAAAGGAGAAAGAAGAAGATCTGGTATGTCCAGAGTATTCCCCTGTGTCAGCCTGTGCCCTGCATATGGATTAAATAGCTTTTGCTGCGTGAAGCCAGCCAGGCTCTGCAAGGAATGCACACACATATGTGCTGGGTTTGACAGTTGCCTCTAATTTGATAGATGCGATCACGAATTGATTTTAGGATTAGACACTGTAACTCCCCCAATCCTAAAGGAATGACAGCACCTCTCAGCTCCCACGTTAACCGCAGTGCTGCCAGGGCTGTGTCCGGGGGCTGGGACGGCCACTCTGGTGCTCCAGTGGCCTGGAAGGATGCTCCTCCACAAGGCAGTGGCAGAGGCACAAGGCAGAGCAATGCCCAGGGCTGTACTTGCCTGACGGCCGGGTTAATGTCAAGTTCCTGACAGGTCTTTTCATCCCATTGCTCTTCCATTGGCTTGGGTCTGCCCTTCATCTCTGTGAGTTCCCTTGCCAGTCTTGTTAACGCTGCAGGCAGCTGCAGCCCTCAGAGAGATGTAGATAGGAAAAATGGGATTGTGGGGTTATGGGAGGTGGGTGTATCTGCAGATACCTCTATGTATGTATTGAAACTTATGAAGTTGTCAGCAGAAACATCTTTGTCCTTTCTATTTCTCATTTCATCTTTTTCAGGAATGCCGTCTTCCTCAGCTATCTCTGCTGGTGAAAAAAAAAGTGCGAATATAATTTAAAAAAAAATAGAACATTTTAAAAGAAAAACAGTCTGCAAAAGAAATTCCCTCTTATATAGATTTAATTTTTGTATGTGTACAAAATTGCCCTGAGCAGCAAGGAGCTGCAGTCACAAACTTTCCTTGCTTGGGCTTCACTCTGCAGGGCTATTACCCATGTACTTGTCTTTACCCATGTGGACTTCAACACCTGATTCACTGATTTGCTGGGTTCCAGCCGTGACCTTCTTGTCCCTAAAGCCAAAGCAGTGGAGCACCTGAACCCTTGACCAGCTCCAAACCCAGTGCCACGAGCCCATGTCTTCAGAGGGCCCAGGGCAGAGGGCTCAGCTTCAGCACCTGCTTTGGCTTCCCTCTGAGGGCTCAGCGGCAGCAAGGGGGACGGGGAGGGACAGTTCCAGCTTAAATAGTTGGGGAGGGTGCTTTTCCAAAAATGTTTCAACTGAAAGAGCTATTGATGTTCCTTTTGACTAGGGAGGAAAGGGTGAGAGAGGCTGGAGGTGTTAATCAAAACCATTCACTGGAGCTTGATGGGGTGCTCTTGAATTTACAATCCCGCACAGATTAAACTTTGCACAGGCAGGCATACTGTGGTCTGGGGTGGCTGGCCATGTCTCCTGTGCTTGTTTTAAAATATCGTAGAGGATGTGCAGAGAGGCGAAGGGCTACTTGATTGGCAGTGAAGAGAATAAGAGCTGCTCCAGCAGCAGTGCCAAACCTCTGCCCGCTCCTGCGTCCCCTCCTGCGCTTGGGAAACAACACCAGGGTACAACTTGCCATGGACCATGGCTCCTCTGTACACTTCTTGTATGCAAGAGAAAAATAATAAGTTACAAACAGCTCCTGGACATGCGATAAGCAGGCGTGATGTTTGCTGTTCCATCACCTGCACAGGAACAGAGACCTACCCCCAAACCTGCCCACCCATGGGTTCTCCCTTCCACCCAGGAAGGAAACAGGAACCATGGGTGCTGTGTGGCTCTTCACTGTCACCCACATAGAGCCTTTGGCACGATGGAGCCTTGGAAGAAGCCGGCAAGCATCCCATGCCCACCCGCTGAGGGTACAGCTCTGGGCAGGCAATGGAGCCGCATCCTGGAGCCCCCTCAATCCCGCGGGCTGAGCACTCCCCAGTAAGCCTGTCCCACCGTGCCGGTGGCAGATGGAACCGAACTCCTCTTCCATTTTTGTGTGGGATAAGAACCGCCCACCCCATTGTTCATGGCCGTCCTCTAGAAGTTTATAAATAAACCCCATTTCCCTGCTGGCTTTGTGCTTTTCCATTTTGACGCACCCTTGATTTCCTCCTGTTCCAGAGACATTCAAACAAACAGCTCCTTTCTCGTTGTTGTTGTTTGTTTGCTTCCTCCCAGCTTGTGTCTGAACAGGCACCAGTGGCGTCCCCTGTGCCCAGGCACACCCTGGGTGCCAGGATGCCAGGCGCCAGCACGGCGTTATCTGGCAGTTTCCCTTAAATTACCCCATGTCGTAGGTGTGGGCGTTAATGTGCAACCTGGTGACAAAGCAGCTGGTTTCATCGTGGGCACGTGGCCCGTTGGTGATGGGAGGAGGATGCTGAGCGGTCCAAGGATGGGATGTGGGAGCCTGGTGCCATCCCAAACATGTTCTCCCTTTGCAGAGTGAGGCACAGCAGTCAGGCTCTTGCAGACCCTCACATGACATGAGTGTGTGGAGTGTGTGGGAGTCATTGCTGCACAAGCAGGATCACATACTCACCATTCCAAATATACTCGGAGGGTCGAAAACCAGGTGATTCCCTGATTAATTTTAGTGGCAATACTTCGTTTCTAAGCATTTTAGAGCTCACTGCTTGCTGGAAGTCTGCAGTCCTTGTCAGAAACTCTGACTAACAGTGTAGTTTGTGTAAATATTTAAGGAACACTAAAATCCACCCGTGATCTGTGTAACTGCCCTTCTCTATCAATATTGGGGACTGCCCATATCTATCTTTCTTTATAATACATGGCTGTATCATACATAGTCATCAACACAGATCTCTGCCCTGGGCCAGTACAAGGAAGGGTGTGTTTTGCTTTTTCAGTGCTCACGTTGCAAGGGCAAGCTAATTTTTAACTCTCTCTTTCGCATTTAGTTTTAGCAGCTGGGTGAAATCTCTCCCCCTTGGCCAGAGCCTGGGGTGCGAGGGAAGTTGAGGAGGTCAGAGATGCTCTGAGCATCACAGTGCTGCAGAGCCAGGATGCGAAATTGTGGCTGCAGGATGAAGTTTTCTTTCTGGTCCCTTTTTTACCTGCTTCTGCTGAAGCCAAGGTCCCCAGAAACACCAGGGGCCCACATTGGTGTTATGGCAGCCCTCCTGCCTCCTAAGTTAAAGACCTGCTGCATCTTTCATCTCCAGCTGGGTGATACCTACCCAAGAGCCAAGTTGCCATCTCCCATACATGTGCTCACACCACTAAGGTTAAAAAATAGCAGAGGGAGAAATACTGAAATGTCTTTACATGTGAAATTAAGGAAGAAAGAAAAGAAAGCTCAAGAAAAGGGATGCACTGAGCTGTAACAACATGTGGGCAACCCCTGTACTGGCAGACAGCAGCCCAGCACTGGTGATGCTGGAGACATTTACGGCTTCACCTCGGCTCTCTGCAGCATGAGTGGGTGTCTCCTGTTATTTGATATTTTCCTTCCCTCCCCCAAAAGCCCAGACATCGGTCGCTTCACATCCCGCCCATGTCTGGAGCCAGCAGCTCCAAAGGGGAGCAGAATCAGAAGGTGAAGTTTCCCCGCTCTGATGCCTTTGTGTGCAAACCGGGTTTATCTGTATTGTTTGACCAGCACCGGCAAATTACAGCCTGCCTAATGCGTCGTTAGGGAGAGGCAATTAAATACCAACCCAACGAGTATTGTGGCCAACGTGACTGGGGTGAAACAGCTGCAATCTACATGGCAGCTGGGAGAGACGGGTGGAAAATATTAACCTTTTTATTTATGTCTTTGCTCCAACCTCCTCCACCGTGTCTGGCTGCCCGGCTGGGTGAAACCCGCGCAGGGCAGGGTTTGGCAGGCAGCAGGCAGGGATGACGCCTGGATCCACTTGAGTTTTCACTGATTTGGCTTCAGCCCAGATGGCTGGCGATGCCCATCCCACATCGTGCTGGGTTAGCTCACCGGCGGCCACGGGACGCTCCTTTCGCCCTGCAGCCCCCACCTCTGTCTTGCTCCGGCTGATTTCCAGCTGTGGCAGCCCTGTGGGCGGTTGTGCTGGCAGCGGTGCTGGGTGGTCACATCCTGTACGCCCTTGTACGATTTAATGCTTCAGCTCTGTTGCCTGTCAAATCAATCCTAGTTTTCTACAGCTTCTTCTTCAGCGTCCGTGTGCCCCAGCTCCTGGCCCTGCTTGTGCAGGTGCCATCCCACCTCCAGCTTCCCACAATATCCCCAGGCAGGATTTTCTATTTCCATCCTGCTTTTCCTGCCACGACCCACAGCACATTCATGTCTCCATCCTTGAGCCTCCAACACTGCATCGCCCCAAGTGTTTTGAAGACAACAAATCCTGTTGCTAATCCCAGGAACCTCAAGAAATCATTTTTTTCTCCACTCTCCTGAGGCTGTAAGCACTCATGGGGCAGTCTCCCTGTGGGCCAGAGTGTTTTCTCAGTGTTACACAAATAAATGGAGGTAGGTTTGAACCAGGATCGGCTTCCTGCAGGTGCTGAGGGCATTTCTAGGTGGATTTACAGGGGTACTTCTGCAAATAGCATCTTTAAGCATTGTCAAAGAGATGCTTGTGATGCAGTGGTCCACCAGCTGGAGCAGGCAGTGAGAAAATTAGTGTCGGAATCTTATCACAGCCAAGGATTTAAACTGGCTGGTGTGGGCCGTGTCATCTGCCACCGAGTTCAGCAGTCTGAAATAGAGATCAGATAATTTGTATTCCTTTCTGTCGACAGCTCTCTGAGGGTCAACACCCACAGGTTTGTAGTGTTTTGTGAGCCCTGAACAATGGAGTGGCCACAGGAGTGCCCGGGAAGGGAAATACCCACTGCAGAGCATCAAGTCAATAACATGGAGCAAACATCTTCATGCTGAACATGTTGCCCACAATCAGCTGCTGATTTAAGCAAGGCATGTGTTGCCCAGCCAGCCCTGTCAGGGACCCACAATCACTCTCTTCTGCCCTGCTTGTTGGTTTGGGGGCATTTTATTTGGTTTTACTCTGCAAGCGGTTTGCTCTTTGAGGGATCCGATAGCATCTGGGGTCCTGGAGGAAACAAGAGCCAAAGGTCCAGAGAGGAAGGGGAAAGGGTTAAAAGTGCAACGAATAGGTCACACTCATTTTTCCTTTACAGCCAGAGATTTTTCTAGGCCAGACAACGCAACAGGTCAAATCTCTTCTTCAGACATGTATCTGACAGCACCATGTGAGACGTTGTTAGTGGAACCAGAGTGGGTGAGAATTATTAGTAAATGAGCTGCCGAATGGGTGACCCACTGGCCAAGGGCAGCAGAGGGACTGGGGACATCAACCCCCACTCACAGAGCCAGAACCACACAAAGGAGGAGTCAAGACAGGCAGCAGCAGGTTTTGCTGCAACACAGTGTAAAATGTGGGGATCTCAGTTGATTGGAAAGATATCAGAAGCCTTCCGTGCAGCGTGGCCACAGACAGCAAACCAGGAGCTGAGATCCTGTGACTGGCCTGTGGTGCTGGAGCAACAGTCAGCCATGACAAGGGTGAAGGGAGAGGATGCCAGCGGGGATCAGCCTGGGAGGATGGACAAGCCTTCTCCTTAGTTGCAGTGAGAAGAGGCAGAGGATGACGAGGAAGAAGCTGTAGAGAAATGCTGGGGAGAGAGAATAGCTTTTAAACCGCGGATAGCATTGGCACATGATCAAATGGGTATTAACTGGTGGGGGCTGCTGGGAGGCTGGGAAATTTGTGAAGGGGATTATATGATGCGGCTGCTCAGAATAGTTGGACTAAATGACCCAGAGATCCCCTTTGGTTTCATCCTCCCCTTACAACACCGGGGGCTCTGAGTAGCAGTAGGACTGGTCTATCTGTATTTGAGTATTAGAATGTCAGGCAAGTAAAGATGAGCAAAACTGCATCCAAATGTTATGGTGCTTTTTCTGTTCTTGAGATATGCCAGGAAACCCTTCTGCACCAGCTCCTGGGTCAAAACCTGCCTTCCAATGCCCCACAGAGGCACAGAGAACCATGCTGGAAGCCACAGAGGTGTTGGAGGGAGGTATTGGTGAGAAATGAAGGAAATCATTAGGCAACCGTAATTACACTGCGAGACTCATGAATTGTCTCTTGATGAACCGCTCCCACACTGACCTGGCAAAGCTGGTGACACCAGCTGCTCCCGAGGTTCCTTCCAAAGTGGAGGTCCTCGTGGGAAGCCCTGTCACCTCTGAGCCACAGGCTCTCTTCTCCCGCCAGTCTCCAGCATTGCTGGCACCAAGGTGGGGTCTGCTTTCCCTCGCCTGCTGTGGCTTGGCAGTGTCCTTGTGTCCCCCTGGGCCCCCAAAACCACCCTAGCAACCTGTGCCCAGCAGTTTCCTGCAGTCTTTCCCTGGCACTGACCCCTTGTCCTGGCTGCAGGTGAGCAATGACATCAGGTCTGGTGCAAGGTCAGATATCACTCTGTGCATATGCCAGGATCTCCACTTTGGACAGACTGCGGGTTGAGTTCAAGCTCTGAATGCTTTGGCAAAGCAGAAATAAATTATTGATGAAGGGACAGCCCTGGGGAGGGTGAAACTGAGCCCCCTTCCCTCCGAACCCGTGGGCACCGTTTCAGTGCACTTCATCATCTTGTTGGAGAATGTCTGGAAACATCCCAAGGCATTTCTCCTGGTAAAGCCACTGCCTTTCTCTTCATCTAGGCTTTATTTTCTCTGCTGGCTTGCTGAGACACAAGACCCAAGGGGGTGAAAGGCAAAAATTAGGCACCTTAACAGCTAGAATTTGTGCACAATCCCAGGGATGCCTGGTTTCACAGCTGTCAGCATCTTAGGAAGCCCATCCTGAGCTAATACATCAAAGCATAGGAGGATCGGCAAGTTATTTGCTCTGAAATCACTTAGAAGACCAGCTGCAGGGAGAGACACAAGGTATTCAAAAGTGAGAAGAGGTTCAACACTACCATCCATCCATCTCAAGGTGCGGGTCCCTCTTTCCATGTTCTTCACCCAGTGTCTGTTGCAGGGCTTGTCCTAACAGCTCCAGCCCAGAAGGCACAAATCTCAGCAATGTATTGGATGCCACAGATAGTGCATTTAACAAAAAAAAAACAAAGCCAGAGCATGAAAAATTGCACACTGCAAATACTACATTTTTTTTTTTTTCTGCCTGGAGCAATGTCAAATGACCTTCTTTTTATCTGCCAGCCTAGACTTAAGGATCAATCGGTGTATTCCCAGGCGTGGTGTAAAGTTTTTAGTTCAGAGGATGGAGAACTGGATTCTCCACTAGGCCCATTTCATGAGGGACATCCTCCTGGGCCTTTTGTCACCTCCATCCTCTCCCACCCACCTTCGGCAGAGCGCATCCACCCTTTATGGAACCACCCAGACCCTCTGGGAATATTCAGCAGTGAATCCACCCACCAAGAGATGTGCTTTTTTCTGCTGGCACAATGTGATTTTAGACCATATGTGTGCTTTCCCTTAAGGGATGGCAAGAAAAAATTCTTTATTATTTTTATACCAGTACTGCGTAGCAACTGCTGTGAAAGGCCAAGCATGAATGGTGAAGAACTAGTAAGAGCCAAGAAGAGCTTGTGCAAGCTCAGAGCCTCTGAGACAGAAAACTTAAAATTGTAAAGATGGAGAGCAGGGAGGGCAACTAGGAGGCTGAGGGGGGAATATAAAAAAATATTTATTGTAAAGGCAGAGATCATAGCTCAGGTTTGCTTAATGAATGCCAGAGGAGATTGAGAAGCACCACACTGGTAGCTTGTAAGCAGGGATTTCAAAGGAAAAGAAGAAGAGCTTTAGAGGTACCCGAAAGATGAAATTGTAAATAACGGAGGCTCTTTGCTTCCCTGCTGCAAACCACAGCACGTTCCAGTGAAGGTGCTGGTGTAGGAAGATCCCAGCCTGCACACAGCAACTGCTGGGGCACTGCAGGGCATCCCACACAGGCTGTGAGGGGTAACGGTGCCCACCAGTGCTGCTGCAGTCACCATCCTGGTAGCAGCAGCCACTTCGTGGCTCAGGCCTATGTTCATAAGCTTCCTGGGTCCAAAGTAAAGCCAAGCCTTTAGGAATCATCCATGATCTGTCAGAGATCCACTCCCTGTCCAGGGTACAAGAGCTCCAGACCAGCTCTAACCCATCACCACAGCAATAACTGTGTCCATTAAAAAAAAGAAAAAAAGAGAGACAGAGATGTGATAGCCCTCCAAACAATTTTTTAATATATTGCTATCACTCTTGTGCAGTGAGAAATGTCTGCCCTTGGCAGATGGGCAGTGCAATTATCGCTTGGAAAACAGGTTTGTCCTTCCAAAAGGGCAGCAACAGACTTTCAAAGGCAGGTGAAGTTTTATGAAAGGATTACAATGGGATTAGCTGGAAGGGAGAGAGAGCAGGTGCCTCCAGGAGCCTTTGCAGACGACAATCCAGAATTGTCCTGGTCCCCACCCCTTGAAACCCTCTCCAAACCCTGCCAGGTCCGTACAGGGCATGATTTACACTGGTGCTGCAACTGGAACCAACTGAACCAACACCTGCGGTGTGGGGAATAGCAGCTGTACAATGTCAAAATACACCCATCAAAGGGGACTCACCATTTGTACTCAGAGCAGTGGCTGTGTTTTTTCACTGTTTGGCCCAAGAAGAGCATGACACACACGCATGCAGGAGATACCGCAGAGCAGGGTGAGATGCTCGCTCTTTAACTTGGCGGGTTTCTCACCTCCAGGCAGCTTTGCATCTCAACCCACACCTCACTGCGCTACAGAGCGCTTCAAAACAAAAGTGCTCTGGCAATCTTACCTCTTCACCTGGTCGAAAGATGTGGGCTGGGTATTTTCCCCACTTCCACGAGTGTGAATTTGGCAGCAGCACGCCACCTCTGCACTCCCAGGGCACACTCTCTGGGCCGTGGCATGTCGTACCAAGGGCAGCGCTCGGCCACGGGCTGCTGATAAAAGGTCTGGGGATCTCCCATGTGGTGAGCAACCCCTTGGCAACGTGCCTGGGCAGCAGTGGCTGTGCCGATGGCTTGGGCAGCGGGGCTGTGCCGACAGCTCACCCCGGCTCACCCCATCTCCCATTCCCATGGGCCCGCAGGGCTGCAATCAATCCCTCTGCTTTTGTCAAAGAAGCAGCTCCACCATCTCCTCGTGGTGAAAAAAATTAACAGTAAAACTTCAGGGTGAGCTCAAAGGTTAAACAAAGTAAAAGAGAAGGCAAACAAAGAGAGCACACGCTTAACTGGCTTTTTTTAGAAGGTTGCTGTGGATGAGGGTGCTGGATGACCGATGCTGGACCTGTGATAATACAAAACCTCCTCCCTTATTGCTCCTTTTGTGTTGCCTCTCCAATCTGTCCAGGCGTATATCTCTGCGCATCCTTTTTTTAACAATGTACCTCCCAGCCCATATCCCCTAGAAACCTCATTTCTCCCGAGCCAGTTGCTTTGGAAAACTTGTCCTTGGATGACTCCCTTGGAAATGCTAGTATCTCCCTACTCAACTCCCTAACAAATACTGTAACCATCCTCCGCCCCGGGACACACAAGTGTTCCAGCTCAAAGCTGGGTCAGACCCACCATGGTTCTTGGGGGCATGTGGGACATCCTGCAGCCTGGCCACCCACGGCATTGCTGGTGAAACACTATCAGGTCAAGCTGTCTGG
This sequence comes from Trogon surrucura, assembly GCA_020746105.1. NCBI lineage: Eukaryota > Metazoa > Chordata > Aves > Trogoniformes > Trogonidae > Trogon > Trogon surrucura. The sequence continues at coordinate 11,385,957 of CM036621.1, read as the reverse complement.
GAATACTTAGAAGTCAGATTACTTTTCTCCGTGAAAATAACTTTCAAGAAAAAATATCCTGGAACTAAACTAGAAGGAAAGGAAATCAAAATCATGATTATTCTGGCTCCAAACTTGGAGATGTCACACTGGGAAAAACAGTACCTGCTACGGACAGCTGAATCAGCACCGATTCATAGAGAGCATTCAAAAAATCCCAGGAGAAGGGTTGTGCAGTTGCACGAGAAGAGCCAAGAAACGCAGCATGTGACAGAGGATGCTGCCATTAGCCACGGGATCTACAGTATGAACTCCAGATGACCACGCGATATCCTCATCTTCTTACAGTAGAGGGGCCCAGATTTTTAAATCGTGATTTTAAAGTGATCTGATGCTGAACTGTCTCTGCTGCCTTTGATCTGCTTTCAGTGCTGACTCTGTGTACTTCAAGCTGAGGTCATGGAAAGGCTTCTCCTCGTTGGTGAGCCAGCAGAAAGATGCTTTCAGCGCTACGCCGAGCTGGGCACCCACTCGTGCCCAGATTTCCAGCTGCTGCAACCAGGGCTGGTCAGAGCAGAGTCACATCCCTGGCTTAGCCCCTGAGCAATCAGAAAGCCAGAGGCTGTCTGCCTGACGTTTTAATGGGAGTGTTTGCCAGTGCACACTTGTAAAGCGGGAATCCCGTCTTAGCTCAGATAGTTAGTGGAGTTAATAAAAGCCAAGTACATTTTGAGTTCTCTGCTTGCCTGGATGTACTTTATGGCTCAGCCTGGCTCCCTCCAACCCCTGCTCTGGTCAGCCCCTGCTCTTCCACCTGAAATCCTGCTTTTGCAGACAGCCAGATGTCTGTGGGTGCTGAGCACATCACAGCCTGGCAGCAGCACGCTGTCCCTCTCTGCTCCCAGCACACCAGGCTCTCATCTCTGCCTTCCCCACTCTTCTCCAGGCCATGTCTAAATAGAGCTGATGCTGAGTGACCTGCAGTTCCTAATTTTCCAAGGACTTCCCATCTCTGGGCACTATCAGTCCAGCCTGCATCATCCATCAGCCCATTTCGAGTGGTAGTAGGGACACCCTGACAACGGCAGTAATGGGACAAGTCGTGACATCTGTGATGTAGCAGCAGCGTGAGGAGTAGGACACGTGGTGCTGCCAGCATGAAGGTGCCAGGGGGCCTTAGGAGAGACTGGGCTGAGCCACCCGGAGAGCCAGCCCAGCTCTGGCATGTGCCCTGGGAAGGATGTGTGACTGACAAAATCCTGCAGCCATGCTTCCCAAAAATAGCCTGCCAGCCCCCAGCAATTGGGAGCTGGAGGGACTTCATTGCATGTGCTGCTGTCTGGGGCATCGTTCCCTCTTGGATGATTCAGGTCCCCATGGTGCTGTGGGCTGCAGGTACCAATTAACACTTACTAATAGCACATCTTTTAAATGCCACCATGACCTCTCTTCCCTTCTCACCCCCAGCCACTGCTGGCCCCTGCGAGGCCGGTGAGCCCAGAGAGGCCTGAAGAACCCCATGGCAGCCAGGCATTAGCAGGTCTCCACACACCAGCACATCTCTCGGGGTGATGCTTCACCCTGGCCGCTCCCGCAGGGCTCCTCGGCAGATCCTGACCAACCCGACCGGCCGGGCGGGAGCAGGGTTTCATGCTGCCACCGTAACATCACGGCTGGGGCGTTGCCGCCACGGGTGCAAGCAGAGTGAGGAGGGTGTTGGAGGGCATCTCTGCAGAGTCCCTCCTGCTGGCCAGTCCAGCCTCTCAGACCCGAGATCGCAGACGGCTTGTGGAAGTGTGAGGACGCAGCCTCCTCTTCCTCAGCCGAGGTCAGGTCCTGCGCTCTCTCCCCGGGGCACAGGTGCTCTTTCTTCACCTGCCTGGCTGCAAAACAAGGGGAAAACAAGGAATACACCGCAGCCATGGTCTGCTCAGCCCTGACCCCGGGTCTGCAGGGGTGAACATGTGTTGAGGGAAGGCCGATGTATCCCCTGCCTGCTCCCCAGCTTCGATTTGCTTTGGAAAAAAAGTAATTTAATAATTGCTTTTGGAGTCTGAACGCAGAGAGCTTTCGGGGGGGGGGGGGGGGGGGGGGGGGTGGGTGGAAGGAGGCGGAGGCGGCACTGCTCGAAAGAGGAGCAATGTGATATTAAACCGTGAGTGCTTCCTGCCGAGGGGGTCCGATGGAGTGAAGGGCAGCACCGCCCCCCTCGCCCCTAAGGCCGGGTGTAGCAGAACGCCCCTCCAGCCCGCCTGTCACCCCGTGTCCCGGAGCAGGGATGGACTCTCGGGCAGCGACGGGGGGTGACTGGAGGTGACACGGGGCAAGGCCGGCCTATCTGTGCCTCCGTGTCCCTGACGCAGCGGGGGCCCCACCGCCAGCGCCGTGCCACCTGTCCCCGGGGCTGCGGTGCCACCACCGCCAGCCCCGCATCCAGGGGGTCGTTTGTCGCAGGAGGGATGCAGGACACCCCGGCGCTGCTGGGGCTGACCCCGGCACAAGCTGGCCGCAGCCCCCCCGACCGCTTCCCCCCCCCTCCCCGTGCGCCGAGAGCCGCGCAGCCGCCGGTGCTCTCAATCCGCAGGCGCGGCCGGGCCGGGCCGCCCCGGCGGGGCGCGGAGTGGGGGGGGGGGGTGGGGGGGGGCGGGACGGCGACGGCGGCGGCGGCCCGCGGGGCGGCACAAGCGGCGGGGCGGGCGGCGGCAGCGCTAGGACCGCGGCGGCCGCCGGTGTCGCCGGCAGACGGACAGACGGACGGGCGCGCGCGCAGCGCCGCACGGGCAGGCGGCGGCGGCGGCGATGGGGAAGCGCGGGCGGCCGCGGAGGGAAGCGCGGGGAGAGGGGGCGGCCGGCGGGGCCCGGTGCCCCCTCGGGGACATCTGCAACACGAGCCCCGCGGCGGGCATGGACACCTTCCTCTACAACGTGCAGGTGCTGCTGGAGGCCGCCAGCTACCTGGAGCGGATCGAGAAGGAGAATAAAAGTAAGTGCGGGCTTGTGGACGCGACCGCGCGTGTGCGTGACCGGCGGGAGTGGGGGAGTGGAGGAGGGGGAAAAATAATAACCCAAACTTCTGGCACGGGCCGGGGGCTCAGTGACAAAGGGCGCCGGGGCCCGCCTGCGCCCCCCCAGCGGCGGAGGCACGCGTGGGACATCGCCCCCCCCCGAGCCACAACAGCGGAGGCCGGGCCCGGGGGGAAAGTTTGGGATGGAGAGCGGAGCGGGACGGCGCGGAGCGAGGAGGACACATCTCCGCTTTTCGGGAAGCGGGGGCTCGGCGAGTGGCGGGGGACGGGCCGCTGAGAGGGGCCGGTGGCGGAGCCGTAGCGGTGGGGGAGGAGGCGGTGACACGTCCCCGCTCCCCCCCCGCCGGGGCATGGGCAGAGTCACGTAGGCAAGCGGCAGCGCTCGCCAGGTAGCCGGCGGGGAGGGGAAGGCAGGGCAGGGCGAACGCCTGCTGCGGGGCGGCGGCCGCTCGCGCCGCCGGCCTCTCGCTCCGCGGGCGCGGAGGGTGCGCGTAGCTTTGCGCCTGTCCCCCCGCGCTCTCCGGAGCGGGGCGCGGGCTGCGGGGACGGCGCCACCGCAGGGAACGAGCGCGTCGGGAACAAAGGGGCTGCCGGGCCCTCTCCCCCACCCCGCGCGCGGCAGTGCGCGCCCGCGGAGCCACACGCGCGGAGATGACACCCCCTGCTCCGCGGCTCTGCGCCCGCCGACGCCCCGCCCCCGCAGCCACATGGTTCGCACATGGAGGCAGAGCAGCGCGCTCATTGGCGGAAGCTTGTCGAGGGGCGGGGCCGCGTGTCCCGCTCCGCCAATCCGCAGCGTCGGGGTCCCCCGTGTGACGTCACGCGTTGCCGAGCGGGGCGCGGAGCGGACGCGGAGCGGAGCGGTGGGGGGAGTGCGGGGCCGTCGGGCGGGGGGGTGAGACCGGGGACTCTGGGTCTCCGGTATACTCTCATGTATCCCTCCGGCGGGGAGGGATACATGCAAACGCTCCACTCCGCTTCCCCAGCGGAGCTTTGCCCTTGTTTCCCTCTGTTATTCTTTCTTTTAGCCTTTATTTTTTTTTTAGTTTTCTTTATTTCATTTTTTTCTTTTTCTCCCGCCGCTTCTCCAGTTTTCTTTTTTTCCGCTTCTTTTTCCCTCATATTTTTCCTTCTCCTCACGGAAAGCCTGCTGCGTTTTCTTTTTTGTTTAACTTTACAAAGCGATCAGCGAGTCCCTCGCCGCGCGTCTCTGTGGCACCGCCACCCTCTCCTTGCAGCTATAGGTCCCCTTCCGTGGCAGCTATAGGTCCCCCGTACAGGGCGGTATAGGGTGCCCTTGTTCTGCGGGAGCCGCGGCGTGCACACAGGCTTCCAGGAAAAGGGATCCTGCTGCGGAGAACCTGCTCTGCCCCTAAAGCCGCGGTGGTGATGGGCTGAAAGCCCTTTATCTCCATTTGCCCGGAACAAATCCAGGCTGCTTTTGTGTTTCTGAAAGCTGAAGTAATATTGGGGTGTTCTGGTTTTGAGGTGTTTGTTTGTTTTTTTTCTGGAGGGCTGTTTTGCTTTTTTTCTCACGTGCTAATTGTTGTTTCATAATGAATCTGCAAAGCCGTGCGTCTCGGGAGCTAAGCAGCACAGCTGCCGGCGGCTGCAAGCAGGAAAATGACAGGAGTAACCAGCAAAAATTGGGTTTGCGTGTGAAAACAGAACCACCACTGCTTTGGAAATCAAGTGTGAGACCGCTGGTTTGTTTTTGGTGTTTGTTTGGTTTTTTTTTAAAGAGTGCTCCTGCCTTGAGGAGGAACTGTCAAGATTGTGGTTTTTTTCCGGGGGAGGGTCATAGAATTTTTCTTGCTGTTGAGGTGGGTAGTATCTGACCTCTTATATGCTCCATTAAAAAAATGCATCATTTTATATACTTCCTTGTTTGGAACTGGAAAATGAGCAGGACAGGAGGATGTAGGATTTTTTAACTGCAAAATTTTGAAAAGAGGTGTTTGCATCCAAACAGCTCCATTCCCAAGCACTTGTTTTCACTGAAGCTTTCCCTAGCAATCATCACTGCCATAGCGCTGAAAATCTTTACTTTTGTTAGGCAATTCTGCAAAACCTTTCACTATTTTAATGGGCAATCAGGACATTTTAAGTTGAAAGGTCCCATTTAACCAAAAGCTCAACTATTGAACATGCTGTTCAGAACACAGCCGTTGGAAACCAGGCAGCTTTTACATGTTGCTCCCAAACAAAGAAAAATGCTGCTGGGACTGGAAACAATCTCTAAGCATTATGGGCCCTGTATAAACTAAGGAATAGCTGCAGAAGCAGGAGGGTTATATCCTGACGTATAGGCTTACTGGGAAGAGATTTGCACGTGGAGCTCAGGTTATTGCACGAAGAGGATGCTGTGCCCGTTCATCTGCCAGCTCAGGAGTGATGGCTCAATGCACCCTGTGCTGGCAGCCTGGCAGAGACGTTGGTAATGGCTGGTCACTCCTCGTTACAGTCTCTGACCTGGCAATTAGTGGTAACAGAGGAGACCAGCTCAAAAAAAGTTCGGTGATGGAGACTGGGGCCAAACTTGGTCACAGGCAGACTTAGTGCTCACCTGCTTCCTGCGGGATGCTCAGGTCACTTGACTGTGGTGTTACGCAGGGCTGTAACGAGCTATTTTGGTGTTACTCCCTTCAGGAAGGTGACTGAGTCACAACCCTGTCGTGCTAGGTGCTGTACGTGTAGGGGAATGACGGTGCCCTGCCCCAAGGAAATGCAGCCTTAAAAAAACAAGAGGTAACAGGTTTCGTCTCCTTCCAGCCAGGGTGGGTGACAGGGGGCTGGGTGAAGCACTGGGATACTGGCTGGGATCAGCATTGCAGCTATGTGGAAGCCAAAGGCAGGAATTTAAAGAAGGGCTATTACAGCTGGCTGAGCTCAAGTGGTTTTCCTAGTAGTTTTACACAGTTCCTCGTGAACATATTAGTTCTTCTCAGCCTTCAGTGTTGTTTACCAGGTTGTGCACCTTTTTAAAACACTGCTCCAAGCAGGAGCGGATGCTATTTGGTAGAGGGGCCCCCTGAGAGGCAGAAGCAACCCTGTCTCTTGTGGATCCAAACTGTCAGATATCCCAGGGTGTGCATGTCACACCTTCTGGTGGTAGTGCAGAGCTACGAGGCCCTTTTCAATCCCCAAAACAACCACACTAGTTTCTCACCTCTGCCTGCAGCTCAAGTGGTGCAAGGTGGGCGGTGAATTCTTCTGTGTCTAAGGCAGGATTTTCAGTTAAGGCAGGAGGTTCCTACCTGCCTGGTGCCCAGGGAGAGATAAGGAGATTTTTTTTTTTTACATTTATTGGTCCCACATCCCATCTTCATGGTCGTAAATAATAACAGAGGAGCCAAGGATAGGGCTGAGAGCCACGGGGCAGAGCAAGGTGTGCTATCAGGGCTGTAGAAGATACTTCAGGAGTGCCCTTTCAGCTCTGGCAGTGAAACCGTCCTTGTAGTATTCACTCACCTTTAAAAAAATTCAGAGTAAAAATTATTTGTATTACAGTACAGTGATGAAGGAGGCTAGAGTCCCGCTATCAGACTGCTTGGGTAAACTGGCATATTTTGGTTACTGAAACATAACTGAATTATTTTTCCAGTTGAGCCCCTGGAAATGAATAACAGTGCTGCCTGCCTGCTTGCTGCAGTTCTCATGGGGAGACTACAAAACCCAATCCCAATACACCTTGCTAACTGACATGTACAGGTTTCCAAATGACCTGTTTCCAGAAATTCAAGCTCAGTATCTAAGGAATAGAAACGTCACATGAGAAAAATTACAATGCCTGTTTTCAGAAATGAAAGTTGTGCTGAGAGCAGCTCTATTGGTGTATCTCTAACCTCTGCAAATGCCACTTCATGAATAAGCATGGTTGAAAAACTGTAGCAGCTGAAATGCTTGAGTTTGGAAGATTTTTTTAGAGGAACCTAGAGTAAACTCAGCTGAGGTTTAGTATGTATCAGCCGTCCCCTTTGTGTGGACTCATGTTTTTGTCAGTAGGAGTTGTGTAAACATGTGATGAATTCTTGGGATATGATGACTTATCTGTAATAGACATGGTATGTAATGTATACTGATCTCACTACAGATACAGGCATATGTTGCCATATCCTCTCTAAAAGCATGAAGGCAAGGAAGCTACTGTAACAGTGGTGTCCTTATTCAGGAGTCTGGTAGAGCTGTGCATGCATGGGACAGTGGACTTTGGCCCTTTGCAGAAGACAGCTCGATCTTCTTCAAGTGCTGGATGTGTTTATTGACCACCTGACCAGGAATAACAAATGGGTGACCTTAGGTTTGTCACTTGCTCCTGAATAATCCTCTCCGAAGTCGGGAGAGGAAAACTGAGCCTTGAGGGTGAGTCAACAGTATCTTCATCATGTGGCTCCTTCCATTGTTTCTGTGCTCTTTGGGGTCTTTTTTTGACAAGCCAAAATAAAGAAGTATCAGAAACACCTAATTAGGGGAGGGCAGAAAGAGTGGAGACTGCCTTCAGACTGTGCGCAGAGCTCTCACTGAATCAATGAGAGCTGAACACGTGGCTCAAGGTCAGTATAGATGGTCTTGGATCTTGCAGTGAGGTGATACATGGAGCGGTACAGGGCTTCTTTATTTATATATTTTTCATCCAACTCACAATAAACCCTTTTTATTCCTCCTAGTTTGTGACCTGGCCACAGTGATTCATGTCTTAGCCACTTCCAGGTTGGGTTATTTTGACTCATGCTGCTTAGACCTCAGCATAAAATTTAGAAGGAAGCCACAGCAGGAGAAATGATAGGGCAGACGTAAAACAGTGGGACTGTGCCAGAAGCGCTGCTGAGAACCCATCACATCCTTTGTCAGCAGAGCATCCTGAGAGCTGGCGGAGAAGCACCTTCTGCTGTTGGCTGGAGAATCCTACCTTCTTCTTCTTTAGCTGAAGGACCCCATCCTGCATGCGATGCATTGTTTTTCTCATGGGAGGTCCTCTTACTTAATTTTGCAACTGAGTCAATCAAATGATGTGACCGAAGTCACAGAATAAGTCACTGGCTCAAAATAAACTGGGGCACAGCGCAGGTCTGAAAACAGAGCAGCACGTCTCCCAGAGGAAGGGAGTGAGGAGCTCGAAGAGATGGTGCACCTGTGGCTTTTGCGTTATTGATTGTCAGAGCTTGGTCTTTGAATGAGACCGAGGTATACAGCATGTGCTTTATTCCTGTGCAAACTCTTGGATATCCGGGTGATTTGGCTCTGAGAAACGTCTGTCCTCACCAGTGGATGGGTTCCAGGCACCAGTGGGAGTGCTGAAAGGGATTATCTGATGCCTTGCGAAAGAATGAGGCCACGTTCTATAGGCGGTGTAGGTCCCTTACTAAAGGTATTGCAAGCATTGGAAGGGTGTTGAGTAGGTGGGACTTGGGATGTTCTCCAGCCCGCTGCTACAAGTCCTCCAGTGCCAAGCTGTTACAGTCATGAGTTCAAGAATAGAGACCTGGTTGTTACAGTGTGTGCTGGTAGGTAGGATATTCAGGTAGGCCAGAGCTGCTGTTGTTCTGGCTAGGAAAGCTGAAAGTTTTATGGATCTGCTTTCCCCAGAAATTTGGGGAATTGATGTCTCTCTGCTAGTTTGAGAGCAGCAAGAGAATGATTTCTACTGGGGATCTCTGTTCGTGCCTTGGTTGTAGGGTGTGAGGTTTCAAGGCTTTGAAAGTAGTATTGAGAATTTGCAAGGTTTGTGTGAAGGTGGGCAGAGGAAGCTCTTGCAGCCATTGCCATCTTTGTGTTCTTCCCAGAGGTTGCAAAGAATTGGGGATAGGAGGATTTTAGAAAAAGCTGAAGAAGGGGTGGAAAACCAGGCAGTTTAGCCAAAGGGATTGCCCTTATTGAAAATAATTTTGACGTTGCAAAGCATTGTGTTATTTCTAAGCCTTATGTTCAAAGCAGAGGGTTGGGCATCTTGATTTGTGAGCCATGTTCCTGTTCCACCTCTAGCTTAGGGTGTGTCTTCATGCGAGCGATTATGCTGCTTACACCTCAGTTTCCCTTCCTGCAGAGTAGAAAGAAAAGAGCTAAAGTCATTGCACGTTTGAGAAGCTTAAAACATTACTTTCTGGAAAGCACTTAGAAAATTTCCCTGATGGAAGATGCTAGTTTAATGCAAGTGATGGTGATGTTGGTAAAAAACAGACCACATCTGTTCTACTTGATTAAAATAGTACAGCAGTGTTTCAGATGTAAATATTAATTGATTTCTGCACTGCAGATTTCTTCTTGGATATTTAAATTGTTGCTAAGGAGGAGGGAAAGGCTATCAGGGAGATTAACAAATGCATTATTAAGGCTGGAAATGGAGGGCTGCCGAAGTGCCATTTAATAAAATGTAAAAAGCCCCTTTCTAAAGGGCGAAGCAGCAGAACGCACAATGAAAGTGAATTACAGCTGCTAGAAGGGATGCCAAGCAGCAAACACTTATAATCAGAAAACTGTACTTACAGATCTTTCAGAGCCACTAAATTAAATGATGTCATTCTCCCCTAAAATACTTTTCCCTTAGCCCCTCCTCAGCGTTGCCTGTGGCTTGCTCAACCACATTTAAAATGTGACTTTGGGGGGTTTTTGGTCAGCACTTGAATAGCATTGGGCCTCTTTGTGCCATTCACTTTCCACCCACTTTTGTTTCTGTCCCATACAACTCTGGCATTTTGCAGGCCGACCTGCCCACACGAGCACTTGGGATGGCAACTGAAAGATTTTGCAGATCTGCTGTGGCTCTGCGGTTGGCTTGCCGGACTCTTCAGGGCTTCTTCTTTGGGAAGACGTCCCACAGTTTATTCTCAAATCTGTCTTTGTTTCACACAGAAATTTTTTTTCTAATTGTACATTGTTCACTTCAGAAACAAAGACTTGGAAGCAGAGCTGATGTGTAAATGGAAGAGCTGATCCTACATCATTTCACAGAGAACTGACACTGCTGTTACTTCATTCCCATGCTGATTTAATTCACCGTGTGTATCAGTGTCCCCCTCTTTCATACTCTCTAATTTTGCACCTTGAACTAGCTTCAGGAGGCTGACACTTTGATATATTTGTGAACTACCCCTTCATTTTCCAGCCGTGGCTTTCCCTATTTAATCGCTAACGTGGCATCACGTATCTCCAAACGTGCTGTTCAGAAAAACTAGTGATGGTGGATGCTGGCAAGAACCTGCCTTGCAGTGATTTTGGGGCTTCATCACGTCTGGGTTTTTTTTCAGAGATGGTGTTTTTTCAATGTTTAGTATTGCTAATCCTGAGAGGCAAATGGCTGCCTGGTTTTGGAAGCAGGTTAGAGGAAGCACAGTTAGAGCCCAAAAATGCTCTTGTGTTAATCCCCTCGTTGCGGAGCGGTGTGTGCACCCATGTCCTTTTCCCTTTGTGAGTAATGCAATATCATGGAAGTACTCTTTGAGACTGCTCAAACTTGAATCTTTCCATATGCTTTTAATAGTCTGCTCTCTTGGCAGTTTTCAGTGTAGAAAAAAGAGGTGGGGAGACAGAGAGTACTTCCTTCCCTGAGTTCTCCCCCAGACAAAAGTCAGTTTTTACAAGTGCTGTGGTCTGGCTCCATGTAGGTGTGTGGATGGAGGTTGTCTTGCCTGAGCAAGGGCTGGGGCTTGCTCTTCCCCTGTGCCGAATGAGGAAGGTATTTCCCTAAAGGTGTCCCAGCTTCCTTAATTCTTTAACTGTCCCATCTTAAGAGAAACAAAACAAATTAGCCCTTTGAGATTCAGTGATGAAAAAGGCTGTGTAAGAACTGAATAGTGGTATTATTTTTACCTCCATCAGCTGCAAGCCTGCAGTTTTCAGAGGAGACTTCAGAAATGGTGAATCAGCAAAAAGTGTTTAAAGAAAGGTGAGCTACCCTGAATCCATATTTTTTCAGGCCTTCTCAAGTTGAGCGCTGCCAACTCTTGCAACTTCACAGAATCATAAAGGTTGGAAAAGACCTTTCATCACGAGTCTCCTGATATTTTGTGCTCTGCTTAAAGCTCTTGCTACCAGGTACAAGCCATTAATTGACAATCACAGCTTTTCTTGTTTTTTTAAAGGTAATTTCCCAGCTCCCATTCTGATTTGCGTGCAAATGTAACCAGTCACAGCCTGAAGGTTCAGGCCCATGAAATGTTAATGCCAATTAGAACTACAAAGCAATTCTTGAAGGGTTTCTAAGTCAGTATCGGTTTGAGATTCAGATTTTTACTGTGGATTTTCTGATTCTTATTTTGAACATTCTCTGGTTGTTCCCTTTATGAGTGTAGATCAAATATTAGAGACTGGTAGCATACAGTTAAATGCAAACCACTTTTTAAACTTTATTCCAGCAAAACTTAAAGTAGTTGGCAAAATTCAGTCACAGAAGCGATCATGAGGGTTTGTGCCAGAACAAGAAAGTTATGAAGATGCTGAGAAGTAGAAATAGGACTGCAAGGTGTAGGTGTGGCAGCGTTTATTAAAATGTTGAGATGGTCACTGCTGTTACTTGTTTACGTGCTGCTTCAAATGTACAAAATGGTACATAGTGACATTGCTGTCTGTGACGTCTTTTGGCCACAATCTCCAAGGGCTGTGTTCCCAGTGAAAAATAGGTCCTTCTACATGTGGAAAGCCCGGGTGTTTGCAAGGAGAGGGATGGAGTGGCTGCAGGCCCCTCCTGCCTCCTGGGTGATGTCCGTCTCGTCTCTTGTGTGTTGGTGGAGCGTGTTGCTCTGGCCTGCGGTGGCAGGGAAGCCATGCCTGCTCCTTGCCCCACCACATCCAGCTGGGCATTCCGCCTGGCACCGCCGCTGGGTTCGTGCCACTCATGCACAAGGGGCTGCGAGACAGCGGCCAGGGAAGAAGGACAGGGCAAACTACTGTCGCTTCAGGGCCTGGGCGGACATGGGAGCCATCGCCCCGGGGCCTGGCCACCGTCACTTCGGGGCCTGGCCGGGCACGGGAGCCATGGCCTCGGGCACAAAGGCACACCGCCATTGCCCCGGCGAGCGGCGGGTGAGCCGCGTGGGGCTCGGCGCTGACTCCAGGCCGCCGCCGTCCCACAGTGCTCGGCGGCAGCGGGGGAACTACATTTCCCAGGCGGCCCCGCGGCGGCGCCCCGCCCTCTCCCGTGAGCGCCGGGCAGAGGTAAACAAAGTGGTGCGAGGCGGCGGGGGCGGTGGCGGGCGCGCGGGGCGGGGCCGGGCGGCCTGAGGGGCCGGTCCCGCCGCGGGGCCGAGGGGCCGGTCCGGGCGGGAGAGGAGGGGGAACGAGCCCGGGCGGGGGCCGTAGGGGGTTGGATCCTGGCAGGGCCCGCAGCGGGGGTAAATCCGTGCCGGGACCGGCGGAGAGGGGCTGCGGCGGGCCGGGCCGGAGCTGAGGTTGCGGGTGAGGGCAGCGGTCGGTAGGGCCGGGTCCGGGTCGGGAGCAGCTCTGGCCTCGCTGCCTCCCGCGGAGGGAGGATCCCGGCCCTTCCTCCGGCGTTTGCTCGCGTGTTTCCTCGCCGCCTCCGTGCGCTCAGCCCTCGGCCTCCCCGGAGAGCCGCTCCCCCGGGACGAGAGGGCCGTGCGGGTGAGGAAGCCCGGGCACCGCGGAGAGACGGCGATCCCTCGCTCCTCCCCGCCGCGGCCGCCCCCTTTTCCAGCGGGGGAGCTGGGAGCGTGGGGGCAGAGGCGGGGCCGGGGCTGCGGAGTCCCCCGGCTGCCGGCCCGGGGGCCATGGAGCGGGTCCAGATGATCAACATCCAGCGGCTGCTGGAGGCGGCCGAGTATCTGGAGCGAAGGGAGAGAGGTAATGGTGGGAGGAAGGGTGCGAGAGGGACAGCCCTCCCTGGGGGGAGCCGCGCTGGGGTCGCAGATCCCCGCGGAAGGGCGAGAGTGGCTCCGAAGGAGGGGATCGGAGCGAGTTTCGGCTGGTGGTAAATCCCCAACAGCGAGGGCTTTGGTGAGGAACGGGGCTGCCGGGTCCTCCGGGAGGTGGTAGCGAAGGTGGAAGGTGTTTGCAGAGAGGGGGAGATTGAGGTGAAGGCGATTTTTGGAAGGAAAAGTGGGGATCGGTGTTGAAAGTTTCCCCCTGGCCGGGAGGGATGGTGGTGGGTGCCTCTGGCTTTGTAGACACCTCGATGGCACAACAAAATATGCCTGGTTTGCCTGGTTCAGGTAGCTTGGACAGAAGAGAGAGGCGAAGCACTCTGGGTTGTCACATTTCAGGTGTTTGAGTGGTCTTGTCCTTCTTCCAAGGTTGGCAGAGCCTTTACACTCCTCTTTTCTCCACCTCCCAGTCCACTTCCCTCTGGATACATCATCAGTCATTTCCCTGAGCTATTGTGGTTAAGGGCCTCCCCAGCTGGGCTGACGGGTTAGTTGGGAGGCTTGCCTGCTGACTTCTCTCTTTTTTTTTTTCTTCTTTTTTAATGACTTTTTTCTTTTTTTTTTTCTTTTTTTAATGCCCTGCCTGTTGATTCTTATGCAGAGTGTGAACATGGCTATGCCTCGACCTTCCCCTCAGTTCCAAGTCCAGGACTACAAGACCCAAAGCCTACACGGAGGCTGAGCCGGGCAAGAAAACACAGCGGCAGTGGCAGCAATGCAAGTATTGCCAACAGGTACGATGTGGGGGCAGGAAAGCGTGGGTTGCTGGGCTGGCCAGGAGGATGAAGCTAGAGAGGAAGGCTGGAGCAGAGGAGAGAAACTTACCCTGTGGGAAGAGTCTGAGCACAGGGGGATTAAGAGCTGGGACACGCAAGTGTCCTGTCTGGATCTGTAGCACCGAGAGCAGAGGGGACACGGGGGAGCTGTATGTGAAGTGGCGCTGCCAGCTGACTCTGTGCCAAGGCTCATATGCTGCAGAGGAAAGGGGAATAGGGAGATCTGTTTGTAGGGTTTACGGAGGAGGTAAGGCAATAGCTATTCCCATTATATACAGCTGATGTTTTTCCAACCCAGAAGTCACTGCCTTTAAGGGATAGCATGCGTGCAGCCTGGGTGCTTTGGGATTGTCATGACAGGCATGATTTGAAGCAAGGAAATGATGTTTTGAAATGGATCCCCTACAACAAATGGGAGGGAGGGAGATGACTGGCTGCTATATACAACGTGTTAAAAATTCAGTTCAGGAAAATTAAGCTGTCTTTTACTCTGCCTTTCAGGGCAGTGGGATTTCCCAGCTTCCTGATTGCTTAGTAACTGTAGAACTCTGTGGTTTTCACACTTCTCTTAACTATGCAATGCTGTATTTTTTGCTTTCTTAAATCTAGAAGAGACAACAGGATTAAGCCTATGACCTGGTGCTGTGGTAGGATCTATGTCTCCTCTCTTGTTCCTTTTTTTTTTTTGTTAGTTTTCTCTTGCTCCCTTTGAGGGAACAGCTGGATTATTCAGACCTTGCTGAGACCTTTTGGGATAGAGAAGCTCTAGAAAGATAAAGCATAATTTTGAAAAGGCAGTTGCAAGCTTGCTTTTACTGCAGCAAGGCCTGCGCAATCCATAAAATGGTGGCAGGTGGCTCAGGTGATTCAGGCTTTCCTAAGGCCATTGGGAAGGACCTGTAAAGGCCATGGGGAAAGGTGCCTTTGCATGCAGCGATTCTGCTTCAACAGCATTTGATAATAAAGGTGTTCGAAGTGATGTTGGGACACCTTGCTGTGGGGAAGTTTTCTTCATCAGGGTCAGCATATCCTGAGCTCTTTCTATGCTGCATGTTTATATTTGCTTCCCTCCTTCATCTAGCCTCTTCTGATTTCAGGGCGGTTGTAGCCCTTTACTGTTCCCCATGAACTAAAGTCTCAAATCCCAGTGACTTTGCATTGGGAAACGATGACAAACGCTGAAGCGAGATCCGCATTTTTCCCCTTCTAGGTTTCTCGCATACTATTTTTCCATCCCACACCTCTTTCCCTCAGAGGCCTTTGTCATGGCAACCTGCCCTTCTCCAGAGGAGGGCTGGAAGCACATCCCCCTCAGGAGCTCCTTAGTGCTGAATCCAGCAGCCTGGAGGCTGGAGAGGGATGCGGAGCACTCCCGGTCCCTGGAGCGCAGGTGCTGGGCACAGGAGCCCTGGGCACAGCTCTCAGGCTCACCTTTCTGTGTGCATTGGTGTCGGGGGGAAAGGCAATGGAGAAGCAGAAAAGATAGTTTCTAGTCTTATTTAAAACCTTTGTCGTACAAGGAGGCCAAATTGAATCTTTAGAGTGTTACCCGGCGTGTTGCCTCTCATGCTCGGCCTCAGGGAGTGACCAGCATCAAGTCTGCTCCAGGCAGAGACCAGAGCGGTTCTGTTGGGGAGCTCAGACCTTACGCACACAGTTGGAAATGGAAGTTTCTTTTAGCGCAAGCCGTAGCAGCTTGCACTTGCTGTAGGAGATGGCAGGCCTTCCAGATGGCTGCAGTGCTGGGAAGTGACAACTGTGAAGTTCAGGGTGCCTCCAAATTCACTGCAGTGTGTTTTGTGTAATGCTGAGTATAGCTAATCAGCCTGGTTTAAGGAAGGCTCTGTATCATCCCTTCCTGTTAAAATCAAAGGGACAATTCAGTAAGTTCTGTCTAGTGAAGTTTGAGTGGACTTTAAATTAAATATCAAGCCCTTGGTGAGAGGCAAGACTTAATTTCATGTGTGGAGAAGGAATTTTCTTAGGTTACTTTTGACTCAAAATTTCTAATTAGTGTAGAGGAGTTACACAGTTAGATCTCATGCAGATCTTGTCATTTAAAAGCCTCCTGTAAAAATGTCTCTCAAGCAGCCTTGGCAAAGCACAGTTGTTTGGGTTTTTAACTTATTTATACACTTTAGAAATTGACACCTGTGCATCGTTGCTGGTCTTCATTGAACCAAATAATCCATGTTTATGTGGTGCAGGGTGTTTACAGAGCTTTTTAATTCATTGTTTAAATCCAGATATTTCCCTTCAGTATTTGTAGCCCAGACGTGACAGCTATTTCTTTCCAAAAGACTGTGCTGTCACAGCACAAACACCCAGAAAGTTCTGAGGAGCAGGCAGCCCAGTTCTGGATGGCAGTGGTGGAGCAAATCTAATTTCTGTAAAAATAAAGTGGTCTTCTAGTCCCAGCAATTTTATTTTTTTTTCCCTACCCCGAGCAGGGATGTGCAGATAAGAGAGAAAACATTGCTTAATTATTTCTAATTTTCATGATGCGTTTTTTAAGAAAGATGTTTTGTGTGGTGTTCTGCATGGGTATTTTGAAGACCTAGTGTTGCATGCTGTGAGTTAAAACCTAAATATATTTAAAAACATGAAGTCTTGCTTTAGTCAGGGACATTTACGTACTGAAAATTACCCACCTGCAGAAATATGTGGAGAATCACAGTCATTGTGACCTGGAGTTCATAATAAACAAAAGAAACTTTTTGTTTTTTAAAAAAAAAAAAAAGTCCAAGTTAAAATATAGCTAAAAGCAAAACCCCAAGCAATCCATATTAAATTAGAATTTAATTTTGCTTTTCTTTAATTTCCTCGTGACAAAAGTATCTTCTAATTTTTGGACTGGGGTGAAAAATTAGCAGAGCTTTATTATAACATGCAGCATAACTTACTTAATGTTCATTCCTTCTGAAGACATTTCTGGGACAGAAACTGAGTTCTAAAAATTTGTCAGAGAAGTTCTATGATGATGATGATGATGAAGTGAAGTAGTCCGTGCTGGGAGTACAGTTCTATGGGTATGTTAACTTACATTCAGCATCACTGGAAACTCCTCTGAAGGAGCCTTGACATGCAGTTCTGAATAGACAAAATTATTTGAAAGGTTTCTTATAGTTAGCTAGGATTAGGGTCATTTGATATTTATACATTTTGGAAAAAAATTGAGAAGACTTTTTAATCAATTTAAATCATTGTGTCAGCAGGAAATAAAATAAACAGCAGGGATGCTAAATGATTTTTTTCTCCCCTCCCCAATAATACAATCAGTTTAATGAAGTTAAGATTTATAACAGAATCTGAAATTACCTTACAATATTAGATTGTCATTAGTGTTTTGCTTTTATTTAGACTCTCAGGTATATAGAAAAGCCTGTTATTTTTTCGTCTGATCCTAGGGAAATGTCAGGCACCCTCCCAGCAGCAGTAGGAGCCCTCAGCTCTCCCAGGAGGCCCATGTTGTTAAGGGCACTCAAAGAATCTGTTGCTCCGTTCCATGGTGGGGGGGTTGATTTCTGTCCAGTTTCTTTTTCCTTTCATTTTCCTCTCCTCCCATTATCCTCCCTTGTGTCTGAAGCTGCTTCCCAAGGGCCTTTCAGACATGTGTGGCCCGGTAGCAGGTTGCCTGCAGAGCTTGGAATCAGCAGCTGTGATGGGTATGGTAAGGCATTTTGGACGCGGTGTCTTGAAATTCTGGGTGTCGGGGTTTCTTTGCCCTTCTGGCTACGCTGGTGACGCAAGTCCTCATTTGCTCCGGTGTTGCACTTCCCTCTACCCCGTTTGAAACTTCACTTCCGCACTTCTAAATCTCATCACTTGGTTTTGTGCTGAATCTTCTCTGTAGCCCTCTGCTTTCCTAACCTTTGAAGCTGGTTTTTGAGGGTACTACTGAAACTCTCAGGTACTCTTGACTTCAAGCTTAATTTGCTCGCCATGTCCCTGAGTAATGCTGGGGGCAGGTAGGTGTGTGTCAGGCACCTCGTGTGCCTCCAGCGATGGCTTCGTGTGCCCCAGGTTCACAAACAGGAGCGTGGAAGCTGAAAGCATGTGGCATGTGTAGCTGCAAGTCAGCTTTTGCTGTCTGGTGCGCCAGAAGCCTGACTTACCAGAGCAGCAGCGCCGTGCAGCTGTACCTCGCTGTGCAGGGGAGGAGTAGAGGGTTTCGTGAACACTTGCTTAAGCTCACTTCTCTATCCTGTTAGAGCAGGTTCTCTGTCCTTCTCGTCATGCTGATGATTGAGTACCTGGAAATTTCCAATCCTTCCTGCAGCATGAGGAGTTAGGACAGCGCTGTAATTTCTGATTTTTTTGGGGAGAGAGGAGATTCAGGGGACTGAGTGGTTTGCCTGTGTTGCGGAAGAAATTCCTGAAAGAGCAAATTGCTGTGTCAGCCCATTTTGACCTACTTTTCTGTGCAAAGCCCCTACCCCTTTCTTCATGTCCCAGTGAGCTGGTCCCTGAGGCTTTTTATTCACAGCTTTGCTGCCTCCTAACCTCTATCATTTGTTACTTGTTTCTGCATGATCCTTTGTTTATTTGCTTGTGGATTATTATTTTTTTTAGCCGCTTGCATTTGCGCTGGATCACACCTTACACCACAGCTAGTGGGAGTTGAGTTTTGACTCGCTGTGTGTAGGTGGGTTAGAATCTGGCCCTTGTGTAATAAACTGAGGATAGAGGCTGGTTTCAGTTTCAAGCCTTGTAGTGCCAGGGAGCTCTATTCATGGCTCAGAACTTGGCTTTGCTTCATAGAGTAAAAATCCACATGTGTAAAACAGAGAATGGATGAGATTTGCTGTGCCATGTTTTGATTTATGCCATATTTTGATAATGTACGTAGTGATTACTATCTGGAATCTTCATGCTTTGGTTGAGGTTTTGTCTAGAAATAGTTGGAGATGGGATCTTGCCTTTCAGTAGAGAATATCCCTGAATTTGGTAGTTAATTTTTCAAGAAAGGATAACTGAACAAGGCTGAACTGTTAAGTGTTCCTTCTCTATTAGAGATAGAATCATAGAACGGTTCAGGTTGGAAAAGACCTTTAAGGTCATCGAGTCCAACCATTAACGTAGTGATGTCAGGTCCACCACTAAACCATGTCCCTGAGCACCTCATCTACATGTCTTTTGAATACCTCCAGGAATGGTGGCTACACTACTTCCCTGGGCAGCCTGCTCCAATGCTTAACAACCCTTTTGGTGAAGGAGTTTTTCCTACAATCCAATCTAAACTTCCTCTGGCACAACTTGAGGTCAATTTCTCTTGTCCTGTGTTGAAAGGGACTGGCCAGCAGTATTGACTGTTGTTAGGTGTGAGCATGACTTCTTTTTGAGAAAGCGGAATGACAGTGTGAGTGTTAAACTGGGAAAATGGATTGCTGGTCCACACGTGAGAGGCAGAATGACCCCTCGTTAAAATCCCGGTGCGTTCCGTAGGTTTGTACTGGCGCGCGGTCAATCAGAGCGGGTGGGCAGGTAGGGCTGTACTCGGGTGGCTCAGCTCAGCCTCGGCACATCCGTCTGCTCGTTTGACGTAACTTGCCCCAGCGCGGTCTGCGAGCGTAGGCAAGTGAGTTGTAGTGATGGTGGAGTTTCTGAACCTACTGGCACTAAGTTGTGCCTTTCCTTTTCTCTGCTGATCCACATCACAAGCTGTGATCCTGCCAGTAATTTGGGGGGGGGGAAGAAATTAACCGCACATGGGTGAGGTTTTGTATCAAGTGTCTTTTCAGT
The DNA here is from genome assembly GCA_020746105.1 of Trogon surrucura. Taxonomy (NCBI): domain Eukaryota; kingdom Metazoa; phylum Chordata; class Aves; order Trogoniformes; family Trogonidae; genus Trogon; species Trogon surrucura. The sequence goes on along the minus strand of CM036621.1, from coordinate 11,366,562 downwards.
GGTGCTTGGCTTTGCAGTACTACAACTGCCAGGTTAGCAGGCAAAATACAGAAGGTGAGAGTGAACCCAGCAAATGGCAGAGAAAGCGTAAACCTCGCTCCCTAGTCAGAAAAATGAGGCCGCTGTGAATGCTAGGGCTGATGTAGCAGTTTCCATGGGGGACCCGCTGTGTTCCCCTTTGCCACCTTGTTTACTTTATAGACTTCCAAGCGGGAGGATCCTGCAAAGCTGCAGTGTGTGCTTTCCTTCTTGTATTAGTGATATAGCCATGCGTAGGGAGGGCTGCGTGGCAGGGAGTCTGTGCAGAAACCCATGGTTCTGGGCTGAATTTATACTTTGATACCTTCAGCAGGTGTAAAATTTAACTTGTAGCCTCCCTCTGATTTGTGGAAAGAAGCCTTTGTGTAAACCAGAAGCAAGCTCAGTTGTTGATGTTATCTGCAACTTAGCTGTAGTTCACTGCTGCAGCATCCATCTGCTGCGAGCTCCCTGTAGCTGGAGGTTCGTGATCCCTTTGTCCTCCCAGATTTGGGGAAGGCTCTAGAGGAGCGTGCTGTTTTGCAGCAGTGGGACTGTTAGGGCTCACGCTGCTCGTGTTGCAGCACTCTGCCCAGGCACTTGACTGCTGTGGGCTGATTTGCATCACTGTTAGAAGTGCTGGCGCAGTGACAAAAAACTTCAGATTTTAGTGCTCAGGGTCTTTTGAAATGTGAAGGTTGTTAGCCCCAGCTCCTGGAGAAATTTGGTGCCCTGGGAGGGACTGGAGAATATTTGGGCTAAAGCTGGTCACCTGTTCCTGGAATTCCCTCATTTACTTTTCATTATACAGTCAATTCCCTGATTTAAGGAGTATTGGGGTTTTTTTTCACCCTCTCACCACATTTGTACCCTTCTTTTATCTTCTCTGTGTAATGCCTCATCCACAACATGTGCCAGGATTTCTCTTTTGTGCTCTTGTTTAACCTGATCTAATCCTTTGCTTGACAGTGAATTGGTTGTCACCTATAGTGTTTCCCATCTGCTCCCCTGTTTGTACCGACTTTTTCCTTTCTTGCTCCTGGTTGAGCTTGTAAATCCATTTCTCCTTCTGACCCAAAAAGACCAATCCATGTCATGCTACTGAGTGAATTGTCTTACTTGTTGGGAGTTCCTGCTGCTGTTCATCTCCTAATCCCTCCTGACAAACCTCTGCCCAAATTCAAAGACTAGCTTCTGTTTGTTCTCATCTTGCGAGTGTTGGCTCCTACTCCCTACCCTCTTTGAACCAACAAAGATAGGATTTGTTTTTGTTGACTATTTTGGGCTCTCTTGATCAGAGGCCATGGGTCTCTGGGGCTGTGCACTTGGCTGGCCTTTGCCTGGATCTCTTCTCTATGAGACACTGCCTTGTTGATCAGCTCAGAGGGAACAGGCCTGCTTTTTCCATCACGCTGGATATATTCCCATGTCTCATTCCTACACTCCCTACTGTACTTCAGTTCTTTGATATGAAAGTGACTTCAGTTCCTTTGCTTTATGAATCCAGTTTAAAGTAGTCTAGATGATTTCCAACATTATCTTAATTACTTGTTTGTACTTTGCTGCTTGCTCTGTGACAAGCAGACATGTGGACTGAGGGCAATTCTTTTGCTTCAGTTTTGATTACAGTTCTGCTGCATAAATAAGTCAATTATGTTCTGAATACTTCTCATGTATCTCCTCCCATCTGTTATACCATCAAGCAGGCAGAAGTTGTAGGAAGGGACAGATGACACTGGGATTGCTGTTGAGGCTGTTACTCCAGTCATCATTGCCCAGGTGCTTGGGCAACCATAAAGCAATGCATGGATATGGTAAAGGCACCATTTCTGGTTTGCCTTTAGCAGTTAGGCTACAAACTGCAGCAGTTCCTGAACTGTTTCACAAGTAACTTGACCATCTGGGAGCAGTGGGAGGCAGGCACCTTGCTGCCTTCATCATAGCTGCTGCTTCTTGAGAGCCAGAACTGTAAGAACAGAAGAAGCCAGAGCTCTTCTGTTTTTCTCAACCTTCCTTTTTCATGGATCTCCTAGATGTTACATGAGTATGTCCTTGTTCATGGAATGTAACCCCAAATATCAGGATATTTGGGTTCTCTTCCTGGTACTGTTGCAGCCTCTGTAAGTTGCTGTGCCTCAATTTACCTAATACAGTGTGTAGCTAACAGTGATGTTAATGTATTTTCAAATGTATTTGTCTTCTCTTCACCTCCAGGCACGGCGTTGCAGCAATGTAGCTGTAACGTGAGAGATAGCTAGCAAGTCTAAACAGCAGTGAAGAGGGGCTGGCCTGGCCCACAGCCCTACAAATGCCATCAGTTTCTTTTCAAACAAAGTGTGTTTCAGTCAGGTGGCATTTACTCAGAAAGCCTCATTCTCCTCAGTGCATCTGAAGGCAGTTTCTTTAGGTCAGAAGATGTGCGTTGCGGAGAAGTACATGTTCCCCAAACAGACTGTTGCTCTGCAGATGACATTGCTAAGGCTATTTCTGGATATGACCGTCGTCCTCAAAAGGGTAATGTTATGTGTGGGAAGAAGCATGGTATAGGGCAAAGGGCTGGCATGCTGGGCCCTTGGATTGTTTCCTGAGTCTGCTGCTGAAAGGCTGCAAGATCTGGGCACGTCAGATGACCTACATGGGTCCTGCCATCTGCACATTACATGGCTCCCACCATCTGTACGTTGGGGTAGTGAACACACTTCTCTAATCCTGTTTTCAGGAGGCAGAGTTACTGTTTTGGAGCTTGTGGCTGTTTGAAAGAAGATGAGACTCAGGATCTTAAGTTTTCTAGGTAGATTTGAAAATTGCCTTTATTCTCTTTCTGTCGATCACAGTGATCTCTCTACCATGCAAGTACCGGCAACTATGAAGCTGGTTCTGGTGTTGCCTTGGAAGAGACTTGAGTCCCTGTCCATGCAGTGAGACTCATGGAACCAGCGGGAAGTCAGTGTGGCAGGGTCTGCACAGAGTTTTCTGCAGTGTCAGGCATTACCTTGCTCCGTAATACACTTGAATATTCAGCACAAAAAAATTTATTAACAGGAATATTAAGGTGTTAGCAGGCAATGGATGAAGTCTACCTCATTCTACTTAAATAATACATTTTGCTTTGAATGTCTGTTTATGACGATTGTGTGGGAAAGTTGTCCTTCCCAAGTAGCACTTGGGAAAGACTTGGAGGACAGTGCAGAGCTGATATTAGTGTGAGCAAGTATCTGTGTTTTGTTTTTCTCATCTGTGCTATGTCCATCTATTCATGGGGAAGCTTGGAGGTGCCATGGTGAAGCCACCCAAAAAAAAGATGGCTTTGTCAATGTATTTTAAAAAAAAAGTAATGAATCTGTCTACAAGAAGTTCAAACTCCCTTGCATCATGAATCGTAGACATGAGTATTGCCTTGGTGAAGGCAAAGAATATACTTTTTCCTGACCAGTGAGAAACTACCAGAATTTGGCCAAGTTCTAAATCAGTATAGAACTTGTTGGCTCCCACATGTTCAAGGGAGGTGAGCTAAGGTTTTTCTACTGAAATGGCTAAGATACCTCCCAAAATGAGTATACATCAGCTCTTGTGTCTGATGTCATGTGTACAAGCCACTTCTGATGTGGCTGAGAAGGGAAGGAGGTGGTTTCTGTAGGACCTTTGCTCACTTGTCACAGAAGGCTGATGAACAGAGCAGCGGAAAACTTCACTTCACTCCTGGCCCCTGTCAGCATCCTTGTGTACATTCAGCAAGTCCCTTCCAGCCTGACTTGTCATAGGAGACCCTCAAATACTCTATTCCGATTGTGATTTTTTTCCAAGGTATGAACCTGAGATCTGAGCTGTGAAAGTGCTGACGATGCCACGAGGGAAATCGGCAGGAGTTGTGCCTTGAACATGTAAAGTGGCCCAGAAAACCAGGCCCTTGGGGGGTCTTCATAGAGGCACTCGGAGGAGTGAGAAGCAGCAGCTCTTGATTTCCCTGTTTGTTAGCTTCCAATTTGGAAAGGAAGGATGCTTGACAATAAATGTGCTTGTGACCCGCCTAGCCGCTGCTTTTGGTGAGCCTGTCGGAAAGCCTGTAAGGAAAGCACCGGTTCTGTATTCAGATCAGGGCTTGGCTTGAGGCCACACGTTGAACAATGAGGAGAAAACAAAATATTGAATAGCTGCTTGTTCAGCAAACCCAGTTCCTCTTGGCCGTGCAGAGCCCTGCATGAAGGAGTGTAGGAGCTGGGGCAGTTTCCCCGTAGCGCTTGGGGCTGTGACTAGGTGCTGCAGGAGAAGGCCTACACCAGCACACTTGTTCCCAGCCTGTGTGGTGAGGGGGGAAGCCAGCTGGGGACTTCTTTGCTAGCAGCAAAGAATGCAAAACAACATTCTTGAAGTTGTCTGGCCTGGCTCGGAAAACCCTTTCCCTCCAGAGTGCCACTTTGTGCTGCTTCACGGCGTGTTGCTCTCGTCTGGGGGAGCTGAGCTCTGGGACTGGGAGAGGCTTGTGGTGCTCAGCAGGGAGGAGCTGTCTTTCTGCTCTTTCCTGCCTTGTGCTGAAAAAAACAGAACACGTACCAACAGAACAGCGTGCTTTGTTTGGGACTGCGGCTGCAGTTCCTTCCTCACCTGAGGGTTATGCTTGATGTGCCTATTGGATTAGTTTTATTGCTGAAGTAATATTACTTTGCTCTTGACTCCCATTTTAGATTCTTTTCAGGCACTCTGTACAGTGGCATCTGAGAATAGGGTTGGCTCACTTGGCAGACAGTCGACAAGACATGAGGCCTGTTTAGACTTGGGTTGTTATTGGTTGGGTTTTTTTTCCCACTTCTGCCCTTGCAGCTTACAGTGATTATGTCATTTTTTTAATTTTTTTTTTGTTTTTCACACAAGAATCAGGTTGCAGAAATGTCCTTACTGGATGACTCTCTGGGATGCCTGATAACAGCAACCCACTAATGCAAGCCTTGTCCTGGAGTTCAGACAAACCAAATTAAGTACCCTGCTCTGCCACAGGCTTCTTGCATGACCTTGGGGGAATTATTTAGAATTTCAGTGTGCTACTGTTGTCTCCCCCTGCATAAAAAGTGTTAGAGAAGAGTTAATTTCTGAAGTGTATAATCAGAAATAATGATTATGAGGAGCAGGTTCCAAACTGAGAGGGGCTGTATAAATACTGTAGGTGGCTTTAAAGACATTTACTTCTTCAAGGGATGTGTCCAGTATGTCGTTCAGAGTTGTTCTCGACTGAGTGCTGCAGGAGGCTTTCAGGATACTGTGTAGAAATCCAGGGGTAAGGGACTTTGTGCAGTCATGAGCCACATGAAGGAGTTCCCTTCCCCTTGTTGAACTGAAAACAGACTGTGGGTCCATTTCTCCTTTTCCCAAGATGAACAAACATGAACAGATGCCACTACGGCTGTGTCGCCTTCTCTACTGGAGACGGAGAATGTGAACTTCGGAAAGGGTCTGGCTTGATCCTGGGATAACAGCTTTGATCAGAGCCTTGGGAGGAATCCGATACCATGGCCATCTAAGAGTGACAGAAAAACTAGCCAGAGTGTGGGGCCGGCTTAATCTGATGCATCTCCATTGACGTCAGGGAGAAGGTGAAACAGTCTGTTCTGTCCCCTCACTTCAGCTTCTCGTGGAGAAGCATTTATTCTGGACCTTGAGACCAGACAGTGAACGGGGATCATGGAATAGTAATGACTAAGATAACTTCTGGCTCTGGTATTGCTTGGAAGGGTTTTGTTAGATTTGCTGATCTGCAAGGCTGAGGTGAGAGTCTTGTTGAGCTTGAGGTTGGTACTTGCAGAGCACATAAGGATGGCAGCAGGAGGACTTCTGCTCCAGCTATGCCATCTCTAGCTGCATCCTCCTCCTCACTGTAGGAGCTCTTGGCAGCACTGAGGGCCGTAGGCTGCTGTGTTCCCAAAGCTCCTGTGAAGCCCTCGAGAACCAGGTTTCTGGGCCTCCCGGAGGTGAGATGGTTTTTCAGCTCCCTTAGAAGCTCGGCCCTTGAGCACCTCCATCTAGGCAGGCAGATTTCACTCTTACACAGCTATCCTTTGTCTTACCACTGGGCCTCACGTGCTGCCACTGGTGGTGCTTCTCTGTAGGCTTCCCAGACTATGGCTCGTGCGCTTGGCTTCATAGATGATGTACGCTGTTGATCCACTGCTGCTTGAAACCCTAGCACAACACTGGAGTTCTTCAGCTAGCAGGTTTTGGTTTGTGAACAAAGGTGGATTTCAAATCAGAAGAAACCTGATGATCACCATTCTTTTTCATCCGTGTTGTCATTTGACTGTTTCCAATAGGAGTAATTCTGAGGAAGAACTAATTTCTGAGAGGGTGGTTCCAGAAGGGTGGTTAATCTTGTCCTGGGGAATGAAAGAAGTCATTTCCTGGAGGGGAATTTGGTGACCAAGTGAACGGGTGTCAACAGAGCCAGAAGGTGGGAAAGGTCTGCAAAAGGAGGAAGAATGGGGTTATATGTGGTGTGACGATGCATAAGCAGCAGAGGTGTCTGAACCTGAGTGAAGCGAGACAGAAAGCACCTGGCCTGCTCTGTGGATGAGTGTTCTTGCTGTTTTGCAAAACATGATTTAGGTACCGCGCCTTAGCTTGCACAAGCTGATGAAATAGTGATTTCCTGATTAATCTCTCATTAAGACAGAGTGGGGTGAGTGAGTTTGAAGGAGAAGCACTGTCTCTGTGCTGGCTTTAAGGACATACATTGGGAAAGGTCATTTTTATTCCCCCCACCCCCTTTACCTGGCTGTGCTTAGAGCCAGCAGCATCTCCTGAGCCACCAGTGTCTCTGTTGTGATGGAGATGGAGCTCTTGGAGTCCGGGGCTCCTCTGGAGCCAGGAACTGGTGCCAGATACAGACAGGAGAGTGACCAGATACAAGGAGATGACAGGGTCACTGGGTCTAAATGCCATCTGTGTATCGCGTAGGACAAGGACTTGATTACATTGTTTTCCCAGTAGGAAATAGTTACCTCACTAAAGTCAACCTCAAATGCAGATATGCTGCAATTGCATTCGTTGAGCCATTTATCAATATTAAATGTGTAAACCAGAAAGGTCAGCTGTGTTTAATGTCATGTGGCAGCTTTGTGATTTTAATTACAGTAAAAAATACCAATGACAAATGAATTCAGTGCTCTTTAGAGTTTGTTCCTCCCTGACACCATGTGTTTTCTTGGCTTACCTGTACTCAGGGGAAAGTTTGGCTGCCTCTGCCATGGTATGAGAGATTTTATTTAAATAGAGAAAATAGGATAAAGTGACAAATTATTTACAGTGTCTCGTTCGTTGGCAGAATTCAGTGTAGCTTCGTATTTCAGCAACACCTTGTTACAGTGTTGGGTAGCAAGGCTGCAGGCAGAACCACAGTAACTGCCACAGAAAGGTTGTTGAATCTGACCTTAAATTAGAGTTATTGACAATTGCTCCTTCCCCGTTTCTTCCTATTTTGTATGCAGTTTCAGATATCTGGGGTAAAGAGGGATAGACTTTCTCCTCTTTCAACTTTTTGTTACTTAAAATCTTGATGGGGATGGCTCTGCAGTTTTTGTTGTTGTTTGGTTGGTTCCTTTATGCTAAGCTCCTAAAACTCATATCTTTTCCCAAGCTGTTTTCAAAATGTAGTCAGGAGGATCCTCCTCTTTATATAGCTTTCCTTTAGTTTTTAGGAGTAGTTATGAGTTTGGGTCTTTTAAATTTATTGTTAAAGAACTGACTGCTTTAAAAAGCTGATTTTTAAATGAGAACCCATTTGTGCTCGAGCTGCTTCACAATTGCAGCTGAGGTTTGGAGCAGTGCTGGTACGTGTGCTTGGGCTTTCCTTTTCCTCTCTGAACACGTCCGTACCCACACGGCTGTGGTTTCAGCTTTGCAGGTGAGGGGAAGGTTCTGCTTGTCCTGCCTGTGTGACAACAGGGATACGAGCTCCTCGGGTTTGTGGTCCGTGGTAGTAGTGCTGTCCTTACTTCACTGGGTGACACAGGCTGTGACTGTCAGCAGCAGCGAAGCAACATCACACTGACCGTGCCAGTTCTTCGCTGCTGTGCAAGTAACCCAGGACAGAGTTCCCCTAGTGCTGCCATAGTTTACAGCTGTGGTGTTCGTCCTGTACCCATCAAAAAGCTGGCAATGTCATACAAGGATGGGGCTTTGATTTCAGTCTGGTGGTGCTCTCTAGGCTGTCAGTTAATTATGAGACCATCTCAGTTAAAGAGGTTCCGTTAGATTTGTTTCTGTACCTATTTAAAACATTTTTCTTCTGAATGTGGTATCAATAGAGGTTCCTGTACTTTTTTCTACTTTACTGACAGCACTGTCCTTGTTTAACTCCAAATAAATCTTAGAAACATGTGCAGCACAAAGATGAGGGGAGAAAATTAATCTCTAGATCAGGAGCTATAGAAAATGAAATCAATTATGAACAGAAAAGGTGTTTTTTTTTTTCTGTATCATTTGTCCAAGCAAAGGGAAACTGGCACAGAAAATAAGTTAGTGAATGGTGGTAATGGGGGGTGGTGCTAGTTTGATGGGTTGCTCATTTTATTTTTTTTTCTTTCCTAAATTTAAATGAAAGTAAAAATTAAAACTTTTCCAAGTGTCCTCAGTAAGACTAAGGAAAGCATAGGCGTGTAAGACTTTGCATTCAGCTTCAGTGGGAAAGTGTTGGGGAGGTTGGTGTTTGCTTTTTTGCCTGACCACCAGTATGGTTAAAAGTCACAGCATAAATTTCCTGACTTGGTGAAAAGCCTGTAACCCCTCTCGGTTGTCTTGTTCATCTGAACGCAGATAGGTAATAAAGAGTCTCCTGTGTGAGAGAAGTAGGGAGAACCTGCTGGTTTAATTTTGCTCACAGCAGTGGTCCAAACTTTGTTCTTTCAGCACTGGCCTTGATAATTGGCTCGATATAATATAAGAATTCAAGCCGTTGCATATCTCTGACTTTGTGACTGCTAATGTCATAACTAAGAGGAGTGCGAAGCCTCCTGCAGGAACATACAGTAAACAAGAACAATAAGCATGTTCCAAAGAACGTACGGGCAGTGCTTTTAAAGAGCAATGGCTCAGCACTGGTTGCATCCACGTTGCCTGGACAAATGGATTTTTCCTGTTTAGACTCCGTGGGGGATGTGGGTTTGATTTGGGAGATTTTCTGGACTAAATATTATGTTCATGCCTCCGATTCCTGGGGGCCAGACTTCAGGCATCCTTTCTTTTCCTAAGGGAAGGATTTGCTTTGGGAGTTTCCTTAGCTTTAGGAGTGTGACTATAGTGCACCTTGCCTTTAAGGTATCCATGTCCTGCTGCACGGGGCACCTTGCACAGACACACGGTAACTTTTTATTTTTGCTCTGGCCACCCGCAGCTCTCAGTCACAGCTAGCTACGACTCATTTACCGTGTTTTTCACAGACATCTGTGGTTTATTCGTCATCTTCAATGAGGTTCTAACACCTGTTAAGCACTCCGCCTCCCTTTTTTTGGAGAAGCATTTAATTATGACAGGGTTTCCCTTGGAGCACATCCTCCATTCAGTTCCCTAATTGTAGAATTCTCTGTGGGATTCTCCAGATGGGGGATAGAGGATAATCTTCTCCGAGCTCCGGAAGAAATGTGATGCCAAATTACAGAAAATAGATCCTTTTTATTAAGCTCTTGGGCTCCTTTTACTTTTATTTTAAGGTGACCTTCTGTTAAAGAGAAATGTTGGATAAATGGCTATCCTTGTTAAATAATCCTCAACAACCTTACCTGGGTTACTAATAACATGGTTAGATTAGAAATCCTGAAAGGATTTCTGCTTTTTTTGCCACTCGTGCTGTCATCACAGAGGCAAGGAGAATGAACTTGCCTGTTTCCCTTTTGTTTCTGGTCTCATTTTCAAGCTGCAAGCTCTGAATTAGGGAGCGCTGGCAGCATGGTTGGCGTGGTGGGCAGGTATAAAGACAAAGTCCCCTCCTTTGTCAAGTAGTCACAGTGCCACTTCATGGGTCACTTGCTTTGCTGCAAGCTAGTGCTGTGGTGGTGCCGTTCCAATCCCCAGGGGGTTTCCAGGCATCCTAAAAGTGCTGCTCAGTGCCGCTGATGTTTGCAAACACGGCAGTACTGGCCGTCCTGATTCGTGCTCATGTGCTGCCCAGATCTGGTTCTACGAAGTTTGCTGCATCTCGTGTGTGAGTGCTGAGGGGCTCCAGGGGTTGTCCTTACGGAGCCAGTTCCGCTGGAGGGTTCCCATGGGTTCGATGTGCATAAATTAATACTCCATGAGCTCCTGTGTTAGCAGATGATACCAGTAATTTGATGGTGTAAATGAGAAACGAAAGTACAACGAAGCCCAACTGCAGCCCTGTGCTGGGTGGGTGGCAGAGCCAGAAGTAGTCTGGAAATGCTGACCCTGGTCTGCTCTTCTAATCATTACCTCTCTCTGGGATTTTTGTGTGTCTCTAGAGAACGTTTTCTGTAGCACGAGTAAGAGTACCAGCTTTGCACATAGCAGATAAATAAATACTGGAGGTGAGGTATCTCTCGTTGGCAGGGAGGCTGAGCTATAGATTGTAGCTGTAGATTTTAGTGTATGTAGTCGATTGGCTTTATGCTGCGATGCGCTGCTGGGGATGTGTACAGCTTACAGTAATTGAACTTTGGTACTGAGAGATCAAAGGTGGCTAATCCAAATTTTTGTTTGTCTTCCAGGTCTACGCACAACGAACTAGAAAAGAACCGGTAAGTAGCTAATGAGCTGAATTCTAAGAAATGCAAGCCTAGTGAGTGTAATGTGCTTTAACCTTACACATGCAGGAGCCATTTGATCAGCTTAGACAGCTGTGAATGACCACACTGCATCACGTAGTTTTAAAAATCGGTGGGAGGGAAGACACAAAAAGATTTGAAAAAGGAGCCTTGTTTTTTGTTGGGTTTTTTCCCCTCTCTCTGAAAAGGCAAGAAGTGACCCAGTTTTGTGACTAATCTGTATGCAGAGTAAATACTGTTCTTCTCCTGACACAGTGAAATCTGATTGGGGCACTTTCCATACATGAGGTTGCTACGGGATCAGGTTTCTTGGGCCCTGGGTAATACGTGTTACCATGAACTGATGGGCAGAGCCCTGTGCTCTACACCCTCTCCTTCCCAGCCCTCCGCTGAGCTGTGATAATCTCTTCGGCACAGAAGAAAACACCATTGTCCACAGGCTCGGAGGTCTGGCTACCAGTGCTCCTGTGGAGACTCTTGCTTCTAACCTGTTTTAGGATTGTGCCTGTTTATCCTTGAATCTGAAGTTTTAGCAAGCCTTGCAGTTTTGTTACTTGGCTAGCTCTGCTATATGACTCAACCCTTTTGTAACAGGAGTTAAAGTAAGATAAATACCGTTGAGACAAGGGGAACTAGTTCACACACAGATCAGATTATCGCCTTCCATTCAGGATGCTATAGTTAAGGTTGTGTAGGGGTTTCCATTATAAACTTATCTTGGCTCTTCTGTGTGATTCTAGGGGGGCTGAGGCGGGGGTGTCTGTGGTTTTTTTGTGGCTGCTGGAACAAAGGCAGTGCTCTGGCCAGCTGCTTCTATGAAGAAACCCCCAGGGTGGAAAGCTGAGCCTAAATAGGTTGATTGCCTTCTTTTCCCTCTGATCTACCATCATTTAAGAAGGGATGGGAGGACTATAAGGATGGATACAGAGACACGGAGAGCCGAGTGTGTATTTCCATTCAGACAAGATCTTCCCATGCAGCTTCAAGGGATTGAGAGCAGAATACCTGGTGCATCGTGCTGCCCTCAGTTTCCTCCACATCTGCCTCTCCCTGGCAGCAGCGGTGCTGGGAAGCAGCTTGGCCTTTACATGATGTGGGTCTTCTAGGCTGTGCTTCTGCCTCCTGGTAGCTTTGAGGATCTACAGAGTTGTCATGGTCCTGTCTTTCTGGCATGATGCAGAGAGGTTTTTCATTTAGTTAATGTTACTGTCTTATCCCCTTCTGAATCTCAATGTTTCCAGTCCCGGATTGAGCTCTGTTGAGAAGTGTTGTCTCCTGGGTTTTCCAATGCTCTCTATTTACCAGTGAGGGAAAGAAAACGCAGTGCTTGGGTCTGACCCAGATCGGAGGGTGCTTTTTTTCTCCATGACAACAGTAAACCGTCACTAATTTTCAATGTGCTTATTTGCATATCTAATTGTTACTGCAGACACGGCTTGCCATCAGTACAGATTTAGAGCAGAAATGTCTCCTGTCTTTCCCTGTGCTAACCTGGTCCTCTCACGTTGGCTGAATTAGCATGAATGTGTGACCGTCTTTTTCTAACCTCAGGCTTGTGGAGCAGGAAGTGAAGCCTCAAACTCTCTGTGGGCAAGACCTCGGCAGGTAGCGTTACATACTTGTTGTCCAGCTGAGGACTGGCAAGTATTGATAGGTTTAGGATATGCCTGATACCAGCTATTTGTGCCAATTGAGGAAGTTTCTGCCTTGATTCCCTGTCTTTAAGTGGGAACAGTAATACTGCCTGGGGTGGGGATATCATGAGGATTGAGCATTGTCCAACATTTTGTTATAGATGTTGCTTGTGAGAGGAGTATTCTTACCTGTGCTTCCCCTTATGCCACCTTTTTCTGAATGTTGACAAGCCGTTTGCTTGCTACAGAGTTTGCCTTCCCATTCCCAGTCAATGTAACATCTCTCTTCCTTTTCTTCCATCTCAGTAACTCTCCTTTGCCCCCACCTGCTTCTGGCTGAAGCCTCCTAACTGCCAGCCTTCTCAGAAAGCCTTTCCTCCAGAGCTTCCTTTTCCGAGGCACTGTGTTCCAGGTCTGTGTCTGAGACGTGGTTTTACAAGCCCTTGGTTTTCATCCTGCTGGGAAGGGCGCACATTTGATCACGTTGGGTGGTCTGTACAGGCAAAGTCCTGTCCCTGGGGTCTTTGGGCAGGAGCCTGCTGCTTCTGGTTTGGGATTGTCTGTCCCTGCGTGCAGGTGCTGCAGCCTGATCAGCCGCGCACATCCACAAGCCCAGCTAGACCCTGCGGTGGCTCTGCTGGGTTTGCAGCATTTGTTACCAGTGATTTGGACAGCGAGTTTCATACTGGAAGCATTTATTTTCAAACTCTGCCATGGTGTTTTCTCAGTGAAGGGAATTGCTTCCTGGTTAGATTTTCACCGTGTTTTATTTGCTGAGTCGTTAAGTTTGTCAGTGTCTCCAGACTTAACTGTTGCAGAGATAAAAGCCCTTATACTAATGGCTTTGTGGCTGGCAGGTGCTCATTTTCCCTATTATTTGAGATTATTCCTTTTGAATCTCACTGTTATCTCTGTTATTGACACACACTGTAATTTTCAAAATTGTCCACTATTAGGTCTCTGACTCTATTTTTTCCCTTCTTGTCTGTGAACAGCAGCCTTCTTACATTCAGTTACATTTTGGTTTAACCCATTCACAATTACAGTTTCTTTCGAGCAGTAGCAAGAGAATAGTAGAAAAACAAAATGCTCTCTTCGTTTTTAAATAGGTGATTTAACTCAGACTCAGTATTGCAGAGCCGATGATGTTTCAATATATCAGGATTAAGAATCTTGTACCCTTTTAATGCAGAAAAGTAACTAAAAATATATTTAAAAGTTAAAGTAATTTTTTAAGCTCCACTCCTTAATCCTGAAGTATTTCATGAACACTCTGGTGGTTCAGCTAAGAAGCTGTTTGGTTTGGTACCACATACTAGCTGTAATATTTAAGTGACTTCTCTTTCTACTTTGATTTGTTGGGTTTTTTTATCTGAAAAGATTGCAGTGACATTTATATAAGGGGCTTTGTTTGATTTATAAAAGATTAAAGTTAATTTATAGTTATTATCTGTCATTAATCCTCATGTTGGAAAATTGTTTGTGTTTTTTTTTTTTTATTTAATGGGTATGTGTTTCAGTTTCTCTCTGCCCAGGATGAGTCATAGCTTGCATTTAAACAAGAAACCAGTATTATGCTCCTCATCTGCTGCAAGGCATAGCTAAAACAATACTTTTTAGTCCTTTAATATACCTTCCAAAAAACTGATTTGTAAGCAACACCTTATAATTTTCTAACAGAAAACATGATGAAGCAAGTGACTGAAAGGCAAAAAAAAAAGGGTGTAATAAATAAAAATGAGGCTTAAGTTAGTGTGTGTTATACAGATAGCAGAATTAACCGTTGTCTGTGAACATTTTAGACACGTGCCGGTTCTGGAAGCACGTGGTCAGTGTGGTGTTAAGAGGAGGTACACGGCACTGAGAGGACTTGCCTGCTGCTCTGTGCAGTGGCTGTTCTGGTAGGCCAGCATGGTTGTGGTGTCTGTCAGAAAAGTTATGTGTCCTGAGAGAACAAGAAAGATGTTTGCAAAGCTATTGATCAGATTTTTTTTTAAAAAAAAAAAAAAGTTTTTCTGTATATCCTAGGTTGATCTGGTTTGGTGATGATTGCATTTTAATACGGCAGAAGGAAGGAAAACAAAGCTGGGTAATTGGATAAAGAATGCGTTAGTAGGGCAGATTTTACTTACGGTAACAATAATTTAGTTCAAACAAAAGATAAATCTGATGAGGGAAAGACCTTGGGAGAATCACTGAAATTAGAATTTTCGGGAGAATTTGTGGCTGCAAAAGTACCTCATTTAAAATGAAAGAGGATGAAGTCTAAAGGAGACAAAACTTCTAAATCAGTTTGCTGAAGAGTTACATTTAGTGTAGAAGCATAGAGTGAAGTAAGATCCTTTCTCTTTGGTATCTTTTGAGGTGATCAGAAGCAAAGTGAAGAAGACAAACACGTAGCGGTGATGGAATCCTGTGGGTTTTAGCCTTTCTGACTCTTACCAGGATCCCTCGTTTGTCTTCTGTGATTCTCCACCCGTTCTCTCTTTAACGTGAAGGACTGTTCATTGCAGGGTGCTTCTCCAAAATGGTTTCTCATGCAGAGATGACTGTTACTCTAGGCTGTGTATTTGAGGTAAAAAAGGAAAAACACCACTGAACGTGTAGGAGAAAACCATGATAAGGGTCAGCTTGTGCTGAAATGTGGGGCCTTCTGGGCCCCTGCAGCAGTTGCACAGTTTGGTTCTGTTTCTTTAGAAAAGGGTCTCGAGTGTGTCTATTAGTGAAATGCAAGAGAAGAAAGAGGGGAAAGTGAATTTAAGGAGTGTATATATTCTGTCTAGGCTGGGAAAGGTAGCGGGAAGGGAAATGAAAGTGTCGTGAATCCTTGCTAGTCTGAATAGACATGGATGATTGTGCTTTTGTGGTGCTGTATGTGCTTGCCAAGGCAATCTGATCAGTGTTTGTCTTGAACCAACTAATCAATGTGGTGTTGAGTTCAGTGCTGTTTATCAGGAGAACTGGAACAAGAAACCAATCCAGTAAATTTCATTTACTCTCTGGAGTGGGCTTTGTTTTCGTGTTAACTTCATGTAGCAAACATTGACAGTACATATTGTTTTCCTCATTAATAAAACTTGGAACCTCTGATGTTCCCTGCAGCAGTCAAACCATGTCCAACACAGCTGAGCATGTGTTTTTCTTTGACACATCCAAAGGTCAGAGCCTGCACTGATCCAGCTTGCTCCTTGTGGGACCTGTAGCTAAACTCTCCTGTCTCCGTGGCCAGTACAGAGCAAGAGCTCGAGGTAGTTGGCTGTCTTTGACTCTGTCTTGGATGACAGATGCCTCTGTTTTTAGCTGGGACTAAAAATTTGCAGCAGAGCTGAAGCATATTCCTCTAGTTGAGGAGATCTGGATAACTTATTACAATGCTATGCCTGTGTTTACTGGAGAAAGTGAAGTCTGTATTTTGTGGGATAAGGCTATTGGAGAGATGTTCTTTGTGGCTACGTTCAGGCTCAGTCGCTGCTGTTTAGCGTCAGTCTGTCTTTTGCTCTGTTGCAGTTACTTCTGTACATTGCCCTGGGAACTCACTGGTCAAATGCTGTAAAACGCGGATCGGTCTCTTCGGCTGACCACAACACTTGCTCATGTGAAGTGCCTGCTTGTGCAGAAGCAGCGTTTTGATTCATTTGCAATCGAAAGTCTGCAGAGGCTTTGTTTCA
Organism: Trogon surrucura; assembly: GCA_020746105.1. Lineage (NCBI taxonomy): Eukaryota > Metazoa > Chordata > Aves > Trogoniformes > Trogonidae > Trogon > Trogon surrucura. Next base: position 11,350,482 of record CM036621.1, on the reverse strand, counting down.
CGCTGCCTGGGCAGAGGAACATTTTGAACTCTGAGTAAAGCTGCTGAAAAGGGACAGTTAGTCTCTGTGCCAAAATTTGAAGGAAACAAAATGATCCTCATTTTGTTGGAAGTCCTTTAGTACTGCTCATGTTAGCATTTCTAGTTTCAATATGATTTTTTTTATTATTATTGTTCAAAGTGGTGCAGTGAAGAAGAAATGCATGCCTGCCTTCCATTCTGCTCCCCAATCTCTGCACATCCCTTATGAATCCAATAGCACTTGGAGAAAGAAGAGGAAAAAGAACAATACTACTATTTTGGATAAACTGTTTCAAAACAAAATGTTTTTGTTTCAGCAGTGTTGCACAATGAAATCACTGTTACAAGCCAGTTTTCAGAAACATACGTATCACAAATCCCTTTTAGACTAAGATGTGTTTTAGGAACACTTCATGATGTGTTTCTCTCCTGTAGTGTAGAAAGAACTGTCAGCACAATCTGCTTGGCCTTGCCATAATGTTGCTGAGAATCTTTTCAGCATCTTGCCTCTCACAGGGGAGACTTGGGGGGAACCCCCATCTTAGAAAGAAACATGCTCTGCACTCGGGTCTCTCCGCTTACTGGCTGAGCTCTTGTGCTGTACTTAACGTTTCCAGAGTACTGAATAGAAGAGGTATCAAATGGTACGTTACTGGTTATTTACTGCTTTCATGGAGCCAGGAGGGGGTCTGGTAGCTGCTGTGGATGTGTCATGAAAGAAGCCCTGTGTGCTTCGATGGTATCCAATTTGGAGTGCATCATTGCTAGCTTTGGTTCTTGCATTTTATCCCAAACTTGCATCCTGGAATTTCTACTTGGGTGTGCTTCTGCAGATTTCTCTCAGGCTGGACCCTCTCCACCTAGTTATGTTTATGGCTTGGCTGAAAAAAATTAAAGACAGAGCAAAACCCTCTGTAATCAGTGAGCATGGACCAGGGAGGAATCTGTCCCCAGGTAGGAAGTCAGGTGTTCAGCTTTCCTGGCTCACTTTTCAGTCATGTCAGGAGACTTTGAGGGGGAGGAAGGGTGGGTGTATTTTCTTTTTTCTCTTGGGGTGCTGTTTGAAGTGCTGAGAGCCAGAAGTTCTGATGCAGCAACTTTCTTGTTAAAGTGCCTAACATTGCCCGTGGGTCTGAAAGCATTACTGGCTAAAAGCCACTTGGGGAGTTTCTATGTTAGAGAAGATGAGGTAATAGGAATATAATTTTTGAGACAGATTACCTGTTAATGACAAGTTTCATGACTCTTCTGATGGGGCAGAAGCTGGAGTTGCGTGTGTGGATCTATGTAGCTATACCTGTATCTGTATCTACATTGTCTTATCTGATACGTGTGTTGAGGTACTGTAGCAACATAGCTCACGCAGACTTGTAACCAAAGGAAATGCAGTGTGAGATAGGAAATGTAGGCAACGGCAGAACATAGCAGTGGATGGTGTCATCTACCTGCCTCCCATTATATGTACCTTAGGACGCTGGAATTTGTGTAGAAATGCAGATAACCTCTGCCTGGTGCTCTTCGTGTTTGCTTCTTGGTAAATCCTCACAGTGCCTTTGCAAAACTGGAGTATCCCCTTTTCAGAGCTGGCACTTGAGTGTCAGATGCAGCCTGAATCTTGTATAAAAGTTTTGGATTTGTCTAAGTCTGGAGAAATACAGAGGAATCCCTGGATCCCAGAGCAAAGGGATGAGTCAAATCTTCTGCTTGATGTTCCATTAAAAAAAATTAAGGGCTGTCTTTTGAAAGTATCCTTTATGTGTACACTGCTGCCTGAGCATCACTTCCCATTAGCTCTGTAATAAGATTTTTCTGTCCCTCTTGCCTCTTAATTATTTACCTTTGAGAGTGCATTCATAAAGCAACATGACTTATTTAGGGAAAAATGAAAAGCTTTTTCAAAGGATGGGTGCTTTTTGCACTTATTTTTTTGCCCAGATTTTGACTGCCTTAACACTCAGGACGAAGGGATTGCTGTGAAGGGGAGATTTCACAAATGAACATGTTCAGCTCACAGAAGGTGAGGCAGGAAAGGGGACATAGCAGTTACACAGTGATCTTGTAACTGCCTGTACAAGGCTTTTCTGTCCAGGAGGGGCTGAGGCAAAGGAGGAGGCATAACAGAAATCAATACAAAAGAGCTTACACACGGAAACCTCCAGTGGAAACAGGACGTGAGCTTGAAAAGCAGTGTTACTTTCATAGGAATAGACTCTGTGAATGGTATCAGCAAGTTCATGTGTGGTCCAGGCTGATAACGGTTTGTGTGATAAGGGTGGGGATTTTATCGCGGTGGGTAGTAAACAACTGTGCAAAACTTAGTCATGCTTATGAAGTCAAGTGCAGGCTGCTATCTCCAAGTTGACTGGTTGCTGAGCTAGGGTGGAATATCTAAAAGCATCTGAATCATTTAGAAGCACAGCTCTTAATGACTCTCAAATGAATGCTTGTTCCTTCACTTGGGTGATGGTTGCTCCTCCCTGGTTGTCTCCATAGTGCTGCAGTTGTGGCAGTGGTCCCTGTACTGAGCAGCGTACTGCCCAGGACAGTGCATAATCGCAGGAGAGCGTTTGATGGACAGAGTATGTGTATCTCTGTGCAGAGAAAGGGCAAGGACCCTGCTGCGAGGGGGAAGGCTGGAAAAGCCACACACCCGTCAGAGGGGATATCTGGGAGGGAAAAGGAAGTTGATACCAGACTTGATTTTGCTGCTCCTTTGCATATAGGTAGATCTCCCCGTAAGCAGCCCAGGAGGGAAAAGGAACAGAACTGGAGGGTTCAGAGGTGAGGTCAGCCCTGAGGACCTTGCTGTGGCTATCCTTAGCCTTGAAATAGAGCCTGTTTAACCAAGAGTATCCCAGGACCTGAGAGCAAGCAACTGCCAGCGTTTCTGGCTGCTGCTGCAGTGTGTTGCTCTGCTCTTTTTCACTCTGAGCTGGGTTGTGCTGGAGGGATTGTTTTGGGTCTCCCAGGAAGTTTTGGGTGATGTTCTCCATGTTTTCCTTCCAGAAGCAACTTTCCAGTGCTCCTTCCTCCTAGGAGTGACTTTTTCGTGCTCTTTAGACACAACCTGTTGAACACGCGGGGTAATTCACTGTACTTCCACATGACCAAAGACCAGCATGTAGATGAGAAGTATTCTGCCTCTTCTTGAAACTCAGTGAAATTTTTCAGATGAGTTATTTGGAAAGGAGGAGTGGTGTAGGAGGTTTGTTGTAGAAATCAGAGGCTAAAAAAGAGGTGGTTTTGTATCTCCCATGTCTGTCATTCCCACCCATTTGGCCTTGTTTCCTGGGGTGAGTCGAAGTGTGGGTTGCCCAGTCAGATTTTGCCCAGCTGCATGGGAATCCTCCGTACAACTCGGAAAATACGCTGGTAATGTCAGGAAGCCAAATGTGGGGTGAGTACTCGCGTTTACACAGATGCACGCAGTTACGTGCAAGCACACACACAGAGCTTGCAGTTAAAATCTATGTGCTTGGCTCTTTTAACAGGGGAAGACAGCCCCAGCTGGGTATCCAGCTTGGTGTCTCCCTTTGATCTGTGTTTGTTTCCAGTGTTTCCCATAGACTAGGTCCTGGTGCTCCTCAGAGCTGGCTGCTCTTTTCCATGTTTGCAGCTGCGTAACTGCTTACAGAGAAGCTTGTTGGGGTGACTGGGCTGTAACTGGTTTTAGCAGCTTGGGGTGGAGATTCCTCTTCCTTGCAACCCCTCCTGTTTGTTTTGCTCCTGTCCTTTTCTCACCAATCCACATGGCAGGGCATCATCTCATTCTGCTAATGGAAACTGCCTTGTAGGTGACTCAGGATCCTCCCTTTGGCTCTGCCTACCTGCTCCCGGACACGTGGCATTGCTGCCCTTTTCCAGCTGTGTGCAGCAGCTACAGCTGCCACTCCAGAGCAAAACTTGTGCTCTGTCACCAGGGTCGTAGCTCAGACAGGCAAAATTCCCCTTCGCTTTCCAGAGCCTCGGCACCCTCCTCACACAGCTCACTTGGGCCCTGTGCCTAAGGGATGGCAAGGAACTGCCTTCTTGAGACTTAAGTGGTGTTCTGTGAAGCTGTCCAAGGTGGGGCTGAGAGGGTCCTGCAACACTTGCTTGGTGTCTCCCCTCACCCCAAGACAGGGTAAGCTCTGTCTAAACCTTTCCTGACAGATGCTGATCTAGCAGGGCCTTAAAGCCTGTGACAGCAGGATTGCCCGGGAGGCAATTGCAGGGGAGGCAGTGCAGCCTATTGCCCTGATTAGCTGCTGTTACCACTAGAAAGTTTTTCCTGGTGTCTAACCAAGAAGAAAATTACTTCAGCGTTGTTCTGGGGAAGAAGCGAAGCCATCCAAAGTTGAGTGCCTTTGTGTTTGTGAAGGCGAGAGTCCCAAACGCTGAGCAGAGATCGGCTTTCATAGCAATAAACACTCGGTCAGACCCTAGAGGTGTGCTGAGAAATTCTGACTGAGATGGGGGAAATAGGGGGAAGCAAATGGCGGGGAGGGGGAAATATTTGTCTTTGCTTTTCCAGTTGCCACATGTGCTTGCCGCTTCACCTACCCAAAAAAGCAACTTTGATGCCAAAAGAAGTGGGAAACCGGATGGGAACACTTTGTCTAGGGTGGATATTCTACGTAATACGACCCTCTTAGGAAATGCGCAGAGCCTGTTCTCTGTGGTGTGACCTCTTTTAAACTTTTATTGGCTTGGAAAAGCAGCTTACAGGCTTGGTGTTCGCTGGAAAAAGCACATATGGGGATGTGTTTCAGTGAAGGGATTGCAAAGAGGGAGAAGAAGTCTTGTATCTGGTGTCACATACTTCAGGAAAACATGTGAAGGCCCTCTGGAATCAGGAGTGTCTCTTGAAGTTTATTTGAGTTGTGTGGGTCTTTTCTTACTGTTCTCTAAGAAAAATAGATGTGGTGGGGAAAGAGCATGCTGGGAAAGAGGTTATGCTGTGGTTGGGCACGTTGTAAATGGTTTGCAGTAGTCATAGTGGAAAGCTGTTGTACAGAAGTCGAGGACGCCCCTAAGCCCTCCAGGCTGGCTCTCAAGTCTGTGCAGACACTGTTGCCTTGCACTTCCCCGCAGTCATCGCAGGAAAGCAAATTGCATGAGTTTCTTAAAGGCTTTTTAAAAAAAAAAAAATTAAAAAGTTAAAACTGTTCTGTTATTTAAAGTGAGAAATACGATTAATCTTGCCAGCTCTTGTAATCTCCACCATGGTTTTGGTGATATTCTGTGATTCTCAAATACCAGCACCCAGAATTAATCTTCTATAAAATTAATTTTCTATACCCTACTTAAAACGAGCGAATGAGCCACTGTAACCTATGTATTAAAAAAAAAAAAAAGCAACCAAAGAAAACCAGAAAGAAGAGGAAGCATCCTATGTAGGTGTTTGTGTGCTTTTAAAAATCATGTGATGTCTGAGCTATTTTGGTGTATATTTTATGGGGCCTAGACCATAATCTTTTGGACTCATGGGATTAGCAGTAGGACATTGGAAGCTAAGGATTTTAAAGAAATAAAAAAGTTTTATGACTGCCTGATTGCAAAGTCAACAATGCAGACTTCATCTTGTCTGCATTCTGACTGCACTCCTTTGAACTTCACTAAAATTCCATCGTAGGAATTTCTCAGGATGTAGGTAAGAGGAGGCATCAGGTAGTTTTTGCTGCATATCTGGGGAGAGCAGTGAGGGGTTATTGTTCCATTTTGAGAAATGTGTCCATCTTGTACTCTGGGCATTATTAATTAGCAGAGAAAGCCAGTTGGATTAGCTTCCCAAAATGCTCTGCGTTGGGCACTTCATGTACCAGTACCAACCCATTGCTGGGTTACGTGAGCACCTGAAAACTCAGGAGTGGATTTAGCTGTGCCGTACTCCGTGAAGGAATTAGGATTAGCTCCATTTCGTGGATGAGAGATGCGTGCTTCAGTTCCTCAAGGGATTTACCTGAGGTCACACCAGCTGTCTGCGGACAGGTCTCCTGACTCTCACTTAAAGGTCTTGCCTGCTGCATAACTCTTTCCTGCCTGCAGAGCGTCCTGAAATGTCAGCTCCCTCTGGTTGCTGCTTCACCCTTCCTGCATGTGCTTGCGAACTGCGAGCTCCTGAGTAGCACAACACTAGGAAAGTCAAGAAATCTGTGCTTCTGGTTTGCCATTTGGCTCTCGTGATGAGGAAACCCGTGGCAGCCTCTCCCCAGGTGAATGGCTTTGGTGACAATATGTTGTTGTTGTTATTTTCTCTGTTTTTAGTTATTATTTGGAACACCAGTAATTTTTGAGACCAGCAAGGAGTGGTCCCAAGGTGGAACGCTCAGTAGAAAATACCTGACCCTGAAGCAGTAATTTATCTTGCTGAATTCATGAGGCCCTGTGAGTGACATAAGCACTACAGAATAACAGCGAAGGAGTAATGTGATTGTGACTATGATGCAATGCCAGTGCAGGTATTTCTGTAAGTTTTTGTGGTTATTTTTTTCATACTGTTCTGATAGTTGAGCAAATGGAAACCAGTTTCCACCAAATCAGAGAACTGGGTGTTCTAGCTCTCTCTTTTTTTTTTAATAGTTTATTTATTATTTTTCTTTCCAAAGCAAACCATAAACCTCTCAGTGTCTGGTTTATTCCCAGGTGGGATAGTAACCCTATTACTGCTGGGAGAATACAGAGTGAGCAAGCATGAGGCAGCTAATCCACAAATGTTAGTTGACTCAACTACAGCTGTTCTTGGTTGGGGGAATTAAAATTGTATTTGTCTGTGGCATTGCTGACTCAGGGAAAGGTCGTAATGATCTTCTCCAGCTGATCACATAGAGTGTCCTGTGCTTAATATGATGACTTTTTGAGCCCTGTTGGAAGCACTGGGAGTTTTGCAGCTGAGCTGAAAAAAACTGAGCAATTTTCATGTCTTACTCATTTTGTCTTGATTCCTGCCCAGGGAATTGCTTTCCAAGTGGCCAGCTTCATACTTTTTCCCTGTATGAGGTTTGAGCAGTCTTGCATCTCTTGGCCTTCACACATGGCCAGAGGAGAGAAAGAAAATGTAAGAAAGGTGTCGAGTGTAGTTAAAGGGAAAGGGCAAGACAGGAAGATTGGGTTTTTGTTGTTGTTTCTTTCCCCTGAAGTTGAGAGCATTTTCATTTTCTAGGTGATAAACCCTGCTCCTCTTTGGAAGAGCTGTATTGACAGTGAGTTTGTATTAGCATATCGCACCAGTTAAGCAGAAGTGAGGTGTGTTGTCACACTCCCTGGTACCTTCTTTCAAAACCTTTTCTTTCCTGGTACCTCCATATGTATGAGATCAGGACATGACTCATCTGCTGTCACAGTGCTGGGAGCTGTGCTCCTCTGTTCAGGTTCCCCTGATCAGTAACATATTTTTACTTGAGTTAAAACTGTTTGTAACTTAACATTAGCTAACTGCTGGACTTTCGAAATATAATGTTACTGTTGTTTGTGTGCAAAAATCCACATCCACGAGGAAAAATAGTGATAGGATCTCCTACGTTCTCCTTCCTAGGACTTTTTTCCAAATGTACATTTGATAGTGACCTTGGCTGGTAATTCCTTTTTTCCTGGGAAGTTTGAGGTTAAATTTAAAATAATTTTACAAGATGAAATTACATGCACTGCTTCCTCTGTTCCAGATGTATGCCCTCTATACCTGAAAGGTGCAGTAGATATTTGATGACTCCTTAAATATTTCTGACAGTGTGAAGAGGTATTAGATGAAGAGCACATGCTTTCCTTCTGGCATAAAAGATTTTGTGTAAACAAGTATTCCAAATGGTCACATTTTTAGAATATTTCTTCATTAGGAATTACCATTTTTGTCCATGAGATGAGGAAACTGGAATATAACTTCAGAAAATAAATGTATGAGGTGAAAAAACTGTCCTATCTTAATGAACTTTAAAAATAACTTTTAGTAGCAATAGCTTATCGGTGTTATTTTAAAGTTATGTTAATGACAAAAGTAACATCTAGTACCAGATCAAAATATACTCTTGATATCAGTACATTCCCTGCTCTTTTTGAAAATAGGAAATATGTTTTCCCAAATAAGTTGATAGCATCCTTTTATCTTCTATTGATGGACAAATGTCATCTTACAAAGCAAGCGATTGCTTCGTGTGACTGCTTAGTGGCATTACTAGTTAAAAAAGCTGACTGTAATTAGTAGGCACCAAGGTCCAGGGTCTCTTTCAACAGTATTGTGGAGAAACAAAGGCTGTGATTTGAGGTTCTGTCTGTGCTCTCACTGCTGTTGACACCCTGTGAACCCCGAGCAGCTTTTCTGCTCCAGCCAGGAGCGCGGTCGAGGGGCTCTCTCCAGCTGCCTCGTGGAAGCTGCCTAATACATCTCAGGTTCTTCCAGTCTTGGTGCAGGCAGGTGGCCTTCTACAGATCCCTGCAGATTCCTGCTAATTCATCTGTTTTCTGATGTGCACCATCTTTGGCACCTCCGTGAAAGGTTGCAAGGACTCGGTAGTAGATCCAAACTGGAGAGCTCTTCCCATTGCCTGGCAGTTTTAGAGGCAGTTAAGGATTATGGGATAAGAGCATCTCTGCTTCTCGGTGTCTGACTGGAGAAACCTTGTGGGAGCCTGAAATACTTCCTCATTTCTTTTCAAACGCCCAGTGCTTAGCCAGGAAACCTCTGAACAAAATAATCGAAAATAGCTGGCGAGTTTGGAAAACCGTGGCTATCTTTGCCGGTGACCTAATTCTAGCAGTAAAGCTGAAAATCCGTAGGTCGCAGCAAAGCAGGTTACTGCCTCCTCTTTGGTGAGACAGGTTTCTGGTGAACAGCGCGGCTGCTTCGCAGGCATGTTGGCAGCGCGGAGGAGGACACTGCGCTGGTTGGAGCGGCGTCTCCAGACTTTGCAGCTGCAAGCACCCCGTGTGTCCCTAGAAGGATGATTATAATGGTGTTAGTGAGAAGGAGGGCACAGGACGCTGTTGGCTATTAAAGAGCAGGTCTATTTTTAGCCACCTTTTAACAAAGGTGGAGTTTTTATTAGACTAGGCTAGTTGGGGCTTTATAATTAACTGGCCTGGGTTGCACGTTGGTATTTATGGCTTGCTTTGCGTGTTGCCTGGTAGCCAAATGCAGGGCTGTAACCCTGTCTTACTGCCGGGGTGGCGAAACTGAGATAGCTGCATGGTCAGCAGGGAGCGTGACTGAAAAGTTGGTGCTGAATGATCTTGTGCAGGAGGTACCTAGATATGACCATACCAGTGGCAGCTAGGTTGTGGTTTTAAGTTAGAAGGAGAGTATGATATAGGGTACTTAGGGCCTGTGATGGCTGTAGGGTTTAGCACTGTTGTAAGCACAGCTTAGCCCAAAAGGGGTTTAGCTGGTAACATCGTATGTTGTGCTATAGTAAAGTTCAGGTACTTATTCGCCAAGGATTGAAATCCTTTATGGCCAATAATCAGTAATAGGAGATCACTGATATATACCTGGAGGAGGAGATTAACTTTGATAAATAATAATTATAGACTTTGCTCCAGAGCTGTTGTTAATTTATGTCTCTTAACAACTGTCCACGTTGCTTTCAAAGAAAGGCAGAAAGCCATGGAGGAGCTGGGAGGAGGGAAGAGAAACTGATGAATGGTCACTGAGAGCACTGTGCTAGATCAGGTGAAAATGAAGGGGCAAGAGAAAGTGCCAGGCATTGATCAGCTCCGTTCCTCTGCTGGGCAGATGAGATCCTGCTCTCATCACCTTTTCATTGGGAAGCACAGGCTGTTATATTTGATCTTTCTCCACTGAGTTGAAGCAGTCTGTCTCATTGGCGCCTCTGAAGATCAAAGGGGTTACGAAAGGATGAGCAGTCAAGTTACTGCACAGCTGTGAGTTCTTTCTGGAGGAGGAACCTTCCCATATTGTATCATTTTTATTACTGTGACCATGAGTATTCAATATTTTTTTTTGCTATTCCTTTAAATTTTGGAAGTCATGGGATTGCAGATGGTCTCTTTTTTATTATTTTATTCATTTAAATGAAGCCTCTGTATTCTAGCCCTCTAGTTCAGAGAGAAAAACTTCAACATATGTGACAAATAGGACTCAAAACTCCAGAAGTTACAGTGTGAATAAAAATAGCCCCAGATATATGAATCATAGTGTTCAGAATCATAGTGTTGCTTTAGTTTAATTGTTTGGGATCTGCTTGATGTAGGATTTCTGAGTACAGTCACAGGATCTGGTTTGGTGACAGTGCATTTGGCAACTGTGTTCTTGTGCCAAAGAGTCTCCAGTCCAGTAGACTGTTGGTGGAGAGGACAGAAACAAAAACCTGGGCAGGCTGAAGGATGACAGCTAGTGATAGCAGAGCAAACAGTCCAGCCTTTGAGGTGCTTATCCAGAGGGGAGAGTGAAAAGGAAAGTAAGAGAGACTCAGTGTGAGATGAGAGCAGTCCTACTCCCTTGAGTACCCTTTGAGATGAGAGTAGAACTCCAAGTCTTCCAGAAGTGTCCTGTTCACAGCATGTCTGCAGTGCTGTGGCCTTGAACCATGGAAGTGGAAGCTCTCTCCTATGTCCACGTAACTGGAGGTGTTTGTAGGCTGACCCCTGCACCCCCTGAACAATGTGCTTTACACTCAGTGTATGCACGGTGTGAACAGACTGATCAGTCTTTGGGAGGTGTAGCTAACAGTTCCATCCTCCAGCCCAGGAGACTCCTCTCCTGCAGGAAAGCCATATCTTTCAGCCAGACCTCTGTATTTCACCAAGGGATTGGAGACTGCCTGAATCCATGCTCTCTGTTCCTCTCTTCCCCTTTTTTTGATTTCCCCCTTAATACTCAGTTTTATACCTAGTAGGATCTCAGAAAAGGGAAAGACCTTGACAACTGTGTGACATGGAGAGGGGCGGCGAGAGCATGTCTCCCTCCAGAGTGCAGCAGCAGACTAGAAAGTCCCGCGTTGAAACGGACCAGTGATGGCAACAAACCACGGGGCACGAGGGTTTTTTGGTCTTACAGCCTCTGTATGACAAGAGCCTGAAGCTCTTCCAAGGTTGCAATCACTGATGAATCTTCCCATCCAGAAGGGTTGGAGGTGGAAGTGATTCCTGTGTGCCTGGGGGGGGTGTGCTTGGCCACATGCTGGCTCTGCAGCGGAAGGCCACAAGGGCTCAAGGACAGTCAGGGCAAGGTTTGTAGGACAGTCTCTTTGGAAGTTTACAGTGGGGCATGTGGGCAGTATATTTAAGTTAAAATCCTTGCTTTATGCTTACCTTAAGGTTTGCAGCTTCTGTTGCATGTGTGGAAATGGGTTTGTGTGCTGCAGTACGGGCCATTTGCTCCAAGTATTCCAGTTGTTGGGTAAGAAGCTTCCTTTCCCAGTGTACCTGGTCCTAGTTTTGTCACTGAGGTGGCCTTTGGACAAAAATGCTGCCATTGCAGATTGCATCAATACATTGCTGTGTTTATGTTGTTTCTCCTTATGGGCTTGAATGAGGACGCTGCTTTCTTGAGCACCGTACACCCGTTATCTCCCTGTTACGGACTTTGTCACCGGGCAGAGGTGAACTGATTTGTGTGACTTAAAAAACCTGCATTGCCATGTTTTTTTTCCTTTATTATTGTTCTTACTATTGTTTAATCAAAGGTCTCTTCGTTTGTGGTTTATTTTTTGTCTGCCCTTGATTTGAGAATACAGTTGTGTGCATGTTCATCTTTAACTATTGCAGACAGATGTTAAGATCGAGTTGAAAATAGAACCCCAGATCAGGTTGAAAATAGAAGCCCGTAGAACTTTTTTTTGTTCCTTTAAATTCCTATTTATAATACATTATTGAGTCTTGTTATTGTTGATCCAAGATTTTAATTTCTCTGCTCATTTTTAGGGATAGAAGGCTTAAAAACTGCAAAGATCAAAAGGTTGGGTTTTTTTCTAGTAATATTTTCATGGTACATTTTATTAGCATTTGAAATACAAATACTCCTACATGCCAGGGAACTGTTGGTAGAAATTGACTGGAAACAAAGAGGTAAATGAGCAAGTATCCCCTTCAGCTGGGAGCAAAGGCAGGAAAACAAATACTCGTGAGAAGGGACCTGATTTAAAATCAGAAAGCAAGGCTTGTTCAGAATGATTTCGTGGCTCAGGTGGAGAATGTTAACTTCTAACTGCAGACTCCTGAGCCAGATTTCCTTCTAAAACATGTGTCTAGTCTCCGGCGTCCCGTGCGATGGGGGTGAGCGGGTGCGGGTGTGTTTATTGCAGGCTGGCTGGACGCCACCGCGGTTTTATTGCGCGTGGCTGGAGGGCTCGCAGCGGTTGCATAACGCTCTGCAGCAGAGCCAGCACTGGCTCGGCCCCCACGGCCCGGCCGCCTCAACATCCCCGCTCCCAGTGCTTGGCAAAAACTCGTCATCCATTGAAGACAAGTGTTCAGTAAAGCAGGGGGCAGGTACCGCTGTAGGGAGGGCTGGGCTGGGGCTTAGAGACAAGAGTAAGGAAAAAACACCAAGTCGTACGATGGCTGTTAGAGGTAAGAACGCCTCTGACCTGTGAATTGCTTTTAGGAGGAAACCGTATTTTCCCCCTGTTTTCCCTGTGGTTTTTTGCATGTGTTTCTTATTACTTTTATCTCAAAATCATTCTCATCCAGTGAGTTATTGATATGGGGTCACCTGCATTTCTCTAGGAGTTGCTTTCTCTAATCAGTGATCCCTCCTGAGTTTTTAAAGCGGTCTAGCTCTGAAATCCAAGCAAAGTTGATAGTTTCTAATTTCAGGGTTAAATTAGACTCGACTTTGTAAAGAGGGGGAGCATGATGATGTCCTTTTCCGTGCTGGGATCTTCTTTCTGATGATTCTTTGGGTACTTCTTTTTGGTTTGGTCCTGTTTTGTTGACATCTCTTGGGGATGCAGTGTCTGATTTCACCTCAGTGGGACTTGAGCATATTTCTAATGTTGAGCACGTGCTTAAATCCACTGTTGAATTCAAGCCCTATAGACCTGCAGGCACAGTACGAAAATATCTGGGAAATGCTTTTCTTTTCCCTCAGATGCTCCCTTCTTTCAGCATATAAAAAAATCAGAATTCAGCGTTTTGAAATGCTGCTGGAGGCGAGTTGGTCATTTCCTGCTGGGAGGAAGGCTTGATCTTTTAAAGATGGGCAGGGAGCGTGTGTGTGTGTGTGTGTTTTGCAGATGTTTGGACCTTGATTCAGCAAAGTCTATCAGCAGTGTCTGACTAGAGGATCGTGCTGAATCTGGGAAAAATGCTGCTTCGGAGCTGAGCGTGCATGTGTGTTTGACTCCGCAAAGTTTCTTGTCTTAGTTTCTATTGCTTCTGCCCCTGGTTGAAGCTCGAAAAAAAATCACAAATCCAAAGCGTGTCCTAGCAAAGAAGCTGCAGTGTCTCCAGGGACCTTGACATTCAAGGATGTCTCCCTGATGTCGTCCCCGCAGCCATTGCTGCAACATTCGCAAGAGGAGGATGGAGCTGGACGGGCGGTGGGTCACCCACCTGGCAGGGCTACCTGGGTTTGGCTGAGCCCACCAGGGCCACGGGAGGGAAGCTGCCAGTGGCCTTCCAGCCCTGGGCTGGCCCTTGCAGGGTGCTGTTAGGGCACTGAAGGTAGGTAGGCTTCTAGCCCCTGGGTAGCTGCTTTGTGAGCAGCAGACATGAGGCTTGGAGCTGCCACTGCAGGTCCCTCTGCTCTTCTGGGACTCCCCAGGCAGAGAAGAGGCTGGTGGCTTTGTGCCCAGCTTGCTGTGGTGCAGTGTAGTGGGGTAGGTTGATTACTAGACAGCCCCCTTCAAAATGTCCTCAGACAAGTGAGGGAAGGAAATTGGGATTTATTTATTTATTTGCACCTACACCTTTTTCTGCACTGCAGTTTTAATCCAGGCAAAAGGGAGCCCGGCTCCTGCAGTGGGATTTGGGTGCGTGTTCTACAGTGAGACAGCTGAAGCTGTGAGCAAAAAGCACACATAAATAAAGGCTTCCTCCCCGTGCTTTATATAATCAGAGTGGATGATGTCATTGGGAGCTGGAGAGGAGAGCAGGCTGTGAAATTACAGTCCTCTGCAGCCAGGCAGAGCCAAGTGCAAGGAGGGGGTACGCAAGGGCCAGGCTCCTCTCCGATAGAGGCTCAGGACAGAGGGCCTGGGGTCTCAGGCTTGGAGGAGAGCTGGGGGGGGATAGAAGTGGATAATCCAAGCACAGTCAGAAGCTCTTGTGCAGGCACAAAAGGAAGGGAGAGGGAACAGCAGGTGCCCGGTGGGCAGCAGTGGGACAGCCAGTTCAGGGGACAGCACCCCCTTCTCCCATATGCAGCCACCTATAGCTCAATGTGGGTCAGCTGGCAGGGCTGTGGGGCTGCTGGGCTTGCTCATCCCTCTTCTGCTCAGTCTCCTTCTCTGTCTGTTTAGGAGCTAATGTACCTTTTCCCACAGCAGCTTCTGGCAGAAAAGAGAGGGAATCCTTGCTCTTCTTGCACTCTGCATCCCAGAGGAACTTACTTCCAGGCTACTCCTGGCCCTGTACAAGGGAGGAGGCAGAAGCAGCAGAGGGACTCTCTCCTAGCCAGAGTTGCCGGGTGGAACAGGGTAAAAGGTTGTTCTCTGCTTTTTGGGACAGAGAGGTGCGTGTTAAGTTCTGTTTTTCTGAAGCCTCTCAGGTGCTTTGTTCCTTTTCCGGCCACCTTGATGCCCCTCATGGGAGTCTCACATAGGACTCTCCCCCCTCAGTAGGCTGAGCAGAAGTGGGCACCAGGCTGATCTCTTGAGAAAGAGGAGAGGCCCCTCCTTTCAAATCCTCTGTGGATTCCTTCTTCAGCAGATCTAGCACCTACTGTGTGCTTAGGGTGCTGCTGTGGCAGCCTGATTTGTTCCAAGGCTACTTAATCAGGAGAAAAGGCTCCAGTTTCTCCTATCTCCCCTGCAGCTAGCTTGCAAAGGCATCAGCCTCAGCTGAAACTGGAATTCTCCTTCTGTCATCTTCTGTCTTCCCTGGGATCAAGGCAGTGAGAGGCAGCAGCGCTTTGCGCCAAGCCCGAGTTGTTTCTGTGTTACATAACAATATGGGCATTTAGACTTGTTTTTCCAGATATTGGCAGATGCGTCAAATATTGGCATAATCCAGTGGTTTACATGGAAAGCCGTCTGGCTCTGGCTGGAGCCTGCACAATGCTGGTATTTTCATTGAATGCAAGAGCCTGCAGCATTGTCAAAGCCACGTTGCAACAGAGTCCAGGTAAACAAGGGGAAAAGACGTTTGTGTTGTGGCCTGACCTGTGAGATTATAGCTGTCTAGGTACGGCTCCAGGACTTGATAAGAAAGATTAATACGTTTTTGATTGTTTTCTCTCTGAAATGGTCTTTTAGCTAAGTTTCCCGTGATGCTTTTGAGCTCTGGATTTTTGTTTCTGGGTTTTACTGAAGCCACCCATTGGTGTGTCAGACCTGCCCATGTGCTCTGTGGTTTAAGAACCCACCGTGGTCCTCTTGGGCTGTTGGACGTTGAGAGAGGTCAGGGACTGCCTCCAGGTTAGATTTAAAAAAACCCCCACAACTGCAGAGGGAAGAGAGCTGGTGAAAGCTGTCTGATTTGATCTCACTGAAGGAAGGCAGCACGCTTGTGTGCCAGGATGGTTTATGAGCTAGGTTGCCTGTTGCTATCCCAGCAGCACGGGGCCAGGGGGCCCCAAGAAGCTACTCTGCTGGTGTGTCCCCAGCAGCAGAGGTGGCCGCAGCAGCTACAGGGCCCGGCTGTCCCCGGCCTGCCCCAGCCTCCCCAGCGAGGCTGCCCCGCTGCTGGTGTAAAGGCCTAGTACATTTCCCTCGGTTAGGCTGTGGTTGGAGATGCAAATCCACTTGGTTTGCAGTGGCATCAAAACCCAGCGTGGCTCACCTCTGAGTGCAAAGTGAGGGGGAAATGCAGCAGGAGCACAGGAGTGATTGCTTTGGTCAAACTTCTTCCAAAACCTGCCTTGGCTCAGCCAAAGCCACCCACCCCTGCGGCGTGTGCTCGTTGCCCGAATGGTGCCGTGTGCCATCACGAGCTTATCGGCTCACGCTTTCTGTCGCGGGCAGGTGTCCCCTCCAGATGCCGGGTGTGCCGACAGAGGCCGTCAGCCCTGCTGCAGGCCACGGCCTTTGGCGACTGGCCAGCAGAGCCGCCGGCAGGAGTGGCGTCTCTGAAAATTCTGCGTGAGCCTGGGCTGATTTTTCCAGATCTTGAGAGCCAAGGAGGGGGATCCAGAACTGGAGGAAATTACTCCTTTGGGGCCACACGTGCTGGGGAGGTAACTCTCTGCCAGCTTTTGCAGTGTCCTCACAAGGAGAGACCCTTGGACTGCTTTGTCCTCCTCTCCCTGCCCTTGTCAGGGCCTGCAGAGTGCAGTGACTGTCTTCACTCCACTGTGGTCCTGGGGCACACTGGGAGGTGTTTCAGCTACCGGAGTTTTATTACATGGCTGGAACTTTGCGTATAGCTTTCAGGTGGTTTTGACGTGGCAGATCACTGCCATCCTTTTAACCGCTGTCTCAGCAATCCAGCCAGCCCTTGCTCCTGCCCGAAGCTGATTGCCGGTTCCAGGAATTGCAGTTCCTGGTGCAGTGCCTTCCCCGGTTCCTGGTAAAACCTCCAGTGCTGAGACTCAGCCCAAAGCTCAGGCTGTCCATGTGTTGTCTGTTTCTCTCTGTATTCAGGAGCACACAGCAATGCTGCTTAAGTGTTGATTTCCCAAACCTTTTGTCTGCTGTTGCGCAAATAATTCAGTTTTCACCGTGGGCTGGGAACTACCCTTGCCGAGCAGAGCAGGGAGAATCTGTAGTCCCTACCTGTAGCAAGTGCTGCATTAGGTGGAACTGGTCCTTCTCCTCAGCCCCCAGGTTTGTGCACACATCTTTAGCTCTGCTCAAGCTGCATTTTTAACTTGGACTTGTCCCATAGGTGACGCGTATGGCTGGTGCAGCTCGGTGCTGCAGCTTGATGGCTGTGATCTAACTCGTGCGGCTCTTCGGGAAATCTGTGGTGTATGCAAAAATGTGTTCAAAATCAAGAATGTCTTTAAGCATGAGATCCTCCTCCTCTCTGTTTCTCTAGCTGCAAGAAGTTAGTGTCCAGTCTCCTGTCTTGGTTGGCATGAACTATAGTACTGGTGTGAACTGGCACTGCCTTTTCATTGCTGGCCATACAGGTTATCAGGAGACATTAGGCAAACACCTGTAGTGGGTGCACACAAATCCTGTTCATCAAACCTGATGTTGAGAATGGACTTCCAGGCATAAGAAAATCCCCTGTGTCAGCCATCTGGGTTTAATTTCAGTGGGGTTTGCCCCAGAGCAGTAAAAGATGAGATTGATGTGATTACTGTTTTTTTTTTCTTTCAGTTTGATTTTTGGATTATGATTTTCTCTTTCCCCACCCTTCCAGTTGTTAATATTTAATGAAAAACACATGTTCTTCAAGGCCCTTGCTGGTCATGTGCAGCCTTGTGGCTGTTCTTCAGACGGAGTGATGGGACCCTTGGTAAAGAGATTTATAATAGAAACAGTGAGGAGCTCTCAGCTAGCACGGCTAGTGAACACTGCCCTACACTGACAGTTCATCAGCAAAACCCCTGACCCTTCCACCCTTAATCATCCTTGCTTGTCACTGACATAATTGCCTGATTACAGACTTCTCTCCCCCACCCCTTTCAAACTGGGTGCAATAGTGAATTTGAAAAACAAATGGAAATGAACTGTCCATGCTCTTTTTTTTTTTTATTTCGGTTTTTTTTTTCTTTTTCCCTTCCTCTGTATTTAGATGGACCAGGCTAAGATTCAGTTTCTTTGTGTATGAGCAGGGGCTGGGATAGGCTTTCAGGACTCTTTTGCACCAGTGTTTTCTTGCATGTGAATGGTGGAGCTGATGTCATTGTGTTATTGATTGGGATGACAAGTTTGGACATAAATCATTAATGTCTGAGAAAGAGAGCGGGAGAGGGAAAAGGCAACCCACACTTGATAGTTTTCCATAAATCCGCTGTTCATTCCTGCAGACGTGGTAAAGAGAGGGACACGGCGGGATCAGTTTTCCTGTGCTCTGCACTGGTGCCCGAACTATTTTCCCCCCCAAACATGTTTCCATATTCTGCAGAAAGTGTCTCGTATCATCAGCAACGTCATTGTGCCTGAGCTTTTTGGTCGTGAGCTGAGGTCGGAAGACTGTCCAGGGGAAGGTCTCGGCTTCTGTTGTTCTCACAGACCTTGCACCCCCAGCAGTGTTTCAGACCTGGGCCCGGGAAGGAATAAGAGTGCAATTCTTGGGAACTACCGTCTCTCTAGCACCTTTAACTGCCAGCACGGATTGTTTGGATGTTTTCGACGGACACTGATCATTTTAATTTTGTACAAAAAGACACTGCTTGGATCAGTTTGTAGCAAATGTCCCCAAGCCAGCAATGCACAGCTGTGCAGGGGGTAGCAGCCATTTGAAACTATTTTCACAGAAGTTCTTGGCTTAACAGAGAGCACATAGCTGAGAGAGGAAACCCATGAGATATTCACACCACTTGTCTCTGTGCCTTGCTCCTGCACAAAGATCATGCAGACGAGTCAGGTTATCAGTTCAGACAGCAAGAAAATAAACAGTGTCTGTCAGAGGTTAGCAATAATGCAAGCATTGGTGAGCAGCTGATGTTTGCAGTGTAAACAGTTCAGTGGTAGTCTGTCCTGGTACCTGTGGGGAATCTTGTGATGTGTGAAAAGGGGAAAACGTGAAAACTGACTTGTAGGAGGGAAAGCAGAGAAGGAAATGACATTCACTTTCTGAAAGCAGAGCTCTGATCCTCCTCTTCTCCCCTTGCAGCCGAGCTCACCTCCGCCTGTGTCTAGAACGCTTAAAAGTTCTGATACCGCTAGGACCAGACTGCACCAGGCACACAACGCTTGGGCTGCTCAACAAAGCCAAAGCACATATCAAGGTAAGTTACTTTCCCCGGGTGCCTTCAGTCTGGGCTGCTGGGAGGTGCAATTCAGTCACTCACTCTTGCTGCCTAGAGGTAGCTCCATTGAATGAGGCTAACATCTTGTTTAAAAAAAAAAAAAAAAGGGAGGGGGCACAAGCAAGCCTTGCCCCCTTGGTTAATCATTTATCATTGCGACAAGCTGCATTGTTACAAGAGTCTGTAATGAGCTCTGTTAACTACGGAAATGATTGATTGGGGTATTGTGATCATTCGTTGACAGCTGCATCTCTGTAAAGAAAAACATACCTACTGTTGAATGACTGCATTTTGATGGGAAATGCAGCTTTTTCTGACGTGTTAGTGAGTTTCTGCTGCCGAAGCATTAGCACAAACCACAAGAGTGCGAGGCAGGGTGGGTTTGCTGGGGTTTCGTGTGCGAACCTGCCAGCTAGCCCTCGAGCTCTTCTAGATTGACTTTTGGCAAAAGGAAGCATGAAAAGGAAGTGCAGCATTGCCACTATCTGGAAAAGGCTGAAATACTTTGTCGCGGGTCAGGATAGCGGGAGAGAGGATGAGTGGTGAAGGAGAAAAAGCACTGCTGAAGGGACAGAGTTAGCCTGAAATGACTCCTCCTTATGCAACGTGCTTGTCGTAGGAAACAAAGAACAGTGCCCTGGTAGGTTTCCCAGCTGTGATCAAAGAAATCTGTAGTAGGTTATGTAAATCACTTACTGAATAGAAAACTGTTTCTGAGAAATTCAGCTAAACCATGCAGCAAGGAACACAGAACTCCCAGGGCACGTTTTTATGTTACAGTGGATCATAACAAATCCTGAATTGGTTTGGTGAGGGGACTTGAGGCCCCTTCGTGGACAGATTCGGTAATGCAAGTGGCTGAACCTGTGTGGAATGACCCACAGACTGCAACGATTCAGATGGTTTCACCTGGAAAGCCTCTGTCCTCAGAGACTTTTTATATAGAGTGTACAATTTATCAGGACTTGGGAGGTGGAAAAGATGCGAGGAGATGGCACTGTTCTGAGAGACTGCAAGGCTGCTTGGCTCAGAGCGCTTTGCAGCTCAGATCCTTCAGGGACCTGGGAGGGTCCAAGCAAAGCAGGTGGCTGGGCAGTGGAGGGAAGGAGAAGAGGATGAAACCAGTTACTGAGTCATGTTCCATCATGTCAGAAACTTGAAGAGGCTGAGAGGAGAAGCCAACACCAGCTTGAGAACCTGGAACGAGAACAAAGATTCCTAAAGAGAAGACTGGAACAACTACAGGGTCCTCAGGAGATAGAGCGAATACGAATGGACAGCATTGGATCTACCATTTCCTCGGATCGCTCAGACTCGGAGCGAGGTGGGTGTCACTGAACTAGCACTGAATCCCCAGGACTCTGCAAACTGAGAGCCTGAGATCCATCCATTTCTTGTCTCTCAGCTACCCCCTTCTAATGTGCCTTTGGTATTGAGGCTACTGATTTTGCTCACACACATGCACATACACAGACACAAATACATACGAAGAGTTTAGTATTTTGCAGGAGTTCTAATTAAGTCTAGAAAAAGTGTTGTTATGTCAACTTGAGCTATTTCTGTGGCATTTAAAGTGACCTGCTTCTCTGAAAAGCTCTCTTAAGATGCCAGAGCAGTAGTTAGGAAAAATAAAGCAATCACGAGATGGTAGCTAAATTCCTGATTGTAAAGTTGAGATATCCATTGTGCTCTTTGGTCTGCTGAATCTCGCAGCAACGCAAAGAGGAAAATCTAAGAAGGTATTAGTGGGACTGGAATGGATGTTGCAAAGCAGCATCCAGCTTCTCATTCTGTATTTGGGCCACGATGCACGGGAATGTCCTTTATGAGTGGTCCTAGCGATGGCAACATAATACCAAGCAAGTAATATGTTTTGGGGTGACCTCATTCTCCATTTCCTCTGTTGCCCTGTTTTACCTGTTCCTTTTTGTTTCCAGTACTGGGGCAGTAAAGCTCCAAATAAAAGAGGTAGCAAAAAAGTTCAGTGTGTGGGGTGGCTCACCTATGCTGATTCATGTGGGCTGCGTGCTGGAGTCACACCCCTTTGCCAAGTTCCTAAGGGAAAACTGCGAGCTGGTATCTAGCTGTTCTTCTAAATCGTGTCCACAGCCCGTCTCATTCTAGGGAGAACACCAAAAGCCTTTCTGCTGAACTGGCTGAGTCCCAGCAGCTCACTGGCTTGAAGGGAGCAGTTGGGTCTGTGGTGCTAACTTGTGTGCGTTTCTCTCATTTTTCTTTTTTAGAAGAGATTGAAGTGGACGTTGAAAGCACAGAGTTCTCCCATGGAGAAGTGGACAATATCAGCACAACCAGCATCAGTGACATTGATGATCACAGCAGCTTGCAGAGTATTGGGAGTGACGAGGGTTACTCCAGCGCCAGTGTCAAGCTCTCGTTTGCTTCCTAGAACCAAGTGAGATAACAGTGCAGGGTGAATGATTTCACTGGGGTGATCAAACTGGGTCCTAGATGCCAGTATCCTCTTTCAGAAATGACATATTGACAGTTAGTCCTGGAGAGACCTGTATATAAAGCTTTTTGGGTAAAGGAAGCCTCCACAGAAACCCACATGTGTTCATTTGGTCATGTTACCAATCCAAATCCCTGCTGGCAAGAAGTTAGACCAAACACTAGTCCCTTTGAAGTCAGTGAAATCCATTTGTTTCTGTGGGACCTGGATCTAGACGTTAGTGATGAAACACTTTGTTTTGAATTTATTTGTTTGAAAGAGGATACTAGAGACTCTTCCCTCTCTTTCCGTCACAAGATCTGAGAAATGTCAGAATTTCTTACATTGCATTCAGGTTGAGCAACCTAGTTTAGGCCCTTCTGAAGAGCTTTTGTGGTCCTAAAAGGACCGTGTCCTACAGTTTATCACAATCCAATGCTGTCGTAACGTACTAGGAAATCTAAAAAGGCTTACGTAGCCTACGAATAGCAATGACTATAATGATTAAGGTCTCATTCTGTGCCCAGAGAGAGGGGGGCAGCAAAGAGAGATGTTCAGGAGAGAACACCATTCAGCTCAGCTTTCTGTTGGACATCGTTTTAAAAAGCACGTACCTCTGCCACGTGGCTAAAGCAAGAGGTACGCACTTGTAACCTGCCAGCACGTCGTGGGCTGTGTCACGCCTCGGGCGGTGACACCCGACAGCAGATCTCCCAGCAGAGGTGTGCCCACGTACAGGCACGCAACCAGCTGAGGACAGAAAGAAACCAGCACATACAAGAGGTGATATGACAGAAAGTCATGCCCAGATACTGAGCCACTATGACCTTTTTATTTGAAGAGATTTTTTGATAAACATTTGTAAATGTGTTGGAAGGGAAAACACCCCAAGTCTGATGCGTCTTTTTAGAGCTTATCCATATGAAACCTTCGATGTCTTTTATATGAATTTATGCCATGAGAAGATCTCTGTTTTGTTGAAGCACTTGACCCAATGAAATGCAAAGATGCTTTTTGCCGTGCACACAATGGATGAAGGCTGTGCTAGCTGGAAGAGGCCAGGTTTCGTGGGGGTTTCTTTGGTTTTCTTTTTAGAATCATTCCCTTTGCTGACTTTTGAAGTTCCAGTCCAGTAGTTAACCTAGTTAAGCTCCGCACGTCTCTCATGTTAATGTAACGTTTTGACTGCACGTCCTGTTCCCAAGGGCCTTGCCATCTTACCTGTGCAGGTGCTGTTAAGAGCTATTATAGCGAATGTTTCCTAATTTTCTCAGAGACGAGCATTCTAACCTGCACTTTGAGGGCTTTGCTTTTTTTATTTTTTGTCTTTTTAATGGCCAGGATTATTTTGTTTTCCAAGTTTTAAAAACCTTGATAGAGTCCTCACCTATGGCATTGTTTGAAACTTTGTATATCCTTAAGTAATTTAACTACCCCTCATTGCTAAGAAAAGAAAGAGGGAAAAAATGCTTTATAAAATTCATAACTTATTGCTGATTTGAATGGGTTGTTAATTTCAGTCCTTTAGATTTTATTTTATTGTTTTAGGTAGGGCTGGGCAAAAAGAGGTAAAATAAAATAAAAAAAAAATAAAGACAACCATATTTAGCAGTGCAGTGGAATTGTGTTTAAATGTTAGCATATGGTCCCCATTAAAGTAGCACTTTAACGCCATTAAACATTTCTGTATCTGAAATGAGTCGTGTTCTTCCATCTTGGTCATTCTTATCACCTTAGCCAATTCTTTGTTCTTCTTGTGCCCTTTGATCCTGCACTGAGAAGATCCTGAGCAAGTCTGCTGTAGACTTTTTGCGTTATGCCAAGTTGCCTGTGTTTAAGTATTCTGATGTTTCCCCCCACTCTCCTCTAAAATGTGTCAACCCCATGTGAAACGCACAGCACACATGCTTGAGTAGAGAAATAATCTTTCCATGGCTGTAATTAATGATTTCTGTTTGGTTTGGGTATTTTAAATTAATTTGCTTGCTAAGTCTGGATCAGGTTGCTGTTGTTAAATCTGTTTTCACTTGTGTGTTTGTAACCCAGTGGCTCAGTACATCTGTTCTTCCTTTTGGGAGCTGACCTCTGGCTGGAGCAGGAGTCTGCTGCAGGTTGAGCTCCAGGTTCACAAATGGGCCCCAAAGGTTTTCAAAGAAGACATGCTGCTTGGGTTTCTGTGTGGCGTCTGTCTAATCTGTAGGTGACACAAGGCGTGAGACAGTCTCCCGAGTGGTGAAAAGTGGGGAAACTTCACCTCTGGCAAGGCCTTCACTGCTGGCAGCCCGGGTGCTGAGTGGTTGCGTACCGGTGGGATTTACTTATTTAGGACCGTCTTTCTGTAGCTGTCCCAGCACCTCCTCTTTCCTGTTACTCCATTTTGTTTTAAATGGCCACTTGGGAAAGAAATATCACAGCTGAGAAATGCTGACATTTAAGGAGTGGGGAATGGCTTTGCTCTCCCGGTTAGTATAAAACAGTGACGTGTCTGTGGTTGGAATAAACATGTCTGAAATGTTTGCTTGTATGCTCCAGGGCCAGTTTGGTACCTCCTGCCTTTTCTAGCATTGTGGACTCAAAAGAGTTCTTGATACCAAGTGTGAATACAATGGAGGCATTGTAGAGGGAGGTGAGTTTCCATCACCAGCCACCTGCCTGCCTGTGCACCTCGCGGCAGAGTTCCAGCCATGGAGAGGACCAGGGATGAAACAACATGAAGAGCCTTTATAGTAATGTGTTAAACATTACTATATTGGTTGCTCTGGTGCTGGTGGGGTTTCTTAGCAGATTTCATCCAGAGTTTGGATAGTTTCTGATGTGATGGTAACATTTCTCTGCTTTTCAAGGTTGTCCTGTGCTGCTTTGTTACTGCACTGTGGGCTCTGGCCTTTGCTGTTTCCTTGTACTTCACACGATCTGTCACACTCCCCATGCCTCCCCTCTGGTCTGTTGTGTCAAAAATGTTCAAGAGGACTAATTTACTTGGAGAAGTTGCTGTAAGTTATTTGTTGATGATGGTGCAAGCCAGTTTGTGTGGTTTTGTAGAACATCGGTTAGTTGATCATAATAGTTCCCTCTGCTTAAAAATGCACAAATCTGAGGAATTGTCCGTTGTGGTTAGCCGGAATAGTCCCATGTGCCAGATCTGCTTTAAGGTCATGTCACTTTTCAAATTACCATCAAAGTTTCCACTAGCCGCCTTGAAATCTTGTAAAACAGAGTGAGCATCCAAAGGTGCGGATCCAAATCCTTGAAACTCAAATGTCTCTCAGGTTTTTGGAAGCTGAGGTGATCCCTCACTACTGAACTCTGAAGAGGTACAATAGAGCAAGTCAGATTTACTGACTTTCCCCAGAAAAGTGCTCACAGAAGCTTACTCTCTGTTTTGTCCAAACTCTGTTATTTTCATTCACCCCAGAAGATAAACACAAGGAAAGCAATGTTGCTGGTTGGCTTCCCAACTCTATTATTTTTTTTGTGCACAACTTTGTGGGATTTGCGTTGCTTCTGAGGCCTCGTTTTACTCCTCTGCAAGTGAAGTGAAACACTTCACTCTTGGTCTTCTCCTCTGCATCTCTGGGTTCTGCCCACCACGTTAACTCTAGTTTCCTCGAGAATAACACACACTTTCATCTTTGCAAAATTGGGTGAGGTTTTTTGATGATTTGCTCTACGGGTGCTACTGTTTTTCTGGTTTATTTTTGTGTTTGTATTTTTCGCTGCTCAATTTTACAAGAATGTGGTGACTTTTCCTGTAACAAGAGTTGGATGTACTTCTGTTAAGCGACTTGCCCACACAGCAGACACACATGCACACACGTGCACAGCTCCTGCTGCAAATGAGATCCCCGGCAGGTCCTTTTGCTACAGGCAAACCCATTAAAAAGACCATCGAGCATTTTCCTTCTTTTGACACGAGCGTATTACCGTATGTCATCTCCTGTCTGCAGACAAGGTGGAGATGACTATCTGGCTGCATTTGTCATGGTTATCCTGTGGTGAGTTGTCACTTGAAGGTCATTTTAATGTCCATTCCATTAGAGGCATGTCAGTGACAAAGGTGGTCTCGAATCCATCTGTCTCAAGAAATCTGTAGGTCAATAGAAATGGGGTTAACTACACAGACCTATCATTTTCCAGATTTTGTGGTTTTTTTTTTTCCTTTTGTTTGTTTGCTACCATCTCTTTGTGGCCTGTCAGCTCCAGCCTCCTGCTTTTCTGCTCTTTGTTCTCTTGTTCTTGGTGCTACCTGTTCTGTGTTTCTGTGTTGCCCTGTGGAAATGGATGAAATATTTGGCTTCAGTGGAAGTGGAATCTGTCGTGTGCACTAAATGGAGATAGTCTTGTTTTTTTCCCCTGGGATTGTAAGCTTTTCTTGTTGCATATCTTCTGGAAAGAGAAACTGAAGTCACTTCCTGGAAGGGAATGGTGAAAAACAGGACTTTATTCTGAGGCAAGGGAGGTCATAGTATTAGTAATGAAAAAGAAGTCCGTAAGTAACAGAATAAAGTCTGATTTTTTTCGTGAGGCTTTGTCCTGTGGACAGATTTTCTGGCGACTGATAAATTCTGTGACCTGATAGTGACTGAAACTCCTCTGCATCCACGATACAGTCTGAATTTTCCTGTGGGACCCTCAGAAAGCATCTTTCTTCTTCTCTCTTCACCACTCTGCAGAAAATACCTGGAAAATACTGATGTGCTGTCAAATTTGTTTGAAATTGGCCAGCAGGTCTGCGAGATGTTTGAGAGGATGAACAGAGGAGAGGAGAGTGGGTGTCTGCTTACACAACGTCTTCTTTTTGGAACAACCTGTTCCAGAAAATCAGGTTGTTTAATTGGGCGTAACACGTCACTGACCGCTGCCTCCCTACTGATTTCCTCTTGAAAAACTGACCTCTTTAGTTATTAGGCAGAAGCAGAAATAAGGAGTCTGTGGGTATTGGTACTATGGCTGTGGTACTAAATATGTGGTATTTACTATATTATAAACATATAGCAATATATATCTCTTTGGGGTGTTTGACTTAAACTAAAGAGTTGTCTCACAAGGAGGGGTGCTTGTGTTGCAGTCCCTTCAAAAATACGAAGGATCAGGAATAGCTGAGCAGCCTTTGGGGAGGGTGGCCGGGTCCTGCGAGGTGTGTGCTTGCACGGAGCTGAACAAGGGAGTCGCACTGTGCCGCTGGCCTGACCGTCGCGGGTCAAAGGTGTGAAACGTCATTGCCTTTCAGAAGGCTATTCAATGTTACCATGCTGTAAAGGTTATGGGTAATATTTTAGTTTTGCCACACTGGGAAAAAAATCGGCCCCTCAGTTTCTATTACCTCTATGAAGCCCAGGGCTGGTGGGGTGAGCTGGTTAGTTTGACCTTCAACATGTCATTCAAAATCTTGACTTGCAGTCTGCTGTGCTACCATTGTACAGTGAAGCTTCATTTTAATACAGCGTTTACTCAGAGGACGCAGAGCGCTGCACAGGACTCATCTTGGCCTTCTGCAGGTCATGGGAAGACAACTGGCTTTTGTATGTTCCTGGGAAGCGTGGGGTGGCCCCAGCCCATGCTTTTAAGGCCATGAAGAGGATTCACCTTCTGGAAATATGGTGATTCTGAGAAATTGGGCAGAGAGGAGTGACCGGGTGGCTCTGAGCACTAGTAGTAACACTAATCTCATGTCAGGGGATGCTCCCAGGTTGGTGTTTTCTGCAATAAGGTCGTCAGGGATGTGTTGTTGTACAGATCTGACTGTGGCATCTCTGGGGCTGGAGGACACTGGCATTTCTTGTTGTCTTCCAGCAAGCAATACCACTAGTGTGCCTCCTCCACGAGGTGATAGAGGGGTGGTGTCAGAGAAGACGGATTTAGCATTCAGTTGTTCTTCCCCCCATGATTCCAACTGAAAGAAACATTAGAGAGCTTTGGGCCAAATTTACCCCATCTGTAAAGTCTCATCGTAGTCATGAACACTGCAGCAGGGACTGCATTTCAGCAAGGATTAATTTTGATCTTCAGGGACATGGCAGCAAAGCGGGAAAAACCGTCAAGGAATTTAAAGCATTTTATGGTGGTTTTAACATTGTGGTTGCTGTGCTCTAGCTAGTGCTTAGTTTAGCTATGGCTGGGAAATTCTTTCCATTTAACCCCTGTTCAAAAATATTTGTCTCAAAACAATGAGTTGTTTTGGATCTCCTCCTGGAAGGCTTGATGGGGAAATGCAAAAGCTTTTTCGTCTCCTGGGGTGGCGAACAGCTGTACAAAGTAGTACTCATGGCTTTAGGAAATACCTGCACGGCGTTCTCTGCTAAAAATGTAGGGTTTAAAACTTGGCAGCAGTTGTGTTCCTCACAGAGAACTTCTCTTCAGGAAGTAACATCACCTTTCAGTCTAGGTGAGAGCAAGGCATTTTCTGTCAGCATCCAGCGAGGGAAAGCTTTGCACTGCTGCACAGACAAAGAAATCATTGGGAGCTCAGCGTAGCAAGGTAACTGCTTTACAAAAGGAAATAACGTGAGTGCTTTTGTGTTGCAGAGCCTTCAGCTCAAGGCCAGAGTTTCGATGTGTTGGTGAAGTTGCTTAATCAGGTTGTATGTTAACAGAGCGCTAGCTCGGCTGTGTGGCAGGGATGTTTACCAAAGTCCCGATGTGAACATCCCTTCTTGTTTTGCAACCTAAGTGAGGGGTCTTGGAGTGCAGATAAAGATAGGAAAAATGGCAATGCGAAGAGCAGCACCAGCTGCAAGGCAGCACTCTTTCTCTTGAGCCCGCCGCAAGAACATGTTCTATAATCCCAGGCTTAGTGCAAGACATACAAGTGGTGGTTGCTTCACAAAATGCTGCCAGAGAGCTTGAGTTGGGCAAGCAGAACGTCAGTGAGGAGTGTAGAAGTTTGCTGTTGGTTTTGCCTTCTAAACATCTCCAGCACTGAACTGCAGTCTCCTCAGTTGAAGTCCGTTTTTGTATTTACAGACTGCTGAGACCAGGCATCTCCAGAAACAAGTGACGCAACATGCTCACTCTGACATAATGGAAAGCTAAAGAGAAATGGATTGCCATGACCATGAAAATTTATCATTACTCTTAAACTGATTGGAGCAGTCCTGGATTTGTGAGTCAGATTTGCGCTGGTTTAATTTCCACAATAGATTACAATTTGCACAAGATTGAGGCTGCACTAGATAAACCATTTCTTGTAGCCTGTACTGGGCATTTTGCACAATATCCTGTGGGAAAGGAACAAATCTGTTTTCTCTGACAAATATATTTTCCTTAATGTCTCAGTGGTTTTGCACTCTTTATTTTTACACTTTTCCTCTGTCATTTCAGTATTTCTAAGTACTGTCTGCGTTATAGTAGGATTTGCTAGCACTGGGGTTGGTAGTTGTTCCACCTGCAGAGTACGAGTGCTGAAAAATCAGGTTTCTTATTGCCTAAAGCAGCTAACAAACGGGGGAAAAAAAGCCTATAAAAAAAACCCTGCAACAAACAAATACTAAACCACTTTCAGCCACACATTTCAGGTCACTTCAGCATTTGTAAAATAAGTAACTTTTTCTTTGCTTGTTTTGGCAATTACCAGCATTGCTTAACTCATGACTGATTTCTTCTATGTGAATTTCTCAAGCCACTTGTTAGTGTAAAGCAGCGTTCCAAAGCAGACTACAAAAGGAACTGGCTCCATCCTGCAGATGAAGAAACAGCATCAAAACAAAATTAAGTGCCACAAGGAATGGTTGTGTGACCAAGATGGCAGTTTTGGTGCGTTTCTCGCACATGTGAGTTGTCTTCACAGTGTTCTCACAGCCATAGCTCAGCCCAGCCCCAGTGGTGTCACTGTGTCACCGTCTATCCCAGGTAAGGCATTTAAGGAAAAGGGCCATCAAAACTTTTGTTTCAGCCTTTCTTTGCAGCGCTGAGGAGTTATGGCTGAGTTCATTGAGCAGCCTATGTTTAAGAGAGATGACAGTAAGTTATTCAAAGGAAATGTACTAGGTTTGCTATTTTTCTTTTAAAGGCTCAGCAAAGTCCATGAGCCCAACTACCTTTCACTTGGGCTGGGCTGTCACCATCAGGGTGGCTCACACACCCACTGACTCGCTGTACCTTAAGTTCTCGTTAGTGAACTGAAGTTCACTTCTGTGAACACATAGTCCAGTGACAGACTGTTCATTGTATTTATTACACCAAATAATGAGCACATGTCATATGTCAAGTATGGATTAAATCTCTTTCTCCAAATACCTTTTCTTTTGAGAGAGAACAAGTGAACTTAAGGAAAGGTTCATGTGGCTTCCTGAAAACTCCAGTTTTGCCTGCTTTAGTGTGTTTCAGCTCTAACTTGAAGATGCTCTTTTTGGATAGTGAAAGGGATACAGTGTCGCTGTACGGCAGCCATCAATGACTGACAAGAGGCGATGTTCAGCACTTAGCTGTCAGGGGTGCAGGACTCGCAGTTGGTTAAGATAACGGCTGAGGCAGGCCTGTAGGGTGCAGGCTACAGTACAAATTCCCTTTCTAAAAAGCAGTAGAGTCAGATAATTTTACTTGAGAACTTTTCCCCACACAAAAAAAAAATTAATCCCCTTGCTACCACTGAAGACTAAGAACTAAGTGATATCTATTTCAGCTTGCAGTGATTTGATTGACTCACGTACTACATTCTGTCCAGCAGGTTCGGTACGTAGCTTGTCCCCCCATGATGTATACTTGCACTTTCTCAAATATTTCCAGCAGATTTTAAACACTTTATTTAATAAAAGTTAAACATACAAAACTGAAATTAACACACTTTGTAGTCATAAAAATCACCTTCTCCCATTATAGGGAGAACCTTTTTCTATGTATGGATTCTAAACTACCAGTTGTAGAGTTTAGCTTGAGTTGCGACTCAGGTAACTGATGGACATTTCCACCAATCAGTGCATCAACAATTGCTGACGTGACCTGATCTAGTTAACAAATTACAAAATGAGCTACATTAACATAATATACAGGGAAATAATGGTCAGGGTTAATGGACAAGAAACACGCTTTAATTATTTAATGGGGGCAACAGCTGACATACTCTTGTCCATTAACTCAGCCCTAGATTTTACAAAAATAATATCTACATTGTATACAGGGCTACCCATTAACTTCTTTAAACACATTACGGGTTCAGAGATGGCACCACTACCGTAAGTGAGAGACAAGTAACAGAGGAAAGCAAATCACATAAAATACAACAAAGCAAGAGCTTTTACACATAGTTTCCTGAATGAAATTGAAGGGGCTCAGCAGCACTGTAATACAGCTGAAGTTACAAGGAACACTAGGCCCAGCCAGTTATTTAAGGACAGAAACTTCAGGCTACCTTTTACTCACAACCAAGTGGGATCTAGGCATTTGTATCTGCTGTGCTGCACTTGGACTGGACTGGATGGAGGAGGCCCAGGCACAAGCTGTGACTGTACCGTCAAACCTACAAGATCTGCAAGAGGGGAGGTGATGGCTCCTTTCCAAAGCACCACCTCTGATCCTTGGGGAGGAGCAGGTAATGTTTAAATACAGTTCTCCTCTTTGAAATTGGAATCTAAATACCTTGTCCTATGGTTTTCTGGTTACATTTCAATAACCTCCTATGAAACTTTAATGAGCATTTTAAAAAAACAACAAAAAAACCCAGTAGTATCTCCTCCACTTCTAGCACAGGAAATTCAGACTGAAATTAAAGTCAGATTCATTGTTTCTAGCACATGAATCATTATTAGTAGTAAAGATCCTATCAGCCCTCTTCTGCCCTCATTTACAGCTGTACAAATCGATCTTCAGTGG
This sequence comes from Trogon surrucura, assembly GCA_020746105.1. Taxonomy (NCBI): domain Eukaryota; kingdom Metazoa; phylum Chordata; class Aves; order Trogoniformes; family Trogonidae; genus Trogon; species Trogon surrucura. Next base: position 11,319,251 of record CM036621.1, on the reverse strand, counting down.
ATTTGTAAGGGAGTAATTTAGAACTTCCTTAGCAATTCCATGCGACTTATAAGCTACTGTGGAGTCTAGCTCTCTCTCTCCCAGAGCTGCGGCAGCTCTGTAGTGCTAAGCTTGTCACTAGGACAGCAGACAACACTGTGACTGCAGACACAAGGGAGGCTGTTAAGGTGCCATTTTTATACCACCACCTTTCCTAAGGGAAAAAAATATTTCACTACTAGTATGAATGGAAGATTGCAGAGATGAAAGCTGCAGGTAACTACTGCTTTCGGAGTAATGGGTAACAGCAGTTCATGAAAGCATTTACCTGCAGAATGGACTTGAATGCAACTACAAAATGTTTAATGATCAGGGGAGTCAAATCAATAGCTGGAGAGTTAAGGCTCATATCAGCTGAAGCCAAAGTGATGGTGACAAAATGGACTAGTCGCTATGTGCCAACAAATAATTTACTTTTAGAAAAATATAATGATAAAAAGATAAGTGTAAAGCCCTGCAGAGATGAAGTTCCACCTTTTTCCCCTGTTACTGAGGCATCAAATGCCTGACGTTGTATTTAGAGGTATCTTGATACTGTGTCATAGGTTTGTCTGCAATTCCACATGTTCCAACTCCAACCTTGCCAGTTACACTCTCGGGGGAAGCAAAAATACTCCTCTTTACCTGCAAATGAAACAGAAAACAGCATTTCTGAATAATTATTCACTGGCTTTTAAAAAACCAAGCCATCATTACTATCTGAAATGTTTCAATATTCTCAACTTCTTACTCCATTTCTACAGCCTAGCTGATCTGTGACATGTTATCAGCAGGTGAGATAACAGAGGTGGGAGCTTCCTGACACCTAAGCACTGGGTGTGATGGTGGTACTCAGAACCTTGGGTCAGGCCAATAATGAATAAAACCCACCTCGCATAGGATGATCTCTGGTAATTGCTCAAGTTTTACCACTATGTCTGGCAGCTCTTGGTCAAGCCATGATAAAAATGAAATCAGTCTTTGAAGTGTCCCTGCCACTTATTTTTTTTGCACTATGCTTGCTGTTCAAGGGCAGTTGCTTAGCACAGTGTCTGCCAGGTCACAAACACAGCAAGAAGTCAGTCGTGGAGCTTTAGACAGGCCCTGAGGCTCTAAGCTGTGACACACACTACCTGGCAACTGACCGTGAGCCCAGCGCTCTAAGCTAAGTGCGAGCTCAGCCTCTTAAGAAAGAGAGGCACTCCTCTGAAATCATACAGGACAAACCCAGGCCCTTAAAGTGTACAAATACCAAACTGCACACTTCAGAATCCCAAAGATGAACTCCCTTTAAATCCCTTTAAAAAAACACTTCCTCCTCTCTCCCAAAGTATTGCACAAAAGTCTGTGCCCTGTTGTTCTTCACACAGAATTAGATCAAACCAACCTGGCCTTTCTTGTTTTTAGAATAGGCTCTGTTGTTGAACTGTTGCCACTTGACTTTCTGGTCCTCTCGTTCTTGTTCAAGTTCTTTAATTCTCTGTGCTTTTTTCAATGCTTTCTTCTTTTTATACTCTCGTTGCTGGGCTATCATCTCTTTCCTAGAAAGAAGGAAAAAAGACGGTTTATGTTTATACCTTTTCCTGTAAGAAACTAAAACCCCTGTAAGGCAGACACGCACTGTAAGTAAATGACAGAAAACAAAGCTTGTAAATATTCTCTACTTGTAGAAAAAACATACTAATTGTTTCCATGCATAAGCATTACATTTCTTATTTATGTATTTGGGCATATGAGCACCCACCACTTGTTTAAGACCATGTCAAATGTAGTGACCCATGGGATTGTGTGCAATTCATTTTTGAATGTACCTCTCAGCACTCCTACATTTCAGAAACGTTTAGAGTTTGAAACATCTAAATAGCCCATTTGAATGAAAAGCCAAAACTTTCCTGGAGGTCTGCAGGGCTCTCATGCTAGCAAATACTGGACAGGGATGGAAGGAAAAGAACAAAGATAAGTCACTTTACTAAAGGTAAGTTCAAGGAGTGGATCTATGCCACAACGCAGCAGCCCTCAGAACGATCCCTTAGGGAAGAGATTATTGCCTGTAACAAACTCCGAAACTGTACCGCCTTTCCCTCTCCTCAAAAGAAAACAAAAAACGTTTTCAGCCCTTAAAAATACCTTTCTATGCTAGACACAGCAGGATATTAAGTAAAGCCCATCTCCCCAGCGATGGGGTCAACACAGGGATGGGGCAGAAGCCCTTCACACTGGTCAGTGCACTTGCTGGGAGCCAAATCACAGGTCTGAGAACACCCTGCACTAGATGTGGGCTGCAACTTGTAGGCTTTCTGCTGTCTATGGAAAAGTACTAACTTTTTTAATCTACCACTTACATACTTGATATCATGAGACAGACTTTGTTTTCACTCAGATTATGCTATCGTGTTATCTTGCCCAGGATACGTAACACTCATGATACCAGCCACAATAATCTACCAAACATTATAAGGTAGACTGATTTAAGATCCTCTTTAAAACAAACATGTAAAGATACTAAAGACATGTATTTTTTTTAAAATAGAGATTCTATTTCATTAACCAATTTTAAAGCTGTGGGAGAAAAAAAACACAACCCAACAAAACCAAGACAGCAGCCTTCAGACTTCTACCTGTGTATCACTTACTTGGACATGGGTTTGTTGCCACTGTCCTCTTTTGCTTTTCTTCCCTCTTCCACAGGCTTGAGGTTGAACAGAGGTGTCACTTCAGCGTTGCCATATCCAGCAAATGTGATGGCAGCTGTTCCGTTCTCCTCATCTATCTCTTCAATCTCAGCTTCGTAACACCTGTAAAGATATCATGGCTGTAAGCATGTGAGTAAAGCTTTAATACTCAGCCCTTCCAACACCTACACTGTCAGCCAGCTAATGGCATTAAGTAAAAAATTCCCAAATATCAGCCTTCCTTTTCAGGGACAACATAAAATCAAACCAAGAGATTATTTTCTTAAGGTCAAAGGGACACAAGTACAAAGACTGGAATCTGCTGTATTTGACCTTTAGCATCAAGAAGCAACGGCCTCACAGTTATCAAGACTAATGATTAATGCTGGGGCCAATCTAATCAGACACCCTGATTTCATTCTAGTTCTGGCAGGCCATGGGATTGAAAAAAAAGACCCAACAAAATACTGCATTCACACAACACTGCTTTCAGGGAATTCACTGAGGAGTTTTGGAAAATGTCAGCTCACAAGAGCAAAGCTTTGGTTCCATTTTTCTCCCTATGAAAAAGACTTAAAACTGAGGCTTTAAAAAAATATTCCCCCATCAACACTTAGAAAGTTACGAGTTTTCTTACTAATTCAGAACACCAATTTTGAAGTTTGAGCATAAATCAGTCCATTTCCTACTTACTTGTATGAAACATTTTCCCATTATTAGGTCAGTTTGACCAAAAAGAAAAAAATAAACGTGACATTTCCAAAAATATTTAAAATAACTGGAGTCTAAATTCAGAACAAAAGGGTACATCTAAAGCAAATAGAGGAATAAAATGAGATGTTTCACAGACAATACTCCAGTTAACATTTACTAAATTAATTTCTTGTGCAATTTTTTTGGGCCAAAATCATCTTGAGTTGAGGTCAATGAAAATACACTGAAACCAAAACTGTATGAGGAAAAAGGCCTACTAATCTCCAGCTAGCTATTCGTGAAACACTGTTCACTTAAATGTTGCAACAGAAGCAGGGTTTTTGTTTGGGGGTTGGTTTGTAGCTGTTGGGTTTTTTTTTTTTAAAAAAAAAAAAAAGGCAGTACAATTAAGTCTAGTAAGATCCCCTTCAGTGGACACTGGCACTTCCTCAAGCTCTGATCCTCTAACCCAGCAATCAGAGCAAGGAGAAATGACCCAATGCTGACCTAAGACAGTAAGATTAAATTTTTAAATTCTTACACAAAGGCATTTTACTAATTTGTAATCTGTGACAGAAAAACTGTTTTTAGGTTTGTTTTCACCTAAGACATCAACAGCCATACCAAAATCTCGGTGTGGTTACTACATTGTTAACAGAACCACATTCATTGAACAACAGAGCATCTCTCCAAGTGGTAACGGGTGGGCTATTAGGCCTGCATAAATAGTAATTTTTCAAAAGTCGCAACAGTTACACATTTTGCAGAACGGAAAGTAATTTTAGAATGTTTATTTCAAAGATTATGAAGTCAGAATGAACTGCTTATGTCCCCAGAACTTCACAAGCTAATGTAATGGAGACTAAATCTAAAAAGCTGATTGATTTCATAGTTATATTACAGAGCTAGTTATTTCATAGCCAAACGCCAGCATTTCCAATTAAAAATTAATTTCCAAGCAGAAGCCCAAACTAAGATACAGGAAAGATTTTTCTTGATAGCAATCAATAACATATATATGAACGCAGTGACAAATTATGAACTATACATCCCAAAACCTTTACGAAAGACTGCTCTGATGGATCAATTCATGCCAGTCTGCCACTTACTACGTTAACAAATGGTAATTTACCAAAGCTACCCTACTTTTATAAGGTTAGTGACAAACAGGACATTTCTGTAAAATGACCCCACATCTCTGTGGTTTTTAATCTAAAATACTGACCTTTAATAAAGAGAGTAAAAGAATCGCTAACATCATATTTATTTCCCAATTTCTTTTTGCTTTTAGTCACCCTAGGGGCAGTTCAAACTGAATGAAAGTCTCTTACCATTGAACTATATCATGTAACTGTTAGAGAAGTTTTCTACACTTACTGTCCATCCTCACTCCATATTGCCATACACCTATCCCCAACCTTCCAGGAGTGACTGGGCAGAGCAGAAGCAGAACTGTCAGAACTTGCAAGAGTTTCTGAAGGTTGTGTTGAAAGGAGATCTTTGGTTAATTCTATGACTTCCTATAAAAGACAAAAAAAAACCACAAAGAACAATTTTTCAAGCTCTGTTACCATGCGTATTTTTACCCCAAGATTACTGGTTTGGTTTATTTGAAGTTACTGTATTAAATCACAGCTGATACAAAGTGGATAAATTTGGTTTGTTTTTTTAATCATTTAACTAAACTCATCACCAGCATAGATAAAAATTTGCATGGTCCTCACTGTATTAAAGAAAGTTGCCCATGCCCTCTTCAAAATTCCAGAAGGAACCTATTATTTTTATAGCATTTCTTTCTAGATTGTTTATCCATAGACACAAAGACACAGCTAGACAGTCTCAATTAAAAAAAACTAAACAAATCAACAGTGTGACTCTGTGCACATGGCTGCACGTGATGCTGGTTACTGACCAAAAATCACACATGTGGCAGAGCCAGTATTCAACACAACAGCACTCTGAAGACAACGCATGAAGGCACGTAACACCTCTGTTCTCTCTGTAGCTGGCAGTTTCTTCCATCCCTTGACCTCTGGGACTGGGCTGGTTATTTTATATACAGTAATCTCTAAAACACACAGCAACTACAAGTATAACTACAGCATTGCTAAGTGATTAAACGCTTTTCACTTTAGTCAAAAAACGTGGATTGGCTGAACTGAGGCACCTAGAGCCAGGGTGAGAAGTACCCTCCACAACTGCTGCTCAGTAAAGCATTCAGGTGCTAAGAAATTGATTTCCTTAAGTCATTTTCATACAAGTGTTTGTTTCTCTCTAAATTCCCTGACCTGAAGGTTCAGGTTGGACCTTCCCTTGCTAGTCTAAGGAGACAAATAATAAAAATAAGATATTTTTTTCCAGTTCTTTTAAATATTATTCATTCACACTCAGAGGCAACTTTCTATCAATATTATATTCTTATTCTGCACAGTCAAGACCACTGGTTTTCACTAGTGTTAGAAGTCAAAGGAGCCAGCACCTAAAAGGCCATTTAAACTTTCTGTATAAGGCAAAGCAACTCTGCAGCCCTGTTCTTTGAGTATCTCAGCATAAATCATTATCTCTCTCTTAACTAACAGTAAATGTTTCAATTAGGGAAGGGTTAGAGATAAAGAACATTAAGTTGAGGCTCAGTGGAGCCTGAACTTTCCTCCCACTTTCACATCCTAGTTCTGCTATGGGGGTTGCAAAGACTATCTCAGGAAAAAGTGGTAAAGAAGCTGTTCTTCCTTCTGTAAGGCCCTGGATGATCATAAGCAGTTCCCAAATAAGAAGTAATACAATATTGTTATGTGCATTTTTATCTGATAAACCATACAACTGGCATGAATGGCCTAACAGCTTGTTTCTGTTGCAGTGGTTTATGTCTGAATTTCCAACCCTCCCCTAACAAAACTTCCGCTCTTTGTTTAAGAGGAGTTGCTGGTTATTAAGGGCAACAGTAAGCACCATCAGCAGCAACTGTCAGCACAGAGATGTGCTTACAATTACTTCTACTACTTTGGTTTCCATTTTCTGTAATGCTACAGCTGAACGAGAACAGATTTTGATTATCGAGTTACCTAATTTGAGTGCGCTCTGCAGAATATAGAGCATTAGCCTGATTTTCTCTTAGGTGCAAAATCCCAAACTATTCCTCAACACACAGACAGCTGTATTCTGCAAATCCAAGAGGCATCATGGTTTGAAACAGGTATATTCTCTCAGCAGATCAAGCGTAATGCATCAGGCACAAGCTACCTGAGAGTAACGTTTCAGCTGTGCAGACCAGTAATACCAAACTGGTGACTTATTCTTGCCACATTCATAGATGGCTTTATTGTGGAACTCGAGAGTGAACAGTTTCAAGACAAGTCTACCAATGTTTCTTTGAATTTGATAAAGTCACTTAAATAGCAGGCTACAAACAGCAAACTTTTGGTAAAAACCTTCATACGATATCCCCGTTTCATAGTACTTAGCACACAAGATAGAAACATTACTTTTATTGCAGCCCACAAAATAGTTCTAAGGTATTTAACAGAATAGCTCATTCAAAGAAGATTTCTGAGCGCGAGCTAGACGACCACAGCAGCTCAGTACAGCCAAATGCGTTGAACAGCATGCCCTGCTGCCACATCCCCATGACAGGAAGGTGTGACCAGCAGAGAATACTCGTTAGATTTTGCCAAGATTTTTCCTGACCAGCTGGTATTTACAAAGCCAGACAGCGTGCTCCAGAACACAATGCCCACAGGTACCATCTCCAATTACAGATGACAGCTGCCACCAATTCTTTTTGTTACAAAAGGTTAAGTTTGGTTCTTGGGTGCGCAAACACTTCTTTAGAAGTGCTTCAGTGAAACAAAAAGTGAAAAGCAAAGTTATTTCTAAAAATTTCTTCTAGTATTTATTTTAATTTTGTTACTCAGGAATAAGCAAAGTGTATGAAAAGCACTAGTGCATCACTACTACAGAAAGAAAAAAGTTTCAATTACATACTAACCATCTTTTTGAACAAAAAGCTGCTTGGTTGGGACACTGAAGCATCACACCATTTTTGTAATTGTTTGATTGGCATATATTAAGTCTGCAAAACATTATGTCATTTTCAAGGTGGAACATAGGGATAGCAAACCTTTTGGGGACGAAAGTGTAAAGATCTTCCCCATTCTGTGCAGAAAGCTTTTATAAAAAAGTTTGCAAGTTGTCCTTTCACATCAATGATCTCTGCACATCAAAGCCGAGGTCGTGTTGGTATCGGAAATATCATCCCATATGGGTTTTGCTGCGCATTTTAAAAATATAAAAATATACACATGCTTTTAACAGTGTACAATGAAGGACATTAAGATGATCTATAAAGTGCCTTGTGGGCACAAAGCCTCTGTAATTTAAAAGTAATTCTATGGATCACTGATTTGAGGCACTGCTCGTATTTTGATTGAAGTATCATTTTTACTGCTGTTATTTCCATTTTCCATGCAGAATCGTGGTTACTGAATCTTGTATTGGGTGGTTTTGTATTTTTTTTTTAGATCTGAGGGCTAAAGCCATCCACCACAAAAATGAAGCAGTATCTTGCACTCTCATGACAAATTTTAACAGCACTACCGTTTGGTTTTTTTTTTTTAATATGCCAATGCATCTTTATGGGCACAAGAATCTAGAAGACCACTTATCAGGATAAACTAGGCTGGTGGTCTTCCCATCACCGAATAGCACCCTAAGGACCAGAAATTGTTTTTAGCTTTTAAGAATGCTGCATGCTTGCAAATGTTTAAAAAACTCCATGTGGCAAATGAAAAACACAACTCTTTTCCTTTCTTATTAAAAAAAACCTTAAAACAATCCACGTACCAGAAATATTAAGTTATATTCCAAAGTTTTTATGTAATAAACAGATCCTGGATCAAATTATTTGACAACTCAAAAATAAGCAAAAAGGCATAATGTTAAGTCTAACTATCAGGCTTTGGTGTAGTAAAAGGAACAAAAAGTAACTACTTTCTGAGAAACATTTAAAAAAAAATAAAGAGAAACAGTAAAGACAGCACTGGCATATCTTCTATCACTCCAGCTAAAATTTTTAGCAGAAGAGGTTGCTATAAAAATTAGTGCATCTTTTTTGCTGATCTACAAGACAGGTTTAAAATAGGCCACACTGTTTTTCTTCCAAATCTATCCTATCACTTGTATCAATTTACATGAAAACAAAGTAATAAACCCACCAAAGTGTATATTTTTGTTGCAATGCAAACACTAGGTAAGATGAAATACCTGCTAAAGACCCTAAAGTTTCAGCTACTCACACTCTCAAGTTCTCACCTGTAAATCTTTCTTCAGTTTCAGTAAATCTTCATTTTCTGCATTCCCAGATAAGGCAGCCTCAACTTGCTGAAGCTGAGCTTTGTAGCTAGCTAACTGCTTAGCGAGGTCTTCTGACATCTGCAAAACACACACACATCAAAACAACAGGCTCGATCCATGCTTTTTAATTCAATCTTGTGGAGCGAGTAAAGCGAAACTGATAAATAACACGAAAAGCTATTACTGAAATATTAAAAATACAACTAAGTTTCAATAACGCACTATTTGACTACAGATTGCCACTCACCTCACTTTTTGTACTGTTCAACTCCTCCCAAGCAATGTCTAAAAAAGAAAGCTTAAACACGTGCCTGCCGGCGCGCAGAGCGAACACGCGAACTTACAGTACGGAACCGGCGGGGTCTTTTGCCAGCCTCGAAATTACCCACATCTTTGGGAAACAACCGCCCGCGGCCGCTTCCCCCCTCTGGTTGCCACAAGCCGCAGCCTTCACGTTTACAGCAGCTCAACCTTCCGCGGCCCCGGGGAACCGGCTCCTCCCGCGGCGCTCCGAGGGGCCAACCGCCGGGCACCAGGGCCGCCGCCACCACCGGCGAGCCCGGCCCAGACCCACCCGCTCCTTGCCAGCCCAGCCCGGCGGCTCGGGGCGCGGCGCGACAGCCAGGGAGGGCCCGCGCCGGCCGACAGGCCCAGGCCCGAGCCGAGGCCTAGGCCCAGGCCCGGGCTCCCGCGAAGCGGGAAGGACGAGACGGCCGGGCAGCAGAGGGAAAGGCGCGGAAGCGGCGAGGAGCCGCCGGTTCTCACCTCGACGAGTGTGCGGAGCCCGAGCCAGGCCGGGGGTGAGCGGGGCCGGGGTCGGGATAAAAGGGGGGAGGCGGACGCCGCTCCGGGTCGCGTCGGGCCGCGGCAGCTTCCGTCTCCTTCGCCGCAGCCGGGAGGGGGCGGGGCAGAGCCCCAGCGCGCGCCGGTGCTCGCGAGAGCTGCCCGCCGGTCACGTGCTGCCGGTCGCGCGGTGCTGGGCGGGGCGGGGAGCGTCGCCGGCGCCCGGGGTCGGAGTGGGGCTCGGGCCTGGGGGTGAGGGCGGGAACGTGCTGTGCCGGGTGCCCCGTGTGCTGTGCCGGGTGCCCCGTGTGCCGTGCCGGGTGCCCCGTGTGCTGTGCCGGCTGCCGGGGCTGTCCCGCCAGGCTGGGCGCCGGCAGAGGCTGCTAACGGCTGCGCTCACGGCTCAGCTGGTGACGGTACCGAGCGCGGTGCTTTGTGCCTTCTCGGGTGGTAGCTGGAGCCGTGCGAGACCCGCGGCCCAGCGGTCTGCAAGGGAGACGGTGTCGGCGTTTGGGCCGGCGGCAGCGGAGGAGAGGGGGAGGAGAAGGTCGGTGGCTTCTTCAGGCCTGTCACGGGAAGGAAGAAGGTGTTCCTGGTGAAAATAGAGTAAATAATTTCGCCTTGAGCCTGTGAGCCAGGCGCATTAGGCAGACGCCCAAAAGGTTTCTGAGGGTTGCCAGAAGTGTCGGTGTCTCCTGCAGACATCGCGGCCCTGGTGGTCGCCGGCGGGGGGGGTCTGGCAGGAAGATGAGTTGGGCTGAACTCTCGGTTTGTTTACATACTGAGGAGGAAAAATATTTACAGTGTTCTGCAACACCTGCGTTGCATCCTCAGAGCATACCCTGACCCGGCATGAGACACATTTGTGCATCTTGGTGTATGATTGGGTAATTAAGATTATTGGACGATGTTTGCAGACTGATTGACAAGACCAAGTGTTACAATGAAGATAACGGCGGTATAATTTTTTCAGTATTTTTATTAATCTAGGAATAGGTACAGAAAACTTCTGGTAAGATTTGTGGGCAGATCAGCGGCTGTTGAAGAGGCATACAAATGTATTGAAACAGCAATCCCAATGACCTTGTGACCGCACCTAAGAGTTAAAATGCACATTAGTACAGTCAGTTTCAACTTCACATCTTGGAACAAGGAACCTAGGCCATATCTGTCGGGTTGAAGGGAGAGGGGCTGAGGAGGCATACAGCATCCAAGTATCTCCAAAGGAAAAACAGCAAAAAGGAGAACATTTCTGTGGTTGCATGAGTTGGAGCAAGCATAAGGAGGTATTTTACTTCTGTAATAGTTTTGGTGACAATAAATACTGAACTAGTATATATGGTTCTAGAGTTTTATAGGGATCTGGAAACCTTTAAGAAGGAGCCACCAATGTTATTCAATGGCTGGAGAAAACACCTCCCAGTCAAAGGCTGAAATGCCCTGTCTGCTTAGCACATGAAGGAATACTGGTAGGTGACTTGATTACAACGTGTAATTAATTTGAAGGGAAAACTGTATGAAGCACTCAGAACATAAAAACAGTACAACACCCAGTTGACTGAAAGTGAAAAGTAAAATTAAGAGAGGGTGCTCTTTCTCTTGGTTTCTTCAGATCAGGATAATGCCTTTTTAGAAGCTATTTCATTCAAACACATGCTGCTACATACAGGAAGACAAGCCAGATCTTGAAACTGATGATCTTTACCTCTGATAAATTGGAAATTCTTCTTAATTGTATCCTCAAAACCAGATTTGTCTTCACATAGAAATAGAGATTTTTTTTTTGTGCTTGAAAGAACAATCTCTTTTTTACACTATATTGAGGAAAACCACAACATAAGCAAGACTTTTGCTGCTGTCTTACAGATTGCAATATTAAAACAGTATGTTTTACAATTAATTAAATGGTTGGTGCTTGGAGGGATATTTGCATAATGGCGTGTTAACAACATTTAAAACAATATATATCCGTTTGTCAAGATTTTGATTTTTTCTGTATTTGTTTGGAGATCAAAGGAAAGTTTACGTATGTTTGTGCTGTGTCTGAATGTTTCTAACTGCATCCAGTACTTCCAGCTTATCCATGGGCAGCAAAGTAGCTACGAGAACTGTATCTTTTCAAAAACCTTTACTTTTTATGAGATGTTTATACATTATAGCGTGGTGCTACAGTGTATTCATAGAATTGAACTGTATTATTTACAGGCTATAAAGTTATACCGCAGTAGTGTCATTACTACAAAGTAATTGATACATGTTAGTGGAATTTATGTATCACATTTTATCGTACACGATACATAGAATTTTAGTCGAGTTTATTGCCAAATGAGACAACACTTCCTCACAAATGCTGTGGAATTTGTTTCCCTAACCTTGTAGCAGGAAGAAAAGGCAACTCAATCAGCTTTTACCTAAGCCAAACTCTGTTGTCATTAGCATTGAGGCTTTCAGCTGTGACTCCTAGCAGAAAGCTGTCTAATGGACGTGACTGTACTTGGGGAACAACTAGGGAAAACTCGTGTAACTGGAGACTTTCTGGCCCTACTGGTGCTGTGGGGCAGCAGGTGGTGGCGGTGATACTCTGCAGTGGCTGGCACGGCTGGTGGGGAAGGTGAGGTTTGTAGTAACCCATGTAGTTGAGCACTGGGGCTTGTAAAGGGGCTGTCTGGCCTCAAGGCAAACTGTTTTACAGTTGGAAGAGACACTGGAGCATCCTGCAGCTGTGCTCAGCTTGTCCAGGAGGTGGTAGTGGTGCTGCACAGCTCATCTGTAGCATCGGCCGTGTTCAGCTACTAACGCAGGAAACTTACTCTGTTGTAGGTACACAGTTATGTCTCTTTTTTATAGTGTGCTGCGTTATTTTTATAGCTAGAGCTAATGGGAACGTACATCTGAAGTTATTTTTGAAGATAGCTCGGACCTTCCAGTCTTTTGAAACATATATGAGTTAGGGCAGATAAGTACAATTAAATCAGCAATATTCTGCATTCCTTAATGTTTAATCCTGAAGCAGCAAAGGGTCAGGGCTCGGAGTGCTCAGCAGCAACTAGTGCCATAAAGACATTATTAAATCCAAATGGTTTAATGTCCCTGTTTTTCAACTTCGTCTGTATGGATGGATCGTTGTGCTCGGTACAGGGACCTAGTCACCAGGAAAAATTGGCTCCTGCAAACAAAACAGTGTGTGCTCATGACAGAAATTGCCATCCAAGTCTAGGCCAAAATGGAGACACAATTTTTTGAGGCTATTCTGATAGGCTGCCTGTCCGGCAGGCATTACTCAGTTAGTAGGGCAGTACGTCAGGCTTCAGAGTCATTAGTATATTCATTTGTATCAAACCATCAGGAAAATATCTTATTAATACTTCAGTTTTGAGGGTTGTTTTCCTGAAGATGTGATGGGGTTTTTTCTTTCAGTTGACCTGCACTTCTAAGCAAAATTTATTTTTTTAATTGTTTGTCATCATGGGCACAGCTGTCAACTTCATCTATAGATATAATTACGTGGAATTTCCCATTACAAGGTATTTTTATTGTTGTTACTCCTGCAAAATTTGGTTCTATAGGCTGAATTTTTTTTCTGCACTGGCTCTTTGGCTCTAGTTAAACTTTGGAAAGCTTCAGCAGTCTGACACTTAGAAATCAAGTTATAGAGAGAAATGCTGATTGGCCGAGCATGTGATTAAAATATACAGCTCTTCTGTTCAGAGGTTTAAGTGCCCCTTTGTTTTAAAACATGGACTCAAAACTTCTTAGGGAAGCTCTGCTTACTTTAAGGCTTCACTTTTTGCTCTCCTACCCTCCTGAAATTTGGTCTAATTGTAATTTTTTGAACTAAATACCTGTTTACACAGAAATTTGCGTGAGAGTGAAGTCGGTTAGGTGAGTCTATGCACATTTCAGAACATAATTTAGCTCTCTAGAACCCTGGTAGTCAACATGGATTGTGGTGCTAAGGAAAAAAACCAGAGCTAAAACATATTCTGTGCTCTGAATGACTGCAGTAGTTATGTCCCATAAGTGAAAAAGACACCACGGTGGCTAGAACTGAGGAGGAAAAGTGAATCAGAACTGCATGAGGAATAAGAGCCAGGGTGGGGCAGCATGAAGATAAGGAGAAAGTGTCAGAATTAGGAAGAATGGACCAAAAGCTTCCATCCTTTAGGACGTTGTCCGCTTCGGAAGGGTCCCAGGCTCTTGGATTTAAGTTCCCCTGTGACCATCGGTTTGTGAGAGCTGACAAAATGACAGCTTGGGTAAGAAATGACAACCTGCCAGTGTGATCATCTACTTTACTGGCACAAACAGCAGGTCCATTTCATGGGCCCTTATCAGGCCTGCATGACATACAGTTGTCGTTGTTAGATGGTATTTTCAGCTTAACGTGAGTCTTCTGTTGGAAGCAAGATGCCAAATCAAGGTGCAGCTTCCTTCTCTGAGGCATTCTTCCGTCTGCATCGAGGAGAATGTCAGTGCTGGAGGCCTGGGGACTTCAGAAGAAGGCAGCTGGTTCTTCTTCTTGGGATGCCGGGAAGTCTTTTGCTGAGAGTCTTTATGTCCAGAAGGAAAGCTGAGAACATGAGGGGGGCAAGGGCTGTTGCAGTGGGCAGAGGAGCCTGGGAGGATCAGCAGAGGAGCTTGAAGCAGCGAGCCAGCTGTGTGGGAGGTTTGGGAAGCAGGAACTTGAGGTTAATATGGGAACAGCGTGGGGATATTTTGTGTTTGTGCATGGGGAGGGAAGTAAGGAACGAGGCGGACTGCTGTGAGGGATTGTTGGGTAGAGCAGAGCTAAGTCCTGCAGTGAGGGTGGGCAGAAGGAAGGGTACCATGTGTACGTGGAAGGAGAGGGAAGGGGACATTGGGTGCAGCTGCCAGCAGTGGTGACCTTGTGTATTTTCCCCAGTTGGGTGTCTCTGCCAGCTGCACGCCACACACTGAGGGGTTTGTGGCAGGTGGTTAGCTGTCACCTACACCGAGCTGGGTGACTGCTGGGCGCTGCCATGTCCCGCAGCTGCAGCTCAGTGCTGGCAGTCACTCTGGTGGTCCACCCACACGGGAGCTGCATGCTCCTGGTCTGTCCCGAACACGGGATTTACAGTAATCAAGGATGTGTAGTTAAAAGTAGGCTGTTGTTTCTAGGTCCTGTGTCTCTGCTAAATTTTAAAGGAAAGTCAGCTGAAAGACGAGGAAGAGCGCTTTGCAAGAGGACTACTGAGCTCTCCTACAAAGATCTGGATTTACTCTCCTGTGTAGGAGTATCTACATTGTGTGAGTGAGGTAGGCCTGCATATGGAAAAAAAAAAAAGCTCCAAGTGTAAACTTAGGACTAATTGCCCCATGGGATGTGTCATTGCAAACTGACCAAAGCAGCTCTGATTCAGCTGGAGGGAATTTTGTTGCCACTGGGACGTGGTTAGATTGCTTTAGGAACTGTCATGCGTTCCCAGGTTTTGAAAAATCATAGCATCTTGGTTTGGGACAGCTACCACTCCTGATCAGTGTTACTTAGGCCGTATAGGTGACTTTTTGGGGGCAGTCCAAAACAGGAAGCAACAATTGGAGACAGTGTAGTCATTTATGAAGAGGTTTCTGATTATTTGCTGCCTCTTCTGAAGTTAACATCAGAACTTTGATTAGTCACTCGGACAGCTTTGCACCTCAGTGATCTCTGTTTCTTTGCCTTCTGTCGTAGAAATGAGTACTTAAAAAATACTTTGACACAGCAGTGATGAGTATCAAATGAAAGCCAGAAGCAAAATGAAGAATTCTCTCTTTAAAATAGAATTTGAAGACTCCATGGCAAATACTGAGTTCTGTTCATGCAGAAACAGGTTGTTAATGCCTGGCATCAGAGCAGTATCAAGGACTACTTCAAAAGACTGACTTTGTCGTGTCGTGTTCTACTTCCATCCCGTGAACCTAGAAGTTGCCCACTGTTAGCATATTTAATGCTGAAATGTGATAAGGTTATTCTTGCTAACTACAGTGTACATGAACCCTTAAAAATATTAACTATGATATAGTAGCTGCAAAATTCACACGCGGCAGTGTGGTCTCTTTACCAGCGTAAACAAGATGCGCAATTTGCATAAAATGCAAAATATATGCATTGCTGTTCCAAACTTTTCCATCCTTCATTTTACTGACAGACTTTCAGACACATTTTCTTGAAGTGAGAGAATTTCTGAGTGTGCCCGTAGCGGTGAGAGATGGCAACCACCCATCCTGTTGCGTGAACGAACTTGTTAGATCTTCCCTTCTACCTCATGTTAGTCACTACGTGAGCAGCGAGACTGCTTTCATGTGGTTTAGCATCCTGTTCCTGGTAATCAGTCTTGTCTCACAGCCTACAGCTGATCCGATGCTTAGAGAAACTGAAAGTCCTTCTACAGATGTTTCCTATGAAAATGAAACTGAAATGTTTCTTAGAGTAATTGTCTTCCATGTCCGTGCAGCTGTCTCCAGATGAAGTCAGTTGGGTCCTTGGCCAGCTAATGGCACTTTGCAGAGGCTACTAACAAAAGAAGAGTGTATCAGATGAGCACTTGGAACTCTCTTTACCAATGTTTTTGTTTATATGTTACTCGAAGGAAAAAAAATGTAAAGCTACTATTTGTTACTTCTTTAAATGCCACATTTGTGATATCTGTCTCAATGTAATGGGGCAGTATACTAAGATAGAGGAGATTTGGAAGCCTACCTACATGATTCTTGCTTACCCAGAGGTATCAACACCGTGTTTAGTCTCTGGCATAATTTTTGCTCATTGTGTGTTGGCTAAAAATCTGTGGGAAGTTTTTGTTTGGTTGGATTTTTTATTTTTCTTTCAGGGCTTTTAGCAATTTCTTCTTACTCTTCTTAAGATCAGTGCTATCTACATCCTTTACTTCCAAAGGAGAAAGGGTATAGTTGATATGTTGTGCTGTTTCATATGCTGGATTTTTTCCAGGAGGCTTTTGATTCCCCATGCTATGCTTCCTTTGTGAAAAGACTTCAGTTCTTTAGTGTAGTTATAGATCCAATGTTTTACCAAAGCTTTAGAGCTTGGTACCTTTGATTCAGGGATAGGTGATGTCCTCAGCTTGGTCAAGCACGTTCACGTCATTTGGTGAGAGAGTTAAAATACGCCAGTCAGTGGCATTTGACGCTGTGCTGTTACCAGTGAAAGAGCTTAAAACAAAAAGCAACCAATGTCAGTGGTAACAAAATGATTATTTTTGTCAGTGACCATTGTGACAGGTATTATTTGATACTATTGCAGTATCTTTTGAATTAAGCAACTGAGCCTAAAACCACACACAGCCTGCTGTTCTCTGAGTTTTCAGTTTCATGCCAGGTCAGTAATGCACTGAACTCTTCCAGGAGAGGTGCAGGCAAGAGCATATGTAGACAAACACTGGTTCTTCCTCTGTTCAGCTGAACTGTGGGTGTTAATTGGATATGGGAAGACACAGTGTTTTACGCAGTGTAAGTAAGGATGGACAGCTAATCAGCTAAAGTGCAGCTGAGAGCTGAGCCATTCTTTGAGTTTGAAGGCTTGGTGGGTTTTTGTTTTGGAGTTTTTTAAGCATCAGTCTCAAGATCTCCTTGGGATTTGCCAATCAAGCAAGTAAACATGAACAGCTAAATATGGATCCAAACTGCTGTAAACAGTGCTGATCCATAGATTTTATCTAGCCACAAAGCAGATGTCTTATGTATCTAACTTTTATTTTCCTTTTTTTATCCTCCCTCCCACTCCTGATGAAACTATTTTGCTTTGAAATGTTGGAAGACCACATACCTGAAGCAGCAGTGGACTTGTTTAAACGTCACTTTCTGGTATTAGTTTTATAGATTTGGGTATGACTAATAAGGAAGTTTCTTCATTCACTGTTCACGGATGACCAGTTTGTACTAGTGTGAGGAACAAAGCTGGTATGAGGAGGTCGTGTCACCTAGGGAACAATTCAATCCCCGGAGTGAGTCATGATACTGATATCTTAAGCCACAGGGAGAAAACATGGTAGCAAAACTCAAACTTAGGGTTTTTTTTCTTCTGCCTTTTTTTAGAGGTATTTCCAAGCAGGCTTATTTCCCTAACACTAGTGGTGTTAGTATTTCTAGATTTAAGGCATTTATTTGGGCTCTCCACCTCCCTTTTATTGTAATACAATGAAGACGGTAACTTCCTGGTAAATCAGAAATAGGAAATACCATTTGCATATCTCTAGATGAGATTTCATAGTACCTTTCTCCTTTTTTTAGTCACTGTGGGGATTCAAATATACATTGCAGATTTTTATGGGATTGAATTACATTTTTCTTCCAGAGATGGTGTTTCCTTTGGAGCTAGAGAGCAGGCACAATTATTGTATCAAACTGTTGCACATCTCAAAATCATATTGGTGATGTTAGCGGATCTAAAGGCAGTAAATACACCCCCAGCTCTGATCTATATAGGCAGGTCCATTCTGTATCACAGACTCCTCTCTAGTAGAGTCATTGTGTACATGGAAAGTGGTTCGCTGCACGCTCTCCCAAGATCACTGCTCAAGTCGGAAGGGCAGGGTATTTGCAGCTGACAGAGAGTTTGGCGGCATATTCAATTAAGTCAGTAGATCTTTCCTAATTCCATTTCCCATTGCGCTAAAAACTCCCTACCAGTAGATGATGATGCTTTTCAAACCATGAAACCATCTTAAAAATTTAATCTGGATGATAAGTAAAACCAGTAACAGAGTCAGAGTTCAATAAAATATAGACGTGGTTTCAGACTAATGTAAAACAAGGCCAAATTAGGGTGTGGTATAATTTTAAGGCTGACCTTGAAGGAGCTGTTGTCAGGAGCTGTGGTGCAGAGTGATTGGAATAGTAGATCAGCTATGTTAATCCTTTTTTTTTTTTTCTTTTTTTTTTTCTTTTTTTTAGTGAAACCTCTTGGGAAATACTTTTTCTAGATTTTGTTGGAGTATCTGTATAGATCTGAGCTATCATTTTTGAAACTCTAAATCACTGGATAAGTCTCTGTGGACGAGTCCTATCATCAGTTGTATTAATAATACAAGTGATTCTAGTACAGAGTGTTCAGTAGATATTGATTCACATCTCTCTTGGTGCTAGTCAAGCTTTCAGATAGTATATTTGCAGCTACATAGTATTAAAGGATTCCATGTGTCTAATAAGACCAGTTAAGAACCTTCTGCAGCAATCTGTTTATTGGAGAAATTGTTGAAAGTGGAAATTTTGTCATAAGTAGGTGTCAGTAACCTTAGCACAGAAACAGGAAGAGAAGAAGGAGAATATAGAATAATAGAAGGAAGGAAATTAGACATGCTTTAATCTACACATGAGAGTTAACAATCTACGTTCTGCTGCAGAAAGATGGAAAATTGAGCTAATGTGTAGCGCGTACCACATGGACATACTAAACTGAATGAAATGTACACTCACCTCACAAGAAACAGAGTAGTCTTGTGGAGTTGTTTGTTTTCATTAGGTAATTTGGCCTCTGTGTTTGTCTTCAAAGCTGTAAACAATGTAGACCAGCGTAGACAGCCAAGTGCCATCATTAGATCTCACTTGCTGCTTCACCATGATTTGCTTTTGTGTAAAAACTTATTTTACAAAGACTGTAAGTTTATTTGGGGTCTCTTCCTATAATAACATACTCTTTAAGTGCAGTTTAAATAATTTTTACTTTCCACTTTTCTTTTTTTGGATGTTTTTCCATTAAGATAGACTTCTGTCTGAGGTAACTTCAGTTGTGTTTGTAGTTCACTTGCTTGAGGGCAAGTCTCAGAGATGTCCCTTGGGCAGAAAGTGAACTGCCTGTTGAAGAAGCAATGCTGTTTGCACAGGTACCATAAGGATGTGGGCACCAGCAGAAGGGCTCTCCGTGTCTAAAAAGGGCCATGTTTAAAATATGTGTCAAATTTGGATTTGATGTGCAGGAAAGCTGGGTCCCTTCAGGTTTCAAAGGCTGGTTACACATTTAAGCCATTTGGGAATCTTCGGTTTCTGGTTTGGTACTGTTGCTCATGTGATCAGGTTTGATCTTCATTTTGCGTCATGTAAGCCTCTCAGGACAGAGGACGTGCAGCCAACTCGTGCACGCACTCATGTTCAGACTTTGCTGAAGCTTGTGAGAAAAGGTAACCGAGATAATGTGCCTGGTTTGGTTCGGTTGGTCGTCCAATGGAGGCAGTTACTGACACCTCTCATGGAAGAGCCAGGCTTTGCTAGATCAAATCTTCCAGACAGAGGATTTTTAGGGATTACACGGAGAGAGTGACTTAAAACCTGGAGGCCTGACGTATTGATAGGGGCTTTATTCTGGCAGGGATTTGTGGTTTAGCCCTGGGCAACGTTGCTTGCCTCTTGTCCCTGCTCCCCCTCTGCAGAGAGGGAATACCGCAGGGTAGAAGCTAACACACACCCGAGTACTCCTGGGCATTCACACTTCTCCACTGGAGCATGTAATGAATGGAGGGTGCTTGGTCGCTCATCTATGTCATTTAGTTTACCCGTTGCCGCTTAAAATAGCCCCGAGTCAGCGTGACGCATGCTCTGCTGTGCTGGGGCCCACAGAACATATGCTGATGTACCGGCTCGGAGCCCTCTGTTCCTCCTTCCCGACACGGCCGGCAGGCATCGATCGCCTGCCTTCCTGCGCCCTGACGCGGTCCGGTCCTCGTGTTCCAGCGGTGCTCGTGGAGCGTGCGGTGACACGGAGGAGATGACGGAGCCAGGAGCTTCTAAAGCCCACAGCTTTAGAGAGTTTCAGCTTCCAGAAGAATTTACATCAGGTAAAATGTGTGGCTGTAAATGAAACCTTGGGACACTTCTACAGCCATGACTAATCCTGCACACACTGTGACTCAGCTAGTGAAGCATTTATAAGGAGCACTCGGCTACAAAGCAATAAATAAAAAACATCTAGTTTTCGGTAACAAACAGAATCTTTGAATCTAATTTCGTCACCTGTTCCTCATCCCTTTAAAAATAAGCCACCCAAATGTTTGTAGCCCTGCGAAAGGGAACGTCATTTATAGTAAACACGCCCTTTGCCTTAAATTCACATGTGTTTGCCTCTGCTTCTTGCTGTTCCCAAGTTCGAAATCTTAAAATTCTGAAACCTGATTGCCTCCAAAATATTTTGTAAAAACCTGCTTTTGGTCTGCTTTGTGGTTTGTGAGCTGCGTGGTGATGAAACCAGATGTAATTCGTCAGTTTTATGTCATTGGTAAGCTTTGTATTGTGGCTGAGGGCAGTTAGAAAAGACTGTAAGACACACGGGTTTTTTTTATGGACTTGATAACAGAACTTAAAATAAGTACATTATTTGTAGTTTGGTTACCCCATAACAAAAAACCTGGCAAAATTCTAGGCTGAATCCGAAGTTGCCATCTAATTTATTCTAAAACATGAACCCTGGCATGCAGATCCTATCACAAATTTCTATAAGTCTGTTAGGTTTATTATATTTTTTCATATTTTATTGTTTCTGGTTTTTAATTGGCCTTTGAAAATAACATTTACATGACAAAAATGAGTTACTAAAAAAACTTTAACAAAGTCACAGTTTCAAGCTGATTTGGTTGGCTTTTTGGCTGAGTCAACCCTGAAAATAGCAAGTGCAAATTTTCTTTCCCCCTCCTTTCAGCTCAGATTGTGGCATTTACTGCAAATAGTATTTAAGGCTGTGTCTTATTCTGGGGGTTATTTTTTGCTTTATAAACTGCACCTGTCCCAAGATCTTTGTGCACAAAATGGAGCTACCTCTGCTCCAGATGAGCATATGGGGAGTATTGTTGTCGGCACAGGGGCTCTGATCTGAATGAAGATGCTTTTTGTACAACTCTTAATCCATTAAAATGTAGGTGTGTCACCTCTCGTGTTAACTTATACTGCCAAACTGCTTTTGACTTTGTATCCAGAACTTGACTTTTGACTCCAGAACCTTTTCTTCACATTTATTCTTTCATGACAAACTTTTCTTCTTTAAATATAGTCAATGCCTTCAGAAATTGAGCATGTCCAGTGTTTCACCGTGTATATTTTGTTCTCTATCCTGTGACTGGCTTGGGGGAGTCTGTTTAAGAGAACTTTTAAATAAAATATGGTCCAAATACTGCATTTTCTCACTGTTTTAAATTGGGAACAAATATCACCTGAGTCCAAAGGCTGTGTTTGGCCTTTAGTGGCTGCTCTAAAAGCAGTATTTCACATGTTCTGTATTTTTCCTGGTTATTTAGTTATGGATAGTGTGAATGGATAGAAATAACTTCATTTTATTCAGTGATGAAAGTAGTGGCTGTGAAAACGTAACTACTTGAAGATGTCTCAGTTGTACTTCTCACTTGCATTGGAGACACTGAATTAAGCTACTGGGCAGAGTGTGATTAGTTGATCCTGGAAAACGAAACACCTCAGGGTGTCTGTTCATTATTTAGAATATTTATCCTTAAGTCATCTGGATTATTCCAGCTGGAATACATAGTAAGTAAAATTTTGCAGCAGGAACCTTTTGCTAAACCTGAAACAGGTGGGCAAATCGTGGCCTGCATCGTAGTGAGCAAGGAATGTGTGTGTAAAAACTGCACCAGGTTTGACCGACCACCTTATGGGCCACAATAGAGCCAGGGCCAAAGCAACGGCCAACTGAGTTACACCAAGGCTGTTGCTATGTAATGCACGGGTATCATACACCTCTCTGTGTTTCCTTACAACGTCCAGCCTGAAATCACTCTAGTCTGTCTAGCAAAACTACTAAAGTTCTTAGCTGAGGTGGTGCAGACTTGTTCTTGGTGTAGCTTTGTGTTGTTGAGTGCCTGCATACTTGGCATGAGAATTCCCTGGCAAATTAGAAATACACCTGCAAATACATTTTAAAGATGCTGAAGCATCTCACTGTACACAGTTGACACATAGTCAATTTAGCATGTTTGAAAGCCAACAAAATGTAATTGCAGGTTCTTTCTTCTTTTCGAGGTGTTCCTGCCAAGGAACCCAGCTGCGTTTTGGAAGGTGGCGCTTTGACACGTCACAGTCCTATCTAGAGTCTGCCAGTCAGGCAGACACCTTGCTTGTTGGTTCTTCTCCCCCCGGTCTTCAAGAGCAGTTGCTGTATTCACAGCTATTCACTTTTCAGCTATGGTTTGTTATAAGACAGGTAGGCTGGCAGGCTTTGCTCAAAGTAAAATTCCTTTGGATAGGGAAGAGATTAGCAGGTACTTGAAAATTAGCTATTTGACTAGCATGAGAGGAAGAAAATGCCCCTTTTTTTGCTGCAGAACATCATGTCATTCTTGCTGTTTGCTTTTTGAATAGTGTGTCATATGTGAATGGCATCTACCAAATACCAAGCAGGCATTTGAGTTATTTGTGCCGTCATTCTCTATGGAGTAAATGGAAGGGGCTTGAGTGAGAGCGTACCAGGCAGTCTGCATACAGCAGCCTGTCACTTTGCAAAGCAGCTGTGAATTTAATGGGTGTATAAATGAAAAGCAGCTGATAATTAGGCTGCTGAGTGTTTTAGCAGTATTATTGTTAATTTCTAAAAATCAATTAGGTAATCAAGAGAGTGCTATTGAGAAGCCTATATTTTTGGTTTTTTAATATCCTAAACCAGGTTCCAGCTGGGTGACATTTGCTAAGTTATAGCTCCTGGTAGGAATTGGCTATCAGAAGGGACTCAAGGGTCCCACTGAGCCAAAAGGAAAGGGGACTGTGATGCACAAGATAGTATAGAGAAGCATGATGTTTATTTGTAATACAGGCACAGTCAAGCTTAGTTAAGACTTTTTTTGTTGTTTTTTTAACTGCACATAGTTTTAGAAGAGCTGCTCTAGCAGCTCACAGGTACAAGTGTATAGATGCAGATTTCTGCATCTATGAATTGCAGAGTGATTTAAGGTGTCTTAAATATAGGAAAAAATGTCCTTATTAAGAAGTCTTGTGCTAGCTAAATGTAAGATCAGAGTTTCAGAAATGAGTGGGGCTTGAGACAAGTACAAAGGGGAACTGGCAGAAGAACTTGGTGCTTAGAAAAACTTCTTGCACAGGGTGGAGCTGGGGCCTTTCAAACTCCATCTCTGATGGTTGTATTTTAGAACACTTCTCAAAACACACAAGCATGTGAAAGGGAGCAGATAAGGAATATAGCTATTCCTCCATTTCTGCAGTTACAGGCGTACCAGATACAGAACTTATCAGTGATAGAGACTTAAGAGTTGTAAGACACCATGACAGAAGGCATGATGAAGTCTGTTCTTCTAATGTCTAAGCAATTGTTCAACTATGAGAACTCTGCAATCCAGAGAAAATGAGACCTCCTGATAGAAATCAAACTGGAAGACATATTATCTGAGTTGAAAACCGTACATCAGAAAGAGGGTCTGATTTTGACATAACTGACAAAAAATTAGCAGTTCTTTACACTCCACTTGTTTTACATTGGTATGTGAATTTCTTGAAATTCAGTTTTGAATTTGATTCACGTATGAGTTACATGCTTGTATTCAATCATGTGACTTGCACGTCTACATGTTAGTAGTTAAAATGAGCGTTCATGAAAACGTGGGTTCCTTCAGCTCCAAACCACCCCTTCATAGTGAGGGACTTCAATCCTCTCTGGCAAACACCGTGCTGAATTTCCCCTTTGCTCCCTCCAAATCCAGTCATGTGATACTTTTTTTATTACTGATGTGACTTATATACCTTTTATAGTGGGCATGAGAGCAGCTCTGAAACTTGATTTCTGTGGTGATCCAGTCTTTTTTTGAGCTTGGAGACAGGCCGTCACACAGTGCTAGTTTCTCTCAGCCTTCTCCATTTATCCAGGCAGCCTCCGGAGTCTTTCCCTGACCGCCCTCTGGACTGCAGAACAGCCTTCCAGATCATGCTCTGCTTCCCATAACCTCCCTCCAAATCCCTTAGCCCTTTACACAGTGTTCGCAATTAAACGCTAACAATGAGTTGCATGGGACAGTAGTTCTGCATTACAGCTGAGTGCTGTGCCAGGGCAGCAGGTTTGTGCGTGGCTGCTGGAGTGTCCTTCCCATGCCAACACAACAGTCATTCTCTCTTCTTCTAGACCGTGAAACACAGAGGTGGTTAAGTGCACTTACTGCTGTGGGGTTTTGGTTAGGGGAGGAAGACAGCATTTTGCTGCAGCAAAATTGACATTGTTTAAGGGGAACAGGAGCCTTCGTGGTGAGAAAGTGTCTCCTGGCTCTCACAGTGTGCTTGGGAGGAGCTATCCCTCCTTACTTTTGGTGCTTGTTTTGCTGATTAGGATGCAGCAATAGCATCTGGAAGCGCCAGATCAGGGACACTGTTTCTATAGCATTGCCTGAGATAAAAGAGAATGTGTAAAAATGGAGATTAAGTCTTAGAGATTTGCCCTGCTTCAGCTGCGAATATAGCTCAAGCGCACAGGCATCTCTCTAATGATAGATCTGCTTTGGCATGTGAATGTGGCACTGAGTGACAGCTCTATACCAAGCACTGTCCAGATGGTGAGCTCTTACAAAGCTTTGCTCATGTTCCTCTCAAACCTAGTTATTAGGATCTTTTGTATCCTCACGTGATCAGGCGTGAGAGCAAGTGCTGGCTGACAGCAAGGTGAGGAGCAGAAGAAACGGGGAGACTCCAGACGTGGGGGGAAAAGAGGCTTATTCTTGCTGTCATTCTGGGCATCTGCCAGTAGTTGCTGTCAGAAGCAGGATCGTGGTGTAGCTGATCTTGGCCTGTTGTGGCTGAAGCAGAGCTGGCCTGAAGAGAGGTGACACGTGAGCGGGAGGAAGGGAGAGAGTGGCTCGGTGGCAGAGTGCTGTGGATGGGCAAAATGTAGATTGTGCTGAGAACTGGGAAGAAAGAGACGCTGGAAGAGGCATTAATACAGAGAAGAGGAGGAGAATGAAGGAACGATGAGGCCAAGGAAGTGACAAATCCATCTAATGCTTATTCTGTCAGCAGCCTGTTACGGCTGGGCAGCAGCAGCATGTCCATTTGGAGCTGAGTATTGCCTCAGTCATTGTCTTCATAATCCTTTTTCTACTTTAATACTGCAATTTATGCAAATGTGCCAGGTGCATGCTGAGTGCAGGATGCTCTGCAGAATCTCCTAGGAGCATGCAAGGCATTATAATGGCAGCTTTCGTCCAAAGCGTTGCTCTTCCCTGTGACTCAGAGTACTGGCTCCTGCTGTAAAACCCAGTAGAGTCTGGGACCTGCCAGACTGTTTTTTGTTTCTCTGGTACTTTCCTAATAGCCAAAGTAATCTAGTAGGTTCTTTGCACTCCAGAAATGGCACAAAAAGGTGCCCAGCTGAAGAGATAGGACTTTATTTTCCTTTAATGATCTTCCAGATCTCGTGCTGCCTGGTTTGATGTGGCAGGGAAGAGTGCTAGTGCTTGTGCAAGGCTGGTTATCCAGCTCTGCCATGGATTCACTTGGCAACTCATGACAGCTTGTTCAACTAGTTGTACAGTGGGATCATCCTTGACTTTAGTGGTTTCCTTTCCATCAGTAGTTAATTATTATCCCTAAGAGCATAACAAAACCATAACACCTCGGATGTTACTTGCTGGTAGCGTGACAGATGCTGTTACTCTTGTGATAATGGGCATGACATGTAGGGGTGGTGCCAGCTCACTAAAATTAGAAAGAACTGAAGGCTCAGCCTAAAGTACAAACATTGCTATTTGGCTTTTAGCTAACAATTGTCCCATCAGAGTAACGATAATGCACAGCAGATGAACAGCAGTGATTTTAGTGAACTCTCCATGTAGGTGACTCATGTGTTGTTCTATTTGCTTTTTTCTCAGTTTAATTTATTGTAAAAGACCAGCTGCTATCTCAAAACATATGCTGGGGAAAGAAACATGAAAGTACAATGGCATAAAAATCTTCCTTTTGGGTTGTTTCAAAATGTTCACTCACAGACAGGTATTCCTGCTGCTTTGATTTTAAAAGTTGACTTGTCCTCTACCTCCAAACTGATTCACCTATGATGAGAGACATTCAGCTTCTCCATTTTTCTGTTTCTCTATTCTCAGTGAGTAACTCCACTGTTTCTTTGGTTAATTAAAGTTTACTGCGGGAGGAGCAGGAGTGGGTTGAGAGCGCTGATGAAGAGATGACTAACAAAGTAATCGGCATGTGATTAAAGTGTGGGCTGCCAGGCACAGATTAGCCCTCCCTGGACTTTGCTTTTATCTTAGCTCCATGTTTTGAAATAATTCTGTGTAATAATGTATAGAATTTCTATCCCATCTAGCTTATCACATTACAGCAAACTAGGCAAAATGACTCAATTTCAGAAGGCTCTGATTCAGCTTGGGCTGCAGCCACTCATTGCAAATGTGAAGTTAGGTGACTGACTTCTCTTTTGTTTCTTTCAAATTCTTGTCTCGTGGAAAGTAGAAGGAGGAGAGAGTTGGTCAGAGTGGAAAATTAAGGTGGCATTATAAAGCTTCGGTGACGATCACATCGCAAAACTGCGTGAACCGGCAGCTGCTGAAGGTTGGGGAGGATGCGGATGTTTGAGTGGTGGATAAATCACAAAGAGAAAAATAAAACTATTCGCAGAGGAAGAGCCACCACATACACTTGTGCAGAAAGTTGTGTTTGCTCCCTGTGGTGGTGTTTACAGGTTTTTTACCCCAGAAATTGTTCCTTTCCATTTTTTTACTTCTTAAATGAGAAATCTTGTTGGATTAATGACACCTGCCTGATGCAAGAGGATAGAAAGACCTGCTTTAAACATGCTGTATTAACACTTCCTCTTGCTACTCACATTCTTTTTGCCCGCTCTGTAATTCTAATACCCTGTGAGTCTAATACTGAGGCATTAGCTTAGCTCCTGTGCAGTTAACAAAATAGTGATCTGAGGGAAGCACCAACATGCGAAGAGAATAGTGAGATGTCCACTCTCCCCTCAAATAACCCGCTGGTAGGGCCACAGTGAGGACAGTGTTTGGAAGCTAGAAGAGCAAGCATACAAGACGAAGGTAATTGTGGACATGGTAGGGAAGGAAAAGAGAAACCCTGTGAAGAGGTGATGTCCGTGGCACACCGGTGACACAAAGGCTTCTTCAGTGGTGACTGCAATGAGGCGCTGTGGTACTCACCCTGCCAGAGGGCACAAACAATATCATCTAAGTTGCCTGAGCAGCTGCTGCTGGCAGTGCTCTTCATGAAATACAGAAATGGTGATAAAGTAAGGGAACTTAAATCACTGAATAAATTACTCATGTATTTTTTGTGGAGTCTTAGAATATGGAAATGGAAAGGAGGGAGGGTCAGGAAGGGAAAGGAAACCCCAGGTTCCTAGAGAGCTCAGTAAATTTATATTATGTTGTTTTTCTCTGAGCAGAGCTCATAGTAGCCAAATACTGCCCATTCTCAGGAGCTTTCTGTCAAAAGGTGCAAAGCTGCCACTTTTAGCTGCTGGAGATGTTTGGAACCATCGGGAGACTGTCAGTGCACTGCCATGGTACTCAACGGTAGTAAAATAACTTCAATAACTCTTATCAAGGCATGGATAGCACTTCTGAATAACTCATTTGTAATCGCTGCTTAAGACAGCTGCGACTGCATTTCTTTGTTGAATGAATATGTATCAAACTAGTGTTAATGAATTGGTAATTTTTTCTTCTTCTTGCAGGGTAGAGTTGGTTTACTTCTTTGATTTAAAAATGTTTGGTTAAAGGAGTTCATCTGTCATTTATTTAAAGCTGTCAATTGAGCGTTTGTTTTAGAAGAACAAGTTTAAGTAGTGTCTTACAAGTTTGTCTTAATCAGATTTCTTGGCACAGCACTTAACGATGCTCTCTTTAAAGCCAAAACAAAAGAACCTACTGATGCATTCTTTGTAATGTAAAGTGAATAAGAGATTGGATGCTTCATGTCATAATGAAGCATGGGTAAGCTTGTATGTTAGGAAAACTGCAATTTGCTAAGTTAGTAACTGTCTGCAATTTGCTAAGTTAGTTGTCTCTATACAGGAAAACAAAGTCCCAAAACCACAAGGACTGCAAAAGTCATTGAGATAGAAATGATCCTTCAGGTGCACCAGGCAGCTAACACCAATTTTATGAGAGTCGTGTTCAATTCAGTGTGAAGCTCTTGAGACTGGTGCAACTGCAACTCAAGCCTCCTCCTTCTCCTCTCTCAATTCTTGTTTATTTAAATATGGGACTTAAGGGAAATTACTAGAAAAACTGGCTGTTAGGCACTGTGGTGCTCTCATAGAATCATAGAATAGTTTGGGTTGGAGGGGACCTTTGAAGGTCATCTAGTACAACCCTGAATCTTCTTTATCTTGATAGAGATTGGAGTCTGAATCAGACTAGAGTGGGAGGGTGAAGTCATTTAGACTGTCTGAATTGGTTTGGTGGTGGGGTATTTTTTGTCCCTAAGCTGATTTCAAGACCATTAGTGGCACTCTCATTTTGATCTGGAAGCCAGATGACTGTTTAAAAAAAAAAAAATTAAAAAAGATGGTGAGGGAGGAAATTCTGCCTAACACAGAGTTTGAATTGCAGCTTTAACTATTTTGAAATTAGCTTAAAAAAAAAAAAAAAAGACAAACAACTTTCTTGCTAAAACAGATCATTTGGTTGTGGTTTTGCTTTTTACAGCAATGTTGCTGAAGTCATGTTAACCAGCTTTTATGCCAGGTTCCCCATGATGCTGGCACAGCAAAAAAATACCTTTTTTTAATTTGCTTCTGTATGAGTTATCTGATCTGGATGCCCGTGTGGGTGTCCAAACAGCTGTGCTAGCTCTGGTGGGAACGATGTGGACTGCAGACTGCTGCTTGTTGGGAACCACATTTACACTCACTTTTGAGCCAGTAACTCACTATTGTAACGGTCCTGGGTCTGGCCATCCTGATGAGTGACTAATTGGCCTCCTTGGAATGAGGAAGAGAGGCAGCCCCTGGCAGGTCGTTCTTAAATGGCAGCTCGAGATAGACAGGTGACGTGAGTTCCTTTTTTGTCTAGGTTTTTGTATGGCATCAGAGCACCAAACCACGAAGTAAAACTGGTGTGGGAGGCACTGATCAGCAAAGGGAACTGCCCTCCTTTGCACCTGCGCTGCCAGAAGATTCCTGCGGGCTCTGGAAATCGCGAGATGGCTGGAGGCTCAGCAGGTAGCTAAATGCACTTTTGTTTGTTAGTCTCCCAACTTAACGCTCTGTTGAATATTTTGTATTCGTTTAATCCTAGCTCTAAAAATGAGTGCTGCTTTGCTTAACGGCAATGAACGTGAAGCCATCTATTTGTCTATGCAGCTGTCTTCAAAGGTGTCAGTTTTGGTTGTCATCTTGAATGCTGGTGCATATGCAGCTTGGAAACCTGTTGGTCTCTGTGTGTTACATTACACTGTAGTAATGTCTCGTTGAGAGAGAACTAGAGATATCACCAATGGTATCACCATGGGACAATGAAACTGCTGGTAGGGACAAATTAAGAGTTGAAGGTTGTTTTCATGCTTCCTCTTTACTTGTCCTGAGTGAGGAGAGGGGGAAGGAAGGGCCTGCTTTTTGCAGATGGTAGAATGATTCACCATTTAATGGGATCTTCATGCCTGGTAAGAAAAGATGTCATTAGCTGTGCTGAATCTCTGTGTGATATGCACATTTGGTCCAGCGTGTCACACGCTGCTGTGGGCTCGCTCAGCCTGCTGCTCGCTCACCGAGTTCCTCTCTTACTCCTCTGCTTGCACACGTCAAATGTTGCTTTGGATGAGCTCAGGTTTATGGGCAAGTGGTTTTTTTAATGGACAAGTGCTCTCATCTGCTAGGATGACAAAGAGCTGCACTTTGCTTATTAATAGTGGCTTAGGAGACAAACTGACAGTTAATGAGTGGTGAAATACGCAACTGGGTTGCATTTTGTCGTTTAAATCCTCTCCATTTGAAATACGTGATAACATCATTACGGCAATGCTGTGGTCAGAACTTCCTGAAGTGAGTTACAAAACTCTGGTTTTGTTACTACCTTCTATATTCATTAGCCTTTCACAGCTAACTAATTTTCAGGCTTCAAGAGTTCCAGGAATACTTGCGCAATGGGGATTATTTCTTAATCTTTCACACTGATGTGCAGTGGTTGGCCATCACAGTACTTTAGCAGCAGCTTTTCCAGTGACCACTGTTCATGGAATAGGCTTCTACTTTACTCGTGGGAAGTTGCATAAGTAAAAGAGGTTTTAAACTTTAAATGAACCAGGCTGTCACAGAAGGTAATATTTGTTTTCAGGTTGCAGGTTGGTTGTTGTCCAAGAAGGTGATTTAATTTCCGTGCTACAACACTTAGACTACACCATTATAAAGCTACTGATATTCCTAAGAGAAACAATATGAATTTTTTTTTAAAAAAAAAAAAAAGAGAAAAAGAAAAAAAGAAAGAAAAAAGAAAGGAAGACTCTTGTTTCTGTTTCTAACGAGGAAAGGCTTAAGTTCTTCAGCTGGAGAACTCAGTATGTCTGCGTCAGTCAGCTGAGTGACTCAGTGTTGTGATGCTAATATAAGTCTGACTCTGGATTGGAAGCCTAAATTTATATAACAGAGGAAAACTCAGCATGGTTTAGGTTGAGAGAAGTGAGTAATTTTTGTTTTCTATGCATAGCCAAATTTAAAAGCCTTTCTCCTTCTCCGTTTCCCTCCTCTTTTCCTACTCTAGCATATTTGTTTTGACATGCTACCTTAGAAGTAACTGTTCCTCTTTTTCATAGTAGAATTCTGGTTTTTTTTCTGAAAATCTGAGAACTTATCTGCACAATATTCCATGTTAATTTAATGTTTAAATATTTACTATTTTAGAGAAATGCTACCTCCTTCAGTTTAACAACTTTTACTTGGAAGGCAAATCTTTGAAGCAGGTAAATCACAGCAGTCCTGCCTTTACTCTGGATTAAGTTTGAACACCAAATTGTTCAAAGATTACTGTGTAGTCTCATCTATCTTAATGTAAATAAACTTGCAGTGGTAGATAGACCCTTCCTTTTTTCTGTGTTGTTGTAAACAGTGAGATGTGACCAACTGCCTTCTTCATGGAGTTATACAGAGCTAAGATTTGCTTTATTTGATCAGCTACCTTACCTGCTTGGTATGTGTGTTATATCAGGGAGAACCAGTATGATTCGTAATGGGGGAGAAAATGAAGTGGTGGAAATGATAGCAGGTGTTGAACAATACCCATTTGTAAAGTGCCACTGTTGTATCTCAAAGAGTTTTTTAGCTGCTGTTTGACTTCCAGCTGTCTACTACTAGTGATAATGTATCCCAAAGGGGAAATTTGCTGACAAGGTTTCCCTGTAGCGAATGCTGAGATTGGGATGTGTTGCTGTAATTTATTTGCTTTTACCCAGTTGGTGTACAGCAGGCAACGTTTTTCTGGCAAGGGGCACGCTTTTTTGCAAGAGAGAGATTCTGTGCTAAAAAAAACCCAACCCTGTTACGTTGCAGGCTCTCATACTGCAGCGTACTGCCAGTAGCAGCCCTTCGAAACGTCTCTGCCCAGATGCCACAGACGTCCGTGGTTGCCAGCTGTCTGGCACAGGTAAAGCTACCAAGAGGTTTCACTACTACTGTCGTTCAACGATCTGGGGCAAACACTTCTTTAATTCTGTTGTGGAAGGAAGGGGAAGCCTTTGGGCTAAACAAAACCAGGTCTAGTAAATTATCTTCCTGGAAAGTACGTCTGTGCCCTCTAGGCTGGGAGGCTGACGGTGATAATATGGTATAAGTGATGACACGGCATGGTTAACCTGCTGTGCCTAATAGGGAAGTTATTAGAGAATAATGTTAAAATACTTCCCTTGTATTTCTTTTCCAGGATTGTACTAACCAAATTATAAAAAGAATTTATCAGCAAGTAAGTTACAGTGTACAACACCACTCTTTAGTACGCTATAACAAAAAAGCTTTTTACAAACACCATCAAATTCTATAGATACAGACTGTAGATACATCCCTTCACACACATTCTAGTGGACCCAAGCAGGGAGTGATGGGTTTGCAGTAGCTGGAAGTGAAAAGGGGGACTCTAGTCTTGGCTGGCTTTTGGGACAAGCTGGCTGTACCAGTCGTATGCCTGGAATGTGCCTGCAGCAGCCTTGGCTTGCCGGCACAGGCCTTGTCTTGACTCACTTTATCCTCTGACAGCAAGTGAAAGGCACCAGACATACAAATGCTGGCTTAGCAAAATGGGGAGATGTTAGTATGGGCCCAGACGAGCTGTCAGCCCAGGATATCAGCCTAGAGGGCCTGACCAGAGATGTCAGAAATGTCAGCCTGAAGTCAGACATCGGCTCTTTTCCTGTGCTGGTTTTGGCTGAGATAGCTGGTCACCAGTCTTCTACATTTTGAGGTCAGATGTGAAAAGCTGAGCACAAGCTGTGGCCAAATCGTTCTGCAACAGAGCATCATGTGATTTCTTTGTTCGTGGCGCTCTTGGTTACCTTTCTAAATTGTGCGATTTGAGGGGAGATGGGGAAAAAAAATGTGGGTTTGCTGCAGTGCGGTGTAATATACATGTTGTTATATGCAATATGAAAAAAAAAAAGAAAATAAGAAAATCAACTCACTCAACATTGGAATGTGAGCAATTCTCTCCTATTACACAGGAGCAGTCACCTTGGGAGCTGGTTATGTGTAATGCACCAGTCATAAAGCAGTGGGAGTATGTTAAAAATCAAGGAATGGAGTGGAAAGGGGGGCAGGGAGGTAGTCTTGGAAATGAGTAGTCCTCTCCCACTCGACAAGCTAGCTCTGTTATCTGAATTAGTGTAAAAATACCCACCCACCCCAAGGAATGCACTAAGTCACTCCCTGCATGCCAGATATCTTTGATTGAGAGTAATTGCTTGCTTTTGACGGAGCCCCTATGGAGTGCTTGAGTAGGAGGTGAAAAATCAGTAGCTAACGTGATGGCTTCTGTTTTTGTTTTATTTATTCCAAAACTGTTTTTCAAGCCCAAACAGCAGCCTGCCAGGGAAGGTGTCACTGCCTGGGACTCCCTACAGTTATTATCAGTAGCAACATGCCTCTGGCTAATTGCACTTGGTTTGTGAGTGACAGGCTTTGATTGAACAATATTGCTTCCCCCTCCTGGGGAAGGGGATACTTTTCAGGTTACAGATTAAGTCATTGCTAGATGGTAATTTTGTGGTATGTTATAGCAGCAGATGCTTGAACTAAAGACTGCCACTGCTAAACTCTCTCAAGCTAGCTTTTTCACGTATCTGCTGGAAATAGGCGACAGGGCTCAGATTTTGCATCTGAATATCTGCCCGTTTATTGCAGCATAAAGATCTAAATTTGCCCCTTCAAGCTGCTCTCTAATAAAAGCTGAGTGTAGAGTTCAGTGACTTGATGTAATGACACCCAGGTTGTTCACTCGGATGCGGGGACAGTGATGGCTGTTGGGAACTTCACAACGAGGCATTTTGAAGGGCAACTTCTCTGGACAGTGTAAGGGCTTTGGGTACAATTTCAAGAAACCTGGGAGCTCTTACAAAAAGTGGCTGCTGCCAATAATAATTAAAGCATCCCCTTTTGTTATTCAGTGGGCTGGGCAAGGTTTCCGACAAGTATTGCTGCAGACCTTGTATCACCTTTGACCCTGAGTGTGGAGCATCATTCAGAGACCCATCTGCTCATTCATTAGTAGCTTTTGGTCCCCTGGTCTTAGCTGAGGCCAGTGCTTTGGAAAGAACATAAGGAATGTGGGATTCCTGTAGTGTTTTGTATTTTCTGTTTGAATTGAGCTGCTAAAGGAATGTACACAGCCTTCTGCAGAAGGGCTTTAACTACTACCTACAACACTTAATGAACTCAGCATCCCTCTGCTTGCCCTGGCATTTTTCATAGCTCTCATTTTGCGTTACTGCTAATGCAGAACACTGATGTGGATAGCCCCCGTCACTCTTGCTCTCTTTATTAACTCTGAGAGTCTTTCTTGGCTGTGTCGAATGGTGAGGCTCTCCCAACTCACTGCACCACTTGTCAGGAGAGCGTTTTTTAAGAATCTGGCTGGAAATGCATCAGCTCTTGTTCTGACCTGAAATTCTTGCTTCCCTTGGCTTAGAGCAAATGCAACACCACTTAAATAACTATGCAAATGACAAATCTCTAAGCAGCTAGAAAGTACTGCTTGTTAGAAACAACTCTAAAATTTCTACCTAAAATCATAGCCCTTCATGTGTAAGGCTCACAACAGTTGTCAGTGATGTAATGGTCAAAATACCAGTGGCTGGGTTGTTCCTGCATTCCTCAAATGAAAAGGAGAGTGAGATTTTAGCAATGGTGAGAAGTATTAACAAAATACATCCCACAATACAGTTTCCCCTGAACTGCTGTGGAGAAACGCCTCAACTTTGGCATTTAGGAAGGGTTGGGTTTCTCTGATAGAGGACAGGCGATGCCCTGAGGCCTCTGGTCAGTTGGGTCTCTTCAGCAGCTCAGTCACTCCTAAACTTCCTCTTCTGGGTGTCTCATTTGAGACAGACTAGCTGTTCTGAAAAGTCAAAGCAGAGTCAAATCTTTCTTCCTGGAGGGTATTTGAGTTAGGGGGAGGCGAGAGAGGAAGGAAGGCCGGGAAAACAACTGGTCTCTTCATTGCTTTTCTTTATTTCTGTTTTCAATAGGGCTATAAATGTCACTTCCCTCCTAATGTATCTCGAGGTTGAAGCATTCCTGCTACTGGAAAGGTTCATACAGCTCTAGCAGCCATGTAAGTTTTCTTTGTGCTGTTTTCCATCTCTCGCCTTGAAGGAAGCATCTAAAGGCAGGACAGGTAGATGTGCATCCCCTTTGCCTCTTGGTTTCGGGTTTTTTGTTTGTTTTGTTTCTTCTAAAGATCTTCCAAAATAATATAGTGGCCTTCATAAACCCTGTAATAGGCAGGGGTCTGCTTCACACAGAGTTTTTATTTTCTTTCCCCCTCCCCAGTTGTATCACCTTAGCTGGTAGTCCTAGGAGAGAAAATGAATGAATAAATGAATGAATGAATGGGTGTCTTTTTTCCTGCCTTTCCTAGAAGGTTCCTCAGGTTGATGTATTTTGTGTAGGAGGAAAATTGGCTTTGTCTTTGCCCTTGGACTGCTTTGTAAGTAAACCAGGGAATTCAGCTCGTAGAGATGTCTCTTAGTGTGGTTCCTTTTGCCTGTGCAGAATTCACCCAGCTTTCCTTACAGAAATATTTATGAAGCTTTAATTACGTTTTTCCTGTGTAGTTTGAAGTACTCTGGTAAGCAGAGCTCTGAGTGCATGGGTTTAAACAGCTGAGGCAAATGATACTACACATGCTTAGAAAAGCATTTGCAAAATGCTTTGTGAAACTACGAATTTTGCTTCCCACACACACCTACATCTGATGCATCATGCAGCTTCTTCCTAATGAACTCTGCAGTGGACTGGAGCAGAGCTGTCTCTTCAGCAGTGTGCTACAGAAATAGAGGCAGAAAAAGGATAGTTTTCTGTTTCTGTCTTTCAGGTGCTGGCTTATTTTAAGGGCTTATCTTCCTCAATTCATTTGTTGCAGGAGGATCTCTGATTTCCTTTCAGCTTCAGCATGACAGATGGTAGAGCTTGTCACCAACACACATACTCTTGTAGACACAATATAAATAGGTGAGGGATGGGAAACCGAAATACCCGTAAGCAACATAGATAAAAATACAGCTGAAGCACTATGGGCTTTACAGCCTCTTGCTTCCCATGTTTGTAACGGACATTGTTGGCTATAGACAGTGAAGCTTTGTCAGCCAGGCTGGTATCTTCATTTGACACTCTTTTCACTTGAGTAATAAATTATTTAAAAAGTAGAATTTGTATGAGGGTCAAATTAAAATTGTAGGGCTCGTTGTGGCAGAACAGTACAGTCTGCATTGTATCCCGTTCTGCACATTGACCTTGTCTTCCCGACAGCGTACCTGAGTGTGAGGCATGTCTGAGCTCTGGCACAGAATTTATGGCTTAAACTCAAATGCAGCAGTGGTTGTACCTCCACAACAGACAGATGTTTTACGTGGAGAGACTTTGTCATATGCTCTAATATCTGAGCATGCTCGCACACACTGATGAGTGAAATTCCTCTACAGCCTCTCTTTTGTCAGAGGAATGATTTATAATTTGTAGGCGCCCACAGTCACAGAGGAAGCCAGTAACAGAATCAGACTCTCAGTTGACTTAACCACAGAACCACCCTTCCTCCCCCATGCTGAGTGGGTTCAGATGCATGCAGGGGGGTTCACCTGGCTGTTTCTCCTGAAGACCAGCATTTAATCTCTGGCCAAAAGATCAGAAATGGGGAAAAGAGAAGCTCAAAAATATAACTGAAATCTACCAATCTGAAAGTTCTAAAGTCAGTTTGCAAGGCTGCTTTGCTCTCTTGCTGACCTGAATTTCCTCTGGGTCACTTAATCAGCATTATAAATGGTACAACTCTAGGCTTTTGATAGAAATTTTCAAATTACATCTCATTTGTATATGAACTGTTGTCACTTGAAGAGTGAAAGACATGAAGTCCTGTTTTTTTATGATTTGGATGTCAGAATTAAATATCTTTCCTGCAGGACTGTCTTTTGCCTAGAAGATGCGGGTTTTCTGTCCTGTCAGGCTATTTTTACACTGATACTTTTTGCAGTTCATTATAGCCGCATACCTGCAAAAATACTATTTTATACGTACATTTAGTATCTTAAGTTAATTGATAGTTATGCACATGTGTCCAAGGCCAACAGTGCTTTCCAGTTGTCTCTGCTTAATCAGCAGCTTTGTGAGAATAACTGGGCTACTTCGATGGGGTTAGAGTAATCGAGTAATACTTGCTATATCCTGTTAATCTCCATAACTTCATCAATAGGGAGGTTGGATTAAATGATCTCTGAGGTCCCTTCCAGCCTAGGCCATTCTATGATTCTATGAATGTTTCATATTCTTCCTTGTGTTTAAGGGAACGAATTTTGCTAACACCAGTAACATGTTAATAGGACTTGGACTATGGCCTATTTTTGAGATCGTGAAGCTGTTTTAGCCAGTTTCTTCCCTTCTGTAGTTGGTCAGTGAAAACAGCAGAGAGGGTCTTAGGTTCACAGAATCACAGAATGTTAGGTGTTGGAAGGGACTTCAAAAGATCATCTAGTCCAGTCCTCCTGCCAGAGCAGGATCACCTACAGTAGGTCACACAGGAATGTGTCCAGGTGGGTTTTGAGTGTCTCCAGAGAAGGAGACTCCACAAATGTTCTCATATCCATGCAGGAAGTACCATTGCAGCAAATGTGACATCGATCATTAATGCACTCGCAAAATTGTCTTGGGCCCCTTGAAGCTGATTTTTTGTTTTGACCCCAGCAGGTGAGGGTTCTACAGAGAGATGGATTTCAGAGGCAATAACCATCTTGGTCGAGCCAATCTAGCATTTCTAGTGTCCCTTCAAGCATAAGGTTGCCATTGCAGATAATTATGGAGTAGACCTAAACTCATGTCGTGCTCAGGTTATCTCCGGCCAGAAAATTGGAGAGAATTTACAAGAGGACTGAAGTGATACGATACGATACGATATGACACAACTGCTTCCCACCTCTACAGTGTTTGTGTTAATGAGTGCCTTTAAGGCTTATGAGATGACAGAGCAGGGTGGGTGTTGCACAAACGCTCTTGCAAATAGAAACGAGGGCACGGTGATAGTGTGGAGTTTTCAGGAGCAGGTTTTTTCTCTTTCTTTCCCACTGCTCCAACTCCAGCACAAGCAGAGGCGGAAAAGAAATCAGAAGGGTATTAGGAACTGAGAAGCAGGTAGGCTATCGAAGTGTCAGTAGCATCAACTAAAGTCTAAGTGATATTATTGAGGGCAATGGTTCTTTTTTTTTTTCCTCTCCTTTTTTTTTCCCCAAGGTATAGTTTCAGTTTCTGATTGTGACCTTCAATGTAAATTAAAAATGAGTCTAGACCTTTTCCCTGTCTTTTTTCCCACTTGTACGTGAAGAGCCTTTAAGTATTGAATCCAATGGAGCTTTTCCTTCCAATGGCTAGCTACAGGGCGATTAGAGACCTGGTTGTGCGTGGGTCACTGGCCTCAAAGTTTCTCTGCCCCGTGCCCAGTGTAACGAGCAAGCTGATTCCCCAGGGAGTCTCTGATTCCAACCGTACTGGAATAACTGCCTTTGCTGTCCACACTTCTTTCTAAATCGTTATCAACACTATGTTTTCTGCAATTGTAGCGACAGGAGACCAGTGAAAAAGGTTCTCGTGTTTCTGGCTCTGCAGCAAAGCACTGGGCACCCTATGTCACCAGGCTCTAATAAATGCAACCCAGAGGCCATAACAGGTAGAAAATCTCATGACGTAAATCAAGCAGCAGTTTGAACTTGTGTGGCATGGCTCCTGCTGCTACCTGGAAGATGGATATACTCCGTAGCCTGGGGAACAGCTAAGGAGTAGATGGAGGTGCCAAGGGAAGGCAGTACAGGACTTGCTGCTAGAGAGATTTGACAAGAGATTTTGGAGCAGAATTGTGGGTAGCAGGGTTCTCCCTTGCACAGCTCGACCCCCACACTACAGAGGTGTAGTATCACACGGTGCAGTGCTGCGATCACGTACTCATCAGTGCCTCCTCTGGAGTTCCAGGAAGGGAAAAGAGTGTCTTTTTAGTGTAGTTTTTCTTACACCTATTGCAAAGATTACTACACTATTCCTTCTTCATCTAGGGTCTTTGCAAGCTTTCTGATCATGTCACCAGCATATTTCTTGTGCTTTAACTGCATATCAAAAATAGCCGCGTTAGGAGTGAAACTGTCACGAAAGCCTCACTGAAATTACTGTAATTTATTACTGTAAACAGATGATCTGTATGTCTTCAATTACATTTCAGGCAAGCAGCCTTGAAAATGCAAATACGCAGTTTGGTGCAGCATGGGTTTGCAAGGAGGAGGAAGAGATGTGTAGGAGGGCTTTTTACTACTGCTTGATTTCATGCTGCTGATGAAAATTAACAGAGGAAAGTATAGTTTATTAAAATTCAGATTGTAGCAAAAAGTATCAACTAGGGACAGTGGCTGGCTGAAGAGAGGTTTACAAAATGCAAAATTTTTACTGCACAGCTCTCAGGTGCACATCTAGCTCAGGGTGTTAGCTGGATACTGTTGGATTTCTGTTCAGTTTCTCATTACAGTAGCAGTGAGAGACCCTATTCAGGTCAAGAACACAAGATGGTAAGCACAACAAGATTGTAGTCAACAGTGCTCATGTTCTAAAATATTTGCAATCTTAGTATATTATTTAAAAAAAACCAAAATACCACACCAAAGCTAGGTTCAGATACCCGAACGCCTGTTTTGTCCTCATGAAGCTGGCCTCCCTTAAACCTCCCCTGTGTCCTTGCAGCTCCTCCATGCAGCTCAGAGGATGCTTCATGGGATTCTCATATTCCCCACTAATGAGTGTCCATCTAATTAACTGATGTCCTTACAGCATGACAGGTCCTGCAATGTAAGCTGCCCTTCTCTCTTGACAGGGCTGACCTGAGAAGCCGTAGTTGTCCTCCTCGCCTCAGATCAGGTCCCCAGGCTCCAACGCCAAGTGCTGTGATCAGGTCAGCGGGTTGGCTGCACGGCGTTTAATTACCTGACACTCTTGCCTTTGGAAGCTGCAACCAGTGATCTGGAGTGACAAAAGCCCTCAGCTTTTCCAAGTGCATACAGCACAATTTCAGCAGAAGAATAAAATGTTAGAAGAGAAATGCTTCACAAGTGGAACACTAGAAAGTGTTTTCAGCTCCCGTGTCTCTGGTACCTCCGGTTCTTCTGTTCCCTGTACGTTTCACTCCCTTCAGCCTCTATGCTTTCATCCATTCCAAGTTTTTCTTCCAGATTATTTTCTACTAGGGATCTTCTCAGAGAGTAGCAGGTGAGAGCTGTTGCCCTTCATTTCTTATTAAAACAGTAAATGTAAGGACTATCTTTAGACTGCTCCCCCCTTCACCCCGCTACTTCAGCAAATCCCTAAAACAGGGAAGCAGTCCAACAATAATGGGACAAGCAGATGGAGAAACAGCATCCATGGTATCTACAGTAGTATAGTATTGCTTGCCTCTTCCTCTTGTCTGAAATCTACTGTGTCTGGTAGATGCTTTTAAAGACAGGATGCTAAAGTCAATGAATTTCAGGTCTAATTCTAAATACAGGAATTTCCCTGTGCATTTCTTTTCTTGTTTTCAGCTTTTGCTTCTTCATTTTATGGGTTTGTTTCACCCATCATACATCAAAAGAAAAGAACATACAATTCAAGGCAGGTTCAGTAATGAAAATACGTCAATATCAAATCCAAACAATATTGTAAAGCTCAAAATGAGGCTTCTCCATATGGCATGTTGATATTGCCAGCCAAAAACACAACATGCAACTTCCAGAGCTGGGTTCGGTGAACTTTAAAATCTGTACAAAAATAACTGGCGACAGCTTTCCTCAATGCAAAATCTTTTCTACTCTCTCCCAGAAAGAGCTGTTCCCCTGCCGGTTTTCAGCACCTCCTCCTCCCCGTCTGCTTGTTCCTTCCTCCCTCTGTTCTGCTTTTTCCCATCTTTGTATGAATATCCTCCGTGCCCAGCTCTTGTGAGAGAGAGAGGATGCATCAGAGCTCCCTGCCCATCTTGCTTTCCAGAGACATTACATCACCTGCTGCTGAACAAAGCTGATTCCCTGCAGCTTTCCCTTTCCCAAACATGGTCCATCTTGGATCAGCCCAATTGTCTGGTTGTCTGAGGTGGGATTGCTGACCAGTCTCCAAAGGCTGCTGGTTTACTTGCCCTCAGATTTCCTAACAGGCAAGCAGCTCCCCAGCAGGAGAACACAAATGTGTGGCTGAGACCTCTGTTCAGCTCAAGCTGAGGAGGGCGCAGGCTGCATGGTGGTGCTCACCAACCACGGGCTGTGAGAGATGCGAGGCCAGAAGCCACCCCCGGCACAGACCTGCTCTCGTGGAGGTCTGCAGCTTGCCTGAGAGAAGACTGTGTTGCCAGTGCTCCTCTCCCCTGTTGTCCTGAGCTGCCACCACTGCAGTGAGTAGGCCAGGCTGATGCCGTCAAACTTGCTTAGTAGGTCACCATGATTTTACTTGATTTTTATCAGAAATTCTTCCAATATGATAGCCGTTGATATGATATCCAGGATATCTTTCACAAATAGGATATATGGTAGAACTGTGAAAGATGTCTTCATCGAAAGAGTTGTTTGGAACAACATACCTCCTTGCTGAATTATGATCAGAGCGTGAAGCTCTTGTTACACTGGAGTGGGAAATCAGGGAGCAGAGCGCTGAGCTGGAGATAGTGCTGATAACTGCACAGGTCACTGCTGATGGCAGCGAGAGGAGGCCATAAAGTGATTGCAGGACAACAGTGGGTGACAATATAAAATGTTGTTTCCCTATTGTTATTTCCTGGGCAGGATATCTGTCCTCAGATTGCTGTTGTCAGTGATGTGATTTGTCTCTTTTTTGTGTCCCTAAATGATGCCTTTTTATCACATCCTACTCTCTCCCTACTCATTTCAGGGCTGTTAACTACCACCTGTTATCCACTCATTTATCTCATGTAAAGAAACTCCTTGTGCTCACGCATTGCTGTTCCTTAAGGCAGAACCTGTTGGGTTAGCCTGGTTTCTGAAAGGAGCCACACAAGGACAGATATTCACATGATTTCTGCCAAAACTCATGAAACTACCAAGGACAGTGATTGACATGTAGGCTCAGTCAAGCATCTTGGCGTATCTCTCTTTTGTGTTGTTTGATTAGGTCAATTATCCCTAAAGCCTCCAGCTCTGAGGGGTAAAAGCCACCCTCGGTATCTCTGTCACACGAGGTCTCAAGGGCCAGAAGGGGTGTGTGTCACACATTTGTGCCCCGTCTGCACCAGTGGGCTCAGACACATGTACACACGGATGTATCTGCACAGGGTGGGCCTTCTGGTGACAGGTGCAGTTAAATGAGAATAGAGGTACTTATGTCAGTAAGACCTATTCCTGGAGTTTAAGCACCTTTTTAAAGCTTATGTTTTGTAGACGTTTCATAGAGGAATGGCTCAACCTTAACTACTGAAGTTACACAAGTACAAAAATGTGCGTAGAACATCCCTGAGTGGGAATGTAGCAAATTAACAAATGGTGATTAAGGACATCCAGCTAAAGAAAGGCTGAGCTTGTGGGGGAACAGAGGTCTCCTCTGGTTTTGGTGGGGTTTCTAATGAAAAATGCGTCATTGTGGAGTAACCCAGCTAACATGAGATCAGTAGGAGAGCCCTTTGTTTTCCATCAGTTATCTCTTTCAAACCGTATCTGTCCATCAGTGTGGAAGGGAAGACACATCATAATGCTGTAAGGCATGAATTAGAAATCACAGGACAGATAATAGTGGACGTCACAGAGAT
Organism: Trogon surrucura; assembly: GCA_020746105.1. NCBI lineage: Eukaryota > Metazoa > Chordata > Aves > Trogoniformes > Trogonidae > Trogon > Trogon surrucura. The sequence goes on along the minus strand of CM036621.1, from coordinate 11,276,317 downwards.
GAGTCAACGCTGAAAGAGGTAGATGAATAATACAAACACCAGAAAATGGTCTGAATGGCTAGCACAAAAAAAAAAAGTATTTTTACGCTGTGGAAAGAGTCTGAAGTATGAGGGGTGGGAAAGTAGGTTGAAATGAAGGCTCAGAAAAGACATGTATAGTCCAGGGCAAGTCAGGAAGTTAAAAGCACATGTGAAAACTTTAACCAAACTAAAAAGCAGGAAGTAGAAAGATATTGTTAAGTTAGCTTGAGTTAGAAAATTGCTTCCTAAAGAGCAAAACATGAGAAAGTTTGCTTGTTACAAAATCTGATATTTTTTATGTCCTAACAGACATTGTCAGCCTCGTTCCTAGAAAAGCAAAAAAGTAAAAGTATCAAACTTGTGTTAATTATTTTTAATTTTATGGACATTTCGTAAGAGTATTTATGTGGAAAAATTAATTAATTTTAAAGAGTTGTCTAAGGTTTCTTTACTAAGGTACCAGTGTAATGGAGCTGCAGAACTGTGGAATCCGTGGAAGCCTGATTGTAATTTTAACTCATTGCCGTTAATAATGCCACAGAATAACTTTGTTGTGGCCAATCATAGCTAGATTTTGGTTCAGAACTACTTCTGTAGTTCTGAAGCACATCTTGGGGGTAATGCTAAGTAAGTTGTTTGTGTTTCCTTTTCTTTTTCCTTTCCTTTTTCCTTTGTCCTTTTAAAGCTTTTAAAACTTTTAACAACTTTTAGCAACTTTTAACTTTTCCTTTTTTGCTTTCCCTTCTTTCATATAACCATAGAATGGGTTGGGTTGTAAGGGACCCTAAAGATCATTTAGTTTCAGCCTCCCTGCCATGGGCAGGGACACCTTTCAGTAGACCAGGTTGCTCAAAGCCCCATCCAGCCTGGCCTTGAACACTTCCAGGAAAAGGGGAGCATTCAGGAAGACAGTATCATTATGACACTAAGCTGAAAGAATTAGCAGTTCCTCAGCAAAAGGTCTCCTAAGAAAAGTGGAGAAGCTTGAAACAGAAGTATATCATAGCCAGTGTTCTTTGGTTGCATTACAGGGTATAAAGCACTCAAGAATGTCAAGAAGCCAGGAAAGAAATGGAGAGTCACGACACTGAATAACCCAAGTTAGAGTCAGAGGAAAGGGTTGAAAGCTGTGGATAACAGCATCATTCTCATTCTGATGCCCCAAAATGTGGGTGACTTTATGGGTAAAATTGAAGAGAACTTTTTAAGTCATCATACTTTAACAGCAATATTTAACATAGGGGTCAGGGGAAGAAATGAACAATTCTGTGATTCTGTATGTGAAGGGCAAGGCCCAGCTCTGACCTTGTTCTGAAGAGAGAGCAGATTTGGGTTTAGCATAAAAGGAAGAAGATGAAGGTCGTAACTAATAACTGTTGTCTAGTTGATCGAGTTATCTGCGGGGATTCTCCGCTGAGCAGTGGCGGTGCCTGCATCGTCAGCATTGGCCTTCCCTGGTTAGGAGCGAGGTCCTCTGTTCTTTCTCTCTCAGCTTACTGGCACTGCTGGAAACTTCCCGAAAAGAGGCCAGCTTTCAAGTTACTAGAAGGAGGGATTTGCATGATTTGGTTTTAAGGCCCTTTCTGGTTTTGAATGCCACATTTCTCCCTACCTGCACTCTTATAAAGAAGAAAGACAAAAGAGGGAAAACAGCTAAAGGTATGAATTTTATTGCGATGTATTTGGTGTAATATTTCTCAAGCTTTTCAATCATGTTACCTTGCTGCATGCTTTGTTAGTTTCTGTCAGGTTAGTCAGTGGTGTGACAAAAAAGAAGCTGTGAAAGGACACTAAACGGAGCTGACATGATGGAAATGTGATTCTGTTGCTGCATACCTGCTACCGACTAGCATTATGACAGAAACTGAAAAGACAACCCACCTGCAGAGTTTTATGTGGCCGTTTTTTTTAGAGTTGAGCCTCACATTATCTTCTTGGAACACAAAGGGTGCTGGACAAGAGTGCACTCAGGGATGGTTGGACTCCAAGACTGACACCTGAAGGGAGCCTCAGCTCCATGGAGACTACTCATGCCCAGAAAATTTTGATGGCAGGTGTAGGCCAAGGACAGCTGATAGAAGATCACAGGCTGAATTAATTGAATCCAGTTGTCACCTTCATGATTTTAATAAATTAGTATTTTCAAATTTGTATTGTCATTAAGAAGGCTTCCCCTGACTGAATGTTGACCATCCAGAAAGCCTCAGATGTTACCTGAGGTGGTTGTGTTATAGCAGCACAGTTTAAGGCAATCTTGTGTATACTGGCTGTTCAAGGAGCAGGGTTATCTCTGCAAGCAGTTAGGGAAACCTAAATAAGACAAAGTACCCAACGAATTTCTCTACTTACAGGCTATGGTGTTGGGTTTTTATTGCCCCCTCGTGTTCTGGAGTAACAAGTCTTTATTAATGTGGTTTTTATAGGGTGATCTGGGTCTTTTTCGTGCTCCCATGAGCATCTACAGAAAACACCCTTTTTGTTGGCCCTTGCTGTGATCTCTTCATAAAAGTGATAAGTCAATGGTGAAACAAGCTGTGAAAACTGAGACTCTACTTTTTTTCTGGAAGCAGTGTTTCTAGGCCAGATCTATAAGCACAGCAGCAGGAGAAGCTATCGCTTGAACCTTTTTCTGATAAATTCATCTGGGAAGTTTTCTCAGCGTTGTGGTTTGTTAAGGATTTAGGCATGTAACTATTATTAGGTTGGGTGTCTGTTGTAGATGCAAATCTTTATGAATCACTAAGAAAGAGTTTGGTCTGTCACATGCAACTTCTACTCTATCATCTAGGAATGCCTATAGGGAACATATTTCCTGTGCAGTGCATTGGCCCCTGAGCAGTGTGCTGGGTTCTGCTGGTACCAGTCTGGAAATTTAGCATGTTCTCTGCCGCAAGCAAGAAAGGTTACCAAAGTACTTAAAAGCTGATCATGGCAAGAAAGGAGAAGTTTTGTGACAATCAATGTTGACAAAAGGCAATGTAATTTGATTTAGGAGGATTAAAAACCTGGGCAGAAATCAACATTGAGGTTTGACTTGAGCAGACTTCTAAATCTGCAAAGAGAATAATCCAGAACTCATGTAGTGAGAAAGACAAACTTAGGAAATGGTAATTACTAGAGAGCCAGAAGGGACAGGGAGATTAAGCTGGCAGTGGTAAGCAAAAGCAGAGGGCTAATGTCAAATTGGACAGTGTTTGAAAGAGTGTTACGTCTGAATCTTGATGGGGAGAAACAGCTGAGTTTAGGCCTGGCTAACACGTGGCTTCGTTAGCCAGCACCTGAAACAATCCAGAGGGATTTACGTGAGCCAAGATTAACTGCAGGTCAATGCAAAACATTACACTGCTTTAATTATCAGCAGTAAACTCAGTCTTAGCAGAGTAAAGCAGCCTGTACAGTTTCCTGGTACGTAAGGAGATTATTACCTGTGCCCAGACTAGTTCCTTTATAGCTAGCTAAAGAAAAGAAAGAGTTTGCTCTTATTTCTTTGAAGCTTACTTATTTAAGCAAGGATGATGGCAACATACCTTAACGTCATCTGTAGTTATTTTTTAATAGACTGAGTAGTCATTTTTGGTTTTGTCAAAGGCTGGGTGGTTAGTCCTCTTGGCTTTTCTTCAGGTTCTTTGGGTTTGGGGGTTTTTGAAGGGAGGAACACAGCTCTTCATATTTCCTTCCCCTTTCCAGTCCTTCAGTGATGTTACGGGCCTGTGGGTGGGAAGCAGTTTCCAATTTTGTTCCTGCAATCGGCTGTGGTTGCAGTGAATGCCCTCTGGAGATCTGGCTACTTCATGCTCTCTACACATTAGGCAGATAATTAACAATTATAATTGGTGACTTCAGTTATTTTTATCTGCATAAGAACATAGCTGCGGTGAGGTTTTCTGGGCCCCTTGGAAAAATGTGACCCTAAAATTGTTAGCATTTATATTTCTTGTTCATAAGTGTATTTGAATGAATCTAAAGTCAGGAATGAAGATCTAAAATTAGCTCATTGGGCCAATTAAACTTGTTGGCCCCTTGCAGAATGATTAAATGTACTCTCCAGGAGGAGGGAGGAAATTGCATCTTGCTGAGGACAAAAAAGAAGTCGCTCTGAAGGCTTTTTTGAGAGGCACAATCAAGAGCACAGCTTCAGTGAAGGGTAATGAATAAAGAGCACTTCGCACAATTACAGCTGCCCCTGCCTCATGCTGGGGACATTGTGATCACCACGGTGACATCCTTTTGTTCAGGAGAGGGTTTTTCCACCTCCGTGCACAGCCCCAGTCACCTTCTGATGCCTTGATTTCAGCCAGATGGATTTCCTGCATGGCAGCACCATGTGGAGACATTTCACCCCAAGCTGTGTGGTGAAAAAAGCCTCCTCTTGCATGTGTGCATGTCTCTACTGTGTCTGGTGCTGTGTTGTAGGTTTATCCTGGAAATCTACCTTAGCACCCCATCCTGTAACCACTTAGGGAGCCCTTGTGCCATGGTGCACATACTTTTCGTGTGTGTTTTCCTGTCTGTCTGGTGAGGCACATTAGAGCCCAGGCTGGTTTTGAAGCTGAGCTCCGACCTGCCACTTTGCAGTAAGGATGTAGATGAAGTCAGGGGAAGGGAGCTTGGCTGTGGTAATGTTCCAGCATGATACTAACCAGTTACTGAGATGGGTTTTCCTCAAGCAGCTCCCTTCTTTCTAAGGGAACATTTTATCCGGTAAGATTTTGAGGTCATTGGATTTCTGTTTGGGACTTGGGGATCTCCCACAGCCCAGCTACAAGTGTGGAGCATCAGAAGGTGCTGGGCTCTGGGTGAGCCATAACTATAGGGTATGTAAAATAGACTTGACACTATCGTGGACATATCAGACTACCCTCTCCGTACATGTTAATCCATTACCTACACTTGTCTTTCTCTCTGACACACACTAATCAGAAGCGGAAGTTCTTGGGCCTAAAAGGAGCACTTGCAGTGTGCTTCTGAGAGCTGAATCCTGTGGATCCTGGCTTAACTTCTTCAGGGAAAGGTGTGGGTGCCTCAAGTTGCACTCGTACAGTTGTGAAACTGGAGACACCAGGGTTCCCTGGACAACCTCTGTACAAACAAACACTGCCCCAAGTGGAAAGTTTCCATGGCAAAGCCTCCCATATTTCTGTAGCTGCTTCAGCACCTTTCAGGACACAAGAAGAAGCTTTCACAGAAGCATCAGACCTCACACAACCGATGGCACCTTCAGAGCTCTCCATGCATGTTGTGTCCAGGTCTCCTGCCCTGGTGTAAAGCAACTGTCCTCTACAGTCCTTGAAAAGTTTTGCCACAGCACCGTACTCAGTCACATAGGACAGATGTTCTGGGAACAGCAATAGCAGAAAAGCTGGGAAACAAAGAACGAGGCTCTTGGAATCTTCTCCAGAGAACGTGAAGAAAATCTTTATCTTCGACAATTCACAATTCTGCTTTTCCTCATTCTTTGTTTGACAAATTGTTTTCTATTTGCAGCCAGCACTTTTTAATACATTCTCCCTCCCCCCCAGCCTACTGGATTCCTATTTTCTACTTCTGACAATGTTGCCATATGGTTCTATTATTCAGAGATTCCTAAACATGTATTGCAACAATCCTGAAAAATAATTAGGTGCTGCTGTGGTGTAAAAGCACATCTGTGATCAATGGCTCCCTCTGGGAATTATGGGATAAAATGTCCCAAGACATTTTTCTGTCTTTCTACTTTCTCCCCGTCCTTTTCTGTCCCTCCCCACCCCCCCCAAAATGTGTTCTGTTAGCGTGAAGAAAGTCTGAGTAAACAGTTATTTGCATTTTCTTTCTTGAAAGCAATGCATGGTGTGATTGGTGAGTTTTGAGCTATGAGAAGAAGAGATTTCCAGGGAGAAAAAGGTATATATTTAGACTCTGTACATTTAGAGCAGAACTTAATTCTATGGTGATAACCAATGATTTACACCCTTTAATCCAAAAGTCTTCCTGTGCCCTGCAGGGAATACAACATATGTCCAGCAAATTGGTAACCATATGCTTCTGTGAACGTGCAGTCCCTCAGCCCTTCCCCTGCTCCATTCACATGGATGGTTCCCTGCTAAAGCGATCTGGTCTCACGATTTACTCTGCCTTCACTGAAGGCAAGGGGAGGGTTCTTTCTGGATTCATTCTAATATGACGTGTTCTGTGTTTTTGAAAGTTTTCAGATAGTTGTTTTTGTTGGTGATTTTGACAAGTGAATTGATGAGTAAAACTTTTCTCAGCTCCTGATGGAAGAGGCAGGTGTATTTCCCACACAACTTTTTCTCCCAAGTGTGTATTGGGAAAATAAATGAAAATTGGGGTTATCAAAAACCAAGTTTTATAGAAGTTTTCAAAACCATTTTGCTCACAAACCCTCTGTTTCATCCTGTCGTGATATCAGCCCTCTGATACTGCTGCTGAAACTGTATTTGTAGGGAAATAAGCCTTCCTTGTCTCCATGGCACACCATAAAATAGGAACAAAAAGGGCAATTATAGGTGTTTTTCCCTCTTTGTGGCCACCTTTAAACAGAAATTCTATAATAGTGCAGGAGCCCTAGCTGGAGGATAAAACTAATTCATGTGAAGGGGGACCGAGAGCGTTAGCCTGCTGCTGCCCTCCTCCAGCAGGAAAGATTATCCCAGATAAGCAACAGCAGGATAATGTCCAACAAATTAGCTTGACTGATGAACCCTGAACTCTTGTCAGTATTAATGCCTGCTAAGTTAAGCAGGCCCAGGCTTTATTATGAGGACTTATCCTCAGAGGCCAATACAACATAACCTATAAAAGCCAACAGGCTTTTACAGATGGATTTTTTTTTTCCTCTAACCTGAGCAAGCTAGCATGCTGACGGTGACTGGACGTGAGTGGCTTTGGTGGTGCCATGGGTTGGGGTATCCTCTGCAAAGCACTCTGCCTAAGGATGGTGTTTGTTCTGTGTTTACACTGTGTGGGGAGGAGCGTGGGGCGGCTCAGCCCAGGACTGGTCTTTCTAGGCCCTGCTGCAACAGTGGTAATCCAGGCAAGCCCTGGGAGGTCTTGATTACTCACCTGACAGCACAGTATCTAACAGTTCCCATGCCTTTTCCACATTTACTCACTTGCTTCCTCCCACTACATACCCTTAGCCTCTCCCAAACTCAGACTTGAATAACCAGTGTGCTGTCAGTCAAAGGGTGCTTCTTAGCGAGCACAGTGTTACTAAGGTTTACCAGCCTGCTCTTTGTCTCAGCAGCCAGGTGATACTTGGTCATTTCATGGAGGTTTTCTCAGAAGGAGGTAAAAAAAATTAATCTTCCAGACTCTTCCCTGGTGGTGGCGTCAGCCTCGTGCAAGGGCCTCAGTGCAAAGTAGAATTCATGGACTGTTGTCGACGCCTGGGTTGTCACAGAAGTGCGGAGCCAGGTGTGCTGGGGGCGTGGCGTGCCTTCCTGGGTTTGCGAGGTGGGAAGCTGCTCTTCTGTTCGTCCAGCCTTTCTCACCAAGGCAGATTCCTCTTTAGCACCAGCCTTTATCCCAGTGAGGTACAGCAGCGAAGGACATGTGGCACCAGAAGTCAGTGTGGTGCCACCCGCCACAGGTGATGGGGGAACCTGGGGCGATGGGTGCCAGCTGCTGGGTTTGATGGGCTGGGGGACCTAAGGGGACACTGCTGAGCAGCTACAGCCTGGAATTGAGCTTTGCTTCAATGTGTTTTAACATACTGAAGAAACATTTCACAGATTAAGTCGAGAAATGATTTGGGAAGTGAGGTGTGGGAGCAAATCAAACAATCCTCCGACTCCCCTGTTGATTTCCAATACTATCCTTTTATTAGTGAGGATTTCTTTAAACCATGGAGAAAAGTGGTCATGAAAAAGGGAAAACACACCTTAAATATTTGCTGATACATATTTGAAAACCATCTGGAGCGGGTGGAGTAATTGGTGTCAGATGTGAGCTCTCCTGGGATGTCAGCAATGGGATGGGAAATGTCGGTGCTCTGGTTTTACGGCTTGTCTGTGGGCTCCCAGTGCTTCCGAGGTACAAGAACAAAGCTCAGCCTTTTCTTTGAGCTCCAGCATCTGCTGGAAGGGGTCTTAGAGATACAGTTCCCATGAGGAAGAGAATATTTGTCCTGTCACAGTGTCAAATTCTCTTCCCCTCCTATTCCCAATTTGGCACGGTGCTTGCCTGTCTCCTTCCTTGGGGTACTTGCTTGGTTTCAGTTGCCTAAAGGGCAGATTGGGAGACAAGAAATCAAGATTTTTATTCCTGCCTCTGCCAGAAGTTTCTTGTGGCCTTGGGCGAGCAGATTTCTGTGCAAGACTGCAATAATCTTTTTTTATAGCACAGGCAGTCGTTCCCTATTTCAAAGCAGGATGGGTAAATTTGTTTGGTTCACATTTATAAGATTCAGACCTGAGCTGAATTTGCTTAGATCGGTTAAGGGAATCTGAGGTTGAGATTTGAGTACAATCTATTCAGTTCATTTTTGAGATTCTTCTGGGGAGGCTGTTCAGACTAGTCTTTCCAGCAGATAGGCTAAAATATAAAATATCTGTGTTTATTTTGGAGGAGTAACACCAACAAGATACATATGTGTGTGTATATATATATAATTCTCCAGAAATGCGTAGACCGCAGTGGAGAAGCTATTTTTTGTTACAGAAAAGGCTCAAAAAGAAAATATCCCTGGAAAGAGCTTCACTGTGTTCATTGAATACTGCTGCATGTCTTTGCTTTTCATTGCTAGCTGGAAAGGAGCACCAAACAAAAGCCTTTTTGTCATGAAAATCACCCATGAACCTCTGCCAACTGTCAGTCAGAGAAACAATAAGTTTCAGCGCCAGATGTGCCACCCACCAAAAATGTGTATTTGAGCTTGGGGTAAAGGATGGAGAAAGAAATTTGCTCTCACAATAGTCCAGCACAACAGTGCAAAAGCAGCTCTGCCAGCACTGCTCCTCTCTCCCATCAAGAGAGTTGATGGGACCATCTGGCTTTCTCTGGGTTCAAGTTTTCATGGGCACAGTTCCCATCAACACCACAAAACGGAAATAATTTGTTCCCAGACCTGATTGCAACACAAGTTGTAATTGAGTCCTTGACTGTTACAGTCTAGATTGGGCCATAGTCTAATTTAGGATGAACCAAGAATATAGATGGGAACAAATATGACAGAGGGATGTCATAGGTTGAAACTAAATTTGGCAACAGCTCACAAATGAAATTGCAAATCCCCGGGCAGGCACAAAGGGGTTTTTGAGGCTCTTCTTGTTCACATGATGCAATCTCAAGGTTTAATGCCACCAGGACTTTTCACCATTTCCTTTCTCCTTCCTGATGTCAGCCAGTGCTTTTGGGGGCTTAGGAGTCCCCAGTGACGCTGCGCCCTTACACATGCGTCAGCACAGCAGCTTCACGCAGGGGAGCTGAAATGGTGGCAACTGCGCTGGATTGCATTGAAGGTGTGGTTGAAAGGGACCCTCCCATAAAGCAGCTGATTGCTTTAGGTGTATCCTGGAATCATAGGGATAATACAATTTGATACTGATGCTGCAGTTATCTGAGTTAGATTTCAGGCTATTCAAAACAGTCATCGGCTCAGCGAGCCCAAAATTACAGAACCACGTGCTTAGTTTGCCTGAAAAGACAAAACGAAGGGAGTAACTACCTTTAGATACAGCAAGTGACAGTCAGATACTGCACCAGAGCAGGTTTAACAGAGTAGAGCCTCAACTGAGGCATCTCCAGTGGCTTTTCAGCATTTACTGGAACAGTGATAATTATGAAGCAGGAAAAAATATTTCACAATAGAAGAAATTCCCTTTTACCTTTAGGTAAATATGTACACCGTAAGTAACGCTCTAGGTACTATGTAATGCTGGGGTGTTTTTGTCTCTGGCGGCAAGCACACAGTGAGCTCAGGATTCCTGCTATCCAGTAATTTGGCTTGTTAAATCACGCCCTGCAAGGTGCTCATCTGAGCCAGCCCGATGTTCTGTGGTAGGTGGCAAGGGGATGTGGCACGCCTGTAACTACGCTGATTAGGTGTGTGGGTTGCTTCTGTTTGGTTTTTAACCAGGAGGATTGTAAAGCTTCTTGCAACTATGCTGCTGTTCCAGTAAGAGGAATATTTTTGTAGAACACAATGCTTATTCCCTTCCCGGTCTGCAAACTATGCCTCTCCGCTGGGTACAGGTGGGACTCCAGCAGTGGTACTGGGAGGCTGGTTAACAGAAAATATTATCTCCCTGTGTAGGAGTGCCCTGGGTACTTTTTAGGACTCTTAGCCATCACAGCATTCAGTTGTACCTTTACCATACATAACCAGGGAAGAGTTGCTGATAAAATCCCTTCCTCAAGGATTGCATTTAGAAGCCACATCTGTGAGCCGCAGCTTTAACTGCATCAGCTTTGTTTCTCATTCCATTACCCATGGATATTAGATGCATCCTCTTCTACTTTCCAAAAAACATTGATCAAGAGTTCTGTGCCGCCGAGCTGGCCATTGCCCAAAAATATTATATAAGAGCTGTACAGCTACTGACAAAACCAGCAGAGCATCTCCATCAAGCCCATAACAAGCCACAGGCTTTTATTTCCTCTCTGTCTCTCTCCACAACTCCTCTCTGCCTTATAAGAAATTTCTCCATTTTTCCTGATGATGGGGCAATAATATACTACTCTTTACAAAGCCAAAAATTGCTCATGTTCAACTATAGCACAAAAGCTGCAAACCAGGCTTTCAAAAGATAATAATGCTTTAGCACAGCTACCTACACAACAAAAATTGTTTGGGGGAAGCAAGATGCCAGAATTAGAAATTCAATGCTGGAAAACAGCATGCATTTCCTGTCACTGCGATGTTATTATATAGAAAACACTGCTGCCAGGCCAACTCGTCTGTATCTCTTTTTGCTAAATAGAGAGAATCTACCCAAATATCAGCCCTGTCAGTGGTTTCCTCTCCAGATTCTGGCCTGGAGATAGGCCTGGACTGAAGATTTGAGCCTTTTGCTTCTCCAGTGTTTGGGAAAGCAGAGCTTCCAAATTGCACTAGAATCCTTTCAAATGAAAATAAAAGACATTTACAAATCAGAAGGCCAAATTCTTAAATGTGTGATGGGTTATAACCCAAGTAAGTCATATCACGCCCACGCTTTCTGCCAGTCCAGTGAGTCTTCTGCACGGGGTGAGTCGGACAACGGGTGAAAGTTGAACTGTTACCTTGTCTCTCTGGAGAGAGGTTTGGCAAAAGTAGTTTTGTCCATATGCTACAGTGAGGAAATCGTGGCCCTGGGGACAAGCAAAGCTGGCCGTTTCGAGTCACTCTCCCATGACTTGGCAGTTGGGAGCTGCATTTCCATGCTGCCAGGAACCGCGAGTGCCCTTTGCACTGACCAGCATCCGTGCTAGGGGCTCAGTGGGAAATGTCTGAATGGCTCCTGTCTAAGCTAAGTCTCTACTGGGAGAGACCAGCCCATCGGGGTTGAGATATTTGCTTAAAGGACACCCCATGTTCAACTGGTGCTTGTGCTGCCGGACAAGAACCCCATAGGTTGAGGGTATCAGGCTCAAACCTCTGAACTGAGAGCTTGCAGTATTTCTTTATGGTTTCAAAAGACAGGAGAAAGTAGCTGTTGTGTTTCCCTCACAACTTTCCCATCTCAAGAGGATGAACTGCTTATTTGGGGAGCAAATGCTCGTTTCAAAACGTCTCATTTCGAAGTGCAGCTTTAGGCTTCTGCAGTTTTTGGTGACCAGAGAACCAAGACTGGTATTTTTTTTTCAGAAGTACAGAATGTTCATGAGATTATTGACATCGCTCAGGCTAGTGAAGTAGGGGTACACTCCCATGTTCTCTAAAATTAGGCATTCATAAACCTGCAATCCCAGAAACTCATTACTGGAATATTTGGTGCTCCACATCAGTCCAGCTTTACAGAACTGCCTGTGCTGACATCCCCCATAGTGCTTGCTACAAAGGAAATATCTGCTTTCATGAGACCTCTTTGACTAAAATTTGGTGGCCTTTACCCACATGAGGCCAAAAGGAATTGTGCAGTGTACTGATTTGCTTATTTTTTATGGATATTTATATGTATGTGTGTATATATATATGTATTTATGTATAATTAATCCCCAGTTAGTCTTGGCTCCGTTAATTTTTTAGAAGTAAACCATTCTTCCTAGGAATTTTTTTTTATTTGTATTATATCAATGCTGGGGATCCTCAGTACACAACAAAGCAGATTAGTTTGCAATTGCTGAAGTAAGTATCTATTTTTATTATTCTGTGTGACAGATGCAGAATGAACTTTCAGTAAAAAAGGTCAGCATTCAGACATGTCACCTTACAGGTGGTACTATTATGTTGCTACTGCAGTTCAGTTTCCGGTTTCCTCTATGTCATCTTCTAATGTTTCACATGGAAGTTCACCTCAGAGGACACCAAGCATGTACTCTAGCTGGCTATTATGAATTGAATGATTCCTCTACAGTGCTAGGAGCATGGGTTTATGCTTTAGGTTTGTACTGCAGTCAGAAGAAGCAGTCCTGTCCTTCCCTGAATATCTGGCTATATCTTCCTGCCACTTCACTTCTTGGCGCTGACGTTTTGGATGGGGAGAAGGATTAGTTTTTACCTGTCTGAAGACTTTGCCTTTTCGGGATTTTGGTGTGACACTGCACCTAACCTGTGGTGAGTGTTACCCATACAAGAAAGCTGATGGCAGCGTACAGCAGGGAGGAAGCAGACTCAGATTAGCTTAGACTGGTTATGGAAACAAATTCTTTAATGAAAGCTGCCAGTCTGTGTTAGCACTGATTCTCTTCAGGCATGTTACAGCCATCCTGCCGTTGAGCGCTGGGTTTCCTGCTTAAAGTTGTTTGTGAAGTCTTCCCTCTCACTAAGGTCCAGCTTTGGTGTAGGTCAAGCCACAGTGCGGAGCTGAACGGAGACTAGATTTCATCTAATTAGATCTGTCTGGGGATTTACGCTGAACCCTCAGCCTAAGGTTTCATTTCTTGCTTCTCATTCAGAGGAACTACAAAACCTGAAACGAAAGCTAGTTGAAGCCACGGCAGCTCCCTTTTTGTCCTTTTGATAGCAAAGGCCTATACAACTCCATCTCCAGGCAGCACTGAATTTATCTTACTTCAGGAGGCCTTTACCAAACTTACCAAGCCAAGGTGTACATCGGGACCAGAGCTGGCAGCGTGACCTTCCGTGTTGGGCTGGGTTGTGAGAGGTTTGTGCTTTTAGGGACAACTTCTGCACTGGGGTTTGTGCTTCAGGTGCTGCTGTGTGTTTCTAAGGCAAGTTGGCTAGATGGCGCTGGAACATGCTTGTGTCCTGAACGGAAATGGGACTGGTTTAGGATTAAGTCAAGGGATTGTTTTTAGGGTGAATTAAGGGGGGAAAAAAACCCAGCCAACGCTGCTTTTCACTGCAGATGTGACTTCATGAGTCTTCCATGTAGAACTGGAGGGGGAGTCTTTGCTGTTGGCTGTATCTGCCGAGCATCAGCCTCGGGACAAGGCTCCTGCGAGGTTCAGGATCACTCAGGGTGGCTGTTGAGCTGGGGTAGGGGTGGGTTGGCATGTCTGTACAGGATATCCCTTACAGAGGCACTTGGTGGAGAATGGCTCAGCTTCTCTTCTGTGTGAGAAATTTCAAAAACAACGAGCAATTTGCCTTTAGTGAGACTGCTGTTTTCTCTGAAGAACTAGGAGGCATGATTTAGGGGAATTAGTAGACTTACCTCACTCCTGACATCCAGGATGTCTCATAAGCAAAGTCCGCAATGTTCACAGATGGATAGCTGCCATGGGAAGTATTTCTTCTGTGGTTGCTTTTACGAGGAGAGCACTTTTAAGGTTTTCTTACCAACTGGAGCTGTATGAAGCCATAAAACCTGTGTAGAGAAGACTCTTCACTTCTGTTCTTAGGGTGTTAAATAATTATTTGAGAAGATGTATGTGTTTTCTGTGACCCTTCATTGTCTGATAAGGTCCCAATGCCATGTGGCGATTGAGCTCCAGCACAGGTTGTCTACACTGGCCTCAGCCACTCATTGAGACCCCGTGTAGTTTCTGAGTGCTCCAGCTGGTCTCTACAACAGACAGCATCATGTAAGGCCAGATGGTCCATTCAGGATCCTGCAAAACCCTACAAAATGTGAGAGGGCGTCTAAAGAAGGGTCCTTGCAAGGTGTCTCAGTTTCTTTGCTTGTCACTAGTCTTCCCTTCTGGATGCTCTTTCCTGACATGATGTTTATCCTCAGATACAGATGTGTTGATTGCAGAGCACTCCACAATGAAGGGAATTTGTTTCCTCCCCGAGAGCTGGCTGTGAGGGTCTCTGGTGACTCATTTCTCTCCTGAAGTGTTTCCACTGGTAAATTTATGACATTGTGTTCAAAGTGACTACAACCAGCATTATTTTGGGGGCCTCTTTCACTCGTCGTGTCCTGCCCCACTCTGTTCTCCAACAGCTGGGAGCAGACAGCAGAGATGCTCCAAACTCCCACCACCAGAAGCTCTTCCTTATACCTATCCAACATCTCCAAGTTCCTGTGGGAAGATACAGCTCTGAGCACAGCTTAAATCAACATCTGATGAACTTTGAGTCTCAGGCAGCTGCTTCTCTGTTCGAAAGTTGACCAAAGGAGGAACTGGGGGCAGTCAATGAGCAGAACTGACTCTGGTCTGTATCCAGGCCATGACAGCTCTGCTTTGTTTCAAAACCCCTCTGCTCCAAACAAGTAGCAGATAGTCTCTAGGGCAAAAGACAGCATTTCTTTCATTTCTATTAATAGTTGCTAGAGGATTTGGTACAACATTCTTGGGACTCGAAGGCCTGCAGCAATTAACTGTTCTCATCGCAATGCTGGACTTTCTAAGAGCACTTTCTGACACCTGCCTCTCTTAGGAGCTGTGTGTCTTCAAAGGCTGAGTAAGTGACAGGAGAATAGCTACTTGGGCATGACTGGAAATAGCATGAAAAGCTTAGCAAAAGGAAATGCCATTCCTCGTGGGGATATCTGTGAGGCAGCATTGCGAAGGAAGTGGTTGAAACCCATGAAAACTGTGTCACTGCAGGCAGAGCTGAGCCAATCACTGAAGCAGGGAATGGTCATGGAAGGGTCACAGATGACCTTCAAGATTACAGTGCCCAAGTCCAGTGGCTGAGATCTTCATTTTCAGAAGAAAACTGTGTGGAAAATCCTGCAGCTGAGCAGCCCCATGCAATCCCCACCTTTTCAGTGGCCTAGCAAGACTGGCAGGCAGGGAGGGACATTCTTCAGAGGTTGGGTATAGCTTAAGCCTATCACTGGGTGACTCTTCCAGACCCATCAGCAGGAATTTCTACTGCCTCTGCCTCCATTCAGCCCACTCCCAGGCAGAAGGGTTAGGGGCAGTTGTTAACCTCTGCTGGCCCGCACTCCTTCAGAACACTGAGAGGCACAGACTGCTTTGTATATGAAATTCTCAGTCTCTGAGGGAAAGGCACTGCCCAGACCAACCATTGCAACTCTTCCACCCCCAGTTATCCCACAGCTTCGTTCCCACGTTGTAGCAGCAAATAGGAAATAGTGAGTTTAGACCAAAGGCACTGCTGTTACTTAGTCACTTCAGCCACCAACCTCCTCCTTACAGACTTTTGTGGAAAGGTGGATTTTTCGGTAAGGCTCAGCTTTTTGGTTCTAGCCTAGCACATAGAAAAGCAAACAGGCTGTGGGACCTGTATCCCACAGGCTCTTTCTCTCCTCTGTGGGTCAGAGATTGCTTCTAAAATTTTTCTAAAAGTTTACCAGGGTAATTATACTTTATGTTACACTAGTATTTCCACCCTATATGAATGTTCTTATTTTGAAATAATTGTGTCCAAACAGAGCTGTACTGGTCTTTCTTAGCAGTATAATTATGCTAGTAAATTCTGAGTGGAGGCCGGTCTTTAGACACCAGTGTTATTTTGTAGGGTGAAAAGCATTGTTACAGACAACCATTATCTTCTGATTGCTAGCAATCTTGCATTGACTTATGCTGTTACTTATTTTCACAATCTCATTTTTTCAGACTCTTTCAGAGTCCTCTTTAATTATTTCAGGACGAGACATCCTTTTTCTCTGCCTCTCCCTCATATCTGAAATGCACAGCTTTCTTTTACAGGCTGAATTTAATGACAATCAAAAGTGCAGTTTGAAAACCTGGCAATTCTGAAAGCAAGTGCAGAATTTCATTACACACAAGCCTGTTCAAGATAGGGCTTGTACAACATGTGGCTCTCCCCACAAGCCCAGCAGCAGTGCATTTAACAATTTAGGATCAGCATTATTGTCAATGTCTTTTGCAGATGGCAACAGCTTGTGCCACGTGAGAGGGAGGGGAAGTTTCCTAGCAGACTGCTCTTATGTACAAGCTTAATAAAGGCACCTTTAGAAGGACTCTGTCGTTAATTAGAATCACAATTTCCCCCAGGATATTGATGCAGGCTGTGCTTACAATGTGTGCAAAACCACGACTCTCAGCAATATGTTTGGCAGAGCAAACAAGAGACACGCGGCATGCTGAAATCCTCCACCTGAGGAAAAATCAATGTTGCTTTCCTTGAAGTGCTTCTGAACATCAGCACCCAGCAGCCAGGAAGCTTTACGAAAGGAAAGAGCAATAATTTAACAGATCATTATCTGTATTCCGTTGTGGACATAAGGCCCGTTTAGCTGGGCAGCATACACATGGATTTGTACCTGGCAGCCCCAGTCAAGAGTACGTGTGCAGAGCAGCGTTTTCTCGCCAAGGCTTAAGTGATGCTGAGATGGTCCTTGCTAGCGCATCTGAATGGCTTCAGGAACCCAGCAGCCCCCAGCTCTCCAGCGAGGCTGAGCTCCCTCATTACTGTCTCTGCATCTGACCACGTAGACTCTTCCTGTGATATGGGACAGGTTGTGCTGGCATCTGTGTGCATGCACAGGCTGTGATGACTGCATCCAGGGAAGATGAGCACAGGATATTTTTTTTTTTCAAGAGGTGAAAGCTTGTGCATTGTCTCACGGTTGTCTTGTTTCCCATCCATTCCCCTTGGCAAATGTGAAGTCCTGAGCTGAGGGCCTGGGCTGCGCATCCAGCTGGTTCCCGGTATTATGCCTGTGCAACCGTATCATCCTTAGCATGTTTTGATGAGAGGAGAGGCAGTTCATAGCAAACCTCTCGAGTCAGTTGTCTGCTGCTAAAAATCTTGTGAAACAGAGATCTAAACAAAGTTTCAGTTACCCAAAGCTTATCTGCTTTTTTTTCCATCTACTTTCACTGGCCCCAAGGAAAGTGTGTCCCTTCCAAAATCAGGCTTCCCAAAGGGCAGAAGAGCTCCACTCCTGAATGGCATCCACCAAAGCCTACAGCAAAGAAAGGAGCTTTTTAGGGGATCCAGTAGGAAACACTAAGCAGAATTATTTAAATCTTGCCTCACTCTGTGGCACCCGTGGCCTGTGAGAGGTCTGCTGGGCTTCCTAAAACTTGAAGTTCAGTCATGGTGCCTTTTGAGAGCTGAGCAAGAAGTGCTTCTTTCCAGTAGAAGCCAGAAAGATAAGTGATCCCAGTTGCACACTGGGCTCTCTTGAGAGGGGAGATATCTTTTTAGAACCCTGCTTCATCTGCCCAACTTTTGTCCTGACCACCCCACTAGAGTCTGCTTTGTGGAAGAGTGGGGTGTGCATGATGTGCTCCTGATCCATCTTGCTGGGATTGCATCACACTGCGTAAACTAATTCACTGCTGAGCCAGAGATGTGCTTCTGCAGCCCGGTGGCTCAGACGCCCACATGAGGGACAGAGGTGCTGGTTTCAGTGACTGCCTCAGGCCTTTAGACAGGACTGGGAGGAGTGGTGGGGCTGGGAAAAAAAAGTCAGATGTTAGCCTAAGTCCATGTTGTTAATCCTGGGGTTCTTGTATTTGGCCCAGTTGTATCTGTGCTAAAGTAGAAATGAGCTCAAAATGAAAGGCAAGAAGAGCTGTGAGGGAAGCCCACCACCTCAGCAATAGAAATGACAATAAACAATGGTTATTTCTTCCCTGTTACAGGTTTTGCAGGATGTCCTAATTACCTTGACATTATTAGTGCGGAAGTTGTGCTCTATCCACCCACTAAGTACAGGAAATATGCCCATGTGTAATTCTACCCTTCACCTCGCATGCCTCCATGGGCTGGAGTCTGAAAGGAAACTGAATAGCCTGGAAAGGTTAACCAGAGACAGAGAGAAATTAACCCTTTCATTTTCACGCACCACCCATTCTTTCTGGAAAGTAGAGTTGGTGGGTGGAGCGCAGGGCGGTGCCGTAGAGAGGTTGTTTACTTCCAGACTAAGAGGAGCCTTGGAGTATTAGATCCGCCGGTTTTAAGCAATCACAAGGGATGCTGTTGTGCAGCCTGTGTCCTTCACATATGGAAATTTGTTATGGCTTATTTGTTACTGATTATTTATTATGCCATTCAGGCTGAAGTCAAGGTTTGGAGGCTCATCGTATCAAACTGCAAAACTGGGAAGAGAGACATCGCACAGAGCAAAGAGTTTGCAATCTAATACAAAACATGTAACATAAAGAGGAAGAGAATCATAGAATCATAGAATCATATAGAATCATAGAATACGTTGGGCTTGAAGGGACCTTTAAAGGTCATCTAGCCCAAACCCCCTGCAGTGAGCAGGAACATCTTTGACTAGATCAGGTTGCTCAGAGCCCCATCCAGCCTGAGCTTGAATGCCTCCAGGAATGGAGCCTCCACCACCTCTCTGGACAACTTGTGCCAGTATTTCACCACCCTCATAGTAAAGAACTTCATACAGCTGTATGAAGAACAGTCATACATCTTCAGGCTTATATTTGCAAGAAATATGAACAGTTGAAAGATGCCTTGATATTATGAACTGATTGTTTCCTCTCCATGCCCTGGCTGGAGCAGATGTCCAGCAGAGCAGCAGTTTGTGGAGCAGGGATGCTCTTCTGGTTGTACTGAAGGGCTAGGTACAAACCCAATCAGGGTGCAGAGTATGAAAGACCCAGAGGTATTTCACAGTGAAAAGATGGTGGAGTCTGTGTAGCTGGTAAAAAAGGAGACGGATACACAAGGGAATGCGGAGGGAAGCAGTAAAAGAACAGATGAATTTTACAGGTGCGGATGTGATGTTTGAGTTTTGGAAGAGGAAGCGATAGGAACATATTCATTAAGGCAAGGGAGGCCACAGGCATCTTACAAAGCAAAACAAAAAGGTTGAGTTGGCTTGTGAAGTGCTGCTCTAATTTGTATCTACAGGACAACAAGGATTACATGGAGATAATCCCTTTACAATGGTTTAATCGGTGCAGGTGAGTCAGTTAGCATCGGGATTGTACAAGGGTAGAAATAATTGTTTAAGTAAGTCGTAGCAAAGGGATGGGAAGAAATACTAGAGAGGAAAGCGAGATACACTCATAGAAATGTTTATTCTCTATTATAGCCATTTGGCAAGAGAAGACCGAGTCAGAATAATGTTGCACTGTCTTATTTGCACACCAGGTGCATGCAAACAAGGGTCTCTGCACAAGCAAAGAGTTGGCTGCGTTTATATTAATAGAATGAAAAAGCTTTGCCTTTCACTGTTGATCCATCCTATACTGTCTGTGAAGGAATAGACAGGTTTATAAATTTGGTGCATATGGGTATGAATTGGCTTTTTAAAAAGCGTTGCAGTGCTCTGAAGCTTTCCAGCTCTGAGGGCTGTGCAGGGGTAGGGATGCTTTTCACAGTTTGTTCTGAGGACTGCTACAAGGAGGGACCTGCTGCACAGGAGGCTCGGGTTTTTCTCTCATTTGTTCTGTGTGTTTCTCATTCAGACATAAAATCATTCTGCTCAAAATTACCCATCTGGTCTTTGTGATTCAGGACAAAGCCACCAAAAAATTAAGATAGATTCTCCTCCCCTCCCTATTCAGTACTGTGTACTTGAAAATTATAGTCAGCACTGAAAGCAGATTTTTACTTCCATTTAAAAACTTCCCTGAAATATTTGCTGCAGTGAAGTAGGAAATGAGGGAGGGGAAAAATGCAAATGCCCTAAAGCAGTATGAATACAGAGAACTTCAGGTCTGAAAATGTAATTGAGTTATTTGTGGCTTAGAGCTTTTCTCAGGAGCAATTTCACAAAAGTAGACATTAGGTTTACATGAAATGCTCACTTTGAAACCATGACTTGGATGGCTTGTGGTGTTATGCTTTGTGGGTGGCTTCTTTATTTTTTTCTTAAGAAAAGAATAGAAATTTCTCTTCATACCACTTGGAAAGACTCATGTTGGAAAATTCAGAACCTGACAGAAAAAATACAACATTTCTGAGCTTCTTGAATTCCCTCTGTTACGTTTTCTGTACCTCTGCTGATAATGCAAGTAAGGATGTTTAGAAAAGGGGAAGAAGAAGAGGTCAACTTGGTAGTATCCCTCTTTGCCCACTTTTAAAAATCTCATCCTTCAGTATTGTTTCGAGAAACCTGCAGACTAAGCACCTCCAGATGATTCAGCTGACGAATTTATTTCTCTTTCCAAACTTGTTACTAGGGAAAGAAAAAATGCTGGTTTGTGGTTGCAAATTTTGTTAAGGACAAGTGACTCTTACTCATTTCGTAACATTTTTATTTACATTTGGGATCAATTGCTTCTGTCATCAAGTGGCCAGCAGAACTGGAATAACAGGCTCCTTTCTGCTGGTTCCTTTTACTAATTTGACAGAAAGAGCTGCTGCAACTGTCCTGGAGAAGCACAGGTCACACTTATTTTCCTGCTCCTCCCTTCCAGCAGAATGGGAATCGTAGGAATGAGTGCTGAGGAAGTGGTGTGAGGAGATGACACGGTGGCTTTTTGATGGCATCAAATGAGTGCCCTGGGACCATCCCCTAATTGATGCCGCTGGGCTGCTGGAGGATGATGTGATGCAGGCACAGGAGCATGAGGGAGGAATGCAGGAGGTTTTGAAGGCTGATAATTCTTCCATGAAGCCTGGAGAGCAGGCATAGTAGGTGTCAATCAGAGACCAGGGAATAAATATTTTAAAGCCAAGCAAATAACCAACCAACACAGGAAGGATAATTAGCAAAGCTGAGCAAGAGCAGGGTGCTCTGAGACCCAGCTCACACTACCGTTTAACAGACTGGTTTAAATTTCTCCTCTTCAGTGTGTGTTTTTGTTCTGAGCTCGTGGTCCGTGGCCCTCCTCGTTGTGGGGCCTGTTTGAGATGCCAGATCCGAACACCACCTAGTTAGGACGTTTTGGCACAGATCGAATGAAATTCCCTACTTCCCTCCCATAAGCATTGCTGTGTCATTTACAGCGTTGGAGTAAATTGTTATTTGGTTTGAGCTTCCTCTCTATTTCTCTGGAACCCAGCAATGGGAGGGAGCATCTTTATGCTAAAGGGGGAAAAAAAAGTTTCCAGTAAAGCCTCAAAGTGTCAAATCAGTCTGGACTGGTTTTAGTCACCTCAGGACGAGATCAGCCAGTGGCCACTTTGCGAATCCACAAGGGATTTTTTTCCCGACTTGCTCTCCCCTGCAGTGGTTAAGCCACGGCTTGCTCGTGGCCTGATGATGGCCATGCACAGCCTGGGCGCAGCGCTGCCTCCTCAAAACCTGACACATAAACAAGAACTGCAAGGTTTCACTAATTCCTTACCGAAACCAGATCCTCCCATTCCTCTTCATAGCTGCCAACTACTTGAAAAAGTTGGAAAAAAACAAACCAAGCCTTGACATATGTGTTGGTTTATTTACTAGCAATTTACTCCCCAGGAAGAAGTGCTTGTGGGCATGCAGAGAGGCTGTGCTGCTTCTCAGGGGGGTGGGGGAGAGGTTTCCTCATCAACTTATTTTCTCTCTCTCACTGCAAAGTGCTCTCTTATGTCACGGCCTTCCCCTGTGGGTCTCTGAAGGACCAGACCCTGCAAAAGGTGGAGAATCCTGTTAAATCAGCGCTTGTGTAAAAGCCTGGCCCTGGCCATCGTGCGGGGTGGGGGGCAGAGAGTGGTGCCTGGAAGTGAGGAAGTTGTTTTCTCTCTGCTGGGGACTGGACCAGAGAGCATCACATTGGTCTGCATTGCAGCCCAGCAGCTGATGGGTGCGTGGGGCTGCGCAAGTTTGGGCTGGTTTGGATTAAACTGAGCAGTGTAGAAACAAAAGCCATTGTCTCCTGTCAGGCTGTGGTCCCTCACATGACAGTCATCACCTCCGTGGTGATGAACACCCCGTACCTCCTGCAGCCAGGCTGTCCCCTTGGCCAGCCCACCCATTTGTGTCCTTCACCCGCTTGTGGACAGCTGATAGGCGAGCTAACTGTCTGATTTTCTCATATTAATCAGTTCCTGCCTCCTCAGCTTTTTCTTTGTCGTCATCACTTTGCCCACTCACTGCCCACCCTAGTCCCAGCTCTCAGTTTATCAATATTCTGCTATTATTAGGCAGCTCAGAAATGCATGCGTGTTACAGCACTGGTGCCACGAGAGCTGCAGGGCATATTTTTCTATATTATTGATGTCCTTCCCTTCTCTGCTGTGAAACAGACTGAACCATTACCATTACGTTCCCATCCTCTGGTGCTTTCAATCTGTGGATTGAAAGATCTTCTTTCACCCTGCTCTCGAGCGGTCCCTGTTCTCTGCCGTTAGGAGAAATGGTGCTGGCTTAACAGGGAGGGTGGTAGAAGCAGAAGTGGATTCTCACACCTGATTTATGGTGTCTGGGGTGGATGGACTCGGAGCAGAGTGAGCTGGCTTCTGAGTTCCCTGACCCCAAAGCAGGCAGCTAGAAGTAATTGTGTTTGTACTCGCGTGACATGTTGCACTGGCTGCCATAAAGGTGGTCTAATCCCACAGGGCTCAGGAGCGTGAAGGAGAATTGAGAGGCCTTGATTAAATTGTTGCAATGGTATTTTCAGTAGTAGTAGTATTTCTTTTTTTGTAAAAGAAACACATAATAATGTATCCAGCTTCCTTACTAGCAGTATGAAAACCATCTGAGATCAGAATGATTATTTTTAAGTAGAACATATGGTCACTTTTATGTATAAGCTTATGTATAAGCATGGTTCCATTGCTGCCTCTGTTTCACCCACTCTACTGAATTTTGCTCTTGACTTCTCACACAGTTTGGGTTAGAAGTGCTGGGGTGGCTCTTTAGCAGGTTTATTGTCAAAACCCTCCTTCCAGCCATATCTAGCTGGGAGGGTAGCTTGCACACATGAGCTTGGCCACTGGAAGTGGGGCTGGAGGCTGAGCTTCACTGCCTGCGCAAGCATCACCAGCCTGATTGCTTTGAAATTTTCTTTCCTCATGCTTTTCTGATGCTGTTCTGTTACAAACTACACCTATGGAAAAACTGTTTGCACCTGGGGCTTTCCCCAGTTAGGGGTGTTCCACAGAGCTGGTCATATCTCTTCCTCAACTGAAAAGCAGAAAATTGCTTTTCTGTTGAAAAATCCATGGGCCAAACTCCAAAAAGAGGCTTGACAAAACTTCACATGCTTTATAAAATGTTCCAGAGCAAGGTGTAAATCTTTTTTTTTTTGCTATTAGGCTCCTGTCATAATCACAGGAGCACTTGGATCTGATGTAAATCTGTTCTCCCTCACACCAGCACTAGCCCTGGTGCAGCCCCACAGCCGTGGGCACACAGGGTACTGCTGCAGAGCAGGCTAAGGAGGCGGCTGAGGAGCAAGCAGGCACTATCTGTCTTGCTTCAGCCTGGATATCTGCAGTTTTAAGTGGCTCATCCCCTCAGCCCAGCCTAAAGGTGTTGCTCTTGCCATGGTGCAAGGCACTGTAGCAGCTACCCATCACCAGAGAGAAAATCGGCTTTCTCCCACAGTCCTTGTCACCTCCTCCCACCATTTACAACAGACCCGGTGCTTTGGATGAGCTGGTTAATTTTGCTATGCTAGAAAATACCTGCTCATCCCTTCTATATTTTTCATTTTACGTTTTTCTGAGCTGGGTGTCTTGCTAGCAAGCTGGTTCAGCTGGAGCATATGGCTGGGCACTGAGTCTGCAGGAGATGGCAGAGAGGAGGAGGATCTTTTCTGTTTGGTCTTGCCTCACATTGTAGGGCCCCACAGGATGCTTGTCCACATGCCTCTCCCAAGCTAGATGGGTGCAGGCTCTGTGCTGCTGGGGCTGCAAGGCTGTGGGTCCCTGCATGAGCCAAGCAATGACTGACTCAGGTAGGTGGCCCATCAGGGCTTAGTTATGCTTTGCAGATCCTCTCTCTGACAGCAAGGAGCAAGTGTGTAGTGTCTGCTCCACCAAGTCTGGGGTCTGTTGCCCCTGGAGAGCTCATGGACACATACTGGCCAGTGCTCTGCTCCCCAGTGTTGACACTGCCTTTGGTCACAATGAAGAAGCACTGGCGGTGACACTGACACCCTTCCTGTAGCCTCCTAAGATTCACAGTGACCCAAATTAAGGCAACTTTTCTCAGATACATGTGTGGCACTTATCTCATCTTCCCTCTTACGTCTGTCCCTGCAGCCTTCCAGGGACGTGTGACTTCTGCAGTCCTCTGGCCTCTTTCTCTTGTCCTAGCGTGGGCTCAGGACAGGGAAGTGAGCCGGCGGTGCAGCTCTGTAGGACTCTGCCTTCATGCAAGGTCCTCCAAATCATGCATGACAGGAACGAAAAGATGTCACTTGATCACTAGCTGGAGGAACACATCTTACCGAGTCAGTTAACTGTGATACTGGAAGAGGTTAAAAATTAACCCTGCATTAATATATGTGGGTAATTGACATTCTGTTGTGTCATTCAAATTGACCTGAAGCAAGGCAGCGCAGGGGGAGACGGTGGAATGGGGTGGGGATGGGCAGGAACTGGAAATATTTGTGGTTATGATATAAAGCAAAGAAGAAAGCCTTTGATTTGTATAAAGGGGAGATGCTTTGCTCATTGTCCTCTGTATAGCTCTGCTGAAAGGGATTTATATATGTTTTCCTCCATTACACCAAAGACATGATTATCTGCTTCATCTGCAGTGCCAAGAATGTCAAGCCTTCTCTTCACCACTCATGCACTGACCTTCCTCAAAGGACATGGACATGAAGAGAGGACTCTTCAACATCCCTGCCATGCAGGGACCAGGTAACTTCTCCTTATTTCAAAGACGCCTAACTTGTTGAGGCACTAGCAAAATCATCAAAGATTAAACACAATAATCAGTTCCCCCACCAAAATGAGTTTTCTCTGCACAGTTAACCTGGCCCAGTCTCACACAGAGACCTGCCCCTATTTCTGTGACCTTGCTGATGCTGTGCTAATCTCTGTGTGTCTGGCATTCATCACACAGTATTAACATCAAAACAGAAAAACCAAAGACTCCCAACACCAAAATCAGACCAAAAATCATCACAATACCAAGCAAGACTAAACAATCTACAAACAATCCACCCTTCGTTCCTTCACCACAATCACAGAGCCAGACTTTTCTGGTGCTCAGAGGTTGTAGGATTCTTCCACAGTCGTTTGACTGCCACAGGAGAGCTAAAGAAGGTTCGCTGGAGAACCGCCAGATTTCAAGTGATTTTTATTTAATTTTCCTGTCTGCGGTCACAGTGCAAAACAGGTAAGGTCAAGTCGCAGCTTCTGCCCTCTACAAGCAACCGGGTAAGCTGGTCAGGACTGGGAGCATACTCTGGCCCGGTCAGAGGTTTCTCCTCTTTATTCAACAAGAACCACTGATTTTAATTTGTCTTAGAACATGAGTTAACTGTGCAGTGGAGAAATATCCCCAGAGCAGCTTCTTGGGATGTTGTCATAAGCCTTCAGTTGCGGAAGAACAGGGTGATGAGACCTGAATTACTAGTGTTAAAATTGGAGAGGAAAAATATTGCAAGTTGGGGTTTTTTTTAGTTCATCAAAAAGAAGTCACCTTTGAAGGTCACCTTTTAAGAATTCCTTGGCTGTTCCTGGCCAGATGGTGTGTGAAAAGCAATACTGTTTTCTGTGAAAACAGATCTGTAGAAGGGGAACACTTGTTTTAACATCAGAAAAAAAACTGAAAAAAAAAAAAGAAAGAAATACAAGTCCTTGTCCTGGAAAGTTTGACTATCAGACACAAAATCTATTGCAGGGGCATTAATGGCATTAATTACCTGCCTGTTTATGCAGTTACACCTGCTGTGTCCCATAGGAGTATTAACACCTGTAGTGTTTTCCATCCCAAACTGGGTATGATGTGGAAATACCACACAGAAAAGGAATTTGCGAGGAACAGACCTGAGCTGTATTAAACCAATGACTTAACATGACTTAAAAAGAAAAAAGACACCCAGGAAAGCCGGATGATTAAATTTGCCACCATTCAATTAAAAAGTCATCCTTTCCTGTTGTTCAGTGAGTTCTGGGCTTTCCAAGTTCACCAGTCTTTCCTGGGCTGAGTGACTCATGAACCCGGTAGGAAAATATACCTGGTTTTAGCCAGAGGTTAAAGCAGCCCTCCAGTCACCAGAGTAAACAAATAATTTATTTCTGTCCTTAGCAGTTGCCCGGTGAAGCCCAGGAACACAGGAAGGCTGGCAGGAGCCGTTAGGTTTGAGCCAAGTTTGCTGAAGGCAGCAGAAGGTCCGTGAAGTCCATGATAAGATGCTTCTAGATGCCAGCAGGGTTTGGCCCATGCCTTTTGCTGGAGGGAAAATGGGAAAGAAAAGTTGGTTCAGTGATTGTGCTCGCTGCCAAGGACTCTAGGAAGCTGGAAGGTGTCAGCCATGGTGTGGGACACGTATTCGCTGGCCCAGAGATGTCTGTCTGTACTCTTGGCAAAAGAGCATCTGTCAGTCACAGAGATGTGATGAGTATATATGCATTTGAGACTATGAGACTGATCCGAGACTGCAGTAATGGCAACCATGAAAGTGGTTGCCAAGAAAGTGGCTAAAGTATTTGGAAACGAGTGTTGGATGCATTGGTATCGTGGAAGCTGAGAGGTCCAATTAGCCGGGACTCACTTATTAATCCCAGCAAGAGAAATGGGATGTGTTTGATCTCCACTGCGGAGTGCTGAAATGTGCAAACAGAACGTCAGCTTATTTCAGGTCAGCCTTCAAGATGGTATAAAGACAAGATGGATTTTAGCCTTTATTTAACTAGATTTAATTACATGCGTGAGCTTCAAAGTGCCTAAGGCCTAATGGATGGTGACCTAAGGCCTGACTGAAAAAGTAACAACAACCTAAACCTTAAGCTTGTTTGTTAGACCATATGGCATGACTGGACCATGTGATGTTTCAGGGAGGGATGTTAGGAATAAAGCATGCAGCACATCCAAAGCATTTGCCAAGATTTCCAGCTTCACGCAGAATAATCTGACCACCAACCTTGGCTGCCCTCTGTACCAGCTCAGGAGCTTAGTTGGGACAGGCAGGAGACTGTTTCGAACCATGGCTCCCTGAGAAGTCTCTAGTCTCCTCAGACAGAGCACACTGACACTTGGAAAAGAAAAGGAACACTTGAATTTTTAGTTTGGACAATCTGTGTAGCTAGGAAATTCCAAATAACTAAATTCAAAGGAAAGAGGCAATCATCAAAGACTCGTTATCTTAATTTAATTTTGGTTTAATTAGTGTTAGCATGTCGGATATTGTGACAGTCATCTATATGTATTTCTGCATGTGCTTGGTTCCAGAGAATCCTATTCTTCGGTCTGGATAAAGTACAAAATCTCCCTTTTGCCTTCAGATGGCACAACGTGGTTCCAGATAAAGTCTTGGAAAGTTAGCATTAAAAAAACAGAAATTGTCATTAAAAAACTGCTCATGGAACTAAGACCTGCTGGGATATGGCTAAATGTGCTTGTGGTAGACATTTATGGGAAGACTGAAAGGTTTCTAATTGCTTAGCTGTTGGATAAGCAGAAATACTCAGAAATGAAAAGGGTACAACTCTAGTATGCCACTGCTTTAAATGACTGCAGCACGGTTCTGTCCATCACAGAAAGCCTGTGCCGCGTTGATTCAGAACCTGATCTAGCTTAGATGAAAAAGGTTGGTGCAGCAAATCACGAGCTGGAGTGTTTTGAATTTCCAGTGCCTGTGAGATGCTTGGCATCCACACAGAGCAGCCACCCCAGGTGCTCCCGCTTTGAAGATGATCAGCTCCAGACCCTCGCTTTCATCTTGGTCACATATCCAACTGAAAGGACCTTGACGTAACCATGTCTGTTTCACATTTAATAGAGAACTGCTTAAAAGCTGTTTAAATAAATTGTGTGTGCATCTAAGAATCTCAAAGCTTTGGCCGTATCGGTTAATTCCTGAAGCAACCTCACGAGGTGGGAGCCACCCTAATTTCTTTAGGAGTTCAATGAGGCATGGAGAGTGAATGTTTTGCTTTGTGTCAGTTCTGTATCAGGTAAAGGATACCAGCCCTTACCAGCCTTCATGAATCACCTCTGTGGGCTGACTAATGTCCATCTGCTTAGTCTCTGAACCACACAGCTCAGAAATGTCATGTTCGCATCCTCAACACATCGCTCCTCCTTGCCTGCTGAGTGTTACCCATACACAGCGTGCCGAGGAAAACTGATGGGCTGTGCTGGCTCCGTGCTCATTGTGGTGGAATTTGTGGTTCCTGCATGCAGTAACGGACCCACATGTGTTTATGGCATAGTATTGGGGTTCCTCCAACACACAGCCATTTTTTGGCAAGGAGGAGACCCAAGAACATATTCACATCCATGTCCAAGATCTTAGTCCCTCTCATAGCTACTTCATAACATCTTCTTATTGTTGGGTGCTGGACTGAGCTTCCTGCTGGTGGCTTTTCCTTCCACATCCCCCAGTCTTGGAAGTCCCTCATCAAACTTCTCCCTGGGAGAGTTGGTAGTTAGTAACACTGAAACAGAGAGTCCCTGGCTCTGGAGCTTGTCTCTGCCACCTGGCATCCCAGGCTATGTGCAGGACACAGTGTCATTCATACCCTTGGTACTTGGGTCTGCCTTCACTGCCTGAGCCAGGTCCGCATGGGATCAGGCAATGACCAGCACTGGTGCAAGGAACAGGGGGGGAGACCCTGACCAAGGACAAGGGAGAAGCCACAGTGGCTTCAGCCTGGTCCTGTTAAAGGTGTCATGGAACTACCTCCTAAGACTAATCATGCTTAAAGAATAATCCAGCATAAGATTTCCACCAGGAACACCAATACAACAAACTTGTATTGATTTTCTACTATGGCCTGTCGTTCTCAGGTGCTCCTTTTACATATGGATCACGCATGGACCCCACAAACTCTCTGGCAGCCTTGTGCTTTTGCAGTTTTTATTGCATGAAAAAGTCTTATCATTCAGTTTTATGCCTTTAGCAAGTTATTTTTCATTTTCTTGACTTTATTGTAGTTTCACATCCACTTCATCAGACTTTGAGTTCTTTTTCATCTTCCTTAACTCCCTTTCTTTTTGAAGAACTTATTTTTACATCTCAGAAGTGTTACATGGTTTAATAACATTGGCTTACTTTTGCTTTTCCTTTAAATATTTTTATTTGATGCTGAAACTGCTGTAAAGTGTCTTTAAACAATCTTAATTCATCTACAAGCGCTTTACTAGTTTTAGCTGCTGATTTCAGCAATTTCTTCACTTTTATACAGTCCCTCTTTTTAAAGGTAAACATTTAATTTGGTACATTCCATCTATGTAGATCTTCTGAGAACTGGAATCATTTATGTTTCCCTCTCTGGCATGAAATTTTCTGACAGTTATACTATTTAAACCTGGTATAATAGTATTTTACTAATTAGTTCTTTCTAAAGAGTTTCCCAGACACACGTGTTGTGGATATCCTTATTTAAACCTGGGCATTCTAGTTCACCTTCCTTTATTTTCAGATCACTGCCATTTGTACAGAAATTACTTTAAATGTGGTCGTGGGGTCGCTACCTATTTTTGGGGGGGGGGGGGGGGGGGGGTGCGTGCACCTTACTTAATTTGGGCTGCATTTGTAAAGACTCATCTTCTCAGTTTTCCACCTATCTCCATTGCCTTCTGTCCTATCGTCTTTCTTAACAGGGAAATTTGAGAGCTTCAACCAAACTGCATGTTCTCCCATACCTCCCCCTTACACCCAGTATTTAATTCAAAACTCTCCTGCAACTCCAACTCCAGTTAAGTCCCAGCTCCTTTCTGTCTTGTTTACATAGATGTCATTTTTTCTACATAGGCTTCACTTTTCTAAATAGGTTTTCCTTTTTCTAATAAACCCAGCAGCATCTGTAACAATAGTCTTGCAAGCTTCAAACATTTATTTTGCATACATAGAACTATTTAATATCATTTATCACTCATCTCCAGGTTTTGAAGTGCTCTCTCTTGCCTGCCCACTTGTGCTCTTCCCTTTGCCACAGTTGATAGCACGATCAGTCACGCTGGAAAGTTGCACCCAACCAATATTAGGAAATGCTGCCCTGTAAATCCCCGGTGCCACCAGTAAGAGCAGAGGAGGAGGAGCAGAAGGAGGAGTAAGAGGAGGGGGAGGAGAAAGCAGAGGAGTGGAGGTGGAGGAGGAGGCATTCCAAGCATATGGACTCTCAGGCAAGTGAAATGAAGCTGAATAGGTCACACACGCTGCTTGTCACAGTCACATTCACTCCTGGTGAAATCTTGCCCACTCAGCATCGTCTGGGAATGTCGCCATTTGTTGTTCTGGTTAGAAGTTTGTGCTCCTTGGAGATTTCAGCCTCACACTGCATTTTCACAGTACCTCTGAGGCAATCAACCAGCTGCAGCTGTGCTTTTCTTCCTGTCCCGTCTTGGTGCGGGCACAGATACTCATCCGACCCATGAACAGCAAAGAACAAGGTATCACATCAGCCATGCTGTGTTGTTAAACTACACCTCTTCCACGCTGAGTGTGAGACAGGGTCTTCAGTATACACAGGCTTTGTAGTTCAGCGTTTTCCTGTCATTTACGTAGTTTCCGATGCTCTGTCTCAGTGAACGAGATGAGGGCAGGCTGCAGGACAGGGATGTGATATACTCACGAGGAGAACAAGCATGACATCCCTCCTGTTTCCCTCTCCAGGTGTTGCCCAAAGCTCTGTGCTGCGCCTTGTCACCATGCCGGGCTCCTTCTGATCCGTGACCACAACTCTGTGTCGGATGTCACTCCAGAGCAACACAGCTCTTTCCCAGGAGATAAGTGAGGGGGTTTTTTTGCCTACACAACAGCTCTCCTGAGCTTTCCCATGCTGGAAGGGAGGGCGGGAGGGAGGAGATCCAGCTTCCTCTCTGTCCGAGCGCCAGCCCCGTGGGCCTGCCGTAATGCTGCTGGGAACATCCAGGGGCATTATGCAATTTGCAGAGGTGTTTTTTCATGCAGCCTGGCAAGGCACCGTCTGATAATGGCTCTCCATTTGTTTGTAGCACACAATCGAGCTCATGATCTTCTCTCTGGTACAGGCAGCCCACGGTGTTATGTCCTGTGATGACGAGAGCAGGGCTGTGCACAGGACAGGGAGCCCTGCAGCGCTTTCATCAGTGAATCACCTACCCTGAGTGCTAGTTAGACAAAAATCACGAACGGTCTAAAAGGGCTGGTATAAGCTAGCTTGGCTCCACTGGCAGTGCAGATTGTGTCTTTTTCAGGAGGCATGGGAAACCCTTCTAAAGTCTGTTTTTAAACTTCTTGACTTTGGCTTCTGAGTAATGCTAGTCATTTCATTTTCCAAAGGTCACAGGAGAATTCTCTTCTGCCATCTCCAAAGGGCATGACAAATGTTCCTCTAACAAAGTAACAAATTGTTCAACTCAAGGCACTTAGCAATTACCTTGCCATAAAGATATTTACAGCAGGTACAGTAAGATAAACCAGTTTGTTTCCTATTGTTTTTCAAAGGGGAAGAAAAATAAGGGAAAGGCTGTAGCCATTTTATGGTGAGTTTGAGGGATAGATAGAATGTGATGTCTTTACTGAATTCTTTAATGGGTCTTAAAAGTCTGTTTATAGACTGTCCCTTTTAGAGATCGGAAAATACATTCACTTCTGCATTCTGTGTACTTATTTAAATTGCATCCAAATTTAATGTTTTCCATAAATTAATTCAGCATCTTTTCTGAATGCTCCTTCTCGTGTAATCTTTATTTACAGAATCCTGTGCTGTTTTCCCCAGTATCATTCTGCCTTCTACACAATGCTCTTTCACATTTTGGACTGGAATTCTCTTCTAACCTGGTTGGCAAAGGCTTGGAAGCAAAGACTACAACATGTTCCTGGATGCAAATCTGTTACCAGTGCAAATCTAGGTCCGTTTGGCACAAGAGAAATAAGCCTGCACCAGCAGCAAAGTGCTTGCTGGCCTGTGGGTTGGAAACACCGTGTCACAGCAAATCCGGTTAGACAAGTGTGCGCCCGCCTCCCTGACCTCTTCCACTTGCCTGTCTTTTCTTTCCTTTTTGTTTGAGAGGCTGATGTGGGAGTGCACAATGGAAACCAAGTTGCCCCTCCAGCCCTCAAGCTGGTCCCGGTACTTCCTAGCGCACATGCATTGACTGGGCGAGGTGAAGGAGGGATTTCACCGCTCCAGCGTGCGGGTGAGTGAGCAGAGTCCAACGCAGTCAGCTGAGTGTTTTTCACCAGCATGAAATAAAAATGAGGAGAAGAGGGAGACACAGCTACATTTGATGCAAAGGCTCTCTGTGGCTGTGTAATGGGCAGGTGATCACAGGTACTTGTGCTGAAGAGGAGACAGTGCAACAGCTCTCTGGAGTGAGTATCCCAGGAGAGTACCTATTTACTTGGGGCTGGAGCCCCAGGTCAGAGACAGCCTGTCCACACAGCGTGTCCACACAGGATTTCCAGCTTCTCTTTGAAAGTCTGAGTGACCTTTAGCACTCCTGCTATGCCTGTGCAAGCACAGCTCCCCACTCTGAACTTTCTTTGGTTCACACGCTGCTAGTGAGAGGGAACTTGTTGTAGGTAAAGCATCAAGAAGTGAATGCAAAGGAGAAAGGATCTGTGGCTCTGCCACCAAGTTCTTGTGCAGTCTTGTGTGAATAATTTCTCATATCCGTGCATCCATTTCCAATCTGTGATGTGAAAATAGCAGTACTTCATCTCACCCATGCACTGTTGTCCTAAATTATAAAATCTTGAAGGAAAACCTGCCTATTCCCAGGTTAATATACAGCATCTAGCCCCATGGGCCACTTTTTCTCCTACCTGTTTCCTCATGTTGTATTTGAGCTTCACAAAGACTGCCATACAGGGTAAACCGTGACATCTTTGTGTTATGTACATTTGGGTCCAGCCTCAAAATGTTATTTCATTCCCTGAGGTGTGTGCTGTTATCAGACGAATGAAATGTCCCAGTCCTCTAGTAATTATTCATTAGGTAAGATTTAATGTGTGTGTGCGTGCAGAGCTGGCAGCTACAAGTAGATCCCACAGGGGAGGTCTGTGAGCCAAGCTTATGTCAACTTTAAGGTAGGGATGGATGAGTAACTGGAGTAAAAATAACAAAACTGTAAGATCGGTAGCAGTTTGCCCAAAACTTAACCCAAAACTTTTTCTTTTCATCCTGAGGACAAATTTACCATTCAGATCAGAACGCTTTGAGACTTGGAGTGGATTTGTGCCCACGTCTAGAACAAATCACAGATCTGCGCCAAGGCAGAGCAATGTTTGGAACCCAAATCAAATCCAGCTGCCGCCTGTGACTGTTCATTCCACCCTCACTTCCCTGAGGTCTGAAAAATGTGTTTAGCTTTTTGTGATTCTTATACACTTGTTCCCTGTTTGGTACCAGCATTACTGTGTTCCTGTTCAGAAGACTGCCTCTGCAATATTTATGGGCTGAGTAAGGGCGGCAGCTTTGGCCGCATCGGTTTTGACCAGAGAGCATCTGGAAGTCCAGCTGAATTAGGCACACGCTAAGGAACAGCACACAAATACTGGTGGACATTATAACAAAGAAATCAAGTGAATGCAAAGATATTATTTAGCTGACAGTTAAGAGTGGGTGACTGATGAGACACACCAATCTCAGACAAAACCCTGTTCCTGTGGGATTGCAGGCCTAAGACTGGACTCGTTGATGTTGAGCTGTCCTAGGCTGGTTGATACAAGAAATTGACACTGATGGGACAGGCTGGACTTCAAGGCTTATTTAAAATGAGTCAAATACAGTTGCAGGAACAGAAAAGAGCTGTTTGAGAGTTGTAGGGAACAAACCTTTTCTTGCAGGCTCCTGCAGCAGGGACGTATCAAAGAGCACTGGTGACATTACAGCTCTCAGGGCTCTGGCAATTCTGCCTATTGGGATTTTCTTGGTTTCCACCATCTCCTGTTCTCACTGTCTCTGTTGCTCACCCATATAATTACATAAGATAACACCAGCTAAAACTGCATTTGCCTCCTTAATAGACAGCTCATTATCTAGGGAGGGAAACAGAAAGGGCAAAAGTTTTTATGTGCCAACAGCATTGCTGAGATGTTCACGTGCATTATAGGAGAAGGAATGGGTGTAACCCGTCTGTCCTAATTTATAACCAGATGGGCTGAAAGAGTCAAGGTGTAATGAAGGTCAATGGGGTGGAGGCAGTGCAAGGTTACTCTCTTGACATAATAGCAATTAATTCTCCAACAAAGCCTCTCTCATGCAGCAGAACAGAGTGAGACAGTTCTCTCTGTATTTAAAAGTACTCCCACATCTTTGATCTTTTCCTCTTTTCTGGAAATGGAAGCTTGGAAAGGGGTTCTGGCCTCATCTGGGATGATATATTGGGCCATGTGGTGCTGGCCTTGCAAAGCAGCGTGGGCAAGCCTGCTGTTGTTCTCTGTACTGCGTCATTCTGGAAAAGTCTCCTAGTATTCTGGTTACTGCAGTAATGGCAGCACACTGCTGCAGTGCCTGGGTACCCTGCCTGCTCGGAATTGCCATGACATCACCCCTTCCCACAACAATGTTTTTTCTGTCTAGTTTCAGCCACACACAAGATATTTAGCTATAAGCGAAAACGAAAAAGCAAATGAGAGAGAACAAGGTCTCCCACCAGAACTCCTTCTCCAAGGACTTGAAGATGTGGAAGCATGTAACCATCCTAGCTTGAAAGCAGCCCTCTAGCCCTGCATATTCTTAGTGTCAGATATATCCCATTCCAATCAGCGTATTGTGGCAACCAGCTGTAGACAGGCTTTTCTTTTACTGGTGTTTAAAATAAACAGTTGTTTTGAACTCAGGACGGAGCTATATTGGCTCCAGGTATGTATCAGGCCCACTTTCAGTAGAGCTTGTGGCAGATACGTGCTGATCTAACCATATGGTGATGGGTTTCGTGCTGCTGCCTGTGCTGGCAGGAGACCAAAATGTTGTTGTGGGTTCCCCCAGTCATAAAAATCCATGAAGTTTTGCAGCTGTAGTTTCATATCATTTCACTGACTGACTAACCTTTTTCTTACTTGATTTTATTTCCTCTATATGTTTCCCGCACAGCAAGTCTAAGATTCCAAGTTGCATTTTGAGAAAGTTTTAAAATTAACTTCTCCATTTATGTGAGATGACTCTGGGTTTTGGTAATAAGAGAAAGAGACAAGTTCTCAGTAGGGGGTGAGTGCTGATGACTTTAACAAAGTCGTGGTGTAATATGCTGTTCTGCTGACTTCTGCCTTCTTTAATTACCATCTGAATCCCGAGAAACTGAACTCTGCCTCACCAGCTCATTACATCCCCCGAGTTTGCTTTCCCCAACAAATAGGTGCTTTCCCTGCAGTCTCTGGAGGCCCTTTGTTGCTGCTCTGATACATCAGATGAGTTTGTTTTGCACATTGATGTTTGTGTTTTCCGCACCGCTTGTATTTTCCAATTCCTTGGAGCAGTGAGGATGCTGCTGAATTGTCAGAATCAGGTAGGATGCTGACTTGAGATTAGTGTCAATGGCCTCATTATGTTAACAAGGGATATTTTAAGAAATACAAAAGATGTGGCATTCACTTTCTTGGAAGAGGGAGGGGAGAGAGAGAAAATGGGTGTGGATTAATAGACTTAGATTGCAGGTCCCCCACACTGTTCACTTAAAAATGACGGATGGACTCTCTCCACATCCTTTGCTGGTCATGGCAATGATGGCTTCTGATTTCTACTCCGGGGCAGCTCACAGTGTGCTTAGGTCACCTATGCCTGCAAGGCAATGCAACCCTTCCTCCTGAAGACCTCCTCATTTTTGTCCTGGGACATCTGGATACCTGAAATGATCTTTGAGGTCCCTAGATGATCTTTGAGGTCCCTTCCCTAGATGATCTTTGAGGTCTCTTCCAACATCTAACATTCTGTGATTCTGTATAGGTTGGGGACTGCCCTGCTGGAGAGCAGCGCAGGGGAAAGGGACCTGGGGGTTCTAGTGGACAGCAGGATGACCATGAGCCAGCAATGTGCCCTCGTGGCCAAGAAGGCCAATGGCATCCTGGGGTGTATTAGAAGGGGAGTAGCCAGTAGGTTGAGAGAGGTCCTCCTGCCCCTCTACTCTGCCCTGGTGAGGCCACATCTGGAATATTGTGTCCAGTTCTGGGCCCCTCAGTTCAAGAGAGACAGGGAGCTGCTTGAGAGAGTCCAGCGTAGAGCCACAAAGATGGTGAAGGGAGTGGAGCATCTCCCTTATGAGGAAAGGCTGAAGGAGCTGGGTCTCTTTAGATTGGAGAAGAGGAGGCTGAGGAGTGACCTCATTAATGTTTATAAATATGTCAAGGGGGAATGTCAGGAGGATGGAGCCAGGCTCTTTTCAGTGGCGTCCACTGAACATAGGAGGTTCCATAAAAATATGAGGAAAAACTTTTTTACTGTGAGGGTGACAGAGCACTGGAACAGGCTGCCCAGGGAGGTTGTGGAATCTCCTTCTTTGGAGATATTCAAAACCCTCCTGGACATGTTCCTGTGCGCTCTAGTGTAGGTGGTCCTGCTCTGGCAGGGGGATTGGACTAGATGATCTTTGAGGTCCCTTCCAACCTCTAACATTCTGTGATTCTGTGATTCTGTGAAATGGGCCTTCACAGACACAACAATGGCACATACAGCATCACAGCATCTTCATGCAGATGTAAATCAGGGCTGCTGTCACCCTGTTCCCTCGTTTGAGCAGCTCTGGCATTGGTGTGGCTGAAAAGCAAGTCTGTTTGGGAAACCGAGCTGCGAGAGAACTAAGACCATGAGGAAAAAAAAAATTAATTTCCTATACACTTGCCGTCTGGAGGAACATAGCTAGGAGAAGATGGCACCCTGGTCTTCTCTGCTCGGGTGGACCTTCTCCCTCCCCATATTCTTGAGGGAGGATATCAAAGAGGAAGATATTGCTTGCAAATTTGTCTTAAATGAAATGGAGACCTGTGCACAGCCCACACCTCAGCATCAAAGGGAGCAGGTTCATTCCCTTTCTCACTGTTGTCAGGCCGTTGGGAGGCAGTTGACATAACCCTTATCGAAGGAAATGGTCCTTTCCTTAAGCTTGTCTGCTCAGTGGTGGTGTGTAAACACAGATCAATAAGGTGACACAAATCCTATCCAATTGCCAGTATTCGGCAGCAAATGAAGCTCCCTTAAGCTTAGCATAGAATGATTTCATGCATTTACAATTAAAGATTTAGATAAGATTAATTACTTTCAAGGTGACTCTTTACAATTGTCTCCTTATAATGGATTTTGTAACCAGTCCAGTGTGGCTTTGTCACTAGGAGAAATTGCAGACAACTTAACAGTTGGATAGAAAAGGTTTCTTTAACAGGCCTCTTACATTTCCCTTAAGAGAAAATTGACTTCCTGGCAAAGAGCACATCCAGCACTGACGGTGAACTTGGTAGAGAACTGCCTACAGCTGAAGGTTTTACTATATTTTTGTTGCTCAGAGTATAAATATTTTAGGCACTCTGTTCTTCAAAAGCCCCTGAGTAGAAGAAATGTAGCAGTATTACAACAGAAAGGAGCCATATCTGCTGGATAGAGTGACCAGATTCCAGTACCTATCTCTGACAGCTTTTTTCCTTACAAAATGCTGAGAAAAGGAGGAAAAAAGGAGACTCTAAACTCTACTACAGAACATCAGCTGACTGTATTTATCTGTTAACCTGCCTTATGCCCAGCTGAAAGAGACCAGTTGGGTCCAGCAAAGCCCTGGCCCCTCAGCTGGTGAAGGGACTGCAAAGCAAAACCCAGCCTTCATCAAGGAATAGGATTCAGATTTGGGTGGGGTTTCCCTGGAGGAGATATCACTGCCTGAGAAAGAGCCCTGTGACTCCTGCTCAGGCAAAGCACTGATGTTAGTATTAGAAGAAGGGGACAAGGCTCTCTGGTCTGCTGTCACCTGTATACCTCAACCACAGCTGGGCCAGAATGGCTACATGACTTTTATGGTTGTGCCTGGCCTTACGATATATGGACCAGGAAGCATTATCTTTAGAGGTACATGCTAATTTATCCCACATGGGACAATCATTTCTGGTTTTCTTTCCCCAGAGAGCATGTAGGGAAGGTGATTAGTACTCACTGCAACACCACTCACTGTGCTTGGGGGTTA
Source organism: Trogon surrucura (assembly GCA_020746105.1). Lineage (NCBI taxonomy): Eukaryota > Metazoa > Chordata > Aves > Trogoniformes > Trogonidae > Trogon > Trogon surrucura. The sequence goes on along the minus strand of CM036621.1, from coordinate 11,237,750 downwards.
GAGCACAAGCAATGAAAAGCCCTTAGCTACACTACCAAAACAGCAACAAAAAGCCAAGATTTCAGGGTGGGTTGTTTTTGATGGATGGCCTGATTCTTAATTCTGAGGCTTCTTACTGCACGCATTTTTCAGTCCTGTGAACTAGAAACCAGTGCTTTTATTTTTGATATTAACTGTTGAGGGTCTTAGATATTGCTCTGACTCTTAAGAAGGTGAACTTCCTGGAAGACACCTTATGTCACAAGATGTGTGGTAGAAACCTTGTTTAATCTACTAAATCATAATGCAAAAAAACACAGGAGTGTGGTGAGGAATGTGCAACTCCCCCGCAATCGTTTCCCATTTTCTAACGAGCTCTCATTTGCTCCCTAGTTACAAGATCACGAAGCAGTTGTCTTCTGCTTTCTGAAATATCAGCAAACCCTCATCTGCAAAACTGCAAATGTTTTGAATAATAAAGTGAAGGGTGAGATTTTTCAAGTTTGGCTGGGGGAGCACTACCATGAAAAGGGACTGGATCTCTACATCTCCTGGGCAGCCCTGAGGACCTCTGCTGTGAATGCTGGCCATGTACAGGTAGAGAACGATCTGTTTCAAAAACAAGGAGCTCCAGAGCTGGTCTTCTGTGGGTGTGAAACTGCAGCTTGTTCAAACGTAAGTCAATGACCTTAGCTAACAGCTATACCAGAGAGGTGGCTGCAGGACTGATCCATAATAGGATTTCGTAATGCATACGCATTGGCAGCGTTGTTTTACTGCAAGTTTAATTATACACGGAGTACTCACATCATGTTGACTTCCCATAGCATGACGTGTTTTTCTCCTGAGTGAGAATCAGCACAGGACTGTACCACGAAGTCTAGTATAGTTGAGTAAGTGGTTTGGTGTAATCCTCCTGAGGACTGCTGTCCTGAAGGGACTCCTGGGAACACTCTATGCTTGCACCAGGCTTTTAGATGACTTTCTGTCAGATTTTCAAAGGTGCTTTTTGGAGTTTGTGCAGCTTGGGTAACAGTTGGGTCAACAAAGACCATTGGCAGAGCTTAAAGACAATCGGTATTGCTGTGTGAAGAAAACCCCACCGAGTCATCAGATGATCAACGTATGACTTTGACAAGTGGGCACCCCAGTAGAGAATTCAGACAACCATGTGAACATGTTGCAGAGGCTCTGTCCATCTAGCTCTCCAGTTCAAAAACAACCCAGAATGATGACTGGACAACTGGGAGACGTAACTGCTCTGGCAGCCAAGCTGGGCCACAGAGCTGCAGCGGGGAAATCAGGGCAGTTGGTGTTTCCTCTGTGCAGAACAGCTCGGGCAGAAATCCCAGCTCTGTGTGTGCAGCACCACTTTTGCTCCTGAAAAGCTGTGAAAAGCCCTAGGCCTGGTCATTTATTTAACTGTCAGTCATGAACTTTATCCTTGGCCTTTCTGAAAAACTCTATTTTACTGTTACATTCAGAACCGTGAAAAATGCAAGTTCTGTTTTCTCACAGCATTGCAAGTTTCCCCGTGGATCACCTTGTCAAATTATTTAACCTCACTCCCAAGCATTAGGATTTTCAGGCCTTTTCACCATTGACTGGCAGTCTCAGAAGTGAAAAAAGGATCAGTTTGGGGTGAAAATCTGAAGGTTGGCAAAGGCCCCTGGATTCAAATACAGAGAGGATCACTGACTTACTGAAAAAGTCACATGCAACAACTAAATGCACATATTTAGGCAGTCATTTAAGTAGTTTTTTAGAAACCAGGTTGCTTTGCCATGCTGTCTGTGCTCTTCAAGGTCTGTCTGGTTTTCTTCCGTTGTTGAGAACAAAACACACGTTATTTGCTGCAGAAGACAAAGGCTCATTTGGGATCATTATGGCTGGTGCTGCGTCCAGGCTGCTGCTTGCCACCATTTCCTTTGGAAATGAAGCCAGTTTGAGAGGGTCCCCCCAACCCTGATTCCTGCTCTCATCCTGCCCACCCACTGCTGCCTGCTGTGTCCTCTCCCCAGTGCAGGGTGGGCTGTGCTGTGACCCCAACCACTGAAATCACTCGAGGGGGTTTTAGGAAGTGCTTTAGCCTGGGTTTGCAGAGTGTCCCAGTGGAAGAAATAACATAGCAAATCAAAACATATCACTTTCTGCTGGATTAATGAGCTGAAGAAGGTTTTATGAGCCCCAAAGCCAACACAAAGGAGGAGATGGGGACTTCTCTCAGGAGTGGAGATGAGTACAGGGACAGGCAGAGAAGGGAGAAGGAAGAGCGTTTCCCATTTTTGGTTGCAGCAGCTCCATGAGGACGTGTCATTTTCACCCTCTGTTGTGCCATTGGAGTTGAAAATAGCCCTGCTAAAAAAAACCCAAAAACTTGTGGTTTGGGTTTGGATGGGTTTTTGTGTACGTGAACCTGGATTAACTCCAGAGCATGGCCCCACTGCTGCTTGTACTGACCCCAACAGAGGAACTGATTTGGTGATGGGGGAAGCAAGGAGGGAGGGAGGGAGCTGGCAAGGGGGCCGCTGAACCGCTGGGCACAAGAGGGGGATTTCTCAACCCCCCTGTCAGTCAGTCGTGACATCAGCCGTGTCACACAGACCGCTTTCCTGCTGCAGGAGTGTGCCAGCCTGCCTCGCCCCACTCTCACTGGGGCCACGCGTGGTTTCCCTCCGCAGCCGCAGGGCATGACGCAGTCGGGGCTCTCCCGCATCAGTCGTGCTGCTTCGCCCCGCCGCGGGATGCTGTGCTCCTGCGCACGCTGTCTGACGGATCTCCCCGGCCGTTGCCGTGACAAAGACAACGTAGGCGCTGATATGAGCCGGGCTGCAAAACCCGGCATGTGACTTCCTCTGGAAAGCGGAGGCAGTCACCTCCTCCTCCTCCTCCTCCTCCTCTCTGGTGACAAGTGCGGTGACCTGAGCCAGGCCTCCTCCTCACTCACACAAAGGGGGCCTGACCTTTGGGGCCACAGGTGGGGTCTCCTTCAGCCGACTGAGCCGAGACTTTCTGGAGTCAGTCTAAGGCTTTGAGCGGAAACACGGGGTGACGCATTAAAGTTTGCACCTTACAGGAGGTCACACTAAGTGATCTGGTAGTCCTCTGGCCTTCAGCTCTAACGTGGGTGTAAGCTCAGTTTTCATCTCACTGCTAGCTGCTGTAATGAACTGTCCCCAAAACGTTTCTGTCACAGCCTTCACTGTAATCCAGACTGATGCAACTGAGCTTTGAAGACATTGGGCCCTACTTGTACTGTGGCTTATTTTGCTATTAAAAGTACTTTTAATTTCTAGTTTGTGATTCTTGCTACTGCTGCCAGTCCTTGGTCTTTTATACATCAGTGCAATATTGGAACTTGTTTAGTTTTCCTCGTGCCTGTGAGAGAGTGGAATTCTTTTCACGTCATTTCATAGCTTGGGAAATGGAGGCACAGACAGACCATTTTAAAGATAGACTGGGTATTAACTAGAGCCCTGGGCTTAGATGCCTGCTTGACCACGGACATGTTTTGTCACTTCATTTACATGTGTGTGTTTTGTCTTTAATCTGGTCTTAAGTGACCACATGTGGTTTAAGGTACCAGACTCTCACTGAGTTAATCTCAAGGACCTAGGGTAACAGACAGTTTTAGTCATATATGGACATTATGGACAAAGCATCATATACTTTCTGTGTTCTTAGGGGGAAAAAATGAGGTCAGAAACTAAACTTTCTCGGGAAATTTGTGGCCCAAACAGGAGAGAGGACCCAGGTTTCCTCAACCCCAACTATTTAACCTTTCTTCCCCTCCCTCAAGCCTCCCTGAGAGTACATGCTTTGAAGGGTGCCTGTTTAGATACAGTGATATAGCCCTTTATTTTTCTGTTCTCACAAATGTAAACTTCTAGGAAGTCATGTATGTTTGGCAGGAAAGTCATGTCATTTAAAATGCCCTCTTTGTGTACATAGACAAAACATCAGGGCCAGGACTGAATGTGTAGATATTGGGGAGAGAAATCTCATCTGGGCAGCAGAGCAAAAGCTCGATTCCGGTTATGATTTCTCCCCACCAGCTGGTTCAGATGATTATGTAACATAGCAAGCCCAGTAATCCTGCTTTGTGTAATACGTGTATTCATTTACAGCCATCTCTTAAGATAAAGAAGGTATACACAGTGTGTCCTCTTTTAACTGTACTTCTTTTAAGAGTGCAGTCAGCAAGCTATTAATTAGCTGTTTAGCTGAACAGCCTTACAAGAGTCTGTGCCTGTTTTCTTTCCACGCATCCCGCTCCTGGGAACTGCTGAGCTCTCGTGTCAGGATGAGACAAGAAGGTAAGGTGAAAAAGAGTAAGGTCAACTGCTTCCTCACAAAGAGAAGGGAGGGGAAAGGAGGTCTCCACGAGAGAGAGAGGTGACAGGTGGAGGAAACATGAAACACATCCCAGCAAATCCATTATGGGCAAGTATTAGCACTCCATCTGCAGCACGTGACATCGGATCATTGTTCCAGCTGCTGAGGCTTTGAGCTTTCTTGTGAAACTGATTCAAAACCCTGGAGGAGGATATAGCTCCTAAAGCTCTCCAACCTGTTTCAGCAGGGGTTTGTGGGCAATTACCAGTTATTGGCAGGACAAGGCTGATGACCTAATGCCTGAGCTGGCATGAAGAAGACAGTGTGAGGCTGTGATTAAGGCTTCTCTTTAGGAACTATTAGCAAAGGGGAGCCTGTTTGCCTTTTCCCCTGTAAAATACAAAGCAAAGGTGCAAACCAACACACACATACACGTGTGAGTGATTGACTTGTTTGGCCCTTGGTGCGTTATCCCGGGCACCTGCTTGCACAGCTGTGACGTCAGAGCTGCCTTTGGAATTCCGTGCACTACAGAGACATGTCACGTATTGTGTGGCATCCTCACAAAGCCTTGTGCTCAGCAGAGCAAGCACACAGCTAGAGAGCAGGGAGTGTTGCAAATGGAGAGTTCATTGGAAAGGGATGGGGAAGGGGAAGGGGAAGGGGAAGAGGAAGGGGAAGGGGAAGGGGAAGGGGAAGGGGAAGGGGAAGGGGAAGGGGATAGAGCTTTTGGATTCCATTCAGGATGAGATGGCTGGACAGAGACACCATAGAAGTATTTCAGAAGAGGGAGAAGAGAGGTGGTGGTGAGACATCAGTCGTGCTGTGACAGGAAGCTGGTGGTGGTTGTGAGCTTAGGGAAGGAAGTATAAGGGGGATAAGGTCTTGAGCCCAATGCTTTTTCCTGGTGGAAGGGAGTTTCCCTTCCTTTGTGGTACAACAACCTCCTTCCTACCCAGTCCTCAGACTTTAGGTAGTACCTGTGCAACCAAGGGATCTTTGCAGGGACAATCGTAGATGGTCTCATCTGGTATGTGCAAGGCAAGAGCAAGGCATGTCCTAAAGGTAAGAAGCGGTCTGGCCACTCTGGCATTTGACACCTCCTGTGAACCCAAGTGCTTCGTGTTGAAATGAAATGGGAGCTCACAGTTGGGTTGCTGCGAGAGAGGGGAGAGAAGCAGCACCGGTGTCCTGCTCTGTGAGGGAAGGGTCTGAGCAAGCCCAAGTGCAGTTACTTAGCAGAGTGCTGTCATGCTCTATACCACCTGCCATAAAGTCAGAAAATGCCAGAGGATTGCCAGCTGCTGGGAAACACACTTAGAGTAACGCTGGAGTCAGCCAGCCCCTGAATAAAATCTCCAGCTAAGCATCCTTCCCTGACAGGTATGCGTACCCCTTACTGGGTATGCGTATCATTGGGGGATTCCTGTTTTCGTAGAGCATCTCAGTTGCTTAATCACATTTGATTTCCTGGGCTGAGGTGCAACTTTAATTTCCTAGAAGATGTGCCCAACTATATTCTGCAGGTAGCTGTTCCTGATGGGCTTTGCTCTCTCAATTTCTTCTGATGGAATGCTTTAGAGTAGAGATAAAGAGAACCCAAATTCCATTTCATTGACATCGGCTTTTGTTTTAAACAGCAACAAATTCAACTGCAATCTAAATTAAATTTAAAATTAAATTTACTTGTTATGGGAAAAAATGGGAAAAATATTTTAATAACTGGAAACATAAAGCAATTACACTAAAAATATATCAATGCAAGACGCAGTTTTAAAGTTAACAGAAAATTATTCTAAATGAGAATGTTGAAACTTGACATTTAAATTTCACTGATACTGACATGGTCTTTCTTTTGAATCTTTTTTTTCACAAAAAGAATAATTTGGCAGGTTTCACAGTAAGTATTGTCCCTTATTTAAGAAAGTCAGGAATGAGGAAGAGGGGTGGAGAGACCTTTAATCAGTGGCAGTTCTTCATTAATCAGTGGCAGTTCTTCATTCCAGTTTCACTGTTGGCCCCTGCATCCCTACCCTGGAATGAACCAAAATCCCAATTATTTATAGTGGAGATTCTTGTTGGAGGCTGATCAGGTTTTATCCTTCCCAGCAGGAACTCGTTCCAAAATTACATTGAAACCTGAGGAGAGGGAATCGTCTCTGGTTTCAGCAATGGTGTCTCTTTGCAGGGCAGAGAGAAGAGGCAATGAGCAAAGGCGCTCAGCCAAGACTCTGGAACAGGCTTGTGTAGGTGGAAGAAGAGCCCCTTTGTGTCTCAAATGGACTTGAACTCCTCCGAAAATCTGTTGGCATCCTTTGATGGGAGATGGCAGCTGTTGAAGTCATTGAACTGGCATCCTAAAGTGCCAAGACTGCATTTTAACATCTCTATCGAGATGTTCACACATGCTCATTTTGTGTGATGAACAAAGCCGTGGACTGACACCACCTGGGTTTCTGCAGTGGTGGTCCTTGTATCAGCGTGTTTGTCACAGGACAGAGCAGGGCACCAGCAATTAAGCTCCTCAGGGTCTGGATGAAGAATAGCAGTGAAGGGGCTTGCCATGCCCTTTTTCTTAGCAGTTGCCTTGTCAGGGCCTGTGTGTCTGATGGAGGTGTGGAAAGGCTGGCTAGGCTTGAAGCCTAAGGAGACAGAACAGCCAAAGGGCAAGGGCTTGCTTACAAACAAGCCTCCGGATGCCTCTGCAGGGCAACATGTGTCCTCTCTATCGATCCAAGCAGGCTCCTTGCTTTAACAGCCCCATGCAGCAGCAGCTCAGCCAGAGCCGCTCACCCTCCGAGAGGGTCCCTCCTTGGCTGTTCAAGATGCTTCCGGATCTGTGCAAACCTGGTCTGAGCAGTCCTGCTCCCTTCTGCAAGCTGTGCTCAAGGCAAGAAGGGAATCATCACATCTTGGCAGAGAACCAAGCAGCACAGCACCTGTGCCATGAGATGGACGTCACCGCTTGCTGGAGATTTGCAGCATGGTATATTCCCTGGGGCTGGAGAGAGGACAGATGATGGATCCCTGTCTTGTTCTCTGTGTTGTATCTTCTGAACCTGTTGCATCTTCACTTCTCTCATCCTTTTCCTCGCTCTCCATAAAGCACAACCCTGTGTATGTGGGTACTACAACTTTGTCTACTGCCACAATGGTATGAGCAGCATGGGAAGCAAGTCAGATCCTTCATGCTAGCACAAGCAGAAGCCCTCTTCTGCTGGGTCTAGATGATTCAGCTGGTGATGTGTCCTCCATGCAGAGCAGGAGAGAGAACAGCCAAGTCAGTCTCTGGTGAGCTGAGACTGACCTGGCATATTCTGCCTCCTCATAGTAATATTGGAAAGAAAGCATTTAATTTAAGAAAATGTTCACCATCTAAGTAACAGCTGCTCTGGGGTAGTTTAATTTGTGTTGTAGCCATGTGTTTATTTAACATATGACTTAGTGCTACGGCATTCACTGCGCATGGGCATTGCCACAGCAACAGCAGTAGCACATGTCATGTTTTATGACTTTGGAAGTGCAAAACCATGTCTCACAGAAGCTCACACATGCTCTGGCATCCTTTTGCATGATACTTTAAAAATAACACTTGCACACATGGAGTGGGCTCAGAAACAAGACACTTTTTCTCGTTTCTGCAGTTTTCTAAGAGCGCGAGCGGAGGTTCTTAGACCATGCTAGGGCTGTCCCAGAGAAAGGACCTGTGGAGGAGAGGTACCAAAGTTGGGGCTAGTCACAGGGGGTAGAGGGAGAAATGACTAAGCATCTATCAGTTGTAGGAGGTGGCTCCGGTATCAATCTATTATTGCATATTTGGTCATCTGCTACAGATTTCTGTGTCGTCATTCTGGTGCTGAGTGATTGTCACTCACTAAAAAAAGACAGCAAGAGGTCATGCTGAGTTGAAATCTGACTCAGTGTTTTTAAGACCTAACCAAGGTGAGAAGAAATAAAAGATGATTACCTGCATCTGAACCACGTACTGCCATGGTTACAACAGGCAGGGCTCATCTCTTGTGGGAGATACTTGGGGTCATCTATTGTGTCAGACATTTGTGACTTGATCTGACTCTTTTCATTCCTAATGGTAGAAAATTGGTAGGTCTCTTCAGAGCTTAACCTTCACTAGCATTACTATCAGAGACCTCATTTGCAGTCATCATAGACAAAAGTTCTCAGTATTCAGTGGTATATGTGGTAACAGAATTTACTGTGCACAGCCTTAGCAAAAACTGGTTTGAGAAGCATTGATCTATAGTGTAGACCCTCCTGCTTGTGCACCTGCTGCAAGCCATTACCAGCCACGATCCTCTCGACTTTCTTGAGGAGTCTCTTCCACAGTCTACAAGATTTGAGAACACAAAGGAAGAAGAATAATTTCTCCTGGTCCATCTGTTCACCACCTTCTATATTTAAGACCAGTTTTCTTGTAAGAGGGCTGGTCAGGGCCATCCTGGCTCATAACACAACTGAAGGAATCCTGAGGAGCCACTGTTGTCTTGGCTGAGTCACCCCTGGACCCATCTCTCCCATTGCTGCTGAGATACACCACACAGCTCTTGGGTATGTGAAGGTTTTGGTGTATCACCTTATGGCTTATAACAGAACTGGCAAAGGTAAGAAGAGTGCTCAGAGCAGCTTCTGTACAAAGGGCCAAGTAGGCAAGGTCCAACCAGCTAGGACGGTGCTCAAGAACTTGTCACATCTGCGGTGGCACAGGGACAGTGATGAGGGAGCAATCATTACACTAGGGAGAAACAAACTAAAATATCAGGTAGCAGTTTTTAGAACAATAGGAGATGCTTTGTCACACAATTTGTCTTTCACATGGTGATGACTGAAAAGTCCACTGAAAGCTATTGTATCCGGAGACAGGAGCTTCGTTCCAGGAAGTCTCTGGTATTTTTGGGGAAGTGTCACTACAGGCTTTCCTGGCATTTATATCTTCCCTGGGTATCTCTTACAGGCTCCTGTCAGAGGCAGGATGCCTGGCTACAATGACCAGACAGGATGGTTACCCTAGGAACAGCCTGGCCCTGACACAGCTGCAGCACCGCACTTCAAAAATCACCATCTTCCCATAGCTCATTTGCACTTCCCTGCTTGGGTGGAAGTTTTCAGTGCAGAATTTTGTTCGGTGGTGGGAAGGAAGCCCATCACATGCTGAAATCTTCATGCTGTTGGACTGGGATGGTTGGGATTTGGGAAAATCTTGCTGGACCACAGTGTGGGCTACTTCTGCATGGCCTGGTCCTGAGCAGGTACTGCCCAACAAGCCTGGTCCCTCCTGTATGCATGGAACAACGTTTAGCTAATGTATCACTTTTCATATGTTCACATAGCCCTGGAGTCTTCAGACAATGTGAGAAAAAGGCCCTGCCTGTGTTGTCAAGGACTGCGCAAAGTCTCCAGGACAGTGCTGGGAAATTTGATATTTTTTCTAGTGAAATGTAAGTTTCTCAAAATGGCAACTTGTCATTTGCATCGTCAGTGCCACATGTTAAGAATACAGATTAGTTTTGAAAATGAGACTGGTGAAGGAATTCACAGAACTTCGGATTGGTCGTCTTAGCTGTCCTCCAACTTTTCTGGCCTTATGTTGTAGAAAAGAGTGTACAGGAATGGGGAGGAGGTGTAAGAGAAAGCAATGTGCTGGATTTTGATGGTTCTGCATATCAAACTTGTGTCCAAGATATGATATTTCTCAGCTGCTGGTGTCCCTGTCTGGCACTCTGGAAGTGCTGCTGGGTCAAGCTCCAGCTTTTCACCACCAATCTTCAGAACCTGCTCTTTGGCAGGTGCAGCCAAAGAGTTTTCTTACTGAACAAGGAAAGATTTCCTTTTTCAGTAAAGGAGGTATGGACAGGAGGTTGTGATGGTGCCTCAACAGAGTTAGAGGATATTTCTGACAAGGACTTCTGTTCCCTGAAGGATGCTTGGAATTTGTGGTAGTACCTGTGGGCTAAGGACCGTGAAGTCTCCATGTGCCCTCCTTGGTGTCTTGATGCAAGAAGTGTAAAATAGCACAGCTTGTGCAGAGACACTGTGGAGCTCTCTCACCTGCTCAAGGCTTCATTTCTGTGCTGTGGCCATGATCTCCGAGGCGAATCCTGACCAGTAGCACAAAAAATAACCAATTTCTTTTGGAGTGTCTGGGGTGAACTCTCATTCTGAGGAGAAAGTCTTACTTCTATGCTCTCAGATCATATAGGCGTCAGAGGTGAGTCAACCTTACAGAAGGTAAGTTGTGCAGCTGTAAAACTGTAAGCAATATAGTTTTCATTACAGATGAGTACTCTTCCCCAGGGAGCAACGTTAGTGCTTTAAAGAACTGAGAGCTCATTCTTGATGATATTTTATTTTGATTTCTGCTCCAGGCTATCAGAGCTGCTGCTCAGGACTGTTGCTTACTTCATGAAAATTTTATTTCTGGAGCAGCAACAGGGCAGTAACTAATTCCATAAGTAATCTAGAAATACTTTTCCTTTACAAGAAGATAAACTGCGACCAGGAAAGGCTTAGTCACTTGGGAAGGTGTGTGCCCTGTGGTATAAACCCAGACTCTTCTGTGCTATCATGGTTTTGGGTTCAGAGGGGACAGTTTGGTGCACAGAAACATGGCATCAGTATAACATCCCTTCCAACATAATTTCTCCTGGACTTCTCCAACACCTCTGTTCTTCACAGGCTTTCAGGATTGAATTGACACCCCCAGCCTCCCTGACCAATCCCGTGCATTTGGGGACTCCTAAAATATGGGCTTTTGGAGAGCTGCTCCACTGCTGACAGCACCTTCTGGTAATGCCCGAGAAGCAGCAGCAGGGGAAAAGCTGGCACTGAAGAACCACAACTTTTAGACCAGCACTTGCACGACGTCCTACATACTTTACTCTGCCACTTGCAAAACTGCAGTGGTGTCACTAAAGCAGTGGATGTTTAAGACAGGTGACATGATAACCCCTGAACCAAGGCAATATTCTGCTGCAAGTGACATCTGCTGACAGCCTTAACTGGCAGCCAAGCTGCATCTCAAGTCATTTATATCCAATATCCTTGCAGGGTGGAAAAGGTAAACCTTATTTTCTTTAAAGTGAGGAGGTCTCTTTTTAAATTTTATGGGGTTTTGTTTAATTTGACACGGGTGAATAAGCTCTACGTAGACAGTGAAAAACTCATTTTAAAATGTCAAAGCATCTACAGACATGAAGTGAACACCTAAAAGCCAAAATGTGCTCTGATGCTCTTTTTCCAGTACACTTGGCCATCAAGATGACCAGCATCAATTCGTTGACATTCAGCTTCCCCAGATATCTCAGAGCTGTTTACAGGTACCCAGAGATGTCTGTTTGATTGACGAGTTAACAGCAGCCAAGCCAGAGAAACTCTAGAGTATGAACTGTTCCTTTCTCCAGCTCAGGGCTCCTCATAAGAGAATTAGTCTTTAAAATGTTCCCTTTCTAAAAAAACAGAGGAGGAGGGGAGAGGGCTTTGAGGGGCAATGAATGAACAGGAAGACAGGAAGCCAGTTTCAGTCATTTTTGTGCAGCATCGATTTGACTTTTCACCATCTTTGGTTGCACAAAGCCATGGAGCAGATTTCTGAGCGAGCTAAATTAACCTGCAGATTCCTGGTACTGTGTGTTTGTCTGCACCTATCTGTTGTCCTTTTGTCCTAAACTGTCAGCCTATTGATACGGGGGATTTCTGTTTCTTCTGCACCTGGAAGACCTGAGGACAGAGGATCCCCAGCTGGATTCAGGCCCTACATCTGGTAACAGGTGATTTATATTTCATGGCAGCAGAGTTGGTTGGCTTCTTGGGGAAGTCTCCTCCCTGCAGTAAAGGCCAAGTCCTTATTACCTCATGGCAAATAATTAGGTGAGTAAACGAACTTGAAATTTCAGCTTCTAATCAGAGGATTTCCTGAGGGAGGATAGCCATGGTTTCCTGTGGCCTTTTCATCTCTCCTTCCTAAAAAAAGAGACAAAAATGTTGTCTTGATAGTGAATGGGCTATACAACAGTGACCAAAAAAAATACATATATCTTGTACCTGATAGGAAACGAAGAGGGGAATCCTTTTGAAAGAGCCTGGGTGAAGAGCAACGACAGCAGTCCCACATTGTTGCTGTCAGAGGGACAGGGAGTTGCCTAAACTCAGAGCACAAAGCTCGGCTTTGCAGCGGGTGTTTCCCTTCTACCAGGTGAGAGCAAACCAAGCAGTGGGGCCACAACATCCACCTCCTCTGCTTCTCCTTCTGGGCTGCCCAAGCTGCTCCCTACTAGTGATCACCCCGCCAAAAGCGCGGCACCATGACGGTTACCTGCTCTTGGCGTTGCACATCGGACACGTCGGCATGCCTGGCTCACGTGAGTCACCCTCGGCACGGCCGTGATCCCAGGGAGCCTGCAGATCCCGATGGGGAAAGCAGGTGCTGTCTGCAGAGGTGACATTGCTAGAAGGGCACTAGCCTGGTTTCAGTGTCCTGGTTTTATTTGTTCGTCCGAGGGTTCCACCCTCCGCCCCACCCTGACAGTGGTTAGCGCGGCGTTAATTACTAGCCATCCTGGTGGGGGTTGCGTTTGGCTGAATGACTTACAGATTAGACTGGTGTGGGTCACTCTGCCAGGGCTGGTGAGCTGTGGTTAGTAGGACGCCGTGACACAGTGCCCCGAGCAGCAGCCGGCAGGATTTGGCACAGCCGCTGGTACCGAGCTGTGCCGGGGCAGGGAAGCCCCGCTGAGCACCAGACATGTGTGGCCTGGCACAGGCTGCAGCAAGCTGTACCAGCTCCGGCTGTTATAAAATAACACCATGGGATGTACTTGTCTAAATAAGCCTCAAGGGCATAGCTTTCCTAGAAGCTTCTAAACAAAAGCAATCTCCCCTTGCCAAGGCAGCATAACTACGTAGTGGTGGTGTTTTCTGCAGCTAAAGCTGGGTTTATGGGATGGAGGTGTGGTACCTCCCTGCTGCCTTCTGCATGGCCTCAGCAAACCCCTTACCCTTCTCCATGTGCCCACTTGGCTCTGGTTATTGGGGGATCAGGAGATTGGGAGCCTCGAGGTTCCCCAAAAGAAAGGTGCCCCACGAGTACTCAGAGGGGTAGCTAGTAGGTGGTCCTTATCTGTTTCTTGGCTTATTTTCTTCTTCAAAATACTAGATCTGGCTGCCCAGTGGTTGCAGCTGGATGCAGCACTGGCCACCTGTGTGAGCTCTGCATTGTTTTTTTGGGGCTGGCCAGCCCACAGCCCTTCTTCTGGGCGGGGATCGCTGAGAGAGTGACTCTGGTTTCAGGGCCCAACACAGGGCAATTGCAAAGCTCTTTCTGTTCTTGCCAAAGCTAATGTAGAAAATGATTATAAGCTAAATCTAGATCTATGCAGCAATTATGTAGGATTCCAGACCTTGCACCTGTAGCATAATACATGACAGAGCCAGATAACTACCTCATGTAATGATTGCTCTGAAGAGCATACAAATCACATTATGCGGGGTGAAATGAAAACCATTTTTCAGTTAAAGCTGATGAGCTTACAAAGACTTTCTTTGCCCAGCTCTCTCTGACTGCAGGTTTGTCCTCTTCTCCTTGGAATCCTTCCTGTTATTTTTTCACCTTCCTGTTGCAGGATGCAACATTCATTACAATAATAGATCAAACTTTGAGTGGAAAAACTCTGCTTTACAGTTGTCTTCAAGATTTCCCAGTTTTGTTCCTGTTTACTGATCTGCAGCCCTGACCTCTCAGCTCACCCTGCCAGGTACAACGTTGTAATAACACAGCAAAAACAAACCCAGTGGGCCTGTGTGCATGCCCATAATTAGCAGGTAAGAGTGTTTTCACAGGGTTCTTTGATGGGCAAAAGATGGAACATGAAGCTTTTAATCTGCCCAGCACTTTTTCAATTATTATGTGCCTAGGCCTTATCGTAATTAGGTTTGTACACCGAGAGATATGAAATGATCTTATTCAGCAAGCTCGTGGTGGCTGAGAATAACCGAGGCAGACCCTGTGCATCAGGGCAGCCCTCCTGGGCAGGTGTTGGTGTTTTACACAATGCAGGTGGTTACGCACTGGGACGGGGTCCTGGAGAGGTTGTGCAATTGCATTCATTACTCAAAACTTACCTGTGGAAGATCCCAAAATGCAAAACTATTTCTGCTTTGAGTGAGGTCTCTGAGAAACCTCCTGAAGTGTTGTGAGATGCCGTGTGCTCTATCAGAGCCCTGGTAGCACCAACAGCGGTGGCAGCAGGAATCCCTGTAGAAACCCTTCCTGGGGAGGACTTGCCACTCTGACAGCAACCAAGCTGGAGAGAGGAAGCCCAGCTCTGCATCAGGACATACACAAGGCATCGGGTGTTGGTGCAGTTTGCTGAGACACAGACAGAGCTCCTGGGAAAAACTGGGGAGGGTACATTGCTCCGCTGCTTCCCGTCCCTCACTGCAGCCGTAGTTAATATGTATTTAGAGGGCTGTTTCCAAAAGCATCTTAAAACCAAGGTCCTGTTGCCTGTAAGCAGACCTGAAGTCCTCAGTATTTTAGTCATATCTAAAACACAAGTGTGGGCACCTAGCAATGAAATTCTTCTCATTTAATATCAATAACTCAAACACAAAGTGTAAACTAGTTGTATAACTCCTCCTATAGTTAAAGGAGAGAAGCACCTGTAAAAGTTCCTCATCCTCCTGAGATGGGGTAAGTCATTCTCTGGAGGTACCTTTGCTTAGGGGCTGAGATAACTGGGAAAGACCAAACTGCTGAATGTCAGACAGTCATGGGCAGAAGAGGAATCCCACTCTAATGATGTAGCTTCTCTGGGAACTAAACCCAAACTTAAAATTTCTGTATCAGTTCAAGTGTCTTAGAAACCCTGACTGCACAGTCTGCTCCAGCTTGCTGTGCCTAAATGCTTTTGAAATCTGTTCAGAGATGGTCCCAGCAAGTGCTCCAAGCTCTCTGATGAGATACACGGGAGGAAGTTTTGAAGCGGAAGAGCAACATCAATGCAAATGTCTTGGAGAGGTTTTTGTTGACTGTATTTCTGTGGGTTTTTTGCTTGTTTGTTTCCTGTTACTCTTGTGTTATCAGCATGGAAATATTAAATTATGTGACCAATGTAGCCAGTAAGACTAGCCACAACTATTATATAACGTCTGGTTGCAGTAAACATCTCAATGATTATTTCTTTGATTGCAGTG
This sequence comes from Trogon surrucura, assembly GCA_020746105.1. Classification (NCBI taxonomy): domain Eukaryota; kingdom Metazoa; phylum Chordata; class Aves; order Trogoniformes; family Trogonidae; genus Trogon; species Trogon surrucura. Next base: position 11,222,231 of record CM036621.1, on the reverse strand, counting down.
CGAACATATCCTGTGTACAATATGTGGGTTACCGGGTAGAGTTATGTCATGACTCAGAATGAGACAATATCATAAGCAACTGTTAATGAAGGGTGGGATTTTCATTAGTTTCTCTGTATTGACCTATTTCAGCTGAAAGGTACTGAAGAGGGACATCCTCAGGAAGGGAAATGTCAGATGATTTATGGTTATTGTGCACTTGTTCATGTCAGAAGGTGTGGGGCAGATGCGAGAAGGGTGTTCTGAGCAGCATCTCAAGGGTCCTGCACTCATCCGAAAGCTTCATCCTCACGCTCTTGCCTCCCTGCATCCCATGCTGCACCAGCCCTGGGACTGCAGGGATGTAGGTGCAGGACACAAAAAAGAAAAAATCTGTCAAGGGTGGTTAGACATAAGTACAGTGTCTGTGGCTCAGGAAGCCCTTTGGCTGCGGAAGGGGAGAGCGTGCTGGGGAAGCTTCGCCGCCTGTTCAGCCTCACGCTTTTCCCTTAGGCATCTGCTGTGGGCAACCGCTGGAGACAGGATACGGGCTTAGAGGGATCTTTGGTCTCTCCCAGGGTGGCTGTTTTCATGTTGTACACTGTTAGATAGTCTGAGGCTCTTTCTGTATTAAAAATAAAAGCCTTCAACTCGCATATTTCCTCATGGAAAAAAAATAGCTATCTCAGGATCCTGCTTATATAACTGGAATAACTTCTGTTCTCCGCCCTGCCAAAAGAAAAGCAATAGGCTTTTATGTTGTATAAGATATTAATGAACAGGGTTTCCTCTGAACAGAGGATGTTTGGAGCACTGCTAAAATCTCCGCTCGAGAGAGGTTTGGTGCCTTGCTTTGGGGACAAATGTTCTTATACCGCCTTTCTGAGCCATTAAAAAGCCACATCCCTCTGATTTTAGTAACGACTTTTACTGACTTTTCCTCTCGCTGCACCTATTTTATGATATGAAAATAGCACCCACCTCTCAAAGGAGGAGAATTAAGAGGCTTTATGACATTTTAAAGGGAAGGACATTAAATTATGTTCCCCCTTCCACCTTTCATTTGTAAAGCGAAAGCAGCAGAGCAGTTTCTAGGAATCACAGCCCAGGTCCATTAGGGAGGAGATAGTGTGAGATGATTTAACCCAACTAAAAAAGAAAATTAGGCAAAGGTGGTGGAAACAGACAGATTAAAAGGGACTTGCTGACAAGGAGGTAAAAATCATACCAAGTCACAAGCAGATTCAGGAACAAAGTACCGGTCTCATGTCAGCCAGTCCACCCTCTCTGCAAATATTCATCAGGGAACAAATTTATTCTCATTTAATTGTTGCCTTGTAAGAAATTTTAGAAAGCTTACAGCAGTGATGGACTGATTGACTGGATTTTGAGCTTGCCTGCTGAATCCTGGGAAGGGCCCTTGCAAAAAAGTGAATCAGTACCCGAGCACCTGAAATGCCCTGCAAGCAAATGGAGAGCATGCAAGGTAGATAGTACCCTGGTTTAGGGTGGGAGGAGTGTTATAGTCTAAGAGATTTTCAATAGTTCCTCAGCAACTGAGAAGCAGAAGTGGTTTGGATTTTCCTCTATTGAAGCCTTCCTGCCTATAGTCTAATTTAGGATGCAGTTAAGTAATTTTTTTTTTTTTAAAAGAGAGTACCCTAAAAGCAATCTTAACAACAACTGATCTCTGGTGTGTCTAATGCTGGAACAACCTCACATGATGCCATGAATGAAAGAGGAGCTTTCCATCTGTACAGTTTCACTGCCATACATATATATTTCTGGTGGGTAGTTGCCTGATTTACCAGTGTGGCTCACATACTGCTGGTGTGAATAGGAGCTGGCAGGGGCGTGCAGGGCACATCTTTGTCCATCTGCTTTGGTGTGTGGACTAAGAGAAGCTCGGTTCACCCTGCTCTGCTGTGCAGCGGATGGCTCCATATATTCGCTGTACTGGGGGAGAGGAGACAGCTGTTAAGTCAGTGCAATTGGAAAACCACCCCCCAAGGTATTTCCCTATTCACGTGTAACTGCTACACCTTCCCTCTGGATTCTCCACTGATGTATATAAGATTCCTGTTAAGCATCTAACGCTATAAATGCCTTGAGACAGAAATGGTCTTCTGGGTCTGTGTTTATCTAGTATCTGGCTTCCTGCCAGTCTGGCCAAAGACTGGAGGCCTCATCAGAGAGAAAAATTCATCATAACAATCCTCAGCCTCTCGCATGTCTAGGTGATGAATCCTTCCCACACCTCTGTAGTACCAGTGTATACGGGAGATCCATAGGCAGGGTGTGACTTTTCACAGTGCCCCAGTACAAAAAGTTCACAGACATTTTTTACACTCATTAAGCACTGGGTATCGCGTGCCACTTGTGAAGTGCAGTAAACTGTCTCCTATGCTGTGCTTGAGCTTTCCACATGAAGCACTTTTCTGGCACAGGGTGGTTTGTGCTCTGAGCATCGCTGGCCCCTTTGTACAGGTGAGGAAACTGAGACACAGGGTGGGGAGAAGACTATACCCAGCAAGCAAGAGAGGACAAAAAAATCACTGCTTGGACCTTTATGCTCCATTCAGATCATGCTGACTGCCCTGCAGCTCCCTGTCATGGTGTCCGAACTCCTGGACGCCTTCCAGGTGTAGTTTTGCAAGCTGCCTTGAGCTGGGTGTGACATAGCCCTTTGCTGGGTAGCAGGATGTCTCCTGGAAGTGTCAGGATTGACACCCCTGCAGCGGCCCCAGCCAGTAGGACCCCACGGGTGATGCTGGCAGCAGAGGTGTCAGTGATGAGTTTGGGGACTCAAGGAATAAGAGAGGAGGTTTGTTGTTGGAAAGGCCTCGCACATGGGCTGACTTTCTTGTAGGAGGGAGTCCTTGATGTGGATGTTGCAGAGGAGCCAGGTCTGGTTTGTGTTGCTTGAGTCACAGCGGATAAATGCTTGCAGGAGTAAGCGTGCCAGTAGCAGCAGGAGTGGGTGGGAGAGAGAAAAAGTATTTGGGGCTGGTGCCTTCCACCTCCTGCTCTGGCCTGGCCCCATCGCTTCCCTACTCCCATTCCTCCCAACCACAGCAAAGGCTGCTTGGCTGCTGCTAAGGGGGAGCAGTTGGAAGCTTTACCTCAACACATTGATCATGTGCAAATTAAGCAGCAGTATAAACAGGGAGGTGGCGGTAAATGTGCTTTATGTGCTGGGACAGAATTCCACCGAAAGGAGTGGGAGCCAGATGAAAAATGCTCAGTTCTCAAGCTGACCGTCTGGCAACACTTGCCAAGGGACTCAGCCTGGAATGTTCAGCTTGCCAGTTTGGGTTAATGCCTGGTTATGGTCCTCCTATTTACTGTTTCCTACACCTCCTTCTGAGGTGTGTCTGGACCAAGGCAAGCAAAGCTGACCACTGTAAGAACTTAGCTGGCTGAGGAGGGATGTTGATGCACAAAGACTTTGGTCGTATTGCTGGTCCTTAGAGCAGCTCAGTACATTCCTGGACCTATTTTTGTTGTCACTTTGCACCATTTTTCTCTAGTTCATCTACGTGCACTTCTCTCTTCCAGGATCTCGGGGTTTCTGTAGCGCGGGGAGTATAGGGCTCATCAGAGAGAAGTCACCAGGTGTTGCGTTAGGGGATGTGGGTAGGAGCCACAGCCAAACCAGTACAACTGCAGGAGCTCCCTGGCCACTCCAGTGAGGAGCAGCTCCTATCTTTATGTAAGGATGTGGGTGTCACTGGGAAATCAAAGGTCATCCCCTATTTTAGGAGGTGGAGGCTTGAATGAAGGAAGGAGAAGCTTACAGCCAACACCTGACTCTGCCTGCCTACGTTTAATTATCTAATGTGTCAATGCACAAATATCAGCCCTGCCGACCTCAAACATGCAAAAATCCTGAGTCAACCCACTTCCCCTTGTCCCCCAGTGTGGGATTTCCATGCAAAGAGAATACACTGGTGCTCTTGTTTCCTTGTTATGTCAAAGCCTTTGGGGGACGTGATTTGCATTCATCTTTAATCAAAGCACCAGCCTTGAGGTAACCTGTAGGACCACAGGAGGTGAGCTTGGAGAGCGCCTCACAAGCTAATCAAAAACTCTTGAGTCCTGCCAGCTGGGTCACTTGGATTTTGTGGTTAAATATGAGGTCCCAGAATCCTGCAGTAACAGGAGGACTTGAGGGTAAAGCACCCTGTACAAGTGGAGATGTGATGAAGAGAAGGTTGGGCAGGGGGGTTCAGGACAGCTCTGAACAACTCACTGGTAAAGCTGCAGCCTCTTCCACTTCACAGTTTGGCCATTGCTTCTCTGAGGAGGAAGGATGAGGTAATACCCATGGGTATCATGGCAGGAAGGCATCTGGATTTGGATGTGTTGAGTGTTTTACCTAAACAAGGATTCCTAACACTTAGGAATGGCTGGTCCTTGTCAGAAACTTATCTCAAATGATCTGAGGACTTTTTTGATAAATGACTAGCAGAAGTTTACTGTGATGTGGAGCAATTCTCTATAGAGCAATCAACTTTACAGGGAGCACCTTAAATATTTACCTGAGATGTCTTATGCTTTACAGGGACTCCAGAAAGACAAGTCTTAGATGAGAGGTTATAGTATATGCGATGCTCAGGTGGCAGACGGACTTGGAATTGCCCCAGGGTGTTGTCATGGATGCTGAGGGTCTCCAGCTGTACTCCACTGTGGAGTTTCTCTTACTGGTTTTTCATAAGGATAACTTTATTCTTCCATTTCCTTTTATGGGATTCGTGAAATTCCATTTTTGTTCACACCAGTATTATCTGATGTGGCTCCACTGCAGTTAACATTTGCTTTTTGGGGCTTTTAAAATAAGTATTGCATCACTTTATCCCCCAGCCTCTCAACGTATCTGTCTATATTAACACCTCCAGACTGGTTTAACACTGTGTTTTATCTGCAAATTCCAGTTTAGTTTGAATTTTGCAGCTGACACTAAGCCATATTGGTGGTGATTTCAGAAAAAGCCTTGAGCACTCTGAATGAGAGAGAACCTGTCAAGATACAGTCTTTGTGCTCACAGCTTTTATAGGTCTGCTCTGTGTTAACCTGTCTGCACTTGGTCTGGGAGCCTCTTTACTTCCCGCACCCTTTCACTGCAGGATCGTTCGTAATGCTGACAGATCAAGAGGGCCTTTGTAGCCTTCCACCTTCCACAGGTGCTCCCCTTTATTTAAGGCCAGCTAAAATGTTTTGAACAAAGCACAGAGACTCAGCCCACTTGTACTGGTTGGGTAGGTGCTATGAATTAGTTGGCAGGTTTTAATCCAGTAAAGCCTAGTTAACACTGTCCTTGTGCAGTAAGCTGATTATGATAAATAGGCATGCTGTGTCTTAGCAGACGCCTGAAATCAGATCAACCAAATGCAGTTAGACTGGCCAGGCAACTTTTTTTATTTTTTCTTTTTTCTTCCCCCTCGCCTCCTCTTTTAACTCCCCCAGCAATAACGCTGCCTTGGCTTTGTGGCGAGGTCTGCTTAGGATGCAGCGATGGCAGTTGGCCGACATCCACCCGTCGAGGTCACTGAGATTAGAGGAACTTCTGGAGGAATGCTGCGAGCTCCTCACGTGAACCCTTGGCAGCCGCTGGCTCCCTCACCCTTCGGCAGCAGGGGCTGTGCACCCCTGGCCAGGAGGGGGATGGCGAGCTGTGGTGAGGTGCATGAGACTAGGAGGAGGTAGCTGCAGTGAATCCAGGTTCATTCGTGCTGTCCCCATCAGTGAAGTGCCCTCTGCCTCTGTGCATGAGACGGGGGACAAGTAGTGTGCTTTGCCCTCCGTCTTCCTGGTTTGCAAGTGTAGGGAAGCTTCTGGCTTCCTAGAAAGCAAAATGTCCAGGTGCACCAAGGGTCACACTCTTGGGTTTCACCACTGGTGCTGGGAATGTCCATGTGCCTCCACCCCGCTATGCAGGAGACATGAAAGCTGACCCGTGAACTGGGAAACTCAGTGGGGCTTGGGAGTCCAGGGCTTAAGGGGGACCTCAGAATTCAGCAAGGAGCTTTCTGGTTTGGGGTGTCCCGTTCCACCATGGCCTTTACAGCTCTTTGGTGTGAGAGTATTTTTCTGCTGTTCCCCAGCAGTGATCCGGGACACCCCAAGCCTGCGGCGAAGGTTTCCAATCCCCTGAGTGAGTATTTCAGCTTTTCTTGTCTGAATACAGGCTCTATTGAGCAGTGTGGAGAATAAAGCTCCCATTTAGGATATTGCTGCTGCCTAAGAGGCTTTAGGGATTGTAAAAACACTCGTCTCTCAGGAAATAGCCTGGCTTCATCTGTCGCCAATTAGAGCCACAGGGCAGCATGGAGGCCCAGAGTGAGTGTTTGCAGCTCGCTGGCCTTGCTGCTTGCCTTTGTGGTCGTGCGTGGGGGTGTCGCAGGAGCACAGAAAGGAAGGAAGCCCCCACCGCAGGGAGAAGCTGACAAAGCCCACCAGTGGCCGTGGAGCAGTCGGGATGTGGAGGAAGGGCATCGTTCAGCTCAGCGCTGGCATGAATTGGAGCTTCCTGTGCACGCACGGGTCAGGGCTGAAACGTCATCCTGCTTTTTAGATCTGTTTGCCTCAGGGGTATTAAAACAGCCTTGATATAGGGCACAGGACATCAGCTGGTCAGCGGGAGAAAGCAGACGTTGTCCCTCCTGCAGTGCCCCATCTGTGGGGGTGTTCTGCCCCCACATGCTCCCTCTGTCAGCACCCTGAAGAACAGGGCCCTTGGGGTAGTTTGGGCATGAATGAGACCAACTCGTGTTTGGATTTTGGGCTGCTGGCACCACTGCGGTGAGAGGGTGGCCGTAACCTCTCAGCCTGAAAGAGCTCCGAGGACTCGCGGAACAGGAAGCATGTAACAAATTTAGTCTTCTGTGAGTCTCCTCCTCTGAAGCAGTTGCAATCCTGCTCCAGGTTATTGCAGGGCTCCGGCTGAGGGTGAGGAGGGGGCCGGCCGGCTGGATGTGCAACTGCAGAATGGCTCCTGCATGGAAAGGAGAATATCTTGAGGTGGTGGGCAGGGTTTGGTGGAGAACCACCGCTCCGTGTCCCCAGTCCACCCTGTCACCATGCGTGCGTGGAGGGGGCAGCTTGGGGTGCCCGTCCAAGCCCCATGCTCGACAGACATGCTCAACCTACAGCTGTGGGTTTGCTTCCTCCCGCTGCAAAGCAAATGGTGGGGTTTGGTTTCTGTAGTCTTTTGCTACTCAAACCCTGCAGTGGGTGCACAGCACTGGCCTAAATTAGCGTTCAGCTCCTGGAGTGCCTCTGAGAGTGTTATGCATTTGTAGACGCAACTGCCAGGAAACCAGGTACCCCCAGGAGCTTGTTGATTCTGCTCTATTGTTCGTTTTGGATGCCAAGTTTGAAAGACAACCTGAGGTTTGACTGTTGACCTACCACATTCTTGCTGCTCCAAGAACCTTTATTTCATTCATCTCAATCTGTCAGTCTCCAGGTGATAGACTTGTCCCCTGCCAGATTGCCCCTTGCCTTGCTGCGGCACCCTTCCTCTGCAGCCTCTCATTTGCCCTGTCCTATCTACTTGCAGGGGTCAAGTCCCTCCTTCACCTCCCCTGAGACCTATTCAGCTAGTAAGTGTTGGCTCGTCTGTGGTTTTGCTCCCCTGATTTCACTCTTTACAAAATCAAGGCACACAAGGAGGCTACACCACCCAGGAGATGGGGAGTGTGCCCTTACTGGTCCAAGTGCTGCCCTGGAGAGCTCTCAGTGCAATGCAAAGGGGCCCAAAACATCTAATTTCTGCACGAAGCTTTGTGAAGAAGAGCTCCTTGAAGGGACATGGGTTTTACGCTGCATTACCCTGCCTTTTCCACTGTGCTTTGCTAAGACAGGAGGAAACCCAGGGAGAGATCCTACAGGTCAAGGAAGGTAGTGAGGTGTCAAGGAGACATCAGATGTGCATTAAACTTAGCAGTGTTTGAGTGCTGGTCAGGTAGAAGCATAGTCTTGATGAGTTAGGGAAAGACAACCTTTGCAAGATATTTATCTGAGCTTAAAGACCCTCAGACAGTCTGGTCATAGGCCAGGAGACGCAGGAGGTCCCGTGGTAGATATGTAATGCTGGGTGCCAGGGCTCTGCTCCGCCTCATGCTGTGCAGCCAGTGAAGTCCACGTGGGGCTTCACAGGGGCTTGAGTGGTAGAAGACTCAGAAAGTCCTCAGAGATGATGTGGCCTAGAGCATTATCACTTCTTGCTCTTGTTTCTGAGTACATCCATGCAGGATCACTGGACAGGGGAGGGAACAGTAAAGAGTCACAAATCTCAGCAAAGCCTGATACAGGAATTACTGAAAGGGAATGCAGAGCTTATTTGGGGAGGCACTTGTCCCCCCACCCCAGGCGGGGTTCTGTGCTGTGTTTTTCCAGCTAATTAATTGCCCTAATGAGGGTGGGGCTCTTATCAGATCCAGGAGGGAGTCCACTTCTGACAGGGTGGGAAGGAAGACGAAGGGTAGATTAACATATAAAGAGTGGTCAGGAGAGGTAAAGTTTGCTGTTGACCACAAGCAAATCCAATCAGACTATATCCTTTCCTCTTCACTTTGATGTTGAGAGCTGTTTGCTTGCTGCAGAGTGGCTGGGGGCATTGCTGAGAGCCAGGGAGGGGAGCAGCGAGCACAGCTCCCTCCCACGCTCACTCGGCACTCACCGGGAATGTTGCGTCTGCACCCGCCTCATTACTGCACCTCTTCTTGCTGGAAGCAGGAGCAAAATCCGTGGAGCTGAGGGACTGGTAGTCTCTGTTCATAAGCAGGTGTGAGGAATGTTTCTAGGCTGAGCTGCAACAGCAAAACAGATGCTCAGGCTTGTCCCATGCCTCTGTGTGTCCTGTATGTGTGGCCGGAGCCTGACTTTGTCAGTCACTTCCCAGCACGTGCTGTGGCTTCTCAGGCAAGGGAGAGCAAGAACCAATTCTTCTCTGTTTTGAGGAGAGAAAGAGACAAGGTATGAATGGTGTCAGAAGGTGCAAGTTCCTTCCTGCTTCTTATGCAGCTTTTTTTTTAAAAAAATGCAGTCTGACTGTCTGACTACAGATCTGCATAGCGCCAAGAGATACGGATGTGGGCGTGAAATGCTCCCAAACCTGCTGATGTTTGTCGGTGCTGCAGGTGTGCTGCACCTCAGAGGGTCAGGGGCTAAAAGCGTAGGTGGTGAGTGGGTGTTTAATGAAACCCCTGCACCCTCACACTGCTGTGGGATTGCATCATGCTTCCAATCAGACAAACAAATCAAGGGGCTGGGGAGCCCAGGCGTTCTGCCTGCTGACTAATCTCCCCTCCCCACGCCTCTGGCTGCTGAGTCCTGCCTGTGGGTTTTTGGCGTGAGAGAGCCCTGTGGTTTGGTTTGGTAGGAGCCCAAAGTGGGTTGAATGGCAGAAGGAAACCCAAAGCTGGGGACCCTTTGCCAAAGCTTTATGGCCACAGTGTTTTGAGCAGAGTCTAGCGGCAGTAAGCGAATCTCTATAATGTGTGATGTTAGAGGATAAAAGCGTGGGTGGCAGGGGATGTTAACATACTGGCAGTAATTCCCAGCTCTGTGACAATGAGCCACTGATATCATCACGCATGCTGGGCCAGATCTGGCATTCCTCCTCTTCCCTGAGACCCTGATGGAAGCAGTGGGAATTGCTATCTGAGATAATGATTACAGGATCAGAAGGATGATGACACCCTGCTTTTCTTACCTTGTTATCTCTGACACTGCCCCTCTCTCTCCCCCTGTGTCTCTTTCCACTACTTGCAATGTTTCATTTTATGCTCACAAAGTGTAAGGAGTAACTGCTGGAGAGCTCTAAAATGCACATGATCCCTGGAAACTCCCTGAGCTTATAGGGAAGACACTCTTCCACTTTGTTTCCAGCAATTAAGTTGCATCAGAAGATGCCTGAGTCTGTGTAATGTCTTGCTGCTGTTACATTGGGCAAACAGCTGCTGGATGGTCTGTACTTAGGGGCAGGCAAGGAGGTGAGCTGTGCAGCAGCACATGGGGAGAGGGTCCAGGGAACCCTCTGCAGTAAGACGTCCTAGAAATCACCTTTGTTTGAAGACCACCTGTGTTAACACCTTTCAGAGCCCACTTTTGACAAGATTACATGCCGAGGAAATCTTATCAGGCGTGTTTAGCCAATTGCAGTGTTTGTATGATTGCTGGTGCCTCTGTTCCCATGCCCTTCTAGGATTTCCTGCGGTGCCAGCCACTGTGCCCTGGACCTCTGCAGATCGAGCTACTCTGGTTCTTTCCCAGTGGATGGCAGAGGAAATTCATCTCTCCTCCTGCACATCAGGAAGAAGCGCGGGAAGCATGACCCATACACACTGTTCAACCTCCAGGCTTCCTGCAAGCTGCAGCCTTCGGGAAAGTGCCCAGGAGGGCACGTCCTGCCTGCTGAGAGGCCACCTGAGTTAAAGTGGGAAGGGCTGGTGTTTGCAAACAACCCCAGATATGCCCTGGGAGGCTGATTCAGCTCTTTAAAGTAATGGCGAGCACTAGATGAACAATTAAATCCTTCTAAATTGGCTTGACTGAAATCAAAGGTAACAGAAGTATCATAGAATCACAGAATGGTTTGAGTTGGAAGGGGCCTTAAACATCATCTAGCTCCAACCCCCCGCCATGGGCAGGGACACCTCCCGCTAGACCACATTGCTCTAAGCCCTGTCCAACCTGGCCATGAACACTCCCAGGGATGGGACATCCACAGCTTCCCTGGGCAACCTGTTCCAGCGTCTCACCACATTCAGTCAGCTGTGACCTGAACTGGAAGATGTGCTGTCAGAGCTGCTGGTACTGGAGTATCCACATGCTGCTCCACTCAAGAATGTGTTCCCCCCGTGCTCATTGTTTGGCTGGAGCAAGTCACAAGCTTTGCTGCTGACTGGCCTAGTGACACGGAGCACGGCAGCCCTGGTGCTTCCATTCCAGGCGGTTTTGGCATGTGCATTGCTTTCATGGGAGGCCAGATCCTGGTGTGGAAGTTGGCTGTTGTAGAGGAATGGAGGAGACAGGGGTGTGGCACATCTTGCTGCCAGCACGGGGTCAGGCTGCACCATCCCTCTGATGGGGAGGTCAGCGGTGGGCCCACCGGGATTCACCGTGTCCATCCTACCTGCCTGCTCAGGGATCTCCTGGCACAAGGCATGCTGCTGACCTTTGGGGGAGTATTTGCCAGAGCAAAGGTACCCCTTTATCCCATCTGCTGGCTAAGGCCTGACTGGAAGTGCAAGCATAACCCAGCTGGGTTTTCTGCTTGTCTCTGGCACAGCACAAGGAGGGTTTCTTCTACTTGGTGGAGAACTTGCTGTAGGATTTTACTTTGTGTTGACCTAAATCATTAGAAATGGAAAATTGACCCAGAATCAGTTAATGGTTTGTGCACTGGGGATCTCTCTGCCCATGGGCAGGCAAGATACTTGTGTATGCTCATACAGCAAATGCAAGAGAAATGGAATTGAAGGCAATGACCTCCCTCTAAGGGCAAGGTGATCCCTGGTTTGGGTGGAAGCAGGGCTGTAGTTTGGAGACTGTTTTAACAGCTGCTACTCTCAAGTAGGCTGTAGCCACAGCACAAATATTCAACTTTCTTCCCATTTTTCTGTGTTGCCCACAGATCTGAGCCACACTCCTGGTGTTTGGGCCCTGAGGCTGCAGAGGTCCAGGTGTACCAGGTGGACCATAGAGGAACCACTCCAAGGACAAATCCTCTGTTGTTCAGCCATGCTAAGGCTGGAAGCATTTTTCAAGGCTACTGGGTCAGCCTTGTGTGAGCCTCGTCCTTCGAGGTGACAGTGGCCATAGTGAGGTGGATCCTGACTGTGTGGTGGCTTCAGGGACCGCCAATCCCACCACGAGGGCTGAGGAGGTTGAGGCCCTCCTAGAAGGCGGCTGGTGTCACAGTCCCCCTACGCTGCTCAGTGCAGACCCTGGTCTGGGGACCAGGAGTGGTGGGATTCCGATCTCTAGCTCCACACAGGATCACACCAGGCACCTCTGCTCACCTCTCTCTCTCCATCTGCAGGATGCCATCTCTTTCTTCCGCTATTTCCCTTCTGTAAGCTCTTTGATCTCTGTGTGGATTTAGTGCAAAAGCCAAGTGTTCCCATACACATTTTCTTCACTTGCTGTTGCAAATATCGGTTGCTTTGATGATGTGTTGTGAGTCTGTCTTAAAAATATTGAATTAGTTTAGGGCTGGTGCTGCAAGCATGCAGGAGGATGTGCTTGTCAGCTTTTAAACACTTGTAGCTGTAAAATAGCTGCTTTCCGTGGAGAGCGCACCCGCTGATCCGTTAAAGGATGCGCTCTCCTGCCTACTCATTTCACAGCAATAAAAGGGCCGGTCTGAGATATTACAAACACGGCTTATATGTAGCTGCAGTACAGTGTGTCACAGGTGGGTTTCAAGCAGTGTGTCTGAACGTGGGACAGCCATGTGATCCCTGAGCCTTCACATCATGGACATGTTCATCCATGGTTTCATCATATTAAAGGTGTGAGATGTGATCCAGCAATTCCCAAGCCAAACCCTGTAACTGCTACTTGACTAGGGCATTTTTTGATTCGAAGACATCGAGAGAGGGAAACTACACCACTTCTTCCGTAGTTTGTTCCAGTGTTTAATCATCTTCGCTACTGAAAACGTGAGTCTCATTATTCACATTAACTTGGTTGACTTTTGCTTCCCATAGCTACCTTTTGTGCTTGTTTCATCCACTGTTTGCAGTGGAAGTGGGACAGATGACTGAGGGCATTTCAAGTTCAGATTCTAGTAATCCTGAAAAATTTTCTAGAGGACTGCAACTTATTTTCTCCAGGGAAGTGATGGACAAAATATTCTGCAGCAGCTGATGAGAAATAACTCTTCTGACTTGAAAGAACTGATCTCCACAGTCTCCTCCCTCTGCCTCCGATTCTGTCACAATTTTTCTCCTGTAACTAATTAAGAGGGAATGCTCCACTAGAGGAAAAAGCAGAAATAGAAAAATCCCTTTTCAGGAATAGGCACTATGTAGCTAATCAAGCTGGGATTGCATTGTCAGGAGGAACCTTTCATAAATCAGGCCCACAGCAACGCCCAGCAAGAGTATCTTTTCTAGTTGTCCAGAATAAGCTGGCTGGCAGCTTGCCGTACAGATGCAATCCAGTTCTTATGTGTGAGAGCAAAAGCAAATGCCTCAATAGGAGTTTATAATTATAGTTGTTTTAAAAAATCCTTTGCAATGCGCGTTTCAGCTAAAACAACCTTGCAGTTAACCACGTAGACAGAAGCCTTCTGTAACCAAAATCTGACATCAGATCTGTCTATGTCTCTATCTTTTCTTCAACTCTGATCTAAAAAGAGAAGGAGGAGCTGAAAGAAAGAATTCCCATATCTGAATATTTTTGCAGCGTGCTAGTGAGACTGAAGTTAGAAGCTGGAGCTATTAGTGTCTAACAGCAAGGAAATATCAACACAATTGCTCCTTGCTGATGGGCTTCATCTCCCACTGACCTGTGCTCACTGGAGAGCTAATGGGATGGTATTCAACGTGACAGGAATGCACTTGTAATGTCTCGTAATCCCAAATGTCAGAGTTAAAACTCATGTCGATCATTCCTCTGGTTTGTCTCTAACGTATCCAGCTGACATGGATGCCTGAACTGCCTGGGAGGGAGGGAGGGAATCATTTGCAGCAATGTGTTTAATGAGTGTCCACCACAAGGCAGGGTTTATCTCTGGCTGTGTGGCCACCTCATTCTGCACTGAGCTCAGCGTGTCACATCACCTCCTGCCTGCCTGGACCACACCTGCAAGGTAGCCAACGTGACAGACACTGTAGCTTGTCCCAGGGTGTCCAAAATGATCCAGTTTAGGCTGACAGGTACAACAACAGCAATAAATTTATATTGTAATGATCCTATCAGTTGTGACTGGGCTGGAGAAATTACTTTTACCCGAGTACTGAATTTGCAGACAAAGAATGGAAGCTGCATAAATGGATAAAATTGCCTGCTGTGAAAAGCAGTAGATGCTAAATCCCAGCCCCTATTAACTGCTCTGGGGTGGGATTTTTTTTTTTTTTTTTTTTTTTTTTTTTTTTTTTGTTGGTTCTGGAAGGCTTTTTTTGTGTGTCTCTGTTCTTGTGCCTATATGCAGCAGTCTGGATGACGTCAGAATCAGTCTGCCAAAGTCATTACCTGGTGAGCTGGAAAACTGCCTTATCTATAACTGGAGGAAGGCATTTCTCACAACAATTTCAAGGCTCATTCCAGGTCAGATGCCTGTGTGATGTCCATCACTGCCTGCGCTGAGCAACTCCTTCTCGGGGATGTACAAAGTCATCTGTGGCTCCATGTTCCTGTCTTCCCTCAAACAATGCCACATTTTTTCCCTTCTCTTCTAATTTTCAACCCTTTTTGGCTCTTTTAACTCAGAGGTGGTGGAACAAGTGGTCCTTTGCACCCTCCAGGATGGCAGCTGAAGAGTCTTACTGCTGTCACTGACTAATGTGTCCTGGGAGAGACAGTTCGTGTTTGGTCAAAGGTATCTGATGGCTTTGGGCCTGGGATCTCTTCTCTTTCTCTGCAGATCTTTCCCTGCATTCAGACAGATATTTGAATGTCCTTCATAATTCCTGTCTTGTTTATCTTGCTGCATGGCAGGAGGTGGGAGTTTCTGGACTCTCTTGGAATGCAGAAACCATTTGAAAATAACACCGCACTGTACATCATCCTCTGAAGCAGGCAGAGCGTTGCCAGGATCAAAGGGCTGGAAGATCACAGGTGGCCGTTTCAAACATTGGGCCCCATTTTTCCTCTTGTGCACTAGGGTGGATATGCAATACAGGAGGCTTCAACTTAAAGGTCAAGCAAAACAACACAAAATGAGTATGTTCATGTCTGGCTGTGGTGTATCTGGAGTACTCCTCGTGTTGATTTATGCCGCAGGAAACAGAGAGCATTGGAGCAATAGAGCTCCGACACCTCCCACTTCCCAGAGGGGTTCCCAGGCAGCTTCAGCTCCGCTCCCTTGTGCCCACAGATGGTCACCCTGTTCCATCAAAACCCAAGTGTCTCAGGCAGGGGGAGCAGGGCTTTGGATGCCTCCAGCCCCTTCCTGGTTTCCAGCTCTTTCACAGAGTAAATCGAGCCTTTGTCCTGCTCAGCATCATGAGGCTGGGCTTCCCTCCGGTGGGGACAATGCCCTTTTGTTAAGGAATAAGGGTGCAGGGAGGAGGCTGAGCCTCAAAACACCTTCCAGCACAAGCCCCCGGGGCCTGAGCTAAACAGTGTGAAGGTGAGCATTAAATGAAGGATGCCTATCCGCTGCTCTTTCTGGAGAGTGATTGTCCCCTCCTACCTGCACCATCTCCCTCTTGCAGGCTGTGGTCCCCACAGCAAGAGCAGCAGAAGCAGACACATGTACCTTTAACCTGTTCTGTGGGTTTTTTTACAGTCTGCATATTATTTCAAAGTAGAACTGCCTATGATGCCACGATCCATGTGGTATAAGTATAGAAAAGAGAGTCCCTGTCACCATGCATTTGTAGCTTATCATAGCCCAAGGAGCAGGCTAACAATATCGCAGATCTGGTTTTTTCCTGGAAAAGCTTTAGTTGTTTATCATGGCTAGCCAGTTCCTGAGGTTGTTCATATAAAAAAAAGGAGCAGCAGCTCCAGCAGCCTGGTGTCTGTGGGCTCAAGTGGGAATGCCACAGCCGAGCAGTGACTGATTTCCCTAGGACTGACACCACTTGGTGGAACAGTTTCTAAAGGGAAAACCATTTCATGTAACTCTAAGTCCTGTAGGCTCAGGTGCCCAAGATCTTTCCAAATCTGCCCAAATAAATATTTTTTCCACTTCCTAGTAGATAAGAGATGTAAACAACTGAAAACGGTCAGTGATTCAGCCAGTGGAATATGTGTCAGATGTCCTGATTCCCAAAGCAGCACTGCTAAAGTCTGGATGGTGGCATGTCCCAGTGACCAGCATTCCTGACTCAGGAGCTGCCCTCAAACCACACTTCCCAGAGCACTGCCTCTTGGGGGGTCCCAAAGGTCCTAGGGGTGCAGGAAAGAAAACATGCATGTCTGTACTATGCTACTGGAGGAGGAGACCAGTGGGAACGAGAGCTGAACATCACTTATGGAGGCTCCCTTCGCCACCGTGAGCAATGCCGGACAAATGTTCTGACAAGTGACAAATTGTTTCCCAGCCCAGCCCCATTCCCTTCCCACCCCTTTTTCCCTGTGAGTTGACTTCTGCCTACACAGATGCTTCCAGACCAGCCTGAGTATGCTCTTCATTGCATGCTGATGGGATGGTGAGTTTCTACTGATGAACACTTTCTTCCCTTGGATTTCTACATTTTCCTGCATGTAAGCAGAGAGCAGCATGATGCTGCATGACTGAAGTCCCTGCTCACAGTTCATGAATCATAAAGACCACCAAAAGCCATGTTTTGTAAGGCCTCCAGCGCACGTTCACACAGCAAACATCTGTGGTGGCGTGAAATGTGACGGCCCCGTGCTGATCTTGAGCCTGAGGTTACAACCCACAGCCAGAGGAAAGGATGGTGCAGGATGGTCCAGCCCTTGAAGCACAAAGACCTGTGGCTCAGCTGGGACCTTTAACTTAGCAAAGTGAAGCAGGACTCTCAGCGTGCAGGAGGGATGGATCGAGCAGCAGTTCATAGGGTTAGTGTTTTCCTCCTGCTCTGGAGGCCTGGCTGTTGCTTGCTTTATCAGCACTGTAGGATGGGACTATTTGGTAGCCCTAGGCTATAAGGTAGCCCTAGAGATCCTTCACCATGAGCAGTCCCTGTTGGAAGGGGCATTTCCCAGGAGGAACTTGGGAAGGGACAGCAGAAAGGCCTAGCTTTGAAATTTTTTCTTTTTGATTAAAAAAAGAGAGTCTTCATAAGCCTGGAATTGATCCAGCAGCCTCTTCCAGGCCCCCAAGCCCTCATGGAGGAAATCCTAGGAGGTGAGATTAAATGCATTTGAAGGACCAGAGAGATGGGGACCCAAGGCTTGGCTGCACTTGTGTAAACCAAAGCATCAATGGAAGGAGCTCATTTGGAAGTCAGCCCATACAGGAGCAGCCTCCTCAGAGGAGGAGAACACCCCTGTCCAGGAAAGTGAGCTAAATAAAAGAAGACTTTGTCCATTCCTACGAGGGCTTGCTGGAGGTGCAGTTTGCAAAGCTCAGGGCAAGACAGCTTCTGTTGCAAGAGTTCCTGTGCAACAGGCCGTTGGCCGTATCTGCAGAGGAAATCAGCCATGTCACCCTGCGGGCTCTTTTCTGCCTCTAGGAAACTGTGGCGAGGACTCGTGCATTCAGCAGCAGCATTGTACTGGAAAGAGTTTCCAATACAAAGTTGAACTTAGGAGAAGCCAAGGCGCTGCACGTGTTCAGCTGTGTTTGTTAACACCAGTACGAATCATCACTCACATCATGCTGGTCTCAGATCATGCCCTTCCTACAGGACAAAGGTGAGCAAATACATGGAAGGTTACCGTGCAATTTTTGTAACTCTCCTGTCTTTAAATAAATGACATTTTTGTTGGTATTTACTTCAGCTTAAATTTAGCTGTATGTTTTTTGGAGCTAGTGTGTGATGCCCTCTTTGCCTGTGGAATGCAGGGTGGGACACTGTCCTGCTGGCAGTTTGGTGCACAGAACGAAAACCGTAATGGGCTGAAAGCGATGGGGAAGATTTATTTTAGAAAGATGCACAAGTGGGCTATGCCATCAAAAGAATACAAAGTCGAAGCCACATCCTGCCGACTTGGCTAATCCATAAAAGAGCTTTCAGTGTTTTCCCTTGGAGTAACAGCTTTAAATTTTAATAAGCTGTAGTGTACTTTCACCGGATGTCATAAGCTGATACAAAGTTTAAATGGGGTTAAGCAAGTAGAAGCCTAGGAGAAATGAACATAAAAGGCGTAAATTATTTCCTCTCTTTTACAAGTTTATTTCACTAGGTTTATTCTGGGGAAAAAAATATTTAATTCTAATTATTTTTTTTCTTCTCTGCATGATTCAGATGTCAGGGGAGAGAGACAACGCTTGAAGTAACCATAGAGCAACTTCAGTAGAAAGAACACTTGGTAAAAAGAAAGAAATTAATCAAGTTATTAATTCAGTCATTTCAAAGATTTTAGAATAGTTACCAAGTCACAGACTTGTGCGCCTGAATGTGATCCACACAAGCCTGTAAGACAAAGATTTGTAGGAAGACTGCTTGGAATGTCATCCAGCCCACCCCTACCCAGGGCAAGATCGACTCTGTGTAAGTCTTTCCGGACAGGCTTTCCTTCAGCCTATTCCTGGAGCTCTCAGCAGCGGAGAACCGCAGTCTGCTGCCTCCAGCGACCCCGGCACCAGCGCTCTCTGCTGCCGAGAGGCTTCCCTCCACCTACAGCAGATGTGCCTTCCTTTGCTTTAAGCCCATTAGCCCTGGTGTCACCGCTGGTGAAAGAGGAGATCTGGTTTATCTCCTTTCTCTTCTCAGCCCTGGGCACCGCAGCCTCCCCCAGCCCCTCGGCGCCAGCTGCTTCCTCTTTCCTCACAGCTGCCTTCTAGATACCCAAACACCAACCAGAAATACCGTCTAGGGGGATATCCAGAGGGTAGACCAAAGCCTAGATCTACTTTCTGGGTTTTTTTTCTTTGTGAAGGTGAGATAAAGAAGCTTTTTGGGCACAGGATGTGCTATGCCATGCTTGTGCTGGAGTAAGAGAGGGCGTACAGACTGCAAAGTTTTCGTCATGACCCACTTGTCGCCCTGCCTGTAGACAAGTGGAGACTGTGGGGTGGGGTTGAGTTGGTTTTTTTTCTGCTGCTGGCAATGTTATAGAAAACAGAGGTGTAATGTTTTTTTTACTGAGTGAGAGCATTTTGTTTGCTTATATCTGTGTAGCCCACTGAAATGGCTGCAAAACGTTCTCAGCTAAAAGCATGAGCTGCTCAATTTTGAGCTTAGAAAGTAATTTCTGTACCCAGGAGCTGTACTCATTCTCGGTGGAGTGGGCACAGTAACACGCACTGTGCAGTGGATTATATTTGTGTGATTATACCCTCTAGGCACCAACCCGGTGCTTAAGAAATGAGTCAGGCAGAAAGACCAAGGCAGAGGGAATCAGATTCAGTGACGGTAAGATTTGTTTTCAGAAGATCTGGACCAAAGTAGCGTTCCTCCAAAACATGCTTGTCCTAATAGTCAATTAAATTGTACGTGTAAGAATATTTTATGTCATTCGATGGCTCACAACTGTCTAAAGAAGCGATAACCACACAGGAGGACTAGGATTAGCAGCAGGGGAGGCTGGTCACATACTGATGGGCAGGAATAGCCAGAAGATGTGAGTGAACACCCAGCCAGTAGGAGCAGGTTCCGGGGAAATACATCCAGGAAAAGGGAAGAGACAGGACAAGAAGGCAAGAAATGTGTGCAGGGCAACAGCAGCAGGAAGAGGAAAGAACAAATGAGAACTGGCAAGTTGATAAAAGAACAAAAGGGCTTTGTCTCACATTAGAGGCAACTAACTACACAAATCATTTTCCCATGTAAGCAATTACTGCAGCTACCCCAGGGACAGCGCGTGGCTGGGAATGGGAAAACGGGTTCTTTACATTCATAACTGGGTCTGACAAGTGCTCTGTCAATATGGCTCTTGATGCTCTGGGCCATGTCAGGCAGAGAAATTGAAACTTGATTGTGCGGATAGCTGGAATCCCTCTTTTAAAAATTGCCTGTCCATCTGTACATAGGAGTAAGTCATCAGCTAGTGGAACAGAAAGAACAGTGGCTTCTAAAAGGAGACAGGAGGTTTGGGTTATTCCTCTTTCACTCCTGACAGCAGCTGTTGACAGCAACTTCCAGCAGACAGTGAAGTCACGTAGGCATGAGTCAGGTAAAAATCAGATGTAAGTCTGAGATTCCCTTACAGCCTGATTTTCAGAAGTTCTAAGTGCAGGCAGCTCGCATTCAAGCTAACACACCATTTAGTTTAATTCTGTTTTACAGCAGCAGAGCTGGGAATGTAAACCAGGTCTGAGAGGCACTGCGGCCACAATAAACCAAAATTCGTTTGGTTCTTCCTAACTGTATGGATCATGGCATGTGGTTTTGGGGTTTTTTTCCTAATTCTTTGGGAATAGTCATGATTATAAATTTGTTACAGAATGCAGATTTGAAGTGAAAAATGTATGAAATCTTTTTTTGTTGAAAATGCCCAAGCAGTTACTAATCTTCTTATTACATCTATAGGGGAAGAAAAGTTATTCCAGCTTAACATTAAATCATATCTATGGGGCCATGAAATGAGAGGGGTGGTCGTCCTCCCTCAGAGGCTGTGTCTGATAGTACTTTTTACCCTCTACAATCAGCTTTTGACAACCAGTTATTCTGTCGAGACTGAGACAAATTTGTAATGAGGCTGACGTTCTTGATCTGATCTGCTTTGTTAGACTTAACTTTGTCTCAAGAGTGACCAAGTCATGACACAGATGAGGTCTCAACATGACAGTCTCCGATTGCCACTGCTCAGCTGACCTTATCCCTGGGTGTAAGCTTACCTGTCTTCCAGCTCTCCATTTACTGGCACACTTATCTCACTGCTTGTGCTGTAAGTGTTTTGACATCAGCCACTCCAAAATTAGAAACTGATATTATGGCAAATGTAATAACATTAAAGAAATGCCAGCCTATCTTCTCTGCTGCCTTGTGCTGTGCTTTGTTCATCTGAGGGAAAGCTTGCATTTCACAACCAACCAGAAGAAGCAAGTTCAGGATTGTGCCCCAGCAGGGATATAATGCAGCTCAAGCCCCAGACTAGGACTCCATGGCATTTAGGTTACTCTCTTTACTCCCGTCCACACTGATCTCCTCCATGACCCTTGATCTGCCTTCCCTTCCTTTCCAGTAGCCAGAGCTCACAGGCTTTGTCTCGTCATTAGTCTTGCTGAGATTTGGGGTTAACTCTTCGGGGTAACAAGCACCCAGCACAGGACATCCCTTGTCTTAGTCCAGGCAACTCAAGCCCTAGAAACTTGGCTGATTCTGTGTCTTGTGCTTCCCAAGAAATCGTGTCCATTTTTTCAACTTATTCACCTAAGCCCCTTTTTAAAACTCCTTTTGAGTTTTATTCTGTCCAAAAGGAAGCATTTTGTTCTTGATCAATGCCTACTGGATGCTACCCCATGGATGCTGTACCCTGGGAGCTTTTACCTGGGACGGGGGTCCCGCTGTGCCCTCGAGGAGCTGGGGCCAACCCTCCCCAGCTGCAGCGAGAAAGTTTCCCTTTGCAGCACTGAGAACAGGCAGAAACAAAGAGCTGGAGGAGGTGGGGAGGGGAGAAGGGAAGAATGAGCTAGGTTAGGGGAAATAGAGCCTGGAAGAAAAGGAAAGGACCAGCTGATCTGAAAGCCCCGATAAAAGCCTGAGACAAAGGACGAAAGAGCCTGGGAGATTATCAAGGGGAAGCGGGAGGAGGAGCAGAAAGATGCAGCAGAACCTAAGTGGGAATGATGTAAAGTGCTGCAGGGAGGAGGTGAGTTTCCTACCTAATGTGAAGTGGTTTAAGTTATTCAACCACTTCCATTTACAGGAATCGAGCCTCTTTCTCCCTTCTGGCTGGGAGCACCTGGCAAACGAAGGAGCTGCTCCAGCCGGGAAAAGTATGCATGTCCATCCTACAGCCCTGACAGCATCAGCCCCGATTGCTCATCTATTTCCAAGTACGACCGAGTCATTTGGCTGGTGGGCAGAGAAGTCAGGACACTCTGCGTCCAGCACCCTGCAGCGGAGGAAGCATTAGTACTGCTGTTGTTAGCCTTGTTATTTTCTTCTAATAAAAAGGTGGTCATGACTCACTCCATTAAGGAACAAAAGCAGAGCTGTAATCTACTGAAAGGCAGTTGTTTGGATGCTCAGTTTTAGGTGTGTAAAAGGAGGAAGGTCAGCTGCAGGTCAGGTCTAGTGATATACACCCTGCCAGTACAGGCCAAACTTCTGGTATTCCCCAGAGAGTTTATCTTCTGGGCCAGTGTGATTTGCCCCCTCCTTCAGACTGACACTTCAGCCAGGAGCAGGGGGGCAGGGAGCTCTCTTTCCCACCCCTCCACATTTCACTTGGGTTTCCTGAGAGGAAATGATGCTCTCGTGTGACTGCGCTGGCCCCCTCCTTCCTCCCAGGAGGGAGGAATGTACCAGCATCTGCCCACAGCCCCTCTTGCTCTCCCTGTGCTGCGCTGGGACCAGTTTGCCAGCTGGGCTGTTACTGGGGGCCGAGCCCCGAGGGAGCCAGGCTGCTTCTCTGGGAGGAAGAAGCGGTTCCTGAAGCTGGGGGCTGGGAAGCCAGAAAAGGCAGGTTGTGTCCGGGCAGTGTGGAGGTTTCCCATGTGAGAGGGCTAGTTGCTGTGCCCCTGCCTGTGACAGATTCCTCACTTAGTAAAAAATGAAAGGGAGGATGAGACCTGCCAGTGGGATGATGTGAAGGGTTTTGGCACAGCTGTGGTGATGCTTCTCGTGATGGGGATCCAGTTCTGGCAGGATCAACACTGGCATGTGAGGACATCTAACCCAGGCCCAGCTGCCTCCCAGGGTGGGCACAGAGGAAGGGAAGGATCTGCCGTGACAGTGGTGGCCAGGTGAAGACACCACCCACGCCAAGACACTCGGTGAACATCTGCCCCTACCCACAAGCTATTTCTATTTTTGTTCCATCTCCTACCCTGACTGACTCAGAGGAGGGGAGCGAGAGGGGTCAGGTTAGAAGGAGCCAGCCGAGTGCTGCAAGGGGTTTGAAAGAGGAAGGGGAGGAGGAGGAGGAGGTGGTGGTCTGAAAACAGGAGTTGCTATTCTTTCAATCAGCCCGAACATTTTCTTCACACAGCCTCTTTCACGCTTCCCCGTTTCAGCTGCAGGCAGCGTGAGGCAGCGACGGCACTTCCTGCCTGCTGGTGAGGTGAACATACTTTCAGGGCACCATCAGAACGAATGACACCCCGCTCTTAGTGAGCTCCATCGTCATCTGCCCCGGCTGTAATGAGCTTGGCTGGAGCTCATTCTTTTGCCTAACTTCTCCCAGGAACTTCTAGTTGTCTTTTTAGTCATTTTGCAAAACTTATCTCATAAGGAAAGGGCAAGTGTCAGATTTCCTAATTTCTGTGCATCTCAGTGTCGTGATTTCTGGGAACGGGCACAGCCTGGGGTCTGTAGTGTAAGTCTTGCAAGTCCTTGAGGCACAATCTTGCAGCCTAGAAGTTTGACACGAGGGAAGGGACATAAGATCCCTCCAAACAGCCATGCCAGCAATTTTTCTGTTGCAGGTGGCCCTCCCACCCCCCACCCCTCTCCTCCATAGCGTTCATTGATGCTGTAGAAACAGTACATCTTGCTTTGTTCCCAACTGTTCCTCCTTGTTTCCTCCTTTGCTCCCAGGCTGTAAACCTCGGGCCAGGCCCTCACATCCTCGGTGACGTTCCCCAGGCAGTCCACCTTATCACTCGGCTACCAGACCTGCTTCGATGCAAACTTCGGCCCGGGCAGGGGCCCTGGCTCTACCCGAAGGGGCGTCGAAGCCGGCAGCAGCTCCCATGCCCTGGGCATCAGTGCCCTCGCAGGCTGTGCTGGGGGCGAGGACATACACAGTGAGGGAGGAACGAGGGAATAAAATAAGGGGAACTGAAACCACTTGCGCAACCTGGTGTGAGAAACCTGCCCCAGCGCTGCCCTTCCTCCTCTTCCTCCTCCTCCTCCTCCTCCTCCTCCTCCCCCCCCGCCCCCAGCACGCTTCCTGGCTCTCCCCGCTGGCTGGGGGGCGCGGGGGGGGTAGCGGTGATGCTGAGATGAGCCTCAGGCCGATGACTGGAGAATTTTTGCGGCGTTTTTCAGCTTCCTCTGCCTCCCAGCCTGACTAACGCTGTCCGAGCGGCCGCGGCCCCCCCCTGCTCCGCTGCCGGGGAGGGAGGGGATCCCCGCCAGGGGGCGGGGCCCGGGGCGGGGGATGCCCATATTTGGAAAGCGGGCGCGTCACTCCCCTTATATGGGCAGTGTCGTCAGGGCCCGGCCTCCCATTCATATAAATGCCCGGTGGCGGCGGCCGGGATTCCCTGGCCGGGCTCGCCGCGGTGCCTCTGTCCTTCGCTCCCGCCCTCCGTGCAGCCGCCGGCCGAGCCCCTGCGGCTCCCGCGCTCTCCCCGGCGGGCTCCCTCCGGCCTCTTCCACCGCTCCTGCCCCGACCCGCGGCCGGCATGAAAGTCACGTCCCTCGACTGCCGCCAGCTGAGGAAGCTGCTGCGGAAGGAGCCCTCCCGCTGCCTGGTGCTGGACTGCCGGCCCTACCTGTCCTACTCGGCCTCCTGCCTCCGCGGCTCGCTCAACGTGAACCTCAACTCGGTGGTGATGCGCCGGGCCCGCGGCGGGGCCGTGCCGCTCCACTTCGTGGTGCCCGACGCGGCGGCCCGGGCCCGGCTGCTGGTGGGCGGCGAGGGGGCGGCGGACAGTGCCCGGCTGGCGGCCGTGGTGGTGCTGGACCAGGGCACGGGGCACTGGCAGAAGCTGAAGAAGGACAGCACGGCTCAGATCGTCCTCAATGCCCTGCTCTCCAGCCTGCCGGAGTCTGGGGCCAGGGTCTGCTTCCTGAAAGGTAAGATGGGGCGCTAGGAAAGGGGTGGGGTGGGGTGGGGGTGCTGGGGGAGCGGTGCGGATAGACCCTCGAAGTTGTGCCCACCCCCCCCGGGCGGTGGCGGCCCCGCGGTGCTCGGGCCCCTCTCCTCGGCCGCCGCCGCCCCGCAGCTACCTGGCTAATAACCTGGTGAAGGGCAGGGAGGTAACGCCAGGATTTCGGTTCTTTTCCACCCACTGGAACTAAATCCCGGATAGACTCTGCGGGCTGAGCCCAAATGCCTTTCCGCTCACCCCCTCCGCGCGTTTAAGAGGCTGATGGAAAGCAAAGAATATCAGGGCAGAAGAGCAACAGTTGAAGGGTATCGAAGGGAGCGGAGGCCGAGGAACAGCGGGGTTGGAAATCAGCCCCGCGGGTACGGGGAGAGTCGAGGTCAGCTCTTCTCGCTCTCTGCCCGACGACCCTGGGCGGCCCGCGTTGGGTGCCCGCAACTCGGGGCTTGGTGCCTGCTTCTCCACCCAGGGCGGGGAGGTTTATCTCTCTCTCCGTCGAGCGTAGAGAGGCTGGCAGGGGAAACACATAGCCGAAACTCCGGGACTTGTCGGCGGACAGAAATACTTCCTTCCCACCCCACCCCCCTTCTTCACGTGTGTTACAGCCCTTTGCGGTTCTTTGTTTTCTTTCCGTGTAACCTGGGGATAATAAAACGATTTAAAAAAATAGCACTCCGCCCTTTCTCTGCCTTCCCATCCCTGCCTCCCCTCTCTTTCTCCCGGCAGCGCCTTTGTCCTTTTGCCCTCTCTGTTTTCTCAGCCCCTCTCCCCCGTGCCCCCCTCTCCCCGGCCGGGACCGCTCCCGCCCCTACCATCGCACGTCGGGCTCCCCGGAGCGGGGCCACACCGAAGCAGGAATTCCTAAATAACCCGCCCCTGCCATATCCTGAGGCCATAAATGGAGGAGAAAACCAGGCGATGTTTCTTGAGTAAACTCTGTCCCTGTGTCCTTACCCGGCAGGCTTAATTCCCTTTTATTAAGCCTTTCATCATGCTGGTTTTTCTTCCGATGTGTCTAGTTTGTACCTCCTATAACGGGCAGCCCCCGGAGGGCATGCCGACCAGGGTAGAGGCACCTCCAGTCTGGGTATTGCTCTGTTCCGAGGGGCAGGGAGTCTCCCAGGGCAGTTTGCCCCCACCTTGGCTCTGTCCGGGCACCGCCAGCCTGCCCTGGGGTCTGGCAGTCGCCTCAAAAACATCAGCTTCGCTGCTGCGGGGCAGGATACTTGCACTGTGCTGGGCCAGTCAAATCCTCGGGGACCACATTAAAGTAGCGACGAAGAAACATCTCCAGGGTCACGCTGGGAGCTCTGTGGTAAAGCAGGGGCTGAATTAAGCTCTGCTGACTTTCAGCCTGCTCGTTTAGCCACAAGATCGTCCTTCCCTCCTCGTGTACCAGCCCTGTGCTTTGAAGTGGAGACTGTGGCTGTGGGCAGTTGATCTGGGTGGGGTTCTGATATATGCTTTGCTTTGTACCTTTTGTGTATTGCAAACTGTCTTATCTTAAGAGCTTGTCGATTTGAGGCTAAAAACGATTCCCCCTTCGTGGATGAGAAAGTTTCCTCCTTTTCTTGCTGCTGTTCCCCTTTGCTTTTCTGGAAGTGCTCTGGGTTGCAGGATCAGGCCCATGAAGTCTGCAGCCCCGTTTCAGATCTGATGTGAACCGAGGAGCCAGTGACTCAGTGGGCAGCGCTGCTGATTCACTGGGGCCACAGACCCCTAAGACGCTGTTGTGGTCTGGGGAAAGATTTCTGGGACAGTGGGGGGTATCACCCCAGAGCACTGAGCACTGATCAGAAGAAAAAGTTCTCTGGAGCTTTGTAGCACCGCCTGTGCAAATAATGTAAAACCACCATCACACATACACACAAACCTCCTAGATTTCCCCCCTCAAATTCCTGTTCTCTCTAGGTGTGGAGAAGCTGGGAGGAGGTGTTGGCTGCTTAAGGGCTAAGGTGGCTTGACTTGAAAGTTGTAGTGATAGACATGAGCAGGTCACCCCCACCCCACCAGCTCACCAAGCATCCTAGGGATGTGGCCCCAGGCAGGGCAGCTGGTGCAGAGCAATTGCAAGCTATGCCCCATTCCTTCCCTCACTTTCTGGCTTCCAGGGGTTGAGTGTGTCACATCTTTCATCTATCTGTGTAGGTGCAGTTTCATTCTGGGTGAGCTCAGGCACAGCATGGTGAGAGTGGTTGTGTGGTGAGGGAAGAGCTTGCAGAAAGATAAAATAATGGATCCTCCCCTGGTGCTGACAAGGATTCTATTATTTATCGATTAAAACCAAAGTGCAGCCCAGCTCTCTGTGACAGCAAGCTAGTATTTGCAGAAATGACCTCAGGGAAGCTAGGTTGAGTGGGGAGGGGGAAGAGAGGAGATTGCTGCAGGACGGGATGAGAAGATGACTCACGGCAAGAATGACCTGCAAATATCCTGATCCCCAAGGCTTGTAATTAACCATTCACCAGCTGCATGTGTTAGCTGCCCCAGAGACATGAGACATGCATGTATGTTCGAACACGTACGCTGTTTTGGCTCAGGCAGATTTCTGTGTCCATTCAAGAGTAAAAACAACACAGGGTGTAAATGGGGATAATGTCTATTTATACATACCGGACATATTTTTTCTATGTGATGACAGTGGTTGAGGGCAGGAGGGAGATAAGGTCAGCTGTGCTGAACCAAGAGGATTTAAAAGTCCACCCCATGAAGGGCAGTTGGAGATCAGGAAGGCAGAGGAGTCTGGAGAACTGCTTGTATTTGTTGGCTTTTCACACTGCCAGTTGTTAGGGATATTCTATCAACCCAATTGTTGTGGATATCGCTTTATCAACTCTCCCTTATGGTCTCCACGGTCACTTGACTGCTTGACCCACTGCCTTGTGCTGTGAAGTCTGGGGCAAGCTGGCTGAACATTGCTGGGGAGTAGCAGGAAAGGTGCGGGTGCTGAGTGCCAGTCAACTGCAAAGTCACCTTCCTGTTCTCCGTCATGGAAAACAGACTTTCACCGCGTTCAGTGGGCTTTGGATCCTGCTGGCTGCTTGCAACACAAGGACCCCACGGCAGGACTGAGTGGGCGACAGTAGCACGTCATGAATTTGAGCACACATCTGCTCAAACATTGCAAACCAGTGAGACACCGGCATTATGGGGCTGAAATGTCAGAGGCAGCTGTACCAGGCAGCCCTGGCAGCGAGGGTGGCAGGAGCCCTGTGGCCGCTGAGATCTTCGGTGCTTCCTTTGTTTCGAAACCCTCCCTTGCACCCAGGCACCCACACTGACTTTGCTTATCAGGGTGAAACAGTTGCAGGTGAATGAATCGCACGGGAGGGTTTGCTTTCTGAGCCTTGTTTACCCAAGTGCCACGCTCTGAAGGGTTATCGGATCTAGCTGTTCAGTAGCTTTTGCTGTTCATTTCTGTTCTGAAAAAGCACAGGTGGCAGACACATGGCACACCACTGACCTTTCCAGTGGACTTCTGCTACCTGACTTATTCATGTTCATTTTGGAGCTCGTGTGCTTCTGTGCAGCCTATTCCCAGTCTGAAAACAGGCAACGATTTAGCTGACGACAAACTTTGAGTAACAGTGTAATAATGGGATTAATTCCTTTTCATTAGCAGTGCACTGAATGAAACCATTGCAGTACTTAACCATGCAGAATAGCTCATGTGGGGCTATTCAGTTGTCAAATGCTGTCACATGATTTCATTAATTTTTATAGCTGTTGTTTAACAGATTGGTTTCAGTTGGACTGTCTTCGTTACTTCACTTTCTTGCGTTGTGGTGATTAAGGACACAGTTGTAAGCATCCCCTCTTGTACTTACGTCCATTCAAAAATGCACATGAAGTATTTCTTATGTTGTCACAGTGTATACAGTAATGACAGGTTTAGAGTGGATGACTCCTGAGTACAGAAATCTGTCTCAAACACTGGAAATAGTGCTCATACATAAAACTGGAGGAGGGAGTTTAGTCCCCACTGGACTGGAGTTAATGGTTTCTAGTCTCAACAGCATTACATTTGCTAAAATTTTTAATCCAGACCCACCGGCTTTTGGCAAGTTAATAATTGTCAGCGGTATTGGAGGTTTTTCTCTGGGTCTCTGAAGCCTTTTAAACAAACTCATTTCCCCAGAGGAACACTACCTCTCATTAGCTCCCTGGGGCCCATTGCTGTGTGGCACTATTCTACTGCATTGCAAGCATTGGAGCTTAATTTCTCCTCCACTTTAATTAAACTAGTTTTTGGAAGCTCAAACATTCATGTCTTTTTTTTTTTTTTTTTTTTTTACCCTTCCCTAGGTGGATATGAAACCTTTCACTCGCAATATCCTGAGTGCTGCGTGGATGGAAAACTCATTTCCCCAGAGAGGACCGAAGCAGAGAGAAACCTTGCCAGCCACTGTGAGAAGCAGAGTGCCAACCACAAACCTGCTTATGATCAGGTGTGTGTCATAGCTGTGGCAGATGACCTTCCCCTTGGGTCTTCTGCCTGCTGCCACCGGGCTCTACTGGAGGCTGGCAGGGGGCTGGTGGCCCTCGTGCTGGCACGGGCTGTCACTTAGTTGTCACAGTCCAGGTTGGCAGCCTACATGTTGAAAGAATGTCTTGTGTGTGTTGCTGGTCAGCATCGCCTCCACCTGGCTTCAAAATTAGGCAACAGAAGGAGGAAAAACACTCTGTCTAGCCCCCAAACTATATTTGTGACCAGCCTTTATCACACAGCCGGGCAGTGTGAGCTGTGAGCAGCTCACACCTCCCCAGGAGACTTAAGATGGGCAGAGGAGAGGCTGCCAGGAGTGTAATTTTTGCGGCAGATGAAGGAGCATGCTTTTCCTGTGCCTCCTCTGAGACCCCAAGAGGCATCTGAGGCTGCTGGAGGGGGCTGCGGGGCTGCCTCTGAGAAGAGGCAGTGGCCCTTGAGAGCTGTCCTGGGGCACAGGGAGTGGGGTTTCCACGGGGGAAGTCGTTGCGCACCCGTCCGGGGAATACATGTGCTCCGAGATGTCGCCCTGCGGTTGAGCCGCTTCCGCCGGGGCGTGTGTTTCCTGGTGCTGGGGGGAATCCCCAGGCAATGCCCCTCTGCATCCCCCCGGGAGCATCACCTGCCCCAGGCTCTGTTCTCCCACCCCGGGTGGCTGCTGGCTGTCCCTGGTGTGTGGGACCCACCAGGCGGGCAGCTCGGGTGAGGTGGAAAGCTGGTTTCTCACAGCTGGGGGTTGGCAGCAGCTCTTGTGCATCATGGAAAGTTACCTGTGATCTCCGAAAGCCTTGTGTCAGCCAGTGGCTTTTTTTCTTTTGCGACCTCGTCACCCAACCTTTGCTTGTGCTGAGGAAGGAGGAACTGAGATGACATTTCAGGGCGGGTGACGTGGCCGCACCCCAGGGAGGTGCAGGGAGATGTGGAGCTTTGTTCCAATTTTTTTGTGTTGCTTTGCCCTTGGAAGTGTGAGTGGAGGGGCTGAGCCCTGTGCTGAACTAGACCAGCCTCTTTCTCCATCCTCCTCTTCCTCCCTGCTCCAATGTGGCTCCCCGCCTCACTCACATTTCAGTAAAGCCTCAGAGGGAACAGACTTCACATATGAAAATGCTTCGGGTGCATCCCTAGGGGCAGCACTTCGAAGAAAGCCAGAAACATCCTGCGTGTGAGTGGGCTGGATCTGACTTTGTACATTGCAGATGTGGACAAGAAAATGGAAACTTTTCTCCTGCATAGGCTTTGCCATCACAGTGATTCACTGGCCGGCAGCACTGGGGTCCAAAAATGCGAGCAAGTGAGGGAGCGGGCACCCACGCAGGCTCCCTTGCCTCTCTCAGATATGGAGATTCAAATACCTTTGAATAGGAATTACATATTTCTGTTCTCTTCCAGGGTGGTCCAGTCGAAATCCTGCCTTTTCTCTACCTTGGTAGTGCCTATCATGCTTCCAAGTGCGAGTTTCTCGCCAACCTGCACATCACGGCCCTGCTCAATGTCTCCAGGAAAAGCTCAGAGTCCTTCAAAGACCAGTATTGCTACAAGTGGATCCCGGTGGAGGACAGTCACACAGCAGACATCAGCTCACACTTCCAGGAAGCCATTGACTTCATAGGTATGTCCAAATTAACAGGTTTCCAGATCTCTGTGTATTTTAAATTCATTTATTTTAAAATACATAATGGTGGGAAGGACATGTTATTTTCTGTATGTTCCCAGATGTCACAGCAAAAGGTTAAGCTCCCTCCCATCCCCAGCATCCCCTCTGGCAAAGGGATTTCCGTGAGGAAGGAAGGAAGAGGGACATTCAGAGCAAGATTTCTGTCCTTCTCCCTGAGCTGGGAGGCTGAGAAAGGAAAATGCCTCCTCTTGCCCGCCATCAGACCAATGAGGAGAGTGAGCTGGTTAGCTTTATTTTCTTTTCAAAACAAATGTAGGTATCACTTCAGCTTAACAGGGAGCACAGAAGTATGGTTGAGTAACACCAAAGTCTTGATTTTTTGAAAGAAAAAGCTGCATAGATTCTTTGGACTGGTATGCCAGACCCTGTAAAAGCCAGGAGAAGCAGTCAGCTTAGTGTGGAGATATCCCAAAGCCAGGATCTTAGAAATCCAGTGTCTCCCCTTATCACAGAGTCCTTTCCATTTCTCCTTTTTGTCACGTTGCTGTCTCACCTTTTAATCGAATACCCCAATGCAAAAATATGAGGAGGCCTTCAGAAAATTTGGGCCACCCCCTTCCAAATTCTGCTGTGTTAGACTGTGCCAGGTGGAGCAAGGGAGAGGCACAAGGTGGTTTAGTGGGGTGGAGTAGCCTCAGCCTGAGTGAAGAAGGTGTTGAAATCAGTGCTGTTGCTCTCCAGGAACATTCAAGAGAGAAACACAAAAAAACCCTCCAGTTACGGACTGGCTGGACTCATTGCTCAGCTAAGTTTGCGTCCTTTGGCGCAGTGCAGGTGGAACTACAAAAACCTGATCTGAGGGTGTCCTCTGAGCCCTTTCCTGTCCCATTACCAGCCTCTTCTGATAGCTGTTGAGTCAGCTGGAAATTTCCTGCATTTAGAGGATGACTTTACCTTTCACTTTCTTATAAAATTGGGTGTGTGGTGTAGATGCAGGATGATTCAAATCTGTGTCTTCCTTGTTTTGTGTAGTAGTTAAATATAACCAGTCATGGTGGCACCAGTCCTTTGGCAGACTATGGAAGACAGGCAAATGATAACTTGCTTGGCTCTGTGTTGTTTCACTGAGCAGTGCACTCAGCACAGTTATCCATAGATTGGATCTTCACCATATTGCTCCAGGCAATAGTGCAGAGAACATCTATTTTTGAACTGTATTTTTTTGTGTGGAAAGGGCTTATTTTAAGCACATTCTCTTTAATCTAATAACAATCATTGTGTTGTGTGAGTAACCACAGTGGCTCCTGTTGTGTAAAATGGGTGCTTTGCATAAGCCTTTTATATCCTGACTTAAGTCCTTTAACCAGGCTGTAATTAGCAACTGCCTACCAGTCCTCATGTGCTTTGTGGTGAGGCCCCAGGGAGTGAGCTCAGTCTCTCCACCCAATCGTACCCACCAAGGGCTCAGCTCCTGGTACCGCTGTTTGCTGCTAACTGGCCAAGCAGGGTGTTAGGTTTGGACTTTAAAGCCCTATTCTTCTAGCAAAGCTGATGAGAGGAAGGCAGCCCTGCAGGTTTTGAAAGACTCGGTGTTGGAAGGGCTGGCCAGGCTGGGCTTGGGTCAGCACTTTGAGCCACAGGCAGCAAAATGCAGGTATAGCAAACACAGGTATTACCCAAATACCCGACCTCCATCTCACAATGCTCTCCAAAGACAGTTGTTCCAATAGGCACATGGGAGGGAGAGAGGGAACGACTTTCCTAAAAAAATTGAGTGACCCAGATTGGGATTCACAGATTCTGAAACCAAGTGTCAAGTGAGTGAGTACAGAGGAGGGCAACAAAGCTGGTGAAGGGCCTAGAAAATAAATCTTACGAAGAGCGACTGAAGGAGCTGGGGCTGTTTAGTTTGAAGAGGAGGCGGCTCAGGGAAGACCTCCTGATTCTCTGCAACTACCTGAAAGGACATTGTAGAGAGGTTGGTGCTGGTCCCTTCTCACAGGTAATTGGTAGTAGAACCAAAGGGAATGGCCACAAACTGCAACAGGGTGGATTTAGGCTGGATGCTGGGAAAAACTGTTCACAGAAAGAGTAGTCAGGCACTGGAATAGGCTGCCCAGGGAGGTGGTTGAATCACCTTCCCTGGAGGTGTTTAAAGGTCATTTACATGTAGTATTGCGGGGCTATGGTTTAGGTGTGGACTCTGGTTATAGGTTGGACTCAATCTCAAGGGTCTTTTCCAACCTGAATGTTTCTATGATTCTATGATCTGCAGACCAACTGCATCTCAGGATGGATTCTCTTTTAATCTCCATGTTGCCCTTAGAATGCAACAGAAGAGCAAGCCTTTCCTTGCTGGTGGGCTGGCTGTGTGTCATGGGCCACCTCCAGCACTGAGCATCGCAGTGTCCTCTCCATCCCCAACAAAAACTGACATCTACAATAACTTTTTCTCCTAGATTATGTCAGACGAACAGGGGGAAAGATCCTGGTGCACTGCGAAGCAGGGATTTCACGCTCTCCCACCATCTGCATGGCGTATCTCATGAAGACAAAGAAGCTCTGCCTGGAGGAAGCCTTTGATTACATCAAGCAGCGCCGGAGCCTGATCTCACCAAACTTTGGTTTCATGGGCCAGCTGCTGCAATATGAGTCGGAGATCTTGTCTTCCACTCCCAGCCCTCCTGTCGCCTCGTGCAAAAGAGAAGCTGCGTCTTTCTTTGCAGAAGAACTGACGTTAGGCAAAAACTTTGAAGGCTCATGTTTTGCCTTTCCTACCTCAGTGTTGAGTTCTGTGCCCATTCACTCTCCTGTCCACCAGCTGAAGCTCAGCCCGATGACAGCATCTTCATCCTGCTGAACACCCTGGGGAGACCAGAGCTGGCGTGATCCTCTGATCCAAACTGTGACCCCAACAAAAACATTTCATGAACGTGCAATAGAGAAACCTCATTGACTTAGTCTGAGATGGGATGGTGTCGTGGGTCATACTTCCTGTATGCTGTGACTGTGAGATGCAAGTGCTCTAAGTGTGGCAGGTTTTCTGAACTTCTACTGTCCTTTTTTTTAAAAAAAAGAAAAAAGAAAAAAAGAAAAAGTGCTCTTTTTTTTTAGGTTTTTATCCACAGAGCGTGCACCCACTACTGTATTTTCAGATTCCTGGGGAGCAATGAGAAATCCCTTTAGTATGTTCTCAGTTCCTTCCCTTCTTTTTTTTGAAAAGACCCTTATCAAAGTTTCAAGCAATAAACAGCAGCAGCAGGGAAGAAAGCAAAATGAAAAGCACCACCTTTGCAACCACAGAGATTGTGGGACTGAATATTCATTCTGCTTTTCCCTCCAGCTTTCCTCCTCCCCTCTCCTCTGTCTTGTTTCAGGGAGCAAAGGGCTGGGGTGGTGGGAAGGAGCTCCTTTCCCAGGACACTATTGCACAACCAGGTGAAAATCCCTTCTCCTGCTCCAGCCTCTGAAGTGTCAGGTACTGACCATAGCATAACTGGATACCAAACCAGACCGTGGATCCATTCAGGTGTGGCATTTCCTGTACTCCTGCATTTGCCTTTGTACTGGATATGCTTTTAACTAAAGCAGGGGACTTAACTGAAGCTATCAGGCTACCCTGCTGAGCTATTATCTTCTCATCCCTTACTTAAGAGCAGCCCTAGAATACTTGAATGTCTCCACAATCCTCAGCTGAGTTACTTCCCATCAGATAACACTGTAACTGCTGGATTTTACACCAAAAAAAGCTGACAAGCTCGGCTCCAAGCCAACTCTTCATCCATCCCTTCCCAAGTGTTCTCAATACGTATCATGTGTGGTCAAGTGGTCTTGCTCAGTGTTACGCGGCTTGCTTAGCAGCTCTTTTTGTCTGTTGAATTATTTTTTTTTTAATATGTATTATGTATGGGAAACGGCAATAATTTCCAGGAGATCTCATGAATGTGAAAGAAAACCTGCAATGGTTTTTATGGAGTGTAAAAAATAATAAAGGAAAAAAAAAAGCCAGGAAAAAGAAAGTTGTTTGTTGTATTTGGAGCAAGCTACAAAAGTGTTCTGGCAGAGCTCTGACAGAAAAGGCCACCTGAGAAAAAAGCCATGGCCCAGAAGTGGTGTAAGGAGGTAGAAGAGGAGAGTAAGCATCGCTGGGCTCTGTGCTGAAAGGCTCCAAGGTGCAAGTCTACAGAGGGGAGAAGGTGAGGGGGAGGATTGTTTTAGGCAGAATGACATGAGTCACGGTGGCGTCACTTCCCAGCAGTCAGGCAGGCACTTCTGTTTTGATTCATGCGTGTTTTATAAGGTTTGCCATCTTGCTGAAGATGAAAATCTGAACTAGATGCGGCCCCCCACTTCCTTCCTGAGCATATCCCAAGGGATTGCTGCATGCCCTGCTCCCTGCTGTGATGCTTGTGGGTGTCCTGTGGAGGGTGCCATCTGCCAGCACCATGCCAGGGACTGGGGCATGTGGGTAATGCTCATCCTTTCAGTTTGTTCAATGAAAAAAAGTAATTTTGAGTGGCAGCATCTCTGAGCCATTTCATACCTTTTTCAGCTGGAAGCTTTTAGGGTCATTCTGGTGCATCACTTTATCACATTTATAATGTGCATTTCCAAGTTATCAGGTTGCAAAATGTATGGTGTACGTCTGGGTTACATAGCACCTACGCCTTGTGGCATTCTTTAAAATGCTCTATGGAAACCCACAGCCAGTTGCAATGAAAAGGCCTCTCAGCCCTCACAGGCTCCCCCAAGCAGGAGGGCTGGTAGGCTCAGTGAGAGGGGCTGCATCCTGATTGTGGAGACCTTCAACCTCGACAGAAACAAAGCAACCAACAGCTCTCATCAAAACAGCATAAAACCCCTTCCAGAGAAAAAACCAGCTTTGTTTCTCAAGAATGGAGAAGCTGAAACCCTCTGCAGAGCAGCTGATGTTTGCCATGGGAACCCGAAGAGCTTAAGGCAATGGGCTGAAGGGGTTAACAGAGGGGCTGATGGCCTTGGCAGATTTGACCACAGCAGCTGGAAGAGATCACAGGCCAGGGGAGGAGCCAGGCATTTAGGGGAGAGGGAAGGCAGCTGCTCTGGTTTTGGAGAGGGGGCTCTGTTCCTGGGATTTAGCACAGTGTGTTGGTGGCTATTGTTGGCAGGGGAAGATGCTGGGCTGGGATTCAGCAAGGATGGAGGGGCAAGAGCTCTGTGGGAGCCTGAAAAGGGGTTGTTGTCATCCCTGGGCACAGGAGCCCAAGGTTTGTGCTCCTGCTCAGGGCACCATTCCCCTGTGTTTGTGCTTGGCTGGTCCCAACACACATCTGCTTCTTGCAGGCTGAAGCAAGTCCCAGCACCCACGACAGAGTGGGATGTAAATACTGCCTCCCAGAGGAGTGTGCTCCACACTTGTGCTGCTGTCTCCTTTGTTGTTTCAGTGCCAAGGTAAGACCTTTGTCCCCTGCTTGGCTCCTCCCTTGGCCAGTTTGGCAAGATCCCATCTTTCTGAGGGGACATCACAGCCATCTGAATGCAGGGCTCTGGTGTGAGAATACATGTTCTCCTCCCTCTCTGGCCATGCTGCTCCCACGGACAGGGAAGAGCTGAGGACCCAAGCACTAACATGTGAAGGTGAGTGTGACAAATCAGGATGGCAGCTATGTGGGAAATGGAATGGATGAATTTGAACCCACACGGGCAGAGCAGAAACCCTGGTTCTCTGCTTCCAATCACCAGCACACAACGGCTGCCTCTAACCTTAGTCAAAGAAACAGCTCTGACAGTTTTTTGTGATTTGTGTGCTGAGCAAATTCACCAGATTGGATAGGATGGAAGATTCCAGAGTCTTTAATAGCCCAGATGGGCTTTGGGTTTGGGTAGCTCACTCCTAGGGATGGAAGTTCAGATCAGGCAGGTGCGTGAGTAATGTCAGAGCTGAAGGATGGGTGCTGACAGTGATGGGGGCTGAACTCACTGCTTCAGTGTGCCTGTGTGCATCTGTCAGCTAAGCTTGGTGGAGGACTAGGGATCTCAAAACCAAAGTTCTGATGAAAAGTAGAGACCTGTGTAGCTGTAACAGCAAGCGGAAGGCTGTAGCAGGATGCTTTCAGACATCAGAAAATACAAGTGAGGGCAAGGTGCCAGGAGTGCTGTACCCTTAGGCAAAACTTGGATTACAGCTTATCACTTATGATACCTGAATCCAAGGATGAGAAGAAATTTCACAGAAGAGGGGATTTTGCAGGTTCTGGTGCCCACTGAGGTGTCAGTTTAGAGCTGCTCTGGGATGTGAGCACCTCTCTCCATTGACACTCCTGATGTCAATACCCTTATGTCCTGGACTTGGTGTCAGTCAGGAGCTGTTTCAGATCCTGGTGTGAGAAGGAAGAGAGCTTGTGCCACGTAGCTTTTGGTCCCCTCCTTTTAGGCTTACAAAGAGCAGTTAAGTTGTAAGTGTGAGTGCTGTTGCTCAGCCCCTGTTTCCACTTTGCACATGCTGCCCTTCCTTTCTGCCTCTGAGACAAATAATACCTTCAAAAAGCTGCCACTAAAAAAATATATATCTTTATATGCTTGCAAATCAGATTGTGAAGAGATCTGGCATGGGGGTGGATGGGTGGGTGTTGTCCTTAAGTGTCCCTATGTGTTCTTTTCCTGCATACTTGTGCTGGTGTGATTTGCAGCCTATGCTGGTTACAAAGGCTTCTACTGCTTTTCTGATTAAAGGACTTTCCAAAAGGCAGAAATCACATCCTGACTAGTAAAACCCAGGTAAAATTCACCTGCTCCATGGGGAGTTTATACTGAGGTGCCCATCCCCAGTCCCTGAGCAGCACAGGATAGCTCTTCTTAGCTTCTTGCCTTCTGGTGATAAGCTGCTTTTTTTTTTTTTTTTTTCAGGAGGCAAAGTGTGAATGAACAAGGTATTCTGCAGGCGTTATTATTTGTATGCTAAAAACAACACTTGCCTTGATGGGAAGTCAAAGGTCCAAAAGTGCCTGTAACATGGCAAAAATAAGTGAGGCTCCAGGCATGGTGAATTTGACCCTCTATCTCCACTTTTCACGGCTTCATGCTAATTGGAGAGGAGACACGCTGCCAGCTCATTCTCTGGGGAGAAAAAGGCAGGAACCAATTTGCAGAGCCGCATAAATATGGAAGTAGGATTTTTTTTTGCGTGGGAGGTGTTACCAGTACCACACATTATGGTTCCTTGGGTTTATCACATCGTAGGCTTTTACCGAGACATGAGTAAGTTCGCTAAATAAGGAATATGAAAATAGCTTGTGAAATAGGTTGAGTCATCAGAGAAAATCAAATGACGTTTTGACACCGTGGCCTCAGTTGTAAAGTCCTACTTCGCTTTACCATTGCGTTATAAACCATGGAGTCATTTCAATCCGTTTATTTCACCTTCAAAATTCAAAGTACTCCGACATCTAAGTAACGCTTACCAAACGGGTTCATCTTTCTGTTAGCAGCGGCAGTGCTGTGCATCCTGCCTATGAACACTTGCAGGGAATGTAAAGGTTACCAAGAGAAATGGCTTCTGTGGTTATAGCTGAAATGCTCAGCACTTCCTCCAGCTTTGTCTGGTTAATAAAGAGGATTTATGGCCCCTAGATATTCCTTTCAAGTACTTGCCTCTACCCCATGGAAGTCACTGACTGTAATTCGTAGCTTTTGGGAGTCCTAGCAGGTCCTGTTTCGCTAGGAGCTCTATAAGCACCAAACAAACCCAGAAAGCCAGTAACTTGAGACCAGGCATGACCAGAGTGCATAGAAAGGGAGACAGAAGCTCAAAGCCCATTTGACACAGCATTGCCCTAGGTCTCTTGTATTTCTGTCAGGAATTTTTTGCACACACCACAATAGGACCCATTCTAAGGAGACAATGGGTGGAAAACACCTCTAGGAGATAAGCATCCATGGGATCCCTTAGACATGCTGTACATAAGCAGAAGTGAGAAACACCTGTAATATAAATCCTACAGCTACATGACCCAGGGATCCCTGTCCCAGCCTCAGCCCAAGCTCGTTGCAGTTAAGACTGGAATTTCAGGATAGGCAGCACATAAAGCTGTCAGAACTGCTGGGTATGTTAGATGCTCAGAAATGACAGGCAAACTGAAAAAATATCTCAGTGCCAAAGACCCTTTGGCATAACCACTTTTTCTAGATTTGGTTTTACTGAGCTACTCCTGTTAATAAAGTTACTCACATAAGCACTCACCGGACCAGGCTTAAGTCTCCTAAGTGAAAGGACAATGTTGTTTTTCATGGGCTCTCTCTTTTGTGTGTGAATAGTGGTTTATTTCTGTCGCACGGATACTCCATTTCTGAGATTCCTTTGTAAAGCAGACGGCGTTTGATAGTGAGTCATCTCTTGTTATTAAATTGCCCATACATTGCGAGCAGTCCTCAGGCCCTGATCCAAAGCCTATTGCCTTCAGTGGGGAGGACAGGTTCTGAACACAATGGGCTATGAATCAGTCCCTGGGTGAATTTTTACGTTAAATCTTTATTTTAAGGAACCGTTTGTTCTAATTGGAACTAAACTCGCTGCTGCATTGAAATGGAATATGAGGTCTACAGAATTCAAACTGGAACAACGGGTATATCCTCTCTGCTCTAATGCCTCCAATCATGTTAAGTCATGTTAGCTGGAAAATCAATTGACACAAATTCCTGCATGACCATTAACTGCCATCCAGCTGGGCCCCGAGCGACTGGCCAGGATGAAGCAGATTTCCGAAAGGGATGTAGCAGAACTGTGCATGTTCATCTCCTACAGACAATTTCAACCTGAGGTCTCCCGAGCAATGCCCATATTGCCTCGAGTAATTACTGTGGCTAACAGAGAGCTCAGGGGTCAGGCAGCCTGGGATCAATTGTGGGCTCTGCCCTTGGCTTTCCAAGGCAAGTGGTGCAGCTGCTCTGTACGCTCCTGCTGGCACAACCACATTTGTCAAAAGCATAAAGGAAGTGAGTGAGACCTGAGCTGACCGAGCTGACCAGACGGATCCCTTGAGTATACAGAAAAGGATTATAGCAGCAAAACTCTGTTTTCTGCAGCACAGCTCATTTCTCCTGCAGAGAATGTTTCTGCTCTGTTGGTAAAAAGCAGAGCTTTGCTGATTTGGCTTTGCTCACGCAAGAAGCATTTTGCTGCTAGAGTGGACCTGAATTTCTCTCTAAATATTTCTCGCAGGCTTATCTGTATGTCTCTGCATCCTACCTTGCATCAGGAATAATGATATTGATATTCTGAGAAAGGTATAAAGGTTTTTTCATATGTTTACAATGCACATTAGACACATGGACAAAGGCTATCCTAAGCACAAAATCTTGTTACCGTGATGGATTTATTGTACTGGGTTTGTAAGACCATATGTTCCATATTACAAGAGAGAGTTTGTTGTGGTGGTTTCTTTTTTTTTCTTTTCCCCCAGGGTATAATGTTTTCCTTAGTTAAAAACAAAACCAATCAGGCAGTGCTTTTAGGCAACCATCACAGGGTAGAGCAGCCACTCCGCTGGGAAGCAGGCAATGGGAGCCCTGGGTGGGTGGCAAGAAATCTGTGTGCTACTGAGTGCTAAAGCATTGACACGGTTCAGTTTACTAAATCCAGCTGTGAAGAGCAGCTGGTTTTCTGGCAGTCAGTATGACATCCGCAGGCGGATATGCTCAAGAGAATTGATCAGGGGCCACTAGTGGGAAGAAGGAAGAAGGGGAGAGTGTGTTGTTCCCTGCACTACTAAGTGCTAAAGTGACTCCTGGCAGTTCTGATTATCAAACCCAGCTGTGAGGAGGTTTTCTGGACTTGTACATGACGTCTGATGGGCATTCACCTCAGCCGTGTGTGTGGGGAAGAAGCGGGGAGCAGAAGGCTTCTGCATAACTAGCTACTACCTTGCTTGATGCTCTGGCTTGCAGGCTCCTGGGGAAAGGCTGTTGGGGCAAGCAGAGGATGTCTGCAGAGAGCACAGGGGGGCTGCCAAGAAGCTTTGCACATCTCGATTTCTCTTCCCATTTCCTAGTCTTCAGCCCCCCTCTGAGAGGGAGCCGGACACACTAGGGGAGGCAGTGGGCACAGCAGGCCAGGGCCAGGGGCAATCATGGAGAATAAACAGTGAGATGCTTCCTTGGGGAGCTGGAAAAGATAAAAAATAGATTCCCATTATCTCGACTGAACTGTGAAAAGCTGCACCGGTGAAGCCTGCCAGCTTGGGTGTGATAGAAGGATGTCCTGCTGCCCCTTGGCTCAACCTGGGAAGAGCCTGAGAAATGCTGAGCAGTAATGGGGAGGGACATGCAAGATAATCCCTGGGGGTTGGTTTTAGTTTCCATGATAAAGCTGGAAGTTATCTTTGCTTTCCTTTGATCTTCAAAGGACAGGAGGAAATTTCACACTTAGGGGAGGCCACCCGGTGTCAGGTGAAGTTGCTGCAGCTTGTGAAAGTCGGTCAGACGCCATAAGGTCAGCAGCTCACCTGCCTTAGTGTGAAAATGCTTCACAGAAAGGAGTCTGCCTTTTCCTGGGACAGGTTTTGGTGCCCCGGT
The DNA here is from genome assembly GCA_020746105.1 of Trogon surrucura. Lineage (NCBI taxonomy): Eukaryota > Metazoa > Chordata > Aves > Trogoniformes > Trogonidae > Trogon > Trogon surrucura. The sequence goes on along the minus strand of CM036621.1, from coordinate 11,180,906 downwards.
TAGAAAATCACATTTGTTTATGGATCCAGAGGCTACAGATGGATGGCTCAAAGAGAAAGTAAAAACTCAGGCAATGCGATTCTGACATGATTCGTTGGTTTGGATGTATAATGACTGTTGGATGGATGTGGTCAGTCAAAATCATGCTCTTTATTCTAATCTAATTACAAATTTATCACAGCCGCCTCCCGCCAGGCTGCTAATGAGGAGCAAAGGCAGGAAAGGTATTTTTCAGTATTTCAGGATGCTCTGTGGAAGTCAGATGCCCAGTGTGGCATCTGTGTCAAACATAATTTTGTCTGTACTGGCCACAAAGGCTGAAGAAACTGCCCTGAAATGAGGCGGCCTACGTTACAGGCACATGTGGGCTCCCTCTGCCCGTTGTACCGCAGCCTGGCTCACCACCCATGCAAGCGCAGACATTCAGAGACTTCTCTGCATCCGCCCACCAATTCCCCCAGGGAATCTCTGTGGCCCTTGGTTAGTCTGTGTCCTGGCACTGCTGGGAACGAGTTGCAAAATATCCCTTTGGTTAATGATATCATCCAACCAACAACACCTCCAGGACCAGGACAGGCACTGCCGCTTCCCCATGGTCCCTCACCCATGTTTTTGTAACAGCAAAAAAAATCAGTCTTTCTGTGGACACAACTCCAGAGCAAGCAGCCAGTCCTGAGGATGGGATCCACATATTTACATCTGCATGGCTTTCTTACTGCCAAGATCACTTTTACTGTTTGTTTGAACATAAGATTCTTTGGAAGTAAAATTGACTGTTGTTAACTCACCTTCTGATCTCCCTGCTCTCACTGCTGTCTGAGCTGTCAGTCTTTCAGTTGGAGTTTGGGATTAGGCAGATCTTCAGAGATTGCCCTCAGTTATGATTTATTCTGACAAGAACCAGCTGATCCTGTCCTCCCAGAGCTGCCCCGGAGCCCTGATGGCAAATGGGCAGGTGCCCCCAGGGCCAAAAGCAGTCACCTCCCTGCCCCAAAGTCCATGAGCTGGAGCTGACCCAGCCCCCCTCCAGGGCAGCCTCTACAGAAGCCAAGGGGTACTGCAGGCTGCCACCCTCACTGCTAGGGCAACCACCGGGTGCAACAGCTCTGTGGTCCCTGATTCACTTCTCCTTCACACCTAAAACAGGTCTGGGAATGCATCTAGAGGAGCCTTCCAGCACAACTAACCCCATAAGCAGCCCAATGCAGGGCTCTTCCCTGGTTTGGGGGTTAAAAAAGTAAAAAAATAAACCCGCAGAGCAATGATCTCTTTCACGAAATTTCCAAGAGCAACAACCTCTTTGTTGCATCAGAGCAAAGAAAAACACGTGCAGTTTCCATCCTTTGGCAGGATGAGGCCCCTCTCACCCCGGAGCAGGAGCCGGCTGCCCCGCGCCGCCTGCCGGCACAGCTCCCGGCACTGCTCCAGGCTCAGCCCCGTCGGGTAATTCGCTTACCCACAGGGGTAATTCGTTTCGTGTGTACGCGATGGCTTGCTTTACAGAATTAGCGAACCAAGTGAAATTAATTCAACCACAACCACGTTTTATTCACAGAGAGGCTTGGCTGAAAGACGACGAGCGTAATAACTGCGTTCCCTTAATAAACCTGCAGCAGATTCATTCATTACAAAATACATCGTTTTTAAAGGGACCCTTTTTCTGTTGTTCATTTTATGTCATTGTTTCACCCTGTCACTCTATTTTTGACAAGCATGTTAGCTTTCTTAAAATGTTGTTGGATGAATGGGTTTATGGATGAATAGTTAACAGTCAACAATAATTATTTACCTTTATACATTGAAAGGATCATAAAGGTCAAGAGACACCTTTTAATTTTTATTTTTAAAAAGAAACTGCCTGACTGTTTTGAATTGTTTAAAGTTAATAGAAGCAGAGTCAGAAAAGAAACAGCAAATAAAACCACCTCTGGTGCTTTTCACAGTTGGCAGAGCACTCACCGAGAGGAAATAACAGGAGAGTTTGGCAGGTCTCCTGGGGCCCGGCAGGACACTGCTCTTCCACCTCCAGTCGCCTCTAAAACGTACGGCAGCCACCTCGCAGAGAAGAGCTAATGATCCACGCACGGTGCCGGGCAGCGGAGGCACACAGCAACCTACTGCCCGGCTGCCTTCTGGCGCTGGGAGCAACAGAACAGATACTGCTCTGCTCTCCTCCTCTGAAAGGAGCTGTGGCCGGCAGCACTGGATCACTCCCAAGTCACAGGGACAAGTGCCATTACCGCCACCGATTGCACGGTTGCACTTTGTATATGGGTGTGTAGGGGTCTCATGGCATATCGCTCCCCGCACCGCAGCTGTGGGCAGGGAGCAGGGGTGTTCGCTGACTGCCGCAGCATCACACCAGAGAGAAAAAAAGAGCAAGAAAGGGGTTTGCAGGTGGCGGGAAAGGGTGTCCATTATTGCACTACACCCACCCTTTATGAAACAGAGCTCTTTAAGGGTTTTTAAGCTCTTTAAGCTTAAGGCTTCCTCTTTTTTTGACAGACAGTTGCTCACTGGAAAAGATAGAGCATTTCTGCAGGTTTTGATGAGCAGTCATACTCTTGCATTGCAAGGCACAGGGCTGACTATAGGGCTTGAGGGCAAAATGGTAACTTTTCTCAAGAGAAAGAATTTTCTTGGAAAGGAAACCTATGTGTGGCTGGCTTGCATGTTTTTCAGAGTAAGTGCTCCTTGCTCCTTGAAAGCCTGGTGGGTTGACCACAGAGACTGATGCATGTGCCCAGGTCTGTTGAAAAGGGCTGGTTTCTCTCACTTCACCTGCTACAATCTCCCCTGAATTCAAAGGCAAGAGAAAGATGTACTTGCTGCCTCAGGATTCAGGCTTGGCCTGGGTAATTTAGGAGGAGAGGTATTCTTGGCTGCCCCGCAGTTACCCTACTTGACCTTGGGCTAGTTAGAATGTCAGAATATCTAGTTATGTGTTTAAAGTGCCATTTCTGCAGGGTCTAACCAAAGCATCAATTAAAGCTCAGTTCCTTGGTTTGCTCTGGAGATTCTGCTGCGACACCAACGAGAAGCGTCCCCAGCAGTGCTCTGCCTCCCCTACCGACTGCAAGTGATGAAGCACAAATGACGGATGTTGTGATGAGCCTACTGATTTCTACAGTGGTTGAAAAATGGCACTAAATACCTCAGTGATTGCAGCCATTCATGAATGAAAGCAGTGTATACACATGTTGGTTCACTACTGGAAGTGTTAATAGAAGAGGTTAATAATACACTTAAAAGCACTTTTTTTCTTCCCCCCCATAATACGTCTAACATGTTTTTTCTAAGAGAAATTTTACTATTCGAGAAAAGAGAAAAAAAATACTACACATTTGAAATCCCATCTATATGTTCCTGTTATGCTTCATGAAAGAAATGTCTTACATATTTTTATGCAGATGAAGCCTAGATGAATTAAAGCAGTATGCCCGCTTTCTCTTTTCTAATGCTAATATTTAGTTCCAGCGTATTTATAGAAAAATACTGCTTATAAAACAAGGCCACAGAAAAAAGCGCTGCAGCACCTACTGAAGCGAGGTGAACGTCACACATAGCAAGCACTGATTATATGTTTGCAGGTTCTGAATAAAGTGTGCTGGTTTACTAGCTGCCAGCTTTTTGCACTGCTGCAGAGGCGGCAGCCTGACAGAATCAAGATGACACGTATCACCCCTGGGTTGGGTGCATGTTCTCAGCATAGACTACAAAATAAAAAAAAAAACCCAAGATATAATACTTACCCATCCCCTCTGCTCCCTCAAATAAAAATTTCTAAAAGTATGTGACAAAACTTGTATGCAGGGTCCTGTATTTAAACTAGGACCATTTGCTACTTAATCCTTAATGAATAAAGTTGTTACTTTTGCAAGCATGACACACTGGTGGGAGTGTTTGTTGATGAAGTGTCAGTGAGATACAGTTTTATTCCTATGAATAAATATAACCTGGTGCCTGCACACATCTGTACACACACATGAGTCATTTTCAAACTGCAGGAATATGCTGTATATCCAGTGTCATCAAGAGGGGAATTGAACACCTGGGGATAAAAAAGTTCCCAGGTCCTTATTTGTGCCCGACCGTAACACAGAGAGTGATGCACTTCTTGGTGTACCTCAATGACAGCAAGGTGGCTGGGGCACCTTGGCTCTTAGAGCTTTGACTGGCACCAGGATTTTCAGAGAACTTGGTGCATGGCAGGCACAAAAATATCAGCTCAGCAGTCAAGAGAAAAGGCAAAACATTCCTCAGGTGATGGCCAGTTTGGTGACTGAATATCCCCTTTAGGGGAGGAAGATCAAATCCTTGTTCTTGGAGTCTATGATTAAGTGAAAATACATTTCTAAACTAGAGAGGAAAGTTCAAAAACATGACTCAAGGCATCCCATACCTCAAAAAGCAGAAGGCAGAGAGGAATGAATTTTAAAACCTGTCAATTTAAAACCATTTCTACGCCTCTTACTGCCCCGAGAAAGAGGGATGGGTAGCACAGGGTGGTCCTTCCACCTGTGGTCTTTAGCAGGAGGAGAAGGCTGTTAGTAAGGAGATGTCCCAGCTGTTTGTTGGGACAAAACCTTCGCCGATGTGTTTCAGCGGAGGCCAGACTCCACTGCCTGCTGTGCAGTGCCAACAGTGTCAAACGCATAAAACATATTGCTCTTTTCTCCCGCCTAGGTGCTTCATGGGGTGATTTTGAAAATTACAAGTTTATTTAGGAATATGTAAATGTGTGAAATTTATTTACATGTAAATATTAACACAAAAATGGATGTAAATAATTCTTTTAACCATATATAGGATTGCTTAAGTGTATTGTGGGGAATTTGACTTCCCTTTCTTTTCTAAACACTCTTCGCTGCTCTGCCAGCGAATCCCCTTGGATAGATGGGCTCGGCAGCTGCCACCTGAAATACTGGCATCTGTGACTCAGTCCCCCCCCCCCGAAAAAGTGACCAGTAAATTCCATTACACAAGCCAACCCCAGAAAGACGTGAGACTCTTTTAAGAATTTAAAATACGCCAAAATCCTAAAATGAAAGGGATTTGAAAACAAAAATAGAGAAGCTATTTCCCCCACACCCCGAAGTCCCATTGAACTGTGCTATTTAAAAGTAAATGCAAGAACAGTCAGGCAGGAATTTTACATTCTGAATTTGTTTGTGGAGCAATCATTAAACGCCTCAGTTTTTTTTAAGCACTGTGCTTTCAGAAGAAACAACGAACCACTTCTTTAAAGGTGGGGGTGAAAATGTTACAGTAGTCTCCTGGTGGGCCTTTAGTAAAGCCATTTCGTTACACACAGGAGTGGTTGGGACTGGAGAGATTCCTCTGTCAGAGCAAGGAAAGTAATTGATCCAGCTATTATTCTAGGAGAGGTAGGAACTACACCCTTCTGTTTAAATCTGATTTTTATTAGTGTTAATAGGAACAGTACAGGAATTCTATCACGTGTATAGAAATGTTGGCTACGGCTGCATTTTTGAAGGAGTACTGTCAAACTGAAAATTGTGTTTTCTCTGAGACATCGTTCCCCTACTGTTGTCACAATAACACCTGAAATTACTGTAACTGAAAGAGATTAGAAGAAAATTGATGTTTCTCTTCCTGCATTTTGCTTGTTCCATGTGTTTGACAGCTCCTACGGGGAACTGAATACTGGCTCTCTGGGAGATAAAGGAGTGGGTGCAAACTCAGGCTAATGTTTCCATTTTCCTGAGAATATTTCACACCGTTCCCGTAACTCATCTCACCTCGGGCACATATTTGGCTTCGCCCCGGCTTTTCACAGGAGCTCAGCTCTTGGAGGTGCCGAGGCCTGCCAGGGGCCCTGGGCCTCGCCACACCTGAAGGCTGCCCGGCCCTGTCCCACGGGACTTCGTGTTGCCTCGCTGGAGGGGCTGGACTCAATAGAGCCGGGACACAGAGCAAGTACGGATGTGAATCAGTAAAAATAATTGAAGGGGCTGGAACCCACATCTCACTGCTCTACGCAGCCACTGGCGAAGGCCGAGAGCCTCGGGCCTGGGGCGGGGGGGCACCTGGGGGCGAGGGGGGCACACGGGGGCGGCGGGGCACGCTGGGGGCCACCTGCAGGGCCCAACGTTGCTGATTCCTTTTTTTTTTTTCCTTTAATCCTCAAATAAAAGAAAAGATTAATGTTTTATTTTATGTTCTGTTCTGGGCGAGCACTACTTTCCCCGCTCTCCCACCTCGGGAGAGGGCTGGGCAGGGCGTTCAGCGCTTCCCTCAGTGGGACCGGCCACTCCCCTCCGCCGCCGGGTCCCGGCCCCCGGCCCGGCAGCGCCCCCTGCAGGCGCGCGCTGCGCGCCCCGCGCCCCTTCCCGCCGGGCCGCTTTCCCTCGCCCGGCGCACACTTGCCTTTGGCGCCCAACCCGCCCCTCAGGGGGAGAAACCACTTTCCCCAACTCTCCGGGGGGGAACCTTACTGCGAAGGGAAGCAGTGTTGCTGACTCCGGCGCTGTAGAGCAGCTTCAGGAACGCCACTGAGGCACTTACGAAGCCGAAAGAAAGGCGGTTCCCTGTTGTCCTTTGCGCTGTCCCTTTTTTCCGCGGGGCAGAGGCGCCTTCCCTGCTCCGCAGCTCCCCCATCGCCTGGCGCCGAATGGTTCGCGCCGGGTCGGGCTGGGGGGAAGCTCCGCCGCCATTTTGTTTGCGTGAGGGGTGAGCTGGGTGCCGTGGGGGGGGGGTTCTGAGGAAGCAGAAGGGGCGGGAGGGCGCGGCGGTGGAGACCCGGGGGTCACGCCGAGCACTCGTGCCGGGAAGAGACGGTGAGGGCGGGCTGAGCGACGGCAGGAGGCACCGAGGCGGGCGCCTCCCCCATCCTTCACAGACATGTACATCAAGCAGGTAAGCGGCGGGGTCCCAGCCACCCGCCCTGTGTGGTGCGGCCTGCCTGGGTCGGTTTGGCCTGGCCTGCTCTCCCTTGCTCCGCCCCGGCGCCGGGGGATCTTCGACCCCACGGCGAGAGGCAGAGCCAGGTCCCGGCCCGCAGCGAGAGGCCCGCTGCCTGGCGGCGGCTCCGAAGGCCTTTGCTTGGGTCGCCGCTGCCCTGGTGGCGACACCGCTGGCCTTGCTGCGGGGAAGCGGCCCCGGGGCTCAGGCCGCAGCAGGTCCGCCGGGCGGGCTGGCCGCTACCGCTCATGCCCCAGTTTCCGCGGCTGATTTCATTCATTGCAGGTGTGAAGTGGTGCTGGAGGGGAAGAGACCCTCTCGCCCCCGGGACTTGTTCGCGGGCTCTGTGGGGAGGGACCCTTTGGACGGGGCAGCCCTGGGGTCTCCGCCCTCTGGGCGATGGGGGCGATCCCGGGCCCGGGCGCTCGTACCCGAACAAAGGGCTCTCGGTTGGCCGGCGGCATCTTCCAGTTAAAGTTGTGGGTTCCCTTTCTAACTTTTTTTTTTTTTTTGGTACTAAATCTGCATGCGGCTTCATTGGGGAAATGTAATTGTATTTGGGCTTTGAATTCAAACGAGTTTTATCTGCCCCTTCCCCCGGGAGAAACAACAGTTGCTGTTTGTATTCAGGTGATGCCTCAGGGCCCCCGGGCATGGACTCTTTAACCTATTATACTTCATCCTTCGCAAGCAGTCTGCAGTCAGCTCAGCTCTCTACGGCTGAAGGTCCTTGCATGGACTTTTTCCAAACACTTTTTAAGATTGCGAGCATCGTTAATGTTTCGTTTGCGGTCATCATTGAGCGAATACGGGATATTTCGCATGCCCTTTGATCGTGTTTTATTAAATCACTTTTACCATTGCAGGTGCACACACTGCTTTAAAGTCTTTGAATTAAGAGTTTTTGTTCTCCAGATCTGAACTGGTGAAAAGTAAACAGTAATGAAGACATACAGAATCAGAGTAAAACGTCCACATTAGGTTAGAACAGGGGAAATGCATTTCAGCCAGAAAGAAAAAATTTTGGTGGTCAATAACCAATACTGTTCTAGAAGCTGTAGGAGAGAGCATAACAAGGTGTGAGCATGAGGGTAAAATGCGTGAGGTACCACCAATATAACTCATTTTGTTGTTTTATAGAAACTATTCCAGAAGTTTGAAGATTAAAATTATTTAAGTCTTAAACCAAGGCTAAACAAGGCAATAAAGAAGTTAGGAGGTTTCAGAGTAAGCAGGATGAATGGATGAAGCAAGAATCCACCTAGGAGAAAACCAGGAGTGCAGAAATGATGTTGAGAATCTGCCTGTGTCATACGCTGGTGTGCCTCAGTATGTGGATGCTAAAAGTTCATACTTCTATAGTAATATCCAAGAAATAATCATCGGTTGTTTTTACTTTTTGTAGAGGCTTTCAGGTTCTTATGATAATAAAGTAGATGAATTATTCCAATCTGGATATTTTTACAATATTATAGACTATAAAAATATTGGAAACATTTTTTCCCCTGTTCTTTTATTTTTCCCCTTGAAATCTTGTGAATTAGGACATGGCATTGTTTGCCAAATGTTATTCTTAAAAAACCCAAGCTTACAAACATGGTTGCTGTGACCTAGAGTTGGTGACAAGGCCCGAGTAAAATTGGTGGTTCCCGTTTTTCCTCTGAAAGCTGCTGTTACCGAGGCAGAGCTTGTTATTGCTGCAAAAGTCTCCATCTGGCAGATGAAGCAGACTTATTTCAGGGGAGGTGTGAGGGTCTGTGCTCGCAGCCCCAGTGGCTGGGCAGTCTTCAGTTCATACGTTGTCTTAAAATTTCTTTTTGTAGCTTTGGCCATTAAATTCTGAAAACTTTAATTACTTCCAATACAGATGCTTTAGATTTAGGTCTGAATCTAGCACAGGTGCTTAATGAGAACTGTGTCTTGCGGAGGAGAAGGCATAGACAGTTGCAATTCAGAAAAGGTTTAGATAGGCAGAGCATTGGAGGAAGTTACTGGAAGACTGTTCCCTTTCCAAAATAGGTGCTGTTGCTTAGATCTGATCTTTGATGATCAAGGATTAGTAATTTTCTGCCTACCCATATTCTTAACTTCAGATCCCAGTAATGAAATAATTTTGCAAAGATGATTTGAGAAGGAAGCTCTAGTGCTTGGGAAGAAAACGGCTCTGTGATTTCTGTTTAAAAGTCAATTAATGCCTTTATATTTTATTTAATTTCAGGTTTTATTAGTGAGATGGGTTTAATTCAGTAGTACAAACAGGTGGGTAAGAGGAGGTTTCTGTGATAATCCTGCATAATAGGCTGTCGCATAATGGGAGAAAGACTTAGGAGTGAAGTTTACATGGGTAAATCGGAGCACTTTCTTCTCTCAGTCTTTCATCTAGTAATTTAAGATTCTTTTCCCTGCTGTTGGTACAGCACTACCAGAATATTAAAGAATATGAATGTGGTTCTGAGGGCGTTAGTTTCTGGAGTTGTTCAGGTGTGAAGTTAAGGTAATCTTTTGTAGCAGGGAGGAAAGACTTGCTTTAATGTCTAGAGTACTACTTCTAGGCTTTTTGCAGAAGTTTTGTATGTGCTTCTTTGGTGCAAAGAGTTATCCTCATCTTCTGAAACATGGGACATTTTAATACTTGAAGATGTGAAAGGGATGATATGTTCAGAAAACCAGAAAATGTTGATGGGACTTAGAATCTAAATAATTTCACATTCTAAAGTTCAGCATTAATATTGAGAAATATCTTGTAAGGTGTTTTGCTGTCTTCCTAACAAGTAATTATTAGTTAGGATAGTTACAAGGGTGAAACATTGTCATTAGTTTGGGAAGAGATGTGCAAAGGACGTAGTGATTAAATGTCAACTCTAGCCTTTTTGTAAGCTTTCTTTCAGAAAGAACTGCAGACGTCAGAACTTTTCGGGTGACTGATGCAGGTGGCTGCTGTCTTTCTGATGTCTTACTGGGCAGAGAAGAGCTGCTGTATAGGCTTTCAGCCCAGCTTTCATGTTCGGATAAAGACTGCTTAATGCTGGAATGTGCCTGCTGGAAGTTGGAACAATTTCGTTGCCACGCAGAACTGAAGCATTAGGATATTGTCGCTCTGTACCTTGTATAATATTTGGCGTGGCAAACCTCAAATCAGGGCTGAAATTCAACAGTTGAATTTTGATATGCTGATTAGGATGACTGCTCTGTAGCTTCTGAAGTTAATTGTGTAGGTTTGTGTTTGTCTATTTAGGAAATGAAGTCCCTAGAACCAAGATAGCGTGTTGATTTGTTTGTTGTTGTTGTTTTTTTTTTAACTTTTCCCTTTAGGCTGCATAGTAAAACAAAATAAGACTGTGTAGAATGTAAAATAGGTAGTCTGGTATATTTTTTGCAGTCTGCAATTGCTATATTTGGAGCATTCGCAAGTAGAATTCTTATGCTGTGCATAGATTGCATTAGAAAAATCAAATATAAATTCCAACTAGGATAAGTGCTGTTGGTTTGGGGTTTTCTTTCCTGTGTGTAATATTTGATGCAAAGACATATTTTCGTGTAGTTTATTACAAAAATACTCTCATAACTCACTTGTTCGCTGTGCTTTGGCCTAGATTAGTACCAGCATATCCTGTGGTACGGGGAGAAAAATGTGTCCCTAAAGTGCTGATGAAGTTAGGGGGAGATTTTATGATGTAAGTTGCTGATCTTAAGCTGGAAGGTTGAAGGCTGGGGGAAATCAAATATATAATAATTGTTATAGGTATTCTGTGAAGTTCAAAAACTGTGCAAGAACAGAGAGAACGTTTTTACAATAGCTCACTCTTCTCATTAGGTAATCATTCAGGGCTTTCGAAGCTACAGGGACCAAACCATTGTGGACCCATTCAGCTCGAAACACAATGTCATTGGTAAGTTCCGATTCTTGTAACACTAGCAGGAGTTGCACTGCTACTTCAGGTTGTGCTCACATTTGAGTCCTTTATAGATTTTAGTATTCTGCCTATATTTGATGACTATATTTTTTTGTTTTAGAAACTTCTTTACAGTTGTCTGGAACATGACAAGGTGTATTCCACTTAGAGCAAAATAATGCTGACGTTGTTTTACTTGTATGTCCGAGTCTTCAAAAATTGAGTGAAATCTGTAAACTTCGTATGTGCAGATCTCTCTGTCAACCAGACCCCCTTTAGAGGCTATTGTAGAAACAGCAACAGGAGGTTTCTTTTTGTGTGTGTGTGCAAGTGTGGCCACTTCTGGTAGGTAGGCATACTAGCTATTATAAATTACTGCAGAGAAAGGGATCCCCTTTCAACTCTGGAGGAATGAATTTCTGGTATGTGAACTGTCAAAAAGTATAAGTTACAAAGTGTAGTTTCATAAATAACACTGATTGTTGTCTACCCTATTTTTGCCCATGGACACCTGGCCCTGTCTTGTGATTTGCATTGATTCTAGTGATTGTGCAGCAGCTTTCAGACTGCCAACCCAACAGAAAACAGTCAATTTTGGACAAAAAAAACCCCTTAGTAGCCAGGAGTTATTCTGAGCCATGAAAAAAACCCCATGCATACGAAATGAATAGCATGTTCTCTTATGTAATGTTACTTCCACAGGAGTTAAAACTCTTTCCAGATATTAGTGTTTTTAAAAGGAAAAAAAAATTACTTCCACTATTTTTTTGCCTTTTTAAAGACCTCATAGCAATTCTAGGTAGTTTTGGGGATGAGGTGAATGTGGAGAGTGTGTAGCCAGGAAGGGGTGAAAAGCCTGGGATGCTAATTGCTGCTGGAAGCCAATCAGTTTTGAAATTTAAGACAGCAGGTGCGGATCTTCAGGATAAGACACTGAGAATTACTAAAACACATGGGAATAAACACTGAGATTACTGTGTGTTAGCATAGCACAGTGTTCTTGTACCTTTATTTTTTTAATAGAAGTAGTACTTCTTCCAGTCTCCTAGAAACAAAACATTGTTCAGTTAGCAAGTGGAGTATTAAGTTCATACTCTACCTGAAGTTCATACAGTCAACCTGACTGTACAGACAAGTGATTTTCTGTGGATAAATATAAAAAAAAGTTGATGCTGGAACCAGAATAATTAGATTCAGGCCTACTGTTCTTATCCTACCAGAACACCAGTGTTAAAAAGAAAAGGAGGTGAATAAATGGGGTTGGTTTAACCGTTATTCTCATTGTGGAATGGTATTGGAGTTTGTAAGTCATTGTAATGTGTTTAAGTGGGTAAAGGACTGCTCTCGTTCTCAGACAGCGATTCACATTCTAAATTGGCCTCCTCTGTGGGGCTGCTCTCAATCCACTCGTTGCCCAGCCTGTACTTGTGCTTGGGATTGCGCTTCATGGGCTTTGCACAGGCCCACCTCTCAAGCTTGTCCAGGTCCCTCTGGATGACATCCCTTCCGTCCAGCATGTTAACACTGCAGCATATGTTAAATGTTGCATATAATTATTCAAGAACAGAACCCAGATGTAACACAGCCAGACAAAATCTCAAGGGAATGAGCCAGCAATGTGCACTTGCAGCCCAGAAAGTCAGTCGCATCCTGGGCGGCATCAAAAGAAGCAGGGCCAGCAGGTCAAGAATGTTGATTCTCTCCCTCTGCTCTGCTCTTGTGAGGCACCACCTGTGACAATGGGGCTCCCAGTGTAAAAAAGGCATGGACTGCTTGAGTGGGTCCAGAGGAGGCCATGAGGGTGATCAGGGGGCTGGAGCACCTTCCCTGTGAGGACAGGCTGAGATAATTGGGGCTGTTCAGCCTGAAGAAGAGAAGGCTACAGAGAGACCTTATAGCAGCCTTCCAGTACTTAAAGGGGGCTACAGGAAATATGGGAAGGGACTATTTGTCAGAAAGTGTAGTGATAGGATGAGGGGTGACCGTTTTGAACTGAAAGAGGTTAGATTGAGATTAGGTATCAGAGAAAAGAATTGTTTACCCTGAGGATGATGAGGAATTGGAACAGATTGCCCAGGGAAGTTGTAGATGCCAGGTAGGATGGAGCTTTGAGCAACCTGGTCTTGTGGGAAGTCTCCCTGCCCATGGTAGGGAGGGTTGGAACTAGATTACCTTTATGGTCCATTCCAACCCAAATCATTTTATGATTCTTTGTCACCTTGAGGCTATACCTTTGTGTTTTAAATTTCAGTGGGAAGAAATGGATCTGGAAAAAGCAACTTCTTTTATGGTAAGCTTGGATTTCTTAATATAATAGCATGGGGATGACAGTGATACCAGCCTTATTTCTTTGTTTTTGCCAGAAGTTCATTTACCAAATACTCCTTCTCAACAAGGACTTGACAGTGATGGAAGGCAAATCTCAATGCACTTGTTCAATATTTAGCTTCACTAAGGGCCTTCTAAGACTTTTAAATGGCAAAAAAAAATGTATTTACAGGAGGAAGCTGATTCTAAAAGTCACCCACCATGAAAGCTGATTGCAATATTTGCAATCGTTTTAGACATTCTTGGTGGCTAAATTCAAAGATGGTTCCTTAGCAGTATGGCACAGCTCATACAATCTTTTGACATATGGTTATAAGGGGTATTTTGTGGAGTGGGAGCATCAATGGGGGAGCAAAGATGCTAGTCAAAGGTATTAGTGACCTTCGTGACCAGTAGTCTTTAAATTGTCATGCGTTAAGTACTTTAGGAATATTTTTAACCGAGCCTTTGTGCTATTTTTGGAGGAAAGTTCATGAAATCGCTTCTTGTGTAGGATTGTTAACACTTATGCAGTGAACTAGTAAGCTGGCAATAATGATGCTTCTTTGGAGAAGTTCTGGGGTTCAACAGGCTGAGTGATAAAGGTCAAGCAGATGAATATTTTTAATGAAGTAATAGTTTGAGATATTAGCAGCAGCAGGACCATACCATACAACAGTAAAACAATATGTTTTGGGTTAAAGAAACTGCCATCTCCTTAAAGGAAAAATAAATCTCCTGTTTCTTTTACTATTTAATTACAGCAATTCAGTTTGTCCTCAGTGATGAGTTTAGTCATCTTCGCCCAGAGCAGAGACTGGCTTTGTTGCATGTAAGTGAAGGTGTATAACAACAGGACTAAAGAATAAGCTAATGCGTTTGTACATTACTACAAAAATGGTAAATTGTTGGACTTTGTATATTTTAAGCCAATTATTTTGAAAACTTCCTTAAACATTCTTTGCTTCCCTTTGGCAAAAGGGAGGCTATTATGAAGTAAGACATTATGCTGATAATGCACACCGATGAATGTATATACAAGATTTTCAGAAATAAAAATGTATGTGCTGGATCTTGCATAGATGCTCTTGACTCTCAAATCCTTGGAGGGGAAGTGGAATTGTCAGGGAAAAGGGGAGATGAATGAGCTAAAAATGCTTGATAAAATATTAAATATAATAAAATAATAACTATATTATTAATAACAACTGTAATAATAATTGATAAATCCTGATGGTAATTGTCTAACCAAAATACCTCCTTTCTTAGGAAGGTACAGGCCCTCGTGTTATTTCAGCTTTTGTGGAAATTATTTTTGACAATTCAGACAACAGGTTACCGGTAAGTTGAGTACACTACCTCAGAAATAGATAATCATTTCAAACTGTAGTAATCTCAGTGTCATAGAAGTACGATAACTGCTTTTGAGTCAGCTCTGGTAAAAAGTGCCGTAAACAGTCTGGATTATTTGTACATACCTACCGCAAGCAGTTAAATTTGCTGGGTTTTGTTTTCCTAAGATTGATAAAGAGGAAGTATCCCTTCGCAGAGTTATTGGAGCCAAGAAGGACCAATATTTCTTAGACAAGAAAATGGTGACGTAAGTATTTATTTTCCTCAGCTGTATGAGACTAGTAATATATCTATAAAATTGTCTAGTCAAACCAAACATTTGCATCTGTAACCTGAACTAAATTACTTTAATTGTGTGATACTGAGTATTAGTAGTTTGACAGCAATATCAGTCCTTGTGCAATAGGGATCAGACTTGAATTTACAGTTTAATCCATTCATTTCCGTGATGTCTAAATGCTTATGTAGTATTTCTTTCAGGGCTTTTTTAAATAGAAGAGTTACCAGGCTCTAGGTTGTTTCGTATCCATCTTTGTGATATCTTTACCTGTACTTGCTTCCTCTTTGCTTCAAGGTGCTTCTTTCTTAATCTCTTTCCAATGCTTTTTAGATATTTTCCTTTTCCGTTCTCCGATTTAATTTTAGAATTAGCTATTATCAAATAAAAAAGCATCTTCAAAAGGAGCATACATTGCACACTGGTTACAGTATGTGATGTATAATTGTGATACTTTACTAATTTTTACAGCTGTCACTTCTACTGTAAGTTTTTTTTAATAGAGTCACAATAACATTTCAGGAAAAATGATGTGATGAATCTTCTTGAAAGTGCAGGATTTTCTCGCAGTAATCCCTACTACATTGTCAAACAAGGAAAGGTAAGATTCTTTTTCACAAAGTGGAAGAAATCACTTACCAAGTGTATCATGTTTTCTGGATGCCAAACTTGGTACAGTTATTGCAGAAGTAAACCAAAATGTAAATCTATTTTAGTTTGAAACAATTCTTCCAAATGCTTCTTTTGCAAATATTCCCATTTCAATAGTTTATGTCAATTTTCAGAAAAAAGAATTTAATGTTTGTCATGTTGGTATTTAGAAAAGGTTTCTTTTTTAATGATAATCTTTGTAATCGTGCTTTTTTGTACACTTAAATACAAAGCGGACTTAATTCCTGTGACTGTTTCAGTGTAAATCCATAGATTCCTCACCTTGAGATGGTAAAGTAATTACAGAGGATTTTAGGAGGCTAAAAGTACTGTCAGTGGAGGATGAATGGAAACATGAAAAAGCACCAGAAGTGAACACCCAGCAGGGAAAGAGCTCACAGCGTGGCCAGTATTAACCAGTCTTCAAGGCCCAAGCACCCTTATTAGAACTTTCAAAGGATGCCCGGATCTGGAGGAGACAAAGGACAGATTGCTCATAGGGTGGGACACCCCTGAGAACTGTCACCTCCAAAAGATTACTGAAAGAGACACTTAAAGAGAAATGTAGGAGATTTGAGTGCTTGATGGCAGGCGTGCTGACCCAGCAGTACAGTCTCTCAAATGTTTTAACAGGATAAGTTTTCCTGCACAGCTGAGTGTATGTATTTGAAGACACAACTTCAGCTGGAAAGTCACTTGTGTTTTTGTAGTGGGGATTGGTACACGTGATTCTTACAGCCAGAATACACATCCTGGTTTTAATATAATAAAAATTAAAAACAGTTACTTGCTCATAAAAGGCTGTAACCACTGAAATTCTATTGAAGGAAAGTTTTATGTCAGGTTTAATTGTATGTCTAATTTAATATCGAATTAATGAGTGTTTCATGACCTGAATTATTCTAAGATTCAGAACACCTACGATTTGGTATTGTTTTATGGAGGCATTTCAACTCCTTGGTTTAGCACCAGGACTTAAAAGCCCAAGGTCAAGTTTCTCTATACATAATTTTGAGAGGGTAATGGTTCCTCCAGTTTATGTAGTACTACTGTCTTGACTCTTAGCAGTAACTGATAGCATTTGAAAACCAACAGAATTCATTACAAGCAGAATACTTTCCATCCTAAAGTATTTGTCTCAAAAGGAAAGCTGTATGATAAATACTAGATATGTGAATCTTCCTGCCAAAACTTCAGGCAAACAGGCACAGAAAAAAAAAAAATGCAATCTTTGAACTGTTGTGGTTGGCCATATATCCAGGGCAGGCTGTTGAAATCATAGATCTTGAATTTTCAGATCAACCAGATGGCCACAGCTCCTGATTCTCAAAGATTGAAGTTACTAAGAGAAGTAGCTGGTACCAGAGTGTACGATGAGCGTAAAGAAGAGAGTATTTCCCTGATGAAAGAAACAGGTAAAAAGAGTTTTTAAGAAAGGAGTGTTTTATGCCACAGTAATTCTGGTAACTCTGAAGGTTTATGGCTTTTCCAGTAAAACTAATTGCTATATGAATTTTTAACTGAACGATACAGAGCATGTCATATTTCCCCTTTGAATTCTCAAAAGGTTTAGGAAGTGACTTTGTGAACACTTTTAGTAATAAAACTTTTCAGCTGCACTAGTAGGGATCCTTGTACTGCTCAGAATGTGAGTGATGTCAGCTGCCAGTGATTCAAAAGTCAGGATATCTACTGCTGTGCAAACACTGAAGTTTATATAGTATAGTCTGTAGTTACTTTAGATGTGTGAGCCGAGAGAGGGTGTGCTTGTGTTGCCTTACATGACTAGTATCAACAATGCTGCTGTTGGGGCAAACTTCTGGACATGGTTTCTCTTTTTCACATTTTATAATTGTTGATAAATAGTTAATCATGGCATTCTATAGCTTTAAAGGTGTGGGAATGTATTATGTTGTTTAAATGAACTTTAATCTTGCCATCTTCTCTAAAGAGGGCAAGCGAGAGAAGATCAACGAGTTGTTGAAATACATTGAAGAGCGACTGCATACCCTGGAAGAGGAGAAGGAAGAGCTGGCTCAGTACCAGAAATGGGATAAAATGAGGAGAGCATTAGAATACACCATTTATAATCAGGAGCTTAATGAAACCCGAGCTAAGCTTGATGAGGTAAATTGTCTTGGCTAATAGAAAATATGGGTTCTTGATTGCTTTTTGCTACAGTCTCCTCGTGTTCCTTGATAGAATCCTGACAACGTTCTTCACTAATGTAACAAATTATTTTCTCTCTGGAACCAGTGCTAAAACAGCTACTTAAACTTGATGATATTTCCGTACAGCTTTCTGCAAAACGAGAGACAAGTGGGGAGAAATCCAGGCAGCTGAGAGATGCACAGCAAGATGCTAGAGATAAGATGGAGGTAAAAATACTTTTAACAAGGGCTCTCTAGAGGTGTGTTTTGCGCTTTTTTTAGGGGGGGGGCGGGGGGAGGATTGGGGGAAGCTGTTCTAAAGCCATGCTAGAATTTATTTTATGCTTTCATCCTGTTTGGAACTGGGAGAATTTTTTCACACTTGTAGTGTATCTTGACCTGCATAGCAGTGATCTTAGGAGTTTTGATGGATACTGAAATGTGCGTGCAATGTTTCTATGTCTTTTGTGTAGGAAATAGAACGGCAAGTTCGAGAACTGAAGACAAAGATTTCAGCAATGAAAGAAGAGAAAGAACAACTTAGTGCTGAAAGACAGGAGCAGATTAAACAGAGGACTAAATTAGAACTGAAGGCTAAAGACCTGCAGGATGAATTAGCTGGCAACAGTGAACAAAGGGTGTGTAAAACGGTGGGGTCTTAAAATGTTGTTAGCACAAGGTGCTACACTAGTGCACTGAAGTTTTTGTGTTAGACTGCAGCCTTGAATTATTTTCTAAGTTTTGCCGAGGAGATATCTTAGTTTTCTGTGATGTCTTTAGTGCCCTTCTAGGGGATGAAAACAGACTCCTGTGATATGCTGTATTTATTTTCCTGTATGTTGCAAAATCAAGCACCTGTAATACTCTTGATCTTAACTGCTGCTGGTATTGGGAAGGAGGGTTTTGTTTGTAGGACTAATTTGAACTTGGTTGTTTGGCCTCTTTGGACCTGCCTTGCTTGAGTAGTTCAGCTTCTTGAGAAAGCTGCATTTCATCTCTCTTTGCTGTTCTGACTGGGACTGAATTGACTTCTGTTCAGCGTTGAAACAGCAGAGTATCAGACAGGCAGTGTCATCTTGCAGTCTTACAACTACATTGTTCTTTTGAAGTGTGCATTTACTTAATGATTCAGTTCCTATATTACCTAACTTTAAATCCTGCTTTGTTTGACTTTCAGAAAAGACTATTAAAAGAAAGGCAAAAACTTCTTGAGAAAATTGAGGAGAAACAGAAAGAATTAGCAGAAACGGAGCCAAAATTCAACAGTGTTAAAGAAAAAGAAGAGAGGGGAATTGCTAGGTCTGTAGCATTCTGCAGTGTGGAATTCAAACTTCTTTTTTTTTTAAATTAAAAACAATCCAAGATACTATCAATACTACCCATATGTGCAATTAATTCAGAATTGTACTTTGCTTTTGAGAGTTGGATAACTATATGTACTTCCAGATTGTCTGTAGAAAGTCTGTTTAATTGTTGTGAACAGTATTTGGTGAAATGAATTTTTAAGCATAACCACTTTTGTGGGCTCTTGTCAACTTTTTGTGAAGTCTTCTGGATGATGTTACGATTTATAACATGATTCTTTTCTCTTTGTTAGTGATTTGGTGCTTAAATTTTAGAGCCTGGTTTGACACTATTTGAAAACTCTTTATGTAATTGCTAATGCTTATTCTTGATAAATTCAAGATTTCTTTTATAATACCAGCATCTCTTTCCCTTCTCAAAATAGACTTGCACAGGCTACACAGGAGAGAACAGATCTTTATGCAAAACAAGGTCGAGGAAGCCAGTTTACTTCCAAAGAAGAAAGGGATAAGTGGATAAAGAAAGAACTGAAGTCTTTAGATCAAGCCATCAATGACAAGAAGCGGCAGATTGCAGCTATACACAAGGATTTAGAGGATACAGAGGCAAACAAGGAGAAAAATTTGGAACAGTACAGTGTAAGTTTTCAGCTTGTTGTATTTTTGAGAAGAATTAAACACTCAGTGTAATCTTGGACAATTAGACTTTAGTGCCTGTTTATAAGGGAGATGAGACTTTCTGACTGGATGCCGTCTTTTAAAAAATTGCAGATAAACTCTAAACTCTCTTTTAGCCCTGTGTCCGACTTCACTGTATGTGTTCATTTCTTTCTGGTACTTTCCCCAAAGTGTTTGTCTTCAGTTTTCAGAATGAGACTTGGATCTACCTTGCTCTTGTCTATATTGAATGGGGCCACTTCATATAGATAACAGTTTGTTCTTGCAGAGGTCTGTGTTGGTTGTTTTCAGCCTTTTCTTATTTTCTGTAAACAAGAGGGTCTCTTAAACTGCTGCAAGCAGTGCAGCGTGGTTGCACCTGACTAGAAGTTACCTCCCTGTTCATGTTAGAAGACTAATCTGTCTCGGTATTATCTGCTTAACTTTTAATTTCCATTCAAAACAGCTCTTACGCTGCAGATATGTCACTCCTGCTAGGAGCTACAGAAGTGAAAACCCCTGCACTTACAGTGGGAGAGCATCCAGTGGCAATGCTGCTACTAAACACGTGCTGCTTGACAGTGTTCTTGGTCTTTCTGTAATATATCTACCAAAATAAAGGATCGGTCTGACAAAATCTAGAAATAAGTTGTACAAAGACAATGGTGTCCTGCTAATACATTGTTTGGATTGGGGTAATGTAGTATTGAATCTTTAAAGGAAAGAGTAATCTGATTTTCTTTTTTTTAAATACAGAGAGCTGTAGTTTCATACTGTTCTTTTCTCTTTGTTAGAAACTGGACCAGGATCTTAATGAAGTGAAGGCTCGTGTTGAAGAACTGGACAGAAAGTACTATGAAGTGAAAAATAAAAAGGATGAACTACAGAGCGAAAGAAAGTTAGTAATAAATTGAAATATGTCTGAATCTCACTTAATGTGAAGGACCCCAACTGTGTAGTTGTTAACATGGCATGTAGGTATGTTTTTTAAATATAGCCATGTATGAACCCCTGCACTTCAACTTTCCATTAGATTAGCAGTCTTTGAAAATAACAATAATGAAAAGAATTGTCAGATTTCATTCACACTTAAAATACTTTATTTTTGTTCTGTAGTTATCTATGGAGAGAAGAGAATGCAGAACAACAAGCTCTCGCTGCAAAGCGAGAGGATTTAGAAAAGAAACAGCAGCTTCTCAGAGCAGCAACAGGGAAGGTAAGATACCTTGTATTTGAGAATTCCTTGTAGAAACTTTTCATATTCTTAAAGGACAAGTCGTAGTAATTTCTGAAAGATATGACAACTATTTCTTTTGTTATGGTCTTACTGTCATAATTAAGATGGACAAATTATATATGTAAGCTGAACTTTTCAAATATTTATAGCTCTAAAACTACTTTGAAATCGGTTTTGTAAGCTTAAGGTAATTGAGGAGAAAAACTGAAATTGTAGAAGACCCTGAAAAGTGATGGACTCTAGGTATTTCTGTTAGAGCTGTAGGTTAGCTAGCAAGAACTTGATGAAAGACTATGACCTTCACAAAGTTGAAGGTAAAATAGATATTACTTGTACATCTTTTAATTGCAATACAATAACAAGTTGTATTTTAACAGGCCATTTTGAATGGTATAGACAGCATAAACAAAGTTTTGGAGCACTTCCGTCGCAAAGGCATAAACCAACATGTCCTAAATGGCTACCATGGCATTGTGATGAATAACTTTGAGTGTGAACCAGCTTTCTACACCTGCGTTGAAGTTACTGCAGGGAACAGGTAATTACAGGCTCTTTAGTGTTACTTAAGTTAAAGCAGCTCTGATGTTACCATTCAGTTGTTGGTGCCAGTTGCAACTGAAAGTTTTACTCTTTTGAAATTGAGCTGCTAGTCCTCAAGAAGGAAGAATTTGCCTGTTTAAAAATTAATCCTAACTGCTTCTGTCTAAAAAAAAAAATCTCAAAAAGCACTGCACAACCCCCCCCCCAACAGCTAAACCAAAACCACATGGAGACCCCAAAAAAGACTCTAGACCCAAATTCCTGCTGTTTAACAGAAGGACTGGTGGTGAGGCTGAGCTGTATTGAATAAATAGCATCTTCTGGTGTGGAGAATTCTACTGTAAGCAATGCTGGTGTTACAATGATACCAATAAGAATTTCACATACACTAGTAAATGGGTGAGGATGGTCTCTAAACTGTCAAACTGCTATTTAAAAGCTGCCTGAAAATATGTTGACTGCTGATGAGTCTGTGTGTAATGTGTGTTCTAGAGGAAAGTGCTTGTTGAGTGGTCCAGCACTTCCTGCAGCATCTGACACTTCAGATGAGTTAAAATTGCTTTTTTTTGAGATCAGTCTCCTGTTACAATTCACAAACAGTCATACTACTTGTTGTAATGTAGATAGTGACATAAGGGCAGGAAAGAGGACACAGGTGACTTTGTCTTGCAGACTATAACATAGAAATGTTGATGCTACCACAATTTGAAATGTCCCTCATCTGAAACATCTTGTGCCTCTGTGAATGAGGGTGTCTCATCGAAGTACTTCACAGTTCCCTCTGCATCCTGTTGTGCCTCATAGTTTGGAAAAAACAGTAACAAACTGTAGTTCCACTTGCAAAAGAAAGGTCACTTATTTCAGTTGTTCTGAAGCCAGTCCCAGTCAGGCGCAGGGAAATAGATGGAGTCTCCGTTTCTGTTCATTGTGTACCGAGATGTAAAATGCAAATCTTACGTAAATCCACGCAGAGAGCACTGAATATCGTATATTGAAATGGTATGGATGACAGAGGCTTGCAGTTGAACCGAAAAAGGCTGTGTACACAGCGACACGCTGCGCGCACTGAGCTGCTCTTGCGACTACTTGACTGATCCTGTCTTAATGGAAGTGAATAGCGTATATCCATTTGATGATTCTAAGGCTTGGAGAGAAGAAACAATGCATCTTTGTATTGATAGGTTATTTAATAGTACCCGCATGCTTTACTGTTCCCATGCAAATGTGCTAGTGCTTTTAGCACAGTAAAATTTTGCTTATTTGTTGATCTTGTTAATTAGGTTGTTCTATCACATTGTGGATTCTGATGAGGTCAGTACAAAGATCCTAATGGAATTTAACAAAATGAACCTTCCTGGAGAAGTTACTTTCCTCCCTCTGAACAAGCTGGATGTTAGAGATACTGCTTATCCTGAGACTAATGTGAGTAGAGTTTCTTTTGAACCTTCTTCTTCATAGTTATGAAGCCGTATGTTTTGAATTCTTTGTGCATATTGCTTATTGCCCACCACTTGCTTTGCTCTTGAATGTCTGCAATTAAATACTACTTCTAAAAGTAGAATTACTTTTAAAAATAGATTTTTGTTTACTTCAGATAAACATAGGAAAAAATAAATAGGAAGCAGGCACAACTTCTAGTGTGCGTATTTTGTAGAGGCTTTACTGAGAAAAGGGCATTCATGTTTCTGTACTGTTGTCTATAGAAGGGAATAAATTTTTTTGAGGAAAGAAATTTTGCTGCCAATTCATGATACTTCTTGCTTCAATAGCAATTTAATACTGTGAGATTTCCTGACAGACTCTTACTTAGTTTACTTAAGGCTCAAGCCTATTTGTTAAGAGCTAAAATTGCAAAATCTTGCACTTGATTTCCGTAGAGTGTTCGTGTGTTTGTCTTGGGAGCGTTCAGTCAGCGTGTCATCCTCCTACCAACTGACAGCTGCTCGTTTCCAAAGTGTCATTCATAGTACTGTGCTTTGAGTTCAGGGCTTGACATCCTGTAAGTAAATAATGATATACAGCAGCTGCAGAAGTCTTCATTCTAGAATTTTATTGATTGTGAAGCCAGTGTTAATATTCAGTGAATTTGAGATATGCTGAACTTCCAGTAATTTTTGTTAGGAGGTAGAGTATATTCTGGTTTTATTCATGATGGTAGTTTCTTTTCTCCAGGACTCTCCTGAACTCTGTGCATGAATTAGTTACAATATACTTGCTGTATTTGTATCAATGTGTTCTTCTCATTAAAATCACTGTCACTTCAGGATGCTATTCCTATGATCAGTAAACTGAGATACAATCCAAGATTTGACAAAGCTTTCAAACATGTTTTTGGAAAGACTCTAATCTGTCGTAGTATGGAAGTGTCTACGCAGCTGGCCAGAGCTTTCACTATGGATTGTATTACTCTGGAAGGTAAACGTTGCATGTTTATAAATTACTTGTTCTAAAAATGAGATCCCCGGAAACTCAGGCTTGTTAAATATGGTCTGTTACTGTTGTCAAAATAGGATTATTTTAAATAATAGTATACTCGACTGATATGTACAAGGCTGTACAAGCATTGGATTTGCTTATGGTCTAAAAGTTAGTAGCTGTGTATCTCCATCCTCTCTGAGAATTATAGACCAGATTAGGTTTGTCTTCATTAATTTAACAGGCGTTTGCTTTCCTGTTTATGGTATTTTCCACAAACTTAAACTGGTGTTTAGTGTGCAAATGTGTGGCCTTAATTACTGATAAGTGCAAGACGAATGACTCTGTATACCAGTCACCTTTACGTGTTATGTTCTCTGAAACAGTCTGTGTGTCTTGTTTTATTAATTGCCTGTTCTGGGAGGGTGGATTCCCTGCAGGCTTATTGTTGTCTTCTTGTCTCTTAAAGTCAATCTGAAAGAATTTCTGAGGATGTCAGAGGGGGAAATGATTAATTTTTCAGTAACAGCATACTCTGCAAGCCACAGATGTTTTTCTTCTTACAGAAGATCTGATTTTTTTTTTCAAACTGATAGTGCTAGGCACTTGCATTTTCTCTTTAAGTATTTTTTCCCTCAACCTGCATCGTTTCAAAACTTAATTAAAACAAAACAAAAATATCTAACATTTAAAGGAGATCATAGCAGTTTATTGGTCTTGAGAAAGGAAATGCACTTTAAATTGAAGACAGAAATAAACTTTGCCTCCTTACTGTAAACACACATAGGTGATTCCTGATACTGATGTGTAGTGCTTCTGTAGCTTCATTGAAGTGTTCTAGTTAACGTGCTAAATTGTGTCGTAGACTGCTCTGAACATTACAGGCATAGTTCCAACGCCCCTGCCATGGCAGCGGGGTTGGAACTAGATGATCTTTAAGGTCTCTTCCAACCCTGATAATTCTATGATTCTAATTCTACGATTCTATATACTGTGCAGTTTGTAGTCTCGTTCTGTTATGCTTTCAGGTGATCAAGTGAGCCATCGTGGTGCTTTGACTGGAGGTTACTATGACACAAGGAAGTCTCGGCTTGAATTGCAGAAAGATGTTAGAAAGGCAGAAGAAGAACTTGGTGAACTCGAAGCAAAACTCAATGAAAACTTACGCAGAAACATTGAAAATATCCTTTTGTTGTTCTTGGGAAAAGGTTGTGTGATGACAAAGCTGTTTTGTGATTACAGTCATAGATTAAAAAAAGAGGAGACTAACTTTTGTTAGTGATACATATTAACTGTGGCATTTGTTTTGACTGTGGCTTGTGCAGCCTGGTTCTGTATGTTACTGTAGGGATTTTAGTAGTGAGATCAGTGGTAAAACAAACAAACAAAAATCCTGCATATGAAAATTACTGTACAATCAAGGAAAATAACATATTTTAAAAAATACTCATTCTTTATGTGCCTGAACTGCATTCTATTTTGAAAATAGTTTTTAGATCAGCACAGCTAGTTAAGAAAGAGTTTCTGTACCACCGCTGTTAAATTTTTTTGTTAAAAATTCCATACTGGGGGAAAGTTGACTGAAAAACAGTAACCGAGGCACACCTTGTCTAATAGTTTGCTCCACAGAGTGGCTGACCCTATAGGCTTCAGCAACAAGGAGCTTTAGTAATTTTTTCCTGTTAAAATACAGTCTTCATCAAATCTTGACCTTACATCCTGAATTACAAGGCTAGAGTTGGTTGTATTAACTGCCATAACTTAGATATTCCTGTTATCTATGCTAATCTTCGTTGCTTCTTCTGGCTTGTGCTACATTCTTAGTGTCCTTTTTACTTGCTACACTTGTGTCCTGAGTCAGTGTCTTACCTCGTCGACTTCTGCTGTTGGGAGGAGATGGAGAGCGTTATATTATAATTAAGCTTTGAGTTGTTTGACAGTCTTTGTCTCTTTTTACAAGAATTCAAATATTTGTTACCTTTTTCGCTTACCCCTTAATGCTAGAGTGTCATTTTGAGATCCGGTACCTAGAAATCAGGGTCAGGGGAGGTTTATACAATTTTCTTCTCCTTTATCCGGGTCATTCTGTCCTTAGAAGTGAATTCCTTTGGTTTTTTGACCTGTAGCACTGTATTAGAGACATTTTTAGGGTAGCAGATAAGTGGGACACTGAAGCCTATGCTTAGATCTACAGCTGATTAGTAGAACTTCAAAATTATTTACCTATGTCTCATTAAGTCTGTGGAAAAATATGTCAGAAAGGTCTGTTGAATGTGACTTCAATAGACTGAATTTACCAACCATCAATAATAAATGTCCTTCACTCTTACTATACCTGTAAGCAATGTGCAGGACCTGATTTGTGTATCTACAGGTGAATGTTCAAGTGTGGAGTTTTCTTATTCCGTAGATATTCTTTTAAACTGCAGGTATGTAGGCATATGGTTGTAAAAGTATTTGTGCAGAAATTACCTTTAACACTAATCCCTGTGCATTGTACAAGTAGCCTGCTCTTTGGAAGTAGGAACGGGAGTTTGAATTCCTTCTGTTGGCAGTTAAATTCTCCAATTACCTGTTAGACCCTTTGGTTTTGGTGTAATTTAACTTTTAAACAGGACTATTGGTTTAAGAACTGAAAGATTTTTCTTGCTGTCATTTAAGCAAAAATCTTTAGGCCTGGGTTTCTTTTTGAGGAGGGGGATCTATAAGGGGATGTGGATAGGGTGCTCTGACATACCCTTCAGCGGTGGAAGATGAGTGACTTACCAGTGTCTGGCAGTAACTTATAGAGCATACTTCAGTTGTTTTTGAAAGTAAAATATCCATTCCCGCTATTCTGTAGCTCTTTCTGTTTTCCCAAAAATATTTAAGTATGTAGTGAAGTATTTTAGTGTAACCTCTGCTTAGGGGAATTATTCAACTTTTAGGGCATTTAAGTTGATGTCATGTTAAAACATGCGTTGTAGTAGGTGTAACATGATAAGCTTTCATTCAACATGTGTTAAAACAGACTCTTCTGCAAGCTCTGCACCGTGACTTAAGTCATTATATCAAAATTAGCATGAAAAAATACACTTTTTGCCTCAAAATTGAGTAAGCAATTGTATTGTTCTAAAATTTCTATTCAAATAGAGGCATGTGCTTTTCTGTATTCTGCAAGATCTGAGTTTTCCGTACAAGTTCAAATGTGTTTCTATGTTCTTCTGATTTCTGTGTTGTAAAATTAACAGCCAGATGAAGCTTTCTTCGTTTGTTCTTGGTGTTGATAAAGGTGCTCAAGTTGCTTTTGGTGGTGGTTCTCAATTTTTCTTGTTCACTATTACGTCTTTGTGGATTTTTTTATTTGTATTTTATTTTGATGGCAGCTAAATATGCCAAATGGAGTAAAAATTGAAGTTACTAGTAGGTATAAAATGCCTTTTTAAACAGAGTTTTCCTTAGCCCATGGTATGGATTAATAATGAGATCGACCAGCTAATGAACCAAATGCAGCAAATTGAGACACAGCAGAGAAAGTTCAAAGCCTCTCGAGACAGTATTTTGTCAGAGATGAAAATGCTGAAGGAGAAGAGGCAGCAGTCTGAAAAGACATTTATGCCCAAGGTATGCATTCCTTTCTGCTTAACTTGATAATATGAAATATGTAGAGATGACTAGAGATATGTTATGAAAATGTTTACATAAACAGAAAAGTGAAATTCATATAAGTGTACAGATGATTTTGAGTAATGATTCTGTCTAATGTCTGTTCTGTAGCAACGCAGTTTGCAGAGCTTGGAGGCAAGTTTACATGCTATGGAATCAACTAGAGAATCATTAAAAGCAGAATTGGGGACTGATCTGTTGTCTCAGCTCAGTCTTGAAGATCAGAAACGTGTGGATGCTCTTAATGATGAAATTCGACAACTACAGCAAGTAAGGAAATGAAATAGTTTTGTCATTAAATGTGGTACTTTCCCAATAAATTTATTCTTGTCCTTTTGTATAAGAAGTCACTTACTAACCTAGTGTAATTAGTGTTTCATCAGTGGTAGGTAGGCATGTTTGGAGTTTTCTCATCTGCAAAGTGTATTTGCATCTTTTTCTCAAATGCTGGGTGAATTTTAATGGCTGCATTGTGTGAGCGTTGTGCCTGTTTGTGTTGGAATCAATTACCTTGCTCCTGCTCCTGGACTTCACAACAATAAATAAAAATAGGTATTATCTGAAAAGAATGATGCACAAAGTGGGGAAAATAAAACTGCCTGTAAGTGCACGTGGTAGATGAGACAAAAACTTAAGGTTTTGTGTGAGACCCAGGTTGAAAAGTGGCTACTTCTTAAGTATACTCTAAGGCTCTTCTGGATTTAAGAATTTGATTCAGATATAAATACAGTTTAAGAAATTTACTGATTTGTGTGGTTGACTTATAAAACTGGACAGCTGCAAAGGTACTTGCCCTTTGGTTCTTTCTACTTGTTAAAGTAACAGTTCAAAGAATTGTGCACATAATGTGGGGTTTTTGTCTTATTTTTTTTAACAAGGAAAAAATCAGTCTTTAGGAGTCAGTTAAGGCAATTAATGTATTTCTTTATTTTTTCAGGAAAACAGACAGCTTTTGAATGAGAGGATTAAACTAGAAGGCATTATCACAAGAGTTGAAACGTATCTCAATGAGAATCTGAGAAAACGCTTAGACCAAGTGGAACAAGTAAGATTTTCTCTTCAGTGTACTTTTGCAATCTGTTTTTGGTTTATTTCCTGGCCTTGAATGTATTAATCATTTGATTAAATACTAATTCATTACCCTGCACTATCTGTGATGGGTTTTGCTTTCCTATGTAGAAGCTAAGTGTTTTACTTAAATTTCAGCACAGTATTTTAAGCATGTGAATTTTGGACAGAAATCCTACTCTAAATGCATGTCCTATGTATAAATAGGACCATCACGGTGACAGATTTGTTTGAAAATCTAACTGTTCTCCAAGACTCTGCTGTAACTTGATACGCTTAAATGTAGAGTAGCAAAGATAACTTGCTTGACTGGCTTATACGTTTGTTCCCCTCCATCCTGAAGTTTGATGGTATTTACTTTGACCTGTAGGAACTGAATGAGCTTCGAGAAACGGAAGGTGGCACAGTTCTTACTGCCACGACATCGGAACTTGAGGCCATCAACAAACGAGTGAAAGATACACTGGCACGGTCAGATGGTTGGTAGCATCTTGTTTGGAAATAAAATTCTTCAGGCTTTTGAAAGTTCACACATACTATATTTTGGTTTAGAAATTGACCGCAATATGAGAAGTAATTATTTATTTCAAATATGTTTTAGTAGTTACATAGTGTATAGCAGATTTTTGGAACTTACTCTAAAAGTGAAACAAGATTTTGTGCATGTCGTGCATAAAGGAAAGTGGCCGCAATTACGCACTGTCATACCAATAAGTGTGTGTCACTGATAACAGACTTACAGCTTCAGGACATAGTACTTCTGAAGCAATTTTTATACAAACATGATCTTGTGTAGTTGTTCTTGAATTTTGCCTAACCTATTTAAAACTAAGTGCTGTCCAGTGGGAAATAGTATCTGTGTAAAAGCTCAAGGGTTTTTTTGCTTCTCTTTCTGGACTTTATTACCTTAGTATGTTTGTTAGGGTTGGTTGGTTTGTTTGTTTGTGTTTTAAAGCCATATGCTCATGGAGAAGGAAATAGAGGGTTTTTCCAGCTTTTTGTCTTCAAACTAACATTCTGCTCCTTAACAGATCTCTTTCTTTAGATTGTCTTTTTGGTTTATAAATACTTGACTGGATAATTGCTGATTGCAGGCATGTAAGACTTACCACTTTGGATTTTGTGCTTTCACCCATTATCTCAGATCTGGATAATTCTATTGACAAAACCGAAGCAGGAATTAAAGAGCTTCAGAAAAGCATGGAACGCTGGAAGAACATGGAGAAGGAGCATATGGATGCCATTAACCACGATACAAAAGA
The DNA here is from genome assembly GCA_020746105.1 of Trogon surrucura. NCBI lineage: Eukaryota > Metazoa > Chordata > Aves > Trogoniformes > Trogonidae > Trogon > Trogon surrucura. The sequence continues at coordinate 11,151,223 of CM036621.1, read as the reverse complement.
GCTTGAAAAAATGACTAACAGGCAAGGCATGCTCCTCAAGAAGAAAGAAGAATGCATGAAGAAAATCCGAGAGTTGGGTTCACTTCCACAGGAGGCTTTTGAAAAGTACCAGACTCTAAGTTTAAAGCAGGTAATAAGTGCATTGGGTTTTATGTTTCATGACCTAAAATACTAGTGTCGCCTACATCTTGAGTGTCAAATGTGGCTGGAATTGCAAGTCACCGTGATCCGCTAATATTTCCCATTTACAGTTATTCCGCAAGCTGGAGCAGTGCAATACGGAGCTGAAGAAATACAGTCACGTTAACAAAAAAGCTTTGGATCAGTTTGTGAATTTCTCAGAACAGAAGGAAAAATTGATAAAAAGACAAGAGGAACTGGACAGGGGCTACAAATCCATCATGGAGCTGATGAATGTCCTGGAGCTCAGGAAATACGAGGCTATTCAGCTGACCTTCAAACAGGTAACAAAACAGCAATCACGATTGTGGAGGCACTGGTGCTGAAATCAAACTGTCCCATTATTTAGCAGCAGATACCAAGTACATATTTTTTTTATTACAATAGAAGGCAGTATCATGTAACTTGAGGTTTGTGGGGTTTTTAAAGACTGAAAAGGAATAGGCTAGTATTCTGAATAGGTGCTCTTCTTGGTGGTATTACAAATCCAGCGTTGCTTAAACCTTTTAAATAATTCCTCTTGTACTACTCCGTACAGCCCTTTCTGGGGAATGTCTGGTAAGAAACTGCACCAAAACCATTCTCTAGGTTTAGTGAAAGTAATTCCTAATGTTAACAAAGGAGCTTAACTACAAAGCCTATGAGGTCTTCTCTTAAAAGGTCATATACTTAACTGAGACCTCATGTGAAATTTACTGAAATAAATCATACTTGGTTTTGCTGTGGATTTATATTTTAATTCTACCATTCTCTTGAAAAATTTGTGAAAATTCTCATATTACAAGAACATTTGGCTTAGATGTTTTTCAGCTAAGCCCTGTATAACATACGTTTCACACTTCTGCTTAAGAATGAATATGGATCTCTGCTTTGAAGCAGATACCTAGTGCGATCATGTAAAAAGAACTGTTGTGTGCATTTGATTTCACTATGTAAAACTGAGCTGTCTCTTTTTCAGGTGTCAAAAAATTTCAGTGAAGTATTCCAGAAGTTAGTCCCTGGTGGCAAGGCCACGTTGGTGATGAAGAAAGGAGATGTGGAGGGCAGTCAGTCCCAGGATGAAGGTGAAGGCAGCACCGAGAGTGAAAGGGGATCTGGATCTCAGAGCAGTGTTCCATCTGTAGACCAGTTCACTGGAGTTGGCATCAGGGTAAAGAAAAATATTTAGTTTCAGTACTCTGAATAATTTAGACTTCCTTTTAATGGTATTTTTTTAAAGGCTGTGTTTAATTAGACTTGTTCTTCTACTACAGTAGCAAGTGAGCCTTGTGGTTTAATATTTTGAAATTGTCTTGCTGTCATGTTGTTTTGTTTAGGTATCATTCACAGGGAAACAGGGTGAAATGAGAGAAATGCAGCAACTTTCAGGGGGACAGAAATCCTTAGTGGCTCTAGCCTTGATCTTTGCTATCCAGAAATGTGATCCAGCTCCTTTTTACTTGTTTGATGAAATCGACCAAGCCTTGGATGCTCAGCACAGAAAAGCTGTTTCAGGTAACGTGCCTACCTTCATTGTGGGTGAAGGTGATAGCCTGTATTTTCACTCTTGATAGGAGTTTTTAATCATAAGGCACTCTTTTAATATCCTGTTATATGTTAGAATTTAACTTTGTGCCTTCTGAAGCTTTCATGACCTTGGGTTTAGGTAGAAGCTCTATGTTACAAACTGTATCTAAAGGGTCTCCTTACTACACTTTAGTGTGGTCAAAATAGTCAAGTTTTGAAGTGTAAAACTTGATTTTAAAAATTAACTTTTAGCTCATTGTGTTACTGGAAAAGTACTTACTGTGTTTTTCATCATAGAAGTTTAATTTTGAGATTTTGCCGAGTGATTGGATTATCAGAATTGATACTGGAATTAATCATAATACTTAAAAACTTGGGATGAAGTCTCTTTGGTTTGTGGTTTTTTTTCTGGTTTGGTTTTATTAACCAAAACCTGATTTTGAATAAGGAGTAGCCAACTTTTTGCCTGTCTCATATTAAGAGCTGTCCCACTTTATTGAGAAGATTACATTAATAAAGATTTTTTTGTGTTCTTTTCTAGATATGATTATGGAACTAGCTGAACATGCTCAGTTTATTACAACAACTTTTAGACCTGAACTGCTTGAGTCAGCTGACAAGTTCTATGGTGTAAAATTCAGAAACAAGGTATGTCTTAGGTGTGGTGTTTACTGAGAATTTATCAAGTTGTGCATTTGAAACTTGACTTACAAATTCAAAGTGAATCAGTCTTATTTCAGTCATGGATTTATACTTACGTTGCAGTCTTGTGTAAAAGTTCTTTCTTACTGGAAAATAATTCTTAAGCATCTACAGATGTCCTTTGTCATATTTTGTAAAGGAAATTAGAAATTGATTATAGTCATGTTGATGCCTGAAGCCTTCAGAAATAAGTCTGCCTTTTTCTGCAGGAGATACTGTAATAACTGTATATTTTTTTGTGTGTGTGTGTGTGTTCCACTAGGTCAGTCATATTGATGTGATCACAGCAGAAATGGCCAAAGACTTTGTAGAAGATGACACCACGCATGGTTAAATGAAATTGTACTTACTGCTTGTTTGGAAGATGTGTATAGTGCTATGTTTATTCTAGGGACCTGTAAATTTAAAATAGGAAGTATTTAGTCCTTGTTTAAAATAGATTTTGACCATAAAATACATTTTAACCAAGACCCCAGAAGGCTTAGTTTCAAAGGAGCTCGAGTATCCGTTTTGTCTCTGTTGCTGTATTTTATAAGATAATTGTTAATGTTACCTTTTTACAGTACCTGTAGTTTGGAAATTTTATTCTCTCAAATCTTTTGTAAAGTGTCTGTTGCTGTTTTAAAGCTTTTCAGAAAGTGCTAGCTATTCCTTCTTAAGTATAATTTTATCATTTATATTGCCTCACATGGTGTTTTTTTTAATGGCTTCGATTAAAATGATTGGTTTTATCACTGCAATTTGTACACATTAAGTTTTTTGGTTTATATTGTCTGTCTTTAGAGGATTCCACTGAGATGGAGTAAACACTATTTGGTTATATTGGAGCTGAATATTTCAGAAGTTTGAGACAAAGCAATTCTTTCAAGCGATTTCCCCCCCCCTTTTTTACACATTGCCAATTTCAGCAGAAAACCTTCCAAAATCTGTGCTTGTCCAAATTCATAGTGTTAGTTATTGAACTGAAAAAGCATAACTGTCAGAAGATACTGAGAAGTATGAGAAGATGCTAGAACTCTATCAAGACAACGCACAGCCCCCCTTTTTTTTACTGGCACCTTGGTTGGTGTAACAATTCCTCCATCGTATCCCTTCAGCCTGAGCTGCCAGCGTAACCTGAGCCAAGTGACCGTCACCAGTCAAAATGTGAATCTTCCTACTGCCTAGGCTTTTGGCAAAGGGATATTGAATAATTTGATGTTTTATTGTGGAAATGTTAAGATTTTACCATGAACTATACATTTCTTAGACAGCAAAGAAGCTGTAAAAACAATCAGCAACTGTTGCAATAGTGGATAGGTATAAAATAACCTTAAACTACCTTATGTAGTACAGTGAGAAACAGTGGACTTGTATCCTGCATTTACTCTCTAGGGCACTTTCAACAAAGCAGAAGACTAAAACTATCTGGTAGGTGTTCACCTGCAAGCACCCTTGCTCCGCACTGAGATCTTTGGCAAGTGCAGGAAAGGAGAGTGGGAGCTGATTGCAGGTCTCCTCAGCTGAGAAGCGAATGTACTTGCCGTACAAGGCAGGGTAAGAGATGACTGCTAAAGTTGGTATGGAGTAACTTCTCCAGGGAATGATAATCATGTAGGAAATTACTACTTGAAGTAAATCTTAAGCCAGAAGGAAGAGGATGTGTTACCTGACACAACCAAGCTTACTGTAGTTTGTAGGGAGTCACTAGCTGCATAGTTGACTTCTCTTACTAAAGAGATTGTAGGGTACAAAACATGAAACAAACTCTTGAAGCCAAGAGACAACCCCAGAATTTTTACCATGTGAATAGACTTACTTGAGAACCCTGAAGAACGTGAAATTTGCCCTCTGCGTACAGAACTTTGAGTATGCATTTAGGGTGGCTAAGAGCAAAGCCTCCTGAATTGCTCACAGGTAAAAGAGTTCCAAGTCCAGAGAAGGACCTGAAGACCATAGCCACAGGTTCACCCTTGTTACTTATTTCATGCTGTTTGATGCAGTGTGTGTGAGAACACATGTGAAGTGTCTGAAATCTTCGACCATCAGATACATAACTTGCCTGTGGTAGTAGCTGGCTGCCAGTGCTAGGGCATCAGCTTGACAGTTGTTAGTTTGAATTTTGAAAGAGAGAAGCAGTTCGCAGGCCGTGAAGCTAATTACTGTGCTTATGAAGAAGTGTCATACTAAATCCATCTTAAACTGCATTTTATCAAGTAATCTCATTAAAGTGGGAGTAGATTAGTAGAGCAGTGGTGTCCTTTTTTTTTCTTTCTTTTTTGTAGAGTGCTCAGCATAGTAGAGCCTAAATGCAGCTGAATAACGAATAGTTTCAGCTGTGTTGGGAGTTTTCCTCTGGGTTGAGTCTAGCATTAAGTTTGATACAAAGCACAGTAGGAAAAGGGGATGACTGGTGGAAATGAAATACTGGGTTGATCCTGTGCAGGGTAAGAACAGAAGCCTTTAGCTATCACTTCAGTTTCTTGTCTACTAAAGACCAAGGTTTACAACTATTTGCACAGAACTTGGTAGGTTTATCAAGACTCGGAACCCCTTTTCAAGGTAAGTTTGGGTGGTGGTGGTGATTTTTTTTTTTAGTTTAAATGAGTGCTAAACTTATAAAGTTGACACCTTGTTTTCCAGTGAGCATACCCCTTCCCATGTCCTCGTTCTCAATAGTGTGATGCCCTTCCTCTGCAGCCACATAGTAGAAGCCTGAAAAAAACTTAATGGCATCAATTCCTTCATCTGGTTTGCTGAGTGTGTTACTGGTAGTGCTTGCACAGCACTTCCTCCAGTGTCCGAGTCCAGCCGGTGTGGTGCTGCAGTTGCCCTACTCTGAGCTTGGGTTGTGAAGTTAGAAGCTATAGTTAGAATTGAAGAGAGCCTCAAACAGGGTTGTAGTAAGGTAGGTTACTGAGCAAGATCCATGCAAGCTCATTATATTGGAAAAATACTTGCATGAGAGACAACTGCATGAAAATAGGAAACCCAGAATCTTATGCCTTGCTGTATGTTTTAAGGAAAGTCCTTGGACAAAGGGAGGAAGAATTGTCTTGGAAAAAAACGCCAGTACATAAAACCTGAAGATGATGTTGGTTTTCCCAGCCTGATTTTGGCCATGACTGAAGTCAGGAGAGGCAGGAAAGTTTTCTTTGCTGTCTGCCCCCTAATGATTTGCTTCAAATTGTGTAAATCTGATGATGTGATGTGGCCATTGCAAAATACAGTGATTGGAGTGATAGGTTTCCAAGGTGTATCTGTTGTTTAATGTGTTCTGTTTGTGATGGTTCATATCTGGACCTCTCAACGTGGTAGTTCCCACGCCTTTTCTGTCTGCCAGTGCTTTAAATTCTTTGCAGAGTCTTAAAAATAAGCTTTGCTGAGAGTCACTGTGTACTTTTGAGTTTCTCTACAGGTGTCGTTTTTTTTCCGTATGGAAGTTTAAGGCAGAACTCGGTGGAACTGTACCATTGCTCTGAGCTGTAGGCATCCTGGAAATGCTGGGTGTCCCATGGTGTGCCTGCTCTTCATGCCCAGGGAGCCTGGGCTTGGATGTGTTGACCGCAGGATCTGCCTGGTGGCTCTTAGAAACATGGGAACGCAGAGCTGGTTGCTGTATTCTGGGTCTCTATGGGGAGTACTGCTTCTATTGCCCTGGTCTACTGGGAGAAAAAAAAAAATCATTGGTAGTATGATCCAGAAACATGAAACGAGAATGTTGCCATGTTATTTTCATTTTTCTGGTTATACTTGTCCTTGCAGTAGAACACAACTGTTGTTTTCTGCGGGACCACCTGGGGCTGCGTTTCCTACTGCAAGCTTGAAGGTCACCTGGGAAATTCCAATGTAACTGCTGAATGGTAAAGGTGTTCACCTGTTTATTTTCTTAATTATTAATATGTGAAACTTAACAGCTGAATTGCTGATCATTTCTGATATATTAGTATAGTTTTCATTTCTAGCAAAACATTTTTCAAGTATGTTTTAAGATTAAAACACCTTTCGAGTTCGTATTTTTCACCTTCCGTAAATATGGGATGTAGTTTGTAACTTTGGGCAGGAGATGGAGCCAAACTGGACTAAATGCAAAATCCAAGATTTTCTGTCAGGTTTTTGGAATTTTGGAGACTATTGCAGTGATCATGAGGATCCTGAACAAACAGAAAAATAGGAGGTGCAAATAGTGTACATGGACAAGAACATAAATGGGGGAAAAAGATACTTTTTGCTTAAAAATTCATAAAAACCTTTAAGATTTTAATGATTTGCTAAAATGCTCTTACTGGTTATTGCAGTAAAATGTATGCATAAATTCACATAAAAATAAACACTGTAGAGGCAAAGTAAAAAAAAAAATCTGAAAAATTGCCACAAGTATAAGAATCTGGTTCTTCTGAGACATGACTAATAATTCTTTGTAGCGAATGATGTCATCGTTCTGTCTTTGCAGCTGAACCTGTGGGTGTGGGAGGTGATGATTTTCAAGACAGGGATGAATGAAGGGGACATACTGCTTCTGTTAAAATTCTTTCCTTAAATGGGAGGTATGAAGCGAGTCACCGTGACTGCTGAAGTCTGCGGCTGCTGGGATCCTCTCAGTTGCTCCCACCTGAGTGTATTTATCCGTAGGCGCACAGGAGCACTTGTGAAGAAGTGGGAGCACCAGGCTCTTCACTGGGGAGGGAATGGCAATTTTAAATTGACTCTTAGTGGAGCCCCATTGATTTTACAAGCTGAGAATCTTCAGGTATTGTTTTAAAATATTTTACTATAGAAAGGTAATTTTAGAGCCTGGAAGGTCTTTATCTCCAGCATCTGCTTTCATTCTTCTTTAGGCACAACAGATGCTTTTACTGTCTCCCTAATGGTCAATAAACGCATTCCCAGAAACAACATCTAAATTTTTTCATGTCTGCACTGAAGTTCATTCCACTTAGTGATACTGTCTTATTTTTCAGAGAGAGTTACAAAAGAGTGAATTTGGTTTTATAGAAAAGCAAATACATAACATTTCCTTTTAGTGTGATTATATGTGTATTAGGAATTGTTTTAATTGGAGGTATTTTTCACCTTGATCTTGGCATGATGTGTCTCTTCTCCCTCCTTACATAGCTGAAATGCAGAGAAAAGCCAGTTAGGCCGAGATCCTTATTTCATTACTCTGCCTTGCTCTCTTTCCCTTTAGTGTAGTTTCTGCTCTCCTTCTCTACTTGACTTTGCTACCTTTGACTGTAACCACGAGGGGGCATCCCTTATTTTACTTAACCTTGATTGCCTTAAGTCCAGCTTTTAAATTCTAGCTTTCTCTTAGGTATTTTTTCTCAGACAAATGTTTCTTATATAATGCAGCAACAATGACGGGCAAAATCAATGTTCAGTAGACCTTGGATTCCTCTGCTGCTGCAGTTTGAGCTAAGTGTTAACTGTGTTCAGAAAGGATACGTTCAGCCTAAGAACTTCCGTAAACAATGCTGAGCCCAGCATCCGTTTTCAGTGCTGCTGAATCAGCAACCACTTCATGTTGCACTTTTTCTAGGAGAATTGCATTATCCTTCTGAAATACCGCCGAACTTCTATTCAGTAAGGCACAGAATAGTTTTTTACTATGGTTATGGCTTGCATTTGGGATAGCTTTGTAACTTTGTGTGGAAATGTAAAGATGTGAAATGACGTGCAGGTTTTGGGGTTCCGATGCCTGACGGTTCCCACAATTGTAGAAATGAGTTTTACATCAGGTAGGATCAGCATTTAGAATTCACTTCTGCAGCTGTGCCTTGAGAGGATCTATCATTCAGATGTTTTTTGGGTTATAGGACCTCAGTTGTGTATGATCTGTGTATACTATCCTTTAAATAGCAGACATTCTATTCGGTGTTTGAGTCAGCAGTACAACATCTGATTGCTGCTCGTACCACTAAAGGTTGTAGGCAAGATGCTGCTGGAGCTTTGAGCACAATGAAGATCTGCCTCTGTCTCTCCAGAAAAGCTCAAATTTCTCTACTTAGTTTGAGGATAAAACTGTATCCGTGACCCTCAGTGTTAAGATCACCCAACAGCATCTGGCCAGCTGGATGCAGGCACTCTTAGTGCAGAGAAAAACACTTCACTCCCTTTGCTAAACTGGGGGGAAATCCAAGCTTGTAAATGAATTTCTGGTCAGGAAATTCAAACTTGTAAATATTGAGAATCTGTCAAGTACTGCTGCGTTGACACTGCGTTGTCATTACCTACAGACTGATGGATACTGCAGAAACCAACAGCTAGGAGGGTTTTATACATTAAAAAATATGTATATAATGTATATTCTAATATATTATTAGTATGTTAACACATGTGGATATATTTAGAACATATAAAGACATGTTAAGGAAATACTATTTTCCACTTTAGCCCACTTTTTGTCGAAATTGGAACTGAACATCGGGTTTTGCTTGCTTAGATGATAAAAGCACTGAAATGTAAAGAAGGTATTTACGCAGAGTTCTTACAATGCATAGTGGTGCTATCACATACCTATTTTAGAAAAACACTTTCAAAATATTTTATTTTTTTTAAAGGCTCAAAAAACATGGATAAGGACAATTCTGGAGTCCTGACATTTTTTTTCCCAGTTGCACTTGCCTGCAATACCATAATATAGATTTGTCACTAAATAGGAGTTTGGGCATATTTGATGGGGTACTGTGCTCATTATCTATGTTGAAAAGATACTGAGGAACCCATCACCATTATATGGGTACAGCCCCTTTCAGGAAAAAAAAAAAAAAGGCCTTTTGTCCAGCTTTGTTTTATGCATGGTAATTCTCTGACAATTTTTTAGTCAGCGCCCCAGTGTTTCTCACCCTCAGGATTTCCCATGAGCCTTACTGGAGGTGACACAGACTGAGGGTGAGTTTCAAGCTGATATTCCTTGATTGGTCCTGGATCCTGGGCTTTATTGGGTTTGTCCTCTGGTTCATTCGGAGAACAAATTTCCAGGACAAGAATGCTGTGGTGGACCAGGCAGTGGTCCTGAGCCCAAGTTTTAAATCACTTGGCCTCCCTTCACAGATCCTTTCTTACCTCACAAAGATAATAGTGCTGAAGCTTGTAAAATGGCTCTGGTGCTTAAGAAGGAGGTTCAGATGGACCGGTCGCTAGATGTACAACTGGGAAGCATGGCAACATTCAGATCTGTTTAATAAGGGACAGTCTAAAAGGTGTGTTCACAGCTGTACTTCCAGAGTATATGTAAAAGCTTTTGAGCGCAGCGGTGGGTGTATCTAGATTAAGTCTGTGAAAGGTCTCTTGGAAATTTCAGAGTAGATGAGAGAAAGGAACCCACACAGATGTGTTCCTGCAAGAGCAGTGGGGAAGTCAAGTAACTAGCGTGAGTCACCTGAACCCCTGATGATTGTTTGGAGTTGTCTCCTGGGAGAGACCGCTCCATCTGCTACGTAAGACATGGAGGGTCCAAACTGTAAGAGAATCCCACCTTGAGTAGGCGTTCAAGGTAGGTCATACAAATACTCCCTGGGTGTCCAGCATAAAGGTAAAACAGGGAGACCACAAACTGGATGGAGGAGAACTTTGTTTTCATGAAATAATAGTCTTGCGGGTAGCTGAAGTAAGCCGGGAAACCTGGAGAATGCTTGTTGCTTTATGCTTTTTAGTTCCTTCTCTTTTCCCCTTTCCTTGGGAGGCTGGGGCACTCTCTGGCTGTACATTATTTCTTCAAACAGCGAGTAAAATGTTCCCTGTCAGAAGGGGGATCGGCTAGCAATGCTCAGCACAGTACACTTCTGCTTTTTTGTTTAATTCCTCTTTGTTTTTGAGTTGCTGAGTGAGGCGGCTGGGCTGATTTCTGGAATGTGCAGCGAGATGAGGCGAAGGCATGGATGGATACAGCTGGCGTGGTAAAATTGGAGGAGGTTCCCAGGACAGCCAGGCTTTCAGAGTGTTGTTTTCAACTTGACTATGTAAGTGTTCAAGAGACGTGGTTTCGCTGTGAGGAGTCCATGGGAGCTCAGAGGTAGCAGCAGGATATGTTGTGCTTGTTCCTGACATACCACCAACTTCTAGGAGAGCGACCCAGAATCATGAACTTGGGAGACTGGCAGTTAGATAGGACGTTGGATTGTCAAGTGTGTTTGCTTATTGAACCTGCTTGCACGGAATGAGTCCCTTCCCCTGTGTGATCCTTCCAAGATCACCTGGCGATACAAGGAAGGGCTGCTCTGTGGGCTGCAGTTTCAGAGCAGTGACAAGAATTTGCAGAGTTACTCCTACCACGTGGTCCTAAGAAGCCCCTGAATGCAGCCCTAGGAGCTGCGTGGGGGTTTTTACACTGGCTGATTGTGGAGGGTGTATCAATAACTCTTTGTTGTGCAGTGCATAGATGTCGGCCTGTGTAGAAAGAGAGCTAAAGGGATGGACAAGAGCTGTGATCAGGCTCTCTGGCCCTTGCTTTGTGACACTGAGCAACTCAATGGCTGCTGTTGTCTTTGTAGCCAAGCTGTGCTCACACCGCCACTTGGCGTACTCAGCTTGTGCTTCAAACAGCGTTACTGATCCCACTGTTTCCTTGCTCTCAGTGAATTTCTAGGTGCCAGAAGTTCCAAGGCAGGATCAAGGATGCTCCTTTGTGCTGCGACACCAAAGAACATGGTCTGGGGAAACCTCTGTATGATCTACATGCCACCCCTTCTGAGCAGTGTCACCAGCATTGCCAGTTCTCTGAGGTACTCTGGTGACTACAGAACTTTATTTAGCAGGTCACGCAATCAAGCAGCTCTACTTGGGAAACAGTACTAAGAGCAAATTTTTTTTTAAAAAAAGGGTGTTGAGAGAAGTTAATTAAGTACATATTTAGAATCACATTCATATTACACGTTGCATCAACGCATTGTTTATTAATAAAGTGTAATATCCTGTCAGTCTCTAATGTCAACATGCTTTTTGTTCCGCCAGGGCTAGGATAATCATTTTATGAACCAATTTCCTGAGACCTGAGTACCCTTTATGCTTTGTAGTTTCTCCTGACTTCACCTTTCAGGAGCTGTGTACAGTAACTGCAGTATGGATGTGTGTATAATGGCTTGGCAGGTCTCCACAGTTGTGGAATTTACAATCGTCGCTGTGTGTGTAACGCTTGGAACGGGTTTTTTTTATTTTATTTCTGGTGGATGATGAATTAGGCCATCTGTCTCCAATGTCTGCTGACCCTTCCCCCCACTCTCCTCCTTCCTGGTATGTTGGCACCGTTGCCCAGTCAGCCAAGGTCAAGGTCTGGAGCCCGGGTCTGTGACCTTCAGCGCCGAGACGACGACGGCTCAGTCCTCAGTTTCCTGGGGTAATTCTCCAGTATGTTACGCGCCCACAGGTCTGAGATGCCATGCAAGGAGGAGGGATCCTTTTACAGTAACATTAAGAATGCGATAATAGGAACTTCCTCTACTCATGTGGTTAATACTCAGTGAGTACTTCATTTAGGCCTAGAGTTAACGAGTGGGCTAGTTTTGAAAAACATAACTGGGACACTTCCTGGATTGTACCGAAAATGATAGAGGACACTTGAAATCAGATGAATTGAACATGGATCTGAAAATGTTAGATGTAGATGTGCTTAGATGTCACTGAGACAGATGGAAGCTTTGACGAAACAGAAATAGAAAGCCAAGTAAATTTGTCTTGGCTCATTCCATTTTGCCTCTTGCCTGAAATAAACATATATATGATAACGACATAAGTAGCAGCAACCAAACAGATACACTCCTATAAACCAAGGTAGCATTAGCAACTGTAGAGCTTGGTCCAAAGATTTCTGAGATGAATGGGAATTTTTTTCTGTGGAGTTTATTGGGCTTTGTTGTAAGTGCATAGATATAAAAGAATCTGGGTAACAGCTCGCAGTGGTGAAGAGCTCTGCAAGCAGTTGGGGAATCTTTTGGAAGCTTTTCTGTACACAGCTAGATCTTTAGCATGAGTGTAACACTGGAAGGCTCGTTTACTGCTGTTGGGAGTCCTCACAGGGATACATGAGTGCCTGTCCAGCTCCACAAGGAGGGGACTTTTGCAGTATTGCCAGTAGTGTTACAAAATGATGAGTCCAGTATATATATTAAAAAAAAAAAGCGTGTATGGAAATTGTGGGGCTTTGTTTATTTTTAAATTGAAGCCAGTAGTTCTTTTTGTTTGGTGCTTCCCTTTTAGCCTTTAAAGGTGCACGCAAACCACACTTGAAAGCGGTTGTACCCAGGAAAGCCTGGAACTTCTTATTTAGTTGCAACCTGAAATTCCCATGCAGTGGTGTGACTCCATCATGCAGGGTTAAAAGATGGTACAGAGTATCATGAGATTTGCATTAACTCCTTTGGAAGAGGTGGAACTGAGCTAGCAGAGAGAACGATAGAATGGGATTTAATGGAGTTGACCAGCAATGAGAAAGGAGAGGAAGTTCCTACACATGGAAGGTTATCAAAACACAACATCTGATGACAGAGCAGATGTAGGGTGCCTGGAAAAGAGTAACTCTCTTGTTCTTGTGATTCTAGATCAAGATTACCTCTGATGAGAAAAAATTGAGTAGTGCTATGCATATTCTATGCACTTCATTATTTAGTCCAACAACCCTTAACAGCCTGTTAGTTTTCAGCTTTTTTTTTTTTTTTTTTCCCCCCTGCTTGCCTAATTTTGAGTACATGTTTTTGCACCTGTTTTGGCTGCAGTGTTCAGAGTTTTTTTCTTGTGGGTCCAAGCAGTCCTGTCTGGATGTGAAGCAGCTGCAGCAGTTGATGCTGAAGGATGATAACTGCAAATACAAATAAGTGCTCTCACCGCTTAAGAAGAGTTCAGCCTCTTTTAAAGATCAGAGTCTGCCTAGACTCAACTGTGGTTGTCTATTAACAGATGAGATTGCTGCTCTGATGTGAGGTCCTGCCTATGCTGCATCAAAAGATTTGTCTTAGAGTGGTCACAGGTTGTGTGAGTCCCTGTGCTTCCCCACCTTGGCACACGACGTGGCTGCGCTGAGCTGGGTGCTGTGCTCCCCCCTCACACGTGGTCCAGAGTGTACACTCACGGGCACTTGCAGGACCACAGTATAGAGATCGAGCAGATCTGCCATGAGGGAACCTTGGCTAGCCCATTGGAGGCAGCGCAGACATAGCCTCAGCTTTTCGTGCCAAGATTTAGCTTAAAAAACCTGTAAGCCTCTCTCTTCATGACTGCTGAGACTTCTTATTATGGGCTGACCTAGAGCAAATTAATAGACTGCATGTAAACTCGGTGTGAGAAAAAGGAAGCTGGGTGGTGGGTTGACTAATAAAATGTTTAATGTTACTGTTTTTCTGATGCTCTTACTAGTCTTGAAGCATTGATGAGCCTTTGAGATTGGGCAACTTTTGATCAGTTCTCAGTGTATACCACAGCATAAGGAGTCTCAGTTTCAGGAATAGAGATGGGCTTATGAGTTGATATGAAAATCAAACATTCCCTTCATTGTTCTTATAATAGTTCCTCTGTTCTAGTAATCCCTCAAAGACTGAGGCAGAAAATAGTTTGCTCCTTGTAGGGAAGAAAAGTTTGGAACCATAAAATCCAAATTATTTTGAGACTTCTGTCTCTCTGACTTTACCAACTGGTAGAAAATTAGATGACATCAAAGAATCACTGGAAGGGGGCTTATTTAATTCTGAGATTTATTGGAAATTGTCACATGTGGTCGTAATGCTAACAGGTGCTTTCATGTCACTTTACTTCAAAAGACAGCAGCATTGTGTCTGGATAAGGGTGTAAAAGCTGAAGCTGTGAACTGTGATAGAGACATAAGTAACTTTCTGGGATACACAGTCAGTTCTGCTGTCTGTACTACACGTGTTAAGGGCTCAAAAGTGCAGGAGTTTAGATTTTTTTTTTAAATTTTTTTTAATGTTACAATTAATTAAATGACTTCTTACACTAAAAGAAATAATTGTACTTAAAAGCCATTCAGATGAGATATGCAAGTAACAATCCTGTCCTAACAAAGAGTTGGAAAAAATAGCTATTTTTTATGCTTCTTTTTATAAGACCCTAAAAATACCTCTATTCAATTTGAGTTTTCTCTGTGCAAACTTGGGATTTAGGGAAAAATACAACCCTTCTTTGAGAACCAAAGTAGGAAAGACAATGCTTCAGGTGCTCGGTGAGAAATGAGAGACCCAGTTGCAACTTGGATGAGAGATCACTGAAACATACCCGCTTCCCGAGACCTTTGCGATGGTGACGTTCACTCTGCTGCACGAGCTGATCCTTCAGCTTGTCTCTTCTTTCAGTCGGATTGATGTGTGAAGAGTGGTGATAGGTGGCTTTTGTCAGAAATTGAAATGTTTTGTAGCAGCCAATTTTGAGCTAAATTCTCCAGGATACTTAGTTGTAATTTTCCAGTTTAAGTCCTTGCTGGTGTGAGGACCTTGTGGTTGAAGCCCAGCGGGCAGGCAAACACTGGGCAGCTGTGTGCTCACCCTTGGAAAACCAGGGCAGGACCTGAATAACAGGTTTTAGTATATTCATCATATCAGCTACGTATCCTGTGCAGATTTGATGTACAGTTGGTATTGATCTCTGGGAAAATGGTATGGCAGTATTCCAACAGTTACAAAAAAACATTTAAGAAGGCAAAAGAAATACTTTTTGCAGAATGGGGCGTGGACACAAGGTTAAGGAGCACACGGTGAACACTGTGGAGGTGTCTGAATGCTCCGTGGGAACCTCAACCCTTCTGTTATTTCTGCATGGTGAACTGGGGCACAGGTTTGCAGGTCTTCCAAAGAGGGAATGCAGCTGCAGTAAAGAAAACCCAACCAGCTGCAGGCAAAACGTGCAGGAGTTTTGCTGATAAACTTTACTTCAGTCTGTTTTACTGCCCCTTCCCCACGTGTGATTTGAGCGGCTTACCGCACAGCTACGGGATGCCCTGGAAGATTTTTGGAAAGCAGGCTGCGAAAGCCTGCCTCTAATGAAGCAACGATGTTCGATGCACAGTGTATTTCTGAAGGATTATCAGAGGCCTTGGGCATGCAGCGAGATACGAGGCTGTGGGCCAAGTGCTTTCAACCCCTATCAGTGTAATAATCCGTACAAAATGTGCCATCTTACCCACCTAATTGTAGCATTTGCAGAGAAAGACAGTAAGAAAGCAAAACCAAAACTGTGTAGGGTACATCAATAACTGGCCTGAATGGCTAAATAATTTCCGGTTTTTTATATATAGTTCTCTACAGTAAGACTTTAACAGTATCCCTGGCCCATAAATCATGTTCATTGGTGGGATCCCTGATGGAGTATGTTTGAGATGGTTTATGGGTTTGAGTATTTTGTTTGTTTTAACCTTCTTTCCACCAAAACTTACATCCATACGACAGCACTGCAAACTGTGCCCTAATGAAAAATCTTAATATAGGTGACTTGAAAAAATTCTAAGACTAGTCATTTATTGTTCATTTAAAGAAGTCCCATCTACAGCAGCAAAAGTCCTGCCTTGTAGTACTTGTGCTGAGATGGTGACGCAGGGATCACTCACCTGCTGCCCAGTCTGTCAGGAAAATTGTCTGGGAGGTAGGAGGGCAAATGTGGGTTGAGAATAGCCTGGGGCAAGACTTCCAGCTGGATGGTGTGTTTGTCATAAATTTGTAGGTCTGCCCATCCCTTACATTTGTGCACAGGATGTTGTTCATATTACAGTTTCCACTGAAGTGCTTCTGGAATATTCAGTGAAGATGCTAAAAAAACAGCTTCCCCAAGTGTATTATGTAATGTATTATGTGGAATCAGAGCTGAAACATCCCGTCCAGTGGGAATGGATTTGTTTTCTGTTATCCTTCCAGCAGGGGTTTATCCATGTGTGCTGGAAATTACAATATTAAATGCTCCAGCATGGAAATTTTGTGTGAGGATTATCGGACTTAAGTTTTCTCAGTGTACTGCAGCCCAGGCCTCCTGCTGCCGTAGGAGTTGTGTAGCTTACGCTGCAAAGGTTTTGAAACACTATGTCTGGAATTAGGAAATCCGAACTCTGCTGAGGAACAATACAAGAGAATGTTTTCTCTGTTTCACTGCTTCTGCATGACAATGCCAATTAAAACCTTTGCTCCCCCCTCACTTGCCTCGAGCAATTTAAGCTTCCCAGCTGAAACAGAGCCATAGCACTGTTCGAGCTTAGTACAATTGTTCTGTTCTTAAATGGCCAGACATAATACCCTGGATACTAAAAAGCTGTATTCCTAGTGTTTGGGTTTTTCCCTTTTTCCAGATGTCTGCATAAAACATATATATATATGGAATACTGAGGTGTTTTAGATACTGAATGCATTCCTGAGCTGGGTCAAGGATGTTTGTCTGCAAATGAACTAGAGGCAGCTTTGAGGCTGCTGCCTCTTCGAAGCAGAGCTTCAGTTGCTTGCTGTAGCCACCTGCCTTTGGCTGGACACAGCTCAGCCCATTCAAGGTCAGTCTTCCCTGTTCTCGCAGCGCACACGCGGGTCTGTGAGCGCTCGCGTCTCATTCCTTGGGATCGAATCCCTGCTCCAGTGCTGAGACCTGTCCAGGGGGTGGCACAGATCTATTCTTAAAATAGATCCACCAGATGTTTACTATCCGAGTGCAGTGTGATTATTTAGTCAAGGTTACGTTTCTTTGGGTTTTAAACAGCAGCGCCATTGTGCTGTATTTTTAATTCTGTGGTCATTTCAGTGAGTGCGCCGGGTGCTGCTGTGGTGGAAGGCAGTTGCTTTTGAATCCATGTGATGTATCACTACCACGTGCTTGGTGCCTTGCTACTGGCCTGATCCTGTGAGGTGTTCATCACAGTCCAAAAATAAAACTTGCTCACAATGTGATGTATGGAATAGTCTTACAGGGGAAGAGGAGAGCTTTATTGCTTGTATCACTTGACATTGGGACTGCATGAAAACTGGAAAATATTACGCCGTAGTAGTAGCCTTGAAAGTCACCTCTGGGTTTTCCAGCAGCAATTACAAAGTTTTATAATCCGTTATAAAGCTTTTTTTCATCCTTCCATTAGCTTTTGTTTGCAGAACTCCTTTCTTCTAGTGAATGTCAGGTAGTCCTGAAGGGTAAAGGGGCTGTTCCTGATATTTCCTCATATTTCTGTTTATTTCCTCACATGACTGTTCCTCATACTTCTGATTCTCACAGTCTGTGAAAACATTATATTAACCAAATGATTGTTATAAACAAATGAAATTCCATCACTTGGC
Organism: Trogon surrucura; assembly: GCA_020746105.1. Classification (NCBI taxonomy): domain Eukaryota; kingdom Metazoa; phylum Chordata; class Aves; order Trogoniformes; family Trogonidae; genus Trogon; species Trogon surrucura. The sequence goes on along the minus strand of CM036621.1, from coordinate 11,133,617 downwards.
TACACAGACCTAGCATTTCACTGCAGTCTGAGCTACAGCTCTGCCTCTTCAGTCTTCCTCTGCTGAGGCTGCAATGCTCATGCAATAAAACAATTGGTCACACCTCATTATTCAGGTTGTTTGCAATAGTGCACGAAGGACCAAGTAACAGATGTTTTGAAATGGCTAATCAGTTACAGATTTAATTAACCTGATGCCTGCACATCTTTCCAATGTGCTTTTTTAACAAAGCTAGGGAAAGGATCTTAATTACAAATTCAGTCAAGTCTGTGAGGCTCAAGCTTCAAGTTTAGAGCATGCTTGCATGCAATTGTAATAGTCTGGTTTGGCCACTTACACTGGAGTTTTGTGTCTCTGAACTTCACTCTTGGAAAGTTGCATTTGGACTTAGACGTATGACACTTGTTGTCTGGAGTGACACACACAAATCCCCATACACCAGAATGAAAATTCAGCCCTAATCATCAAAGGGAAGTGAGGACTAAATGAATGCGTGTCATGCGTATCCAATTTCTCCACTGATCATCCAGAGAAAATAAATCAACAGCGGATGTCCTTCCATTTCTTCTTTGTTTAAATAGCTAGAAGGAGTTCTGTGTTGAAGTCATCCTGGGTTTCCCCAAGGAATACTAAAATAAATTAATATTGGCCGATTAAATGTTTTGACCCATGTTAAAGCCACTGGAAAATGATAGGCCTGTTTTGTCATGGCATCACTCCAACTTTTTTTTTTTTTTTTGTGTACTACTGGAAGCAGAGGATAGAACTGGAGCAGCACATCTCGACTGAACTAATAACTAATTTAATCCATTTTTAAGAAATCCTTTTTCTGTGACAGGGCTCTCTGAGGCAGACTTTTTGTGCATCAATCTTTGAGCATTTCTAGCGTCCAGCTGCACTAGGATCTCCTGTCATCTTCCCATTATGCATCAGAAAAGACAGCAAAAGTGATAGACAGAAAAGAAGTAAAAATGGGGAAAGGCATCGCAGAAGGGTCTGGCTTTGATTAAGGGAAAAAAGAAAAACGGCACAAATTGGAGATAGGTGTCTGAGTCACACTGATCTTTGATGAGAATAGGACATCTTACAGTCCCTTATCTCTCTGAAATGTTCCCTTACACCCTAAGGCAATTTAATTTGGAAAGAATTGTTGGAAGAAACCTGATAGGTGTATAAAATGAGCAGTATAAAAAGCATGCTGTCACAGCAAGGGCAGCATCCCGAGACTCGGAACCTGCTCAAAAGTTAATTGAAATCAATTGGAAGGACTTCTGTTGACATAAATAAGCTCTGGATGAGCTCTCGGGAAAGCTAGTTTCAATACCCAAGTTTAATGCAGACTTCTTGAATGGCTCAGGCCCTGTCACTCAGGACCATATCCAGAATGGGTGGCCAGATATTTTAGTGGGATTGCTCGAAGTGGGGAGAATGTGAAAGGCTCTTCACACAGCCTCACACTTCAGGGCTCTCTTCAGAAGTGACTTATGAGCTGCTAATGTAAAACAATAATTTCTATTTAACCTGTGATGCTTACAGTTGGAGGATGCTGTCAAAACAATTTAAAAATATTTTGCAAAGGAGGATTAGACATTTAGAACTGTAAGAACAGCATCTGTACTCAGATTAGCTTGGATAAAATGTCAGGGGCCACCAATCCTCGTGTTTCAGAGCATAAACTCCCCACCAGCTGGAATAATGAAGCAGATACCTCAGTGGAACAATACATTATTGTTAAGCAATTTACAGTGTCATTTACTATGTGCTATCATCCAGCCATACCTTTATGTGGGTGCTTCCTTGAGAAATGAGGACAAGGAGAAGGACCCACCAATTTATGAAAATTTTTAGATCTCCTCTTAGGGAGGATTTTGTTGCTAGATAGGAGTTTATTGGCATTTTCCTGGGTTGCCTGAGACTACCTAGTGAGGCTGGTGCCAGCTTACTGTAACATATTTAACCCACGTGGTAATGGCTGTGAGTCCTACGTATTTAAGTTAATGAAAGATAAATCAGAAGTTAATTAGGGCTTTTGGATTTTGCTGCCTACATCAAGAACAGAGCAGAAAAGATTTCTTGGAAAATACTGTTGATAAGGAGAGGATAAATGTGTGCTATCAGACTGCAACTTTTAATAGTTTTGAGCATCATGATCTGTGCCTGTGAAGCAGCATTTCCAGGGATCTCGTTGCCTACCTGTGATGTGCCTCTAGTGAACCTCAGCTGAGCCAGGAAAGAGGTGAAGAGTGATTCTATCTCCTTACCTCCCTCCCAGCTCCCTGGGATACCAGGTGCCTGAGCTTGGTGTGCTGCAGCCAGCATGAGAGGAGCAGCTTTAGTTCCCACTGCCTACAAACCCCATGTGCCTTTTGCACTTAGGGGCCTTCTAGGAAGGGTCCATGGCTGACTTCTCCGCTTGGTGTTGAAGCTGAGGCAGGTGCCATGTATAACGTAAGCAATGCTGAGCAAACCCCTATCACCTATTTGCAGTCAAGAGGGCCGCCTGTTTAGTTCCATGATGACAAATTCTTTCTTTTTTTCCCCCCATTGCTTCTCCTACTCCATAATATGCCGTAGTGTTTTGGTTTGGCCTGGCTGGATTTTGGTGGGGGGGGGAGGTGCAGGGTGGCTTCTACAAGAAGCTGCTAGAAGCTCCCCAAGATTGATAGAGCCAATTCCAGCCGGCTCCAAAGAGGGACCCGCCGCTGGCCAAGGCTGAGCCTATCAGTAAGGTGATAGCAGAGGAACGCCTCTGTGAAAACATATTTAAGAACGGGAAAAAGAACTGCGCCATAACAGCTGGCACAGAGATGGAGGAGTGAGAATCTGTGCAGACACCAAGGTCAGTGAAGAAGGGGGAGGGCGGGGGGAGGATGAGCTCCAGGCGCCGGGGCAGAGAGAGTCCCCTGGGTCTGTGGTGAAGACCATGGTGAAGCGGGTTGTCCCCCTGCAGCCCATGGGCGAGGTGCAGATGTCCACTGTGAGGATCACCGCGTAGATGTCCACCGAGGACTCCACGCCGTGTGGGTGGATGCCTGAAAGGGGACTGTAGCCTGTGGGAAGCCCGCATCAGAGCAAGTCGCTGCCGGAACCTGTAGCTCGTGGAAGAGAGGAATGCCCACGCTGGAGCAGGTTGGCCGGTGGGACTTTTGGGACGCTGCGGGGGACTCACGCTGGAGCAGTTTCCCCCGAAGGACTGCGCCTCAGACTCACGAGGGGTGGGCTGCCCCTCGTGAGGTGTCTCGCGTTGGGCAGTTTGTGGTGAATTGCCCTTCGTGGGACGACTCACGCGGAGAAGAGAGCGTGAAGCTTGTCTCCCATGAGAGGGACCCCACAATGGCCCTGGGGAAGAGTGAAGAGTCCTCCCCGGAGTGAAGAAGCACTGGTGGAACCAACGTTGGATGAACTGACCGCAGCCCCCATTCCCTGTCCCCCTGCGCCGCTCGGGGGGAGGAGGTGGAGAAACCGGGATTGATGTTAAGCCCGGGAAGAAGGGAGGGATGGGGGAAGGTGTTCTGTTTGTTAAGATCTGTTTGCTCTTTCTCACTTCTCACTACTCCTCTCTGATTAGTTCTCTTAATAAATGTACCTAATTTCCCCAAAACTGAGTCTGTTTTGCCCAGGATGGTAAATGAGAGTGATCTCCCTGTCCTTATCTCAAACCCTGAACCCTTGGAAATATTTTCTCCCCCTGTTCAGCAGTGAAGGGGGAGTGAGAGAGTGGCTGTGTGGGTACCTGGCGGCCGGCCAGAGTCAACCCACGACACCTAGAAAAGCAAATATAATAAGAATTGAAAGTGCTGCCACCTTTGTGTCTCTTCCATAAAGTGGAGCTGCTGAATTTCTTGACAAAAAGTTCAGAAAGTTGTTTTTCACAGTGTGAACCAAACAATGCATTGCCCTGTAATCATGTCCTAGGAAGGAACAGACATTTTTGAGCTGGAGATGTTCAAAAAGATCGGCTGGAAGCAAATACTGCAGCCAAAGAACTGTTCCTGGTCGTTGGCCAAACTCCGTGTTTTTTCAGCTTGACCCAAACCCCAAGATTTATATGAATATTTTGAGAACTGAAGGAAGTTGTTTTACACTTAGATGTTCATTCCAATACAAAGAGAAAGGAAAATCATCTCTGATCTTGTGGAAGCTCCACGATAAATCAGAACTAGGGAGAAGTGACATGCATATGAATTGAATTCCTGCTGCTTTGCCTTTGGCATGTTTATATCAGCTAAAGTAACTTCAATACAAAAAAAAAAGAGACCAGTCCTATAAACCCAGAAGACTGGTGGTTAAGGTGTCTTCGGAGAGATGGGATCCTGCAGTTAAGATTCATGCTCTCAAAAAGCAGAGGAGGAGTTTGAACTTTCCTGACGTTTCTCTTTCTTACTAAGAACCTATTTTTAGTTACTTAACATTTTATCAAACTGGAACTATTCAGGACTATTTTTTTTCTTTGGGGTCTGTCTTACCTTCCCTCCATCTGTCCTTACCAGTGGGCTTTTGGTTATATCACAGGTGTCCTGAGAAGTTTCCTTGCTTCTCAAGCATGTGACCTCACTTGTAATGTCTGTGGCACTGCTTACAGTTTTAGGGTCTCTTTTGAAACGGAGAGGGTGAGGACACAGCTGTGACTGCGAGAAGAATGAAGACGAATGATCATCCTTTCAGGAGTGTTACCTTTCTCATGGCCCGAGTTCAACACGAGCTGATTGATACGTTTGTCTGAGGCTGCAGGTTTTCCAGCAATTGAGCTCCTTACTGGAAAATACTGTGTGAAACATCGAGTTTTCTACAAAAAAAAAATGGAAAGGAGGAAAAAAAAAAGAGGAAAGGTATGATTTTAAAAGCTGCTTTTTCTTTTATTACAGCTTTTTGCTCAGTTTAAAAAAAAAAAAAAAAGGAATTACAACCTAATTAATTTTCTTGTAAACTACTAAAGCTAAGGGAGTTTTTAGGGCCTAAATTGGCATGTGTTGTTTGGTTCGGGGAGACTACTGTGAGTTTTCCCAGTTTTATAACTGAGCATTTCTGTTTCATAAGTGATTTCAGGTAAGGACTTTGCCTGACGAAGGGATGTTTTTGTTTTTCCTTGCACCCCGAGACTGAACTAATCCAATAGCTTTGCTTCAGTCTGTTTATGGACTGTGTGGTAGTTCTTGCTGTATGTGCGTAAGGTTTGGAAGATTAGTAATGATGTGTTGTCGCAGCCAAGGGCAGCCCAAGTAAAAACTTCGTGGACTGTGACTGGTGGGTGGGTTTTATGCTACTTCTTCCACCCGCTGATTACTAGCTGCATTCTCATCACACATCTTTTTTTAACTGCAGAGGGAAAAGAGGCTGGGTTTATGAGTGGATTAAAGCTTCTGACTCTGTTCAGCCAGGATTCTTTTTGAAGTGCAGAGTACCCTGACATGACGGTAATCGTTTTATATTTTGTGCGTGGAGACATGGCTTCTTCAGAGCCTTTGCTTAAACAGATACTGCCTATTAGATGAAATATTTAATAATTTGGACTTAAACAAGCATCACTTAAACTAGGTTTCCTTAGGCTCCAGTTCAGGGCTTCCTGGATGGAACTGAATCTGAGACATATTCCGTGTGTGAATCTTGCTGTCTGTTAACAGCCTGTGCCTGCAATGGCTTCTGTGTGAAGGAGAGAGATTCTTAGAGGTGCTCCATGATTTACCTTCTCACTAAGTACAAATAGAAATATTTAAAATGTGTGATCTCTGTTTCTGCCTGTCTCCCTAATAAAACGGTCTTCTCTTTGTCTGTACCTATTCCTTACTTTCAAGACCCTCTTTGGGTCCATGATCGTGCCAATTACTAGCATAAACTATTGGCCATCTTAAAACCTCCTGAGCCACAGACTTGTGAGGACTGTGAAGAATTGCTGGAGCCCGCAAACCATACAAGTTATATCAACTTTTGCACTTCTTTCTTTCCAAGGGTTTTTGTCTATTTCGTTGCTACCCCAGAGTCTGCTGGCTCCTGTAATAATACAAAATGGAACACCTAGGAGTGATGTAATCCTTCCTCCTGCCCCAAAGGTGGATCATGTTTACATCATTCCTGACAGATGTTTTGTGCAACCTATTTTTAAAACTGCTCGTGTCAGAGGTTTCAAAATTTGGCATGTGCTCTCATATGCCATTAGGAGGTTTAATCTGAACTTCTGTTGCTGTGATTTAAGCCTGCTTTCTCCCATCTTCTTCATCATGCCTCTCAAGACCAATTTGTTCCATCCTGCTTTAAACGTTATTTTCTGCTTTCAGTTTTCTCCTTTCTAGACTCAGCAGTACCCTTTCCATCATCCTTTTTTTTTTTTTTTTTTGTGGCTCTCCTTTTGTAGACTCCTACATAGGTCCTATCCTTTCTTCTGAATTGCACTTCCTGCCTAAAGCACAACTGCCACACTGGATGTAGTGTTCTTCCCGAGGCCTTATCACCACCAAGAAAAATAAGAGAATTACGTCAGTTGAAACTCCTGTTTGTACAGCTCAGATTGATGGACGCCTTCTTTGCGACAGCGTGATATTGTTGACTCATGTTCAGCTCTGATCCTCAGTAACACTCCCCAAGTCCTATTCAGAACAACTGTTATCTGTCTAGTCATTCCCCATCCTGTACTTTCCCAGACAACATTTTCCCTTCCTAAGTACAGGACTTAGCACCTGTCCTTGCTCAGCTGAATCCTGTGGTTTTCAGGCAGTTTCTCTGATCTCTCCAAATACTTCTGAACACTCTTTTTCTGCTCCAGTTCGCCTACAGCGCTTTACCCCACATGCAGATTTCAAATGTGTGATCTGTTCTGTTACCCAGACTGTCAGATAACAATATAGGAAAAGGACTTAACCTTTACAGATTCCCAAATGATATGCCTTTCTAGTCTGGCAGCAAACTGCTCACACCAGCTGTGAGTGAATTTTGCCAAGAAGCTGCGCATCCATCTTCTTGTAGCCTCATCTACAGCGTGTCACTAGTTTTCTTTGAAGAATATCTTCTGAGATGGTTGAGCTTTTGCTCTGTTATCGGTGACCATGAGTTATTAATCTTCCTTTCAGGTTTCTTTTTGTCCCAACATTTGTCCTTTTCCATGGCATTTCTCACAAGATACCAATAAAGAAAGAGAGATATTTGCTACTAAAATGAGAAGTAACTAAGGAGAAGCTCTCCAGAGTTCAAGTCAAAGCTTTTTTTATTCTTATTATTTCCCTATTCTAGATGTCAGATACTTCATTAAACAAATGTCATTACAGATAATAATGGCTACTTTTTTTCCTCTGTGTTTACAGTAAAGTTTTGGGTTCCTTTCCTCCATAATTGTCTCTCTCAAGACTGCCTTGTCATTTCTTTTAGCCCTTATGATAATTATTTACAAAATCTCTTTCTACAATTCGATGGATATTCTTTAGATTTCAAGTAGGAATATGACATTAAAAGCCCTTTTGGCTTTTCTAAAGGGGAAGGACCTAGTGGAAGGGTAGCAGCTGTGGTAGTTCAGTGAAACAAGCAAGAACTGTAGGTTCTGAACTGAAAGGCTAATTTTAGATCACCTCAACAGGTGAGCAGATCATTTCAGGTAACTTCAGAGTCCTTTGCTTCTCTGCATTAAATGTCAATGTGCATTTGTCTGTTGACCCTTACTCTGCATATATAGATCGCAGGAGCTGAGTTAGATTCCAGGTCAGCAAGATCATGTTTTCCACTGGAAGCATTCCAGATGATGATAAACATCATCAAATAACTTCAGGCTCACCACGAATGTTGATGAAAGCATACCTCAGACTTCAGGGATGTAGAGTGTCACCCACCTTATCTAAATGCCATGCAAGTTGTTTGAAATCAGGGTAGTAGCTGCACCGCAAATACTGCGTGCATTTAGCATGGTTTTGCAAGATGTCTCTTTCAACTGCAGTAGGCAGCCTATTGTTACAAGGCTGCGGGTAAGAACATCAGTGGATTCCCCACTTTTCTTGCTTGCTCAGGGCCCACAGCTCTCTCAAGAAGGTTGTCTCAATGTAATGGCTCAGCGCCACTGTCTGGCATGCAGAACATTCCGGGTTTGTGTCTGGAGATCCGAAATGCAAGTGCTGACATGTAACACCACAGCTGTGCAATTTGTCAGCAGACGAGGGGCAAGGAGCTCTGCCTCGCTCCGTCGGGAGGCAGTGCAGCCCCGGCGCTCCCGCGGCACAAGCTTCGCACCTTCCCGGAGTCAGAGCACCTGGGCAGGTCACGCCAGCAGTCAGCCCTCGGAAAAGTGCCCTGTCAAAAACTCAGTCCTGCACAGCATCTTTCACAAATGAGAGGTCCCAGGAATAGGTCCATTTGCCATAGACCAGATCAGCATGTGTCAAGTCATTTTAGTCCAGACCAGCCTTCCTGACAGGGATAGGTGTCTCATCCCTGGCTACTTTCAGTGATATTTATCATTTCTTATTGCTGGGCTCTAAGGATGCCAAAGAAGAACTCTGTTGGTCACCAGCTGTTTCCCATATGGGGATTCGAGAAAATAAATGACAAAAAAATAAATCTGAATTTGTGTTGGAAACATCATGCCAAGCACCGAACCCTCGTGGAATGTGCTACTTAAGGAAATGTAAGGTTTTCCTGATAGCTACTCACTCTTCTTCCTTTTTTTCAAAACCCAGATGCTTTAAATGCTCAGCTTAGTCCCTGCTGGTGTTCAGCATCAGTAGCAGTGTGCAAGAACTGTCAATAATCAATAATCAAGTGTCAGTGAAAGAGGGGTTTGGTCTGGTACTAAAAGGACTTGCAGAAAAAATCATGCGGGCCTTTTATGATGAAATTTATATTTTGCTTGGCTAGTAAGGCCTAAGTTTACAGGGTGATAAAATTGCCATGGCCAAGCATCAGTTATAGGCACATAAGATGTGCAGTGTTTGGAACTGTACTACTTCCGCAAACTTTCAGAAAAGGCCCTAATTATGTTCAGTTTGTCCTTGAGCATCAGTAATATTCATCCCTATCAAATGGTACTCAGCCGTTTTGCAGAAACCAGTCTAAGCTAGACTTTTCTTCCAGCTATGCATGGATCCATAGAGCATGCATGCACGTGAAGAAGAATTAATATTTAAAGGCTTGAAAAGTTAAGCTTTTTAAGGGCTGGGGATTATTCTAATCTAATACTCTCAAAAATTAAAAATGACTGAAGTAAAATCTGTATTAAATGTATTAATTATGGCTATGTTCATTAATAGCAAAGGGATACTAGTTATTGTCCACAACTTTGAGGATGAGAGGAAAAAGTCCCAAATATAAGCACACATGCATTAGAAAGAGGTGGGATAAACAAATGAATAAGCAATTATTGTAAATTCTCTTGTGCTTCTGGGGTCACAAAGGATGAGAACCAGAAGCGAGGATGACTAGAAACAGACCAGTTATGCCGTGATATGAACTGAAGTATGCAATAGTGAGGGCATGGAAAGATAAGGTGGGTTATTAACATGCATGTTTTGATTATCTCTAGAGCCAAAAGTAACATCAAGAATTTTTTTAAAGGCACAGTTGTTCCTCAGAGTAATTTAATATTCATTTGTTACTGTGCTCACTACGCTTTCTTTAATTCCTTTTTGCTTTTCCTTAAGCAGTTGGCTAATGTAGTTAAATTGGTAAACATTTGCCATTTCTGAAGCTAGAAAGGGGCATGACACAAGCCATTAATGACATAAGCCAGTATTTTGGGATCAAACAGCACGTGTAAACATCCTAGGTATGATCAGTTGCACATTCCAATCTTTTCTAAATTTACAATATGTGAATTAAGGATTATGCTGTCACCAGCTTGAGGTGCTGAGGAGGTGCACAGTTTTTCACAGCAAATGCAGAAGGACAACATTAATTTATTCCACATTCCTCTGCATCAGGACTCAAACTCTGCAGTATTTGCCTTTCATTAGCTGGCTGCCCCTGACACATTTGAAAGTCTCTGCTATCCATGGTTGAGTGTCTGCTAGCTTGTCTCCAAAGGTTATCCTTTTGCATCGTGATCTGCTTGAGTCTTGAAGGCACATGATCATCACCGCAGTGGTCAGCCCAGCTCCTGGATTTTGTCCTTCTCCTTTCACAGATCTGGAACAAGACTGTCCGTCTTGGTGCATCATTCATAGGCTTTGTTTTCTGATTGTTCATGGGGTGAATACTCTGCTTCCAACCTAATGTGTTTAGTCAAATTCTTCAGGTGCTGCTATTCCTCTATAAAAATATCAGCTTTATAGCCAAATATTCTCAAAGCACTAGATCTCCCCTGTGTTTTCCTTTCAAACCATTAGGAAACTTCCTGGTACTTTAAAATATCAGACAAATTTTTTTCTTTGTTTGCTCATAAAGCAACTTGAGGACTTGAGCTAAATTTTACCTGGTCCTTCATAAATGTACCCTAAGTATTCCTGAACATCCCCATTCCACTGGCATGCAGTCATGGGCAGCGGAGCCTGCGCAGGTGTAGGAAAGAGCAAAGCAAAAGTAACTGCAAAAGAACTTAACAGTTCTGGCTACCTGTTTCCATTCACATCCAGCTAAAATAAAATCACCGAAAAGGAACAACAAGTAAAAAGTGGTGCAGACTGAAGTATTTTTCAGGAGAAGCTAATAGCAAAAGCCTATAGAAGCAAATAGAGGCTTACTCAGAGGGCAGATTTCATATACCAGGCACGGAAATTTCTGCTTCATTCTTCAGCTTCTCTGTCCACAAAAGTCAGAGAGAACAAGCAAATACGCACAGAAAGCTCCAGAAGCAGGGTTTCAGCATAACCTGGGAAAAACTACTGTGCTAATAATCATAATCTGCCAAACCTGAAGTGTTTTTCATCCTTTTTTCTGGATTTTGTAGGTATTTTTCTTCATCAGTTTTGAAAGTTGAGTAAGAAAGTGCTTTCCTGTCTCCCTCCGCAGTGTGGTAAGGAGTACGATGTTGTCATTTTTCCTAGATGAAGTCTTTTATTCCTGCAACTGGATACTTATGTTACTTCAATCCTATCTAAGAGCTGACATTTTATTCTTCATAAAGTCCTTTTTGTATTTTCACTGTTGCTGCTTGTAGAACCATCACAACACTATCTTGTTCACTATGTAAATCACACTTTATAAACATGAATTATAATTCCTGTGCAGTGTAGTAATAGTAAAAAATAGTTTATTCTCCATTATTTCTGCGTGCCTTTCCCAGTTTGGGAATAAGTCATGTGATGCAGTGGTACCTAAATTGATTCTGCACTTTGCAGCTTAACCGAGTAGGATGTTTACGCTAGGGCATAACACTTACGAACAGGCTAACCCTGGCCCAGAAGTACTTGTATTATCTAGGTTTTCCATCTTCTAGTTGTTTCAAACCCGTTTCCCCTGATAATGGAGGGTTGATTATATATTAATTTCACAGAATATTACGTCTAGGGTATTGAATTCACAAAAGATCAAATTTCAGGTCACGGAGAAGCAGGCAGGTTCAGGCATGAACCAAAGAAAGGTCTCAGTTGCAGTAATAAGCATATTGACTTGATACAATCTTTTATTCTTAGGTGTGTTTCTTTGCTACTGTGTAACATGATGGTTAATTGAGCTCTTAAAGCAATGAAGTTATAGCTATTTTTGTTATTTGATGCTGAACTATTTGGGTCACAGTATCCTGTGTATCCCTGGCTCCATCACTTTTCTACTTTATGGTCCCTTTTTTTTCCTCTGGAGTCTGCCCATGCTTTTGTTAATCTGCCCTCCTAAAAATTACATATTCTGGCTGTGAGTTCATATATACCAGAGAGCTGCTTCTGATTTATACTCACGCAAGTTAGAATAGCAGTTAGATCAGGATTTCAGTTTTAGCATGCAGACTCCTACAACTGGAAAACAAAAAAAAAGGCATTGTAAAGGGCAGGGCTTGTTTTAAATCATATTAATTTAAAGCATATTAATCTCAGCTGAAATTATTAGCTAGGAGTGTCTTTTGCATGAGTTCTTATTAACACCCACAGCAGAGATACTTTGAAAAAAATAAATCAACAGTTTTAATCTAAAATTACAGACTTTTAATAAATAGGACATCAGCAACAAGAAAGTGTTTTGCCAAGTTCATTGCCAAAATCACCATTAGCTCACTGTTACACTAATGCAGATGGTGACTTTAGCTGAGGGAAAAGCCCTACAGATACAGTTTCTTCATGTGCGTAAGTAACCACGTTCCACATTAGGAGAACGGGAACTTGCACAGCAGTTTGCACTTGTTTAGTTCTACTGCAAAATCCAGACCCTAAAACTATGTCGTTTGGCCCAGCTACTGTTCTTCCTCTCTTATGGCAATGCTCCAGAAATACTGTAAGCTTGGACAGAACAGTCTGTGTTGATTTACTGAATAAGAGAGCCTGTGAACCTTAGTTAGCCTACACTTGCTCACAAGCAGTAATACACCCCCCCCATTTATTTCCATGCAGGACAACCAGTTAAATACCTCAGCATCCGAGGGAGCCTTGCGCTGGTGTGTTCTGGTAGGGCAGGCACCAGCTGGGCGTGAGGGGCAGCGCTCCTGCCACACCAGATCGAGCCAAGCCAAACGCTCTGAGAGAACAGAAGGGAAAAAACCTTGACAGAACGCAGATGTGGGATGAGGACTGTGGCTTTAAAGAGACTGAATGGAGAAAACCTTTGCAGAGTTTCAAGACCCCATGCCGAGCCTGAATGCTGAGTTGTGCACTGTATGTATTAAATGCAGAAATAGTAGTGTCTAGCAAAACACATGATCCATTTTTACAAATGATGTAATATAACTGTCTGTGCAAAGTAACACATTCTTGTGACTATCCACCTTCTAATCCAGGGCCAGGCGTTAGTGTCATAGCTGTGCTCCTGCTGCCCTCTGAGCCATGAGTCACCATCTTTCATTTCCTCAAACGATTACAGGCAGCAGACAGTGGCTGTCGCTTGGTCTCTCAGGGGCTTTCTCTGCTGCTCTAACAAGAAGGATATCCACATAAAGCCACTTTTTCCGTGGCTGATGCGTGGACACCTCAGACTCACTTTAAACGTTGGGCAAAGAGCACTGCAGACTCAACTTTTTGTTTCCAAGCATTGCTTCGCGTCTCTGACAGATCTTACCTCCTTTGCTGGAAGATCAGCAATCTATTAACTACATAAGGCTGACTTCACCTTGGCCCCTACTGGATCAGAAATTAATGATATTGCACAATTTTCTTCCTTGGAGGAAAGGATATGAAGCCCTGCCATTTGTATTTCTCAGAATATAGCGTGTGTAAGTCAATGTGTCTAAACAAGTCCTGGTTGTCATTCATTTTTAGAAGGTGTATTTGGTGCTATGCTACTACAAAGTAACTTTGCAACTTATATATGGCTCAGTTCTCCACTGCCCTGCACCTGGTTAGTGTTCTCCATCTGCAAAGTGCGAAGTACGTGATAAATGCAAATAACATAAAATTTTCCACTTGCTAGCAGTAGTATTTTGTGCCCATTTACAAGGCTACATACTTGTAAATGACTATGCCAGGTGCAGAGGGGGGGAGAACCTGACCCCCTCCAAAATTAATCTTTCCCTCGAATCAGGATTAATTTTTCAAAGCAGCCAGGATGTTTCTGCTTTCCTTGGGGTGTGTGTGTGTGTGTGTTGGGGGAGGAGGGTGCATGATGTGCAGAGGCAGTGCAGCAGCAAGTATGGAAATGGTCTTTGACTCAGCCCTCCCTAAGAGACTGAGCACGTTACAAGGGAAGCAAGAAGACCTGGAAGGAACCTTTTCAGTATTACTTATCTGGCACGAGCAGCGCAATTTCTGCTCCATCCATCATCTGAAATGTCTTCCCAAAATACGTGCAGGTAATACCTTTTTGTCACACCGTGTCATTGTGCTGCACTTCCAGTCCTTAATCCCATGTTATTACAGCCGTGGGTAAAGCCTTGCTGGGCAGGTCGTGATCCCACTAATGCATGTGTTTGGAAGGGGGAAGCTGACGACTGATGATCCTTTATAAAAGCGGGGTTTTTTGGTTGGGCCCAGAGTGGGGATTTGCTTTAGGGATGACTTTGTTACTCGAGAAGGTTTATATTGTTGGCTGGCCCATACCCCCATCTCCTGTTTTGTATCAGCTGACAGAGCCTATGTCTGATAAATGACTAATAACATTTCTGCAGAGGTGTTACCGGCGTGGCACTAAAATAATGCGCACCCTTTCTCCCCTCCTTCCTGCCCTTGGGAAGGGGGAAGATTTGACGTTCGCAGACCCCTGCCGGGGTGAGAACAGCCCGGTGCTGCTGGCTCCCTACCCCTACCGCCCCGTCTTTCCCCAGCGCAGCCGCCGGGCCGAGCCCCGGGCACGTCCAGGTGCCCCCCGGCCGCCCCACCCCGCCCCGCCCGGGACGCGGCGCTGAACGGTTCGTGCGGGCCCCGGGCAGGTGCCGGCCGGGGGAAGGAGGGAGCGGGCCCGGCGCCCAGGTGGGATCCGGGCACCGCCCGCCCCGCCAAGGTTCCCGTGCGGCGCCGGCCGGTACCCGCGGCGCCCCGCAGGGCGGGCTCAGCCGCCGCCGCTGCCTGTCCCGCCGTCGCCAGCCCGGCCGCAGCCCGGCGGGGAGGGGGGGCGGCGGCGGGGGGAGCGCGGTTGCCTCCGGGGCCGGTCCTCTGCCCCCCTCCTTCCTTCCCTCCCTCCCTCCTTCCCTCTCTCCCTCTCTCTCTCCCTCCCGCGGCGGAGGGCTGCGCGGCCACCCGCGCCTCCCGCCGCAGGGGCCTCCCGTATGGTCCCCGCCGCTGCCATGAGCCAGGCCCCGGCCCCCCGCGGCGCTGACCCGCCGGAGAGCGATGCCCGCAGCGGGGCCCCCAGCCGGGGCCCCGGCCGAGGGATGCCGCCGCCGCCCAGCCTGCCCCAGCTCCTGCACAAGTAAGAGCCGCCCCGCGTTCCGCCGGGCCGGGAGGGCGGGCGGGTGGGCAGACGCGGGTCGCTCTCCCTCCCCGGCGGCGGTGCCCCCCTTCCCTCCCCCGCGGCCAGACTGACAGCCCGGCGGGCGGGGGGTCGGCCCGGCACCCGCACTGGCCGAGCCCTGCCCGGCGGGGTTGAGCCTCCCCTCCGCCGCCCGGTGCGGCGGGGGCAGCCTCCCGCTGATGCGGAGCACGGGTCACCCGAAACACCGGCCCCGCTTCCCAGCAGAAGTTTTTCGGCCCGAGAAGCCGCTGGCGTGGGTTCTCCCAGGGCTCCCCCCGGCACCGCGGCGCTCTCCGGCCGGCGGGTCCGAGCAGCCCCGCAGCTGGGTCGGGAAAGTTTTCTTCGCCTTCCCGCGGCCGGTGCCCGGCGGCGGTGAGCGCTGCCAGCCCGCCCTGCCCCGGCCCGTCCTGCCGCCGCCCCTCGGCGGGCCTGGAGCGAGGGGTCTCGCCTTGTGCCGCCGCCATCGCATCTCTGCAAAACCGCCACAGAGCAAGTGACCCGCAGAAGGGGTGGAAGGCTTATGAACCAGGGCGACGATGCCAGTGGCATTTTGCTATTTCGTTTTCCATCCGCAAAGAGAAGGGAAAAAACACTTTCACTGCTCAGATGCAGAAGCCCGAAGACAAACCGAATGCTCCGTAGTTAGTACGTGAAGCATGAGTAACGCCTAAGTTCATCTGTGCTGATTCAAGACCATTGCGTGCACTGAATGTGATTTTTCCCAAGTTGTAATGTGTTAAAAGAGTTAGAGGGCTCTTAACAGAGCAGTAAATTTACTGACGAACGCCCAGTTTCAGAGCCGTTAGAATTGCCTTCTATTACTTTAAGATTTGCTACTTGAGTTGGCGAGCAGGACGCTGGAGGCTGCGCAGCGGCGCAGGTCGGGAAACGCTTTTGACGTTATGTCCCAGGCCACCAACTGGACTGAGCCCGTGTTCGGCCGACGAGCAAAGCCCAGTGTGACACGGTGCTGCCAGGCTGCGGCGGCCTCGCCGCTGAGCTTCCGCTGCCTTCCTGCAACAACCCCTGTGTGAAAGGCTCTGCCTTGGCATCTCTTTTACCAGTTTGTCAACAAAACCCAAAAATGTAGCTAACGTAGGAAATGATTTCACTCTTCTCACTTGTATTTACAAAATACATACTTTCACGTATATAAATTTGCATATATATGGGCATGTATGGTTTGGTGTTACAGTGAACTTAAGAGTATGATTGTTTAGTTGGGAATCGCGTTCTTTTATAAATACATATGAAACTAGTCTTTTAAAGTTGCTGTGGAGTGTGGCCAATACATTTCTTGATGCTTGGTTTCCTTTTTACCTGTTTTTAAATCACATTTTGAAACCTAGTTGTGAAAGCGTTATGCGTTTTTGTTACCCATGTTTTTATTCCTAATTGGAAACTTGGGAGTCCTCTTTGAAACCGAAACATTAATGGTTGCTTCTTAAGTCCGCTGAGCAGCTGCGGTGCTACGTATGAACTACTGTGTAACCAGAAGGTAATTTATTCAAAATCAGTCTTCAGTTTTAAACTAAAGATGGCCCTTATTTTTTTCATGTTTATCAAGCTTTGTTTGGATGTTTATTGCAAATCGGAGAGCTGAAGCTGTTGAGACTGCTTCACGATTGTGCTTCTAAAGCAGCGCGTGCTCGGCGGAAAGGCATCGAGGTTTTTGTCGGTCGTGCCTGTTAGCAAATTATAGGTAGGAAAACTTGAAACTTCCGAGCCTGTCTTCAATGGCAGGATCCGAGAGAGGTGCCATGTTCTGGCCGTTCTTTGTCGTGGTGACGTGACACGGAATGGCAAATGTCGAACGTCTCCATCTAAGGTCCTGCAACTTGATCGTGTGGTTTTGTAACTGTGCGGCATAATTGGGTGGGCGCCTCTGTGTTTACCTGATAATAAATCCCCACCTGTGTTTAACTGGAAAGACGGGCAAATTCTGTTTTGCTTTGCTGAAAATAACTTGGCGTTTTATCCTCTGAATTGGATATTCAGTGGCTGTTAGGAGGAGAGATGTTAGGGAATATCTTAAATTGCTCCTCTGAGTTTATTGTTAATATGTTAGAACAGGTGTTGTGAGTAGTAAAACAGGATGGAAAGGAAAGAAGTGATTCTTCTACAAAATGAAGTCATGGTTTCATTACTACAAAAGAAAACACTGACCACTTTACTCCAGCATTTTGATTTTCTTGACTACTTTTTTTTTTTCTTTATTTTAACAGTTGCCATCTTTTTGCTTTGCAAGCTGCAGTAAGCAAGTGTGCAGTTGCAGAATGCTAATTCAGAGCCGTGCAGGTCAGAATATTGTGTGATGTTTAACTGGATCTCCCTATTTCAACACTTCTATTTTTCATTATACCATTAAGCTCTCTGGATTCCTTCTTTCTTTCCTCTCCAGTACTTCTGTTAGAAATTTTTACAGATGTTAAGTGAAGGCCAATATAATTTTAAAAAATAACTTCGTACATGGGCAGCTGGTAAAATTTCACCAGGCATTGAACAAGGATTAAAATTTAGTGAATCTGGCGATCTGAAATGTTTTTGGTAGCAGCTACATTGGCCGAACTCATGCAAAGCAGGTAGCATGTACCATATTCTTTAAATGACTCTCTGCTTTAGCATTTATAATGTAATTTTAATATTAAAATACAACTGAATCTCTATTTTGAAATCCTGTGCTGATAGTACCCCAATACAACAGATGTAAACTGAAATATGCTGTGTACACGTTGCATTTTTCCCCTGAGTGACGACGTCATTTCAGTTGATAATAAAGGTCCAATCGTAAGATTTACAGAGCAGTTAAAGCTTTCTATCTATGCAAGTTGTTGTGATGTTTGATGGGAAAATACTTCTTATTTTCCAAACATAAAAGCCTTATTGCAGTCAAAGCCCTTAATCTGTAGAGCTGAGAATGAAAAACTGGAGGGGTAAGGAAACCTGAATTTACATACAACGGAGGATGACTTAAAAAACACACTCCTGCGTATGAAATAAAGCAGAAGACTAAGAAGAAGGACAGTTGTGATGGTGTTGGTTAGTGTTCATGACCGGTTTCTGCTGCGATTGTGTGGAAGAAGTGGAAATGCAGGGTAGGGTCTGTAGCATCGGCAAGTGAAATGTGTGAAAATCTCTGAAAAAGACCTCAAATACCTGTTCTGCACAGAAACGCTTTAATGCGGTTTTGGAACTGCTCGTTTGTGGGGCTTTTTTTCCCTCCTTTTTTTGGTAAGTCTGCCCTTATGAGAAAATTTTTGTTTATAACATGGAGGTTTTGTTTATAATTTGCAGTTATGTTGCAAAATGTAATTTTTAGATGACAGCTCAGCGTGTGACAAATTGTAGCACCTGCTGTTAGATTGACTGGAGTGCCTATGCAGCATGAGAGAGTGGAGACTCCTGTTAATAATTACAGGTGTGTGGTTTGTTGCAATCAGTTGGAGCAACTAGCTGGAAATAACCAAGAGCAAGGACTGAGTAGTGGCTGTGGGCAAATGATGAAGATGTTGCATGGAGAGTGCTTTGTGTGAGAGTTCTCGCTTAAAACATGCCGCAA
Source organism: Trogon surrucura (assembly GCA_020746105.1). Lineage (NCBI taxonomy): Eukaryota > Metazoa > Chordata > Aves > Trogoniformes > Trogonidae > Trogon > Trogon surrucura. The sequence goes on along the minus strand of CM036621.1, from coordinate 11,115,124 downwards.
GTGACCTCTGTAATTAAAGGAGACCTAATTGTGTTGAAAAGCAATCTCTTTATGTTTTTTAATGGCTGGTTGCATGGTTTCAGTTCTAATGATTTGTCATGGGTAATATTTGTCCAGTGGAAACAAAGCATTTTTTAACTCCCCGCGTTGATACAGGAGTATATGTTTGTTTCATGAATTGATTAAAGACGTCTTAAAACAATGGGGGAAAAAGCAAAGTTAATTTTTTTTTCTTTTTCTGAGGGGTTGTGCCCTGGAGATTTTGAGCTCCTCTAGAAGAAAGATGGAATTTCCAACATCTGTGCCTGAGTCGTCATCAGTTTGTGCCAGTTCTGGGGGCAGACAGGAGTAAGCAGGCTGGTGCTGACTGCTTTGAGTCCTTTTATTTCCTATAGCAGTAAAGAGCAAACTTGGTGGGAAAAATCTGGAAGAAATTGAGAAGTATGTTGCTGAAATTGAACTTAATTTTTTAAAAAACTCAAACCCATTATGTTAAGCATGTAGTTTTTGATTTGCTTCCTTGTGTAAAGTGTGGGATTTTATTTTTCTTTTTTCTCTCTTTCTTTTTTTTTTCCCCTCCCCCCAACTCAAGGTCTCTCAGGAGAGATAAAATATGAAATGTACTCCCATTATATACATTAGTCATGGCAAATAGTTTGGCATATATGGCAAAGGCTAAACTGATACTTAACAAGGGGACATTAGGAGAAACACTGGTTTTACTGTTTCTCTTCTTACTGTTACTGATCCAGGCTTTCCATATTTACTTGCCTTTTAAAGTACATCTCCAAAACCTGAGTTGCTTCCCTACACCCGACAGAGCCCTGAAAGCTCATGGAGTTTGTGTTTTAACAACTGTAACGGCCCTGAATGGAGATGAAAACAGAACAGAAAGTGCTGTAGCTGTGTTAGCTGAGAAGCTTTACCAAAACAAGGGACAAAACAAAGCAGCCTGCCCGGTGTGGGACTCACCAGAGACTGTGGGAACTAAACCCGCCACATTAAGCGCCTTGTGTTTCCCGTTCGTTGTATGCACTCTTCCTAGACCTCACCTGACATTAAAATCAGGACTTTAAACGTGTGTGTGTGCACGGTGGGGGCAGGGACAGGACACCTGAGGGGGTGCTTCACTTCTAAGTTTAGTTGCTTATGAAAAGTAGCATCGGTGATGATAATTACCTTCAAGAGAGGTAATTAAAATTACTCTTTTCTCTTAACATTTCCTTTCTTAACATTTTTCATTGACAACACTTTTTAAAAAAAATTTCTTTTTTTGATGGCAACCAATGACCCCACCTGTATATCAGGTGTGACCCAAAACTTAAAGAAGAATTAATCAAATGAATGTTCTCTGTTTTAAACAAAAAGAACTGAAACTGTGAGTTTCTTGGTCTTGAAATCTTTTGTGTTTGTGGGTTTTTTTTAAACTCTCATATAAAACCCAATGAGTTATTGAGAGAAAAGCACAATAAAATTGAATTTAATGCTTCAAGAGAGAGCACAGGGATACAAAGTGAGAAGGAGTCAGAAAAAAGATTTTAGGAGTGCCTTGCATGCTAACATCTCCGTGTAATCTGGTGTGTATTACAAGTTCTCAATCAATTCTTAGTTGCCCAGAAATGTCAAAGATCTTTCATGTATTTTGGTGGAGAGATAACAGCAGTTAAATAATACCTACTTCAGCAGATGCAATACAGTAAGTGGTTTTGGGACCACAACACATGATAATGGAGCCCTCTTTACTGAAACTAAGTTGCCTGGATGTTGCTCTTTTATTGGAATTTTAATATTGCTGTTCCCATCAATGAGAAGACTGGGAAATTTGTTCTTTTGATTTTCCTCTTACTTCAGCCCTTGTCCATTCAACGCTGTGAGTCGTTACTGCTACTGCTACGCTGTCGTGATGATGCTAAAAATCTTTCTCGCCCCGTTTGGAGGAAAGTGGAGATGGGCAAAAACCTCAATACCTTTTAGTTCTGGTCCTTTCTGGGGTTTGTCAAAATGGGAGAAACTGGGTCTTTCTTCAAAGATATATTTATACTTCATAGAGGACTGCAGAAATTCATTTAGGAGGATAAAGTATTGGTTCTTTCCATGAAATAATAATTTTAGTCACTTTAAAATATTCCTTCAAATAGAATCTGCTTTTTCTGAAGAGTAAACTGTCTTATTATTATTTTTTATTTAAATGAGCTCCTTTGGTCTGATTTGCAACTAGATGAGTTAGCAGACTGTCTTTATTCCCCTGAATATACTCCCCATTTTTTCTCCCTCTTCATCCTTTGTAACATTTTATAGTTGATTTAAGGATGTAATCGCTCTGTTAGCCTTTGCCCCTCTGTGTCCAGCTGCTTTCTCTTTGTCACACTAATGACCCGTCACAGTGAAGCTGTCACTTCACACACTGGGCGAAGCCAGAAAAGCTGCCCCTTTGGGTTTTAGAAACATTTAATATCTGTCCTGTTCTGACAACTCAAGCCTAGCCTGTTTTACAAATGCCCCTTGCCTATTTAGAAAAAATGTCACATCAAAGCTTTGGGTATGCTGTTGCAGGAAGGGGGCAAAGGCTCGTTTTCTTTGAGTATTTAGCAATTACTTTTGTTGCAGGCTTTCTGCATTTTTGTATATGTGTGTATGTAAACTTGTGAAATGCGAGTTGAACTGATATTAATTGTGCCACGAGCTGTGTATTTATCCTGTGCATCTGAGCAACTGCAAGCAAGATCGTTTTGTTGCTAGTTTTTTTGCATGTCTCTGTTGGGAGATGACCTGAACAGGCAGCGAGCGGGACCTGGGTGGAGTTGTGCCATGTGTGTGTTGCACTAAATGCTGCTCTTCAGATTTGTCCTCCATCATCTCCGTTGTTTAAAGACAGGCAGGTGTCTCACCAGCCTTTGTGGAATGCTCCAGAGGTGCCGTGAGCGTCACTCTGGGAATGACACGAATCTGTAGCTATACTGGCTGTGAAGTGCTGTCCGTCTCCTGCGTGGTTTTAAACTCTAAAGCATGTTTTAAATGAAATGTTAATGACGGTGAATGCTTTAAGGGGGATGGGAGAATATTCAGCTTCACCACTTCTGGACATACTTCTTACTAGGAAATGACAGGATAAGTTGGTGTTTCACTCCCGTTCTCTTGGGTAATGCCTTCTGCTGGCCAGGATGGATAGAGAAAATGGTATTGTGGTCAGGGTATGAGCAAGTTCCCTGGCTGATCACCTGGTCCTTTCCCTGGCTTTTGAGATATCAAAAGGATCTGATGTTATCTAGCATTTGACGTTATCTAGCATCTGATGTTATCTAGTTGTAGCTTTCCTCAACTTGCCATAAATCTCGTGATTTTCTGTGCAGTAGGGTGCAGATTATTAGAATTTGGGCAATGTAAAATGTCTTGAATTTGGCAGCATCAAAGGTACAGTTCTACATGTTGTGGCTTTTTTCCTGAAGGGGGAAGCCATGTGCGAGTTGATGGTGTCTGCGAGCTAGGGCCACTTCTTTGGAAATATGCAGGAGTTGTTCTTGCATTTTTACTTACATATGCATCTTTGTTTTAAGAAATAGACTGTAAGTACCTCTGCAACAAGTGGCTTGATGGGTGACATTTCCTTTACTGAGATAACAAATACTCTTTTGTTGGCTTTTGCATGTTGAGTAGTTGAAAAGCAGCAGTAAATTGACCACAGTCTCTTTCTGTGGTAAGAAATGTTATTTCTGTCTCTGCTGATTAACACATTTTCCTCTTAGGGGAATATGTGTTAAGTAATTTCATCAGGCTGATGACACATGCAGCTCATTACACTGACTAAGTTTTATTGTTCTGGTTTTGGCATCAGTTTGTTGTTTTTTTTTTTTTTTAAATGTCAGAACAAAATGCCGTATAATGCTTTAATAATGTCTTTCTAACCCTGCTTTCTGCTCTGTCTGGAACTAGAGTGAGAACAGATTTAACTTCTTGTCCAGAGAAGTTTGCTCCAGTCCCCGCGGAGCTGCGCGTGGCTGTGTGCGTATGCATGGTTTGCAGTCTGGATGCAGCTCCAGCCAGAGATTTCCTCTGCTCCCCCACAGAAAATTCTTTGTCAGAGATTATGCACAGTTCAAACTGAGGGTGGGATTTGGAGAAAAGATGACTCTTGTCTCCTGAAACCATAGAGAGAAAAATTAGCAAACTAGGGTAAGATGTTTTTTCAGCCCTGGGCTCTCTTATCTTCCAGACTCTTTCATTAACACATCTTGACTTCACACCCCAGCCATCCATGTGCTCTGTGCCATCCATTTGTGCCCCACTCGTGGCACATTCTTGTAAGGTCACCTACAGCTTTCCGCTGTCCTGCCAACCGACAGCCAAACATTGGGCTCTTTTCGTTATTTACTGCTTCATTCAAGGTCACTCTTTTATGCTGTAGCAACACCTTCTCCTCATGGTGCAGGCAGGGCTTACCCTTTTGCTGGCACTTTGCTGTTGACTCTGAGATGGCCCACGAGGTTTGCCTTGGGTTACTCTGATGGGTGTCGCTCTTAGAAAAGTGTAATTTGTGTGTCTAGAGGTGAACGTATCTAAGTCATGCAGAAGAACGGTGGTTGACTGGGATGGTGTTTATAGATACCTCTGTTGCAGCACGAGCAAACAGGTTCATAGGTAGAGTGGCATAAACAAAAGAATAAAAGTTACGTGGTACTTGAATCCAAGTCAACTCTTTTATTTTCTGGACTGTTGTGGATATTATTTGAACATGCCTTTTCTTTTCCAGCTCCTGGAGAAGTAAAAAGTGCTAACTACTTCAAATTTGACAATTAAATTTAAGTTGAATCATGCATCAGTCTATCTTCGGTAGATAAGACTTTTCTAAAAGACAAAGGATCGTTACTGTTAAATGTAGGTTTTGGAAGTTTTATGTGTTACAGATTTTTAAAGGATTGAATTGCCATCCAAAAAAGAAAAAGAGTAAACTGGCAATTTGCAAGGACTGAAAGTAATTTAGTAATTTTGTTTAGATGGTTAAAGTATATCTGTGCAGAGCGAAGCAACATGTCTTACATATGGCATAAATATGTTAGGTGGACAAGCCAGTTTGCCTGTCAGCAGTAAAGAAGATTTAAATTCCTCTTTGGTTATAGTGTATATTCTATGAGACTGATCTTGCAAAGGCTTACTCATACACATGAGGATTACTACGTGTGTAAGGCTTTAGAGGATCAGATCCTATCATCCATGTCTGCAAGGCTTCATGAGTATTTAATGCTTAGGTTTGTTCGTTTGGGTTTTTTTTAGCCAGGTCACTGGGAATCCTGCACAGAAATATTAAAAACAGTAATTGCTGATGGGAGAGACCTAATACAATAGAAGCCAAAGAAAATAATAGGTTACCTTGTTTTACAGCTTTGAAACCTCTCTTTTAAAAGAGAGCATGGAGCTGTACAGGGAGGAGTATGGATCCATGTTCCTTTGTGCTTCTTGATAGCATATTAATGGCCTTACATGTTTTAAACCCAATATTCTGGTGTGTTTAAGCCCCTCTAGCTGTAGGGGTTTGTAGAGTCAGAGGTGGAGAGGGATTTACAAAGAGCCCATCAGCTCCCCTGCGCAGTCCTGCGCTTACAGGTGGCCACCGCTGCTGTCTTTCCATTTATGCTGAGCATTTGGGAGAAAAAGGGCACAGCCTTGCATCTCTCATCTAAGATGGCTATTTGCTTTGTTTTCTATGTAAGTTCTCAGGAATTTTTGTTGTTGTTGTCGTCGTCACATTTGCCGCTGTTTTTTTTTAATGGAATAACATTAAAACAACATGTACAACTTTGTTGTTTCACCCTGTATTAGAAGGAGCTTTTATAATTTTTATGAAGATCCCATTTTGTCCTAATCCATATGGCAAGGGTATAAAATATGAGCAATTAAGATTACTTTCTGAACTGCTGGCATAATTTATGGGGGGAATCCGCTCTAAACTGCAAGACAGCCATTGGTAGCCTTTTTCTGTACAACATACTGTCTCTTACTGTGCTTTTCTGCAGTACTTGGCACTGCTCTGTTTGTAATCTCCTCCTGCTCTGTAGAATATAAAACCCTTTTACACAAAGATACAAACACACAGAAGAGAGACTTCCTACATGTTTCTTATTGATCTATTTAGGATGATAGATTTTTCTTTTGTGTGTCCTTCTTTGAAGCATTAAAACCTACTGTTTTGCTTTGGCAGTTCTATCATTTCAAGCTGTATTATGTGAAAGTTGGTAGCAGTGTTCCAAAGCCAAGGAGTTGATTGGCAAGTTTTAGCTGTGAGTAAATTTTCACAGCTGATCCATAAATCCCCGACAGACCATTAGGAGCTTCAGAGCGGCTCTGGCAAGCTCCCCTGCAATAATTGTAGTTTTAAGTTTGTTATATTTAGTTTTCTCACCTCTTAGCTGGATGCCGGGGGGACCTCACTAGAAGCAGCTCTGTATGTACTTTTTCCCCCCGAGCTGGCAGTTTGTACAAATAGCATAGCATGGGAGGAGGGCTCGCTGATTGACTCCCATTGGCAATGCAAAGACCATCCAGGGATGTGACTTGTGACAAATGGACCCCAGATCTGGGGCTAGACATTTCAGTAATTCGACCTCGAGCACATAATTTCTCGCCCCCCACTTCCAGCCCATGCTCCTAAAAAATAACATAATCATCAAGGGAGGTAGAAAAAAATGCTTCTTCAAGGTTAAATGCGACACGAGTTGTGTATAACTCTGCGAGACAGAGAGACAGCTCTTAATCTAAATTTCCCGAGGTAGCTGCACTTATTTATCTGTAGCCAAGCCAGCAAAGGGAACAATTTTTAGGAGTGACCACTATAAGAACGGAACTGCATGGGTGGCAGCAGTGAGAGCAGCAGAAGCTTGTTTTGGGTGTCAGGGTTTGCTGGTAATGCTGTTGCTGTAGCCATTGGAAGCCTGGCTTTGGGACCACATCCCCTCCTGACTTTGTAAACATGGAGTAAAACCAGTGCTGTAGTGACTGCATTGCATCATTGATAGCCCCTGGAGAATACTGCTTATATACTAGAGTCCCAGTGGGCAGCCTGATAAAGCCCGAGGAGAGATTCCTGCCTTTTTCCATGGATTTGGATCCTGCTGGGTGGACTCTGGAAGCAAACTCAAATTTGGCTGCTTGTTTGAGCAATTAATGAATTGTTTTTATATGTTTCCTTCTCAAATCTGAACTGCTTTGCCAAGGATGTACTTGCCACTTGGTGGAATCTGTTGTGTTACCTGGCTGAAGATACAAGGGACTGTGTAGAAGGAAGGGGTGTGTTGGCATGGTCAACTCCTCAGTAGGGATATTTTTCCCTTTCTAGAAGAGGGAGAGAGAAATTTAACGTCTTTGTCCTCTGCTACATAAAACCAGCCTCTCATACCTATAACCCATGAATGGTTTCCTTACACAGAAGAGTTATAGAGAAGCATTATGAAAAGGTAAGGAAGAAGAATTCATGGTGGTCTTTTAATTGAATTTTCAAATATTTTAATGTTTTTTTAGAATAAAAAATACAGACATTTCATTTATATTAAAAACTCCTTCAAACAAAAATTCCTCCATGTTAAAATTGCGGTTTAGGAGGATCAGAAGCTTTGTTGATTAGGGTCTTGCTAGGAGAAGGATAGAGTAACTAACTATAAATACTGATACAGTGAGTGATGATCTCACCCCACAAACTTTGTGTTGAACTTAAGCAGGAGAAGGTAAAAATATCAGCTGACAAGCTTCTTGGGAGGAGACATCTCTGATTAATATAGAGAGATCCTCAGTAAAAGAGACTGAATTGGTCATCTCTTCAGTCCTTATTTTCAAGTGCTTTAACTTCATTTGATGCAAGAAGTCAAGTGGAAGATGTCATTCCTGTGGCGGGAGTAGAGTGCTCTTGATGTCTGGGCCAGTTTTGGTATCTGACTTAGAAATGCTAGGAGTGATAAGAGTAAATGAGCTGATTACATGCGTACAAATGAAATGCAGCGCATGCTTCAGCTGGAAGAAAATATGATGCCCTTCCATCTATATATCATAATACAAAAAAAAAAAAAAGAGTTTTTGGAACAATATGAAGCTTCTAAATAAATTAGGGTTGGGGTAGGATGGTGAAAGAAAACACAGTAATTAACAAAAGAAAATGGTATTAAGATTAAAAACAAGATATCATGTATATGGGTGTAAACAAACTACATACATCTTCCTAGGTGCACTTGCATGGGTGTTGCACTCTGCTGTATTTCCTCAAGAACTGAAAGGATGGGAAGCAGGTCACTAGGAGGACAGTATGAACCTGCTACGCTTTTGGGCAGACGGCTCACGAAGATAGTGGGCTATAGATAAGAATGGCAGCGCTTCCTCGCCTAGTAATTGCTGACCAGCAAGATGTTAACGCAGACTTCTACGACTACGCGTTTCATCTCCCTGGCAAGTAAACACTGCAAATGCTTATTCACAGGAGTAGCTGGTGGAGTCTAAGATGAATCCGTAATTAAAGGCTAAACATAAGGGGGGTGTGTGTGTGTGTGTGTGAATCTAGAGTCTTACTGCTGATGGTTGCTTTAAAACACAAGCAAAGGAATGCAGCTGTGGAAGACAAGGGGAAAGTTTAGCATCTTACTTTCACCACAGGGTTAACTCTAATTGCTGCCTAGGTTTTATGCGTTACCATTTATGAAGCAAAATTAGTCTTAGTTAAAAAGCGTTCTTTTGAGACAGTTGAGGATTTGGGGGAGAATTCTGCCCAATTCTTGGATAGCTGTCACTCTGGGAAGAATATATTGGGAAAAAAATTCTGCATGCTGGTTATGCACCATTGCCACCATTTCCTGAAGGACAGAGAAGTTCTTCATGTGATGTTACTGAGGGGTTTCAGCCCTGCCCCTCTGCAAGAATTTGCCAGACTGAGACAGTGCTGGATGAGCTGAGACCTACTAGGGGGAAGCTTGTGCTTGTGTTAAGTTCATCAGAGGTATGTCAGGAAGGTGAAGTGTGTGAGGGAGCCATACCCAGAAGAGGAATTAATCCTCTTTTATGTGGGGAAAAGCCCATGTACTTCTCCCACGCTTCTCTGGCAGAGCCTAGCCACTATGTCGGCATTAAGTCAGACCTTTTCTCCCCTCTTTCTGCAGCATAGACCTAGTCTAGCTGATATCATTGTTTTCTTTTCCAGCTATTAATGAAAATGAGAACGAAGTTAAACTTATCTCAAGGTGCAAACTCAGTCATTTGCTTTTCCTTCCTTATGAGAGAAAAAGTGGCATACTTACTGCTTTAGTAATTGCAGGAGGTGACTCATGGGAAAGCTAAATCAGTGTCTTTTCTATGTGGATGTTATTCACCTGCATTATTTACCTCCTGGGATAGCTGAGAGGTTCTCCAACTTGGGTATATTTCTTTGAGAGTACAAGTGATTTCAAGAAAAAAAACAGAACTTTTTCCTGATTGAAAGGGTGCCTAGACTTATCTAGGGCTACAGCAGGATATTAATAGAACATACTGCATTTCCTTCACATAAAAATACGAAGGGCACTTTGCTGAGAAAAAATCCTGCTGTGCCTTTCTGTCTTTGGGACCAGCTCATCACCCAGCTAAAATTAAAAGGTGAAGTCAGGCAGTTCTTACTCTCTATTTTTAAACTGCGTCAGCATATGAATGTGAGTGTGAAATCTTTCTTTAGGCCTCTCTTAACTTAATTACCTACTTATTCAAAATATTCTCTTCTCAAATTGCTGAGCTATAATTATATTCATCTTTTCTATGGACACACTTTAGCTACTCAATGTTTGTTTAATTAGTTTTATGCTTAATTCATAGTTCCGTAGTTATTTACAGTGATGGAAGCCTCGTGGTAAGTGTTTAAATCTATCTTGATCTGTTAAAAAATAACAAGTAGATGATGTTTTTGTATATCTGTTCCGTGTTTTTCTTCAGGAAAATATCACGAGGGAGCCCACTTAAAAAGGAACCCCAAAACTAAAAAAAAAAATAATGCAAATGAGTAATTTTTATTCGACCTTAATAGTAGAAAATGACATAGTAACTGAAAATGTTTTGTTACACTTTCATTTCTTTAAATCTTTTGTTCTGTGCAAGCTTACTACTGTCATATTTTGTTTATATGCCTTTTCTTCTGTTTGGGTGGAAGGGGTGATGTGGCTCCAGCACGAGAGGTGCAGTGGAACTGCTTGTAAACCACAGATTGATCCCTTCTTTCTGTTGATTTGGATATATTGAATTCTTCCTCCTGCATTTCAGTGAATCTATGAAACATCTCTGTCAACCACCTTTGAAATTGAGTCCTCTTTGCTTGCATAGAGAAATAATGTTTTCCAGCCTCTTAGTTTCAGCCTGCAGAGGGTGTGCTTTCCTCCTTCAAGCCATCACCTCCCAGCACAGGGCCGGTACACGCTGTCCCATTAACGCTGTACTGGGAGTCCAGCTTGGCACCCAGGGCAACGAAGAGAAAAGGGCGTCTGTCTGTCCCCTGTGACATCTGTCCCTTGGTTTCTCTGACTGTGAGCTGTTTGTAGCACAGGTTGTGGGGCTTCTTCCCAACCGACCCCTTGCACACTTAAAAGGACGCTTCTGAGAAAATGGGAGCGTTGCTTTGCATCTTCTTTTGCGACTGGCTATTGATCCTGAACTTGATACGAAGTGGAGATACGTGCTCTTTCCTTCTCAGTGTTTTCCTGGTTCCTTTGCTTTTGTCAGTGGGAGCAGCTGTGGTGCTGGAGGCCTTGAGAGACTCTTCCCCGCAGTTTCCTGAGTCTAGTCAAGCGTTCATCAGGCTCCACGGTGCTGGGTTGTTTGTGTTTTGTCAGGTACCTGAAGCTGGGTGAGGTGGTAAGTTTAGAAACACGTTACCTTCAACATCCATGTACTCCTGGAGCCTGTGTACGGGAGTGTGTGTGTAGTCCTGCCTTTGACAGCTAAACGAATAAACTGCCTGCTGCAAACTGACTGTGGGGTGGCTGGTACCTGGGGACAGCTGTAAGCGTGGTTGCATCTCCCCAGGCAAATCCCACTTGCCGCTGATCTGAACGATATTATTTCCACATACTTCCCTCTCCTGCTTACCAGAAATACTGGAGATTTCGTAGGCTTGGGTGTTAGATGACAGCACATTTGTATTGCTGCTGAGAAACACGTTGCTGTTCACGGTGTTTAGTGGCAGCACAGACAGACAGCTAGACACTGCTGTTAAGTTACACGAACCTAGAGCCACAGTCTTTTGGGCACATCTTCTCATGCTGAACTTGGTGCTTGGAACAGTTTGCATGTTAATTTGTTCCAAGTTTCCACTCCCTCCCTGGCCCCTCCAGAAAACCCTTGGCAAACCATCTCTTCTGTAAAACTTCCTGCCTTGGCTGGTCCCTGCCCGTCTCTTCATGTTGTCCTGTCACTCATTTTTGATTTCACATTGAAAATTTGTCATGACAGAGAATCATCTGAGCTATTTACATCTCGTAAAGAAATACACAGCCCCTGTATTCTTTCAGAAATGAAAACCTGCATTTTAAGACTTAAATATGGACATGATGTTCACCTAGACAATGTGTTTTTTTAATAAGGCTAGTTCATAATTTTATTTTCTCCAACTGTAGACTCTAGTCCAATATTAGAAACGGTACACTGACAGTACCTGCAAAACTTACGCTGCTGCCATCCTTGTTCTCATGTTCTGCTGCTGTTTATCTTTCAAAACTGCTGGTTTATGTGTTTGTTTTTATAAATGGACATAGTTCTTGTGCATTAGTGAAACACGTGCTTGACAAAACCAGTTGGTTCTTAACGGTGTTCACATGTTTCTGTGCTTGAAACAGAGCCCGAAGGATTTGTCCTCTGGAATCTTACATTATGTTTTGGCCATTGGAAAGGAAGCACCTGACAACATTAAGCTATCAGAAGGATTTCCAGTCATGGGCAAGCAGCCATTATGTATATGTTAATCCACAGTAGGAGATTTGGACAGCTTTTGATTTACTAGCGCTCATCTGTTCAATGTAAGCTGGAGATCAGCACAGCAGTTACCTATAAAACTGATTGAAGAGTACTGAAAGGGAAAGGAGGATTTTATGGGTGTGATGCAAATCTAGTAGAATTGCTAATTGTACTTCTAGATCATCTTAAAAATACATTTCCCAAGGTGGCCAAAGGAACTATTTTGTAGTTGCTACGCCTGTTTAAAAATATCTTACCAACTTTGTCTCATTTTAATGTAGACACTTTAAATTCCCCAGTGTCCTTCTCAATAGATTGGATTAAATAACTGGAAAACTAGAAACTGTATCTGGATTTTAGCAGCTTGAGCATTTATACATTTGTTTGAATGCTGCAGAGTTTACATGAAGAGATTTATTAGCTGAGCTAAACACAAGGCTTTAAAACTAGACTATAAAAATTTTTATGTTTTCTGAACATTGTGACTTTAAATAGTTTTAATAGTAGACTTTATCTGAACAATTTGAAGCATCCTCATTCCTATTTCCAAAAAGGGTATGTGGAATGTATTCGTTTAAGTGGGTAATAAAACTGAAGAGCCAGGTCATAAAGCAGTGTTCACTAAAATGTACAAAGATTATACGAAGATTCCTGTCATGTGATTTGGTTTGATAATGAAACCCGAGGAAGTAACTTGTGTGGCGTATCGCGCAGGTGGAATAGAAAACATCTGTATCATCATTAGCGATAAAGATCTATGTAATATAGCAACATTTTTATGTGCACATGTTTTTTGGCATGTGTGCATGTTCTCTTATATATAGTTTTATTTATTTAAGGTATTCTTATTTTAGAGATCATTCACAATTTTAGCTATTAATATTGCTAGCCTTTTGCAACATATAAATACTCCGTTTTGGTCTCCCACACAACTGTTGTGTCCTCCTCCAAAAAGACCTGTGTGCCTTTATCCAGGCAATTGTGTAAAAACAGTGTTAGGATGATGATGTATATGATAAACTATATTGTCCTAAAGGTCCATTGGTTTCTTATGACATTTCTTGGGCAGTCTGGGTCAAAGCATCAGTATGATGGAAACTGTCTTTATGTTGTATGTCTTAATAATTTTAGGGTGTGATTTTTAAAAACAAACAGACCTGAACTGTTCTAAAACACTCCCAGTGCCCTGGCTTTTACGTCAGTGGAGATTTCAGATCATTGCATGGCCTGTGGCATGACTTAACTTTTACGGAAACTTTCTATAGGTTTTACTACACTTGTAAGAAATTTGTAGTGAGATTAGCCTGACCTGATGATTAGGAGGGTTTGGCATTGTTGAAGAGTTGGGAACGCTTCTTTTGCAGCGTGAGCGAGCCCTGCAGCACGCGCATCATGGGCCAGAAATAACACAGGGCACTGGGATTCCTGATGGGAAAAGTGGGTGATACTGAAGGCAACTGTGACTGCACAAAACACAGTGTTTGGCTGCTGAGTTGCTCTCCGGTGCGTTCTTCTGACGGTGTTTCTCTTCAGCAGCTGACCATGAGCAGTTCTTTCTGCCCCTGTGAGCACAGGAATAACCTGTAGTCGCCATGAGCGCAGTGGCTCTGTCTGCTGCCAGCGAGTCCCACCCACTCACTGAGCCCTTTGGGGCAGTGACCTTAAATTTTTATGTTGCTGTCAAGTGCCGTCACACTTCTGAATCTCGCTGCATACCTAACAGAAGTTGATAACCAGTCCCTGGGGAATCTTCAAATCACCTTGCTTGTCCTGCAGAGCTGTGTCCCAGTACAGTTTCTCTGAGCTAACTAATCCACCGCACGGATGGATTTAGCAAGATCATTTATCAGTGGAGATTTGCATCGGTATATAATTGGTTAAGGATATAAGCTGAAATCCAAATTTGTACGTAAGGGTTTTTATTAAAAACAATATCCTACTTAGGATTTCAGTAACATATTTTACAAATCACTCTTCAGATGGTCTTTCTGGAGTTCAGATGGTTACGTTATAAATGAAGAACAGATTCAGGAGGTTTCACTGTGTTAGTGATTGTCTTGTAATGTTTTCCAGATGGCAGAACATGATGTAATCCATACTGCCCGGTTTGTTTTACTGCACTGTATACTCTGTCATACCCAATAAGTAACCAGGAGACTTTAAGAAGCTCATCAGGCTGTTATGGCGATAGCTGGTTAATCCAAATGTTCTTTATTATGTTATGAAAACTGCAGATTAACAAATCACTTGTTGGTGAGTGCAGGAAGATTGATTGCTACTCAAAGCTTTGCGAAAACTAGATATGCAACTCGGATTAGTTTAGCTCAAGCTACACTCCAGTGAATGAATTCCATTTTCCTCAGGACTATGAAGTAGTTTACATCTGTTCAATGGTAAATTTCTCTAACAGCACTGAGTAATTTTGATTCCTCTTCTCTGGAGAAGTGATGGGACTGCTTGTTTGTTGTTGTTTGCATTGATCTGAAATAAAACCATGGGCACCAGCATCACTGGTTGTGTGGGCACAGTGGCTAAGGTCAAATTAATTGCAGCTCGCAGTTGCTCATAATTCTGCCAGTGTTCGTGCAACAATGTTGTTTACTAACCAGTGCTTTTATTAGGCTGACAGACCATCGTTTGAATGGTAGACCCATCAAATTTAAGTAGGCACTTAGCTCAGGATTTTCTCAGCATTAATTGAAGGCGCCAGGGGTACTGCGTTGGGACAGGTGCAGCCTTGCTGTGCAGAGGCAGGATTTGAGGAGTACATGGGGAACCAAAGCTCCCTGTGCATCCTGACATCCAGCTGTGTAGTGTTTCTCATTTGAACCCATGTCCAAGAAGTCTTCAAGGGAGATTAGGGCTGGGGTAGGAAGTTTCAAGCTACTGGCAGTTATCCTGTAGAGTTGTAGACGCTTCTTTAGGCTATCCTACCCTTTGATTTAGGCCATAAAAATGGGTTGGAGAGAAGAATAACAAAAGAGACGTAAATACATGGAATTAACTACCTTCTGGAAAGGAGCAGAAAATTTCTTCAAGTGGGTTTAGTGTCTTGTGATTGTCTCATCACCCATGGAGCAGCTGCCCATAGGTTGCTATGGGTAGGACACAGATCACTGAGGTGGTTGATCTGGTCTGGCTTGGCACTTTCTACCCTGTCTGTGTGCATTCAGGCAAGGAGGGTTAGAAAAAGAGTTGAGAAACACGGGAAGGAAGAGCATTTTCCAACACAGTTGTTGTTTTGATGGTTGTGCCATGTTTACTTGTGTTGCTGTTTTACCCAGTGACTTCCTCATCTGTTTTTTATCATACATGGCATTGCTTGGCTGGGAAGCTGTTCTTATTTTTCTTTCACCATGTCTGTGGGGAATTCTGCAGTTCAGTATCAAAACATCTCTTTGTAGGGGAAGAGGGAGAGAGGAGAGGTTTACATGATGCGCATGTCTCATTTTACAGTTTGCTGATGATCTTCAGTTTGGCTGCTTGGAAAGAGCATTTGTTGCTCATAGTCACTAAGTCCCGGCTTGTTTATTGACTCGAGCTGTCTTTGCTCACTGTGGTATTGCTGGTGATGAACGCCCTTTTCCTATTCTGATCTCTACGGCTTGTCCTGTGAAACCAAATCACAGTGGCTTTTGGAAACTGAAGAGTAGCAGAGAGCTAATTGCATTTCTCATTAAATATTCTGCTGAGTCCAGGGCAAGGGCTGTGATATTTGGTTTTACACAGCCTCTTTGCCTCCTCCTCTGTGTCTTTTGTGATGTGTATGTTGCAAATGGGCTCTCCAGTGAAATAAGGGCTGGGAGAAGGGACAGAACAGCAGAAAGTGTCTTGAAAGACTGGAGTTTCCATGCCCTTCTCCCTCTACTCCTCAGCAACTTTTCCTTCTGTTTTTCTCCTACACAAAATCTTTCTAGTCTTCTGGGTGCCCTGTCACATCCTAACCTGCCAGATCCTTAGTTTCTCCTCTACCAAACCATCCTTGGTGTTACCATTTTGTGTGAGAATTGGCTGCTTGGGCTGGATTCCTGAGCAAAAACCTTTCCGGGTGTCAGATCTGCTGTGATTCTCTGTGGCATTTCTTGCAAACAGGGAAAAGCAATGGATATTTCTTCTTTGTACTTTATACACAAGGTTTAGCTGTTGAGGAAGCAGCCTTGATTTAAGATGGCGGGAATGGAAATTTAACTTGTGTTTGACAAAAAAGTCAGAGATTTGCAGAGGTGATAGAAAGTGAAAAAATTGTGTTCTGGAAATGTAACATTTATCAAAGGCCTAAAATTTTTCTATTAACAGTGGCTTTCTAGCACTACAGGGTCTCCAAAAAAATTTGACTTTGTTGATGAAGGAGGCAGTGACTGTAAAAGACATTACCTTCCCGGGAAGGAGTAGGGAGCCCTTTCCTGTATTTTAAAGAGACCATAAAACGAGTTGAAATCCTGCCTCGAAGGATTTTTGGCGTGCAGAGCACTCCTGTAAGCGTAGATTTTGTGTTGGCTCGGCGCACAGACTGCAGGTCTCGTAGTCGTAAGCGCAAAAGGTCAGGATTGCATTTAGCCCGTAACTATCTACTCTGTGATACACTATTAGTCATAGAAACTTGAGAAATTTGTGAAGATAATCTGAGTTTTATTTTGATATAGTGGGACCAGCTTTTAAAATTCCATCACATTTCAAAGTGGTACCACCAGTAGGAAAGTCAGTTGATCGAAATACAGTGTTTTTAAAGGATTTTACTCCTCTCATGCTTTTTGTGAATTTACAGTCATCTTCTAATTTTAAGAGAAAAAACTTAGCTGTCAGTGTAAAAGCTGTCTCTCTAGAAGTAATTCTTTATAAATAATATAATTTAAAATACTTTCATGTAACTTTTCAGTTGCAAGAGTAGTACCAGATCATTTTAGCAACAGTAAGTAAAAAAAAACAGATAAAAATAAGATTTTTTCTTTTAATTAATATTGCAAATGTTCTTTTAAAATTCTTAATTATGGTTTTCTTTCCGCCTCAGCCTCCAATTTCTAATTAATCCCAATAAGGCAATTTTTGTCAATGAGTAGCTCACTACCGTATTTTGTTTATCTAGGAGCTGTGTTTACCTAAAACAGCTATGTCGAGCCGTAACTTTTATAGGAAAGCTACAGAGCAAGCCATAAACTGTTTTTCCTGCCGAAATAAATTATTTTACTCTATAAATATCAGGTTGTGCCTATGAACCTTGCCCTTCCACTGTTTAAAGGTGGAGGTTTTTATGAAGCAGTTTTATGAAGCATGTGACATGGTGTGTTCAGTCTTTTGTTCTACTTACAGAAAAAACAATAATATTCACAGAAATTGTAGAACAGGGTACCAAACTGGATTGCTCGTTGTTTTTCACATTGATAATAGATAAGGTGAAGCTAATAACCATATAGAAGTCTTGTTCTATGCAGAGAACCTTTCGAGTAGGTTTGAGGAGTGATGGGACGAGTGAAATGGATAATCACTCACGTTTATCCCTCAGTCAGCAATAACATACTGTGACACATCAGACAATTTTACTGTAATTAAATGTGTTCTGTTTAAATACATTAAAGAAAATACTGTCTCACCTTTGATCATATTCTTACTTACCATACCAATGTATTTCTGCTCTTGAAGGTGATTGCAAAAATGTCCCGTTTCTGTGCTTGTTCTCTAGATATGTTGAGCACAGAAATTTCAGTCGTTACGTCTGGAACCCCTTGCGGTGTGAGAGATACATATTTTAAATTGCTTTACATTCCCGTAATATATGTAGTGCCAAAGGAAAATACACATTTTCATCTGTATCCCATCAAGAGGATTGTGTGTCATTGAGAGAACCTTCGAAAAACTTGTGTTTATTTTTCTGACAAAGGGAAGCGCCTTTGAGATTAGAATTCCAGATCAGAGACTGGCAGGTCAAATTCTTCATCACTTTTAAACTCAACGTATGTAAAGTGAAAGCTATTTAGGCATATCTGAATCTCCATAGTGCTATTTTGAAATATTTTTCAAAGCACATAGAGGAAAAACCTTGACAATTTTTTTACATTCAATGATTTTCAATTTTTTGTTGGTAAAAATCAGGCTTCAAAAGAACTAATTTATTTAAATTTGTGAATACAAATCTTTTAAATGAGAGGGAATACACGTTCAGGAACAAATTTCGTGGAACAATGCTAATTTAATCTGGTTTAGTGGGGATTTTTGTCCTGTTCATTTGTCAAATGTGACTAGTTAAGTACTACCGAATAATGCCTGTGCTTTGGGTTACTATATACAAATAATTTTCCCCCTTGACTTAAGGAAATTTTTGTTTCCTCTGCAACAGGTCAATGCCTTAATATCCCACTATACTTGGAGGTTTTGAAAGCCAAATATTAATTATTTTCTAAAGCTTTCTGTTAAATATCAAGTTTATTAGTAGTATTTTCTTTTAGTGAAAATTTTGAGTAAAATGCAAATGACACATTTTTTCTTGTACAATTTAAAAAAAATCCTTCAATACTTCTTAGAGTGATAATGTCTTTATGCAACAATGTGATCTAGTCATGATGCAGAATTCCTAAACTCCTGTAACTTTGGAGGTTTTAAAATATGGTTTCTGATCTTGAATTAAAAAAAAAAAGTTACAGAAATTAATGTTATTGTATAGTCTTAACAATCTCTCAGTACTCAGTTTACAGAATCTAAAATATACTATTTGGAAATAAACGTAAAGATTTTCTTAAAAAAAAAGAAAAAGATTTCTTACGCGGGACAGCCTTGCAATGGAAAAAGCTTTGTTCTGCGGTTTTGCAAAGAAATCTGCCCGTCTCGGCTGCAAAACACACCACCTTTTTATTAATTAAATCACACACCTCGGAAACTGATTTATTTGTTATGAAAGCGTGGATCCAATATCTGCCTGTTTGAAATAGATCAAACAAATTGATTAGGAATCCGTAACATTTAGTGGAACCCGGCAGATGATCTTGTCGCCCATGCGTTTACTTGATGGTTAATCTACAAACTATAAGATTAACTGACGGGCTGGCCTGGCCGTAAGTTCTGTTTCAAGCGCTCCGTTTCCTTTCGAAAGATAAACTTTCCGTAGGCCGGTGCTTATCAGCCGGGCTTCCCGGCTGGCTGAGATTTAAGCTAGAGTGGCGTGGACAGCGCGTGCAGTTGAACCTTGCTGCCTTATGTGAGTGCTGAGCAAGGACATGGGGACTTACTGATTTTTTTTTATTTTTTCCCAGTGAGAGGAAAAGCTCAAAACGCAAAGATAATGAATCAGAAAAGGTAGCGTATTCATTTAACTCAATGGTATTGGTTTGTTACCGTTACTTAGAGTAACATTTACTAGTTAATGATATTTTTCCCAGGTCTGTAGAGAGAACGTAGGGTGTCCTGCTGCTGCGTGTGGCTATTCGATCTTTCCTTAGAAACGTTTGTGCCTCCAATGTGTAATATTCTGTTGATTAGCAAAGGCAGGTGAAGGTCTATGTGTTTTGGTTTTAATTCTCCTTGCGAATGGGATGGTGGTTGCGTTTTTAAAGCAGACATCTGCTACTGTTGAAAGCGTAATGCACAGCCACGAGAGAAAGTGCTTCGAGGTGCGATTTATTTCGCTTAATTGTTCCCGTTGCCCTGGACAAACATGTTTTTTTCTCAAACGTGATTTAGCGTTTTTGCTCCCAAATGGGTTACCGCAGATACGGACGCCGTTATACGAAGAGCTTAATGTGGTTTGCAAAACAGCTACCAGTGAGATAACTGTGGAAATGTTCTCTGCTGCTTCCAGATGCGGACAGTCTATTTTTGACCTGGAGAGCAATATCAAGCCCTGGATTTTGTCAGGTCAGGGGCTGGGCACCAAAGAGTTTATCTCTTTTTTGCCTTTGTTGACAACATATCCTTATCTTTCCTGGGTCCTGGTGTGACTGCTTGATAGTGCTGGTATTTAAAATACCTAGATAGGAGAAGTCATGAACTTATTTTTCTATTTTTAAGGATGCTCATTAAAGTTGCTAGCAAGGCTCAGTGAGCTGCTGGGGTGTGGGACGAGGCTGGGGGAGAGCTCTGCTAGTGAGACCGGGAGGCCATAGAAAAGGACGCTGCCTTCAACAGCGCCGTGTTAAACACAGCTCTATTGAAAGCATACATTAGTGTTATAGAAGCATAAACAGTTTGCAAGTATTAAATATTTTACCCACTTTTGAATGAATTTATTTACTTTTTCTTATGTAATAGTTGTAAAGTGTATTTTTCTGCATTTGGAAAATTTTTAATGAAACAATTTTTTTGTTTAAGGAGGACCACTGCAATTATGTTGTGTTTTATTTAAGGGAGGGTTATTTATGTGCATTTAAAAAAATATTTACCGTTAGATAAGCAGCAAAAACTCAATTACACGCCTTCATAAAGGTAAGCAATTGAAGGAAGACGCAAAATAGCAAAGAGAAGGAGCACATCAAATTCTGTGCAAGCCATCAGAACGCGTAAAAGAGCGCTTGGGCCTGTGTTGAAGTCTGGTAGTAGCCACATTCCCTCATGTTATGTTAAATGATTTTTTTTTTTGTTTAACCATTTAGTGTCTTGGCTCGACATTGATCCCCTGCCCCAAATTCTTGAACCATGCAGTGTTTAAAGAGCAAAGTTGTTTTAACTGCAGAGGTACTGCTCTGTCTCTGTTCATGGGTTAATATTGAAGAATCGCATAAATAAAAACCTCTGTGTTTTGATTGGCTTTATTTATATTGGGATTTAAAACTAGAACAAAATAACGTAAACAAGCTGTAACACTGGAAATTTAAGACATCCGTAGCTATAAATAATGTACAAAAGTCTTGCAGAAGAAGTGATAAGTATCAACTCAAAAGAGAAAAAATCTTGGGAGAGGTAGTGCATAGGTTTTTTTTTGTTTTTATAGCATTGCTATGGATAAATATTAGTGGCTTTGGCAAAATGGTAGTTTTTTTCTCTATTTTCAGTCTCGTTCATATTATAACAACTCTTCCTTTACTGGAGGGAAGGAAGCGAAGAGAAGAAACAATTTGTTCAGTATAGGCATTTAACTGGTAAATTGTTCACTTTCTAAAGACGCATTTGCAAAATTTGAGTACGACTTTGATGGAATAAGTGAAAATGCGTGAATTTATATGTTAGCAGAAAAATGAATGCTCTTTGGTCTATTCAGACTGCATAAAAATGTAATTATTAGTAACCATTCAGTTGCCTCTGTCTCTTCAACTTTGTCATACCGTGGAGAATATATCACAGGAATGTTTTCCTCATAGAAGATACGGGATTTTCTTTTTGTTCAGTGGTTACTGAGGGGTTCTTTGTGCCATTTGTTGGCATGCCTACCAACATGAACAATCATTGCATAATCAGCAATAATGGTGAATTGTACCTGAAAACCAACATTAAGGTGACAGATAATATGCATTTGAACTTGTGTTAGCGAAGCCTGGCAGGAGCTAGTATTTAACATCTGCAGCTATATAATCTTATTAGGCAATGGATGCAAATCGCTGTATGAGGAGGAAGTAACGCTTTGAACAAAGGAAAACAAAATTCTTTCGTCTGTCAATATAAATTCTTAATCGGAGAAAACATGGTCAGCACACTGGGAATTCACACAGTCCTGTAACTCGTTTATGAGCTCTTCCCTGGACGTCTTCAATGTGTCAACTGCCGTATGTCTAAATTTTCGTTATCTGCAATATTAGCCTCGTGGGGTTTTGTGGGAACTGGTTTAAAATGGTTGGAAAGAGTTTTATGGAATCTGACTAAGAATGAAATCTGACTCGGAGTATTTCTGTAGCGAATGAAAACAAGTGCTCCATGTTGGTATTGAGTAAGATTAAAATGTAGTTAGAAGAGCTGAACAGACATTCCTTGATATCGTACTTAGTTATATTCAGTATAGGTAGTTTCTCAGTTACAGTCTGAGGTGAGAAACAGGAATTAAGTTAAAACCACAGAATAAATAGTAGCTTAATTATGTCCCTGTTTTTCCTGTGGTGACAAAGTTCTTAATATCCGTTAGGAAAATGTTGACAGCATATCTTATTAATTACTATTATGATATTTTTTTTCTGTTGCTGTCATCCCCATGAGTGCCAACCTTGTATTAAATACATATGGTCCTAGTTGTCATGTTAACTAAAAAGTCCAAATCGTGCAACTCGGGCACTCCTTGTCCTGCGAGTTTGTAATTCCAGCATGTAGATTTGCTAAATGCTTTTATAAAAATTACAAAGATCAGCATAGACTGCTCTGAAGCACTCTCTAATCCTGTGGATCTGAAGTGTAGATTAATCCCCAGACTCCTAGGACTCGATGAGTAGATACGAAAATGTTTACCTGTTAAAAAGTGTACACTGTGTGTGGTTTCCGATTAGAGATGTGTATCGTTGCCAGATAGTGTCTATCTTTTTTTACTGTCATTCACCTGTCTTGAAACTGTCGCAAAAAAAGGAGAAAAGCTTAGAAGGGAAGAAAAGAAGAAAGAACTATAGTAAAGAGTGAGCGGTTTTGCTCCCAGCCAGATCCTCTCTACCTTTCCAGTTAGAGAGTTGGGATTTCTTTTCTAAGCCACCTATCTTCAAGGATTTAAACAGCCAAAATCATCTGTTTGGGTAGTAGAAATTGCTTAACATCCGTAATATATTGGTATTTTCTGTGTTAAAATTTTTCATGGTGACTTTTTAAATTTCCCCAAACTCAGCTTTCAGGCTCCTCATGTATCAAATAGGTAAGACAGGTCAACAGAGTGTTCGAACTGTGCTGAACAGAATATCCAGTGGTATTTTGCTGTCCTTTCACTCAGAGTTTATCCTCTAAAGCAGTGACCCATGTTTTTCTAATTTTATTTTAGCTGGAATGAAAGCTATACAAGTTTCATTTTAGTGGATTTTACCACTGATCTTCAATATAGTTTGAGTATAATGTTTCCTAGTAAATGGAGTGGCAAAGAAAATCTCATAATCTCATTGCTGATGCAGTGTTGTATGTGTGAAGACTGGAGTTGTTCAACTATAAGCTAAACTTTCCAGTGCTGGAAGTGACCTGCCGCTGCATTACAGCACTGTAAGCAAACCTGTGAAGGACTTTAAGCTGCAAATTACTCATTTGCACGATACATCAAATATCACCTTGATGGGGCATGAGATTTATTTATCTTTTACAAATTCTGTGAAGCCATTTTTTAAGGTATGCTAATAAAATCAAGAAGGAATTATATTCCTTAGAAATAATTAGCTCTGAAACAGTTCTTTACCTGTACCTTTTTACTTAGTGTGTATACATTATAGGCATATAATTAAGCAAATTGTGCAGTTTTAGTGCAGTTTTGGAAATCCTATTATGCCAACAAATATATTCCATCTTATTACCCCCAAAGAGCAGCAGAGAGCATGAACTCTTCCTTTCCCTGAGTATGTGAATATATTTTATATTCCTTCCTATCTCTGTCGTACATCACAATGAGCTTGTACCAGAAATTAATATTTTAGGGACTCCTGTTGAGCTTTTTCAGAATTGTACTTGCATGCAAAGCTGCCAAAGGCAGTTGGTTTAGGGATTTCTGTTTGGTGTTTATTAGTCCTGCTGGAGCTTGAAAATTCCTTTCTGAAAATTGGCAGTTCTTTTTCTGAATCTTTGCTTGAGGAAACATGCCAGGGAATCCTCCACATACTCTCTAGTATCTCAGCAAAATAGACGTTAATATCCAGTATTAATTTTTCTTTAAACAGCCCACAGAATGAATAAATACTGAATTGCTCAATAAAATGACTAAAGAAAGAAGGACAATCTTGGCTTTGTTGTACAATAAAACAATCTCATTGCGTTCAGTTAGTGATTTCATACACGCCTTCATGAATAACCAGTATGGGACAATTTGAAGCCCAAGCCCAATTAATTCTCATTGATGGATCTTACATCTATGAGCTGTTACATTAATGGAAAATATTCACTTATATTTTCGAGCTTGAGAGAAAAACAAAACAAGAAAGACCTTAAAATAAACCAACCTGTGGAGGTGTTGGTAACCTTAGTCACTCTCATCGAAAAGTGCCCCCTAAAGAGCCCATGGCATTGCTGATTTTTTTTTTTCCTTTGTAGCACAACTGGGACACAGAAACCCCGTTTTCTTCAGCGAGAATGCTTGGACGCCCTCCAATTGAGTGGGAACAAAGAGTTGTCTGTCAGGGTCCCAGGAGCCCCCACATCTGCTTTTTAAAACAGGATGTGGGCAAGGGCAAAAATCCTCTCCATCTGCGACACTAGCGTGGCTCTGAGAACACCTGGAATTGCCAGACCCAGCATCGGAGCTTATTGCTGGGGCTCATTTCTGATAGACCTTGAGGAGCCGAGTTTCCGTGTCGTGTGAGAGCTTCATGCTAGGGCAGATTTTCCACAGGAGGATCTGGACCCTAAAATCTGAACCCAGTCTTCCTCTGGAAAATTCTAAAATAATTAAAACAGCTAACTTCTGTGAGACTGTTTAGACTGGTTTTAGCTTTGGTTAAAAAAAACCCCTCAAAACCAAAAACCCTACCCCAAAATAACAAAAGTCTCCTGTGAGTAATTTCACTAGCGCGTTTCACTATCCACTCCGAACTTCATAAGGAAACGCATCAAATTTATGCCTTTACTTTTGTTAACTGCTTTCTGTTTAAGTTGATTTCGCTCGTGTGAATGTCCAGCAAAGCAGAGAACGTTAAGCATGCAACCAGGTTGTTTAAGGGAAGTTCCTTACGTGCTCGAAAGACTTAAAAAATACCTGTGCATTTTCAGCAGAGCCTGAAAGTGTTTCCTCTGATCAGTGTGTAAGGAAAATGGCCCAAGTACATCGTAACATATATATCCAATTTTATCAGGATGTAATTCAGCAGTTCCTCAGATAATTGGTTAGCTAATGAAAAGCAGAAGAAATACTTTTGGTAGAAAGGAAAGGAAAATTGTGAAAGGAAAATTGTTTCTGGACTTCTTCATATTAATTAGTCATCTGTCTCCGTTTTCAACTGAAGGCGTTGCTGGTGAATTCTGTCAACAGTTTCAAATAAGTAGTGGTGTTTAATTTGATTAAAGCTGTCTTAAGTCTCTGTGTATCAGGTCAAAGAGATCTGTTGATTTTCTGCTGAAACAATAATGGGCTACCATGTCCTGGCTTCTAACACTTCTAGATTTCAGGAACAGCAGTAATAAAACTTGTCTGGGCAACTTATAAAAGCTCTGCTTTCTATTTCAGAGATTGTGCATGGTCTAACTAGCTGCATATTAATAAGCATAGAATTTCATGATATAAAGTGAAGAATCTGTTTCAGAATACAATACAAAATATTTTAGAACATAGTCATAATAAAAAAAATGTGGTTACAGTCCTCTGTATTTCTGGAATTGTAAAGTTTGCAAGAAAACTGAAAGGGAGGGGTTGAGAGCCATGATTATAATTACTTGTTCTAGAAACTAGTAGGCGAGTATGTTAATGACTGCTTTTTGTGTTCACTACTTGTCATTTATGATAGTGCATAATCTTAAATGTTCATTGACTTGTGTTTGATGTTTTTAATATTGAAAAAAACTTGCCTGTTAAGGAGGATATGCAGTATGTATTGAGAGGCAACTGAGTGCATTAATTCTTGTTTTGTTTTTATGGTAAATCCCAAATGTTAAGGATGCTCAGGGCTTTTTTGGTTAGCTGAGTTTCTGCTGTTTTTCTTGAGTACGAGTCTGAATGATGTGCTCAGAGTTTAAACACTTGATTGATTTGGAAGTCAGCTTCAGTTACTAAGAATGAACATCCAATTTTATCTCTGGCATAATTGTCGCCATAAAAGGAAATCTTTAAATTGCCACAAAGTACAACAGAGTTAATGTGTCGGCTGGGTCGATTACATCCTTCTTAATGGAGAAGTCTGTGAAACACTGAAACAATAGCACTGGACATATCTACTTCATAAGTTCAAATAAAGATAATAAAACTAAAGGATTACTTCTAAATTTAAGAAACAGAGAATATTTTAAATGGTAAAAAAAAAAAAGCCTCTCAAATTAGGTGGTGGGAGGAAATTCCTGGTGACAGAGCATTTGTGTTAATCTGGCTTACAGTTTGCCTTCACTCTTTCTTCTGACAGTTTTATCACTGTGTAATTCTCCACAATCTTAAAACTGGGTGTGCACTGCTTTTTCTGTGAAATGAGGTATCAGCTAGAGGCAAAAAGAAAGAGTAACAATTAAAAACAAACCAAAAAAACCCTCCTGTATATATCAGAGGTTGTTCTCATTGCTTGGGAGAAAGTATCATAGTTGCTGTAATTTTAAGAATATTTTTCCATTACTGTACAGCTGACAATCTATTCAATATTTAAGAAATGTGTATTTCTGTGTTGCTATCTGAGAGGTTTGAGTTGCACATACAGCGAGGAGCTGCTATGCTGTTGGCTTGTTGGCAGAAAATATAATGAAAACTTTCCTAGACGTTGACTGTTAGAGTAGAAACACATTATTTAAAAGCCATCTCATTCTTTGTGAGTGCTCTAAAAGTAAATTGTTTGTGTTAGAAACTTGTTTTTAAAAAATAACAAGACCTGGCTTGAATTGACACTTTTCAGTCAAATATTTTCAGTGTAACTTTTTTAGTGAAGTTAAAGTACATTTCTGTGTATTTCTAAGAGGCACAGTGTAAAAAAAAAGGGTAGCAAAGATGAGGGACCGTTGAAGGTCTGTAAGGGAAAATAACAAATCTCTCAAACCAGGCATTTAATCAGTAAGTGAGAGTAGTTAAAATTTTACATGATTTCTGTTTCTTTGAAGTTAATATATTCATATTAATGCTGACAGTGAAGCAAATTTTATTGAAATCCTTGCTGTGCTCAGTAGTGTTCGGTGCTGTCCAGAGTGTAGAGGGAACAAATGCAAAAGTATTTTGATGTTATAGTTAAATGTCAGTACACTACAACGGTTGAATGATATGAGATTTTCATGTCACACAGTTCTTTGATGTGCTTGGCATTGTATTTTTTTTTGATAAATATAAACGGTTTATTACATAAATATTGTTAATTACCATTAATCCTCATATTATTATACACAAGTCAACTAATTTTAGTGTTGCATTTTAAAATTGTAAAGGATAGAAACTTTGTTTTCTTTTGTATGCATTTAACTATCTGGAAAGGAGTTTAATTTTCTTTCAATTATATAGCCATACTTCTCCTTTATGGAGGCAAATTTGTTCTTCTAGCTTACAGGAAAGTGTTCACAATACAGAAGTACTGTAATGTGTTACCTGTACCCTTTAAAATGGGATGGAAATACAGAGCCATCACATATATCCCTGTCTAGACACGCACACACATCGTATATGGTAATATACCGTACTGCATATAGTAATTTTTTATCTTTTTATTTTTTCTGGTTTTGGGATGAGTTTAGGAGGCTTGAACCTAGCTGGCTTTTTTGAAGAACAGAATTTGTATTAGTTTCTGTTTGATTTTTATATCCAAACCAATTATCAATGCTTTCAAGTACTTTTAAGGGGCACCCAAAACAAAATTACCTGGGAAATAACTGGTAACTCTTGTAAGATCTGTGGAGAGCCACGACTGGAATATAGAGAGGATGAAATCACAGACAGCACAACAATTTGCTGTTATATTGCAACAACTAATTAAAAATGTAATAGTGCAGTAAAAGTGCAAGGGCGTTATCTTTCCGGTGGTATTTAGGGCCGAGGCAGTCTGTCGGTGCCAGGAGAAGCGTGGGTGGTTGGTGCATCGCCCACCTGGCCGTGGGCGCCTGGTGGGGGTCCGCAGACGTGAGGACGGCTCGCCCCTCGCTCGGACGCCAGCGGGGTGGGCGTCCCGCAGCGCAGCCGGCAGCCTCGTAGCCAGAGCTCTCACCCTCGATATCGCCCCGGCTGAGATTGTTTGGGGGCCGAGAGGTCTCTGCGCCATTCCCGCTGGCGCTGCGCACGTCTGCCGGGAGCGATTGCCTCTACCTCAAAGACTTTGTTTTGGATTAGAGGGCTTTAGCAAGGATTGTGTGGTTTCGTTGTTCTGAGCGTTGGAAAATGTGGTTGCGGTTTACGCGGGTAGAGGTTACAGTGTACGAGAGGTTCCCGTAATACCGTGAATTAAATAATGTGAGTTGAAGCACAACAGAGAACATAATTAACACGGAGAGAACAAAGGAGAGGAATGACGCCCACAAGTGAGTTGGGCACACGGAGTAGTTCTGGGAGTACTTGGGTTGCCTCGAGGCAATAGTAAACAATTTAATAGTGATTTGCTGGTGTATATTTGGCTATTGGTAAGACTCTGTAAAATCTTGCATTCTTTTCGTTTACGTATTGATTAAAAATAGAACGTATTACTCCCTCTCATGTGAATGAACTGGGATACTCCCTGAGTGCAGTTTAAAAGATCAGCATTATAATTTAAACCATAGAAAACACAGGTGCAGAGAACATAAATAAGATTGCACATGCTTTAGCCATTCCATATCATGAACTGCTTAATTATCCTTCTTTGCTTGTAATTGAATATAGCCAAACCAGGCTTGTGTTTATGAACAGCAATGGCTGATATTTCTTATGAGATTCCTTGATGAGATTGCCGTATCATCTAACACTCTTGACCAGAAGTGATGCTCTTGCCTCCTAGCTTGTCAAGATCAGTAGACTTTTTTTTTTTTCACAACTTGATGACAGATGAGACTAGTGAGCTGCACTTGGGAGTCTCCTTTGTGCTAAGATGTAAATGAACAAATTGTATGGCAGAGTTAAGAAGGCTTGCGCCTTCTTTTTTTCATGAGCATGAAGAGCATTGCTGTGGGTCATTAATACTAATAGCCAACTCTATGGAAAAGGCACCAGCCTGGATGCTTCATGAGGGATACTCATGAAGAGCTGCCTGTGCTCAGGACATGGTTTTGAGTGTAAAGCCTGGATACTTCATCTGAGATGAGGTGTTTCTGGTGACTCCTGCGCAGCAAACTGATTTGGATTCCCAGCAAATAAGCTGGTATTGGTTTCAGTGGCCTTCTCAAGGTGCTAAAATGGCCATGTTTTGTTCTGAGGTTGCCCATCTTGGCTGGTTGCAATTGGGGATTCTACATAAATCATGTCGAACGTGTTAGAGACAAAGGAGATGCAAGAGGGATGAAAACACCGTTGGAACCAGTTCACTTCTGAAGTCAGTGTCAGAATTGTGGGCAACTTGCTTATTAATAATTAAGAGTGACATTTGAGAAATAACCCCCTCCAAAACCAGACCTGCCATCCCAAACAAGAAGAGAAGCATCACCTTTTCTGGAAGTTCACTGTGTGGAAGCAACCTACAGGCTTTCAAATACTACTTTTTTTTTTTTTTCTCCCTCAGTTTGGGGAGGAGCTGGATTGATTCAGACCAGTGTTAGGCTGCAGAGAGGTTTGTGAGGAGGTCACCAAGCTGTTGGAAGAATTGCTGTGACATCGCTGCAGTTAGTGGGTTTGTCACTTTGGGGCACTGGAGTGACAATGTGGCTGGTTGATCTCTTCCAGAAACCTCTGGATTCCAAGAATAAGTTTAAAGGTGATTATAGTATGTCGTATCATTTACATAACTTATCTATCAGTAACACTTCCCATATTGTCAAATGTGTGCGTGTTTATATATATGCCTGCTGAAAGGATCAGGTTCAAAGGATGAACTCTGTCAGAGATAGGGACTCAATTTGACCTTGTAAAAGGTAAGTACCTCCTGCCTGGTTGCACTGCTTTCGTAACAGAGAAAGCAAACGCTTACATAAGCCGTTTCTTCTTCCATGACACAGACTGTGCAGGTCTTTTTGTATGAAAAAGGAGCAAATCTGATTATAGCCCTTGACTCAAGCTTTTGACAACAATCTGCTTTGCTTTTTGTTCGTAAGCGTTTTGTGTTGTTAAAGACTTAGAATAAGCAGCTGGAATACCAAGGATTTGGGACACTGTCGGTAGTCAGCAATGTCCATAAGTGTGGCTTTTCCTCAGGCTTCGTGCTGTGATTAATCACAAAGTCTGAGAGCAGTGGTGGGACCTGTCTCCTCGCTGTCGGTCCCCGCAACCTTTGCGCTGGATGTGTCAGCACAATGCCACTGCCAGATGGAAAAGTTGCAGTGAATATGCACAGCTATGGTTTAAGCGAAAAAGCTGTGGGAAAGGAAATGCACTAATCCACCGCGGCTGTATTTTCTTTTAAGTCGACCTCTGTAATAAATTGTGAGTTTTTTCTGGACTTGCCCTTTATATTTCTAGATTCTTTCCTTGAGTGGGGGAGGGAGTGGAACAGAAATTGAACTGAAGCATAAAAAAAAAAAAAAGAATACAGAAGCAACTGAAAATTAAATTAGGTTGTTCGTGTGGAAGGAAATCCTTTTCCATATGGTCTCCTTCATGAACATGCTTCAGAAAATCCTGGTCTAGCAGATTGTAAAAAGTGCACTGTGCACATAAGTGCATTGTTTGCTGAGGTGGTGGTGTGGAGGCGATGAATAGGAAGTGCTTCTAAGCCAGAAAAATATGGATCCTTCAATGTGGGAAGAGCTAAGCTTGATGAAGAGCTGAGCGCGGGCTTGCTCTTTGAAAGCATGCTAAATTGTTGGTCTTTTAACTCTTTGAGTTTTAGATACTTTCTTCCTACGTAATCAGGAATTTCATGTCTCGTGCCCTTTCTTTGATTCTTGCAGTTTTAAGAACGTTTGGCATGTATTTGCTCTGACCAAAAAGGAGAGGTTGTTGCACATTTTACAGAAACAATTTTAAAAATTCAAATGTGTTAGCATAATATTGAAAATCCTTTTGTTTCTCAGATGCCTCTTATGTCATCGTTTTTCTATTTTTCCAGTTGTTACAACTTTTATATCCGTGAAGGACCAAGTACCCTAAGAAGGCCATGTCCCGTGCCATACAGATGGGGAGGAAAAAAAAATCATGCTTTTTTCCATTTCCTCTTCTCCCTTGGTCATAAATCACCTCAGAGGTGCACGGAAACTTTATTCCCTACTTCACGACCCCTGCTCGGCATGGCAGTGGTGCGGGATGCCTGCTGGTCCAGTGCAGTGTCTCCATACGGCTCTGTAGCATCTCCACAGGGTTACGAGGATGGGGTTTAGGCTCCTGCTCCCTGCGGCCACCACAGCTGCTGTCGCAGCACGTGGCACAGCCCGTCTGATGTGGGTGTGGGTGCTGCTGCAGGGGCTGGTGCTAAGTGGCTGTGCACTGAAGCCATGGGCAGCAGGAGTCTGAATTTCTCCTACAGAAGTGCTGTTAAAATTGAGTACAAATGCCTGATCAAAGATGGGGTAGGAGCAGCAGAGCCCGCACACCAAGCTGAGCTCAAGAAAGTGCTGATCCGAGCCTAATGTACCTGCAAGCTGGGCCAGTTGCTTTTGGTCCTTATTGGGATAGATGAAGCTGTGGCAGAGCTCGGTGTTCTCACATCTAGACCCATTTTTTGTGCTTAAGCCAGTTTATTTTAAGCTAGCTTGAAATATCTCTGTGCTGCACCATAGTGGTTAATGTATGCAAAATCATGCATTTCAGTGGCATCAGCTGCAGATTACTCTTCTGTCACATGGAAACCTTATAGGGAAGAAACAATAAATAGAAGTAAACAGTGAAAAGCTCAAGCTAAACTGTTGCTGACTCTTAAATATTGGTCTTTTGCTTTCCAGAAAATGTTTGGAAGCTGGAAATACTCTAGGAAAAGCTAAGGACTCTTGGCTGAATTAAGTCATGGCTTATGTGGCTTCTGTTGTGTCCATAATTTCATATCCTCCTAAGAGCTCGTTGATCTTCTTACAAGGGTTTGATGTGAACAAAGCCGGGGCAGAAGCTGATGCAAAAATATGTATTACACAGCCAAGTCATGCACAACGAAAGGGGTAAACTTACACACATTTGTCTTGTGGGTGTCTGGTTGTGGGTTAAATGTAATTTTTGTCTGGTCTGTTGTGGTACTTATATATGCTTGATCAGTTTTGTTTACCTCCTGGTGGTTTTCCAACACTGAAAACACATCAAAACCCACAAATATTACCTTAATGAGCTAACACTCAGAAAAGCTGTAGCAGAGCTGATTTTTTTGTTTGTTTATTTTTAATGTCACTAAAGTACATTGTCAGCAAAATAGCTTCAAGTTCAACTCTCAAAACAGCTTTTGTCCTTAGAGAAAAATCCCTTCCAGAGGAAAACTGCGCGCTGGCTAGCGCCAGCTCTGATGCGGATGGGGCACCTAATTCCTTCGTGAAGGAGAAATTGTAGCCATGTAAACAGGAGGAGATGCAGATGTTTTCCTTGTTCAGATTTGCTCCTCAGATAATGCTGTACTGTGGCGCACCATGTGTGCACCGTGCCATGTGGATCCGGCAATTCTCAGAGGGGCTTTCTCCAAGCATGCGCTGCAGCATTCCAGAGCCGTGGCGACATGGATGCCCATCGCAACCGTTTGCCTTCGTGCGTCTTTTCTGGTGCCTCACCCGTGCCAGATACACAACTATCTTAGGAATGAAGCTTTTACAGACGTAATTTCCCCTGCTGCTTACTTTCTCATGTAGATTTTATTCCTTTTTTCTTGTGTGGGTTTTATTTGTTTGCCATTAGATAGAAAGTGCAGTTTCTTGTTCACAACCGAGGGACTGCAATCTGAAGTTTAATTAATGTCTGTGTGACTTTCTGCCCGTGTTGCATTTTGAGATACAAAACAGGAATCTCTTCTCCACAAGCTGATGTGTTACTTTCCTTAAGTGTTTAATCATTCTGTTGTTCATCGAAGTGGGTTACCCCAGATGTTCCCCTCCTACCAGAGTAAGGAAGAAGTTTCCTTGACCTCAAGAAAATAGACTCCTGTTTCTCTCAAGAAACAGCCTAATGTTTTGTTGGGGCAGTAAACCACAATTCTGTCCTCTTGTCTGAGTGCTTTGTGAGCAGTGTACCTAATGGAAATATCTGCTGGTTTATGTGGAGGCTGAGAGGAGGGATAATAATATGTTTCTCAGGCTATTTCAGCATCAAGGGAACAACTTCATCAGCTGGGAGAATAAAATCCTCATTCTGTTGTATTTTGAAAAATAAGCTTTAATTTAAATACTTCAAAACATTTTAAAAGTACTTTTTTGTTACATCTGGGGAAGAGAACATAGCAATCTTATACCAGCTGTCTTTTTGATAAATGTCCCTACATAGACTAGCAGAGGCTATGACATTCCTCTTACCCTATCTTGATAATCTGAAAATCTTCTGTGCTGGAGCATCTGCTCCAGGGCAGTAACGTAGGAACGTCAGATAAATTGTATTTCAGTCCCTGGTGGATAGGTTAGCCAGCAATTTATACAATAAGCCTGTATGGGAAAAGGAGGTTACACCAAAACCTAGTGGGATGTCTTCCCTAAGAATCAGAAAATTAGGAGTATATTAATGATAGTGCAGGAAGGTATTGATGACTAGAAGAAATAAGAATGACTCGTGACATGATTACATTATCCAAGAAGGAAATCTTATACTAATCTTCAGAAAGAGTATTGTAAGCCCACTGCTTAATCCCTGTATATTATATCAGAGCCCTAGCTCTGCTGCAGTTGAGCTGAAGAACTTCATTCTGCTGGGTGTTTAGTTTTCTGAGTGCTCTAAAATCAGTAGCTGTTCTTGTGCTGTCCTGAAATTTGGGGTCTCAGGATAAACCTTCTAAGTTTGGGGATCTCCTGCTGTCATGTTTCTCAAAACACAGCGTCCCTCCACAATAGAAGCTTTTCTTTCAGTGGATTTTATTATTTGCTTTTTGTTTCGTTTGGTTGATTGGGTTTGGTTTGGTTTTTTTTGTTGTTTTTTGATATATGAGCACATGGGAATACCACTATGTTCTAATCACACCTCAAAAGCAGCAGGAGCTCTGCATGTTCACCTGCATAGCATGAGACCCCCTTCACCATTAGCAGGGCAAAACTGGAAGCTTGAAAATGAGGCAGGAATCTGATGTGCAGCAGATACAGATTACCCTAAATATGCAAAGATTATATTGCCAAAAGCACTTTTAGTCTCTCAGGCATCATGAGAGCTGGGTAGTCTGAGATGTACAGCAGCCAGTTGAACATAATTTTTAACCAGCCAATTTCAGTTCCTTGCTATGGGTTGTCTTGGTGTATTTTAGCCCATTCATCAGAGCTGTGAGGCTTTTAGCCTTCTTGTGAAGAGTTGGCTGTTAACAAATATGACAGAAGCTTTGTTCACCATTGAGTGAACATTCGTTGTAATGAATGAAATTAATTATGCTGATTAAATACTAGTTGCAGCAATCAGTAAATTCGAAGAAAATTGGCACCAAGTGCCCTATCTTCTCTTGATGAATTAGGTATCTGAAAGCCTGTTTGCACTCAGTCTCTTTTTTACGAGTTCCCCTGCTTTATTGTAAAGACGTACTTCAAGGCATCAGTGGTACCTCGCCCTTGTTCACCTCTCCTGTGCTCTGTTAGTGTTCAGAAGCTCTCCAGAGCCCACGGAGCTCTTCAGCCAGTTGTTGAAGCGTGCCGGAATGAAAAGTGACCTTCGCTCTTAACTAATGCTATGGAGATCAGTGGAAATGCAGCAGCATATCCTAGCAGTAAATCTGACATCCTTAATTTCAATTGCATGTATTTTTCTAAATCACTTGTGCAACCAGGCTGAAGTTTGGACACCATGTAGCTCAATAGCGTTAATTCTGGAATTATAAACAAATGTTATTTTTCAAAGTCTTCTTCATTTCAGTCCAGGTTGACAGGAACAGGGATTTTGAAGATATTTAACTGTCAATAAGCAATTGAATGCAACAGATTAAAACTTAATTCTCTTAAAAGATTTTTTGTAAACAAACTCAACACCTGACACAAGACCTCTGTAGCACGTAAGTACGTGAGAATTTTGTGTAATTATGTTGTTGCACAGTTCAAAGTGCTTCCCAACGGGTAGATAACTATAATCTTTGTAGAATAGGGAGACAGTAAGCTGTTAATATATTTATTGTCTCAGCTACTGGTACGTGCAAACATCAGATTATTTTGAGAGGCACATACGTGAATATATGCAATAATTATGTGAATATATGCAGTAAGTAATTTCTTCCACATTCCATTCCAGGACAAGGTAATTACAATGTGCTGGATTTGGCACAAAAAGTGAAATCACTTAGAAGATCAGGCCAGTGCAGAATGTGTCCACTTGCTTTTTAAAGCAGTATCCCTCTGAAAAAACACACTCTGTATTCTGTGGTCTGAACTAATGGGCTCTTACTTGCAAGTATTTAAGATATAAGATTTCTGACTGGTCATTTTTCCCTCTCAAATGATCCAAGCAGGAGCTCCCTGCTCAAGAGAGGCTCTTCCTCTGCATCCGTTCACTGCCTCGCAGCTGAGATCTTTGAGTTGCTTTGGCTCTGGCACAGGAGACTGAGGGTTGAGGATCTCTGCCGAGAAGCTGCAGATCCTGATGCCTTCAGCAGCGTGTGCCTGGGTTCCCATGGCAGCCAGCCTCTGGCTGCAGAGCCAGGAGCTGAGCCTTGCCTGCAGACAGCACTGAGGGTTCCTGCCTCCACAAATGCGAGGCTCAACCAGCCATCCTCCAGCTCTTTGCCGAAGACTGAGCACACCAGCCCCGATAGCCCTGTCTGCAGCCAGGTCTCAAGCTCTGCCAGGGCTTGCCGAGTTTGCTGCTTGGTGGTAGAGAAGCAGCAGCCTGACCGTGGGGACTGCAGGCTGGGGCAGTCTGGCAGGAAACCCCGGGAGACCTGCCTGTAGTGTCATGGCCAGTACTTCTGGCCACAGTGTTTTGATTGCAAATGAATTAAGGACTCGGAGGTCAGAGGCAACACTTTTAAAGGGATAAGTGTATGATCAAAAGAATTGATTGTTTTCCATGGGAGTAAATAGAAATCTTTCTCTTGGCTTCAGCAAGTTTTGGAATAACATTAGGAGAGTTGTTTTTAATTGCCCTGAGTATCCCAAGGAATGAAGTTGAGGAGGTCATGGTAACTATTTACATAGTAGATATTAATTTGCTCTGTAGAATTATTTACGTTAGTATTAGTCTTGTAAAGCAAAGATCAAGCTTGTTTTTATTTCTTGTGGTAATCACTCATAGAAAAATGTTACATTGTTTCCAAATTCGAGATTATAACCTACATGTGTCTTTATTTATTGACCGTCAGCTTTATCTATTGACTGTAATTGACTATAAAGGAAACCAAGAGTGACTGTGAATCCAGGCTTATCATATTTGTACTGTGGTGGGCAAATATAATAATGCCATATTCCCAGGGAGAATTATGTGGATTTGAAAAAAAACATGCAATTTCTTCCACCATTCTTTGTATTATTACTAGATTGAACCACAGAGCAGCTTTTCTGAGCTGAAATGCTCTTACTGCTTAGTGGAACAGAAAAGACCCATCACAGTGCAATTGAGTCTTGATCCTGTAAATCACTGCCTATGATCAAATTCTTGTGTTTGCCGAAACCTGTTAAGATTTTGTTGCCTTTTACAGCTTCCCTTAGCCACCTACCCAAAGCAGTCAGCAGGGGAGAGGTGAGCCAGGAAGCTTCTTTAGGAAGTTCTTCGTGAGTTTGCAGTAGAGACACAGAGACTATGACAGACGACAGGAGACTAGTACAAACATAACGGCTAACAAAGGCAGTAGAGGAGATATTTGAAAATACTGTGCAAAATAAATGGCTTTGCATTTCATATCTGAATATTTCAGAGGGATTTACAATTACCTGCAGGGTTAATTTGAGGTGAAGTAAGACTGAAATTGATAAATCTGCTCAGAGAGGTTATGGATGATCCATCCCTGGAAGTGTTCAAGGCCAAGTTGGACGGGGCTTTAAGCAACCTGGTCTAGTGGAAGGTATCCCTGCCCATGGTAGAGAGGTTGGAACTAGATGATCTTCAGAGACCCCTTCCAACCCAAACCGTTCTATGATTCTTTAAGAAGGATGAAGTGGTGGATATTCAGTAATGTATCCACTTCCCAAGTATGGGTGGGTTCTTGACTTCGTTCTGCTTTCTTCTGCAGATGGGCATATTTTTTTTCTGGATAATTTATCTGCTGTCTCTGGGAGGTTTCTGGGGTGGGGCGTGGGTTTGCTCTGTGTGTCTAGTTGGCACTTCCCACTTGAAGACCTGAGCAGTGCGGAAAGCTTGTAACTCTGAGGTCAGCAATTCCCCTGCATGTTTCTGTAGGCACAAAGATTAAAGGAAACACTTGAGAGACACCCCAAAGGTCACTGCAGTAGTGTTCACTCTGGAGCTTTATAACTGATAGAG
The DNA here is from genome assembly GCA_020746105.1 of Trogon surrucura. Classification (NCBI taxonomy): domain Eukaryota; kingdom Metazoa; phylum Chordata; class Aves; order Trogoniformes; family Trogonidae; genus Trogon; species Trogon surrucura. The sequence continues at coordinate 11,077,878 of CM036621.1, read as the reverse complement.
AAGGGTTAAATTTATTTGCCTGTTGGAGAGTAATAAACAGTTGTCACTGATAATAAATTATCTAAACTGCAGGTGGTCTTTGGTAATGACAAATGCAGACTTTATGACCTATGTTCAAGCTAGTAAACACTTCAATGCATCTCTGGGCTAGCTCGGCTAAAAATAGCTGCTAACCCCAGTGAAATCTACTTTAAGGATTTCTCTACTTAAATAACATTTGTGTTTTACTGTCTGCGCTGCAGGAGAGAATAAGAGGGCAAGATCAAAATAGGTAAAATCATTACAGAAAATAAGAAAAGTCTAGGAGAGGATTGATTACAGCAACCGTGTGCGAAGGCCAATAGCTAACACTATAAAATTTGCTTATATTTGTATCTTAAAACTATGGCACTGCTAGGAGCAAGGAAGCAATTTCCCTGCAGCATCTGTAAAATCTCAGTCAGCAAGACTGCCATTTGCTTTAAAGCGTTTCTCAGTGTTTAGACTATTTTTGTGCCGCAGGATAATTATTTTTGTGATCATGATTCCAATTAATTGTTAGAAATCTTAGGACTTCTATGGTTATCAACTGTAGCTGCAAGACAGAGAAATGAAACAAGCTTTAGAATAGACAAGCAAACCTCATTTTGTGGGATGTTTCTAGAAGTTGCAGTTATTTGCCCTGTGCATTATATCAGTCTATCTAGATAAGCTTAAATGAGCAATGAACACCTTTGCTTCAGAGCACTATTTATTTAACTTAGAAAGCTTTCTGAAGTGGTGTGGGTTAAGGATGTGTGCTAACCCCATTTAAGAAAATGCCAGTGTCGTGGTCCTGCTCATGGTGCATTCACTTGATTTCTGCCTTCCCTGTCTTTGCTCACCTGTAAAAAGTACGTTACACTCAACGGTTGACAATTCAAAACTGTAAAACATAATTAAGCAAAACTACTAAAGCACCACGGAGTTCATGAATAAAGAAAAGACTTTGCAGATGATTGAAACACCAGAGGTTAATTTGGGGGAGGTAAGACCGACAGTACAGATCTTTCATGTGGTAAATCCAGGTTGAAGTCACTACTCAACCTTTTCTGTTGTTGAGAGACAGAGTGGGACAACGAGCATTGGTTCTGTGTGTGTTTGTGTAGTACCTACCAAAACCTCTCCATTTTGCTGTGGCTTCTAAGCACCAAGGCAGGATGAAATATTTTGCCTGGAATCTGTTGTATTATTTTCACTGGGAAGTATCCCCATGCAAGCAAGGGTGCTAGTGGGAGGGGCGGGATTCAGTTGCGTCTCTCTTCAGCAACGCACTGAGGCTGTCGCTTATCCCGTGGTGGGAGTGGAAGGGAAGAAGGAAAGTTCTAAAACTCAGTATGGGGAAGTGCTGAGAGTATTTCCAGGTGGTGGTTTTGTTTCATTTGCGTTCTCTGTTATGAATTAAGATTTGCCTAAGTGTTTGGCCTAACAGGCAGGTTTGTCTACTCGCAATTTCTGAAATCTGATATATACAAGAACTGTCCTGAAGTTCTGAAGACTCTCTAGCTGCTAGATTGACACTGTGCTCATTCCAGCACCCAGAAATGCAGCCGTGCTGTCCCTTTTAACAAATGGTGTAGGACACCAACAGTTGTTGACAGATGTGTGGTCCTATACCCTGTGGATCTTTGTAATTGATGACTGCCTCTATCTACAGAGCTCAGTCATTATATCATAAAAGCAGAAGACACACCAAGTGTTAGTTGGTATAATTTCATTTAATTTAATTTGGGTCACATATGCTTCACTATGCCTGGTGAAAGCATATGTGCACATCGGCTCCAACAAGGACCTGCCAGACAGGTTGTCAGAAAAAACATATTCCTGTGCTTCTATCTCTGCAGGATCAGGCTCTAAGTGTTGAGCTACTTACAAACGGGTTTACAATAACCCAACGGGAAGAGGGGAGGTATAATGCTTCTATTGTAAGGTTCGCTACAGAGAAGTTTTCATAAGGGTTATTTATACTAAATTATAGTGCTCAGAGTAATTTCTCTAACTCCTTTGAATAGGGGAATGTAGAGAAAGGTTCCTTACATTTTGTCTTGGTTTTATGCTTTTTCAGTGGACCGAATTAACTTCTTTGCTATGTTCTGCAGCTTGTAACAATCACCTGCCACCCTTCTTGTGGGAATGTGCAGTCCAGTTCTTTTAGGTCTGTCTTGACTCCTGGGAAGCTAAAAACAGCTTGCCCATCCACACCTAAATGTTACACACTGGGAATTGCCCAGGGGCAAGTGAATCCCTTTTTGCATCTGTTTCTGTGAAAGGTTTGATGTTCCAGGTTATTTATATCCTGCAGTTATTGCCAAATATATGATGTAATTTCCTAACTTGCGGCCTCATGACTACTTGCTGATGTTATTCCGTTTCACAAATAGCATGAATGAAATACAAACTTCATACACCTAAAAGAAAACTCGTCTCGTCTGCTTCTCCCACCTGTTGTCTCTCTGTACCAATAGATGCTGCTGCTGCTGTTGCAGGCTTTAGAGATCACGTGGCAAACTGCTCCTCCAAGGACAGTTCTGCTGTATATCAGTGTGTAAGAAGCACAAAGTGCTTTTTCTCTTGTGCTTATATGTATGTTGTAGGTGCAGGATTCAGATACTGAAGATGTTGGTGAGCATAGTTTTATCCATTTACGTAAGTATTTCTCTTGGTCCAATAGCCTTGCATTTCTTGAATTGGTGGGGTCAGGCAATTTTAAATCCACTGCCCTTGTAAAAACAATAATTTTATGGTTTATAGCTGTGTGGCGTGTGCACAGTAGGCTAAGCTGATTGGTAACACCAGGGTTTCCCGTGAAGCTGGCGGGATTGACAGCCACAGCTTGATGATGAAGACAGATGGAAATCTGCTGTGTCTGCAGGCAGTCATGCCCAGCAGGTTTTAAGGCTGCAGCTATGTGAACGCCAGTCACACAGCGAAGTCAAGGCCCCACACCCCTGGTCCTTGGAACTGGTGGGATACGGAGGAATGAAAACAGCTTTCCCTGACTGCCACTTTTTTTTGTTAAATTTCTTGGCTTACTGCTCTGGAGAGCTAACGCATGATGCTAGTATTAAGACAAGCCACAATTAGTGCAGCAATCGCATTGAGGAGCGAAGTCTCGATATATTTCTCCTTCTTTCTCCAGTGAAGAACTAACCTACACCTACTTCACTCCAGTTGCTGATGCATTTGCTGAGTACATGTCAGGAAAAATTGCTGTCACTGGACATTGCTTGTCTGGAATGACTGTTACCTCCTCCTGTAAGCTGGGCAGTGACTGAGGTTAGTCAGTCGTATGTGGTGGTGTATCGTGGCTGTCTCTCTAGAGGCATTGGGACCTGAATGCTGGTTTTAATCAATATGAAGAAAGTTTCCCTTATTCCTCTGCATCTTTTAAGGCAATGCTTTTTTTTTCCAGCCAAGAATAGGGAAAATTTTGCTTCATACCCTTCATCTGTAAAAACATTTTAAAAAAATACATTATTCTCGTTTTCCTTTGTTTCACATACTTTGTTTGTTTTTCCTTTCCACCAGTTTTAAATCAAAATATGGACCATGTCAATAGGAAAATGTATGCTTAATTATTTTATATTTGCCACTTTTTAAAAAAACATACAGATACAGTCACTCTAAATATGTGACAGTGTGATACAATTAGGTTATTTACTTTTACACATTAGCATCCATCCCTGAGTTCTCTTAGCTGGCATTAGTTTGCCCATCATCATCTAATTTTAGGTTTGCAGATGGGACCTCCTTAGCTTTCTACTTTTATCTGCACAAGATATCTCTAGCTGTAGCTAAGGAAAAAATCCTGTTGTTCTTAATTGTGATCTATAACCAAAAAGATAATTGTCAGGAGAAAAGAAAAATAATCAGCAGCTTATAAACTGTTTCCTTATAAGCCAGCAAAATTCATCTTGATGGTAGAGCTCAAGCACTACTTTGGGACACGTTCCAGGGACCTGCAGAGCTGTCTGCGTGAGACAGCCTGTACCTCAGGAACTGGACGGCAAAGCATGTTTGGACATTATAAGAAGAAAATACGAAGGCATTGCATTAACATTTAATTTGCAAGAATGTGTGCTATTGCTAAATCAAACGTACAAACTGAGCTCAGCTTGCTGTGAATAAATTGATCCCCTATTACAGAACACGCGAGAGAGAAATTGCTCACATAGTATCGATGGGCTGTGGAAGAGCAGCAGGAGCGAACTGATATTCTCAGTGATTTTAAGACGTGTATTGCTGAAACCTTGGAGAATTATTTGCATGACTAGGGTAATAACGTTCATGGGATCCTTCAACGGTCAAACCACTGCCAAGTCAGGTTATGTCGACCGAACAGTGGCTTTCGGCACTAGGTGCAGCTCTTGCAAGGAAGCTCACCCAGCCCCACTGGAAGCAAATTTGCAATCTGTCCAAGCTAGGGCTCTGTCAACGTGCTTTTTGGTCCTTGCCTTACTATATGGCACCCATTCATTTCTCATTCTCTCAGATGCGCTGCTTATTTATGTGTGTCTGGTGCAATGCACTTTGCTGCAGCGTGTAGTCTGTAACTTCCCTCTCTGCTTACGGAGTCATCCATGCTCTGAGAAAGGACGAACATTAAAAAAAAAATAAAAATTATGCCCTTTGTTATACTATTAAAAACATTAGTTACTCGTATCCACTGAGTTTTGGCTGCATAATGATTAATTTGATAAGTTCTGGAAAAGAACCCACTGAATAAAACCAGAGACTGGTGGGAACTAGTCCGCTGTATGGCAGCATGTGGGAGGAGAAGGGAAATGGATATGGAATTTAAAAATGGGCCCTTCAATATGCCAGAGATCGGAGGCAGCCAATGGTAGCGCACTTAGCAGTGCGAAAAACAGATAACACTCTTCTAATACAAAAAGCAGAGCACGCAATACCAACTGAATCCATTTCAGACGTCATGAACGGGGATGCAGATGAATTGATCAAGGGAGTGAGGTTTGGTGGTTGCCTAGGGACCAGTGAGCATGACCTACTTCCCAACGAAGAGAAGTGTGCTGGTTTGTATGGGTAACACGCTGATTTGGAGTTTCAGAAAAGTTCAGTTTCATCACTCTTGGGAAAATCTTAGAGCAAAGTTGATCAAGAAGAAAAAATTAGAAGTGTATAAATTAAATCGGGATTTTGTTAGGAAGCACTTGCAAAGTATCTGCTGTACTCCTCCCACTCGGTAACTGAAAAACTGACAGGGATGTTCTGGCTGGGAAGTTAAAAATAAAAGAATAAAATCCATGGCTGATGGAAGAATTTAAATGTTTCAGAATGACGCAAGAAAGGCGGGAAACCCAGTACCACGTAAAGACTCTAAAGGGGCTAGAATTGATGCAAAAGAAGGCAGAACTGTTCAATAATCATATAATCATAGAATGGCCTGGGCTGGAAGGGACCTTAGAGATCATTTTAATCCAACCTCCCTGTTGTGAGCAGGGACGCCACCTCTTGACTAGGTCAGGCAACACGTGAGAACCGAATGGGAATCGAACCCGCGACCTCTGGTGTTTCAAGCACCACGCTCAACCCACTGAGCTAAACTGGCCCTCATAAATACCACATTTTCTAATAAATGATTCATATTCTGTTTGGAAAAGAGCAGGATAACTTAATTGTATCGAATGAGGCTGATACAGTACTCCAAAGTCAATATTTAATGAGGATATGGTAAGGTTTGTCCTAATAGAACTGCACTAAAAATCAACTTGTCTGGTTAGCTGCACTGAAGAATCCAAGGGGCTGGATCCAGAAGTTCCCTGAGATTTTTGTTTTGAGAGTTTAAAAAAATAATGAAATATGGGAATAAATCCAGACTGTGAAGAAGGGCTAACCATTGAAAAATTATGACTGAGGGGGTCTGTGTAGCTGTGTAGTACAGTTGGTCTGATACAGGTAAAGGGCAATATTACAGAAATATTTAAGGTGAATGCGGTTGACAAAGATTAAAAACAACAAAAGCTTAGAGGATAGAAGTGTAATTATTTCCATTAGCATTATCTTCTGTTAAAGGGAATTTGCTTAATATTTTGTTTGAAGATTTTTAATTTTGTTTGATAAAGTTAGATAAATCAATAGTCAGATTTCATGTTTGCTAGGTATTTTGCTTCACTCCTCCAAGTCTTTTGATTTTTAGGAAAAAAACCCTATTATCCGTACAGCAACAACAACTAAGTGGATTAATTAACCCAAGACTCGAAGAAGTGTCTGAGAATTATTCGCAGTGGTGAATTTCCTTAAAATGGGGATCTTTTTAGTGTGACACCATAGAGACTTGGAAGCAGCCTTATTCAGCATTTTCACCAATAGTCTGGAGTAAACCTGGATGCTTGTTCACTAGAGGCATAAAGATTACTGCAGTTTTAAATAGCAATAGGACTGTAACCTAAGTTTGTGTAGCAAGCTGGGCTCTTGTTAACAAAATACATTTCAATGCCAAATTCAAAGCAATAAGTTCAAAAGCTGATATTTAAATTGGGATAAGGTTCCAGTTTAATTAGAAGGGTAATTAGCCACTGGAACGTATCAGAAGGAGACAAACCAAATCAATTCTCTCTCATGACTAACTTACATCAAGACTGTGATTTTTTGCAGGAAGTCTTGATTTCAGGCAAATGCATGTTACTGGGGTAGCTGGGTGAAGCATCCCAGCTTGTGGCACACAGAGTGCACCCAGGGTGACCCAGTCACGTGTCCAGCCCTAAAAGGCAGATGAAGAAGAGAGTCAGGATAGAACCAAAGCTTGTAAAAGGAAGAAAAGCTTGAACAAGCAGTTCCCGGGTGGAGACAGGAAATTTGAATTGCATTTATCCAGCAAGGAGGCAGTGAAGTTATTAGTAAGGGAGAAATGGTGAAAGTGGTATAAATCTCTCATCATGCCCAGCTGCTTTGCTTCTTTCTCTACTTTGATTTCTGGCTCACAAGTAATGATTTTCGCTAAAATCCTGTTTCTGTTCCTTTTAGAATCACGGGAACAGCTTGTTCACCAGTAGTCAGCACTGAGGACTGGCTCCTCATGTCATAGCATCCTGTCCTTTTGTGTTGCCCACACCCGTGTCAGGACTAAAACCAAAACAGGTTGGGGATGACCCTGATTTGTCTGTCTCTCTGGAACAAACCAAGCACCAGGTGAGGAATGCTGAGGTATTTGACGGTTCAGGTATGTTGGTCTCCAGGCTCTCAGACGGGCTACATTGCAGTGATTTGTTGTTGCCATAAATAGGGTCGTCCGCACGCTAGCGAGCTGCCCACAGTGGGGTATAATTATAAAGGTCACAAGCCTGTGAGTCTGTCTGGATCTTGTGTGTTTGCTGTCACCGTATTGGAGACTCGTCTACAGGTTTCTCTTGGGCCAAAAATCTTTAGGTTCTGTAAGGGCATTTGGATTGGACAAGTGGATGTCACATAAATACTGTATTCGACTCAGCTGTTCTATGTTGTCTTTGATATGGAGGCGGCTCATAACTTAATGGAGTGTGAAGAGATGCTTATCTAGCTCATTTTGCTCATACTGAAAGATTAGCTCCTCTAAAGTGAGAGTGTGTACATGTCACCGCTGGGATTTTTGCTTTCTTTTCCTGAACACTTTATCCTACAGTAAGGGTGGAGCAAATGCTGCTCTGGAGTAAATGTGTAAATATAATACCATGCTACAGAGCTTCATTGACCTGTAGTGACCAGGGCCTAAATCCACCAAAGAATTTCAGTATTGCTTAGACTGGAAGCAACAGAAGTGGTTATTTGAATTATTTCACTGGCTTAAACCCGTCACTAGCCCATTGAAAGTTGAACACATGCTTCAGAGGCCTGGAAGAATTAGTGGATAAGCAAATAACCACACAAATGTAAAAAGCTTTGAAATTTAATTATTAATTTAATTAATTATTAATTATTATAGCTTTTTCTTCGGCAATTTTTCAATTCTAACTATGGATGCTAATGCAGCTTCAAAGATACCAGAATGTCTTGTGAGGGGATTTTATAAAAATTCGACAATGAAAGCTTAAGTTTGTGGGCCCGTTAGGGTGTTCAGTTCAGCATTTGGGAAGGGAAATAGAAGTTTGTAAGCTGTGAAACATCCAATCACAGCTGGCAAGGTTCCTCTGTGCTTCACCTAAATCAAATTAGATTGAGCTGAATGGGAGTTATGGGCTGAAATTGCTCCAGTAGTGTAGAGGAACTTGTTTTTTTCCTTGAGGATGGAGATGTTGTGAAGCAGTGTGAAGCCAGTGGGCTTTGCCCAGGAGCCAGGAAGTGAAGCACTTGCTATTGGTAGACCAAACAGGTAAACTTTAATTCAGAGCTCCAAGACCTTTCACAGGTACAGTCTCCATGTTCTTGTTAGACTTCTTGAAACCACTGAGATCTTCTGCACACCCCGCTTCTTAACAAGGACTTAATTTGTAGACTTCAAGCAAGCTCTGGCTCATTCTTCTTTTGACAATGCTGTGTACCTTTAAAAAAAATTAAAAGAAGGCATGAATATCTTCCACAGAGTTAATGAGTGGCTTAGACTGTAAGTTGGGCAGGCTTAGATGGTGAAGGTGCAAGTCCCTTGACTTTCAGAGAACATCACAGTTTTACACAGCATTGTCCCTCAAGATGGGTGAAGCTATCTAGGAGGACCAAGGTAGCCATGTGGTCTGCAGCTATACCAAGTCATAAAAATAATTTTGAGAATGTAGTCTTTACGTATTTTGCATGTGTGTCTCCTAATGTGTGTATTATGTCCGTAGTTGTTTATGTTTACATAAAGACATCCATGTGTAAGTGCATGTTTCATCATGGGGACTTTTAATTTCTGTTCCACTTCTACAGTTTCCAAGAGGTATCTGCCCTCAATTCAGTTTCTGACTTTGCCTGCATGGAAAAGTATTAGGAAAGAAAAAACCCTCTTAAAATAACTTCCAGTATTTAAAACTTTCTCTGTGTGGAACATTTCTAAAGTTCACTTCATCCGCACACATACTACTGATGACAACTTTCAGCGGACTCAGCCTTAACGACTCCAAAGGCAGGCTTCTTGTCGCCCTGGCTGGTACCAGGTTGGTTGTCAAAATGTACAGTTTTCCTCTATCACTTAATGATTCCCTCTTAACTTTTTTCGTGGGTTCAAACAAATCAGACTTGACCAGATCCTGCCTTGCATCCAGCTTGCCTGCATGGCAGCTAATAATCTGCTGTTAATGGACAGCTTTTTCTTTCCCTTTGGTTTCTGCAGCAAATGGTTGCTAGGCCTCCCTGATGGGTCTTACAAAAACTAGAAAAGGGCAAATATGTGCACAGAATGCTTCAAAATGATGAGAAGAATGAACCTACCACATCATTCAGTTGAAGAGAAGTTGCATTGTTTGTAAGCGCTTTCACTCATTGCATCCAAGTCCCACGCTGGGACAGAGAGGGCACAGGGGTAGTTTTGTTTGCGAGTCCTGGCATAAATCTCTGTCCTTTGCTGCCCCGACGCCCTGGCACAACGCGGAGACAATTGCAGTGCTGCAGGCAAATTGCTTTTTGGAAGCTATTCGACTGCTGCTCATGAGAAACGGAACCGCAGTGGCGGTTTGACTGACTTTCTTATAAATGAAACGTGCTCGGGAGACATTTCTGGTGGGGTCTTGAGTCCCGATGATTTCAAACTTCCACGCTGCTCTGTGCAGGTGCCAGGGTATGGATCTTGAATGCTAGCCCAAAATTCCCAGAGGGCCGGTGCTCAAATGCTGGATGCAAGTTATGAGACTTCTACAGATGGCTGCAAGGTGGTTTTTAAGGCACTTTTGGGAAAGTGAGAGCTGGCACCAAAATTATTTTGGAATGCAGTCCGTCAGAAAGATGTGATATAAAGCAGATTTTCGTGTGCTGTTACAAGTTAGTACAATATTAGTCTGGTTTAATTAATATCATCCAGTGTAAAGAGAGATTGTTTTGTGGTTTCTCAATGGTTTTCGTGCAAATCTGAAACACAACAGGGCATAACAGTATGTTTGGAGATGAGCTGCATTTGTTCACTGGATAATGTGTGAGAAGGAACTTAAAGGGCTGCCTTCCTCAGTGTCATGAATGGTACAATTTCACTGGACTTAAGGCCACTTAACTGACAGTAAACTTGATCAAAAAGCTGGTCTAGCAAACCTTGGTTCATTTTTGGGCCTGATCCAAGGACCAGGCAGAGAACTGGAAATGCTTCTACCAGTCGGTGTTCTGGGTCAAACCCTCTATGAAAACTATTTTCTTAGCTCAATTTGTATGGCTTCGTGGGTCCTGTAAATTACTAGGAGCTGACATCTGTAGATGTGATTTGGCAAATGTACCTTCTGAGAACAGGGCCGTGAGGCATTTTAAAGTTTGAAACGGCATCTTTGGTAGAAGAGGTTAAATGATCAGTGTTTGAGAACTTAAGTGAGATTCAGAGCTTTGCAAAGACTTGGCAGGAAGAGAATGTGGCAGAAAATCTAAATCAAGATAAAATTCTGTGTCCCAAAGTGTTGTCCAAATCACATGCTGCAGCTTGCTTCTCTTTCTGGTAATGCTATTTGACATACTGTCAGCAACACTGAGTATGTTTTTTCCCTTCCTCACCCTGTATGTGTCAACACATTTACAGCTGTGATTAAGAATCCTTTGTTTTACGTTTCATACGGTTTTGGATTATATTACACTGAAATAAGCCAGTCTTCATTTGATGGTGCTAAACTGCCTCTACATCCCATTGCTTTTCCATAATAAAATAGCTCTGAGAATGAACCATGTGTGAAGTAATAGAATCATATATGTGCACACCTAGGGAAGAGGTTGATGAGAAAACTGAAGATGAGTGTAACTGAGCAGGAGTTTACTCCTACAGCATGTTGAAAAAATGCCATAAATATATTCACAAATTCTTTCAATTCTGGAGTGAGGCTGGAGGGCCTCTAACATGACAAGTGAAGATTTACTGCCATCTACCGTGCAGCTGGACACTGGTTAGGCATAGCACATTAAAAAAATTAGTAAACTGGGTTAGTGAATGTTGCTTTGAAGGGGCTAGGATTGAAGTTGCTACCCCAAACACGTAGTGGGGTTTGAAGTTCTGCTTCAGCAATGGCAGGCACACGGTGCAGGGCAGAAGCCAGTGCATTAACTTTCAGACCGCGTGTGTGATGGGTCCACCCCTGGGCTCTCCCACATGGGGTCACAGCTACAGATGCCAGGGCTTTCTTTAAAGATGTGTCTTTCAAGTGCTAGAAGAACCCACAGCTGTTTGTAATGGATCTGACATTTATTATCTTCATAATGTAGTTAATTAATCTTACAAGACCTACTGCAGGTGGCATCTTTCAGCAGATTTGCTACTAAATAGACTCTTTCTCAGAAGTAGGGATTCTTAAAATTTCTGCATATTTGTTAAGGTAGAAGGCAAAATACTGTACTCTGCCCTGGTGAGGCCGCATCTGGAATATTGTGTCTGGTTCTGGGCCCCTCAGTTCAAGAAGGACAGGGAGCTGCTTGAGGGAGTCCAGCACAGAGCCACAAAGATGATGGAGTGGAATATCTCCCTTATGAGGAAAGGCTGAAGGAGCTGGGTCTCTTTAGCTTGGAGAAGAGGAGGCTGAGGGGTGGCATCATTAATGCTTATAAATATGTCAAGGGGGAGTGTCAGGAGGATGGAGCCAGGCTCTTTTCAGCGGCGTCCACTGACAGGACAAGGGGCAATGGGTGGAAGCTGGAACATAGGAGGTTCCATAAAAATATGAGGAAAAACTTTTTCACAGTGAGGGTGACAGAGCACTGGCACAGGCTGCCCAGGGAGGTTGTGGAGTCTCCTTCTTTGGAGACATTCAAACCCCCCCTGGACGCGTTCCTGTGTGACCTACTGTAGGTGGTCTTGCTCTGGCAGGGGGTTGGACTGGATGATCTTTGACGTCCCTTCCAACCTCTAACACTCTGTGATTCTGTGAAAAAGTGACTCAATGCCATGGCAGGGAGAGAAAACCTAGAAAGTAGATAGTTGCTAGTTACTGCCCTCCTACGGGTAACAAGGAGCCTTTTGAACTCCTCTCACACACGTTTTGTCGTGCTAAGACACTTGTTACTGCCACATAAATCTCAACTTGGTACATAACCTCTAAGCACTTGTATCCTCCTTCCAACTGGGGCTGTGGGTCCCTTCAGGCGGGCCAGGAGCACAGCCCTTTGGATTGCTGAATTCCTGTGCTGCTCCCAGGCCAGCTGCCTCCCTCCTTAAATCTACTTCAGGCTCTGCCTTGCCTCCTGTCGATGCAGGCTTGTTCCACAGTTTGGAAGATGGAAGACGGGGTACCTGTGCCAACTGCGGAATCGCTGCCCGCTCACGGCAGCGGCCAGCGGGGAGAAGCGAGCGGGTGCTCAGATGCGGGTGCTGCCGCTCAGACTCCCCTTTCAGGATCTTTATTGTGCTGCAACCTTTGCTAGGCAGGCCTTTGTAATCTAAGTGAGAGATTAAATAGTACTAATGCTTTACATCAAAACCGCGCATTTCTTCTAAGAATTAACTAAGCCTAGAGTTGGCTTTAGGGCAGTTCTAGGCAATGGGGGAGTTGCAGTGAAATGATCGAGGAACTCCGGCTGTTGTGAAATCCTTTTCTCTCCCAAGCACAGAAGCCCCCAGTCTTTTTATACATTTTCACCTACTTAGGTGCAATGTTATTTGGGATCAAATCTTAAAACCTAGTTTAACATATAGGAAAAAACCTCATTTGTTTATATTCTTGCAGTGGAAGGGCAAGAGTCATTTAGGGAAGAATCAGGAAGGGTTCTTCTACCTTTTGTTTCTTGCAAGATTGTAATTTCTTCTGAAAAATTCTAATACGTAGGTTTGCAAATGATTTGGTGTGGTGCCTTGCAGTGTTTTGGCAGAGTGAGAAGTTTTAATTTTCTGCTGTTTAATATTCTTCTGCTGTATAGGATTTGTGTACTGCTACGGCTCTGTTGCATCTGGTTTTATGTTTTCTACTGTAAAGGTGCAGTAAATTCTGATCATAATAGTACTAATTATATCAGGAAAGAATACGTCGGTGCTGATATTAGAGGAGATCTTTCTCACACTTCCAAGATGCCATTACAGAGATGTTGGATTTCTCATTAAATCCTCTGAGAAAAAATTGCATCTCTCTTCTCCTGCGCTTTTTACAATGTGTGCAATCATGTATTTATCATCACTTATCTGGCAGTTTGCTACAATGAGAGAAGATTTCTACAAGGATAAAAATGTCTGGTTTCTGAGGATGTTCCCGTCTTCTTTAGTGTTGTATGATGTGGGTGTACTCCAGGAAAAATTGTGATTTGTGCTGTGTGCGCATGTCAGTTGTTAGTTAAATATCTCATAATTTATTATTAAATTTCTTGATAGATCACTTCTGAGGCCTGTAAATATAGCATGTTAAAAAAAAAAAGCGCCTCTGTTTCTAGAAAACAGATCCTGGGAGGCTAGTGAAATATTCAGATCGTCAAGAAGGATAGTGCGGAAAAATAGATTTTCTGGCTTGCTTTTAAGAGTTCTGCTCAGCTTAGTCATACTTAAGGCTTTTCACTGTATTATTGGAGTTCAGTGTGAAACTATATGGCAAATACTATATTATTAATACAGTCTGCTCCTGCTCTGTCAGAGGAACATCTCAGGGTGCCTACTCTAAATGAGTTCCTAAAATAATAGTAAGGCTTGTGCATTTTCAGGTTATAAGTGAACAAGATGCACTGGAAATACCACTGTATAATTTTTGCTGGACTACTTAAAATTGTGCTACTTAAAATTGATGAATATTTTCAATGGCATTTTGGGCTTTCAGGTTCCAAACATGGTGGTGTGGGATTCATTCATTTGGTGGGAGGGATCTAACAGCATCTGCTCTTCTTTTCTCCCTGGCTGTGCACCCTGCTGCTTTAAAACCTGCACTTCCCCAGAGGGTATCGGGGTTGCAAGATCCAGATGTAGAAGAGGAACAAGGATTCTTTCCTGGGTAGAATTTGGCTTTTTGGCAGACGCTATAGGCAGACAGGTGTGGGCAACTTTGGAGCTGGCTTTAGGTCTGTCACTCGATAGGGCTGCTAATGAGCTGTTTTATGCTTCCTTGCTGTAGTGGATGATGTTGTAATTCCGAGGATGGTCTCGGGTTTCCTTTTGGGAGTATTGTCCACAGCTCCTCAAGAGATCTCCGCGCAGGGTCTTTCATGGAGCTGTAGTTAAAAGTCTTTTCTGATGCTCACATATAGTTATTCTTTTAATAAGTCGGAGTGCCCACCCAGACACTGGTATGTTCAAGCATAATGCGCTGAATTATTTTCTTCATGCCTGATGGGAGGGAATTCCACAGCGTAATTGGCTGCATGGAGCACTGAGCAGGAGCAGAGCGCGGGGCAACTCTGTGCCTTACAAGCAGCAGAATGCCCCTTTACAGTCAGACGCACAATGTGTGAGAGTCTGTAATGAGCCTGTCTGAACTTTTCCTGCTGCAGACGTAGGGGAGTTTTAGAATTGCACCTGTAGTTGAAAACAAGCTAGGGGAGCAATTTAAGGCATCCCAGCTGGGTCTCGGTCAGTTTGTGCAGTGACATTGTCCTGCAGTTTATTCTGAACGTGTGTTTGAGAAGCAGATTAGAATTTGGCCTTCCTTTATGTAAATGAAATCTTGATTATATTGAAAAAATTTTATTCTGTCACTGTGGTGTGACATGTTGATGTGCAATTTTTGGACTAAATCTTGTCTGGTAAATACACTGAAGCTCCCAGGTGAGCATTAATAGCATCTTCTCACATCTCAGATAACGTTACATCGATTTCCAATGAAGGCTGAGTCTGTACTGCTGAGATGAATAAATATTTTGTCTTGGGCCAACATGAATGGTAGATCAAGAATACGTCCTGCAGTGATTTCTGTGTTTACTTTCCAGCAGGTTGAAAGCCACAACAAAACATGTTGGACATTTTTTCTCAGAGTTTGAAATCCTGAGCAAGTATGTGTAGTCTCTGAAATGGGGCTTTGGAGGTAAATCGAAGATTTTGCACATTACATTGAGGGAATTTTTTTTAATGATAGTAGTAGGTGCCTACCTACTTTCAAAGTGTTTTGTTTGTCATCTTTTACCTTGGAACAAAGCAAAACGATCTATGAAAAATTGAAAAGATTTGATGTCTTTTTAGCGTGTGCAATTATCAGTTGGAGAGTTTGTATGTGAGTAAACAGTTTTTTATCTGGAAAAAAAATGAAATATCCAGTTCCTCTGAAATACCCCCAAATCTGTCTGTATTTCAGTGTTCCCCAGGTGTATTCTGTGGGTTTGCTCTTAAGCGTACAAAAAGCTGTTGAGAATTTCTCACATGCTTTTTCAAAGAAAGTACTTATATTCAGATATTTATGGTTCCTGCATAAGATTGTCTGCATCTATGGGAAGGTGTAAGCAGATTCTCTTACAATTACAGGCTAAGACCAGCAATATATAAAGACAACAATATGTAAAAGTGAGAACACAGAGGAGTCTGACTCTGGTGCGCATCCTCCTCTTGACATATACTAGAATTTTTAAATGATGTAGGAAGTATTTTAAATATTTCTGAGTAGTCCTCCACTGCCCTACTTCTCTGTGATTATTTGGCCACTTGCTTTTAAGCACTGAGGAGAAGAGAAATACTAGAAGAGGGGGATTTGAAGGTGAAGGGAAAAGGGCCCTTAGAAGTCAATGCAGAGAGCATTGCGCTCATCAGGAGGAAGAGGGACGAGTGAGCAGATGGGCCCCAAAACTGACAAAGTGGGAAGGAAAGAGCATTGCCAGTCTGTGAAGAGTTTGAAGGTGAGACTAAAACATCCCTAGGAATAAGAACATCCCTGGGACCTACAGAACCTTTTAAAGAGGGGGCACGTATATGTAAGGAGCTCCGTCATGGGTTGAAGGGGAGAGAGCCATGAAAATGTTATGAAGGGGTGGGTTTGCCATTAATGGAGACAGGAGATGCATGATGAAGTTCTAGCTGTAACCTGGAAGGAAAAAGACATGGATAGAGAAGCTGTGAAATTTGACCATTTGTTGGAGAGGAGAGGACCCATAAGGTTAGCAGAGGAGAAGCAGACAAGAGGAGGACTAAGAGCAGGTGAAGCCACAAAAGACAGTATGTTAGAGAAGAGAGGTTGTCGGAAGTGTGAGAACCTGCCAGGAGGTCAGGGGAGATGTCCCAGCAGTTGGGTCTTGTCTGGATATTTATTGAAATTATTTTCAGGTCAATTTGGGAATATGGACGTTGACCTGATTACATTTTTCTACCTGTTTTCTCTCATACTTTTTATCTATCCCTTGCACAAAATGAATCATTTCACTGCTCTTGCGCTCAATCCAGAGAACGACAAGAAGACAAGTACATGGGCTATTTCCTTTTTGCCCTCTTTCCTCAATGCTCTGAAGAAGAGCTTTATGCAGAGGGTGGCTGAGGCTTCTCTTGGGTTTGTTACATTCTGAAGCCAGACATCCCCATCTAGTGGTTGTTCCGCCGTCACTCACCGAGTGCCAGTTTGGAGAGAAGGAGGATGCCTTGCACACACGCACAGCCCTAAGACCGGTTGTAACACCCCTGTTACCTCAGTGTTTTCCTTGTGGATATCTTCAACTGCTGTGAGCACAGAATAAATGTTTACTTTTTTTTTTTTTTTTTCCAAAATTTGTATGTGGAAAATGATTTGCTGCTCTGTTGAAGGGAATTATTTTACTACTGCTTCTGGCACAGCAAGTGCACATGAAAATGTTTGTCATGATAACCACATGTAGAATGAGAAAATAAAGCAGGATCAGGTTTGTTTGTTAACAACAAAATGACATAAAGAATTGATTACTAGACATTACTTTGTGAATTAAATTATTATATTAAAGTAAAATCATTGAGACCTTGTAGCATGTATAATGATGCAGAATCATATTTCAGTTGCACGTAGCCCTTTGTGGCCTTTCGGAGAAAAACATAATCACTTGTTTGACTTGTTGGAGTCCTGGTCCCTCCAGGTTCCACCACAGCTCACTGGGGTTTGTCCCGTGTTGCTGATGGGGGTTGGTGTTTGGTGAGTCAGGAGCAGTTCAAGGCTGGTGTTTGTCTGAGGTTTGTCCCTGGCAAACAAAGGGAAGTAGTGCCGACAAACATGGTCAGGCTGTCACTACCTAAGACAGGGAGACAATTTTAGGACCACTTGGGACTGGTGAGGGAAACAAGAAGGGAAGCCCCGCCGTTACGCAAAGGCAAACTCAAGGTGCAGGGCAGGTTGGTGATGACAAACCCTCGGACCCTTCCTTGCAAGAAGCTCTGTCGTGCTTTGTCCACCGTGGGGTCCCCTCCGCATGTCTTTTTAAGGTGTGTTTTATATAGTCATTTTTCATCAAATCTCTTTGGTGGAAGCATCCTAACCCGGCACTTTCTATTCCCTTAGCAGAAGCAGAACTGGTTCCACTTTGCATCCGCTTTTCTTTTTTTCTTAAGCTGTTAATGACTAAAAAGCCATTGGGTGGCGGTAGCAGCCAGTGAGCATCTCAGTTGCTGAGCTAAATGCAAAAGTTTTGGTAGGAAAGACAAGTTTCTTTAGATAGACAAAACCCATTGATGTAGATTTTAAGAGGCTGTGTTTAACTCCACGTTATATGTTTTGAAAAGCGATTGTAAACTAATGAAAAGATGTAATGCATTACAATAGATTTGTAATTGCAGGTAAGGCTTTTGAACTTCAAGTTGTTCTTTTCTGTGTGTAACTGAAAACAGAAAGTAAGAGGGTCCCCTCTGATTTTATGATCTAAATGCAGTAAAATGCCCCCCCTCTCCCCCCAAAAAAACCCCACAAAACACCACCAAACAAAAACCCCACTGATAAGAAAATAATGATCTTTCTGATTATATCAGATTTAGGAAGGCAGTTATTACCTCTGCAATTGCTACCAAACACCGGTGAGGTTTTGTGAAGGACTTGACAGTAAAGAGTCAGCTGGTGTCATTGCTTTGTTGTTGTTGTTAAAGGAGTTATTGTGATGCCCAAAGCTCAGACCTGGTGTTCTGTTTTTAACCGTGACCTTTTTGCTCTCATTTCTTCAAAAGCAAAAGTCTTAATTTGTACTCTCAAGACTACTGTTTAATTGTTGGGGAGTTTTAAAGTCTTTATGAACGTAGAACAAAATTAATGACATATTAAGGATAAGAGAAACGGCCGTGCAGGAGCTCTGGGCGGTCACTGTGAGCCCTTGGGTTGTGCTTGCACAGGGGCTTGGGGCTGATGGAGCTTGGTGTTCCTGAGCTGCACACACACCCCAGGGTAACAGCATCTGGGCTTCATACCATATGTTTATTTTAATTTTCCTTTTATTTACTTTTCAGTTAATACAAAACTCACTTATGTGTTCATCTTTGATTGGAAAATACTATTTGTGATGACCCACTATTTAATTCTGTATTTGGAAGCAGCAGACTTTAAATATCAGTGTATTTGTAAAGATGTAAAATGTACAAAACTGACTAAGAGTGCCCTCTTTAAGCTCTATTTCTAGAAAACGTGTTTTCTGTAGTGGGAATCGTAGTTATTTTTGTCATGGTATATGGTGTCAGCTCAGCTACAAGCATTTTCTCAGAACTACTGTTCTTTACGTTCATGTTGTTAACTCTCAGAACTCTCTTCTCAGTTCAGTCTGGCAAGACTATGAAAGCAGTAGGCAAATTTTAATTTTTTTGTAAGATTTTTCACTTTACAAACCTCTTTCAAACGGGAACATTTTGTGTGGTACCAAAAAAAGACCCACGATCATGTTGTTCACATCTTGCTTTCAAATGCACCAGATAATGCCACTTGTTTAAGCTTAGTCATGGCCAGGGGAATGTCAGAAGTCTGCATCACATGAGCTGCTCCTCAGATTTCCCAGCCCGTATCAGCACGTTTTCCTGGGGAGCAGCAGA
This sequence comes from Trogon surrucura, assembly GCA_020746105.1. Taxonomy (NCBI): domain Eukaryota; kingdom Metazoa; phylum Chordata; class Aves; order Trogoniformes; family Trogonidae; genus Trogon; species Trogon surrucura. The sequence continues at coordinate 11,058,920 of CM036621.1, read as the reverse complement.
CTGCAGATGTTGTTAAAATGCCTCATCCTATATGTTAGTATTGACATTTAAATGTCTAGTTTATTCCTGTGATTTTCACAGAATCGCAGAATGTTTGCGGTTGGAAGGGACCTCGAAAGATCATCTAGCCCAACCCTCCTGCCAGAGCAGGATCACCCAGAGTAGGTCACATGGGAACGCGTCCAGGTGGGCTTTGAATGTCTCCCGAGTAGGAGACTCCACAACCTCTCTGGGCAGCATTTCACATTTACGTTCAACTGCCTTATGTGAAAAAGTTTTAACATCTTTCTTTTGTTAAGGTGTCTGTATCAGACAGAAGAACATGTATTCTAACTAACCACCCTGCTTGCATTCTTGTTGACATTTTCATTTTCTGCTCATCCCCTAGACTTAGCACCCTAGGGCAGCTTTGCGCCTGCCTTTAGCTTAATTTTAAACACTTCTATCCTTACCACTGCATGATCTGTTCATAGCCGTGGTGTTGCTTGTCCCCATTCCCTCTTTGGAGATCAGGAGGCCAAAAGGACCATTGGCACATCCTTGCTTGTGCTCTGGCTCAGCAGCCTTCCCCAGAGCAAACAGAGCATGCGATGGACAGGGGGAAGCACCCGATAAAATCTGGCTTTGTTCCCTGCTGTCTCTTGCCTTCGTGGTGCTGGTGATAAATGAACGACTACTGAACCTGGAGGTGCTCCAAACAGGCAGATCGTTGAGCCTTTCCTCCTCAGCATCGCTTTTGGATGTTCAAGAGCCACTGTACTCACCACACCAGCTGTGCAAACCCTAGAGAGAATGAGAGGTGAGGAAGCAAAAAGGCTGGCAGCACTGAAGCGCTGGGCTGTCTTATGCCTTGCTAACGGGAGACTTTAAATCCAGGACAAAACCTTCTCAGCGTGTTTGACTCTGCCCCAGGGAAAGGTGCTGGCTCTGTTCCCAGGGTCTCTGAGCCTGTTTCCAGAGCCAGAAATTGATTGATGTTGCTTCCCTCGGTCTCAAAACTGTTTCGTCTGTCCTGTCCCCTCCCTCCCTCCCTTCCCCTTGGCGCATATGAAGTTGGACGCCCTGATGTGCCCATGTAGGGAAGGGTGTGAGTATCTTGTTGACATCGGCTAATCCAGCCAGGCATGCAAGGGGCAGCAGAGTGTGATGCTCACATGTAGCGTGGCAGATGGCACTTGGGACTGGCTGTCTCCATCACACCCCCCAAGACCGATATAGAAGATAGGGAAAGAGCTTTTCTGTGTACCTCTGCACACTCCCAACAAAGCTACTGAAGGGCTGGGCTGTGGTAGCCCCATATATTGAGCCACATTTGTTCCTACAGCAGAAAATTAGTGACTTTTTCTTGTGCTGTGAGTTAGTGGCTGCTCTGCAATACTTTTTCATCTTTACAAAATCTGTGCAATGTATTAGGTGAAAATAGCTGAGCAGGTCAAGAAGTCTCATAGTAAACACTATCCTGCATTGGGGAAAGCCTAGCTGATCATATCTTTCTTTTCCAGATGTATGGCCAAATGGAACAAAACCCAAGTAAGTGCTTCATTACTGAGTTTTCATCAGTGACACCTGGGTAGCCGTCTTTAAGTTTTCCATCTCCTAATGCTGGAGTGGGCAGCAGAGCTTACTGTATGTGTTATTCTTTTTCAAACTCCAGTGATTAACAGAGGCTCTGTCTTCAGCAGACAAACCAGGGAGTGAAAGCATCTGAAACTATTACTGACACACAGACCACAGGCCAGATCGGAGTCAGAAGACCCAGCTGAAGGCTTACTAAAACTACCAAGAGAGACTTCAAGAATGATCTATTGTGCTGGAGGATTTTAGATAAGCCAATTAGGTAATTCACAAACAAGGCACCCATGGAAACTGCTCAAGATCTATTTATAATTGTGCTTAATGCTTACACTATCTTCAGCTGCTGTCCTGTCCAGCAGATTGTTTCCCTGTGTGATAATGAACCACTGCATTCACTGGGCACTACGATACAAAACCCAGCAGGAATGACAGAAAAGCAGGAAAAACATCATTGAAGTAGGTAACCGTGCCCTGCCTGTAGATGGAAACCAGCCGGCAGTCGTGCGCAAGGCCAGTGCTTCTCTGTAGTGAAGGGTCTTCAGCCTGCATTGTGCACATGGGCAACATGGGATTTACTGGTCCTGTTTAAAATGGAATTATTTTCTCTGCTAAATCATATTTTCTATGGAGCTAAAATACTTGCGTTTGAGTATTTGATTAATGCAGTAGTTGAACCAGCTACTGAACAAGCGTGGGTGATGGACACATGAGCAAATCCTGCACGCTTCCTTCTGGGCATTCGGAGGTTCGTGCTTGCTTGTCATCTCAGCTTGGTAGAGGTTTTCTTAAGTAGAAAGGACCATTAAACAATAGAGTCAGACCCTTGGTGTAACACAGATGTGTTACACCTGTGCTTTGACCCTCCCAAAACCATGTTGTAGAGCTCATCCCAGCAGGGAATGGGAGTGACCCTGACCCTGGCAACAGCACTGCGCTGTGGTCTGGATAGTTTATATCAGCAGTTAAGAGTTGATGCTGCCGATCCCTGAAGCTCAAACGTCTGTTTAGAGTAAGGCAACTATAAAAAAAAAAGTTAGAAATGCTGATATATGGGCCTGCTTTAATATCTAGCAGCAGTAATCCTAGAAGACTATGGTAAGGTTTGTCACTGTTTCTTGATGTCATGTTAAAGAGTATTTATGAAGTTTGAATGGGTTTGCTAGTGGTCCTCCAAAAAATGTCAATGTCCAGGCACCCAAAAATTCAGGAATCACAGTTCTGTGGAGTGTTTCTGGTCTTTTGTTTATTAGTTGAGTATAGACATGTAAGACAGATGTTCCTATCTGTCATAAAAAAGCTGCAGATGAAATTGTCTGATTCCAGTCCCAGTAGGGAAGCTGGTTTGCTGTCCTGGCCAAATCAAGCTGTAATGCTGGTGGCAAAAAGAATTGTAGCTGTTTTGTTTTTTTTTTTTTTTTAATTATTTGTTTGAATTTATGGAGCAGGATGAGAGCTCAGGTGTGACTGGCTACAAGTAAAAGCAGAAAAAATACGTGTAGAGTTTTCTGCATGAACTCTGAAGACAGCTGCTTTATCTCTTCTTTCCTGCGGGAAGAAAACGCTGCTCTTTTACTGTGTAGGATATTATGAAAACTGAGATGGATGCAGCAAACTCCTTTAAAAAAACTTATTTGATTGTTATAGAAATACAGAAATTCTTACAGCAGATCTGGCCATAATTCTGTCTGCTAGTGTCTTATTTTTTAGGATATTGTAGAGTTCGTATAGGGTATTAAAACTAATTTTTGTGGAATACGGAGATAAGTTTCTTCCATCTCCCCACCCTGTAGATGGTGATTTATGTCAGGAGATTTTCAGGTTCATGTTCCATCCAGACATTAGGATGTGTTGTTTATTTAGTAATCTTCTCTGAGTGGGGATGCTCCCATATCTGGAGTTTACTGTTCCTTTTTTTTAAAAAAAAAATTCTGCTGCTTAAATATTCAAATTGATCTGCCACATCCCTGCTTGGCTTGCACTGATGCATCTGACTTTTCAGGATGTTTTCCAGCTGACGTACTGATGGTTTTTGTAACGTAATGCTATGATCCAGAATCTCTGGAGATAGGGGAAAAATCTGAAATTTTTTGTGCTTGCTGTAATAAAGATATTTTTAAATGCATTAAGAGATATCAGAGTCCAGAGATCCTGCTAGGCAATTTATACGGAAAGATTGACCTCTGAATTAGAAAGGCATGCCTCAGTAATCCCCAAGTAGAGTGTTAGAGAGCAAGATTTCCTGAAAAGCTGCACCACAGGACTTACAGCTCCTCACTTCATTTCTCTCCATGTGTGCCAACTACTTAGTGAAAATTTGTTCTCAACTGTATTACTTCATCTCTGCTTTTCTTTTTTTTTTTCATGATAGAAGTGATGTGAATGACCCCCTTTTTTTTTTTTTTTGTTACCCCCGCTAATACTCAAAGCCTGCCTGCGAGCCTTTCTAGTCTCACCAGACCCTGGAAGCATCATATTACCTTAGCAGAGGGTGTCAGGCAGTTGGGAGACTTTGCATGTGCCTACAAAGTGGGTATTGATTAGCACATCATTCCTATCTGAAAACAATGAAGTGTCTCCCAGCTGAGATTTGACCAGTTGAGAGGCTTCACCATCTCTTTCTGAAGTGGATTCACTATCAAAAGTAACATTTGTTTTTGATCATTTCTAATTAAGATAGCAGAAAAGTCTGGAAAGACACATTACAGTGAATGCCAATGGATTTTTCCAAATGGCAGGTCTTTCCTTGGGGCGAGAGTTGGGAGCTGACAGTTTCTTTCTTTTTTTTTTTTTCTTTTTTTTTCTTGTTGTTATTCCACCAGCTCAGCAGATAGATGAGGCAAAGACATGCCACAGGGATGAGATTTGCCAGATTCCCTGGAATGCTGCCGTTTTGAGACAAGTTCTCTCCCCAGGTGTGAAGCGAAACGTGAATACCTGATGACAGGTATCTGAAATGCAGGGTAGGGAAAACCGCAGAGGTCAGAGGGTGAACCTTTCCCTTTTCCAGAGAGACCAGTGGGAGCGCAGGCTGTGCATTTTCTGAAATCAAATCGCCCGTGTTGCTTGCCACACTTTCCTTCGTCGCTGGCTCGCTCCGTCTTGGTGGAAAAAATGCCGGTCCGGCTGCTGACACAGCCCAGTTGGCCGGCCCTGCCCGTGCCACCGATTGGGCCAGCAGCTGCGGGCGGGGAGGAACCTGCAGCCTTCAGTCACAAGCCATATGCGGGCAGTGGCAAGGATTAGCTCTGCTCCTGGCCGGAAAGGTCCTGCTGCGGTTCCCAGGCTGGACTCGCCATATGTGTCTCACGTGGTTGTCCTGAGGGTGACATGAGATGGAGAGTTCAGATTCGAGTGAAAGTTGGTTTGTGTTTCTTCGTCCCGTTTAATGCAATGCAGATGCAGGGGAGAGCGTGAGGGCGTCTGTGGCGGGGGCAGATGCGACAGGCTGTAGAAAAGCCCTGTAGGTTTTACTAATTCCTTCTCCTGGCCCTGAATTTTCCGCTGTTTCCTGATGGGAGTTGCATGTGTGAAAGAACACCCTTGGGCCACCTGTTAGACGCCTTTCCCCTTTCACTCACAGTCTTTGCCATCTCTTAAAGATAGGGCTTTTTGGTTTGGAGAAGAGCCAGAAACTCGAACAGTAGTTTTCGTCTTTGGAGAGGTAGGGAGAGGCACAGGAAGCAAGAAGGCAAGAAAGAGATTAGAAGACAGGGATGGAGACCTCTCCAGGCTCTGCTTTGAGCAACTGTGAAGTACTGCAGAGTTATAATTTTGCTTTTTTAAAGGCAGTAGTTGCATTTTCACAGGCCAGTTTAGTTTGTGGTTTGCCTTACTGCAAAGTAAATATGGAAATGGCATCTTCCATAGAAGGATCATGTCACATACAGAATGCCACTGCTGCTGTGAAAGGTTTCCAGACTAAAGCTGTTAATTGCGAAAAGAAAGTTTAACAAGCTCTTGCTGTGTCCCAGGAGGTTAGTTGAATGGCCAGCTAAATAGCTGTAAGGAGAATGGTCTGATGGGTTGAAGTGGCTAATGTACCCTAGGCAAAAGTAGGAATATTTGACTTATTTCCCTAGGCAAAAGTAGGAATATTTGACTTATTTCCCTAGGCAAAGGTAGGGATATTTGACTTATTTTGGTCTTTGGATATGGGAGAACAGCTCATTTATTTCTTAACTGTTGTATATACTGTAGTGCATTAGAATCAGGGACAGGAAAATAGCAATTTTTTGTGTCTATGGTCAGTTTTTAATAATTTGAAATATGGGAAAGATCAATAATTTTGCGATCCAGATATAAAACGTAAAGTACTTTGGTTTAGGAGGGTGCAAACCTTGTTCTTGAAAAAGCTTTGATTTAACAAGGATGGCTCAACAAGAAGAAGAGACCTACTGAGATAACTCCCTGAATACCACGTTAAGGATGTGCACATTTTGCGTTGCCTCTCGTCTTTGCTTTAGAGTCCCAGCAGAGCCTGTGGCACACACAGGTCAGCGCTCGTATGCATTTGGGGCAGTGGATGATGCACTTCCTTTCTGTTGGCTGTTTCCGAGCAGGCAGATAGCTCACCTGAGTGATAATATCAGCCCAAATAACAGCAGTGTCTTTCCTCAAAATCGCAACTCTCCTTAGGAGGTAGCCAGTCAGAACACGGACAAGTTGCTCAGGGGCTAAACGTGAGTGCGCGTTTTGAGAGATTGCTTAAACTCGAGCTGGGTAATGCTTTGTTGTCTTCCAGAGCAAGGGCTCGCTTTGTAAAAGTCAGCCCCTCTTGGTCTTCGTTAGCATGCCATGTCTTTTCCACAGTTTGCTTAATTAGACTGTAACGCTCTCCCCGGCAGGATCCCATGGCGTTACACTGTGCAGAAACAGGATTTTGGTGCTGCTACGTGAAAAAACCGAGAACATATGGCTTAAACGTCAACCGATATAGTTTGCCATCCACACTTGCGGCGTGTAATGCAACAAGACCGTCTCCTGGCGGCCACGTGATCCGCCTTCCAGTCCTCCATTTGGGGTGGGGTGAGGTGGGTTTGTTTTTTTTCATTCCTAAAGTTGTGACTTTCTGGAAGGAAGCTTGTAAATAGTCGGGGCGCAGAGAGCAGGTAGAATGTCAGCGGGATGTTACCGGGAGGCATGTGCGTGACGCTGACATCGGTTCCTGGCCGCGCTTCCTCCGCACCAGCTCGCGGCTCCGGGCAGCCCTGCATGTTGCGAGAAGGTAAGATCACGTCGTGTCACCCGCGTCCTTCCACCGCCGCGCCGAAACGCCTCTCTCCTCCGTCTCCAGCAAGGAGGGACGCTAATCTGCCAAGTGGAATGTCGTGGCGAACTTTAAAATTCAGTTTTTGAGTACAGCTCTTTCCGTAGCGAAGGGAAAAGGCAGGCATGTACAGCTCAGGGGGTAATAGCTAACTGGGATTTCAAATTCACGATACAATCTGGTTTGTGCAGTCGCTTCTTATAGTGCTTAGCTTTTTGTAATACCAGGGCTTTTATTCTTTAAAAGGCATTCCACATCAAATTGTATCTTATTGATTTGCCATGGTTAACCACCCTGTAATGAGCCTCATAGTCTGTATGAGTAGACACAAAGCAAAATTACGTTAATGTCATTTACAACTCATGGGCAAAGAATTATTTGCAAAAAAAATGTGCGAAATTATTTGCAAAAATATCAAAATATTTCAGAGGCATTTTAATTTGGAAATGCTGTCTTTAGACTATGAATAGAGTTCCCTGGAATTATAAAAAAAAAGAGAAAGAATCAGGGCAACATTATTAAATTTTTTTTGTTTGTCTTTTTTGGGTTTTTTTAATAACTGATATTTATACTTCAGGACAGCTTTTTATTTTCAGAAGTAAAGCCTAGGAAATAAGAAATTTAAAGACAGTAATTGTATATATTTAAAAAAAAAATAGCGGTCATAACTTTTTTAGATATCTTTTCACGCAGAAAACTGAATCTGAGTTCCAAAGTGTTTTGCGATGAAAAGATCTATCAGTAACACGAGGTGTAATGTCCACTCCAGGCCAGAATGAATTAAACCCTCTTTTCCCTTAGTCGTATAAGCTACTTAGAGGTACAGACTTCAGCTACTGAGCAGAGCACGTGTATTATAGTAAAAATGGACAAAACTAGCAAGGAAAAATTAAGAGGTAGTCATGTATTGCTTAACCAAAAAGCAGTGGCCGGCCGTCTGCATTGACAGTTTTGTCAGCAGGACTGGGCAAAAGCCCAGCGGAGTGTCGTGCACGGGTTAATATCTTCACACTTTTTCCTTCCTCACAGCTGCCACATGCAGTGCTCTGAAACCTGATATTTTTCATCAAAAACTGATTCTTATTTTCCATCTTAGTATACTAATCAATTTTACCGTGCAGAGCTTGGAGCATATTAACTGTCAGTTACTCCTAATTAATGCTGAAGGCAGACAAAAAGGGAGGACAAAATAATTGGCGTTATTTAATATAAAATGCCTCTCCCAGTTTTGTTTCCTTTGTAGAAAATTCTTTTTGGTCCCTGTTCAAAATTGAAGCACTGGTCTGTTTAATGTTTTGTTTCACAGGGTTGATTGAATGGCAGTTTATTACTCAAGACAATAAATTAAACTTCTAAAAGCCAAAGAGTTCCAGCAGTTCTGGCGCAGGCTCTTTTATGCCAGAAGGAACACACTCAGGTCTGATTCATACCTACTGTTGCCCTTTAACATAAGAAAAATAAATAAACCCTCCTATATATCTTTCAAGATTCACATTAAAATTTTGTTAGCATAGAAATCGGGGTGCGTGAAACCAAAAAGTGAGCGACATTCGTTGCAAAATGGAAGTTTCTAGGCTAAAATACACTGTGTAGTATTTTCATGTAACAGTATGGATATTATGACCTAGTATTAAAGGCTGATTTCAAAGAGATCATGAAAAGAAAGCAATCATTTTTGATGTTTTGTGTTTAAATTAAATATAACCAAAAAAGGATACAGGAGCATTGCTCTTGCTACAGTGAAATCAGGCAAGGTTTTGGAGCACACTTCAGTAACAGCTGAATTAGATCTGGGCTTCATAAGGTTCATGTACAATTTATGCATACCAGTAACACATGTGGATACCGAAACAATAGGGATTTATAACATTTATGTCCTGTTAAAATATATATATAAGGAAAACTGAAAAATAGGCCTAAGTATATAGTTATATGATTCATATCTTAGGAAATCCGCAGACGTTCTGGCTTTCTAATCAGAAATGTCGTTAAAAAGTGAAACTTTGTTTCCTTTTTTTTTTTGTTTATTTTGATTTTTCATTTATTATTTAAATTGCCTACTTTCAAATATTAGCGGTAAAGAGAAAGTAAATCATATTGGCCACTTAAGATAGGAGCTATTCCAGCGTTTCTCCTTGTGTGCTCTTGTGCTGTGATAGTTGGTAACACGTAGCATTTAAACGGCTTTTAGAGGAGGTGGTGGTACTGGATTAATTGTGAAATGATTGTGGTGCTCCTGGGTGACTTTTAGTCACAAGCTGCGGCTTTTCAGCTGACCTAGGGTACAAACGGGAGCTGAGGTTTGCGGGCGATTTCTGTAGCCTGTGCCGTTAACCATTAGGAAAGCTGACAAGTGTTCTGCTGGAGACTTAATTTATTTGTATGATGTTTCTTTAAACTTTTCAAACATGTCATTGGGACTAATAAAAAAGGATAAAAAAGATGAGTTTAATATTCTTGGGTTTTTTTACTACAAATGGCAATACTTTCTTGGAGCATGAATGAAACTACTTAAAAATAAAAATCCTTCTTAGTACTTTACCCTTTAGACAGTTATATGTCATTTTCCTGTCTATAAACTGAAGATATTACCTTTGTAAAAGGACTTTATATTGTCTTATATTACTGTGAAATAGAAATGGTTTATTCAAATGAGGAATTATCTGCCTACCGCATTATGCTTTCTACTTTCGATGCAGAAATGAAAATGGCTGTGCCTCCAGGCAGTGCAAGATATTGACGCATTCAAACTTGTGACTTTTGTAGTGGTTAACAATACCATGCAGAACCTACATTAGCAAAAGGTGTGGTGAGATACTGCTGTAATATCTTTTTTATTAAGTACTATATGCTGAGGATTATTTTTCAGTTGGACATTTGTCGTGTGCTCGTGTAAAAAGCCTTTGAAAGATTTCTGACTTGTGGGTTTTTTTAAAAAAGGCTTCAATTTTTTTTTCTTTTCCTTAACTTATAATAAGCTTTCTAGATCATTTCTCCCCAGATTTCTTTTATTTTTGAGGGGAGGCTGTGAGCAGCCGTGCATCGGCAGAGTAGCAGATGCGGTTCCCAAAGCAAGGGTGCGTTTGCAGGAGCTGCTCGCCCCGTTACCGATGGGATTCCCCAGCTCTGCCAACGCCAGTCCCTGTCCTGGCCTCTTTGCTCACCCTATAGATGTGCATTACTGTCCATACCACCTTTTCTCCTGCTTTTGCCCTCCCAAAAGGCCTCCTGTGCCCCTTGACCTCCAGGCAAGCCCACGGGGCTGTGCTGTTTGCCCCTTGGCCGCTGTTACCTGCAATGCGCCCCACAGCTCTCGGAGCGTGAAGGTTATCAGGGACCCCCGATAACCCTTCTTACAGGAGCCCTGCTGGGATGCTGGTGGGCAGGGTTAGTCTAGCCTGAGGATTTTGTACCAGAAAGGGTATTTGAAACCTAGGTGCTGCTGTGGCAGGAAGGGTGCTGGGGAGGCAAGCGCGGGCGGCGTGGCACCGCTGGGCATGGCCTGAAAGCTCCATAAACCCGTGACGTGATTTCTCTGCTAATTCAGATCTTTGCAACTTTATTATGGAGGGCATCGATCTGGTGCTGTAGCAGTTTCTGGTGGCTTTTAGTATAGATTCAAAGTGCAGTTTTTAAAATAGTTTCTTTAACTTCAGTAAATAAAGAATTACATTTCCTTGGGAAGCAGTTCCAGATGGATGGTTGCAGTATAGCTAAAGGAATTTGTATGGCTGCCTATTGAAATTTAAAATGTAGACCAGTGTTCCTGTGTGCACACGAATGCTCAGAGACATCCTTGACATACTGTGGCACATCATCAAAACTGAACAATATTGAAATGCCACAAACCAAAATTGCCGCTTTCTCGATTTCTGAAAATTGTTACCTATAAACTTCATTTTGGGTGGTACATTTGCTAGACTACATCCCTTGTTGAAAAGAGTTGAACCTCACCTAGTTCAGTATTTATGGAGAGAAATGAGGGAAAGCAGAAATAAGCTCAGTATACAATCTGGAGTTCCGCGTGGTATAAGAAACATATTTCCAGGGTAAAAATATATGCTGGGCAACAGGAGGAGGAAGTGTGATGGCCAGTGCAGACTTCGGTGGTAACTGGTTTTGTTCTAGTGCTGTAAGTGCAGGCTGTTGTCTATGGCATTGAACTCAGCATCTGAAAGCAGCTAAATCAAATAGCAGCATATACTGCTGTAAAGAAACCAGAACATATAGTTGATTTTAAACGCCAATACAGAACAACTCTCCTGGAACTATAGGGCAAAAGTTGATAATAAGAAGTCGGTCTCACCAGAAATGATCCATCCCTTTACTCTTGCACGTGCAAATAGGACAGTTTTTTGTTGGGTTTTTTTTTAGCAGAAGCGACTGTCAGGGAGGAAAGAGCGTGGTCTCTTTAGCACGCAAACAAGAGCTGCAAGGAGGATAAAGTGTCCTTGAATTACTGGTATTTAGAGAAAAAATGGAAAGGTCCATCATGGTTCCCTTTTTGGGAACAATCTTTAGTCTGTTTGACACTTTCATTGATGACTTGGGTGAACAAAGCATCTATTAAATCTGCAGCTAGTGCCAAGAGGAGAGGATTTACAAGTGCAATGGAGGCAGCATGGGAATCCAGAGTAATGGTGACAAACTGGATCTGACATGACCTGGATGCAGTATCGATGAGGACAGTGTGAAATGGTGATACGATAAACCCACTGGGCAGCCAGAAGGAGGAAGGACTGAGTTAGCCTTTCCCGTGTGGGAAGTTGGACCCGCTGAGCTCCACAGATCCCTCCCAACCAACCTCTCTGGGCAGTAGCTTTTCAGGAAAGGGTCTGGGTGTGACAGGAGAGCACGGGGCTGTGCTGCTATGAAGTATGGGCATTACAAAGCAATGGCACACGTAAAATGTGCAGAGAAAGGAACTGGGATGGTTGTAAAGAAGATCTGATAGCAGCCGCAGGAAGGTAAGACATCTCGGTGTGCATGGGCAGTGTACACTGGTTTTATGCTGTCACAGAGAGCCGCTGTAGGCTGTAAGAGGAGCTTTATAAGACTAATGGGAGTTGAGCAATTTGTTGTCCCTGGAGGTCATGAAATCTCCACCAAAGAAGGTTCCTAAGAGCAATAAATATGTCAAGAGTGGTTGAGTTCAGCTTGATCCCACCTCAGGAGCTGCTGTAACCGTTCTCCTAAGATCACTTTCAATTTTGTTACTGTGGTTGCAACCATTATCCAAAACACAGCCACTGTTTGCCCCCTTATCTTGTCGCTTTCCCAGTGGAAATTGCCTGATGTCTCTGTGCATAAACAAAGGCGGAGAGCATTTTGGCTAATTTCAGATGAGCAACAAAAGACTCCTAGTAGGAGGCAGGCACTTAACTCCTATAAGCTTTGTAAACCTTGAGTTTAGGAGCTCTGTGGTAACATTTTACTTCTCATCTTCCAGCTAACTGTTAGGTTGGATGGTTGTCCAGATAACAGAGTTTACCATTGCCAAACATATGTAAAACTCGCTTGGCAAAACATATGTATACATTGGCTGATGTTTTATTTTACTCCTTCAGTAGTATAATGGAGGGCTTTAGAAATCGTTATTTGGGATAAGAGGGGTTTTACTTGCAGCTTATGAACATATTAAAGTAGCTTAAGGCTTTTAGTGCTCCCCATCATTAGCTGAACTTACGGTGAAAAATGATCTCCTTTTTTTATCGTTTCTAAACAGAACTCAGAAAAAAAGCCGTTTAACAGCAGATAATTTCAGAACTTAAATTATTTTTCTCCTTTCAGCAGGCTTTCCAGTCTTTTCTGACTGAGAAAATCATTTCACTGAAACCCGCAGAAATACTTTTTGTGGAACTGAAGAGAAAGCAAACAGTCATTTAGTGTTGGCCAGATGCAGTCTAGAGTATAGGAAAAAGTTCCTGTGTCGGTTTTTTAACTCGTACTCCAATCTTTATTGACACAAGCAAAAATGAATGTAAGCCCTGTGTTCTTAATGGGATCAGGGAAACAGCATAACATAAAGTATCATTATAATAATTAGTTATTATAATAATTAATACGTTACTGAGATTACTGAACTTTGTCTTTACTTCTGCGAGGGTTAGAAATACGATTTTGCAGTTCCCTTCAAGAGGCTGAATTCTGTCCTTTCATACAAACGTGTAATCTCACTGAAGTAATGGCAAATGGGGCATTTTTATTTGAAGACTAGGTTTACCCCTAATATCAACTTCATCTATGTGACAATTGCGTTGTTCTTTTTTAAGAGTTTTTTATTTGCTTATTTAGTACAGCAGCAATTGCTTTGGATGAGTTTAGAGAAGACAGCCCAGTGTGTTTTGAGTAAATGATACATTACAGGGAAGGGATTTTCAGACTTCCATGTAACAGAATATACTGATGTTGTACTTGGATAATTAGGAGATCATTTTCTTTGATGTAATCAAAAGTCCTGAATCAAAAATTTCAAGTTTAACTGTTGGAAAAATAGATTCAGAAACAGCTCAAATGGATGAAAAAACCAGCATGCTATTGCAAATATGGTCTCAAATCTAATACTATGCTAATGCAGAGTAGTCATACATCTGGGATACTTGGGTATTTTAGTATCCTTGGCCATATTAATTCAGGAACCAACACAGTTACACAGGCAGCATGGGGAAAAAAAGTCCGTATTTTGGAACACAAAATATTAAAAATTCATCATTCAAAGGTTTTGACAAGTGGATGTATTTATACGTAAAGGCAAATGTGTCATAGGGGAGTGAGTGCAAAAATCTTAGCAGACGTGTAGGATTGATGGCAAATGCAAGAAAAAAAATTCTGCACTGAAATGAATTTTTCTTCCTTTTTTTAAAGTATTCAAATTCACACCCTATGCAGCATTTCAAATATTTGTGAGTATAAGTACTTCCTAAATAAATAGTTGCAGCTAAGATCATAACTTTATTAGTTCAGGGGTTTTTTTTTTATTTATTTCTTAATTTCGAAAGCTGCTAGGCAGCCCTTTAAAATCCTTAATTTTGTCATTCAAAATTCAAGCTCCAGGTTGTCAGTCTCTTCTAATAGACACGTTTTGTGTTCAGCCTTTTCGTCACTCTTGTAGGCAGGATTACTCGAATAATCCAGCCGTCTAGATACTTTACCTCCAACACTCTGTGATTCTTGCTGTTCTTGGGTGCTGAAGCATAATGCGGATTACAGGGGTAGCAGATGGGCTGAATTGATTTATAGTGATATAGCCTTGCCAAAGTTTGCAGTTTCATTGTGAGTATTGCAATAGTTGTCGCACATCTTCGACTCCCAGCTCTGTGTGAAAATTTGCCTGGTTTATGGATTTCTTCGTGCAAACTGTACGGCAGCACTCCTGCCTGTCCTTATTTTGGAAAAGAAGGACCGTTTCTGACTTTCCTAGTGGTGCAAAGAGCCTGCTGGTGTAGCCCAGCTGTACTACTGATGTTAAATAAATAAATGAAGAGGACAACTTCTGTTTGCTTTTTACATCGCTGACCTTATAATTGGGAATGTTTTGCGCGGGATAGAGCTGCTTTTGGCTGACGCAGGCTAATTCCCTGGGCGCTTAATGGCGAATGAGAGCTTCATTCAGCTGCTTTGAATCATCTTGTGGCAGAGACCCCCCACGAGCAGGCGGGGGCTGCGTTTTGGTAACCTGAGGATGAGCTAGGGTGGGAGGTGGGTGCTTACAAGTGGTGAACGGCCCCCACAAAATGCCTTAACTGAGTGCTATCCTTACTTCATGTTTGCAATTTCCAGTGTTTGGTAAATCTATAGTAGGATTATTTGCGAAATTTTCTTACTGAGCATGTAAATATTATGGTTGTGAGAACAGAAAGAAAGAAATTGTCAAAGCTGTGCGCACCAGTCCTGTGTGTCTCTTAGATCCCATATTTCGTAACAGAACAGAAATCCTCAAATTTGGGCGTCACTCTAAAAGGTGCTTTAGACACAGCTCTTCTCTCAACCTCCCATCTGCGTATCTGCTTTTCCCACTGACCCGTGAACATACCCTTCCTTCTTTGCCTTGATTAGATGATAAAATATTCTGTTTCTGCTGTGGGAGGATAGAGTGTGCAACCTGAAACACCCTGAAATCTGGGAATTCACAAAAGACAGCTGGATTTTGAAGCTGTGGCCATTCCCAAACCTATCAGTGCATGGGAGCAAACCTCCTCGCTAATTCCGCCGCTCCATGAGTGGCCCGGAGGCTGCAGCTTCTCCTTACGACATTCATTTTTTTCTGCAGGTAAGGCTCTCTCCAGCCCCCCAGCCCTCCCTGTTGGCTTGTGATTCAGGAATGAAGCTGGCAGGCATGGGGAGCAGGGTGCTGCCCTGCTCCACGGCCGGGCCTGAAAGCTGTTGTCCTGAGCTGGCAGGAGGCAACTCACCATGAAGCTGTGCAGGGCTCCCCCACCCTTGCCTTCCTCATGCCCAGCCGCAGAGCCCAGAAGTGACTGCAGAGCTGGGCAGCAGCATGCTGCCTGGGCACGGCCAGCCGTGGAGAGCTCTGGCAGGGCACTACCTGTGTGCTGGGGGGCGTTTCTTGGGGAAGCGCTCCAAAATTGGTCAAAATGCAAGGAGGCTGAGGGAGCTTCAGGGCTTGCGGCAGTGTGAAGTGAGATGGCTTCACTGGAGAGAGGGAGCCCGTGCCCACAGCCAGCAGGTAGCGGCCAGAGTTGGGAAGCGGCTGCAGCTGTCAGGATATGCACGCTGCTGCGTAGGCTTGCAGCACAGTGGAATTAGATTGCTGGGAACAGGAGTCATCTGCGGCTCGTGAGCGTGAAAACATCATATGCTGGCTGCTGGCTTTTTTTTTTAAGACTGTCAAGCAGTTCTCATCTGCATGCTCTATAGGACTTTTAAAATTAGTTTTACAGATTATGTAGTGTACAAAAGGCATAACCTGCTATAAAATGAGACAATTGTCAGGACTGTGGAAAGTCCCACACAGCACTTCAGAAGTCAGGACACTCCAGCTTCTGATGGCACAGTACAACACGTGCACAGGGTCGTGCCACATGCCCAAGCAGTGATGATGACAGTGTGTGTGCCAGTGTGGGATTCTCTGCTTGCTGAGACCCTCACACCCCACGGAGTCCTCCATAGCTTTTGTGAGTCCTCAGCATCTCATGGGCTGAAATTTCTGAGAGCCTCCATGTTGTTTCGACTGTACTTGCGCCCTGACTCTCATCCAGATTCAAATTTACAGCAAACTGCATTGTAAGTGCAAGTCGGAGAGTAAGAGATGGAAACCACATGGGAAAACAAAAGGCACCTCAGCTCTGAGCACGCTGGTGTCGGCTTGTGCTGGCAGGGAGTCCCGTCATTACATAATGATGCACTTATCCGAACAGCGTTTTGTATTTTCAGAGACAGATGTGCCCTGCAGTTGCTAGTGGAAGTTAAACGTTAAATATGAAACCCATTCATTTTCTCTTAGTCATACTTTGGATTTAAGCAGATGTTTTCCTAATTTGTGGTTTTCGAATGTAGCATGCTGACAAGACATTTGTCATTAAGTACAACTTCATCCATGCAGTTTAGCAAATTGGCCAGTTATTAACAGTGAGGGTTACATGGCGGTTGATGCATAGCTCCTGCTGCTTTGAAAGGCCTAAATTGAAACTGGATACATTTTTACAATATAAATTAATTGAGCTTTGGACCACGTCCCTGTTACTCCAATGCTCTCTGCTCTCATTTTCAGAATGAACAGCCATTTGTATTGCACTGAGTAGCTGTGCCATCTGTAAGCAGAGGCTCCTGGTGGTGAAAAAAGTGATGGTTAATATTTTTCTGGTAAGGGCGTGAAAATGGCTGGTGGTATTCAAGTGTAGGCAGCATGACGTACGGTGGGAGTGTGGCCACAGGACACCGTACATACATGTGGACCAGGCTGACTGCCACAGATGATTCTGGAGCCATCCTGAAAGGATGTAGGGGGGAGCCAGTAAAAGCAGGGTGGCTGCAGCTGCCTGGAAGCTAGTGCTGCCTAGTATTTTCCATTATTATAGACTTTACCTATTTTGATTTATTTTTTCCTGGTTTATGTTTGCAGGGTTTGATGGGATGTGGGGAGGAAGGATTGAAGGTGGTGCTGTGAACTGGTGAGATGTCCTAAAAGTGCATCCCAAAGCAGGGAATCACCATACGCCTGAAAATACCATTTCCTGTTTTTGCAGCTCTGGAATTCAAGCAGGCAATTTAGTCATCATCTATTCATCCCATGTACGAGACTTGAAGGAGAACACTCAATGCACCTCTAATTTCTAGAAAGTATAAAGACATTGATTTTTACCAGCTGGCACTGCAGAAATTTTGTCTTACATTCCAGCTGACCTGGGAAAACTCTTCAGGACAGTTTGTTCTTAGTTGCTCCAGCTTCTGACACATCGTTCGCTTTTTTTCCCTCCTCTATGTTTGTATCTGTACAACAGGGAAGTTATATACTTTGTTACAGAACAGGCTGCCATGCAGATTAATTAAATGAGAACTGTAAACAATTTAAATAAGTAACATGTCGTGTATTTAATCTTGCTTTATGCAGCCAGATGTGCTAGCTGTGAAGTACTTACCAGGCTGGCTTTACAGCCCCATTTGATGTCCTTTTCTTCATATTCCCCTGCTCTGTGGGAAAAGGGAGTAACGGTAGTGTCACAAAATCAGTCAGGAGCAGTGATGTCTCAGTAGGGCGGCAGAAGGTTGCATAAAATGTAGAAAAGAGAGGAAAAAAAAATATCCAAATGTATATCTGGGGCTTGTGTTGGCACTGTTCCTGGACTGCATTAGAGGTGTGAGTCCTGGGGCTACTTAAAATGAACTGAAGGCCTGATCCAGAAGGGATCTTAAAGAAAGATCTTTGGCTTAGTTGTCTCTCTAGTAACTTTTGGATTGAAAGGGATGTGGCAGCGGATATTTAAAGGACACGACAGGTTATGGCTACATTCTCACTCGCCACCTCACCTTCCCTGAGTTTAGCGACGCTAAATCTCCGGAAGCGGCCGTGCATCCCACGCCACGCTTTAGCGGGACACGAACGTAGGGGTGTGGCGAATTTGGCTAACCCAGATCCTGATCCTTTGCAGCGCTGCCAAGCTCCTGGAGAAGAGTCCGTTCTCCGTCGGCGCCCCGAGCCCCCTGCTCCCCTCGCCAGCCAGCCTGCAGCTGGCGCAGCTCCAGGCGCAGCTCACCCTCCACAGGCTGAAGTTGGCTCAGACCGCCGTCACCAACAACCCAGCCGCTGCCACCGTCCTCAACCAAGTGCTCTCCAAGGTGGCCATGTCCCAGCCGCTCTTCAACCAGCTGAGACACCCCACCGTGATGAACGCCTCACAGGGCCACGCCTCGGGGCCACCCCAGGGGCCCAGCATTGCTGGCACCAGGTTCCCCTCTGGCGGCATCGCCTTCCCCACCCAGAGCCCAGCCTTAGCCGCGCCGGGGGGCGGCCTGGGGCCCGCCCAGACCCACAACGCCATCGTCATGAGTCCCTTCGGAGGCATTATGGCTCCCGCCTCCGGCCAGCAGCCCATGGTGATGGGTCTCAACAAGGCGAGTGCCTCCACCTCTGCTGCCACGGGCAGCTTTTATGAGTACGGCAAGCAGAACGCCGCCACTGCCGCCCCTCAGGTGTACGCCTCGGAGGGGGACCAGACCAGCCAGCACAGCTTCCTCTCCAGCAGCGCCCATGCAGCCTCCTCGGCCTCGGGACCGCACTACGAGGGTCACTTTGGAGCTGCTGGCCAGCTGCAGCACGAGACAGCGGCCGCCTTTCCCAAGGAGGCCTACGGGACAGCGGCGGCACAGCACGGAGCGGCACGGGCCTTCCCCGGCGACCCGCACACGGGATCCCATCCGAAAGGGGATCCTGGCCCTGTCTTGCATGGCAGCGGTACAAGCAACCAGTGGGAAAATATCCCTAATTTCCCCAGCCAAAACAAGCCTGACCTCATGCCCGGCGACAGCCTGTGGCCGTCAGCAAGTCAGCAGCAGTATGAAATAAGAAACGAGCTCTACAACCCCGAAGAGCCGACACCTGACACAAAGTTCAGTGCGGCCACCCCCCCTGCCTTCGGCCGCCTCAACCACAGCAAGCAGAGCTTCAGCAGCCCTCGCATGAGGCAGAAGGAGGAGCGGAGCGGCGGCGCGCCCGACCTGCCTGCCCGCTCCCTACCACCGCACCAGCTGGGCGACCTCCGCGGCACGGCCCCCCTCCACTTCCCCCACGTCTGCGCCCTCTGCGACAAGAAGGTCTTTGATCTGAAGGTGAGTGGTTTTAAGGTACCGCTGGGGTGTGGTGCGGGCCCTTGAACAGGCTGGGCTGCCTGGTGGTTGATCCGCCCACCGGCTCCCGAAGCGCCTGGCCACCAGCATCCATCACCATGGAGGTGCCTGGAGAGAAGCGGGAAGAAAAGGCTGTAGTTTTGCTGAGGGTGTCGTACGTCTGTTTCACGGTGACTACTGGGGTTTCATGATTTGGTTTTGTTACGCATCTTGCCGTGAAAGACAGTGAGATTACAGCGCCGGCGTGAGAAACACAAGGTCTGGGCTGAGGTCGAAGCTCGTCTCATGGGCCCAAAGCGAGGGGAGGAGAAGCTTGGAGCCAATCCTCCACTTCTGGAGCCAGTGTTGTAACCACACGGCTGCAGTTTCATGCGCCTCTCCCTTTCTCTTTGCGTTTCTGATCCATAAAGCCTTGCGAAAGCAGCTTGCTTAAAAGAAATGGTGCATTTTGATAAAATTATTTTAATAATTCCTCTGTTGGGATCTTTTCCACATTCTGGCATCCCTAAGGAAAATTTAGCACTTGGGGTCCCCAGTGACTTTGGCCTGGAAGCAAGAAGCTGCTCAGCACAAATGATGCAGACAACACTCCCGTTTCTCTGTTCATTCTGCCAAAGGAGCTCCAAATTCAATCTCTCCCTTGAGAAGCAGCTTCCCAGTTGCCCAGAGAGCCTGTGTGCTAAGTCACGTTATATAGGTCAGGTCTGGAGAAGACCACTGATATGGCCTTCTGAGCCCCACAGCCGTTCATGGGCTCTGGCTGGGGTTGTTCTGGCCTCCTTGAGCTGGTTCAGTAGATCCTCACAACTTTTTCAGCCGCACAGCAGGACCAGCACCTCACAGCAAAGGCATGTATTTTCACACTGATAGTGGCTTGACAAAAGCATTTACAACAGCATTTATATAGGAAGGAAGACGACCAGCAAGTGAAATAGTACCTGATACTTACATACCCCAGGGCTTTGGGATATTTCAGTATATTTGGTCTTTCATGTTTCCCTTCTACTCTTTGAGCTGCTGCTTGCAAAAGGATTTGCTGTGGTTACTGCAGCTACATTGCCAGACTGAAGTAGCCCCCATCTAGGGCATGCTGGGCATTTCATTTTTTCATTAAACATTTAAAAAGGACAGGGGAAATGTCATTATGGTGAGTTTCAGTGGATCTGTTTGCTGGTATTTAATACACTGCCTCATGAAGTAAGTGAATCAGTAAATGCATTGGATGAAGGTGTGCTTGGCTCCAGCATCACACACTTTGATCTTTAGCATCTCAGTTTTTTTTTTAGAGTAAGGTAGACTGAATGGACAAGCAATCCTTGCAAATTTATCTCATTCGTGTGTTCATCATCTGTTTGTTTCAACATAGGACTGGGATCAGCACGTTAAGGGAAGTCTTCACATCCAAAAATGTATGGCTTTTTCAGATAAGTAAGTATTATTTTAGAGACACTCTTCCAACTAAATTTCTAACAAAGCATCGCTTGCTTCAGGGAATTTACTGTCTGATAATTATGCTTTAATATTGATGACACATAATGCATGCTCCTAAAGTTATTTTCTTTCTTTTCCAGCACTGCTATCCGGTGTGTGTTAAGCTCAGCCGATGGAACATTGCATTTATCACCAAATAATGCATCAATATTCAATCCATCTAATATTGAAGGTGAATGGTTGTATGTGCAATAGTTAAAACCATTTTTTTTTAGTTGAAAGGGAAATCAGTCTCTGGGGGAAAGTGGACGTTTTAAATGAAATATGATAGAGATTTCCAAGGAAAACTTTTTGGAAGTTATGCACAGGAAGACTAAAAGCAAATACTGTGTCTTTCAACATACGAATTTCTTTTTCTTTCAAACAATGACTTGTTTTCACAGTACAACGAAACAGTGTATAATTTGGAGTAGAGACTATGAAATTCATTAGTATGTAAATGGAGCATTGCTTACTGAGCACACTAATGCAATTAATACGAGCCAAGATTTTCATGAAATGCGTGTAATCCATTATTTAGATTATCCACCAAATGTCGGCGCATCTTTTATCACTACGTCAGCAAGATCCTTTGGCCAGCCAGGTCCTGCGTTTTCTTCTCCGCCATCAGGGGTAAGAGTGAGTACCTAAGCAAATTAATCTCTGTGTTGAGATTCTTGTAGAAGCCACTTTTACTTACAGGAGTTAAATCCACGAAGGCTTCATTTTAGACAATAATTTGAATATTCAGTCTGTTATTTCAACTTCCTGCAGCTCTTTTGTGCTTTAGGTTTTGGCCAAATCAGAACTTGATTTTAGTTGTGTTTTTTTCTGGTGCTAAAAGTTATTTGCCTGTGAAAGGGGGGGTAAATGGGTTTGTGTGCCTTTTTTCTCCTCATTTTCTGAGTCTTTTTGACCCAGGAAGGTCAGCATCAGCATGGAATGAAGATCTGGATTAGTTTTTACTGACTGAGTATCAATCCCAGCAAGCAGCCTTCCAGCCCTCCACTTTTTTATTTATTTGTAGCAATTGCTCTCTGCCTCTCCCATGCTGGGGTCCTTCTGGAAGGTAGCAATAACAACACAGATAGTGTCTGCAGATTTGTTAACCATTACCCACCTGGAGGTCTCAGATCAATTCATTACACTGGACTAACTTGTCCTATATTTATTTTAGTGTACTATTTATATCGTCTGCTATTACTGGTAGCCTTTCAGTAAGTTTGCTTTGGTGCATAGCCTTCCTTGATTTAGGTTTTTAGTCCCCCCTGCATTCAACACAACTCCCCAGTTATATGGCTGTAGTGCACACTTGAATTCCTGGCCCAATAATCAAAAAATGTCAGAAAGAAAGGATAATATTAAAAGTGCTTCTTATACTGGCAAAGCAGAAAAATTTTAAAAGGGGGAAAAAAGGCAACTAAAAAAAAGGCAGATAGAAGCAAATCACATACATAACGGAAATACAAAATTGTTAGGGTTGATATGAAGCTCAACATATATCGAAATGCTATGATTAAAGCTGGAGACATCAAGGACTCATGTTAGGGCGTTCATGGAATAGCAGCGGTAATCCCGGGGTTCAAGTTTTCACCTTGTTAGCTTTTGTATATATATATATCCTGAGGTGGTCTCAGACACTCCGGAAAGCCAGGCTGAGTCGTGTTCCTGTGCCATTCCTGTTCACATCAGACATCGCTTAACAGAAACATGACCCAGATTTGTTTAATCCAACCAATTTTCTACTGTGTGGTTTTGCTGTGCAAGAGGTTATTTGGAGGGGTTTTGGCTTCTGCCTGTCACAGGCACTGTCTGTGCAGGAGAGCAAAGAGCAGAGCTGCTTGTGACAGCTGCCTCCAAGGTCAAAGGTGGAGTAGCAGCGGGTGCAGAGGAATATTCCTTTTCATCATGTCTGTCAACCTCGCAACAAATGAAATTACTGCTAATACCAGTATCGTTTCTCCTTAGAATCTGTCACTATTCATCATTTAAGCTGCCTGCAGAAGTCCTCCTTCTGAATGACCTACAGTGTTGTGAGAGACTAAAAAAACAATAACTTTGATTTTCCTGGACATTGTAAATAGTCTTTCTCTGAAGAAGCTCATCGGGTGGAGAGGGAGCTATATTAGAGGTGTTAAGATTGAGTTTGCCAGCTGTCATTCAGTCCGCAACCCAGGTGGCTCATAATTTATTACACCTTTGCAAGGGTAGTATTCACTTTCAGCTAAGCTGCTGCCATTTAACTGAGCAGTGGAAGATTAGATTTGACCCTCCGTGTAATCATAAACAAAGTGTTCAGATTTCTGGAAGTGCTTGCTCAGTGCTATCAATCTGCAAATAACTCCGTCCCTCTTCAAAAGGCAAATGCAGCGCTGCAAGTTTTCACTTGGAGAGCTGTTAGTGCTGGAGGGATGGGACTCGCAGTTTCTTACTGTCTTCAGAAAAGATTCATGTGAAGCTCAAGAAAGGGATAAAGAATTTGAAAAGCAAGAGACAAAAAAAATTGGAAAAAAATCTATAGTAAAAAATAGCGAAACTGGATTGCTGATATAATGTGGCAAATGGTATGAGGTGTGTTTCACTGCTGTACCTCCAATTAGTTTTGTAGTAGTTGTCCAACTGCATTGGTAAACCCCTGTAGACATCGGTTGCAAAGAAAGTTAAGTTAGAGTCTTATTGACACACAACAGTTCCTCTAACTTCCTGACTGAGTATGGAAGGTGTATTTTCCTTTTCTGGCTGTGATTTACAGCTCTATTTAATGAATGGATCCAATGTAACTTCTATCAGCTGACAAGATAATTGCTTGGTACAGTCCATCAGCTTCTACTCTGTGACCACTTCTTAATCATACATTACAGCAGATTTATGGCACAGCATTTTAATTTAAGCCATTGCCAATTGTGGGAAGGTGGTAACAACTTAGAGTAATTTGATTTAACGTACTGCTGAGTGTGTGTCCGAACTCGGGCTCTGGAGCCTGTGCAGAGAACAGCTCCATCTTCCTCGTCCCATGGACTTTCAATATAGCATCTCTTAACAGATCTAACAAAACGAACAGAAGATGCCAAGTGACCTGGAGTCTTCCTACACTGGGACTGCATTAGCTGTCAGGAAAGCTTGCTTTCCCTCTGCTCGCTGTAGTTGTATTCTGCTGTGCACTCCACAACAGATACACCTTGCCAGCTGCACGCAGCCATCACTTCCTTTACTATTCAAGTGGAGTTGAGTTGCTTCGTCTTTTTCAGGATCGGGTCTTTGTTATTTTTCTGCTAGAAAAAGTACCTTAATTCTGGATTTGGCCACTTCTTTGACTTACCTTACACACTTGAGCAGGCTCTGTAAGATGCAGGCTAAATAGACCACTGTATAAATACAAGGTCTTACTGTGGCAAAAATACACAAATGATTAAGTGGTGAAGGCTGGAAGGAAGGTGATGGGTTGAAGGTGTAAATAAGATAACACTAACTCTCTAACTTGTGAACTTGCTGACAAGCCAAGCATTTGTGATAGCTCTGGTGAACTTGATCCCACAAGATTACATGATTTGCATCTTCCCTTGAATGGCACAATTTTAACTGAAAGAAGAATTACTTCTTCAGTAAAATCCTAACAGCAGAGGAGGTCATAAACAGGGAAGTAGCCTGCAAAGACCTAATCCTGTGTGAGCAATATTTTGCGTGTCGTTAGCTGGGGTAAATTATGTTTTTCTGAGTATACACTGATACCTCTTCGCACAAGGAGTGTAGGCTCTTTGGGAACTGCCCCAGCACTCCAAAATAGATTTCCACCCCTGGGAGGTGATTACTACGCCCGCACCATGTGCCTGTGCCAGCCCAGTTCAGGAGCTCTGCCTCTCTACCTGTCCAGTGGTCACTGTGCCCTCAGGGGAGAAGTCCCCCCTACTGTGGGTTGTTGCAATGAGAGGGGAAAGTAGTAGGTTTTCTAGTAGCAGCTGTAGTAGCTGTGTGTCCTCTCACAAGTTCAGTGGGGTCAGTTTTACCCCTGGCCCAGTCTGTTCCACCAGAGCAGAAGGAGGATTTAAATTCAGCCCCTGCCATCCTGAACAACTCTGTAGTCACCTAAAGTGATTTCTAATGTACATAAATTCAGGAGGGACTGCAGTGAGCATCTGTTTCAATCTCCAGGCACCACCAGCTCCACATGAGTGAGCATTTATGGAATACTTGAAAATGTATTTCTTCTCTTTTTGTGCATTGCTTGCAAATTAGCTGCTCAGGGCTTTTACTCAGCAACAGTGCGTGGTATGTTCGTGTGCAGGGAAGGCACGGAGCTTCCAGTGGGACGCCAGATGCGGAAGGGCTGGGGAAAGCTGTCTGACTTGGCAGAGGAGCTGTAGGGGTTGTGCTGGATTTACCAGATGAGTCGTCAGGAGTGACCGAGCCCTCTCTGTGACAGGGGCCCCTGAGTTCTCTCTGGGGCTCAGTACAATGCAGTGGCTTTTGCCCATGGCAGCCCAGCCTTCAGCTGTGACATGCCAGGGAGCTGAACCCTGGAGCCCGTAAGGTTTGAGGTGGCAGCTTAGCTTTTGCAGCAGTATCATTAATCTAGTTTGAACGAGAGTATCTCTTCTCAAAATGCTTGCTAGGGTTTGTAATGTCCAAGGATGGAGACTCCATCGCATGCTGCACTGCAGTTAAACATTTTCCTTCTCACTTGTATTTCTACACCAGAGTGTTGAAATACAAGGTTTTAAAGAAGAATACTGGTTCTTAATAATAGGTATGCAGAACAGAACATTTAATTTTTCTTTTCAGAAGTGTAAGGTCTTATCTAGGGGCTGGAATATCTAAGATAAAAACATTGGTTTGAGTTGGTTTTTTTTTCCCCAGTTTCCCCAGAGGAAGTCTACACTGGGTCGAGTTGTTCACATCTGCAACCTACCCGAGGGAAGCTGCACCGAGAATGATGTCATTAACCTGGGCCTCCCATTTGGGAAGGTCACCAACTACATCCTCATGAAATCCACTAATCAGGTACTGTGATTTGGGGTCACCAGTGTTAATGCCTATTGGCATAAAGAAGCATTGACATGGAGATAGAGTCTGTGGGGAAAATGTGTTTTTTTTTTTTGGTAAGAGCAACTTCAATATATGAAGTCTGATCTTACAGTAAAAAGAATTTGGTGTTCATGAGTGAGATGATGACATAAACATGACCACTGCCTCATAGTTCTTGCTAAAAAACCCCAGAAATTTCAATGAAGTATTGTAAAACTTAAAATAAAATTAAAAATTAAATTAAAGTAAAAAATTAAAACTATAGTAATTATAATTTTTAAAAGTTAATAATTTAGCCTTCATCTCTCAGCCATTTGTTAAGGTTGCTTTCAGACTTCTCTTGTTCTGTTTGGGAGGGTTTTATTGCTTTCTTAGCCCATACTCATAGAGCTGAACTGGGCGTTGAAGAAGACATTGCACTCTGGTCTGGTTCAGCTGTCCTGCACCGTTTGCTGAGCTCATTAGAGCAGAGGCAGATCCTGCAATGGTGTAATTACAGCCAGAGCCTGCCGGTAGAGCCGCCAGTCCTGGCTGCGCTGGATGATGAGGCACACACGTACCAAAGGGCCCGTACAGGGGTCACTGATACCTCCCTCCC
The DNA here is from genome assembly GCA_020746105.1 of Trogon surrucura. NCBI lineage: Eukaryota > Metazoa > Chordata > Aves > Trogoniformes > Trogonidae > Trogon > Trogon surrucura. The sequence goes on along the minus strand of CM036621.1, from coordinate 11,032,686 downwards.
TCCCTTTTAAGCTGCACTGGATTGTAGTAGAGCTCTTTCTTCAAGGTAGTTTAAGTCTACCAGTGGTGGCAAGCTGGGAAGACTAGAAAATCTTCTCTCACGTACCTGCAGCAGCCAGTACAGATGGATGTAGAATCCACACCAGCAGGCAGTGTTTGACATTGTAATGTTTCAAAATGAAGTCACTACACAGCTGTGAGTATAATCCTTGACCAGTTAAACTGCAGTCACATCAGATGCAATCTTCGTTTGAAGAAAAGTGCTAGTTAATGTCATTTGGGTGTTTTCTAAACTCTTTTTTGGCTTTGTTGTGGCCGCTCATGCTCTGATGTACTGCTTTTATCTGGATCCCTTGCCCTTATGCAAGACACAGCTGACAATCTTGGGAGCAGCGCATGCTGCAGCATCGTAGTTCTGCATCCTGTCAGCGGCTGGCCATGGCATAGAAGCACCAGTGAGGAAAAGCGAGGGAAAGGTGATGTTTTCATATATCAAGAAAGATTAGATTCCAGTTGTGTTTAACTAAACTGGCTTCTAAAGTTGCATATAGTGAGTTGAAAACATTATTTGCAGTTAAAAGGAAGCTGAGCAATGGACTGAATGTTGCTATTTCAGCTCCAAGGCTGGAAAGCTACCTAGTTCTGTCCTATCACGACATTTTGCATAAGAAGAATCCAAACAAAAATTATTGTTCTGCCTTTTTTCTCTTATACTCTGTATTTTTAATCATGTAATAGATTTTAAAGCTCTTCCCATTTGTGCTAGGCCTTTCTGGAAATGGCTTACAGTGAAGCAGCACAAGCCATGGTGCAGTACTACAAAGAAAAACCTGCTATGATAAATGATGACAAATTACTTATTAGGATGTCTAAAAGATACAAAGAATTGCAGTTGAAGGTAAGATTGTCATTCCTGATCAGTTTTCCTGAATTTCCATGACATGTCCTGGAGCACGCATCTAAAAATTTTTGCTGATGACTGATTTCTAATTAATGCTTGAATATTTTTGAAAAAGAAATGAAGAAAGATAAAGTAATGAATGTATGTTAATGATCTTTTATACTTGTCTGCTTGCTTTTGCTCTAAATTTTAACTCTTGGAAGAGATCCCATTTTCTCTGGTCACACGGTGATGGCAGGGATAAACATCACACTTATTTCCTTTTCTTTCTTTCTTGTGAATGACCAAAATTAAAGAGCAAGATTTTTTTTTTTTTAAATTTTTTTTTTTTACATAGAATCATAACAGAGTAATAGCCTTTGGACTTTCTGTAGAGTGACAGTTCTGATGTTGGCACCTGAGTCATGTCCAAAAAATCAGTGCTCTTATGAGCATATTTGGGAAAACTTATGTACTGCCCTGTGTAATGCTAAGAGAGTATTATTTTTCATGGACAATTGGGCTGGAACTGGCAATGCAGACCTGAAAACTTCATATTGTATTATCTAACACAGCATGAAGTTATTTTCTAAAATAACTCTGTAACATTCTAAATTAAGAGTTAAGGGGCCTTTTATGACCCTCAAGGAAAAATAAGTAATGGAGGTGGTTTGGTTTGACCTTTGGAAAAGTCTCTTTCTCTCCCGTGCATGTATAATTGTTTAAAGAGACTCAAAAGGAGTTGCCAAAAGTTTGTAAACCAGGACAGTCCTTCTTAATGTGATATGGTGAGGGGTTCAGATGTAAAGTGGTGGAGAGCGTGCACTTAATATAGAGGCAGAACAGGAATTACCCAGGAAAGTGTAGTAGTTTGCCTGAATTTCAGGAAGATTTTCAGCCTTTCCAATGGCAGCTTTTCAGGTCATGGAATTATTTTTCTCCGTATGAGCAAAAGCACTTTCTCTTTGTTAAAAACAAACAGAAGTGCGACACAGAAGGGGGAATATGCATGAACTATTTACCACTACAAACTGCTTTGAGTTCTTGCGTGATTATGTTGCTTAGCTGTACATGCTCCAAGCGTTTGACAAGTTGCATACACCCGAGCCTGGAATAGTGCATCTTTTGTAAATGATCTTGAATCTCCTAACCCTCAACATCAACACTTCCACTACACATCTTCATTGCACTTAGCTTTTCTGAAGCTGTTGTGTCCTACCATAATCTTTTAGAGCTATATTTCTGAATGAACTAAACCGGAGAGGAAGAGAATGCAGTTCATTCCTAGAGGATCAGAGATAGGCTGCTATACGTATTTAATTCAGATATTAGAAAAATTGTCTGGTTTGTTTCCTCTTGCATCCTATTCCTAGAAAATACTTGGTAGTTAATGTGTAACAGGGAAGGACAAGCTAATTTTCAAAGCCTGTTACAGCAGCCAAGTATGAGGAGACAGTGCTACAACGTAATGGAGCAAATTTTCCATTTGTATCATTTTACTGCTTTGATTGTGTTATTGAGATATCAGCTGCAGAAAAGACTGTAACCACAACACTGGAACCAAATATTTCGCAGCAGCAGTGTAATTGAATGGTGCATGGATGCCGTTTCTTGAAGGACAAATCACTTATATTTGCTTGGAGAGTAGTGCAGCATGCTAAACACTGTCTTTGTCTTATTTAGAAACCAGGTAAGAACGTGGCTGCTATCATCCAGGACATCCACTCGCAGAGGGAGAGGGATCTGCTGCGTGAAGTGGACAGGTAAAGCTGCTCCATAGCTTGGAATTAGGACCTGGATAAGTCTGTAAACTTGCAGGCAGAAAAAGCATTATCTATGTTCCTCTCTCTCTTATCTCATTTGCTTTCTTAATTTGGATTTCACTTCAAACCACTGTAAAAATATAAGAGGGTAGAGCAGTAGGTACAGGGACTATATAATGAGATCAGATTGAAACTGTGCATGTTATGAAAATAAATGAACTGTTTCCTACTGATGATGGTGACTCAGAAAATATGCCTGGCATGTGAAGAACACACAAATGAAGCCACTTCCCTCTCCTCCCCCTTGAGTGAGAAGTGTAGAGGCTGGGAGCGGTGCAAAACTTAGAGGGCAACAGACAGTTCACATTACGATGTAGTTGGGTATATTTCTGATCTGCCTGGCTTCTGGACCTTCCAGCAAGAATGGAGAGGAAGGAGAGTCCTGAAACATCTCTTTAAAAAAGTTACCTTTGTCACTTTTGCTCAGAGATGCTCTAGATGAGTGAGCATTAAGAGTACAGACATTAGGGTCATTGTGAAGGTATTAACACATAAGCTTTTAATGCTAAGCCCCTATGAGATGCTTTTAAGAGTGAAAGAATATATTCTTGACATATCTGTGGGGATTTAGTTAGGCTCTGTGGATGTGACACTGCCTTTTCTCCTGTTCACTGTGTTTGCAGCTGTGCACGTGTGTTTGTGAAAGGCCTGGGGTGTCCAGTTCACAGTCCCCGGGGCACTGCCGCTGTGTTTCCAGTGTACAAGAACTTGGTAGACCGTAGTGGGTCAGCCAGTTACAGCTGCCTTTTCCCTCTCCAGCAGGTACGGCACGGAGAGGCCGCGCTCTCGCAGCCCCATAAGCCGCTCCTTGTCACCCCGATCCCACACTCCCAGCTTCACTTCCTGCAGTTCACCCCACAGCCCAATGGGAACTAGCAGAACCGACTGGGGAAATGGGAGAGAGTCATGGGATCAGTCCCCGTATTCTCGTCGGGAAGAGGAAAGAGACAGCAGAGAATGGCGAGAGAACGGGGATGAGAAGAGGGACAGGACTGACACGTGGGTACACGAGAGGAAACATTATTCTCGACAGCTGGACAAGTTTGATTTGGATGAACGGATTGAAGGAGGCAGAGGGCACAGAGAAAAATATTTAAGGAGTGGTTCCCCTAGCTCCCTTCACCCTTTATCTGGCTACAAGAGCAGGGAAGATGACTATTACCGAAAAACCTCTAAGTCAAAATCCGACAAGTTTCAGAGGCAGCTGCAGGATTTACCTGGGAGATCTAAGAGAAGGGAAGAGGCAAAGTTGAGGGAACGCAGGCATTCTTACAGCGAGGACACTTCCAGGGAAGAAGTGGCTGAACAGAAGCACAGCAAAGCTTCTGAGGTCTCCAGGCAAAAACAAAGTGATAAGAATAAGGTGAAGAAAGCTGAAAAAGACCAAGAGGAAGATGCTGATGCTGAAGGCAGTGATGTGAAGGAAACCAAACCTCCCGAGAATGAGGTAAATAGAGATCTCAAACTGTATGTAAGAAGGTAAATGCCGAAGTAATACATTTTCTGAAATATTTTAGATCACTTGCAGGTGTGGTGCTGGTGATATACAATGTTTTGCCGTGATAAAATCAGGGAGTATAGTCTTAGAAGAGATCTTCGGAGGTCATCTTGTCTACACCTTTGCCCCAATCCTGCAGATCTATTACACCATTGTGGTGTTGGGTGCATGGACATGTCTTTCTGTGTCAAGTGCAGAACCTCTGGGTAACCAGTGAGGGGAAGGGGATAGACAACTCATGACAAAACCAAGTGACAATCTGCTGTTTGCTTGCAGGTTGTGTGTGCAGGGGCAATTGTCCTACTGCTCTCTCTTCTAAGTGTGTGCAGAATACTCCAGAGCTGCTCTCTCTGCATCCATCACCTCCTTCCACTGCCTGTGATGTGGCTTGAGCTATTTGAGAATTAAGTGGTATTTTATGGGGTTGCACGGTATTTGTCAGACAATACAGGGAACTCGTTGTTATACTGCTAAAATAGGGTATATGTTTTTAATGAGGAACACTTTCTTCTGGTCAGCTCAGCAGAGCAATTAGTTTCTGTTAATCACATGTCCCTCCCCTCAGCAGTGTCAGGGATAACTCAAACCACTCCCTTCAATGTGCTGGCAGGAATTTCTTCCCATGGCGGAACCACTGAATCAGCTCACCTGTAAAATTGTGGTGTGTCTGGAGAAGTACTCCCAGCTGGTAAAGTGGCAGCGTTTGCCAGTTTGATTCCCCACTGGGAAAAAGAAGAGAGAACAGATCAAGATGCCTCATTTGCTCAGTCCCAATACAGTCCATGCTCGTACCCCACCCTAAGGGGATCTGGTCACTGGCTCTTGGCCACGTTGCCTCCCCCAGTCCCTCTTGGTGACACACGGCCACCATCCACCCCCAGGGGCGTTGGCACAGGAGGCTACAGAGCTGCTTTGCCAACCAGGGGTCTGTCTCTAGCCTATGACTTTGTGCTGCCAAAGCTGCCTTCGGTTGTTTTCAGCTGACCTTGCATTTGCTTTTCTCATGTAAGGGCAAGGTTGGTGGAAATCTCTAGATATTTTAACTCAGCCTGCAACAGGCAGCAGCACTACCTCACGCCATAGATATGTGTGTCTGTACCACCTTTTGTCATCTTTCTCCTTTGGCTGGTATTTCACTGTGATGGATGGTTCCTTGGGAGGAGATGTCAGAGGGAAACGTCAGACAGCATCCTAAATCAGCAGTGTTGCACACTCCTCTGCACGTGTTTCAAATTATTTTAAAGGGTCTTTGGTAAAGGCATACCTCTCCAGGGACTACTGCTAATAATTTATTTTCAGGATATTCAAACCAGTTTTTTCCTTTTAACTCACACTTTTGCTTTGCCCCTCAGTTACCGAGTGCCAGGTAATACTGTGGTTCTGTTCTTCCAAAGTATGAACTGTGCAAGCAGCTGCATTCTCAACTGATCTTACATCAATAAACAAAACAGTTGAGGTCTTTTGCAGAGTTTTAAGTCTGCTGCTCTTTTTACCACGTCTGAGCCAACATAGCAGATGTGGGTAGAGAACAGAGGAGTGGAGGCTGGAAATTTTAACAAATTCACATTCTCCCACACCTGTCTTATGGCCAATTCCATGATATAAATTACATCTCTCTAATTTTGTTTAAATTTCTTTTTCTTAAGTCTTATATGAGCAGCTTTTTCTAATGGAATCAAATTGTTGGGTCCTTTCCCACAGACTAGTTGACTTGCATAAGCTTTAGAAAAAAAAGAATGTGACCTTGTGAGTGACTTTGCTTCCCTAAACCCAGAATAGAAACATACTAGAGCACCACTGTGTGTTGCTATACGTGTGTGTGTTGTATTTATTTTAGCTTGGAAAAGAGGAGCAAGCACCAGAGAAGAGCTCACCTACAGATAATAAACAAGGAAAAGAATCTGGAGAGATTCTGGAAAACACAAGAAAAGAGAAGGTTGGTGACATGTTGTTGGTGCAGCTTCTACAACAAAATGAGTGAAACCCCAAGTTTGGTAGCACATTCTCCCAAATGAAATATTAAACCCCCATGGAAAGGCATATAAAGTGATTGTGGAAGGGGGCTGTCTAAATTAACTTGCCTTATCTTGACCTCTGCTTTCAGGGATAGCTTTTCTTGAAGTCTCCAGAACTCTTTTTTTAGTTGCTCTTTACCCATGTACATTGCTTCACATGTATAGCCCTTGGCAGTGGCAACTGCAAGGAACGTATGCCCAAGTGAACCGTGTAAACTCTGTGAGGCGTGCCCAAAAATAGGAGATGTGGTCAGTTAGTGGAGAAGGAGGAGACTGATGATGAACATTTTTCAGAACGTTGGCCTTAGATGGACTACAGATAGTAGCCTCTTCTGATTGTTTCTGGTTTTAATTAAATAATGTCTTTACAGCACCTCTGCTGCAGCATCGCAGTCAGGGACAGCAATGTCCTTGGAATTCCTCCAGCTTCATATCTGTAGGGTCATGGGTTGATGGTCAGATATGGAAGCTGTTGATATCTGTTGCTGTAGAAAACTGATCTCTTGGCAAGAACAGTGTCAACTCCCAGAGTTTTCGTGCTGGTTTAGGATTCTAGGAGGGGAAGTGTGGGAATGGCCAAACAGGAGGAGAATACAGATTATTAATAGATTGTGTGTACATGATGAGTCTGGGAGTTGAAATCTAAGCTGCAAGTGTGTCTGAAAAGTAACACATACTTTATAATTTTAATACTTCTGAAGTCCAGGATTAGTGTCTGAGTCCTATAAGTCTATAACTGCATGTACGAGATATTTCAGATTACGTACCTTGGAGTATAACTGTAAAACTGATTTGTCTTAAGGTCTAGGCCAACCTCTACCAACACAGTCCCTGGCAGAGGGCTCTTGCTGGTGGAAGGAAATTACTGCAGAAGGTAGCCACGTTTTCTCAGTGACCATAGGGATTTAAAGGACCTGATCCAGCACAGTGAAAGCCACAGTGGCTAAACTGCGATTAAATATATTCTCATTGCGATGCCTGTTTATCACCACCCTGGGATGGAGGTAGAGGAAGGGAAGAGGTTCATTTCCTTGGGGATCGCATAGCATCAGTTACGTAATAAAGTGCAACAGGTTCTGCCTTCTTGTGCTGCTTACAGAAGAATAAGAAGCAGCTGACTGGAGAGATGGTAATCTCCAAGGCAGTTACAGAATCTCCACAAAGTGAAGTGTATGTGATAATTAAAAAGAGATTGCTTGTCCTTGCGCATAAGGTTTAAAATCACAACACCAAGGCATATTGTTCTTTGAAACTAAAATACAAGAGAGGTTAGGCATGGCCACGTCAAAGTTCTTCAAGGTTACTGATGTTCTAAGCCTACTTTTTAACAGTGGTGATCTGTAATCACTGATGTCTCAAACGTTTTACATCTTTGTGACAGGACCGAGACTGGGAGAGTGGAAGTGAGATAGAAGGTGAGACCTGGTATCCTGCTAACATGGAGGAATTAGTGACAGTGGATGAAGTGGGAGAAGATGATTTAATTATGGAACCTGATATAACCGAGCTTGAAGAAATAGTGCCAGTTGATCAGAAAAATAAAACTGGTTCAGAAATATGTCCCTGTATGTCAGCTGTGTTAGAACTGAAAAACGATCACAGCCACATAGCCAGGAATGAAGACAAATTTGCCCATAAAGCTTTAGAAACAAACTTCAAATCAGCAAAGGGCAGTGTAGCTTCTATCGGCTGTCAGGATGACGAGGAGGATGATGATAACGATGATGCTGTAACTGAAGCATCAAGCCTAAATCTGGACCCTGAGCAGAAGCCAGAGGAATTGCCAGAAGACCAATCTGCTAAGGAGCCTGATCCCCAGCAGAAGGAAGGAAAAATTGATAAGAGCTCCGACACTCATTTAGAGCCCAAAGATCACCATATACCTTCTGTTCATCTGAAAGAAGAGACTCTCCAGCTCACTGATACATTTATAGATGATTACAAACAGATGGGATCACAAGGAGCTGAGAGCAGAGAAGTTATGGAAATGCTTGTTAAAAACACGAGTGAAGAAACAAGACATGGAAGCCAAGAGTGTCCAGAGGCCAAGGGTAACTGCTGTTGTGTTTTGTTTTTTTTTGCTTTTCAGCCCACAGAGAGCCTTGCATGTTTTCTTTGACAGTAGACTGAAATTTATTGCTAACAAGAATAAATGTTGCTAATAGTATTGAGACACGTCCTTGGAGCAGCTCAGTAAAAGAATCCCAGTGCCTTTCGCCAAGCTAAACCATTAGAAGCTCTTAGCTGAATAGTGTAAAGGAAATATGATAAGCAGCTTGCAAGCTTTCTGAAAGGCATAAGCTGCTATAATTGTCATGTCAAGGTTCACATGAGTTTAGTTGCACTCTTTCAGTGCCCTGCTAAATTTATTCTGAATTGTCAATGAAACGAGTGACAGTCTCTGAAGGTCAACAGAAAAGTATCCGTAATGTCTGGCTGGCTCCTGGACAAGGTGGGTGTTCTTACACACTGCACTGAAGTGTTAGTAACATGGAAATCATCCATACATTGTTACTTCTCAGTCCCTGTTCATGTAAATACATGCCTTTTGTCAGGACTTGCCTTATCATCTCCCGTTATCTACCGCATGCTGCCTTTAATAGAACTGATAGGACATGCTGTGAGATAATGCCAATAAATGTAATCATAGCTGCCTATTAATATTTTAGCTGTCAGGAGGAAAGAGATCTTGGGTATCTCAAAGTTAATTCAGTTCCTCGTCACACTTTCAAATGAAACTTCAGCGAATGGGCTGTGTATAAAACAACATAGAGTATGTTGGCCAGGAATGCTCTTTTCTGTTGCTACCAGAGACTGTGTAATGGAGAAGGGGATGTGAACAGAAGATGCTGGAAGATTTTTGAGGGTGCAGTTTTCCACCAGAAAATGCTGGAACATTTAATGTGAATGTCTGATTTTGAACTAACTTCTTCCTCCATGACAGGTTTGAAGCTCACTCAGTTTTCAATACTTATATGTTTGGCCTGAAGACACCTTGCCAGGCTTTGCATATTTGGAGATAAGATAGCCACGCAAACTCACTGGAACTGAGGATGGCAAGGTTGGCTCCCCTGGGCTGCCCACTTCACAGGCAGCCAGCTGATGAAAGAGTTGGGTATCCCAAGAGCGTAGTTACTTTGGTGTTTTCAGCATCTCAGCTTCCAACTTGCCAGCAGGGAGCCTGAGTGCTCCAGGAGAGCTTGTGCTTCCCAGGTTTCTGCCGTGGACTTGATATCTGGCATCTGCAGTGCAAGGCTCTAGGCTCTCTGCAAATGCAGCTGCCAGCTCAGAAACCCAGAAATCAGTTTAAGTAGGACTTAAGTTGCCACAAAGGCCCTGGGTGTCTTAAGAAGAGCCAAGTGAAGCTTGCAGGTTTTCCAGGATCTGTGCTGCAGATATGGAAACCTGGGATGGGCTTGAAGTTAACGTGAAAGCTGACCAGTCAGGATTTTATATTATTTTCTTTTAAATCACATACTAGACATATTTAAAACAATGAAGAAGAAATAATGGCCAGAAACTGCAGATCTTGGAAGTCAAGAAAGGTTTGGTTTGGTCAAAAATATATTTGTTTTATGAGAAAACATATTCCTCTTCTAGGTGAAATTTGCAATGCAGTAGAAATTTTGTCAGGGTAAGAGAACTAGTTTGATGTAAGAACTGAAGAATAGGAGTCAGACCAGTTTATCTGTAATGCTCTTTCTCTGTGATAACAAGTTTCTCTTTTTTTAAAAAATAATACCAATTCACATATTGGGAGGGAAAGCATCTGTTGTTTTGACTGGCTTTATGTGCCTCAGCAAATCAATCCGTTGTTTTCCACACCTTGAATTCTCCTGCCTGTGTCCATTAATGTTGGTTGGCAGTGATCGACCATCCCATCCCTACTGGCCAGAAACCAAAATGTTCAAGTGGCCGAGAGTCATAAAGCAGAAACTATCCCTTGGAGAGCCTGAGGATGGGAGGACAGTAGCTCCAGGGAGATGACTACAGTGATGCTGCAGGGGTCCTACAGGAGGAAGGTTTGCTTTGCCCACGCAGCTCCTGAGGCAGTTTGGGGATTTGCTCTCTGCAGGTCCTGCTGCCTCCCCTTTCTCAGCAGCCCCCGTGCCAGCCCAGCTCCATCCCTGCTCCCGCAGTGCTGTACGTGCTGACGGAGCTGCAGTCTGACCACGCTTGTGCCAGAGGCATGGCTAATGTTACAGATCTCTTTAGAGATTAAAATACGAAAAGGAAAAACAGAATGAACGTGAAATGAGAAGTGGAAAACTGATCTGCTGGGAGAAACAGGGGTGACTGCACAGCGTAGCACAGCTGTTGGGGTTGCACTGAGTATCAGGCCTCTGATTAGAATGGGAAAACATTTTCCTCAGATTTACTTCATTTATAGATCCACCCAGAAAGTCTTCCCAAGAAGCTTACAAACGTCTCCTTAAACTAATAAACTGTTTTCATTCAATACATTTATTCATTTGTTAAGCAAATTCTAGGTACCTGGAAATGAGATCTCTGGAATACCGGGAGGTAGAGCCTAGAAGAAGGCACTCTCCGCCAGGCTGGGAACAAGAGGACGTCTTCACCGAGCTCAGCATTCCCCTGGGTACGTTGAACCGCCCCGGCTGCCCTCGGCCTGCAATGCCGCCCACTGCAATACCTAGAGCTTACAACAAGATGTCACTTTAAGGCTACTTGCTATATTTATTTTCCAGAACAGATGCGAGGAGAGCGAGGGAACAGGGTACATGACAGAGGGGTAGCTCTTGAACAGGCTTTTGATTATAAATCATGGCTAATTTCATTCCAGGTGAACAGCAAAAGATAGCTGTTAATGTCGCTTTTGAGAAGAAATAAGTTCCCTTGGACTATATAGAAAATATATACAGAATATACTTAGTAGTTTAAAAGTCTTTGTCAATAAAGTATTGATTATATTTTCAGTATAAGCAAGCATATAGGTTTTACTGTGTAAACACTAATCACGAGTAAAACACCTGGAAGTATATCCTAAAGAGCCATCTGCGTAACTTAGGCATGAATTTACTGCTAATAAGTACTTTTGGTGTTCTAGCCCTTGAGGGTACTTAGTGAAGTTTTCAGTGAATATCATGCACAAGGAGGTATATTTTTTAATACTTAGAATATCTAAGAGACAAGTAGAAGGTGTATTTACAATGCACAGGATTTTAAACTGCAGCTCAGTATTGCAAAACTAGGGAAATCAGGGAAGTGAATCCAGGATTCAGTCTTCATATCTATGTCATTTAACTAAACAGGAGCTTTTTTCTTTGAAAACAAGTTCATTGTGGAGGGGAAGGGTTTCAAATGACATTTTAATGTAAGTCAGAATTTCTCAATAGGTGTGGAATTTGTGGTGCCTAGAACTGGGTTTTACTGCAAGCTCTGTGGACTCTTCTACACAAATGAAGAGACAGCAAAGACAAGTCACTGCAGGAGTACCGTTCACTACAAAAATCTTCAGGTAAAAACATACTTGAAGCTAGATAATAGCTAGCTCATGGGCTGGCTAGTGCATAAGACAAATGATGCTACAAAAATTAGTTTTTATTCTGTGGACAGAATCCAGATTAAGTGAAATTTATATAGGCAAAACTTTTCAGTAGTTCCAAATGTTAGCACGCTAATTTCTCGCTCCCAGATCCTTGAAATGAACTTCTGGGTCATAAATAAAATGAGGCCAGGTGATAATTTGATCTTCTCATTTACATTTGGTCCTTGTCACCAGCACAGCATGCAACTCAGAGTTTTAATTCTCTGTTCTGGAGGGTCCCTGACGTTTCTACCACCAGGAGTGAGCCCAGCAGCAGCCTTTCTTATTTCTTAATTTCAGGAGCATTAAACATGCCCCTTGTTTAATAATGTTGCCAGACTTACTTTTGCGTTAGTGTGAATTTCTGCAGCATGTTTCAGCACGCAGCACTTTGTGACGCACAAGCTCTCCGAGGCATTTCCTGTGACCTGCTGAAATCACCTCCCTTTGCTACGGAACAGCACGGCAGTTCAGCCACGCAGAACACCACTATTGAATAATTTCTTTAAGGATGCAGAAGCATGTAATTACTTGTATATTTTCCATAAGCGTATACCAGAAGCACATCCACACTTGGTAACAGCACACAGAGACCACGAGTGCTTGTAGTTCAGTCAAAAGACCCTGCCTCCCTTTATCACTGTACAGATGCACAGTTGATAGTATCAGTCATGACAGCACGAGTATTAGCTGGCCTGTGCTGAGGACTCCTCGGAGGAGGTCACCTTGCCTCTCATCCCCTTGAGTCCTTGCCTGCGTGCAGGGTGTGTACGCTGCAGGAGACACGTTTGTTGGCATTTGCATACTCTTGTTAGCAAAAGTCGTGAAAGAGCAAAGCAAAGCTGCTACTTCTTTCTCTGTTCCTTCCCTCTGCCCATAGTAAATGCTAGAGCTCTGCTTCTCTTCAAGCAATAGCTACCTTTCCCTAGCTGCCTGGTAGGCATTGGCTTTTCTAGTGACATTCAGAGTAGAAGAATTTCTCTGAGAGACTTTTCTTCTTCACTTCCCCGAAGTTACGTAGCTGTAATCATGCAAGAGCCTCTGGCTTTCAAAGTCTGTGCCTGCAGAGCTGCAATGCTTGCTAACAGTGAATCCTCCAAATGTAAGCTTGAAAAACAGGTGCCTGGTTTGCATGCCTTTTTTTTTTTTTTTTTGCTTCATACAAAAAAATCCAGAGGGATTCACTGGAGGTAGCACCATTCAGTGCAGGCTGTGTAGCTCATGTAAGTCTGTCCAAAAGAAACTCGTGCTAAAGCAAAGATTGCAGCTCTAGCCCCTGTCCCTGGCCACTGGTCCCCAGGGAAGAAGAGGGATTTTTTTTCATTTTCCAAGTTATTTTGTTAAAGTTGTAGAAAAAAAGTAAAGTGAAACTGAGTCAGTGTGGGAAAAAAATCTCTTTTCTCCCTGTTCAGAGATTTTCCATGAGCACTGTGGTAGATGTCTAACACTGACTTGAGATAAAAGAACAAAGACCACAAAACCTGTTAAAAATAGATGTTGAATATGATAATGAAGACAGACTGTTCTGTCGAGCTGTACCTCTTATATTGCTAAACGGAGGAAGTAAATGTGTCATCCAGCTTTTCCCCACTCAGGCGGAAACTCATCAAATTTTAAATAATCATTCAGTATTACTAGGACCCTTTTAGTTGTAATAACGCTTATTTACACGCTTTCCAAGAAATGTCATGCTTCTCCTATGATGATGCAATTCAACCACCAATATAAGAACTATAGACTCTGACTTATACTCTATTTGAACCTGTAGGACTGCTGCTGCTGCAGACAGTCTTTGTGTTGTTGTGCCTAATACCATTGTCCAGTGACAATGGCATTATCCCCAAAAGTCTCATGTTTATGAGTCTTTTATAGTTGATACCGGTCATCTTTCATGGTCATCTTTCAAGGTCATCTCCTTGGAGCCACATCCAAAATACATATTTGGTGTTCAGATTTGAATGCAAAACTAAGTAGTCTGTTGACAAGTTTGCTTCCAAGAGCCTTTCTTCCAGAAGCTTCCAAAAGCCTTGCTTTTGATGACAATTTTGTCTTGAAGTAAAATAGTCAACTTGATCTGAGCTTGAAGTTGCCCCCTGAAGAACAGCAATCACTGAAAAAAAATCAACTGTTTCTTTGTCAACCTTGCAGACTTTTTGTAATTTTCCATTCTCTTCAGCTTAATAAATGATTTTCCCAGGTGGTATTTATATTTACAGACCCACTGCATTTTCTGTATCCAAAAAATCCATCATTTGGCCATCCCTCCCACCACTACCACAAAAAGCTGTCAGACTCATCTGGTGCAAGCTACCTTGGCAACTCAGTGCAGCATTTTATCCTGTTTTCCACTGGCTTTATGCAGTATTCATCAAAACTCATATTTAAATGAAAAAATAGTTTTTCTTAGACTATCATTTTGCTGTAAATTAATCTGAATGTCTGGTCTGCGCACTTCAAAACTGGAGTTTTTGGTACTCGTGATAGCTGACAACGTCAGCTAAAGGTGGTGTATAAACTTCAACCTTAAAAAACAAAAATGCATGGGTTATCTCATCCAGTGACAAGCATTAGTGATTTATTACAGTTCGTGGTGTACGGATCACTTCTCCCAGCCTTTATGGACCCGATATATTACTGTAACATTTACTCTGGCTTTCTGCCACGTGGAATTTTGTACCCAGGGATCAAGACTGAGAGTTGTGTAATTTCCACAGCCAAATCTCTATATTCACAGTAGCAAGGGTGCAGTCGTCACTTTGTCACAGGTGTGTCTGGTCGTTAGCATTACTGAGCCCCTTTCAGATGTACCTCTTACATCCAAAGCTTGTATGTACTTGAGTCAACCTGGCGTAACACAGCCCTTGGGGTTTTTCCTATCCATTTCTCATTTCACCTCTTCCCCATGGATGCCATCTAGGGAAATCCTGCAAATAGATACAATTTTGCAGTGATGCAAGATGATCTTTTTGAAACAAATCAGAATTAATAATCAGCTAAAAAAGAGAGTTTTATGATTCTGATAATGTGCAGGTCACTTATGCTTGCATGTAATACATGTTTAAGTCATTAGTAAGAACATCTTTACAGTATTGTGGGAATTTCCCATGTGTCTCTCTACACCAGCTGCTGCTGAAGAAGCTTCTTTCCACCCATTTTTAGGTCTACTGGCTTTGAATAAATACTAGAGCACCATTTTCAGTTCATTGTCCATCTTGTGTGCAGCTCTCCCAGCAAAGAGCACTGCCAAAAGAGTGAAAGCTTCACTGGCCATGTCTGTATTTTTAAATCATCCTAAGTACTTAAAGCATTGAAAGGTTTTACCTTAGAGAAATACAGTAAATGTAAATACTCTAACTAGACTGCTAAATTGTGTTAATTATTATGGAATTTGATTATTCTCTTACAACATGTTCTTGTGCAAAAGCTGTATCTCTGTACTGGACATGCTGAAAATATATGCTTTAAATGGTGACTCAGAAATTGCATCTGACACAGCACTCTGATACTGGCATAATTCAGTTGACTCTGTGGCATTAGTTCCTGCCCTAGAGCATATGGGAGTAGGGAGTTTGCAAGGAGAAAAGGTGAGGCCTAGTTCAACAGACTGATGGGGAGTCACGGTCCTCCTGGGTCCGTCACCAGTTCCTCACATGGCACAGAGCAAATCACTGAACTTCTGAGGCTCTCCGTGTGTGCAGGGAGTTTGCCTGACACAGCTATATTTCCTGGCTCAAATTTTCAACAAAACGAGGTTTCTCTGTGCTTTCTTCCCTTTTGAGATGCTGGGAGGATGTGAGAGCTCTGAAAAGGCACAGAGCATCCCACATCGAATGTTTTCAGTTTTGGTAATGATGCTTAATTTTTGGTGTGATTGCAGAAGTATCTGTCGCAGCTTGCAGAAGAGAGCCTGAAAATGAAGGAAGAAGGCAGCCACCTGCCTCAGGATGACACCGGCATTGTTCCTCACTTTGCAAAGAAAAAACTATGATGTGGATGAACTGGAAGAGCTATAATGAGTGAATGCTGATACTTTTTTTTTTTTTAATTTCTATGATATAACTGTCAATTTGCACTGTACAGAGGAGGGGAAATAAAGAGCATGTTCCATGCATCTATGCCCAGAGTGCCATTAAAAACCAAAATGCCTGAAACTGTTTCCCACGGTGAAGCAACGCTGGCATATCTGTAAGAAGTGGAGCAATTCTTTCTCACACTCTGCGTGCTGGGAGTGGTTTCCTAGATTAAATCAGAATTCTCAGGGATTCTTAAAGTTCTAATTCTGATGTGACACATCAGGTCAGGCAGAGTATTTAGAAGCACTCAGCATCCTCCAGTGGACGCTGGAAGGAAAGGAGATGTGACTATAAATAGGCTTTAATGTTGCTTAAAATATCTTCAGCCATTTCACTCATTGCCCCAGTGAGAAGTAGGATTTGCATAGGACATCTAAAGCCATTGTGCTGAAACTAGTCAGTAGATGGCATAATGTAAGCCCCATCAGCATCCACCTCCACGTGTCTTAAAGCTTGGTTGAAATGATAAAATGTTTGTGTTGTTCAGCGCTGACTGTACGCTGCCTGTGTTGTGTGAACGCAGAGGGAGCCACAGTCTGTCCCCGGGACCTTATAACCTGAGCCCAGCACAGCGAGAGCGGCTCGAACACGCGTGCTGACAGGAGCTCACCTGCTCTGGTTCTCAGCATTTTCTGTGATGCGATCAGGATGTTCTCCAGGTACCATTGCGTTTGGATCTCTTCTTTTTGATAATTCTAAAGGGTGCCAGCTTTGAGTCTTACAGACTTGAAACTCTCACGAGAGGCTTTTTAAAGTGCCACATGTTTGGACCATGTCTCTTCTAGACATTTTGTTCAAGATCCTTGCTTTTGGGGTCTTTCGGTTGTCTTTTGAGCTTGCTTTTTCTCAGCTTGGCAATGTTGAATGTTCCTGGCTTTCATGGAAAGATGCCAGATTTCTAATATTGTTTTTGTATTTTATTTCCCTGAATTTTTTAAGGCGAATACAACAACTGATGGCTCACAGAGTGCTGCACTGAGAACACAGGATGCACCAGCAGCTCTGGCATTATTACGAGCTATTGTTTCTGCACAGTTGTTGCTTAGTATTTTGCAAAGTCCCTTTGAAATGCACGGTACAAGTTTCTGGTTCATTTCAATAGGGCTTTGTGTAGTAAAGTGAATACGTATGCAAACCATTGCCAAAACTGATGCCGGAGTTATGCTTTTATAAAATGCCCCATGCAATTTAGATAGAGGGGGATTTGCAGCTGTATTTCCATTCTTTGCCTGACTCTAATATTCATTACAGTATGTTCTGTAAAAATTGCTGGTGCTGGATGTCCTGTTCAGATGTTGTGCAGAGGAAATCATTCCCCAGAAGGTTCTAGCTGTCCCTAAGAATGGCACAGATGTCACAAAATATTGCAAAGTGGCTAAATTGCCAAGACCGCTTCCACCGAAGTATTCATTCTGTTATGTCTTGTGCCAGCAGCCATGCTCATTCTCTGAAGTACCCCGTAGCCAGGCAGCATGTCTCAAGAGGTGCCTGGTGTTGTTGCCTGAAGCCCTGTTCCATTTCATGGCCTGTGCTTTCCGCTCATTTTTACCAGAGGTGGGTTCGAATTTCATATTTGGAATTCCTGCTTCTTGCAAGTTGAGAGATTCTTTGCATCCCAGATGCAGATGTGGCCTATCCGAAAGACAAGGGGAAATGAAAAACATTACAGCCTAAATCCTTCTTTGTCCAGACTTGAAGTATGTTAAGACTTGGGTCCATCTGTCATTTAAACCAGCTTTTTTGTTTGGTTGGTTTTCCCTATGGAAAAGAAAGAATAATATTGCAGACCAGGTAGTTTTCCTTCAAGGGCTGGGTTTTCCTTTTGACTGTTTGTTTTTCACATTGTAGTGAAATTTGAACACAGGGCTGTTAGGGCAAGAGCTTGTATTGCAAGCTGTGAGATTACGAAAATAGCAGTAAAGATTGTGCAACTGTCTTCTAAAGCACAGCTCTCAAGCTGGTCATGTATCATCTCAATATGAAGTTCCCTTCATGCCCTTCAGCACAATCTGAGTGCAAGGGAAGGAAATCTCTACAAATGCAAGCATCAGATCTTTGAAGCTAACCCTGCTATCAAACTGGGGCTCTCACCGGCCTAATGGGAGCTTGTTAGACCATGTGGTTAAGCTTAATTGGATGTGAGACATAGCTGACTGTATATCAAAGTCATATGCCGCCAGCAACTTTATCCCCAGGTAACCTCAAATGGGAAAAGTATCACTGTTATTATTCTTTGTTTGTATGGCAGTAGAAGCTACAGGTCCACTGCCTTTATTATAGGCAAGGCACAAATCCACAACAAAGGCTTTCCCAGGCCAAAGAGCTTTAAATCAGACTTTCTGAAAACAGACAACAGGTGGATACAGGCAGGCAGGGAAAGCAATAGGTACCATGAGATTTTGACAGGCAGCAGAAGAATAATTAAAATGAGTGTTTACCCAGGGGCTTATTTTTGGATTTATGGGAGATGATTCAAGCTACATTCCCCCTCCTCTGCTTCTGCACCAGGTTCACTCCTGTTATTCACAAGCTTGCATATTTTATCTCCTTTTTTTTTTTTCCCTGGGCAGTTGCATTAGACATGCAAAATCCTTCCTTGAGAGAGTGGGCCTTGGTTTCCTTCAGTCCCCAATCGCTTAACTTTTGGTCTCCATCCAGGGCTCCAAAAGCTGGAGTCTTGACCGAGGCTCACCAGGAACTGTCCTGGCTCCAGATACCTTGTTCAGGTCATGGGCACAGCTTGCCACCGAGGAAGAAGGAGGCTTCAGCTGGCATCTCTGCCCTGCGTAGTTTCCTCTTCTGGAGGTGGACGACTCAGGTGAGTGATGCAGATGCAGTGCCCAACCCCACAGATGTGATCAGACCCAGATATTTGCAGAGGTGGTTTGAACACCCCTTCCCTTTGGGCTCTGTCCTGACACAACAGCGATCTGCAAAACCCTGGGTACGGCCAAACGGGCAATTCCCCCTCTGAGAAGGTCCTTTCTTCCCCTAAAACTCAACGTTTGAAAGCATATAAAACAATCCCAAGTCTCAGCAAGTCCCTGATGATCCCTGTGATCATTTTTCAGCCTGATGCACTTTGAGAACTCAGAGATAATCTCCTTCCCTTCCCAAGAGGCCATCATGCAATGCTGGCAGGCACTCAACTCCTCAACTTCTCTCCACTACCTATTCTGCTGAGAAGGAAGGCCACCATAGGCAGCCGCTTATCTTTCTCAGCTTGTATAAAAATGTGTTATTTCTTTTGGTTTATTATATTTAAAATCTTGAATTTTTTTTAGTTGCCATAATTCATCATCACTATAATACACGCTATTTATTAATATATATATATAGCACAAAGCAGGCTCAGGTCTAGCCAAATAAATATTGATATTTAAAAAGGAGCTTCCTTAATATATACAAACCATTTCAACACATCTCAACCAAAGATTGCACTTTTTTAATAGGGACTATGTTTTTCATCTTTGTGAAATCTGTATTGATCTCAAATGGTGTTTAATGTCAATCTGCAACTTATTTTCTTTGAAGTAAAAAGTGAAATAATTAAACATTTGCCCCATAAGATTAGTCAAAGTTTCATATTGGCTCTAACACTAAATTAGTGTTAGGCTGGTTATATTCAGGGTTTTTCTATTCTCTAAGGATTAAGGCTGTGATTTGTCGAATTATACTTGAACTGGACCAGATGTACTATTTATTGAGCTTATATAATCTTGTTAATTTAAGTTTTGGCTTGTAAACAGTTGGAATTTGTTAGTACTTGTTTAATTATGTAGAAACTGTCACCAATATTAACTGATCTGTGTAACTGATTGCCAAGTGTTTCAATTTGTGTTTCTTAAAAAGAAAGATTTTAATAAAGACAATTACAAAGCATATACATTGGTGGGCAATTGTCCCAGCAACAGCATGCTTCTAGCTTCCCAGGGGATCTCTTAAAAATCAAAATGAATGAAAGATAGTTTGACGGGTAAGAAGGAGGCAGGAGGCCAAAATGTTTGCTTTTAAATAGAATTTCTAGAAGCTGTGATTCTTACCAGGTAGCTCCTGCTGTACAGAGTGTGAGTGATTGCCGTCATCTAGTGCTGAAGTTGAAGGGAACACATCTCAGTGGTTCACTCTGTAATTACTGTTAATTGTTACTACCAACTGCTGTCCCTCTCGATAAGTCCTCGCTTCTCTTTTTATTTCTGAAGGAACTGGGCAAGCTGTCTGTCCCCACCAGCTATTCTCTGTCTCCATCCAAGTTGTCTTCTCATCCTGAAAGCACCGTATAAAATCATCCCCAGCATCTTCTCCACCTCAGCTCAACTCGAGTCCCCCTATTTACCCTATTTCCCTTGCACTCTCCCTCTGTCTTGGCTGATTTTTTTTCTTTTCAGCAGACTGTCCTCCCTGATGCCCTCCCACCTCCACAGAGACCTTCCCCACTCCCCAGCCTTCTCCTTGGCTCATATCCATTACCAGCAGCCGGAGCTCCTGGGAGGAAATACTCAGCCTCACTCAGGGTGACGTAAAGACGCATTTGTACTAAATTATTTAAAGAATGCAATGAGGACAAAAGCTGAGGGGAAACTTCATCTCCAACTTCCATGGGTGGAAAACACTAGGAGGAAAACAGACAAGGCAATGTCCGCTCCTGGTGCAAGGCAGGCCATGGGGCACTGTCACAGCATGAGCTGTGCCTCCCACCACCCGCTGAGGGGGTCAGTCCTGCTGAACGGCCGGGACAATGGGTCATGGGCAAAGACACTGGCACTCGGGTTTTCTGACTCCTGAGTTCATTGAATCAGTGCTCTAGCATCTTTCAAGTAAGTGTTCGCAGCTGAGGCACACAGGTAATGTATTTTAAGCACAACTGATTTTGGTTCTTGTGTCCTGGATGTACTTCCTTACCTTCATACCTGTGATTTTGATACTATCTCATTGCAGCTGCAAATCTGGCTCACTCTAAAACTCAGGCAAATCAATTTCCTAAGTGTTAACTCAGCATCATAAATCTGTAAAAAAACAAAAAATATGCAAACGGCAGTGTTCAAGTTTCTAGTCCAGATTTTGTCACGCTAAATTTTCTTGGTGGAAAGGGGAACTCAGGTGTGGAAGACTTCACAAGTGTGAACACCAGCCTGTGCCCAGATACCAGCCTGGCCTCTTGACACAAGGCTGTGACTGACCACACCCAGACAGCAAGGCTGTAACCCAGCCCTCCTGCCTCACCTGCCAAGCGGACCAGGTCAAGGCTCTCTGAAAACAGGAGCCCTCCCCGGGAAGCTGACTGGGAGGAAGGACAGGAGTGTGCGAGGAGGCAGGGACGGTGTTACCTGCTCTGGATCAGGCCACTGCGGGGCTCGGCGGGTGGGCAGGCTGACGGGCAGCTTGCTCCAGCCCATGCCACATGAAGCAGCCTCCCTCCACCTGCTTTCCAGCACCAATGCAGGCTTTGCTGTGTGTGCAGGCGGCAGCAGGGGCAGCTCCAGAGAACAGGTTTGCCTTTGCTTTACTTCCCTATATCCGACTCCATCATCTCAACTTATCTATGTCAGTACGTTGAGCGCTCCTCATGTGCGTGGCTTGCCTGATGCAATGCCACAACGCGAAATCATGGGAGTATGTGGTATATATTTGTGGAGGAAAAGTTCCCTCCATTGTGGAGAAGAGGGGGACTGGACAATGACCAGGGATTCTCCCTACAACATCTTAGTGGAATTGGGTAAGGCAGTGGTGAAACAACAAATCTCCTTTTCACTTGCACAAAAGAAATATCCTTTCTCGTTGCAGGGCCTGAGCTGGCCTTACTGACCTGGTGGTCAGGAATCTCCTCCACCTCCTGACACGTCACACCTCTCCTTTGCTTGCCTTCAGCAGAACCACAGTGTGATACAGTGTTGGCAACCTGGCCCCAATCTTTGTGAAACACGCTATCTCGTACCATACTCATACGTTCATAGCACCATGGAAACAAAACTCCTCTGATGCTGAAGCGAAAGGAACAGTGGTATCCTGTTCCTTTCTAGCTGTCCCCTTTTACTGCCAATATGAAGGTCAGGAGGACCCTGCCAGATGTCCCAGGGGCTTGGGAGAGGGCAGGGAAGTGGTGAGGCCACCAGGATCCATCTTGCACTCTATGAAGATGGTTTTCTTACAGCTTATATACATACAATTGCATCAGCCTACTGCAGGGTGAGATATCTAATCAGAGACCCAAGGTGATTAAAGCCAGTGAGCTCTCTGCTTTCAGTTCACTTTGGGCTTGTTCTGGTTAAAGGGCTGTCTGTCAGGAGCAGCGTTCAGCTACCTGAACTAGCTTCATTTAAACTGAAATGGGAGCATACGTCAATTTTTAATTAACTGTGTCAGATCTGAATGAGTGGGCATGTCCAAAAGCTTTTTGTGAGCTAGAAAACTGTGTAGGGCAGGCTGAATCCAGCCTATTAAATGTTTAAATAATTGCCAGGCAGAGTCTTGGCCAATATTCCTCAAGGTAAGACAGGAAGAATCAGCAGCACAGCCCTGGGTCAGGAGGCAGCTTTTCCAGCCTGGTTTCTTTGCAGTGCCTTAAAAATGAAGGTTCCTGTTTGTTAGCTGTCCTCCCCTTATTCCTGAGCCTTGTTTGAAGACATGCATATTAGTTCCACCTTCCTTAAACACCATCTTGTGTCTTTAGAGGACACAGGAAGCCTGTTTTGTTTGTGGGTTTCTTCTCCAGCTGGGCTGTGTTTGCATTGCAGCTAGTTTATCTCTGGCAGATAGCAACGTGTTCTTGGCAGCAAACTTCCACCTTGAGCTCAGGGGGTGTAGCCATGCTGTGTTTTGCACACCTGTGGCAGGGAAACTAGGAGAAATTTGCCTGTTTATATCACTGCTGAGGTGTTAAAACCAGTTTCACAGCAGTGCTATTAGTGCTTTGCAGAGGTCCTGGCTCCCAAGACGTTGGGGGGCAGCACGCGTCTGTGTGCGCATGAGCATGACTTGCACTGCCTTAAACGGACTTGGGCATTAAACAGCTGGTGATCGGACATACTTCCCCACCTACAGTCACAGGTAATATTGTTTCAGTGTGTGCCTAAGTTGAGTTTCTAACCTCCTTATTTACCCTGTTCACTGTTTCTTCCCATAAGGCTCTTTCTGTAGGTACAATACAAGGATTGGTATCAGTGTTCTCCAAGGTGCCCTTGCCACAACATGCAGGGACTCTGGAAACAAGGCAGGCCTTAAACAGGTGTACTTATAGCAGATTTGACTGAGTAAAAAAGAAAGTACACTGAGACCAACAGGAAGAGCAGCCCAGGTCTGTCCTTATGCTAATGGAGCGCAGGATTGCTCTGGCTGGGCTATTCCAGTACCTATTTCCATCTGACTGCAACTGGGAAAGATTAACTCAGGCAAGATGTGCTAGATACTAGTCTGCCAAGAGATCAGCAAGGCAGCCAGGATGCTATAAATTATCCCAGAAGCCTTCTCTTTTTCTCTCACAGATGAACCTGGTTGGGGTTAAGTGTGGGACAAGGGGTATTTTAGTGAGGCAAGGTGGGTATTTGCCTTTGGACCTTGTCCTCCTGCGTTAGGTACAGAAGGAAGCCCAGCTGCTGCAGGGGTGCACGGAGATCTGGCAGTGGCTTGTCGACTGCATGCCAGGCATGAAACAGACCCGAGAGGTCTGAAATAAATTGGTGGGACTGCATTCATGGGTACTTCCCACCAGCAGACTGATGTCCCTGTGGCTGTGCGTTCACAGGCTGTGTGCTACCTGCTCCTCTGCTTTTCTCTTCTTGAAAAGGCAGAAGCTGATTCCTGAGCTGCTGCTGTTCAGCCATCAGCATGTCTCTTCCCAAACCCCTTCAATGGGGTCTGATCCCAAAACCGGTGGTGAGTCTTGTTAAACTGAGGGCTACTTGAGCCTTAAGGTAAGTACCCGTTTAAAACAGCGTCAGATGCAAGCAGTGCCTAGCAGTGTGAGAAAGCACTGGGCTCTGCCAGCCCAGTTAAATGAGGAAAAAAAAAACCTGAAAGAAAACCATCAGAAATACAGTTTGGGTATGTTCCCCCAGGAGCTGCTCCATCTCTCTGCACTCAGGACATGTTCACACCGTGGCAAGGAATGGCATGAACTCACTTTCATGAATTACTTCTTGTCAGCCAAGCAAAGCGGGAAGTAAATTCTGTTTGCTTAAACCGCGTGCAGGTGGTCTGAGCGAGTGGATGTTAGTTCAGGAGGAGCAGGAGAGGTGTGTGCATGGGGAGTTAGCGTGGGTCAGCTGATCCGCGTTAACTAGCGCTGCTGTGGTATCTTGATTGTTTGTGATTGTGTAAACATGCCTGAAGATGCAGAGGTATAAAGCAGAGTGGTGCTTATGAGGTTTTTGAAGCTTACATCTGCTGTTACTTGGTCCTGGAGGCTTTCAGCAAAGACCACCCACTGAAATGAAGAAGAATCATTTTCTTGAAATGCAAGGGACTAAGACATTTATTCAACCTCTTTCAATGCCCTTCTATGATCTTGTTGAGCCTTTGAATTTTTCTTTCCCTACAAGAGGTTTATTACAGTGCAAAACGAGATTCTAGAGCAAAAAGACTCTTGTTTCTACAGGGATATGGTGGTTGAGGCTCCACATCTTCCATTTTTAAAGAGTAATGCTTCACAGTGAGTTGTCATAGGTTGCTAAAATAATCTTTTCCCACAGTTTTCCTAGTGTCAGCATTTCTAGAGCTCCAGTGCGTTGTGGCCGTTGTTATGTAAGGATTTATTAATGACTGCAAAGTTCAAAGGTATCTCGGCAACCCCAAGTCCCAAAAAGCCAGGAGTCATCCCAAGCCCTGCCCTGTTTCCCAAGAACTAGTTTGCCAACTACTTCTTTTCCTAACCTTTTTTTTTTTATTAATAGCTTGCAAACTTTAAGACCTCTTTATTCACCTCACAGTTTTTTTGAGCATTTAGGTTGCACTAGTTTCATGGTTTCAAATCTTTCATCCACAACCTTCAGGGCTGGGGACATACTTTGTTTATAAATGAAAGTTACGATTCCCTTGTTTCAAGGAGCTGGGATTTTAGTATATATTCCCCAAAGCATAAAAGATGTGATAAAATCACGGGAGTCGCCAACAGCACACAGTCTGTTTGGAAGAGGAGGCGTTGGACTGCAGCAAGCTGCAGGCACCACTAGCTACTGTCGTGTCAGTGAGTCAAATAAAAATAACATTGTGGTTAAACATCAGCTCTGCAGGCCTAACTAAAGGAGATAACCTCATCTCTTTCTAGCTGGAGTGCTTCACAAAAGCTCTGCCTTTGTAATCCTCCGGATTAATGTTCACACTCAAGCTCTCTGCCCCAAAAGGCCCCTGCACCGCTGGCAGACGGCATTTAAAAGTATAAAGCCCTCAGTGGGATGCAGCGGCGGCTGGTGCCAGCCAGGCACCTCCTGGGACACGTGGCTGTGGCTGCTTCCAAACCAGGAGCCTTTCAGCCCAAGTGATCTTTTTTTCCCTCTCACTCCTCTTCACTGCTGCTTTAATTTCGGCTTCGTGCCTCCTTTCACGTAGCCCCCCTCAGCTTGAATCAGATCCCTATTGTCTGTGTTGTCAACACAGCTGTTTAAATCCCTTCCCCCAGATATCCCTGCTTCCCAGAGAACGCCTGCCTGCAAGGGCCAGGCCTTGTTCTGAGTTTGCGGCTTTCTGTCAGGTCCTGGGCTGAGCTGAGATTCCTGTTTGGAGCAGCACAAGGTCAAAATGGAAACGAACTCAGGAAAACTCTCCAGCAAAGCCTGATGCTCGCTGACTGCATGCTGGTGGCTGCTGCAGCGCTCCAGCCTGGGACTGACAGGCAATGCAGAGTGAAGCAAATGATTAGCATTATTAAAAACGCTCTGCAATTATACAGCACCTTTTCATCTAAAGATTTCAAAGCTTCGCAGCACTCACACAAAGTTGCTTATTATCCTCGGTGTTTAGCAGAGTCAGGAAACGAAGGAAAGCAGCTCAGTGACTCGCCTTAGGTCATGCAGTAAGGCGGCGTCAGAGGTGGGAACTGAGCCCCGAAGTGCTGACTCCCGAAGAGCCTGCCCCAACACAAGGACATGCCTCGCCCCTCCTGTGCCCGACCAGCTCCTTGGTGGGGGTGCAGAGATGGGGGGAGCATTCAGCCCACCATGAGGGTCAGCAGAGCCCAGGCAGGGCTCAGGGGATGCGTGGCCGGGAGCACCACTCCCTGTTCCTAAGTTCTGCTCCTTCTCCCAGGGCCCTCGTGCCCACTGCCGAGGGGCTGCTGTGGGCTCTGCTGTGCCTCAGGCTGCAGCCCAGCTTGCCATGGCACAGCGTGGCCAAGTCCACGGCAGCCAGCGGCCTGGAGGATAAGGTGTGTGTGGTGTGCCATGCCCCTGGGCTGAGCATCGCTCCTGCAGCCCCATCTCCAGCACGCTGCCTCCAGCCCACTGGCCATACGCACGTGGGAAGGCTGTGAGGACCTTCCTTGACAGGCGACATCTCTGGAGACACTTCAGCCTTGACACCCCAGAAGAACTGGTGAGGACCAGAGGTGGTTTTGCTTGTATCAGTGCTGCAGCCAGCCTGCTACTCTCCCACTAGCCAAGCCCTGGCTACCGTGAAGGAGCGGCATCACTGACTCCCTCCAGACCAGGTGGTCCGAGCCTGCCAAGGAGCCTAGATATATGTGTAGACACCTGCCAGGAGACCAGAAATACATTTCTAAGATGTTACGCTCTTTGGCTGGCTGTGCTGTGCGATGCAGCGAGTGCCAAACCTCTGTGCCTTGCAGCAAGGGAGCTGAAAAAGTCAAGCTCTTGTACACTGACACTTCTCTGACTTCAATTGAGTGCTGGGACTTCAGGACAGTGTGTCAGCAGGGAGGAAAGCCAGAAAGAGGGACTGAAGAGGAAGAGTGAGAGGAGCAAGACAGAGAAAAAAGCAGATATGAAACAGGGTGAAGAGAGGCAGGTAGAGTTCTAGATCTCACTGTCCAGGAGAAGGCCTTGGCTGAGTCTCCTGTCTCCACTGAGGTAAAACACATTTCTGGTGTTTACCACAAAAGGTGACTTGCACAACTATAAAGTTAAAAAATATTTCTAAAAAGATCAAATAATCTACTTCTGTTCTTCCACTGTGTTGCTTTGCCCTAGAAATGTCAGGAAAACCCACTTTGGTCAAGTTTTGTCAGAGAGACTTGAGATGTTTCATGTTTCTTAATGATAAACAGTACCTCTCTTAAACATTACATCCCTGTGATCAAGGCAGGCATGACTGATACAGCTACAGAATTCCAAGGGGTGTATTTAAATAAATAACATGAACTAATCCATATAGTCTGATTTCCTCGGGAGCCTGGGTATTTACGTGTCTGAACTTTACTGGGATGAGACTCCAGGACTGGGGATAACTAAGCATAACTTCACTGGGGACAAACCCCAGGCAAGGGGAAAAGCTTGAAGACAGAGACTGCAGCTAAATGAATTTCAGCCTCAGAAGTGGTCCTGAGAACGAGCAGTCATTACTAGGAAACATTTTAAAAAACAAGATAACTGATAGGGTATAAAAACTATGTCTCAAAAGTGAGCCAGAGTTTTGCCTTTTAAGGGATACTAATAAAAACGGGAAAATGTTTTTCCAGGCTGCATACAGCTGAAGAAAATACAGAAGGAAAAAGAGAGATTACATGGGATAGAGGTTAATGTGTACTAGGCATGTGCAAAACCCAAACTCATGCTTTGCCTTAACTTTCACTGAGAATGTTAATCGTGTGGCTGCAGATGAGAAGGGTAATGGGATGGGGGTATGGAAATGTTCACGGCCAGGATAGAAGCAAATCTCAGGGCTCCTTCCTGCACTCAAGGCAGAGGAACAGGCTAATCCACATGCCAGAGCCCTGGAAGAACTGGCCCGATGTCTTTAACAGGTCCCTCAGTCAGGGACAGGAGCACCGTGAACCTGTACGGAAGAAGCAAACTGACTGGACAAGAACAGGCATGAACGTTTGAGCTTAATAGTGTATGGAAAGCTTCAGAAAAAATGGTGAAGAGAAGGCTAGCAAAAGAGAGGGAGGCAAATGGCATGAGATTAAATGGGTTTATCAAACACATTTATCTTTCTTGGGTAAGGCAAGCTGCAAGCCATTTGCTTAGTGAAGGAAATGGGGTGGATCTCACCTATCTGGACTTGAATTGCACTTTTCATATGGTGCCATGTGGAAAGTTCTTAAGAAAAGGCAGAAGTGATTTAGCAGGAGGTGTAAACCCCATAAAGACCTGCTGTGGGAGCAGTGTATGGCTGTCAGGCTGGAGGGCAGTTACCAAGGGAGTGTTAAACATCACTCCTTGAGATCTGGCAAAGTGCTTTTGTAAATGAGCTTGGCACTAATGTTAGGGGAGAACTGGTGAAATTGCTGATGACAGAAAATATGAAGCAACCTCAGGACAGAGGAGGCTTGAGATACTATACAGAAAAATGCAGTCAGCAGCAGAAGTTGGCAGTCATAGGCACAAATGCCCAAACCCTCTCCTACACGCTAGATGAATCGAGAAATGCTATTCTGGAAGGCATCGGCAAAGGTGCAGCAAAGACTGGGGTGTGCACAAGGAGAGGGTACCTCACTTCATTTTGCAAAGTGAATGCCAAGAGCAGGAGGATTTCTCCGTATGAATACTCCCAAGGAGGGAGAGGGAAGAGCTGATGTGGTGCTAAGGGCCAGTGCTCGTGCAAAATAAATGATCAAAACAAGCATCAAACATTTTGGTTAGAAGATCGTTACTAACCATTTGACAAGGTGGTCCTGGAATAGCTTCCCTATTGCAGTCAGGTGTGCAAAATCTCTTTGATAAGTTTATGAAAAGGATTCTATCACACGGTGCCTGCGATAGGGGAACTGGTACACGACGTTCCTGGCAGTCCTATGCACAAAGGTAAATATCCTGTAACCCTCTCTCAATATAAATACGGAGCATGTGATTATGCATACACAAAAAGCACACACGTGATTTATTAATCACAGGACCTCGGCTTGTCAAATAATAATTACAAGGCAATAACACACCTTGTTTTAATAAATGGCTTCCTAAGATTTTCTCCCACAGTAAACCAGTGAAAAAGGACAATTATTATGAGGTAAAGGCAGTATTTCGTGTTTCTGGTTGTTAGCTTTTAAATGAACTCACTGTCTGGATCTCTTAAATCAAGTACTGTTATTTTTCAGCACATTTCACAAGTTCAGCCCTTCCCAGTAAAGCGTCTTTTCAGATGCGTGATTGCCTTTTGTTAAGGCAAGAATGAACAGATGACAACTGCAGCACAGAGGAGACATGCCTGGAACAGTTTCACAAAGCAAACCCAATTCTAACCCTTCTGCCAGGAGGGCGTTCTCAGAAATGTGAAGAGGGAAGGCTTTTTGTGCAATGTGAGGGGCCAGTCCTGGAAAACCACGGTAGAGAGAGGCAAGCCGTGGTTTGGGAAAGTTTATCCAAAGCTGTCGTGGTGGGTGACACTTCAGTTTCCACGCTCAGGCAAGCATGAGCCGATCCTCTTCCATTGCCAAGGGTGCCCAGCCTTGATGGGCGCTGCACACACAGTTCTGCAGCACAGCCCCGACCTCAGCTCACCGACAGAGCTCCAGGAGAATGTTTGAAAGCAAATATAATTACTGAGCCTTAAAAAAAAAAAAAGCAAAACCAAAAAAACTCAGCAAAGGCGTGTTTTAGTATCCTTTCATCCTGGAGCTGATGCTGCCTGATGAAGAATGGGGTTGCTGTGCTTGCAGTTCGTTTCAAGAAGGCACCTTTGCAGAAGATGCAAAAATAAAAGTAGGCTGAAGGGAAAGAAAGCAGAAGGCCAAGAGACAAGCAATGGAACAGAGCAGATTGGTTTAACAGATATGATACGTTTTCGCTTGTCTGCATTATGTGTGGAAATTTATATTCCAAGTGACACAGTAACAGACTCGTTTGTAATCAAACAGCACTGCCGAGGTGTCAGGAGCACAGATGCTGCCTATCGAAAATATTTAAAACAGAAAGTAAAACTCTGAAAAGCAAGCAGCGGGGGAGCGCAAGGCGAGTGCTAAGTTTTCTAACCCGGTACAACCTCCCTCTGCTTTTCACTGCTCTCTCTGGCGCTGGAGCTCGGACGACCAATGTCAGTCACCCCAGCCAGGGCTCAGATAAACCTTGATGAAAAGCAAAGGCCGGCAACGTGCAGTCCAGGGCAGCCTGGGGACCCGCGGTGCCTGTTTTGCACCAGGCGTGGGACGGGGGGAAGGGCTGCTCCACGCGTTTTGGGGAAGTTCAGCCAATGGATTCCTCCCCTGGGTGTTACGGGAGGGCTTGGCCAGCATGTGAGAAAGGGAGGGGAGAGTTTGAAAACAACCCAGCAGGCTCGAAGGAAGGAAGGAAGGCGGCGAGAAAGCGACCTGCTCGCCTCCGTGCAAGCGTTTCGCTCCAGGTGACCGGTGGCGTTCGGGGCGGAAGGGCAGGAGGGGCCCCAGGAGCTGCCGGCGGGTCCCCGCTCGGTGCGGGTGGGCGCAACGGGGGGCCCGGGCACAGGTAACCCCAGGATGCAGGTGTCGGGGAGCAGGCGTTGAGCAGCGCAGGTGGCCTCAAGCTGCAAAGTGGTCAGAAACGGTTGAAAGAGGTGTTTTTTTCTTTTTTGGTTTTTTTTTTCCCCCTATGGGAGGAGGAATTCTACTCTTTCGGGTTTTTATGGGGATTTTGGTGTTATGTTTGCTTTTAATATGGCTGGGAGGGAGCAAGCAGGTCTCTACAGTGCCGAGGTTAGCATGTGATCAGCTGTCTTTAAATATCGCACGTGGTTTTGAGGTTAGAAAAGCAGAAAGAGGTGATATGTTTTGGCAGACTGGTTGATACAATGGAAAAATACAAAAAATCTTTCATGCACATCTGCCCTTTTTCAGGTCACAGTGTTTTGGGAATCAGAAAGCATGTGCAGTCAAACCTAGATGAGATTTTCAATGATTGGTAACACGTCTGTTAATAGAGATATTTGGCAGAAGAAAGAAAAAACACACCAAGTTCTTGTCTGGGGGTGTGCTGAATGGTTCAGGGGTTTTTATCCTCTATTTATCACTGATTCAGCTTTTGGGCCTCTTGGAAATGATCCGGTCCTAATTTTTACCAGAAAATCCTTCAGCAGTTTTCCATGGTGCTTTAAAATGTGTAATTGGCATGATGCACTGATGTGGCATTTTGTGGCATCTTCTCTTGTGCAGGTTCTGGTTCCTGTTTCAGTTTCTCTGTTACCTCTTTTCTCATAACTGAAAAATCTCTTCAAAGCCCCTCTTCTGCCTTGCAGGGGAAGCTGAATTCCATTATCTATGTTAATAGCTAGAATATATTTTCCAAATCTCGGTGATGACATTGCAGTGGTTTGCTTGGTATTTGCTAGTCAGTGGGGGTGCAAAGAGCAAAGCAGAAATTATTATTTGATTGATGGAGGAACATCATCTTTTGAGGCTGCCTGCAGGTAGCATGTGAAAAAAAAAGTCTTGTGTGAGCATGCTGAACTGTCCTGACTTGAAAATGTCTGCAACTTAGTGTCTTCATGAACAAGAAAGATTTTGTCATTTGCCTGAAAGGGAACGTATTTGTCATTAAAAATACAGCAGTTGTGCTGCACATTCTTTTAACAGATCGCTGTTGTTTTAATTCGTGAACCTAGTTTTGATGATTCATACAGAGCTGGGCCAGTAAATAAATTCAGCAGCTCTTACACAAGTAAAGTTTGGCTCTTATTTCAACTAAAAGTACACTGATTTGGAGCACAATACTGGAAAAATACGTAAAGTACTACAAAAGTCAAATCACAGTATTTTAATTGAGGAGGATTCTCTTGGTGGCAGCTGAAAAATCCTGCAGTGCAAAAGTAGTAAAGCAGAAGGGATCTGTATTTGCTTTTCTCATAGCACTGGACCTGCTATTGCTGAGCTCTCGAGTGACAGATCACAGACAGAAAACAAAGGGTTAGCTGAGTTTTTAGGAAAGATTGTGAACTGAGGCAAAATACATGACAATGAGAGAATATCACCTCTAATTAGGTGTCTGGCCTCAGGCAGTGCATATAGAATAAACAGGGTAAATGCAAACTAAAATAAAGTAGAAAGTTTGGAAGGTTGTGGACGGATACGCACGGTTTAGCTGTCAATCCCAAACCTGTGCTGTGTTGGAGAGTTTCAGCAGCGCAGAAGGTGGCTGCAGCACCCGGTACCCGCCGCCGTGCCCGAGCTGGGGCAGCCGTGGCCTCCCGCGGCCCCTGCCCCGAGAGAAGCTGAGCAGGAGGCAGCGGGGTCTTGCGTGACGAGGGAGCAAAAGGTCTGCAATACCCGTGTTAGCCGCAGGCAATACGCTACTTTGCTGATGGTTTTGCGTCAAGAAAAAAAAAAAAAATTGATTTCTAATGAAAGGAGGACACGGTGTTGAAGAGGAGCCCGGCACAGCCGTCAAGGTTTCGGTGCCCACGGGGCTCCCTCCCCATCCCGGCCCGGTTCTGTCCCCCCACCTGCCGACACCCGCACGGCCCTTCGAGCGGCGGGACACCCTTCGCCCGCACTTGTTTCGGATCGAACCTAACACCTGTCACGGGTATTGCGAACTGGCCTGGCCAGCCTCCTGCCCGCTGACATGGGAGGGGGCAATGCGCTGCCGCGGGGGCACGGGGCTCCGCCAGGCACGGGCGGGCGAGTTGCTGCTCTGGTGCACCCGCACGGACAAGAGCGAGCCCGCTCTCGTTTAACCGCCGCGCCACAGAGCCTGCGGGACCGGGACGGAGCAGCCTCGGACTCCCTGTCCCCTCGGTGTTTCCTTCCCGGCCGCCCCCCGCTCCCCGCACGAATGGCTTTTTCCCGCTCCGCCCCGCCCCGAGATGGTCTCGCTCTCCCCCTCTTCTCCCCCTCCCTCTCCTGAGGGCTGAGCCATCCTGTCGTCCCCGCCCACCGGCGTCCCTGCTTGGGGGTGATTGGCTGAGGCGGCGGGCAGGAGCCAGCCAATCCGCGGCGCCGCTGGCGGCCGTGTCGCTGGGGTGGAGGAAAACAAAAACAAGCAGGCCGGAGGCGCGCGCGGCCGAGGGGGCGGGGCCGAGCCGAGCGGCGGAGGCGGCGGCGGGAGAGCAGCGGGCGGGCACGCGCGCGCACCGCCGCCGGTAACGGTCCCGTGGGCGGCGGGTGAGGGGAGGTGCCGGGGCCTGGCGCGGCCCGGCCCGGCCGGGCGGCCCTGTCTTCTCCCTGCGGGCGCGGCGGAGCAGGGCGGCCCCGCGGGGGGCGGGGTGGCCAGGTCGCGAGGCGGTTGGCGCCGTGAGGAGCTGCTCCCCTGAGTGACCCCCGGCCCGCCCGCCCCGCCGCGGCCTGTCCCGCAGCCGTGGGCGCCGGGCTTGCCTGCGCGGAGAGCCCCGCTTCGCCGCCTCCGGCGTTGCTGAGGGCACGTCCCGTGAGGTGCGGGAGCTCCTCGGCCGCGGCCGGGTAAACGAACGGTTGCGGGGCCTGTGTCGCCGAACTCCCACCGGGCCTCGGTCAGAGCTGTTCTCAGGGCCGGGGCGGCCCCGCCGTTGGCATCCTCCAGCGGCACGGGCTTTGTAGGGGTGGATACATCTTAACCTGGTGGTTCTCGCGTGTGGCTGCAGAACCTGAGCTGGTGTGTGCGGGTGTGCAAAGCCTGGGTGTTGGGGAGGGCCGACTTAAAGTTAGGGGGAAGAGAAAAATCGCGTGAGCTCTACAGACGCTGCTCAGGGATGTTCTGTATAGATGTAAGGTCTTGCTAAGTTCTGGAAGTTTTCTTCTGCTTTGTGCGTTGTTCCTGAACGTTAATTGGACACTCTTTGCCTGCTGGGGTAGAAAAACCTATTCAGGTTGTGAATACAGGGAGCTGAGCATAGTCTGTTGATGGTTTTCAGTGATTTAGGAAATAACCTTTTCTGCTGAGCTACTTCAAAAGTACTATTTGTATCACAGATCAGTCTTAAGATCTCTTGCAGCATTCTTATTTTGCAGATGCTCAAATTTACATCTGTCCATTTTGCTCCCATGTTATCTTTTCTGACATGAAATTTTGGAGTTATGTATTCCGATATTTTTACTGCATGTTTTCAAGTTGTGTTCTATAATTGATTGGTAGTATGCTGTGGTATAATTCTGCAAAATATAAAGTGATTTTTTTGATACAGTGATAAATACCACAATTCTGAAGCTCCAGAAGACCTGTTGGATTGAGTTAATGAGAGTATGCACTGCTAAATTGAGAATATGTCTCCTGATCAGTATGATAGTATGAATTGTAAAGCTTATTCAGCCATCCTTGTCACAAACAAAGCAGGGTGCTGAATCTCAACAAGACAGTGTATGAAAGTTGTGTTGTTATTTATTACATTGTCATAGGTGGAGAATTTCAGCTAGGGTCCTGTGTGGAAAAAGTATTTCTCTACTTGAAATTCAGGACTTGATTACAAATGATGAATGTTGTGTTTGTTATTTAATACGGGTTTTGTCCTTTGTCTTCTTTTTCAAAGAGGTGACAACTGATGGAACATTCCACTTTCTTACAAGGTAGTTTGTGATTAGACTGAGATCCATACAGAAAAAGTCTCTCAACCAACAGTGACTGGGAACACTTGAGAACTCCTGAATGATTGATTGAGGTAATGTAGAAAAACCGTTTATCTAAAAAAAAAAATAAATGGTGTGAGGCAGGGAGCACTTCTCGTTACACAAAGCTGTTAACTGTTTGGCTTGACGTTAGGAAATGCAAGATCATGACAGTTTGATACTGTCCCCTAGACTAGTTGCTTTATTGCCAACGGTCTGTGATGAATCATTTGCAGTTAATATGCCTGTGGTAGGCAAGTGGGCATAAGAGGGGAGAACAAGGAAGGAGAGGAAAAGGGGAAGGGAGCCCTGCTGTTTGGTGTCACAATCTTGCTGCACAACGGTGAGCTGTTCTCAGGGCAGCAAAGGATGAGAAAGGGGAAAAAAGAGCCACTGAATTCTCATGGGACAGACACGAAATACTAGTAATATTCATAGGTCTGCGAAGTGATTTGTGAAAGCCTTGCAGGTGAAAAAATGTGTGGGGAATTCTGGAGCTGCTTAGTTTGTGTACATGAAGGAAAGATGGATGATGCCATCTCTTTCACAGTGATAAGGGGTGGTTTGTGTAATAGCTACTAGGAAGAGAGGGAAAGAGAGTAACAGAGTAAGTGTTCAACTTTATTCCTTGTGGGTTGGGTGGTGGTTGTGAGCAGTGTTTGAAGGGTGCAGAAGTACAGATGTAAAAGCTTGATGGCTGTGTGTACACATGCAGTAAAATGTAAACGCTGTGTGCTTGAGGGGAGGAGCAAAACATAGTTTGTCTTGTAAGGGCTGGTCTGAACTCGATAAATTGGTACATTTTATCAGTATGGTTCACCTGAAGAACATGTCTCTTGTGGATGCAATTACACCATTGATACTGTGTGCTTTTATAGATAGCCACTTTGCAGAATAGGATGGTATAAGTTGATAGAGGTAGCTTTTATCAATCAAAAAAAGCTGCATACTGAGGGCTTACACCCTTAAAATAACGGCTTTTATCCTCATGCCTCCTTTATAAGCAACATAACTTGACAGCTGCTAGAATATCAAGGCTTAAGATAGATGTGTTTGAGGGTGTTGCCGTCTTGTATTACACTGCTTATCTTTGTAGGAACTTTTCAGTGGTTACTGAATTTTAACTTAAAAACCTGTTTTTTGTATTGTATTCTGTGAGTGAAGTCTTAGCAGCTTTTTACTTCTTTTTTTGGTCTAGTGCTTTTCTTCACCTAAGCTTCTCCATTTCTCTGAAGGCCTTGGAGGGAGAACGTTAAGACTTAGCTTTCACAGTCCGTTCTGTTAAGCAGTAATGGAAGTAGAAAAGGAATACATTTATATTACCCCAACAGGTAAGTAATATATTCAGTATTTTTTTACATAACATTGCTTAGCTGACTTGAGGTGTTATCTACAGAATAATTGTATTACCTATTAATTTTTTAACAGTACTGTTTAAAAAAAAAATCTTACAAAAAAATAACAGAATAGTTCTTTCAGTTATATATTGTAGTATCCTGCTTGATTACACTTATTTTGCAATTTGTTAAAATCATAAAGGTAACATTTCTTTAACTTACTGAATGATAGTGACTCGACTGCTTATCATCTGATTTCTAGTAGTGCTGATGTGAAGAAAAGGATAAACTCAGAAGTAAAGTATGTAGGTGCATTTGAGAAGTACAAATTCTGTTTTTATGTAGTTGTTTAGCTTAAAGTGGGAGGAAACAAATGATGAAAATCTTGACTGGAAGTGGACTGGTGTTGGAGAAACTTAAGCAAAATGTTAGAGACTGCCCTTAGGTGGACTGTTTTGTCCATATCGCAAGCATGTTTTATGATGCTTAGTCAAGTTAACACAGTTTCATGTTATGTCTTCCAAAGGTTGTGATAATCTGCCCTGACGTTTTTTTTTTATACCAGAGTTTTTGTAGGTTTTAAATGTTTCTCAGAAAAAAAATCATATATATATAAGATGGTATGTGATGCAGTTGAAGTGGCAGTGTGCTCTGTATGACCTCTTTAAACCAGATTTAGTTTTATGTACAAGATGCGTTGCGTCTCAGTATTTTAGAATTATATTTGGACAATAGGGGTGAGACTGCTACATATATAAGTTGACCTAATTTGGTAAATGAAATTTGTGTGTAGCTAGGTATTTGCTGAATGCTTTGTTAATTAAGGTAGGACCATAAAAGCACAGGATTTTAAGTGTGCCTGCTAGGCTTAGTAGCAGATGAATTTGGATAACTTTTTAATATATAGTAAGTCAAATCTTAAAGTTTATACAGCACCGCTATTTCTTATATATGTGTATGTGTGTATTATATGATGTAAAAAAGAGAAGCTGGAAGGAAGATCTGCATAATTTTGTATGTACTTTTTCTTAAATTATTTTTAGAAAATTGTGGAGAATTAGTATATCTGCTTAGCATATTTTTTTTCAGCCTGACTAGGTAACTAATAGTGGAGGGCTGGTTGGTTATAGTATACGGAGAAAGAGGTTGAAGCTGGAAGCGATAGCGTTACATAAAACATTGTTCAGTAATGCAGTAAGAAATACTAAGTCTTACGGGTTGGATGTTTCCTGTGGAGGATTTCCTTTAGTCTTGATCCCGAGATCAAGATTGTGTAAGAAGGCTGGACTGTAACCTCCCCTTTTATCCTTAGTTATCAGATTCAGGACCGATCTGTGTTCATTGTTGGTTATTTTCTTTGGAAACAGAAAGAAGTGAGTGGTCATTGAACAGTGTAGTTCCTGGACAGCCAGATTGCAGGTCTAAACTGGAGAAATTTGTGGGAGAGTGGGCATGAAGAAGAATTTAAATTCATCTTAAGATGAGCTGGTTGTGCTGATGGGGGTCTCCCTGGGGAATGAGAGGAAGGAAACCTGTTCTGTTTGGTTTTGGGTTGTTTCCCCCTGCCCTGCTCTGCTAGCTTCATGCAAATGTCTCATTGTTTTATTAAAATGTTAGACAAACTGAGAAAGCTTGTTGTGGGGAATCTTTTCCTGGATGTGATGCATGCTTTGCTTTTCTAGCTTGCTGCAAGCCTAGAAGGAATGCTTTTGTGAGACTAATGAGTGGAAAGATGAAGCTTAGACTGGAATGGCTGCATTTTATTGTTCAGCTCTAGCATTCACATCTGTGAACACTAGTATCTAAATGTTATTTCTTTGATCACAAAAAAGGCAGTTGCAGCAAACTTTCTTCATTTTGTAGTGTAGTATCCTCTTTGATATGGGCAAGTAGTTTGAGATTGGAAATGTTTTATTAGTGCCCTTTGCTTTCAAAACAATTTTTCATGAACCTGTTTTGAATTGAAAAAATCTAGTTCTGAGAAGCATTGCCAAATGAACATTGCTAATTAGAATGCATTGGAATGGTGAAGTAATACATTCAGCTAAATTCAAACACAAATTTAAAATACTCTTCATACTCTGGATCTCTGGCAATGAACTTTTCTGCAAAGCAGGCTTGGCACAGCTGGAAAAGCAGCTGCTTCTGTGAGCCTTTATAAGATTGGTGCTATAGGTTGTATCTTTGAGACTACTGAATCTTCAAGAAGAGAAGGGCTGTGTAACGGAGAGCTGAGGCTGTTTTCTCTGCATACGTGTTTTCCAATTGCAAGGACTCCCACGGTACTAACAGCAACGTCAGTAGGTCCTCAGGTGCTTTTTTTGTTTGTTTTTTATCTTGATGGGTTAAGAAGGGAAAGGAGAACAACTTTGAAAGGCTTTTGCTCATGATGCTCAATATGTTCTGCTGAACCATACAACTCAGATGGGGGACATTCTAACTTTGTGAAATAAAAGACTTTAAGTTCAAATTTTAAATGTGCATTAACTTCCTGAAAGAATTGCCCTTTGAAACATTTAGCAATCCTTAAGTTGTGAGAGAGTTTTTTGTTGGGTATAAACAAAGCTAGTTACCTATTATATATGATTGTGCTGCAGAATAAAACATGTCCCTTTTACAAAATGAAACAGAAGCTACAGTGAGGGTCAATCCTTAGAGAAGGAAATAAATATCATTGTTCAAAAGACTTCATTTATTGTATGAATCTTTGTTACTGAACTCTCCAGGCTTTGTGTTAAACGGATTTTTTCCCCATAACTTCAAAAATACAAGAATACAAAAACATCACTACTTTTTAAGTCTAAGTCATTGCTTTTCCAGCTGGTGAGCTGTGTTTGAAATTCCTTGAATGAGGGGAATGTTGGCTGATGATTTAGGAAATTAATTTCACTTGAGTGACTAGTCTGTTAACATTAGTGAGTTCTTACAGAAATTTACTGTATTGGCAATTTTGTCTCTTTGTAAATCAAGAGATGAGTCGGTGGAGTGAGAACTGGGCACTTAGATCTCATGCGCTGAGGAGTTCTGATAGTTTTTGTTTAACAAGGGTGGAGTTTTCTGTGGTTTACCTGTTTATAAATGGTTTATTCATTTTCTTTCCATCTCTTGACATACACTGCGTTTAGATTGTGGATAGTTTGTGCAGGGGAATAAGGAACTTCTCATTACTGTGATGGGTAGATATCTTTTTTAAAAAAAATCATTTGCCTTAATGCTGTTGGAAATAAGAGCTCTAGTTAATGTAATCACTTTTAAATGGAGCGTGTTTTGATATTCTAACATAAAACTGCTCAAAACTAT
Source organism: Trogon surrucura (assembly GCA_020746105.1). Lineage (NCBI taxonomy): Eukaryota > Metazoa > Chordata > Aves > Trogoniformes > Trogonidae > Trogon > Trogon surrucura. Next base: position 10,993,624 of record CM036621.1, on the reverse strand, counting down.
AATAGAATTTTTGCTCTGTCTCCTTTTTAAGAAGTTGAGAACCTGAGTGATGCTCCATTTTCCGGTGATGAAGAAAACGGTGTGTCTGAGGAACGAAAGACTGAAATCAATGGAAATTGGATTCCTGCAACTTCAATTACTGAAGCCAAAATAAATGCTAAAGCAAAGAGACGGCTGAGGAAAAATTCTTCTAGAGATTCTGGGAGAGGAGACTCTGTTAGTGACAATGGAGAGACCCCGAAGCTTGGAGTTGCACCAACGAGCCCAAAGGGGAAACTCCTGGATAGGCGATCGCGGTCTGGAAAGGGAAGAGGTCTGCCGAAGAAAGGTTAGTGTAGTTTAGTGAAGGGACTAGCATGATAAACATTATCTCCAAAACATAGGGGGTGTCGTGGGTTGACCCTGGCCGGCCGCCAGGTACCCACACAGCCGCTCACTCACTCCCCCTTCACTGCTGAACAGGGGAGAGAATATTTCCAAGGGTTCAGGGTTTGAGATAAGGACAGGGAGATCACCCTCATTTACCGTCCCGGGCAAAACAGACTCAGTTTTGGGGAAATTAGGTACATTTATTAAAAGAACTAATCAGAGAGGAGTAGTGAGAAGTAAAATCTTAAACAGAACACCTTCCCCCCATCCCTCCCTTCTTCCCGGGCTTAACATCAATCCCGGCTTCTCCACCTCCTCCCCCCGAGCGGCGCAGGGGGACAGGGAATGGGGGCTGAGGTCAGTTCATCCGACGTTGGTTCCACCGCTTCTTCACTCCGGGGGAGGACTCTTCACTCTTCCCCAGGGCCACCGTGGGGTCCCTCTCACGGGAGACAAGCTTCATGCTCTCTTCTCCGCGTGAGTCGTCCCACGAAGGGCAATTCATCACAAACTGCCCAACGGGAGACACCTCACGAGGGGCAGCCCACCCCTCGTGAGTCTGAGGCGCAGTCCTTCAGGGGAAACTGCTCCAGCGTGAGCCACCCGCAGCGTCCCAAAAGTCCCACCGGCCAACCTGCTCCAGTGTGGGCATTCCTCTCTTCCACGGGCTACAGGCTCCGGCAGCGACTTGCTCTGACACGGGCTTCCCACGGGCTACAGTCCCCTTTCAGGCATCCACCCACACAGCATGGAGTCCTCGGTGGACATCTACGCGGTGATCCTCACGGTGGACCTCTGCACCTCGCCCATGGGCTGCAGGGGGACAACCTGCTTCACCATGGTCTTCACCACAGACCCAGGGGTTTCCTTCTGCTCCGGCGCCTGGAGCTCATCCTCCCCCCCCCCTCCTTCTTCACTGACCTTGGTGTCTGCACAGACTCTCACTCCTCCATCTCTGTGCCAGCTGTTATAGCGCAGTTCTTTTTCCCGTTCTTAAATATGTTTTTCACAGAGGCGTTCCTCTGCTATCACCTTACTGATAGGCTCAGCCTTGGCCAGCGGCGGGTCCCTCTTTGTAGCCGGCTGGCATTGGCTCTATCAATCTTGGGGAGCTTCTAGCAGTTTCTTACAGAAGCCACCCTGCAGCTCCCCCCCCGCCGCTGAAATCTGGCCAGGCCAAACCAAAACAGGGGACTTTTTGTTTGTTAGTTTTTTTTGTTGTTGAGGGTTTTTTTTCCACTGGGAATCATTTTCATAAACCACAGTCTCTGAGTAGCCACTTGGATCTTTATGTTAGATAGTAGGTGGCAAAAAAAGGAGCTAATAGAAGGTGGCATTCTTACCAGAACTTTTTTTATGTGTATCATCAATTAACTTCTATCTTTAAGTCCCTTTTCGTAGCAAATTTAACACATAAATTTGAACTGTCGGTGGTTCACAGGACTGTTATTAATGCAGACTTAAAGCGTGGTTATATTTGGAAGTACGGTTTCAACCATCAGTAATTCTTGTGCAGTTTCCTACTGCTTCAAGTATCTTAGTGATAAGTGATTGTAAAAACCTGGCTGCTAAAGTGGGAACACATTGTACAGATGTACCCTTTTCGGTATATATTGCTAGAGTCAGGAGGTGGGCACAAGCAGTGTTGGGTTGAACACAGAAGTATTTTTGTAAATTGGTGCTGCTTGCTTACTATCTTGTTATTTTGCCAGGTGGAGCAGGTGGTAAAGGAGTTTGGGGAACACCAGGTCAAGTGTATGATGTGGAAGAAGTAGATATTAAGGATCCTAATTATGATGATGACCAGGTAGGTAAATAATTTCTTTGCAGTGTTGTTTTATATTTCTTTTATTGATTTCAGCTGCTGTGATGTTTATATTAACGGAAATTTAACCTGATGAGTTGTGTGAATTTCTGCCTTGCTGTACTAAATGATCATTTTTATGTTCAAGAATGATTAAAGACAACTGGTGTAGGAGTGTTGCAGTGCAATACTCACAGATCTGAGCCCACAAGCCCTCTTTCTGAACCTGACTAGGTGGCATCCTTTTCCCAGGTGTGTTTTTCACTGCTTATTCCCATGGAGTTGAATGTTGCAGTGCTGCTCGACATTGCAAACAAGCACCATGTTTAAAAATGCAACACAGATGTTCTCAAGTCAGGAATTTAGTAGCGGACAGTATCCTTTATGGATTTTTCTCTTTCCTGTGTTCCCAGCTCTCCCAATGTCTTGTATCTGTTTGGTATAAATGCTTCAAACTAGTGCAAAGTTGACAACCTGGATATTTTGTTCACATGTATTTATTTAGAATATGTTGTGGAAGATTGTATCTTACAGCCATACTGTCAGGGTTAAAAAAAGTAAAGCTCATTGGGCAAAGGGTACTTTATAACACTAAATCACCGAGGAAAGGAAACATCAGTTGCAAACACAGATTACTAAAGTCTCTGAGATCAATACAACTGTGAGACCATAAACTTTGTGTAACACAAACAGAACCTCCATCCAGGCTCAGTTTTTTCCTGGCAATTCAATGCTTTACATTAACAGAGATAGCTGCTAAAAATGAAGCTGATGGGTTGCATAAAGGAAAGTTTAACGAAGAATGAGTATTCCATGAAGCTTCTGTATGCTTAGCTTTTCTAAGGTCGTAAATGGAGACTGCTGTGATAAAAGGACAGGCTTTTGGACTTCTGCTATACTTCCTGATCACGGAAAGCTTCTTTTCAATAAGCATTAGTTGGAAAGCATCTTGGTTGAGATGTCTGTGATCTTTAGTGTTGCTCCAAATGTTACTTCTGTAGTCTGTGAGGGCTGAATTACAGTGGGGGGATCTGGTCGTGCTGGAACTCTGCAGGACCAGGCTATACAGGAGGCAGTTGCTGTGTGATTCTTTTTTCCCCTTGGGGAATGTCTTCATGCACAAGTATTCTGAAAATGTGTTTTCTCTGATCTGTACTTGCTATCACCTGTCTGATCACGCAGTCACTAAGGAGGAGGGAAAATGAAGGACTGGAGTGCCATTTGCTGGGAAAGGTGCTTGCAGTTAAATCTTGTGCTGTGGCACAGCTAACTCTGCGGGGCTGGGACAGGAGTTTCTCTTGCTCTTCCTTCAGTACAAAGCATATAGATACTGGATCTCTGTGTTCATGTGGTGTCGGCAGAGTCCTAGGAACAGAGTTTGGAATGTTTACCATCAGGTAACAGTACATTCAGCCTTTCAGTTAAATTCAAAATATAAGCAGTATGATGTTTAGGCAGCATTGTCCATGCTTTAATGGTAGAGACAAAATGTGATGTTTTCTGGCAGAATACTGACTACCAAGACTAAAGCATTAGGCATTTAGAAGAAGATATATTTTGATGCTACTAGCACTGCATAAGATAAAAGATGTTTACAAAAGGGTAAATGTTTTTGTTGTCTTTCAAAATAGGAGAACTGTGTCTATGAAACAGTAGTTTTACCTCTGGATGAAAGAGCTTTTGAAAAAACATTAACACCAATCATTCAGGAATATTTTGAACATGGAGATACTAACGAAGTTTCGGTATGTCATATGCCTTCTTACTTCCTTATTTTAGGGGGCAAACCTGTAGGATACAAGGGAATTCAACTGCTAGCTGTAAATGAGTATATAGAGATATTGGCAAGAAAAGTGCAGTAAGAACACCTGAGCAGTTATATTCATAGAAGCGTATATGTAAATATATATCAATACTTATATGCTTATATTTATATTTGTGATATATTTATATAGTAAAAATTATGAAATCTTAATATGTTTTGCTTTTCAAATCTTATTTAGGAGATGCTGAAGAATTTAAATCTTGGTGAAATGAAATACAGTGTGCCAGTGTTGGCTGTTTCCTTGGCATTAGAGGGGAAGGCTAGTCACAGGGAAATGACATCGAAGCTTATCTCTGACCTCTGTGGGACGGTAGTAAGCAAAACTGACGTGGAAAAATCCTTTGACAGACTGCTTAAAGAACTACCTGAACTAGTGTTGGATTCTCCCAGGGCACCACAGGTATATTTGTACAAGTTCTATGCTACTGGTCAAAAGCTCTTTCTTTTCAGTTTTGGCTAAAATTGATCAAGTAAACTGAAAGACTCTGCATTTTGAAAAGTATCTGTGGATTGTTTTGCTGTCTTATAATCCCTACTGATTTCCCAGGCTATTTTTTTACTTTGAGATCACTCATTTAAATAAAACCTGAAAACCAAGCACATTATAATTGTCTCCTTAGAATTGCTTTGAAATTCAACGTTTTTAATTAAAATATGCTTGTTTTGTTGCAGTTGGTGGGCCAGTTTATTGCTAGAGCTGTTGGAGATGGGATTCTAAGCAGTACCTACATAGATAGCTACAAAGGCACTGTGGATTGCATCCAAGCTCGGTAACTTTCTTGGTTTTTTCTATATAGCTGCAGTTTTCTACTCCAAATGCCAAAGATGATGATCAGGAATATAGGACTTCAGGATAAATCATGTGGTTCTCTGTAACTTCTTATATTTTAATTTAAAATTATAAAGAAACTCATAGTCTGCAACAACAAAATCCAGAATGACTTGGGTCAGAGGAGAAACACTTAAAGTGCCTGAAAAATGCATTAATACATGTGAGTTCAGTTTGTCAGATTTGCTGTCCATCTTATGTTTGAGCATGGAAAAAAAAAAAGAGTTGAAACAAGAAGTGATTATAGAAGGTTTTGTCCTTGGAAACAGCTTTAATGTGATTAATGAGTAAATATAGCATCAGGACAGCTGCTGTAAATATGTTGTGAAATACACGAGGGATTAACTGTTTTGCCTTATGAAGGTTTGAAGCTCAGGCAGTGCTTTCCCAGACTCTGTATCTGTAATGCTCTCTTCATCAAGAAGAATAATTGTTTTCCATGTCACAGTGAGAAGTTTGAAGGAGCAATCTCTGACCAAGAGGGACATTTTAATAACTAGCTGTGCTCCCCGTAATTTTATGATTCAGGCTTGATACAGAGGTGCTAAAATCTTGAAGCTTCTAAAAGCACCATTTGCAATTGTTACAGAGGCAGCCCAGCATTTCCTTTCCCTAACTTTAGAGTTCACACTGGGAAAACTGTCTGTCAGTTATACAAATGTCTCCTGTGATTTGAAGGATTGTAGCCTGCTTACTGTACATATGGAATGCTTTGCTATTGCTTGGCCGGTCTTTTCTGCTTGCTAAATCTTGGTGAATAGAGTTATTGTTACTGGCTAGCCCCCAGTATGAGGATTGGGATAACGGTTCCTTCTTTAGCAGGATGGTGCTTGACTGGATCTGAATTTCTTTTTCTCATCTTACTTCCTTTTTCATCCTTTTCTCTACAAACTGCCAAGCTTCTCTCTTTTGGCAGCTACATATTTGCCTCCTGAAGTGTTGGGTTTGGCTTACGTTCTCAAGATTTCATAATTCTTTAGACCCAAATAGAAAATGGTATTTCTGTAGAAAAGCTGTGCTTCAGTGTGGAAGCAACTCAAGCCTCTCTTGTTCAAGGTATACACGCCAAGCTGCATTCTTGGAGGAGCCCAGATACAATCCACATCTGTATAAGAAATTATAAGTTCTTTCTTGCGAAAATGTTTCAGGTTCTGCATTGACGATTCAGATACGCCACCATCACAGGATTGTTACCTGTCCTTAGCGTGGTGTAACAAAAGCATAGGGGTGGCAGAAAGAGAATTTGGAAGCTAGCTTGCCAACTTCTTGATCCAGATGTCCCCATGGAGTTGCTAACCTTGACTTCCTCCCAGGGATTCAGTTCCTTTGCTCGAAGAGGAATAGCAGTGGGGGAAGTTACCAGGTGACTTTTAATGAAGTATTCTAATAACTAAAACGCCATCTTTGCTTTCTAGAGCTGCACTGGACCGAGCTACTGTGCTGCTGAGCGTGACAAAGGGTGGGAAGCGAATTGACAATGTGTGGGGGTCAGGAGGTGGCCAGCAGTCTGTGAAACACCTTGTTAAAGAGGTATCTGATTTCTACAAACGTCTTCTCTCTAGAGTGTACTGTTTGTTTAAGCTTATGTTGTTTGGGATGGAGCAAAGAGGTAAATATATCTTATAGCAAAATGATGTCTTGAGTGTGGATTCTTTTTTTCCTTTTACAATTTATTTATAAGAAGTAGTTTTTAAAAACTCATGTAGATAAATTTTGTTGACTGTAGTATCTGTCGGTGGGAACATGGTAGTACAATATTCTGTATTTTTTTTGCTTTAAGCAAACCTTTTACGCCTTTAATTTTTAAGAGCTTACAATATAAAACAGTGAAGTAATTAGAAGAGCCAAGATGAAACTGGCTAAACTAGATAAACTATTTTTTTTTTTTGGCATTACTGATTAAAAGCACAGTAATAAAGAGAGGAAGAAACAGGAATATTTAGTGGTTATGTTACAATTTCTCAGTTGTGAGCTTGTAACAGATGATAGGAGACGCAGCTTAGGGGAGAAGATCAATTTAGTCATGATCATACTTTTTAGGGCGATATACATGTTAGAAAGCAGTGGGTTTGGTGCTTGTATGTCTGTATTAGCACCAGGGGTAGGTATTTGGCTTACACTGTTTCAGGTTGCTTGATAATGTCTCTAATTACATTTATAAAAATATTAGCAGCAAGTTGCAGGAACTGACTTGCTGCTGGATGATTGCAGATTATCAAAACAGTTGTCAGTTTTTAAATTTTATATCCTGTTGGCCTTTTTGTTTCTTTTAAAATTCAATAGATTGATATGTTGCTGAAAGAGTATTTGCTTTCCGGAGATGTACTGGAAGCTGAACGGTGCCTTCAGGAACTGGAAGTACCCCATTTTCACCATGAACTTGTATATGAAGTAAGGAGAAATCAGAGTGCCTTTAATAATTGTCAGTGATACCAACAGGTCTGGTTTGGTTTTGATGTGGGCATGCAAATAGTATAACTGGAATCTGAAGCTCAGGTTGCGAGTTCTGCTGTTATTCAAATAAGTAAATTGTTTCATGTAAAGGTAATGGTTTCTGTGCAAATTTGTGCAACGAGAAAGCTGCTGCTAAGACTGGGAAGATCCAGAACTGATTTTTCTTTGTTGGGTAAACAGCCGAATTCAGATTATTATACAGATTCATGAAAAAGAAGAGATCAGTTTATTTTATGCTTGCAGCAAAGCCATGCTTTGTTTTGGTTTCTTTCCTTCTAGTTTCATGTGTCTGGATATTCTAATAGGTGTTACCTGTTTTTGTTAAATTATAGAGCTTCCTTTTGGGGTAGGATTGTTCCGTCTAGCACGTCTGTAAAAGCTTGGAGATATTTCAGAACTAGACTATACAAGAGAATGATCATCTCTGCTGTATTTGGGAGGTTGTTCCCATTATCTGCCAAATTGGGAAGTGGTTGTTTACCAAGAAAGCTGAACACCCACAATTTACAAATTTTTCAGTAAACTGACTTCTTTTCTAAAGTTCCTTTGTGATAGAAAACCAGAATCGTTTTAGTTGATGGGGCTTGTGGACTGTTGAAGATGTTAGACTTGAAGTTCTTCCAAATCACAGATACAAAAAAATTATAGCTACAAAATTAATTTCACAAATTAATTGCCATCTGAACTGCAGCAACCATATGGACATAGTCATGCATCTCTCAAACCAGAGCCAGAAAGGCAATAGTTTTCACTCTTTGTAGGTCTTTCCAGTTTTCCATACCTTTTATCTTTATCCAGTAACTTTTCATCAGTTTTTCTTTTCAAATAATAATATACTGAATTGGTGAGTACATGTAACAAATGGACTTGTCTCCCCAGAAAAAGCATAATAATGAATTTGCCCCCTTTCACACCTCACCTGCTTACACATGTACTCCAGCCACTGATTTCTTTTTAGTTAAAACATTTGCATGATTTGTTCTAGGCTGTTGTAATGGTTTTGGAGTCAACTGGAGAAAAGACCTTTAAAATGATACTGGATTTGTTGAAGTCTCTCTGGAGGTCTTCCATCATTACTATGGACCAAATGAAAAGAGTAAGTATGGCATTCAAAGAATTCTGGGTAAGGTCTTCCAAAACTGGTATAGATTTTACTGACTTGTAAGTACTATTTGTAGTCTGTTGATGACTGTTACTTTTTTTTGAAATTCTCCACAGCCGTTCTATATCGCATACAAATAATCTGTCACCAGTAGATGTACAACACTTGTCATATACTGAGGGAAATACAGATCAATTCTGAGCAGTAGTGCTCTATAGAACTGCAAGGTACACAATATTTAAATCATCAGTCAAAGATTTTCAACTGCTTTTGTGCAACTAAATGGTTAAAACTAATAATCTAAAATGCCACAGTACAGCTTTGTTTTTCTTAAATATAATTTTTCTTTTTATCCAGTAATTCTTCCCAATTGTAGTAGTACAGTAAGGACCCACTTAATTACAAATGTCAGAACAGTTAACAATTTTGACAGTTGGAATTATTCTTGGCTTTGCTTCCAGGTGTGGCATACAGGACAGCTGTTCTGTCCCAGGGCAAACTAGGTACCACAAACAACTTGGGTCAGAACTGCTCCAGCCGTACTGCTGGTGGCAAATGTTGAAGCCATCTGTGGTTGCCATCAGTGTTTCCTCTGGTGCATAAACTGGTGTGGTGATTTACAGCCACATTTTGTTCCATTATGTGAAAGAAAAGTTAGCTTTTCTTCCTTGCCCATGTGACAGCAGCCAGGCTAACTTACTCATTCTGTACTTCTGACCTGTTCAGAAGTTAAAAATTTAGACGGTGTTTTTATGTGGATGGGTAGCTGTGTAATACCATACTACTGGGTGGTATTTTACCTTGTTTTCCCACTGACTTGCAGCTGCTCTGCTTTAGGTTTGTTGAAACCATCCATGGCAAATTGAAAAATAAATTCAAACTATATTGAAAAATACCGTCCAAACTATACTGAAAAGTAAATCCTCTGTGAGTGTAAAAAAAAAGGTATTAAAAATTCATAATAAAATTGTAGAATAGCCAGATCATTTTTTGAATTCTTACATTGCAGGGCTATGAACGAGTTTACTGTGAAATCCCAGATATTAACCTGGATGTGCCACACTCCTATTCTGTGCTTGAGCGGTTTGTAGAGGAATGCTTTCAAGCTGGAATAATCTCCAAACCACTGAGAGACCTCTGTCCTTCAAGGTACTTGTTTTTTTGTCCCCATCGTAGGTAACAGAAAGCAGGATGTTATGACCAAAGTATTACAGGTTTGAACTAGAAACTGTGGAGGATGGAGAAACAGAGGCTTGGACTGGTAAAACGTTTATTTAGAAGCTGCACTGATGTGAAACCTGTCATGTGGGGATGGGGGTAAATCCTTGAGGAAAGTAAGCCTCCAGTGAGTCCCAGGCAGCAGGCCTGTGTGCTCTCCAGAGGAGAAGGCCTGCCTCTTCTCCATTTTCCTGATTTTCTTAGTAGACATCAGTGCAGTACTAAGATGAAAGGTTCAGGTGTCACAGTGATCCCTGTAGGTGACAGTGCAAAACTGTCAGCTACAGTAGAAAAAGAAAAAAAAAAATTGGCTTAAAAAATTGTTTTAATGTCAGAAACAGCATGAATTAAGAGTTCTAAGACAACACAATCAGTTCTAATGCTTACGTCAAAAGGAATAGGACACTTAGGTGGAATAAGCCCCCACACCTGATCCCCTTCTATCTCTTGTGGCTTCTTATAGTGCTTTTGGTTTGTTGCTGTTTACTTATTCATAGCCTAAATAACACTTTTTGAACTGCAGCTAGTCAGTATTCAGTTCTCTCCTTACTGGTCACAATACAATTAGTAAGTTTCATTTCCTGTTGTGAATATATGTGAATTTTTAAATAGGATGTTACAATTTTTATTTGCAATTTTATGCACGGGAATACTATTTATGAGACAGATCTTTTCCAGTTGGGATTCTTGGGCTTCTTAAACAGCTTGCAATAAATGCAGATTTTGAAATGTTAGTGTCTTTATTAAAACCAGCCTCTACTTGTGGAGTTTGTCTGTATCTTGGTATCAAGTATTTTGCAAGTTTGGGGTGTGGGAGTCATCACTGCAACAAAAGGTTGATTATGCTTCAGTTACCATTAATATGTTGAGAGGGCATTTTTGGCTTATGTATGTAAATGTTGAGTAGAAAACAGACATTCCTAGGCTTTCAAACTAGCATCTTTTACAAGTGTGAACAGTAAAAGGTGAGCAAGCACGAGACAATGCAAATTTTGAAAAGTTTCCTAAAAGTAAACCTAGAAGCAAGGTTCAGATGGATTTTAAGCAATTTATCAGTGATTAAGAATGTCTGTTGATCTTGCTGAACTTTCACACCTTATCTTTCTTGCACCTTGTATTTGACTCCCAAGACCAAAGGAAGATTCTTCCTAGTGATCAGCACTGCCGCTTTGAATTACTGAAAAGATACTTTCTACTTTCTTACAGGGGCAGAAAGCGTTTTGTGAGTGAAGGAGATGGAGGTCGTCTTAAGCTAGAAAGCTACTGAATGTGAGCACCAACTCCGGAAGCCTTAAATGTTTAAAGGGAAAATGGATATATAATATATACAAGCACACATGCTTTTTGCTGTGTGTATGTATATATGTATACACATACATAATATACCAAACTTTTAAGAGTTGCTTAGCACAGTTCATATTTTTTTAAAAGCACGTTTTGGGTACAAATCTTTTTTTTTTTTTTTTAATAATTTTATAAATTCAGAGAGGAAACATCTTTCTTTGGGCATATAGCAGAAAAACTGGCCACTCTGCTGTGGTGGTGCCTTCAAATAAGCTGTCTTTTTAAGTGCCATGTGTATGACCTAAGCATTCCATGTCTGCATCTGTGTCTGACTGCTGCTCTTTCTTTCAAGGACAGTGTTGTCGTCATAAAATCACTGGTTTATACAAAGCTTTATAGAAGGGTCGTTAAGCTGCTGTGATCCCATATCCATTGCTGCTGAAGAAATACTGTGCTTTGGGAGGAAAAATAGCTGTTTCTTTAAGAGGCCGAGAAAATGGAGTTGGGTCATAAGATGAATTAATCTGTTCCAGGGGAGAACACTGGTTGGTTTTAGCCCCTGTGTACCAAACTCATCTTTTTTTTTTTTTTTTTCTATGTAACTGGAAAAGTGAAAAGTTCAGATATATTAAAAATATTTTTTGTGAAGCTCTCTTTTCTGCCTCTTTTTTTTTTTTTAAAAAAACAAACTCAACAATTTTAACCATGTTCTAATCTCTGGAGTGGGTGTAGTGAAGCTGTACATCTAACACCGCCCTTTTGTATTACAATCTGCAGAAAAGAAACATTGAGTAATTAGAACCCAGGGCAAGTATTTACCCAACGTTTGTTTTGAAAACAAGGGACTTGCGTAGGAGCGCCCAGGCTGGCGCAGCCCCTGCCCAAGAAGGAGCCGGCCCTGCGCAGGGCTCCGCCGGCAGCACCGGGGCCCCTCCTCCCTCTCCTCCTCGCTTGTGTTTCTCAGTGTCAAGACTCGGCGTGTTCCGAACCGCGGGGAACGGTCGTTGCGGGCCGGGAGCTGTCTCTGCTCCGGGAAGCTAACCCGGTACTAGACCCGCGGGGGGGCCGGCGGGGCCTGGGCCCGGCCCCCCCGAGCGGCGCGTGTTTACAATGTCGCCCTGAAAGCAACAAGTGGCACTTCCCCACGGGAGAACGCCAGAAGCGGAGCCCCCCGCCCGCCCCGCCAGAGCCGGGTACCTCCGCGTCGCGGGTGGCCCCTCCCCGGGGCCGGGGCTTAGGGACGGGGCGGCGGCGCCTCCTCGGGCGGCCGCGCCGCTTCCAGCAGCTCCCGCTGCAGCTTCTCCAGCTTCTCCAGCGACACCGACTTGAGGGGGAGCACCTTGGGCTTGCACAGCACCATGGCGGCCGTGTCCTCCACCGACAGCTGCCCTGCGAGGGGAGAGAGGAGCAGTGCGTGAGCGCCGGGGCCGGGCCGGGCCGGGCCGCCTGCCGGGACGCTCCCGCCCGCCGCCCCTACCTTGCTTGGGCAGCACCTCCCGGAACGCTGCCTTCCCCTCCGGCATGGCGGCTCCCGCGCGGCGGCGCGCAGGCGCGGTGCGGGAGAGGACGGCGCCTTCCGCGAAGAAAACTACAGTTCCCTGCGTGCGCTGCGCGGCGCCCCGCCCGCTCGCTGGGCGGCCGGGCGGTCTCCGGTGCCCCGGTGCATGCTGGGAATTGCAGTCCTTCGCGCGGCGCGGCCCCCGCGGGCAACTGTAAATACTGTGTTGGAGCAGCCCCGCGGCTGCGCCCCGGGGCGGGGCGGGAGCGGCTGCCCCAGGGCACGGGTGGGGCAGCGGGCGGTACGACGCGGAGCTCGGCTGCCCCGGGGGGGGGCCGTGGCTCGGTGGGACGGACGCGGCCCGGCTAGCTCCGGTGGGACGGCGCAGAGCTGGGCCGGGCCGGCGCCCCGCGGCTGCTCCCGCCGCCCCGGGGCTCCTCGGTGGGGCGGCGGCGATAAACCTGCGCGGGCCTGCCCGGCCCCGCGGCCTGCCACGGCCCGCCTGCCCGCCCGCCCTGGCTGCCGGGGCGCTTCGTGCCTCCTCACCGCCAAACTCCGGCTTTGGGGCTTCTGTGTTATCTTTTTAATTTTTTATTTTTTTTCTTAAATGAACCCCCCCAGAACAAACCGTCCAACAGGCAGGTTTGGCCAGGGCGTATGCCTTCCCGTTCTCATTGTTGGCAGTGCCTCGGGATTCGTGGTTCAATCACGGTGGTGTTTAAAATGTAAAGAGTAGTAAAAGCCGGTGTCTTTGTAAACACTGGGAGCTTAAATGTCGCCAAGCCTGCTCAGCCAGCGATCCCGAGATACCACCACCACCACGAGCAGCAGGTTTGCATTTTGGAGGATGATTTCCCGAGTTTTGTTGACTATTTTGCTGCTCGTAGTAGCTTCCTTCTGAAATTCCCCACCGTGAAGCTGTGGTGTGACCTGGGGCCGGTGGAGAATGATCCATCTGCCCATCCCTGTGTCCGTGCAAAGCCCCAGCACCGCCCCAATTCTGGGATGTGTTGTAATTTTAGATTTTGCTAATGAGCTTCCCTGTGTGCGCTGCACACGCTCTCTGCCTCGGCCTTTGCATGGGGATTGACAGTTCAGGCTCATAATCCTGCTAACCTAGCCCCTGCAGGCAGTGACAATTCCTTTAATTGTTCTGGGATGGAGGGTTTGCTGCTTACTGCTGCACAAGGACTGGCCGTGGATGAATAGAATGAAGGAGAAAATGATTTTTTCTAATCTTTCTTTTCTGTTCTGCCTTGGTGTAGCTGGCTACATGTGTCCTTCCGCTAGCTCAGGTGCCATGCTGTGAGCCTGCCAGCTATGGGATCCAAGGCTTACGTTTGTTGGGAGACCCGCGAGTAAACTTGTAACTTCCAGTAAGTGGCACCTCTCAGTTATTTAAAGTCTCTGTCTGCATTGTTCCCGAACCATTTCCTTTTTCCTCTAAGGCAACCTAGAGTAGGAAACTGACAGTCCCTCAGGTAGCCCACTTCCACCTCACTTCAAGTCTCAGTTGTTGGGTTGGAGGCCAGCAGAGACCCTGCCGAGGGGGAGACCCGGTTCTCCTGCTTCCTGCCGCTTGTGGAGCTGGCCAAAGATAACACTCCAGATTTGGTCTGGGGCAGGACAGAAGTGGGCACATTTTGTTGTGATGCACATATTCCACTTTCAGGTCAGAAGATTCGTATTGGTGTGGCCATAGAATGGACACTCTTGCTTGGGACATCCTTCTCCTCCCTTTGAAAAAGGGAAAAGCTCTTTTGTCTGGCATGCTACTCTGTGTGCCAATTAGTATTTCATACTGATTGGAAGGGAAAGGACTAAGGACTGATTTATCAAGACTGTGGATGTTTGTAGACGAGGGCATTTTAAACAGCACGTGCAATTGCAGCTCAGTAATTGGGTAGTTGCTTTTAAAAACTGATCCAGCATCTTAGCTATGACTAGAAATGAACATAAAAGACAGACGGTTATGACTGAAGATCTTGCACTGTGAAACCAACAAGTTATTCCTGTGGTAACAAGTACAGCCTGCGGAGCAATGGGAGGTGCACTGTGAGCAAGACATCGAAATCAAGTTGCAGGCGAGGGTTTTTGACAGTGTCCTTCACAGTGCCAGTGACCACCTGGAGTCCAGCATTATGTGAGGATTGGCATTTATAGTAACCAGAGCCCATCTCAGTCATGTAGGGAATCACTTCGCAAATGCAGTGTTCCTGCCAACGGGATTTGTTTGCTTGGTGATAAGAAACAATGGTCAACTCTGTTACTCAAGCATTTTAGTGACGGAGAAGTGGAATCTGGCAGCATGTGCTAAATCCATTTGCTTGGTTAGTCAAATGCCAACTTGGCAGCCTATCTAGAAAGCTGATAGCACTGGGACAGGCATGATTGTGGAGATTGTTTTTGATAGTCTCTGATAAGTCTGCTTTTAAGACTCTTTCCGTTAGGGAAAAAACAGAGTTACCACCTTCGGGACTGGAAGAAGTAGCAAAGAGAGAGGAGGGAGACATGGGCATTGTCTGCAGCTTAATACAGTACTTTTCAAAGTGCCTTAAAAACAGGAATGGGTTTAGCTTTGTGTAAAGCTGGTATTTTATTCACTAGACTGGTGTTAGCCGTAGTTGAGAGGAGCCGAAAGCGTGACATAGAGGACTTAATTCCCCATGTTTTGTTGGGAGAGGAACAATAAGAGATGTGACTTTTCCAGTTACAGATGAGGGACCTGATTTTTGCTTCTGCTAAAGAATACTCCATTTTTTTGCCATTTTTCTGCCTCTGGGATTGGACATCTGCTCAAACATACACTCATTTCTCTAGGTCACATATCCTTGTTTTTCTGATGTCACAAACAAGTTATTCCTGTACACTGCAGAAAGCCTCGCAACCACAAAACCAGCAATAATTTTATAAATGATAAGCTTGTTTCCCTTCTCCTCTTCCCAGATACTCCATGTGCAGCAGGCAGCAGAGATGTGCATTGCTGGAATCCAGAGAGTTTCGTAACGTGGCAGCCGCTTGCTGAAAGCCCTGCAGATACAAAACAACACTTATTTTAAGTCTTGAGAAACATCTATTAAGGAGAAGGAAAAAGCATGTAGGTGAAGCAATGTTGCCAGTCCCATTTGTTTATGAGGCTTGGGTTTTGCCTTTATACATTTTAAATGCTTTTTATTTTCATTCGGCTTTTTGAGCCTTTCAAGTTCATGTTTTTCATTTTTCCATATGACAGGAAAATCTGGAATCAAGTCCTTACTTAAAAAAATCTGGTTCAGAGTCCTGTATAATCATGTAGCTCCAGACATGGGGTGTTTAAAAATAAAGCCGCTTTCATGAGAATTACCTATCTTGAAGGTGATTTTCTGTTTTAAGTAAATACTTTGTTGACAGTTTAAGAAGCTTTTAACAACACCTGATCTGTATTTGCTTTCCAGGCAGATCTGCTTCTCTTTTCTTGTTCTTTTTCTAAAAATCTAGAGCTTGTTTCACCTCTGTATGTGCTGACGAGGTCAGAAACGTAGTGTACTAGCATAACCGTGATGTGTGTTGAATAATGCATACCAGTGCTTTCAAAAATACATGTGCGGATTTCATGCAATTGTCCCCTTAAGCTGCTGAGCCCATCTTCTTCAGAGACAGGAGAAGGAAGGTGGTTTGGGTTTGCTGGGTGGTGTAAGGTGGGGTACAGAGAGCCTGAGGGAATGGCAAACGCTTGCAGAGCCTGAAGCTTGATAGCTTGATGTTTAACCCAGGCCTTGTTTTCAGAAGGGAGTTGACAGATGAGTGATTTCTTTTAGTTGAGCTTTCTGAATATACTTATTTTAAATCTGTCGTCGTTTGATGCAGTAGTATCCTCAAGCTGTATGCACAAGGCAAGGAGACATCCTCATTCAATGTGACGATTTGTCTTTCACTGCTACATACGTAAAAGTGCCTGGAAATGTATTATCCAGGGGACTCAGAAACAGCTTTTTGAGGGGCTGCTCTTCCTGCTCTACCTCTAGCAGTAACGTCCAGTAAATGTAGAGACCTGGCTGCCTGTCTTACTGCTATGTTTAAGTCCCATCCTGAGCTCCCAAGCCAGATGCTCTGAACTGGCATTTCTAGGAGGTTACTGCTCCTCTACTGGTGTGGTTTGAATCGCTTAAGTCTTTGGCCTCCTGCCTTAAAGTGCCAGCAGAGGCATGCTGTAATTGCCCGTAAATGCACCGTCTGTCATATTATTGTTTAATCACTTCAGCTTCTCACCGCCATGCACTGCTCAGTGTCTCTCTTGCTATCTTTATTTAATTGAGTGGAAAAAATCTGAGACTTGTGCTTCACTTACGTCACTTTGTATTTACCCAGCATCGCTGGATCCTACTATGAAGTCCCAGCTCTTGTACACAGAAGTCAGTCTTCTGTATAGAAAAAAATAATGTCAATATCTAAAGCATATCTTAGAAAGAGAATCAATATTTTAACACATGGTAAAGTCAGGCCATAAATCTCTCAACACAGTGAAACGATTGTATTATTCTCCTTTGAAACACTGCTCCTCCCCCTGAGAAACAAGAGGGGGAAAGAAAACTGTTGAATAACCAAGTCCTTGTCCTCACAATGCAGGACTGTTCTTAGTCCGTTGCGCTGTGTTGTTTCTTTCTTTTCTGTCTGCTAACTCCCTTTTCTCGTGTGTCAAATGCCTGCCTCTTCAAAACCCTTCTTTCCCTACCCCATCCCTGTTCATCCGTTTCAGAGTGTTACCAGGATTTCAGCTCTTTCCTGAGATCAGCTTGTGATGACCAGTTCCACTGCCTACTTGTTACCATTTCAAACATCTCTCTGCTTCCTCCCAGCCTTGCAACCAACCCCTTATTAATGTGTGTTGAAAAAATCATCTTTCAGAGCTCTCTTCAACCTGCTCCTTGTCTGTATGGCCTATAAAAAAACTTGGCAGCATGCTGTCTGCTTTTCTTTCCTCATGCTCCCTGCGTCTGTTGAAAAAATACGTGTCATTTTTCTGGTCTTACATTTAGCTTTCAGTCCCTGAATCAGAACGCTTTTTGTACGGCACCCCACACACAAGATCAAGATCAAAGCTCCTGTGCACTACCACAATAATAATAAATACCAGGGTTGCTCGCGCTCACTCTGCTCTAGTTTTCATGGCTCTGGGCAGGAAGAGTTTTATGATGTCCTCTTGGAAGATCATTCTGTCTACAAATGATTTAGTTTTCAGGTTTTCTTTTAAGAAATCCTCAACTGAAATTTTCTTTGCAGTTTTATTCCCTGTAATGCTTGGCTCCCTGAGCCAGCATTATTGTCAGGGTTGTTCTTCTTGCTTCCCATAACTGAACCATAAGATTATTCATTTCATACTGTTTTCTGTTTTGTTTTATTTTTTAGCTATCTATTTTCTGCAGGAAAGAGAATTTATGTAATCATTTCACTGTGGAACTGATTTCAGGCTTTATTGCTGTTTGTCACCATTCAGGAAATCCATCCCTGGCTCCAGGAGAATACTTGATCCCTGCTGACAGTCTGGAAAAAGGAGAGAAAATAGATCACAGAGCTGCAGCTATTCAAACCAATAGGCAAATATTTTATTCCAACTCAATTTTCCCTCCTCAAATTACTTTAAAATATTTTTTTTTCTGTCTGTGAGAATGCGAATGAGCGTTGTTTGTTTGTTTGTTTGTAGACTCTTCTGTTCAGCTGATCCTCATCTTCCACATTTCAGACAGCAGAGCTTGCAGCGATGATAAGATGTAATCCCGAGTAAAACAGCTTCTGCCTGTGGCCTTGGTT
Source organism: Trogon surrucura (assembly GCA_020746105.1). Classification (NCBI taxonomy): domain Eukaryota; kingdom Metazoa; phylum Chordata; class Aves; order Trogoniformes; family Trogonidae; genus Trogon; species Trogon surrucura. Next base: position 10,975,454 of record CM036621.1, on the reverse strand, counting down.
AACCTGCTGGCAACGCTAACTTGCCTAGGCACAGGGCAGCTGGCTTTTTTACACAGCTCAGCATGGATGTGCCGCCACTCCCAGTCCCTTTTAGGACACAGTTGAGTTGTTTACAATATCTTAAAAAACCCTTGTAATAAAATTGTTCTGCCTTCCTGGGGCCACCACTCCCAGAGACCTTTCCCCTTGCTTGGCTGCTGTGGGAGCCTCCTTCCTTCAGCTTCACACCTTTATCAGCTAGAAGTTATAGCAGTACAGAGCTGGTTGTCTTCAGGCTCTCTCTTTGTAGGACAGGCTACGCTGCTACCCTGTTGTGGCTGCTGAGGATGGAAGAGCAGAGAGGGCAACGGGGAAGTGGAAGCCTGCTCCCTCTTTTATGCGGAACCGAGGCAGGATATGCCCTTGTATGAAGTTCAGCAGAGAAAAAACTTGGGCTACGCTCGCATTCCTACGTACCGTGCCATACCAGTCAGCCTGGTACTAATCTTCATGGACCTTTGAAGGCATGAAACAACACGCAGTGTAAATGAAATCTAAGCCACACCATACCAGATTATTGGTGCCAGCCACTTTTAGAAGGCTGACAGGAGAGCCAAGTGAAACAGGTACAATGGTAGGAGATATCTTGTACCACCTGCAGGCATGCAGATCCACGGTGCTCATGCAGCGCTGGAGTCCAACAGCAACGTGCGGCTGATAAAAAGCTGGTGAACCCATGGCCACTTAGGTTTGAATGCACTTTCCTGGGGAGGAAGTGGCTTTTCCCTTGGAAAGCTCAACTCCCCAGGGACTGCATGAGGTCGATGGAAAAAGTGATTTCTTCAGAATGTGATTCAGAGTGCCTAAGTGCAGGCTTATCTTATTGACTACAGAGGAAGCTTAGCCTCTGTAGACTTAAACCAGCTTTTGTGAATGGCCATCCCCTTTTGCCCCTTAGTTGTGGGAGTTATGCTAGTCTGGACATGGTTAGTCCTTGGTAGGCACACTGTCTACTGAAATTCCGGTGCTGCAGAGGCAAGCTAAAAGAAGCTTGCCCACCAGAGCACAGAATGTCCTGTTGGATCTTGCTTTGTCTTTTGAGTTACCCTGAGATGTCAGAAATGGATTTGCACATACCAGAAGAATGAAATGAAGTCAAGAAATGTTGGGTTTTTTAGGGATGGCCTGAACTGGAGCTGGAATAATCAGCATCTGTTTCAGTTTAACTGCGTTTTTCATTCCACCCTTTCTCCTCTTTCAAACTACAGGCAACTGAAGCCTTTAATTTGCCCTGTCTTTCACTGCAGAGAAAAGTGGGTGTTTCTAACAGCTGATACTATCCTGTCTAGAATATCTACACTAAAAAAATACAGTTTATTGTCTGTTGTGAATGAAAAAGCTCTTGCTTATTTCTGTTGTTTGTAGTGTTGACTTTGAAAGATAAATTGTTTGAACTGGTTGACTCTCCGTTTGTATAACTGAAGATTAGCTTGCTTGATAGCCTGCTGGATGTGCAGTTTTCCCTCGCACTAAATAAACTGACAAACTGCTGGCCCTGGGGCAGTTAGGACACAGCACATACTCGAAAAAGTTTGTGTGTGTACAGGTAAATAAGAGTAAATAATTGTATGCATGGCATTCTGGTTGTGTTGTTTCAGTGTTGATATGTCCTGTCTTCCCACCTGGAAGAGCTCCTGTGAGACCTAGAAAGTCTATTTTAAAAATTGCTAGTAGCCTGACAGATGTAGATAGGTGGCTAATGACTTGAAAGTTGAAGCTGGCAGGACCAGAATTTGTTTTTTACATGATAGTATTACAACTCTAAATCATGCTGCTTGGTTTTGAGAACACAGGTACCTTAATCAAACTCTGTCCTTTTATCATGTATTTGCTTTGTAGAACCAACTGGTGGTGAACAGAATAATAATTTCTTGTCACTCAAGTAGAATCATAGAATTGTCAGGGTTGGAAGTGACCTTAAAGATCGTCTCGTTCCAGCCCCACTGCCATGGGCAGGGACATCCCCCACTAGATCAGGCTGCTCAGAGCCCCATCCAGCCTGGCCTTAAAAACTTCCAGGGATGGGGCTTCCACCCCCTCTCTGGGCAACCTGTGCCAGTGTCTCACCACCCTCATGGTGAAGAATTTCTTCCTAATGTCCAATCTGAATTGACCCATCTCTAGTTTTAATCCACTCCCTCTAGTCCTACAACTACCCGACATCCTACAAAGTCCCTCACCAGCTTTCTTGTAGGCCCCCTTGAGATACTGGAAGGCCACAATAAAGTAAACAGACCTGACTGAACACATAAAAGGAACAGACAGCAAAAATAGCGACATCTTACTGTACTGTAGTCCTTCAACAGAGGAGCACATTTTGAGGTTCCCCTTCTTTGCATCTGTGTATTGCAACAGCATCTTGCACCAAGCAGAAGCTTTCACTGTGATGGGGCTGTCCAGTGTAACGGATCTTGTTGTCAGCCCTGCCAATGGAGCATTAAGCTTCTAGACGTTGACAAGATCTCTGAATGTCTCTGCATCCTCTGGGTACAGTTTGCCTAGCACCCTTCCTCCCTTCCCTTCAGTTCCTGAGTTGTGTCAACTATTCCAGCCTTCCCAGTTTTTGTATACTCATAATAAAGGCAGCAGAGCCAAGGTGACATTCAAGGGGAAGACAGAAAAGCAACGACAAAGGCATACTCTATTTTCACGATTGGTATGTTGGTCACAAAATGAAATGAGCTCTGTTGTGCCATCAGCCTTCAAAGCATGCTTCTCACCCTCAGAACAACTGAACTTGTTGCAACCCTCGGCTAAGAGACTGAAACCAGACTTCTGGTAAACCTACGATTTAAGGGGAGGGAAAGGAACAGGACAGGACAGGAAGGGCTGTGTAGACTGCAGTGTAGATGAGAGGAAGATAAACCTTGGGACTGGGAATTTGGAGGTTTGGTTTGGAATGGTAGAGGGAGGTTGAGGTTCACAAAGAAAGTGAAACTGGGAATTAGAGGAGTTTTATGAGAGACTGGCAGGCAAGGGAGGCACAGAAGACAGCAGAATGCAGTTTGCCAGTACAAGGAGACAAGGAGGAAGAGACAGGAAGGTCAGGGGGACAGACAGTGAGAAGAAGAACCAGGCAAGAGACTCAGGTAGGACCTGGCGTGAGGAAGCGATGTTGGAGGCCCTGTTGGGGGTTAAGAGAGACAGGCTGGGTGGGGGGGGAAAGGTGATCAAAGCATGAAAGTGGAGGTCAGACACAGGCAGAGGGGAAGGGACTGGAGTACAGCGAGAGCTGGGGCAGGCAGCCCCACAGGGCAGGGCAGAGGGGTACGTGAGTGGAACGGGGTGCAACAGGCTCTGCTCGCTGGGACATCCTGACTTCCCGAGCTGGAAGTGGAACGGAGCTTCCCTGAGGCAGGCTTTCACGGTGGCTCAGCTGGCAAAGAATTTGCCTCTTGTGCTGTCTGCCCCAGCCCGCGGTGCAGAGGTGACTAGAATTGAGTGTCCTCGGATGGGTGGCAGCTGCCTGCCCGGGGGAGGAGAACAGGCTTTCTTGTAGTTACATGACTAAAATTTTACAGTTGGGAGGAGGTAGTGAAAAGACCAAAGAGAAAGGAGTCAATTCATTAGTCTGGCAGTCACTAAATTAAAAAAAGGTGACATGGACTATTGTATCAAAGGTATCTGAATTCAGTTAAAGATGGTTCTGAAGTTGCTAGATGGATCTTGTGGACAGCTTAAGCAAGCTTAACTAATTAATTGCTTTACTTTAGTTTATTGTGTAAGAGTTAGCTCCTAATAAATCACATTGCTTTGTAGGAACATGCTTGAAACAACTGTGTAAATACTAAATAGCCTTAGGAATGGCCTTATGAATCCACTGAATAATCCAAATTCCAACACTCATCCCCCTCTGCTGCTAGTCTAAGTGGAGGACAGTCCCTCTGAGGAAAAGAGGCAGAGGTCTGTGTTGCACATACAAAGGCACCAGCCACGGAGATGTGATGCTGTGTGACCCTGCACCGACAGTTGTTCTTTTCAGGAACACAGGAAGTGCTACAGGTGTAAAAGGAGCATTATGAAGGTTGCAAAGCCAAGTGTTTAAAAGTTAAGCAATGTCCAACTGAAATTGCTAGCGAAACCTTAATTCAGAACCTGTATGCGTGTAGGTTATGAAATGCTCATTAATTATATTTCCTCTCCTGTTAATTTCAGGGTGAATGTCAGTAATTTAAGATCTTCACATAGTTCTGCGAGTTTTCGGGGCTAACAGAGACTGAGGAACCTCTGACTTAACTGTCTGTGGATCTATCTTAAGGAGAAGTACTCAGCTGCAATACCACAAGGTTCAAAATAGCCTCCTGTTCCTGAGAGACTCGTAACTAATACTTCTAAGGACCGTGACTCTCACACTCACCTTCTACCCTGGGCCAGGTCTGTGGCGATGAAGACTTGGAGACAAACAGTCCTGATGGAGGCAGGGAGTAGGCTGGAGCTGAGCTCACCAGCATACAGCAGAAGGCTATAAAATTAACTATTCCAATTGTGCAGATTAAAAACAAATCTTGTGTGTATGAATTCTGCCTCTGCAAAAAAATGTCTCTTGTTGGCACAAGTATTACTGTACCATCAGTCTAATCTCTTAAGAGATATTTAAGGAATTGCAGCAGAAGGGTGGAGCTACCAGTGTGATTTTTTGGCTCATTCCTTGTCTAATGACAATTGTCCTGCTCCGCTTTATATCAGCTTTTCAGTTTTATGTTTCATCATGAAAAGACAGGGGATTTTTTTAGTACAAAGTAACAATTTTTCAGTTTTCAAATCATATTTTTGAAAGCAAAACGAGTAGAAACAAGTAAAATCTATACTAGAACCAGAGTACACATAGCATATATCCTTTGTACATACTTCTTCAATGCCAAAGCAACTGGGCAGTGGCACTTTGCACACAAAGAACCTGAGAAATGTAAAGGTACAGTACATAGTCAACAAAACATTCAGATTCTCCCTGTATGTGGTGAATTTAATACAGAAGATGTAGTTATACATAGACATCTGTGTCTACACAAGAAAAAATATTTCAGACTCCAAGATTTTCAGGGTAAGCATGTATTTCCATGCCTTGTAGGGGATCAGTGCACAGTGCGCACTGAGTGTTTTACTGAGTAACAACGATTAAACATCCAATTATCATAAGAAATATTGTCATTAGGAAATTACACCTAGTTTCTGTCCTGTCACCCATTATGGTGAAAATCCAATTCTGCTCTTAATGCTGTACAGTATTTTTTCGTTAAAAAGAGTGTAACCACAGTGAATTGTCTGGTTTGCCAAAGGAAACATACGAAAGAAACTGGCAGAACCCAGATAACTGAATGTGAATGGCCTTGTTTCTCTGAAACGAGCCTCGATGGTTGCTAAAATTTGCGAAAAAAAAGCCGATGAAAATAGCAGGTACTTAGATTTGGCTATCTGATGTAGGAAACAGCTCTCAGATTTACTCCTGGCTTTGATTCTGCTGAAGTGGCTACTGTTCTTCTTGAACATGAGCCAGTGTGGCCACTCCAGACCAGCAAGTACTGAGATCAGTTAGTAGACTCCCACTAGCTCTAATGTGCTTTAGAAATTAGAAAGTTGAGCTCTTACTGCAGTGCAGAATCCATCTAGTCTTGAAAGGGGAACTGATTGCAACCACCTGAGAATTTAGCATAAAAAAGCTAAACCTTTCTCAGCAAAATACCGAAAGATCTGTTCTAACAAGTTGACAGAAAACTTGCTTTTAAATCCTATCCAAAACCAAATGATGAGTAATTGCAGATGCCCTGTCACACCTCAGTGTGTTTGTCTGTGCGGGGCTCCAGCTGCCCCCTTCAGAAGGGCTCCGGCCATTCCTTGCAGTGCTCCTTGCAAGGGCAGTTTGGGTGCCCTTGGCTTGTGATGTCTCCCACAGATTGCTGCGAGGGGACGGCAGGTGCCAGCTGGGGCTGGGCGATTTTGTAGGCAAAAAGAAAGAGGGGACTGTGGCAGGGCCCTGCTCCATCTCTTTCCTGACCTGATCCGGGCGCCTGTGCGACGCACGTATGGCTCTGCAAAGAGCTACTTCATCCAAACCTACTGTGCTGCCATTTCCGACTCTGCCTGTCCTGAGGGGAGGATGCCCCAGTCCAACAGTTGGGCTGGCGGGAAGGTGGTTCCTATCTCTTGTCACACTTTCATGAGCCGCAGACGGTAACCGATGGGGCTACGGGCTGGCCTCACACAGGGAAATCCTCACAGAACTCCCTCCCCGGTGTCGCAGCGGTGACATGTCTGGGGTGTGCGGCCGCGGGGGGCTCCGGTGCGAGGCAGGGCCGGGCCGGTTCCCTGTTCGGGCTGCCCGGGGGCGGCGGCGGCGGGCGCTGAGGGGCGGCGGCGGGGCGGCCCAGGCCGCGGCCGGGCGCCTCGGGGCTTGCGGCACCCCGAGACAAGCGCCTGCCGCTCCCGCCCTGGAAAGCCGGTGGAGACTCCGCGACGCCATCGGACGCCCCGGGAAGCCGCTGCGGAGCCCGTCCGTGCCCCCGGCCCGCCGGCCCGCCCCGCCGCCTCGCCGTCGTCAGGGGCAACCGGGCCACTTCCGCCCGCTGCCAAGATGGCGGCGGCGCCGTAACCTGGAAGCGGTCGGTGGCCCCGCGCCTCGGCGGTCCCGCCCCCGCGGTGCCGCGGGAGGTCTGTGGGCGGGGAGTCCCGTGACGGCTCGGTGCGCACAGACGGTGGCCGGCAGGGGCGAGCGGGCGGGGAGGGGGGGGCCGAGCGCGCCTCGGGAGGATGGCGGAGCCGCACGGTACGGGGCGGCGGGGCTCGGGGCCGCGGCGGGCCGGGGAGGAGGGGGGCGGTGGCGGTGGCGGGGCTTCGCCGCCGCCGGGGGCGTCGGGGCGCGCTGAGGCGGCGGCTGACAGCGGGCGGGGTGGGCCTGGCGGCGGGCCGGGGGCGGCGGCGGGGGAGGCGGGAGGCCGCGGGCACAAAGGCGGGGAGGGCCCGGGCGGCAGGTAACCGCGGCGGGGGGGGAGGCGGCGGGGCAGCCCGCCCGGGCTCCGCACACCGGCGCCCGGCGGCTCCGCCTGCGTGTGTCTGTCTGTGTGTGTCTGTTCGCGTCTGTGTCCGTGTCCGTGCCTCGGCGGGTGCAGCCCCGCCCGGCAGCCCTGGGGCCCGGGGCAGGTGGGGCGGGCCGGGCCGGGGGCCGCCCGCGACGGGCGGCGGGGCGGGGGCGGCCGATCGCCCCGCCGGGCTCGGCGGAGGGGGCTGCCCCGCTCCTCCTCCTCCTCCTCCGGGGGCTGCCGGGCGATGGCATCGACCGGCCACGGCCACAACAACAACAACAACAAAAAAAAGAAAAAAGAGGAAGCTCCGTTTTACAGCCTCACCTCTCTTCCCCCCCCTCCGGCTCCCGGTACCGAGAGCTGGCAAAGAGAAAGAGATTGAAGGACTCGGCGTGTGTGTGGTGGCACCGAGGCGGAGGGTAATGATTACAGCTGCTCCCGAGGGAGGGAGAGAGGGCTGTCCCCCGCCCGCTCCTATAGGCGTGAGGCTCTTTTCCTGTTTCACCCGATGTATTTATTGTGGCAGTTCTGATGCAGCCGGAGAGGCAGAACCTCGTTTCAAAAGTCGTCGCCTTCCTGTCTAGCCAGGTGATTTTCCCGGGATTTCAAGCGCAGAGGTGTCGCAGAGCAAGCGGTGTGACAGCTTCCCGCGTGTGTTTGTGGTTGTAAAGACGTTTTCACCGAGTTGTACGTATCTTTCTGTAGGAAACAGTTAAAAAGTTGTAGTAACCTTAGGTGAGGTGAACTGCCGTGTGTGGTGACTGAAATTGTGACGGGGCGTGAGCTGTGCAGAAATTCAGTAGAACTGAAGTTTGGTGAAGCCGTGTTGCTGCTTGACTTTGCTGGCTGATTTAGGAGCAGGTACACCAGTCGAATAAAAAGTCGCAATGTGTGAGGAAACACTTGCAAACTACTGAAACGGTACTAGTAATTTTTAACTTGCGTATTTGAGATGGGGCTATGGAAGCCTACGTTTTATTTAGTTCTGCACATGTGCAGACACTCTGAAGGCAGAATATTCACGATCGAGGAGTTGTAATTGTGTGTATTGTCATCGCTGCAGTGCTTGGATCGGATTTGTTTGGGTTATCACAACAGAAATAAAAATGGTTGCAGTAATTACCTTCAGAGACTTGATTTTCTACTACTTCTTGTTAGCTTGTTTGACTTTCTACTTGTTGTTTCTTCTTTTTACCTTCTAAACTGTGGTTTGTTTTTTTTTTCTTTAAACCACGAGTCATTATTGGATGCTTCTATTTATAAAATCAAGGACTTAAAGTAGGTGGTGGTCAAATTAAGTCACACTTATTTACAGCCATATTTCAGGCATATGTCGTGTGGTGATCTTGATATAATCCGAGCCTGGTTTTGGGGAAGATTTACTGTATCCTATGAATTTGTTATTACACTGTCGTGCATCCATTTTAATTTTAGTAGCACCCTTATCCTCTTAATTCCTGTTGAATGATTTGTGTTTGACTGTTTCGGTTTTCTGTGTAATTATTCTTTGCTCTGGATGAGTAAAATGGGAGAGTATTTTACTAATTTGAAGCTGGATTCCTTTTAATTTAGGCTAATGTTTGTCAGCCTCCAGGTTTTCTGTATGTGTGGCAAGGGAAAACTACATCAGGCAAAACTAACTTTATATGTTATCTTGTAGTACAGTAAGACGATTCCAGACAAAGGTCTCCTTGTGTCCACAGCCTTCCTTTGAGGAATACCAAGGAATCCTCAAAGAGGATGCAGTCTTCTGCCATGTCCCTCTACTCTGGTCTTTCTAGAAATGTTAAACAATCCCCAACATCTTTTTCTTAGGGTTGATGGCAAGGGTAGGGTCGATGAACAGTGCTGATTGTGGGTAGCTGCTGTTCCTGGTCTAGTTTTTCCTTTCCAGCGTGACATGTCTGTAAGGCAGGAGGTGCTGGGAGGGGCGTTCCTTTGTTATGTTGACACTTAAATCTCACTGACTGGTGTATTCTTCTCCAGGAATTTGTGTGATTGAAGGGATTCCTGCAGACAGCGAGTATTTTCTCCAGCTGTCTTCCTGCACTCTTGGCCTTACGTACAGAAATTAATTGCTCGGAAGATTGCTGCGCGTTTGCCTTTTAGGAAACCCTTGGATTGATTGTTACTTGGCTGTGGCTTTCTAGAAAAGAGCATTTTTGCTGAAGCGGGGCGTGTGTGGCAGTCCTGGCTTGTCACCACGTGAGCCGGCTGCTACCGACCTGTGTACGGCACCCGTGGAATAGGTGGATGTATGTGCTTGGCGTGTGTGCGTGGTGCTCATGCGTGTGAGTTGAATTCAGGCTGTGAAAGTATCTTCTGCTTGTCGCCAAAGAGTAGGATCCCCTTTTGTGATCCTCTCTTGGCAAGGCTGAGGTAACCGTGCTCTCTTTTGGGAACTTCAGTATGGCGATAAAGAAGTAAAGGTGCTTTAAGAGATCTCAGGTGTTTCCAAAACACCTTTGTGGAGAAGCTGGGTGGGTTCATTCTTCGTTCCTGGAGAAAGGGGAGAAGTTGTGTGCATGAAAGAGAGGGGAGGCAACGCTTGCCTCTTCCCCTGGCCTGCTGCAGCCCCCGGCGTGGCTCACCCCCGATGCCCACCTCGCCCCTGCCCTCCTCAGCAGGTGAGTTTCGGAGGGCTCCCTGTTTAGCCTGGGTGGCTCCCAGCCTGCAGCCAAAACCGTGTACCTGCGCCCAGCGCGCCGTGCCCTCTCACTCAGCTTGGCTGGTGGCATTTCCCACCGAAAATTCTTCGAGGCTCGTTGCTTTTTATTTTGTTTTATTTTTTTTTTGGCACGGCAGCTTTGTGAGTGCTCTTCTAATTGAAGCGAGGCTTGCTTTCCTCTCTGTAATACCTTGTATTTATTTTTACTGCATGCAACTGTGTCTCAGAGGAGATATTTCTGCCTCTTTCTTCTGGGTTTGTGTGTGTGTGTGTGTTTGGGGGCTGGGGAGGACACAGTAGTGAAGATTAAACAGCCAGTTGTAACTAGATTGTACAGATAAAAAGCTCTTGTTTACATTGAATTGCACTGGCTGGCATAGTCTGGTCTGTTTGATACAGTAGTCTTGCTGTGTTATAAAGTGTACAAGCATAAAACGTAACAGGTTGTATAATGAGCAGGTAGTGCTTGCAGTTCGTAGCCATTGACCTTAATTTACTTGTTTTTTACTGCATTGCTTAGGCTTGACCGTGTTGTGAAACGCACGCAATGTGCTATTAAATCTGGGCATTCTCTGACACCAAATTTGGTTCAAGAAAGACGTTTTCAGTGGAGCAAAACAATGATCTCTGAATAAAACGGGAATTTTAGTTATTAAGAATTTTTCCCTTGTTAACGTCTAGGTAATGGATCTATTTCGCGGAGTGTTTATAATTTCTTTAAAAAAAGGTAATTTTATACTACATAGGTAATTTTGGACTGTTTTAAGATCGTTGCAGTTTAAGAAGTACTTTATTGCTCTACAAGAGAAATACGTGACAGAACAGAGCCTCTGGTATAATTGTAGACATGCTGATTAGCGTGAGAATATGTTAAGAGGCTGTGAATTGGTGTAGATAAATAGTGCATGGTCAAAGAACTTAAAACAATCAGGCATGCCTATATACTTGATTCTTTTAGCCTTGTTTTACCTTTAAGGTGTACGTGTAAGAGAAAAAAAAAAGGGAAGACTTGAATGTACTTGCTTCTTGGTTTCTCTGCAGAAACCTAGTCTGTATTCTCAGGGTGGATGTACATTAGAATCCTAATTTTCACGCCTCCCTTTCTCCAGCACTTTTTGTAACAGTATTTGTTGCTGCTGGAAAGTATGTAGCTGGTGATTTATTTTTTTTTTAATAAATTTATTATTTTTAAGTGCAGTCGAAACTTTTTTCCACTTGTCTGTTAGGGGCTTTGGGGTTTTGCAGAGGAGCAGCCCTGGGGAGCGAGCTCAGCTCCAGCCCAGTTGTTCATCTCAAGAAACACACGACTGGTGCTCGCACTAAATTGGTTGTGGCTTGCTCTTACCTTTGCCGTGCTAATCCTCTAGGTGCTTTGGTGTCCTAAAATGCTTCATATTCTACGTATGAGCCAGATGTACAGAGCGATGCAGCAGAAGGTATTTCCATGGAGCCCCGCTGATCCCGTGGATATTGTATCCCGGGCGGTGGACCTGCCTGCCCTGTGGTCGGAGGCTTTTTGTTATGCGTGCATCCTAATTGTTCTTTCTGTTGGCATTGTACATAGACTGAAGGGGCTGTGCAGCAATGCAAATAGCCTTTCTAATACCGTATGCATTTGCATTATAATGACTGCATAAATATTGCAGCTCGTCTCAGTTCACTCTCTGCTCCTTTGACTACTCGGCTTTAAAATAGGTTCTCTCTGTAGCACAGATCTCGTTCGCGGTTCGTGTTGCTTTGGAGAGGGGTTCTGAGGTGCATCTTTATGAAATAGTGAAGCCTGTTTGTGATGAGGTGCAATTTTAACTTGTCCGTGTTCTAGTCTCCCACTCCTTTCAGCCCACAGGTTGATACAGGGGCTTGGAGGAAAACAAATTAGAGCTCGAGCGTTTTTTCCCTAACTATTTCTGAACTCTCTATATTTGGGGTTGCAAAACATGTTTGCTTGAGACTTGGTTTTGCATTTATTTCCAGAGATCCTATAGATGTCTGTGGGAATATTTTATGCGTAAGAAATGCAAAATATTGTGCCACCATTGTTTTGGTGCTGAAACATTCGGTGACTTAGGACTAACTTTACCAGAAACACCCTGAATTTCCTTTGAAAGGATCGATACAATGATGTGACTGAAAGCAGACACTCTTTTGGGGAACTGGTGGCGGCAGACTGCCATCACATCTGTCAAAAGTTTGCTTTACAAAGTTGTTACATGGAATACCTATTTGTATCACTTACTTGACTCTTAGTGATTAGTAGATGCATAGAGACTTTTAAAAATCGTCATAGAATGCCATCCTTTAAAGGTTTGAATCCGTTCTTTTAGCTACAGCATTGTTATTAATTAATTAATTGTGTTAAGTTTTGAGAAGGGTTATGTGTATTTTTGGGCTAATCAGTTGTAATCCTCAGGTTTGCTCTGTCTTACGTGATTTAATTTGCGAAAACTGCAGCAAGAAAGGTATGTTTAAGTCAAATATTTATTTTTATATATATGTCTGATGTTAGTAGCTTGTCACTCTTTCACTGAAGTGGTAGTAGTTGTTCAGGTTAGGGATATGATGAATGGCCCTGTTCTTGGTACTAAAGTTACAAAAACACTTTTCTGAAACAGTAAGCGATAGTATTGCGAGAAACCATAAATTTACTTAGAAATTCCATATGGTGGTTGATGGTTCACTTATATGTGAAGTATTCTGCATAGTGCTGCAAACAACATCCATATTACTGTAATACAGTATTTTAAGACTCGTCAAAAAATTGTGTCTACTGCAAGTTTAGAATAAATATTTATAGTGATGGGTATGAAAACACACGATTAAATAATGTTAAGTGAAAGAGTAAAAATAATCTTGAAACTCTGACACCTGAGAGCCTTAGTTGTGGTATGTTTTAACTTCATGTGTACTTGGATTTTAATTACTTATTAGATATTACAGATAATGTTGGGTTTGTACCTCAAAGAGTATGGCAAAACCACTTCAGGATTTGCTGTTTTATTTAGAACTGTGTTTTCGGTGTTTCCATCGTAACAGGAATTAGTATTAAATCAGACATGAAGAGGTGTTTCATGACAGTTTGAATGGTCCGAACGATCCATTGGTCTGGCATGTTGTATTGACTGGGAAGAAAAATAAACAAATTTATTACTTTTATGAAGAAATACCTGATGGGCAGCCAAAAAGACCAGGGCCTGGTATTTGTTTGTAGCCGATGTGCAGCAATGGTCATGGGGAGTTGAACTGCTTATTTATTTATTTATATTTTTAATTTTTCTTGCCTCTGTCACGATCATTTAAATCTTGGCAAATCAGAGATTTTTGTTCTCTCTTTGCTCTGAGGCTTCTCTCCTGTGACTTGCAGTAGTTGCGACCCGTGTAATTGTAGCATGTGAACTGTCCAGTCTTCTGTATAACACGATTTCTTACTGTTGTATTTTTTGGATGCTGAAAGCTATGTTATAATCTGTTTTGTAATACACAGCATTAATCATGTTTATCGATAATTGTCCTGGGAGGAAATACTCATGTTGCGTCAAAATACTTAAAGCAAAAAAATTCTCAGTTTTGATATTTTAACTGCTGCGTAGATGTTTTTGTTTGTTTGTTTTTAAACAAAGGAAAGCAATTCAGTGTGTCGCTTTGACTTAAAGCTTGTATAGCGCAGCAGTGAAGGCCCTAGGAAATTTGTGGGTAATTGGCTAAAGCTATACCTAGAGCGCAAGTGCAGGTGCTGAGTAAAGTGTTTTGTGCCACGGAAGGGTTCAGGTTCTTAGCTTCAGTTTTACTTTACCTTCGTGTTGTACCAAATCCAGCAAAATACTGAAGTTTATTCCATCCCGATTTTAAAAAAATAAATCTATAATCTCTCTCAGTGCCTCCCCCTCCAACAACAAAAAAACCCAAATCGACCCTCAGCCATCCGAGGCAAAGCAATGATTGAGTAATCCTTATTCTCTTTGTTGGATTAACTGTTGTTGTATTTCTGAAACTGTGATGGTAGAATTTTGTGCTCTTCTGTAGTCCCCTTCCCCCTCCTCGAGTCAGCCGCTGCAGAAAAGCAGAACTGCGCGTTTCTTTTAATTCTAAGGGGTAGAACCGCGCAGAGAGGAGTCGCCTTCAGATCGCCGTAAGTGCCAAGTCCTGCTTCGAAGCATTTAGTTACATGGAGTCGCTGTGTGTAGCAGAGAGAAAATGACTTCACTAGCAAACTATATGGCTCCTGGAGGCGTCAGGTGGCTTAATATGTAAACAAAAGTCCACAGTGGTCAAAAATAGATCTGTATAAAAAGAAATAGTGCAAAAAAAAGTGACCTCCTAAAGAAGGAAGTGAAGGGCTACCAGAGAATCCATCTGTGTAGTTCTGCAAAATGCTGATCGCTGCACAACGTGAAGGACTGATCTGGAAAACCTGTTTTGCTGTTGCTTCTGACATGCAGTGTGTGACTTTTTAAAATGTTTCTTGTAGAGCAATGATTGTACAATCAGAGGGTTTAAAGCCACGAAAAATCATATAAAATACGCGTATTTTGGAGGGATTTGCACGGTTTTCTCGGTGAAGGGGTGGATGGGTTAAACGAAGCCTCAGTTCGAATGTTCTCATTAACATACTAAATCTGTGACAGTTACTTTTCTAATAGGTATTAAAATCTAATGGCTGTTGTACAGTACTTGCAAAACCTAAAATATATTACTAATGAGAATTTTATAATACTGGCAGTTACATGAGCTATATTGAATTTAAGATTCGAGATAATTTCTTTTCATGAAAAAGGAAATTGATGTTAGTAACATTAATTGAGATGCCTGCGAAACTTGTTTTTGTGCAGCAAATTTTGTTCTGGTAAGTCCTTCTAACCCTTTTGACCTCATAGAGAATGTGCAGGTGACAGCGTGCAGGTGACAGCAGATTTCAAATTATCGTGGTTGTTTCTCATGTGGGGCTACATACTTGCTTTTTGGCACATTCAAACAATTGTTTGGCAGATTTCTTGACAGCATATTGTGCGTGGCAGGCCTAGTTAGGAAGGAGGCAAAAGTTTAAATATTACAGCCATGAATTATAATTCACATAATAAATACAGTGACCTGGATTTTTTTTTTCCCCTTGACTACATCCATAAATTTATCTTCTTTTTTAAGTTATCATTTATGCGTGTTTTTACGGTGGTAATTTCTCTTCTTTCTTCCCCATGACAAGTCTTCAGATAAATGTTGGTAGTTTTTTCTTGCGTTTAAACTGTACCCTGTCCTGTCTTTTAAAACTGGCTCTTTGCAGTCCAGCTCTTTTGAGAAGCCCTAAGTCATACCCAGACAGATACCGCGGCTTCAGTTACATGCTCTCACTGTAGTATCATGTTTTCTTCTTCTAAACCGAGATGCTGTTTATTGAACCAATTAGCTGTTGGGTGCAAGCCAGAACTTTCTCCTGAAATCAGAATTAATGAATAAACAAATTACACTGCAAGGATTTCTATTCTCAAGGGGCAGTGACAGTTAACGTGTGACAAGGACACGGTTCGTGTCCTGCAGCGTTGGTTCCCGTGCGTGTCTGTGTCTGTACTTGGTCCTGCCAAAATTGGTGGGCTAAACTTTTGGGGATGGATCACACGTTCCCAGCACATATTTGATGGCATGTCTGTCTGGGAATGTTTTTGAAACCGTTCCAGCTTTTCTGCAGCCAGCAGATGGGATGCATACACCTTCACTAACAAGCAGTTAACTCTGCTGGTACGACTGAATTTTCATCGTGCTCCCGGTCTCTGACTTGGCTCTTTCTGTGTTCCAGCTCCCACTGTTTGTTCTGCTCTCTCTAAGAAGAAATCAGCACTAGCATTACATGCTCCTGCCCTCCTGTGGTAACGAAAACCTAAATCTTTTTCTTAAAATCAGGTTGTGTAAAAATAAAAGAGAAAGAGAGGAAAATAAGGAACTAGTTTTTCTCTTCTGGAGCAGCTGCTCGCATCTCTCAGGATGTGCGTTTGCTTTCAGTGGAGTGTTCTGCTTCAGAAACCGTGAGAAAATGATAGTAATCGTGAAGTTTATAGCTTTGATTTAACCTTCTGGCCGTTTTACATGATACACACTGTCCCTTTTGCGTTGGAGAAACCAAGGCACAGAAGGTACGAGGAAGGTTTCTATCAGTGGCAGTGGGATTGCTTTGCCTGCCCCGCTGTGAGCTGGTGGGTGCTGAAGCGCAGTTCCAGCGTGTGCCTTGGGGAGCCCACCCGTCCGGGTGACCCGTGCTGAGCTCACCACAAGTAAGGGAGCAGAGCTGGATCGCAACCACAAACTCCTCACTCCTTCCAGACAAGTGAAAGGCGGAACGAGGCAAATGGGTGAGAAACCATTGCTGCCCTGAAATTTTTGTCGGAGATGAAAGCGACGGGGTGTAGCGTGTTAGATCTCCGAACATGCGGTGTGACAGCAAGGAGTCGTGTTGCCTGAAAGGATCCTGAAGTGGCTGTAGTCTGTACGTGACCTCTCATTTCTTTAATGTTCGTCTGGATTAATGATTCTAAAAGAAAGCTGCTCTCATTTTAGTTTCAAAGCTAATGGTGTGTATAAACTGTGGAGGTGCCACTTCAAGTCTCTTTAGGTAAATGTTTATGCATTATTTTCAACATGTAAAGTTTTGGAATGAGAAATCTGTGTTTGTCACAGCTTTCACTCCGGTGGCTTCCAGTGTCTGCTGCATCTGTTTTTTTCACTTAAACCTGCTTCATGTTAGCAGGGAGACTTTCACAGTTTGCACACCATTGGTTCTTTGGGCCAGCTTGTTGGCCGCCTTTCAAGAGTATTTAGTATAAACTGATGAGTTGTATAGCATGGTAATCTAAAAGTATGCTTTAGGCTGCTTCTACTGATTTTTCTTGTTGTTTTGTACCTTTACAATGTCATTTTTGGTCCATCTTCATCTTTGAAGCAACTTACTTAACAGCCAAAATACATTACACTCGGTGCCAATGAAGAGAGATGCTCTAGGATAAATTCTTGTGATCTTTGCTGTAAGTTTCTTATTTTCTGACACAGAAACAAGGCAGTGCAAGGCAGGAGGGTGTACAGAGCGTGAAAACTACTCCTTACTACTGCTTGTTGGTGTTCCCTTGTCTTAGGGTACCATGAGGTGTACTGCCTCCATTCATCTGAAATGAGAGTATAGTGTGTGTGTCCAAACTTTCTGCACATTACTGGGATGCTTTGACCACTGAGTTGCTCTGTTTACAAGTCCATCTCGAGGTATAAAGTTTGCAAATAAAAGTAGGAGCAGAGAGCGTGAAATCCTTGTATGTTAATTCTACTTTCAAAACGCTGCTGATTGTTATCTAATGATTTTTTAATATAGGAGACTAATAATGATTTGAAGTTTTCTCATACGCTTTCTCAATGATAAAGCAGTGACTTGTTTGTCGTGTTTGGAGAAGATGAGCTGAGGATGATGAGCTCCAGAGTTCTGCATGGGTTGTGTGTGGCTGTGAAAGCTCGGGGACTGAATCTCAACTTGTGTAAGTGCGGAGTGTAAAATGACTGCTCAGACTGCTTTTTTTCCATAAGTTTTCTTTCCTCATGAAGCAGCTTTCTCAAGCAGCAGAGGGTGAGATGGGCAACAGCCTTGGATATATACTTTAATTGTATTTTTTACATAAATTCAGTGTTGCTAAGCAGGTTTATGAACTAAATGAGAGACTAAGGAGCTAGTTAACAAGTTTACTTTTGTGGGATTGTACTTCTATGGCTCTTCCATATGTGCTGCATGTATATGTATGTGTTCATCCAGTACAAATGCATGCTGCTTTTAAGTTAATGAAGATAAATGGGCAGAAGTTGATTGATGCTGGAAATGTTTTGCCTAGTTTTTGACCACTTTCCTGGTGGCTGCTCTAATATGAGGTTTGTGTCAGTCTTGTAGCGGTGACAGTTCCGCAGCCCCACTGTTTAGGATTCATTTGGATTCTGATTTTCCTTGCTGCCAAAACTCTTTCATTACCAAGCTCGCAAGCACTGTGAGTTATCTGTGAGATGCGGGGGACTGGTCGTATGGGCCCTTTTTTTCATCTAATGTGACCATGGGCAGTTGATATCTGAGAGTACTGTTTGGTTTTGATTATTGTTAATATGCACCTTTTAGCACTGCCTGGTGCTTGCAGCCTTATGTAAATAAAATATCCCAGCTTGAAGAACAGTGACAAAGTGAAATCAGCTTTTCTGATATGAAAGGTTAAACATGTGATCACAGAGTGGACTAATTAGCCAGTGCAGGGAACTTGGTTTAAGTCAAGCTTTTCATTTGCCTGTTAAGGTTCACAGTTCGGTATGAGGGGTTCTGATCTGCTGATGCTGTTGAAATTGTACCATTGCAAGTGAGCTACGCATCCATATATAAAGAAAAAAAGGTGGGGAGGATTTACACTGTTTGTCAAGTTCACCGAATTTGCCTGTGTCTCACTCCCAGCTTTATTTTTGTACTTCAAATAGTGTGTAGTGGTTGTTGAAGAAGTAATGTGGCTTTTACGCAAGTCTTTAACATTTAAAACAATATCTGGGATTAATAAATCACAAATTGAGAGCTCATGATGATGATATAGGTGTAGAAGAAATTTTAACTGAAACAGATGGTATTTTTTTCAGCTCAGTTTAGATTTGTTCTTTCATTTTAAGTAAGACTTCAATACTTAAGCATGTTTGTTCATATTGCTCCTTAGAAATATCTGATTTTTTTTTCCTTTTGTGTTTAGGGATAGTATTTTCTTTGGGCTTGATGTATTCCTTAAGCTCAGCAGTATTCTGTTCATTCAGAGTTAAAAAAACTACCTAAAAGAAAAATCCAGGAGAGACAGGGTTGATATTGGGGTATGGCTGTAGCTTTTACCTCTTGTTAAAGTGTTTGTGTGTGTTTTCTGAAGAAGACATTTTAGTTGCTAGATTCTTGATAGTTAAATGTTAGTGAAAGCACAGATTTTAATGGCTCAAAAAAACCCACATCACCAACCATAATCGTGTTTTCTTTCAGTAACCTTAAACTGTTATGTTTTTCTTGAGATACCTGTGGTGAACAGCTGATCTTTCTACCATAATTGCTTTAGTGGGAAGATTCAGATTTTCTCAGTTGTCTTCATGCTTGCTTTTTGAGCGTAAGGGCACGTGCAAGTTATTGAATCTTCTTGCAAAAGATAAAAGCACTCTGTCGCTTACCTGAAACAGTACAATTTAGCATTCTCATTTAGCACTATGCTAAATAATGATTTTATTGGAAAATGATCTAATTTCACTGCTGATTGAATTGCCTTTTTTGTTGTTGTTTTGTTTTTTTTTTGTTTGGTTGGTTTTGAGAGTTGCTCCCTAGTTCTGTGCCTGTGTTTGGCAGCTGTTTATCACTATACGAATACAGAGCCCTGAAACAATAATCAAACACAATTACTATTTGCAATTATTTCTGAACCCAGAGAGGAGACCCAAACAGGTGCAGCCTGTAGGGATCCTCTTATGCCGTAGGGGTCTGTATAGTAAGCTGTATTTGTAGTAGGATTTAAATTGGTTGCTGATAGTTGATAATTGAATCCCAAATTTGGAGAAATAGCTCTGACTGACGTTTTTAATAGATGCTAGGTTTTCTTTTCGCTGGTCTAATGTAGTGTGGAAAGTGAAAGAGCCATTTCCTTCTTGCTTTTTTCTGGTCTCTCTCAGACGTTGAAAACACTGCATTTGTGGTGCCACGTGCAGATATCTGAAGTCTGGTTTATGGTCACATGAACTCTGCAAGGCTAGTTCTTAAACAAATCCCAACCCTTTTACGCATAGTTTAAAAACTGTTGGGTTTTTTTTGGTTTCATTTCTGCTCAAGTTATTTGTATGGATATCTTGCATTTCTTTGTCTTGCTCTTGTTCGCATGGGAAAATACCCTCTACTAATTGGTGGATGTTAGTAAGTTCTGTCGCATGCTAGAGACTTTTGTCTCTATTGAATATTCAAGCTTTTGTATCTCTATTAGCAGCTTCATATATTGTATGTGCAAGCATGACTGTTGTGTTGGAGCGTGCAGGGCAGCATAGTTCAGTAGCGGTACAGAGGCCAGAATTGCTTTGCAGGGCAGGGAGTTGTTTCCTTTTTCTAGAGGAGGGGTGGAAGGGCTGGTTGGGCAGCAAATAACTTCGAGCACTGAACGTTTTCTTAGATAACACTTTATAGCCTCGTCGAGACGTGCTAGTGCCGTGACCAAACGATGGTGGAGAGAGGCAACTTTCTAGCAGATTCCGACAGAATTATGGTGTGGTTGTAAATATAAGAGGGGAAGTGGACCCTCGAAGATATCCCATTCTTCTGCGGAGAGATCAAGAGCTCTTGGATTGAAATGATAGTTTATTAATGAATGCTAGAAGTAGGAAAGAAATGGTACTGCTTAAGATCAAGTATGTCAAATGCAGCCTCCAGTAATGAGCCTGACTATGGCAGGGATCGTCTGGCCCGGGGTGAAGTTATTTGCTCTGTAAAATAAGCTAGAGAATGGTTGTGAGAGAAGTGAGCAGTGAAATAGTATCATCTGCACAGATCTGACATGAGGAATTTAGGAGTTAGAGGACGACAGTCCTCTCACAGCAGAGGCCACGATTAAAACCCCGTTTTCTTGGTCATGCTTCCAACTGGTAGTCCTTGCGACCACAGATCAAATACAGCCTTAGCAAGCAAAAATAATTTTTACTTAAAAATTTCCTTGTTTGCACCATGTCTGACTTTGTTCCCCATAGGATGCTGTTTTAATATAAAGTGATTTTCTGTGTATCTGTTTTAAGAAAAGATTTAAAATGCATTTTTATAGCATTTAATTATACTTCAATGCTAAGCCAATACTGACAATTGTCAGACCAGTTATGTTACTCACTGCCTGCCTAAGAATTATGGAAACTTTTGGTTTGGTAGGAATTCATGTGATCAGAGACAAGCGACATTCAGCTCTTCAGATTGCAACAACTTCCCCACCTTCTGTTTGAAGAATTATTGTCACAGTATGGAAGAAGGGGAGGAAGGAGGAATTGTGGGGGAGAGTAGCTGCCCCCGTTTGCACAGCCTTATGTCCAAGAATCACAAGAGCTGGAGGCTGGTAGGGAGGAGAAGGTTTCGTCAGACACATGCTAATCCTTCAGCCCGGCGTAGCAATAAAAGACTTGATGCAATTTGTCTGGTTTTTGCCTTGCAGCGGAGGGTGGGATGGGGCAGACGGAGGAGCACGGCACTGGCGTGTTGTGCCTTGCTGCAGAGGGACCGTGTGCTGAGCAGCCTGCGCTGGCCGTGCCCCGCGGGGCGTGCAGGGGAGAGCCCAGCTCGTGTCCCGCTCCCCACGTCTGCTCTAGTTGTGTCTGGCTGCCTCTGCCATTTGGTTGTTATTGCTATATGTTACCATACTTACAGTTCCTTGCAGCTTGTACCCAGTACTCCTGTCTCACTTTGGTAACTGTCATCATTTACTCATCTCTCCTTTACCTGTACCTGTTCTTTCTTTCTGATTCTGTTTTCCTTCAAAGAGTCACTCTGTGGTTTTTCTTTTTTTTTTAAAAAAAAAAGCCCACAACTTACTTGTTTCTAGAGGTTTAGGTCCCTCTTCAGTATTTCAGTTTCTCCTTTTTCCTTCTGTTCAGGAGCTCTTTTCTCACTTTCTCAGGTACTCTCCTTGTAGCCTCATAATGTTCATACATAAATATAGTACCCTGGTTTTGAACATATTGTTCTGGAGCATATTGTCATACTAAAATTTGTGCAGTCCTTCTAGTCAGTTTGTGAGTCTTCAAACCTTTCTTGAGTGCTTTCTGCATATATCTTGTACTTTTTGGATTATGCTTTGAAAAGGGCTAATTTTATTTTTAATCTGAATTACTTCGATCTGCGCTACTCACGTGAGCGCCGATTAGATGGTTGAAATGCCCATCTTGGCCTGTGCAAAAATCCAGGCTCCATCCCCTTGATGAGCTGTGAAATCCTCTGGTCCATTTATTTAATGCATAAAGGTTTTGCAGGGCACAAGTATCAGGAGACCAGCAGGTCTGGTGAGGCACCGAGCTGTTCCTGAGCTGGTGTAAAGGTTACGTTTTTCTTAGTCACTCGTCTTAGAACTTTTAATTGTTCACAAACAGATTGGAGGAGTCCTTGCCAAGTTACTTAGACATTTGTAAATGACATCTGTTTTTTGTCTAAAATGAAGGGCGATAAGGTGCAAGAATGTAATTCGTGCAAGTGGCTCCACAGTACAATTTTATATTATAAAGAGGCATACAGTATTTTAGACTTCTGTTTTGCTAGGATAGTGGTATGAAGTTTCATGTAGCTTTAAGCTAGGCTACTGTGTCATAATTTCTTTCAGATTTCCATTATATTTAATTTAATAGCAATTATTGAGGTAAAAGGCTTATTGTTGCATCATATTTTTACAGCACTGTTTAATTTAGTTTGTGTCTAAATTTTTTCCATTACTTTTTTCACATTACCAGTGCTACTACTTTATAGCTTTATAATACACAAGCCTTTCAAGCATGCTAAAGAGTATATCATCATCTAGTTGTTTTTTTGGCAAGCAGAATTCATGTTTTTCACTATTTCTAGTAAAAATGTCATTGAAGACCTTTTGTTTTTTTAGAAAAAAAGGATGCCTCATCAGAACAGATTTTGAAGAATCTGCTTGGAAAGGATTATAGTGGTTTTCTTTCTTTTTTTTTTTTTTTTCTTTTGAGGGAAAACATCTTGTTCCTGTGAAGATACCAAATTTATCATGTATTTTCCAGAATTGTTAGTATCTTTTAATCAGGCTCCCAGTTAGGAGCAGAATAACATTCAGTGCTGGTTGGAGCCTTTTGTGCATCAGGCTGAGGCTTAAGGTGTTGTGCGGGGTAAGGCTCCTCGACAGCAGGACTGAGCACGAGGAGTATTTGTGG
Source organism: Trogon surrucura (assembly GCA_020746105.1). NCBI lineage: Eukaryota > Metazoa > Chordata > Aves > Trogoniformes > Trogonidae > Trogon > Trogon surrucura. Next base: position 10,952,816 of record CM036621.1, on the reverse strand, counting down.
CAGGTCTGGACTTAACATGATTCTTCATAGGAAGGTAAACAGAACTTGCTTTCTCTTTTGTGTTCTTTTCAGTTTTATATTCTATCTTGGGAAAGAAATCTCTGGGATCGTCACTGGTATGTGGATTAACTTGGAGGAAATTCAAATGTCTTTTTTTTTTTTTCTCTGTAATGCTGATATATTAAATGTTGATTGGGGGAAAAACATGTAGAAACTAAATAAAAATACTCAAAGAGGTTGTGGAAATTAAGTTTGCAATATAAAGCAGTCAAAATTAGACAGGTGTGAAGGAGATGGCTTCTAGTGCTTGTGTGTTTAGTAATCTCCAATTACTACATAGTAATTGCCTTCTTTAAGACCCCTTCTCCATGCAGTGTGTAGGAGCAGGCGTGGTGTTTTGTTGACTGAGGACTGTCTCAAGAGTCTTATATTTGTGATACTCTCTTACGTGGAGTTTCATACCAGCTGCTTCTTGCCCGTCACCCATGCCCACCGGCCTTCCATCCCCATTCTTGTTCCAGCTCCTGCCTATTTCTGCCTTCCCCTTGTTTCTCGGCTTGCCTCTGCTCCAGGCAGGAGCTTTTCTCCTCTGTGTGGCTGCTGTGGCCCCACAGAAGGTGGGGAGGATGGGAGGAGGGTGTTTCAGGCAGGTCGAGAAGGCCTGTTGAGCCTCTGTGCATTTGACTTGCTCTGTGGGAATGCCTTATGTCAAAAGAAGTTGGTGTGTAGGAGTCGAGGAGGTGAAACAGGCTCAGGGTTTATGAAATACTCAGCTCTTTTTGTTGCCAGAGGAATCCCTCGCAGTTTTCTTATTAAAGGTTTCAGAGTGGCCAGGAGTGAATATGTGGTGAAATTCACTGTGGCACCAGACATCAGCTTAATAGGGAACCTCATCTGAAACAAAAATGCCATAGGTGTTTGAAATCAGTGTTAAGATTACCTTCAACATGAACAAAGCAAACTGCTTTTACCAGCTATCAGTCTTATGAAGAGCTCAACCAAATAAATTATCTTCCCTTTTCTCTTCCCTCCCATGTCCCCTCAAGGTCCCCTCTCTAACCTCCAAGTCTCCTGAGGGCTGGCAGGCAACTGCTGGTAAATGTCAGCTTTGAAGAATGAGTTCTAAAAAAGTTCAGCGTGACTGAAGAAGCCTTTGCTACAGAGCACTGGTTGTGTGTGGCTGCCTGCAGTGCTGCCCGACTCACCTAGAGTAGGCATCTATTTGCTTAAATAATACGTCACTGCTTTCTGTCATGATGTTTAATTCTGTTTTGCTCATAGGAGCAGACAGTTGAGAGCTTTGAAAAAAGGCTTAGGAGCAGTTTTATTCTTCACCACCTTATCAGGGTGTGTAATGACCCTGAGTTTTGATGGTGCCATTAATTTACAGAGTTCCCCAAAGTATTTCTAAGTTGCTTTGGCTTCTCCAGCTGTAGCAGAGCATCATTTCAAGCCACGGCGTGGTGCAAGGGTCTGTCCATTGGAACGTGGGAGCTGTTTAACCATGTGCAGCAACACAGCACAAGACAGTAAAGGACAGGGAGGGACTAATGCGAAATCCAGCTGAAACTGCAGGGAGAATCTGGGTAGGCAGAATACAATTAACCTTAGAGGTACGTGTAGTGGTTTATAATGAGAATTGAGCTTGTGTGGACACACATACGAGAGGAAAAATACAGTTTCTCTTTGGCAGTTTGTAGTTCATGCGTCTGAATAAGAATATTTGGAGGGCAGACGTGATCTGTCACACCATTTCTTAGGCAAACGTTTGCTGGGGGAAAAAAAAAAGAGATGAGAGTATTTTAGCTTGCATCCAGTTGTCTGAAACGCCACAGTTTCTTTGTACTGTTGTTCTATGTATATACTAATTTGGCCTGAGTCAACTTGGTTTCACCAGGTAAAATGCATTTATATGAAAGGGTCAGATCACAAAACCAAGAAAAAACTCACTGGAAGAACATTGGCTAAGCAGTATTGGGGGAAGATGTGTAGATTGTACATTCAGAATATTCTAAATTCCCCCCCCGTAATATTTAAATATGTAGCGTAAACTATTGGAAAAATGTGCCATACTGAACAAAACTGCTCTAGCTAACCATGGTGCAGTTTTAAAATGATTTTGCTTTTTATTTAATTTAGTTATAATAAAGCAGAATTGTACATGTAAATTGGAGCAAACAGAATTCCGATTATGGTTGTTATCTCTTCTCTGTGAAGAATGCTGATCTGTTCAAGGAGATACTTATTTTCTGAGAGCAGGTCAGATGCAAAATATGTTAATGAATTCTAAAAGTGAGGAGATTTATAATTGGAAACTTGTGGGTAAATATGTCTTTTTTGGACTTTACCAGACGTTTGTATATCTTCCAAATTCATGTATGTTAGTTGGAAAGTAAATGTTACTGCATGTATCCTTTTCTGTGCATTAGTTATATTTAAACTAGGTGTTCGATAAAACAAATATAGCCAAGCTTTTCTCATCTTAGCTGAAGATCAAGAATGGCAAACAGTCTTAGCTAGAAAAAAACTGAACTAGGGACAGATACCGTTCAGTGCTGAGCTGCTGTATGTAGTTGTTTGTGGCTTTGTCTACTAGAATATAGAAGGTAAAGAATCATCACTCCTTTTCATGTTCAGATTTTTGTTAAAAGCACATTTAAAGTTGTTTTTTAGATAGGTTTTTTTTCCCTAGCGTAGGGATCTTGTGACTTACACAGTCACTAATTATGGTCAGAAAATTCAAGGGACTGAGAGTCATCCAGCATTGAACTTTATGAAATGGTCATAATTACTGCGTAAAAGCATGCTGAAGATGAGGAGCAAACTTACTGTATCAAATTCAGAGACAAAGAAACAGAGAAATGCTACAATAAATAATATTTCTGCTCTTTTGCTAGAGGATTCTGAGTTGCTGTTGGAAGCCTGGGTAGGATGCTGCCCTAGATAGTAATAGAGCAATGTTTTATTTAGCTGAGATGGGATTTAGCATGTGGCTTGTCCCAATTTCTGTAGCATCAACATAACTTAGGTTGTTGATAGTATAGATAATTAGTAGACGATACATTACTCTGTTGTTGCTTTGTGTATTTACTTTCTTTCACGCCCATCATTTTCGTTTTGTCTCCTGTTTGGTTGATTTTATTTTGATAGTTTGTTTTTATTGCTCAGAGGAAATGATAACTCAAAGAAAAGTAGTTAATGCTGGTTTAAAGTTCATGTCACCACCTTTGGTGGGACCAGTGCCATTTTCTGTCAAATTTGTACCAAAGCCGAGTGGGGCAGGCTGCTTCCTTTGCTTATGGGAACTGTTGAGGGGTCCAAATCGTACAGCCTCGGGGCTGTGTAGCGGTAATAGTAAAATTTTATAGTGGAAATCAAGTTTTTGCTATGGCAAGGAGATCTTTATTCAAGGGAGGGCATGCGGTAGCTTGTTCTTGTGGAAGGTTGTACACCACTATAGATGCGGAATTTGTATGGTCACAGAAATAACTTGATTTTCCTAGACTGAGATGTTCATTTAGATTAACCTTTTTTTAGGCATATCTGGTGATTAGGACTTGTATTAAGACCAGCAAATCTGTTTCATCCAGCAAGTTACGATTTTCAAATTTCATGTATTATGCAGGATTACACAGCCTGCTGAGACAACAAGTTACCATGGGAACGGAGACATGCAGCCCAAAAGGTACATGCTGGGGGCCACACATGCAGAAAGTACCTTTTTACATATTAAAATAAGCTGCTGCATGGAGTTAGCAGAGTTCTTTGTACTTGCTCTTAGAGTTTATTTCTACAAAACCATGAAATGGTGTTTTATAGCTTGACCAAAAACTAGTGGGTTTTTTTCCTGTAAAGGAGAAAAAGTATGTGCTTTGTAAAAGTAATGAATCACAGCATATGTATTTTTGTGCTTGCTAGATGAGTTCAAAGACAGGGCACAAAAGATTATTTCTACCCCCTAGGAACTCGAGGCATAGGTGACTCTGTGTCTGCTAGCGTGGAGCCTTTCTGTTGTGATGTGTCTGGACTTTGGTAAGTGACCTGGCATTTACTGCAGTGAAGTCTGTCCAGAGAGCAACAAATCTGGTGACTGGTGAATGAGAAGATGGATTCAAAAGCTTCGAAATTGGCAGCAGCGCCTGCGTGCCTGGGCATTTGCCATGGACAAGCGCGGTTGTGTCGGGAGCTGGGATGAGATGTCCTGAGAGGTAGTGCCTGGTTCTGCAAGAGCAAAGCGATCAACCTCCAAACACCCCTTGAAACTGATTCGCTTATTTATGGTACCTTCAGCTTTAATTGCACATAGGTTTATAGTTAGATGCCTAAAGTTACAGATGTGTCTGCAGATTTAAGAAACCCCAAGTGTAAGCAAGCCTTCGAAAACGATCTAGTTGTTGCCCCCTTGGTCTGATGTTTGTTCAGTCATTGTCTCGACCTCCAGGTTTCGCTCAAATGTGAGATCAGGTTATGCTCAGCTCTTGTGCAGCCACGGAAGCAGCAAGCGGGCGGGGAGCGGTCTTGGCTGCAGTCCTTTGGCAGATGAAGATATCCTAAAGGGCTTAGCGAGCTGTCGGGGTCCGAGCCTCCTCACTTACCCAGCTCCACAGGCGTGGGCTCTGCGTGCAGGGAGGCAACAAGCTGCTCCTTCAGCGTGAGAGGGGATTAGGGGGGAAAGTGGGGTCACATCCAGATATATTGGAATCGGGCTGGGTTGGTAGTCTGTAAACTACCATCTGCTGGCCATTCATTTACAGGACGGAGAGGAATTTAATGGTCAGCCTTGTCTGTTGAGCAAGCCAGCCATCGCAGCTGGCACTAGGAGTCCTTACCGAATCGTGCTGCTGCTGTCGATCGTCCCATGCCCTGAAATAAAGCAGTCTTCTTCCTAAAGAGGACAAAGTGTCTGGCTGGCGTATTTCAGGAGCGCTACTTTTGTCACGATAGGTGAGGTGATGTTTTTGATCTGTGGCAGCATGCGATGGCTGGTTGGTCCCGTTGTGTCTCCGTACCTCTGAATGCGGTTTGTGTTCCGAGGAGCAGCACGACCGCCCGGTGACTGATTCAGCAGTTTGCTCCCAGCTGGTCTGTGGTGGCTGCAGCAGCAGAAGCTCAAATGCACTTACACAGATGAAAACTGTAGGTCAGATGTCTGAAACTGGCAAATTGTAGGAGAGAATGTGCTTTGTTTGCAAGTGACTCGTTGGCTTAAGCTGTTTGGGTTTTGAAATGAAAGTAGTGACCATCTATTTTGTTGCATGTGTGGTATTGAGAATGGAAAGTTGTCGGAGCTGCTTGGGCTAAGCTTTAAATTTCCTCCATTGCTTATCGATGTGTTCATGTTTGTGGTGTAGTGAAATACAAAAAGGTTTTGATATATCCTGTGCTATTCTGAGTAAAAGGTAATACTTTCAAGACAGCAGATTTTTTTCTTTGCAGTTTGTTTGTGAACAGGTGTTGCTGCGATTACTAGATAGCATTTGAACTCTGCCTTGTGGCTAAAAGCCACTTAGGTCTGACTAATCAGAATTTCCTAGATCAGAATTACCATCTCAAAACATTTTCTTTTTTACTATATAGTGAAGCGATTGTCTGCTTACTCTGGAGTGTCAAGTATGAGCTGATTTCTTATTTCTTTGACATGCTTAATATTCAGAATGATCCCCTTCTGTTACTTGGGTTGAAAAGCCCTAGCCATGATGTCTGTCCTTTGAGTTTTAAGTTTAGTACGAGCGCAGAATGAAGAGAAAAATCATTACTAGTCCATGATAGAAAATTATACACATAGTAAAGGATTTTCCTTTAATGTGCAGGCCTGTAGGTTTTCTACTACATTACAGAAGAAATAAAATCCTGTTTTGAGTGTATTAGGCTTTAGTGTAAATGATGCTGTAGTTATCAGATGCTCAGAATATTAGAAATGTTTATGATTTCAAATGCCTGTTTTGTCTACTGAAACACAGAACAGGAACCATTTTCCTTTGGCAGAAAAGAGTGCTGGTGGTTAGCCTCATCACTTGAGAGGGAAATATTTCAGCAGTGGGAGCATACTTTATTTCAGTTAATGATTTCGTCTTCAAACCATCTCTGTGAATATACAGGGAACTGCCCCGGGGCAGGAGCAGTGAGACTTCCAGCAGGACCGTGGTGCCATCAGCGAGGTGAGCTTTGGCTATTCCTGCTGGCTGCCCTTCCTCCAGCACCAGTTCAGCACTGGTTCCAGTTGCCTGCTTGAGAGTTCATTCATATAAAATCAAAATTAAAAGATGTAATTGAGGAGAAGTCTTTCCTAAGCTCTGAAGTAGTATTGGCAGAGGGTTGGTTTTTTTTATTTTGAGGTAGTAAAGTTGCTCAGCATAGTGGGTAGGAGACAGTTAAGTCTTTTACAGCCTTCTTTGAATAGCAGTTGGGTGAAATCCTTTATCTCCAGCCTCATATTGTATTAGGTAATGACCAGGAAGCATTGGTATTTATATTACCAAGTTGCAGGTGATTAGTTTATTATTATCTCTAGAATTGCAGACATGATTATTCCTACATTACTGTTTTTAATAAAACATTTATTGCATAAATGTGGATTCTATTGTTCAAAGTAACTGAAATCTCTTTTCAGTTACTTGTACATGTAAAAAAGAATCAGTAAAATATATAAGGTTGATGTGATATTCTTTTTTCAGGCAGCTAAGGAAGGTGATAGAGTTTAGCCTGAAGCTGTTTGTGTTTCTGAAGTTTGTCTGTTGCAGTTGACAGGAAAAAATAAATATGTCTGGGTTATGTTCACCAGGCATCAGGAGGAGTGGATCGAAACTCTGATGCTCGTTATTTATAGCTATTAACAAATAATTTACTTAAAAAAAATAATATTTGGAACAGGGAAGAGATTATTTTCCTGAAGTTCTCCAGAAGTTTTGTTTTCCTTCAAATGCTGTACCAACCAAGAATCCTGTTCAGGTTTTTCAAGTTCTCCAGCACACAATAGTTAAATGTTTTTATGTCAATTAATATTGACAGGAAGTCAGTTTGAACAGCGTTGGAAAATGGAAGTAGTTGGCAGAACTGGCTAATTTCACTGAATTTCCTTTTGCTAAAAATATCTCTAAAAGAAGCTCTCCTTTTGCGATACAATGAATGCTTGTTTGACTGTAGTTTAGAATTGATGATGACTCTTGTCCTTTAACCAAAAAGGGCTGGAAAAATATGAATAACCTTTTGAAACGTATTTAGCTTCCTCTGTAGTATATGTGACTATGCTTATATCCTCCAAAAGTTTGCATGCATGCTTAACTTGATGTATGTGAGTAACCCCATCAGCCTGAATGAACTGAAGTAGAAACAAAAGTTCTGTAGAGCTCCGTATGTGAAGTTGAGCGTTTCATTTGTATACGTGTTGGTAGCATTAAGGAGTTCTGAGTGTAGCTGCCTTGTTGAGTTCTTTCTCAAAGCTCAGTCATTAATGTAGGAAATGGCAACGTTTTAGTCCTGCTAGCTAAAAGCATACAGCATCAAGCATGCATCCTCATTTATATTGCATGCAAACATGTTACAAATAATTTTAGATAAATTACAATAAGTACTGAAAGTTATAATAGAAATAGGATGAGTTTCGTATAGTTGTTTAGGTCCTGTGCTGCCTCTGTGTTACGGTACACTAACATCATACTCCGCTTATAGGATAGCCTAAAGAAGTTGTTTCATGGGTTTAGCCAATTTTGGGGGGTAAGTCAGCATTATTTAGCCCGGAAGACCTTTCACTTGGTTGTCTTTCACTTTTGCCCAGAGAGGTTGTGGAGTCTCCTTCTCTGGAGACTTTCAGAACCCTCCTGGATGTGTTCCTGTGTGGCTGCCCTAGGGGATCCTGCTCTGGCAGGGGGGCTGGACTGGGTGATCTTTCAAGGTCCCTTCCAACACCTGACATTCTGTGATTCTGCCTGAGTCTGTGAAGTTGATGATAGAATCATAGAATCATAGAATCATAGAATGGCCTAGGCAGGAAGGGACCTTACAGATCATTTTATTCCAACCTCCCTGTCACAGGCAGGGACGCCTCTCAACTAGATCAGGCAACACATGTGGACCCAGCGGGAGTGTGTGGTGACCAAGAGGCTTGCAGGAAGAGAAAGGGTCGTCTCATGAATTACAGTCCTGCTCTGGCTCTTGTACTTTCTGGGACTTTTTCCCCCTGAAATAAAGAGGGGAGGAAAGGTTGCAGGGATGTCAAGAGGAGCAGGAGTCCCCAGGACACAAATGCTGCTTTGTGGCAGATGAGTTCAGTACTTCACGGAGTGACTGGGTGAAACCTGGCTGGTAGGACCTTCTGCTGTTGAGAATCTCAGCCCTGGTGAGTGGGCAGGGGAAAGGGGAGATGCTGGCGTCTTTGGGGTGTCTCAGACTCTGGAGACGTGAGGCCATTCCACTCAAAGCATCTTCTTTGATGTGATTCCCCCTGCCCTGGCTTTTGTTGTGTTTCATCTGGTAAAGGTCTCATCATAGACTTTTTCTTCTTTTAAGTGCCATCTGTAGTCGTTCCGGATGCTGGAGAATTATTTTATTTGGAAAGAAGGAAGCTAAACCTTCTCAAGCTATTTTAACTATAGTCTCAGGCAGCAATTAAAATCCTCAGAGCTACAAATTACATAGATGCTGTACATTTGACTGTTAGCCTTTTGTCACTGAACACGGAGTTTTTTTTGAAGGCTGGCTGCACTGGCTTTGGCTCCTGTTTCTGTGTGTTAGAAAACCACAGCTGCCTGTGACTTGTCTGCAGGTTGCCTGTCTCCTCACATCTTTAACTGTGAGATGATGATGAAGTCTCTGGTCATGACCCATTGTGTCACTCTGAATTTTCTTTATATGTTTGGGGTCATCTTTTAAATGACTTTTCAATAGTATAAGCAAAATATCTTTGTTTCGTACCAGAAAATGAAACGTTAACCTGGTGTGTTGAAGCAGGGAGCGTCCCCCACTTTTTTAAAATTTTTTTTTTTTTACGTACAATTAAAGTAATCGCTAACACAGACACTGAAATGCGTGCAGATTATTTGGAGCATTTGGACTACCGAGCTGCTTTCAGCAGTACTAATCTCCAGCCATCTTTGCTTTCTGAGGCGCTTTCAAAACCCCCTTCAGCTGCGATGCACATAAGAAATGAAACAAATCTCTTGGTGGGTCCTAAATTTGATTAAATTGAAAGCTTGTGAGAGCAGCAGCGCTTTGAGTATTTTGCACTTCAGGGGCTTGATGCGGCGCAGTAGCTCTCTGGCACTGCTACACAGCTGGGTTTTCTGTGTATTATCAGAATTTTGAAACTGTGTTGGTTCTCTATTCCTTGTGTTACCTCTCACACTGGAACAAGTTCTTAGGCATTTCAGGCTCCTGCCCTTTGGCCAGCTGCGTTTTTGCGTTTGGAGTCAGTACATTTCCCATTGCTGGAATTTTACAAGCACGTAGATTACACAGTGCTGACTTCTCAGCTACAACACAGTGAGGCTGGTAATCTTCAGGATGGGTCGGGTTAATGGATGGTGTAAAAGCTGGGTGGAAATCTTAAGAACGCAGTAGGGAACTGTCTTGTGTTGCTCTAGAGAACTCTGCTTTGGGGAAAATTTCCAACGTAAAAGCTGTTGTTGCTGCTAGCAAGCAGCCACGGTCCTTTAAAACAGAGAAGTCCAGAGGCCAGTAACTGGGAGCAGTAGGGCTTTTTGATGTTACAGGGTAATATCAGTACTGCTTTGTGGTACTGCAGCAGGAATGAATCAGGGTGAAGGACTGGAAGCCACCTCCTAGGGGAGGTTCTGTTTTGAGCTTTGTTACTAAACAGCTTGATTTGCAGCTGAGGTAAAGTGGCTTGCCCTTCTTACCATCCTTAAACAGATTAATTTTTTTTTTTTTTAAATATGAGTGATTATATTGAGCAAAGTGTGCTCCTTTGTGCTCTCCGAGTCCATGTTTATACTTGAAGACAAGCACACATAGCATGACTGTGCAGTTAAAAATAGTTACTTGAGCTTTGCTAAAAAATGTATTTCTAGTACTTACTGATGGCTTAAGTAATGACATCATTATTGTCTAATTGATTTTTGATTTACAAACTTTATGAACTAGTGCAGAAGATGGAATGCTAGGACAGTGACACAGCTCCTGTGGAGGTTTTCAGGGTATTATTTTAACATAGCTCAGGCGACTGTGGAAACAAGGGACACTTCTGAGGCACAAACAAACTTTCTTCATTGGTCAATGCTGGGTAGCAAAGGAAAGTTGATTCTAGGCTAAAAGGTGGGCTAACCTGGAGACATGAGATTACTGTTGCCAGTGATTGTCGGTATTTCCTTCCACAAAGACACATTCAGAAACCTGTCTAGAGTATTCAGAATTGTGAAGTTCTCAGGCATGTCATGTATTTTGGATTGAAACGTGAAGTAAAGCTACTTTCTATGTTGCATGATGTTTTTGTAAAAATGTAGAGGGGGCTCTATAATAGTTTCAGACATCTGTTTGCTTACTGGGCTGCACTGCAGTCACTGAGGGGGGGAAAATTCAAGATACTGTCTAAAGATATGTTATATCCTACTCATGAGAAATTCTTTCATAATTTTGCTTGTCTTGAAGCATAATATATTATTTCTTCTGAGCTTTCAGTTGACTTTTTGATAAGTTTATTTTAAAAAAATCCTCATGTTTGTGTCTTCAGAGCAGGTGAAGCTGGTGACAAGGTTCTGCTCCATGTTAAAAGCAGAGACTTCCAGTTCAGAGCTGGTCGGAAGGGAGATCTCAAGGCGAAGTGTTCTTGTTACAGTACCATATTAGATTTCACTGTAGATCGAATTGAGACTCTTTTGTGCTGAAAGACACAGCCTGTACCAGTTTGTCTGAAGAGACAGGCACTTAAAATCACAGCAGATCTTTACTGACTGGAGGTGGAGTGGAGAGAGAATATTCGCATCGATGACCAGTGTTATGCGAAGAACAAGCTGAGACATAAGACAGTGATTCAAATGTAGTACTGAAGGCAGCATTATCTTTAAGAATGGTAATTTTTCTTTCCTTGTGTATACTACTTAGCATAGCTTTTCTACCACTGTGGGTCTTGTGAGCAATATGTGTAGTATTTTTATTTCATTAACATTTGAAGAGAAGGACGAATCATTAACCTGAATTAGTGAGCACAGCCTTGATGTGGAAACATTCAAAACTGGAAGTTTTATGTTAACTTTGGATTGTCTTCTTTCTATGTTACAGAGATTCTAATACGGAGCATTTGACCTTCTAACCTCTACAGTCGAATCTCCTGGTACCAGGATTAGGAAAGAGTGCCTTCAGAACCAATATGTAGCAAATGGGTATCACCCCTCCGAAGCTCCTCCCTTGGTTCAGCGCTTGCATGTTTTAAGGGTCCTTGTCGCCTCGGCAGTGCATTGTTCTTGTGAACTTCAGAAACGGATTTCATGTGGTGCTTGCTAAAAGTTGAGGCACCATGAGTAGTAATCTAGGAAAAGAAAAGGACTGTAAAGAGAAGGATCCAAAAGTCCCATCATCAAAAGAAAGGGAGAAGGAGGCCAAAGCCTCTGGAGGATTTGGGAAAGAGAGCAAAGAAAAGGAGCCTAAGACCAAAGGGAAAGATGCCAAAGATGGAAAGAAGGACTCCAGTAGCACGCAGCCTGGGGTAGCGTTTTCAGTGGACAATACGATAAAAAGACCTAATCCAGCCACAGGTACCCGCAAAAAATCCAGCAACGCTGAAGTGATCAAAGAGCTAAATAAATGCCGGGAAGAGAATTCAATGCGCTTGGACTTGTCCAAGAGGTCTATACACATGCTTCCATCAGCTATCAAAGAGCTCACGCAGTTAACAGAACTTTATTTATACAGTAACAAACTGCAGTCCTTACCGGCAGAGGTGGGCTGTCTTGTGAACCTGATGACACTGGCCCTGAGTGAGAACTCACTCACCAGTTTGCCTGACTCTCTTGATAACTTGAAGAAACTGCGCATGCTTGACCTGCGGCATAACAAACTTCGAGAAATCCCTCCGGTGGTGTATAGGCTAAGCTCTCTCGCCACTCTTTACCTGCGCTTTAATCGTATAACTACTGTGGAAAAGGATATCAAAAACTTGTCAAAACTCACCATGCTTAGCATACGAGAGAACAAAATCAAGCAACTACCTGCTGAAATTGGTAAGCGATTGCATCGATTGAAAGTTTAATTCTATGCTGACGTTCATTTTGCAGTTCAGTTAAGTATGCATAAACTGCCACTTCTCCAGGTGCTTTTCTCTATTTAAAACCTTGTAAAATTATACTTATGGTCTTACTGTTGCCATGTTAGCTTATATAGAGAATACTTTTTAAGATTTTTTTTTAAAGCAACGAAGCCCCCTTTTATTCATCCATCATTTTAAAATCTGTCTTGTTTTTGTCTTGCCTTGTGCTTTCACATATTGTGTCTTCAGAGCCCAGATGGCTTAAAAAAAACAGAAAAAAAGAGGGGCGTATTTCCTTTTAAGATTTCTTTATAAATCATTTATTAACTGTTGCGAGTTGTAAACACATTATGAGCATGTTACAGAGGGGTGTGACCAAGGTAGAACAAGGTAGAATAGGTAGCTACGTGCTATTACTATGAGCAAGCTGTTGGATGCCGTAGCAGTTAATAGCAGAGGTTAATGATTTGTGAAAGCGTCTATCTTTTATAAGTCTTGAATATATTAATACATGGACTCTTCATATAAAGTGGACAAATGTTGTATGCATGGCTGATGATTCTTATGCCTTTTTTCATGAATAATATTTGCTTTTCCAAACACAGTTACAAAAATTTGGTAGATGGTAAAGTATTATGAAAGTGGCTTATTGATTTAAGTAGTTTATTACAAAACATGTGCTGGATTAGCTGTCTATAAAGAACTCCTAGGCTGTTCCTAATAGGCTCTGGTTCATGGAAAACATCTCTTTATCACACTGGTCTCAAGCAATGTTTGAACAACCTATGTGCCTTGTAAAAAGGAGGGAGATTCTGTCATCAGTGGTTTTTTTTCTGTGTATCACCAGTTTTTAAAAAGCCAGCATAGCTTAGTTGCTTTCGTGGGAGCAGGAACACAAACTTCATGCAGTTAAGAAACTGCTTTGACTTTCTTAAAGTGTGGAAAAAACCTTGTAAAAGCCCTTGTAACACTGTGAGTAATAATTCCTATGTCCTGTTTTTAAAAGCTAATGTGGGACTTCTTCCTGTTGAGCAAGCCAGTGCACGAGTATGCAGCGTGTTCCTGAAGCTGGCCCCTAAGCTCACTCATTTTGCAAAGCTTGGGAAATGCTCTTGTTTGAATTCCTAATAGATCTTTTTCAAACCAGCAGTATTTGACTATTTCTCTTGCACCTTGATATGAAGGATGCATAAGATAACGTGTTCTTGATGGTAGGAACTCCTGAGCACGTCTGAAACTGGTAATCGCGTTGCCAGCAACGTCCCACACAGGCACCTTCTGTACATGATAACAGGAGTGAAGAAATGTGTGGAGGCTGTTGGGCTGAGTCTTCAACTCCCTATAGCAGCTATTGGACTGGGTTCTTCTGTAGCCACAAAACCACTTTTTACTCGGCAAAAATTAAATGGTTAACGTGGTACATTTTCTGATCGACGTGATTTTCGAGTTGGCACGAGCATCCGGGCAGCCCTGGGAACTTCCCCTGGGGGCAGTAAGGAATGACAATTTTGACCTATTTTGACACTTCAGTCTATGTCCACCAAGCCTCTCTGAGCCTTTTACTAACCAAAGGATCATACGGGAAACCGTGGGGCTGATGCTTGCAAGCACACCACTTGTTGCCACATAGGTTGAAGAAATCGTGGCTGGCAGCTGGTCGTGCTGTGTTACACGATTGTCAGGGCTTTGCCTGGGTCTGGCTGTGACTCAGGTATTAAAAGACAGTGTAGCAAAGAGTCAGCTTCCGAGATTCAACTGGGGATAGTACTGCTAAATTAAAATTAGTACTAGTGTGTGAAGAAAAAAAATTTTGTGCGATGTTGTATTCCGGTGTTTGGCGTTGCACTTGAGAAACTTTTTGTAGGTGTTTTTGATACTGCAAAAATTGTTGTTGCTGCTGGAACCTCTTTGTTTCTTAACTATTTGGGTTTTTTGAATGCTTATGGTTAATGTTACATTAAAGCATGTAACTTCTCTATGTGTATGTTTGCAATAGTCTTGAAAGATCATGTGTAACAGTTTCACACAAATTCAGTAGATACATGCGTATATATAAGGAATATTGGTGACTTTTTTTTTATTCTTGATATACATACAGACAATGTTCTCAGCTCTTTTTCAAATCCTAGCTTGAGAGCATTATCTACTTTACTTCTGTCTTTGTATCCAGCACGCAGCCGTGCCTTGATTTGTATTGTGATAATGCCCTGTTCCTTGTTTATGGGTCAGCACTTCATTGTGGAAGGCATTTTAGAAGAAGAAATGCAAGACAACTGTCACCCTCACGAAGAATTTCAAAGGGAAGTTGGTATGTTCAGCAGCAGCCTCTTTTATGCAAAGTAAATTTCACTGGCGAGGTTGCCTGCAATTGAATCAGTTGAAAAATAAATTAATTAAAGGATTCCTAAATTTAAGAGGTCATTCTAACTGCCAAGGTCTGCAGAACAGGCATTCTAAAACTTTTTTTCTCAGATAGTAAAACCAGACAAGCTACTTTCACTTTTGTAATTGATTTCTACTCACTCACTTTTGCATAGCTTTGTTCTCGTACAAAGATGAAATGTTTGAGTTGGAAACACAGCTGAAAAATGAAACTGCCGAGAAATTGTCTCTTGCTTTTCAGTGGAATTTCGCGGTTTCTTTAAACATTTGTTATTTTCTGCGTTTTACATGTGCAGTTAAAAAAAACCAAATAAACAACCTTGCCTTTTAAGCCCCAATGATTTTAATCCCTTGTGTGTTTATAATACAGTTCCTAAATACTATATACAAGCAAGCACTCTATTATCAGCTTGTAAATAACACAGAAATTTTTGTTGCTGCAAAGCGGGGAGTAAAATGAGGCCATTATCTTTTATAAAGCAATATCATGTGGAGCAGTTCAGATTCGTTTAAAAGTGCCCCATTGTTCTAAGGCCTAAGGCTCACATATCTGATGGTGAACTGGTGTGCTTGTTCACATTTCTAAAAATTCAAAGCTTATGTAACACTCTGACTTGTCCAGCAAGGAAGACTCCTGCAGCAGTCAGCTGCGATGTGTTCGTGTTGCTAATCTGGTGTGCAGCTATGCAAAGAATCTCGGTTTTTCTTTACTGTGTCTTGTGGAGGTAGGTGTGCTATAAAAGGTTGCCCTGGACAAAAAGAAATTAAACCCCCAGATTTCAACTTGAAAGATGGAATGTTGCTCCTGGTCCCTCAAAGAGCCAGCGTTGAGCGGGACGGAATTAAAGCCTTATCTTGGTGCTAGAGACTTGTGGTGGCTTTTACTACCACTGGACATAAAATGTGAGTTCTGTATAATCATAAAAGGCTTTCCAACTTTAGGACCTTCCTCCTTTAAAACAAAGAGTTATCTGATTTGTAAGCAGTCATCCCATTTAATTACTTTTCTAGAAATCTTTAGTCTCCAACTTTATAAAATAAAATTTATTTGCCTAATGCCCTCATTGAAAGAAGTTAAAAGCAGGGCCTGGAGTCTTAAGTGCTCGGATATTTGAGATCTTTTCCAACACCTAATATGTCTTTGACTGTTGATTTTGGTGCTGGTGATGTTTCACTTTTCTTAGATGCAGCAGTTTCCCCTCTGTCACTCTCCCACTGCACGTGCTGACAACAGTCATATCTTCTTCTGGCCATTACTCAGACAAATTTTAGTTTTGCGTAAAATCTTCATTCCTTCTGTCACCCTACTATCCATTTTCTGTGTTGTCTTATACTTTGAATGCTCGGCACGCTTGATTAGTTTGAGTAACACTGTTCCACGTGAGGGTTTCCCTCTTTGTACTAGAGAGAACTCTCTGTGTGTCTGGATTATATTGCAGCTGTGTTAGATTTACATACAACCCCCCCTGTGAGCACCTAAGACACCTGTGCTCTTTGCCTTCTCTGTGTTCTCTCTCTCCCAGAGCTCAGACCTGAGATGCTCGTAGAAATAGACTTTTTTTTTACACTTCTAAATGTCATAGTTTCCATTATTTTCTTCCAATGCCTTTAGCTTGCTAGAAACCCCTTGCTTTCTAACTTAAGTCACTGCTGAAGACACAGGATAAAATTGATCTTGAGGTGGATCCTGAAGAATTGTGGGGAGGTAACCTCCATCAAAGATGATACTTTACTATTTCATTCATAACAAGTTGTAACGAATTCTTCCAGGTATCTTGATCTCTTCTGTTAGTCACCTGAGCCTCCTAGTTATTTTCTGCATGGTTCTACATCAGACACCTTCGTGGCGTCTAGGTTGGCTAGACTGAATAAACTAGCTCTTCCATATTTTTCTAGAAAGCTGTTAACTCTGTGTGCCAAACTAATTTGATATTTTACTGATATTTTTTTTTCCAAATAATTTTTTATTTGTTAGGGTTTTCATGCCTTTTACTTTCATGCCTTTCCTTAACGTTCCCTGCAAATTGTCTTGGCCTACACAGTGTTCCTTACGGTCCTGTTCCTTGTTTGATAGATGTCACGCAGAAACTATAACTACTGGTCATGTGATTTCAAACCGAGTTTCTAGAAATGCTTGTCTAGAGCATCTACTGCTCGCAGTGAAAGCATAAGGTAGTAACACTTGTTGGATTCCTTTTAGGGAAACCTGAAACTAACTCTAAAATGTTTTATAAAAGCCTGAGCAAAGGTAAAACATTTCACAAAGTGTTGTTAGCAAAACATGTAGCTGATCAGATTTTAAGTGGTCATGGAAACTGTTTTAAAACAACTGACCTGTTACGGTGTGTAATGTCTTTTGGGAAACCTGGAAGAGGTGAACCTATTAATCAGCACTGAGTTGCTGGGAAGTCATCTAAAGTTTGGTTCTGTTTTCAGCATTAAGCTGTTTTTTAGTAGTTGAACAACACAAAATTAAACAAGGCTACAGTGGGGGAAAAGTTGCTTTGCATTTAAAACAAGCGTTTTAGTGAGAAAGAGGAAGTGGTGTTATCTATAGTTAGTGAAAAGATGTGTGTGTGTCTGGGGTTTTCCCCTCCAGAATGCAACACCTCTCCTTGCCTTGCATCCAGCTGCTTTATTGTGGGTAGGGTGATGGCCATAAGGTTTCCTGTCTTTTCAGTATTCAGAAGGCTTCTTTAAGGAGTACTTTACTCAACTGAACTCACTCAGTAAACCAAAAAATGAAGAAAATATCTTCTTCCAAAGTATAGATAATAGTCTTTTAATAACTCAACAAATTCTGGCTCTGGATATTTAGCAAAACATTGCTACTAGTTATTTATTGGACTTCTCTTAACACTTTCTAGCAATATGTAAATTGCTTCTACTTTTTTAAATGCGATTGAAATTGCATAGTAAGTTGTGATGGGCATTGTTGTCTTTTCAAATACAGATTTCTTTGAATAAAATCTAAAAATACTTAGAAATCCACTTAGCTGAAAACTTATTCTGATGGTTTTAGTTTGTTTTTTTTAAAATCCAATTTCTTTTTGCACGTGTAGCCAAAAGCTGTTCAAGAGCTGAATTAGGGAGAGTTTTCAGACCCAAAGGGGCAGTTCCCATTCCCTGTCCTCACAGCTTCCTGCTTCTTTTATCGGTCCCTTGGTGAGGAGATGATTTATCTCACTAAACTAACAGGAAAATATTAATAGTTTTGCTACTTCTGTTGTCTGCTACTTTGGTCGGTTGAAATCAGTGAAGTTTCAGATAAGACTGGAACTGGTGCAGGAGGAGGAGTGCGAGAGCAGCAGGACCCTTGTGAAACCTCACAGGGTAAGATTGCTCACGTTGTATAAAAACCCATGAAGTGCACTCCAGGTGGTTTGAAGAAGGACAGGTTACTGTCTGCAGAGAGCCACTGAAAATGCATCAGATGATATTTTCAGAATCTCTTTTTCTTCCTTTCCCCCTTGCTTTCCATATATTTTCCCATAAAACCCTGTGTAGCTTGTTTTGGAGTCATGATAGCATCCGCTCCCCCCTACCTTCCTGAAGCAGTTTTTTGTTATATTTTTGTGTGGTAGTGAGAATTCACAGAATCACAGAATGTTAGAGGTTGGGAGGGACCTCAAAGATCATCCAGTCCAACCCCCCCGCCAGAGCAGGACCACCTACAGCAGAGCGCACAGGAACATGTCCAGGAGGGTTTTGAATGTCTCCAAAGAAGGAGACTCCACAACCTCTCCCTGGGCAGCCTGTTCCAGTGCTCGGTCACCCTCACAGTAAAAAAGTTTTTCCTCATATTTTTATGGAACCTCCTATGTTCCAGCTTCCACCCATTGCCCCTTGTCCTGTCAGTGGACACCACTGAAAAGAGCCTGGCTCCATCCTCCTGACATTCCCCCTTGACATATTTATAAACATTAATGAGGTCACCCCTCAGCCTCCTCTTCTCCAAGCTAAAGAGACCCAGCTCCTTCAACCTTTCCTCATAAGGGAGATGCTCCACTCCCTTCACCATCTTTGTGGCTCTGCGCTGGACTCTCTCCAGCAGCTCCCTGTCCTTCTTGAACTGAGAGGCCCAGAACTGGACACAATATTCCAGATGTGGCCTCACCAGGGCAGAGTAGAGGAGCAGGAGGACCTCTCTTGACCTACTTGCTACTCCCCTTCTAATACACCCCAGGATGCCATTGGCCTTCTTGGCCACGAGGGCACATTGCTGGCTCATGGTCATCCTGCTGTCCACTAGAACCCCCAGGTCCCTTTCCCCTGCGCTGCTCTCCAGCAGGGCAGTCCCCAACCTATATTGGCACATGGGGTTATTCTTTCCCAAGTGCAAAACTCTACACTTGCCCTTGTTGAACTTCATAAGATTTCTCCCTGCCCATCATTGATGGAAGTTTCTAGATGGCAAAGCTCCTCTACGTTACTCTTTGCAAACCTAGTTTTTCTTACAAATTGCTCCCTACTTAACAGTGGTAATAAATTTTCAGAGTGCATCTTGCCCAGTATTCTGCTTCTCACTGTAGGCCTAAGCAAACGCCTTCATAAAAACAGGTGAGTGTATTTGTGAGGCTTAACTGAACTCCTTTTCCAGATACAATCATTTTCATATCGGGGATTTCCTGAGTCTGGTGCAGCTTGTCTCCTCAGTAATTCTTGTAGACTCCTATTCCAAGAGCTTGACCGTTTTTTTTTCCTTGAAAATCCCATAAATGTTTTTCATCCTTAGCAAAATCCACAAGTTTGCTTTGAATGTTGTTCTTAACTAAACAGTCGCTGTTATGCAGATGCCGAATGTTTATACAAACCAAGTGCAAAAGCAGAACTTACCTGTTCACTCGGTGCTTGAATCTCTGATGGCATCTGTGAAATAAAACCTGCATGGAAAGGTTTCCACATGGAAGCTTTGCCAAAACACGGTCTGGAGGGATAATTGTGGAAATGAGTTCGCAAGGTGAACTCCAGCTTCATCACCATATCTGGTAAATTGTCCATTCCACTGAGATCAAAAACTTGAAGATTAGAATGGAAGAATGTGAATGCTGTGGTGAGTCAGACAGTCAGCACGAGAAGGATGAAAACCAGAGGAACAGTCTTGGGATGAGGCCAAGCAAATGCTTCAATTTGCAGGCCGTTACTTAAGCGAGCCTTTTGCATTTCTTGTGTCGGAAGTTTTATTGCATTCCTCCATGTTGTGCTGAAGGAATTGTTTTGCAGAATTAAATTGATATTATTTTCTTTGCAAAGACAGGAATGCGTCTTATATCAGTTTTGGATATTTTTGTCTTCTTAGCATGTGCAGCTCAAACAGAAATAATATTAGCAACCCAGTTGAAATTACATTTGCGTAGTTTCTGCAAGTTTCTTAAGACTTCAAATACTGTATTTTCTGTCTGTGAATGCAACTCTTATTCTGTGGAGAATCTGGTCAGGGCTGTTCTGCAGGGGAAATATTTTTAGATTGTAATTCAGGGAATCTGCCTACACCAGACTTGGAATGTCTCTTAGACTCTCTTCTGTTCTTCTCTTCCCCCATCTACCTGATATTTAGATCATTTGTGGTTTCTTCACTACTTCGAAACTCTTTTTCATAACACTTGCACCTGCTTGGTTTTCAGTAGCATAGACAGCAAACCAGATGTGTGCAGCTGCATTAGTTCACGTCTATTCACTCCATGCTGAATGTAGTGTCTCCTTATTAAATGACTTGATAGTTGCAAAGCTTTTCAGTGATGCTCTGAATTTCATTTCCCCTTTTTGTAGCAGACCTGACAATATAGAGAAATATTTATTTACATTATTTGCATTTAAGAACCCCTTCTGTTTCAGCAGTTTGAAGGAAAACAGGTTGTCTTCCTGGGCTCAGTTGGCATGCTGATGTCTGCAGACAGCGGTTGAGAATATTTTTGTATTTTTGTATGCTAGTGTAATAAGACCGTGAAGTTGTGAACAGAAGTGGAATAAATATAGATATTGGTACACGTGTGCTGCTCCCTGGAAGTCAGAGAAAACAATTGCTTATTTGGTCTAGTTTTGTTTACGTTCTTGAGTAACAGAAAGAGTGAGGAATTTGATTTTTGCCTGGCCTCAGCTTTGGTGTCCGGGTTCTGATTGCTGTGAAGGCTCTTGTGGGGATGGAGTTTCATCTTGTCAGCCAGTCAAAATTCCTCCTGATTACATTTTCTTCAGACTGGCCTTCGGATAATGATTAAGTAGTCCTGCCTTTTTGATCTACTTGCAGAGCTTATTGGGATGATGCCTCAAGTGTAATTCCAGTAAATACTGACAGCTTATTGGAAGTCCAGCTATTTTTTTTTTTTAATATCAGTCCTGCAATTGTTTTAACTGTTTGACTACTTTCTTCAGTGCTGAAAAGAGGGGAACAACCTCTTCCCGCAGGCTGCCCTTGCGAGTGCAGCTGGGGAGGTGGTTGGCCTTTGTTATTTGAGAGTGAGCGTTGTTCCACGCTCAAGAAGAACACGATCCAAGACGTGGCCCGAGGCCCAGCTTCACCAGGTCCCCCTGGTCCTTCCCTGCAGAGCTGTCTCCTCACCGGCTTTCTGGGCTTACTCGGTGCTGGATGCAAGACTTTGCCTTTGCCTTGGCACTTCGTGAGGTTCCTCTTCTTTTGTGCTACTGCCCAGCTCAAATCCTGCCTTGAGCCTTTGCTAGAACTGTTTCTTCTACATGTTTTGCATGTTCAAAATGTGGTTTGGACACGTTTTAAATTTAATTGTATTTGTTACTTTCACTTACGAACAATAAATACGAAGTGTTTTGCTGTTGTGTCTTGTTGAAGCTTGTTTTAGACCAGATTTTGAATCTTTTCAGTTTCTGTGTTTTTGAGTGGTTACCATAACTAGTTGTTGCACATTCTGCATATTCTAAATATTTTACTGAGCTTATTTCTTACGTATATGAATAGTTTAACTTTGGTACATAAGTCACTTGTGACCATATTAAAATTGCTTTCTTTCTATTCAGTAACTTTGCTGTGTAAGTCATAGTTGCATAGTAATAATTCAAAATAGCTTTGACTCCTTAACTGCTCTTTTGGGCAGTTGATAGTGCACAGGAAAAAGTTCACCCTGTCTGTTACAGTCATGAATTCAGATTTCATAGAGAGGGTAAAGATTCTGAAACTGTAAAATTGGTTTTATTATTTTTCTAAAATCGGGACTCTTATCTCAGAGTTTTATAGATGAACTAAAAAACCTTTTTTTTTTTTTCCTGGCAGAGAGCCTAGTGAAAGATTAATAACTACCGAAATTATGGGAACTATTTGTAGCTTGTTCCCAGTATTGCTGATTCCAGATAATTATATTTTACAAATTAGTTTACAACTAGTATTCTGACACATCAGCCTAAAGTCCCGCTAATATTTGCGTTCTCCTCTTCCTTGTACTTTCCATAAGAGTCTTGATCCTCTCACTGTGTCATCTGGCCCAGGATTTATCATGTTGTGAAGGATTTCATAATTTTCAATCTACTTAAGCATGGGCAGGCACGGAGTTAATCCAGTGGAAAACAGGCTGCGCTCTGTGTTACAAACCGCGTTTGCCGTCCAAGAGTGTTGCCCCCTGAGCAAATCAGTGGTAGGAGCTGCAGAACGCTCTCTGCTATTGACCTATACTCTTTCCCTACATGAACATTAATTTGTTTGTGCTTTAATACTTTTTTTTTTTCTTTCAACAAAGCTGTACTTTTTTTTTTTTTTCTTTAAAGATCCAAGAAGAATTTTCAGAGTTATGTAAGTCAGGACATGTAACTCGGTCCTCTTGTCCTAACAGGCTTTCAAGGTTGGCCATGTAATGGGGCTGTAATTCTGCCTCATTATGCAGAAAATATTAGTCATTTTGTACTCCTGGGGTTTTTCAGGAGATATATTTAGCTTCATCATACTATAACATTTCGTTTTCACGCGTATGAGAAGAACAGTGAGGTGACTGCTTACCCCACTTTTTTTAAGAATTGTTGAGGTGTATACTTAGTATTTTTAACAACGTTTTTAACTGGAAGGTAGTTGGGAGTCTTCATGAAGTATTTTATCTGAAAAAATGCGTGTGAATTGTCTGAAATTTTTATCTTGTAGAACCTCTTAAAATACAAGTTTAAAAAAATACTTAATAGGGCATAATTGTTTTGTGAAGATTATTTATATGGAAACTACTTTATGTATTTCATGTGGTCATTGCTTCAAAATCTTTCATTGTCAATCCAGCTAGTACATGCAATTTATGTCTGCTTTCTTGGCAGATTTTGAGCTTCAATTTATTTTTTTTCCCCCCCTTTGCAATTACAGTGCCATGTAGTATTAAAGAAAAGAGAAAAGAAAACCTTAGCTTCAAGCCCCTACACCTTCCTAGTTTATTTTCTAATTGTCCTGAGGATGCTTGTCCCTTCAATGTGGTTGCAAGTAGACTCCATGAAGAATCCTTTATTCACTGTTGTGAGCTTAAGATTTGTCTGGCCATTAGTTGTGGGGAAGTTAGTTCGTTTTACCTGTGATTAGTATTTCCCTGAAGTAGTGCTTGTCTCACTCCAGTGATTTCAGGTGTTGGAACAGACCTTTGGTGAAGTGATGCTGGAGTTGTCCACCTGGGGAACAGGAATGGGTTTTTCTTCAATAAACTGCTTTCTGGTTAAGGCTGATTTTGAGCTGCAGCCCATTTCTAGCTGGTGTATTTCTGTTAAATTAAGATGTGAACGTGTTTCAGCAAAGTTTATGTAGTACACCAGAAAAGAGCAAATGTTGTTTCTTTTAATATAAGATGAGGCACTCCTCACTCATTAGACATTTTTGGTTTTGTACCAGTGCAAATCTTTCTTTTAGGAAAATTTTCATCTTGAATTTGACATATGCTTCTTACCCTGGCTAAGCAAAAATGATTTCAGCTGTATCTTGGTGGAACTTATTTTCACTATTTCTTTAAGAAGCATTTGCTTCAGTTCCGTTGTCACTGTTCGGACAATGAGAAGGACACTTTCAGTCCCTGCAACAAGCTGGCTTTACGTCGGCTCCGAGGAAGAGCATCGTGCAGATGGCCTTAAGTGTGGCCTCTTTGTTCTTGCAGATCATTATTTGCTGTGACGATTGTTTATGCCATGTGTTTATCCTGACATGATTTTTGTAAGAGCGGCCGTTGTGCAGCAGGGCAGTGCCCAGCGTGTCCGTTCACGGGGTAAGTCACACCGTCAGTCCGCCGGCAAAAGAGCCGCCCCGGTTCTTCAGCCGCTGGCCTGGCCCAGAGCGGTTCTGGTCCCACCTTCTGGGATGTTTTCAGTAGTGCTGATCCCATTAAATGGAGTGTTGCTGGTACTCAGACACCTGGGCAGGCAGCACAGAGAGCCTCTCACCCAGGAAAATAGCGTTTAAGGAGGAGACAAGGTAGACGGTGCTGACTGGCCACAGAGTGTGACCAGAATTAGTTTGTAAAGGACTGGACGTTTTTATTTCCTTACCTGTCTGTTCTGCCACACTTGTCCTCCCTAAACCACATTGATTCCTCTCTCCCCTACCCTAAAGGTCCCATAGCAACTCTTTACCATCCCAGGTTGCTCTTCCTTGCACTACACCGTAGGTGTTCAAGCCCAGTGTGCAGTAACAGCCCCCTGTCTGCGAGCTGCTCTCGAGAGCTTGTTCCATTTACCCCCTGTGGTGGGCCTCACACTGGCCATGGGGCTCATGACTCTTCAGGGGACAGGCCAGCAAGTGTTTGGGTTCTCCCACCCACTGCTGGTGGCACTCTTTGTGCCTTTGCACATGAAGATAAGCCTCTGTACCACATTACACGAATGTTTTTCACCCTGTGAAGCGTATTGAATGTAAGATTTTTTCCATATTTCACGGAGAACAGAAATGCTTTTTGTTGACTTGCTCACTCTCTGTGTTGTGTCTCAGCAATCCAAGTTAAAGTATTGAAAGAACTTCAGTGCTACCAGCACTTCCCCATCCCTGTTGTTCTTCTCTTTGGGGGGGGAAAAAAGAACATTTTGGTGAGATGCTGTCAAACCATAAGTATTATTACATCCAAGAGCAAGATTCGTTATTGAGCAATGTGAACCAAAAGCTTAAATATCATAAAATCTTTGGAAATTACTTTCCTGAAGTCACTCTACTTCATGACAGTACTTTAACATTCACTTGATTTCTGCTCTGAAGTCTTAAAGTTTTTGGACAATCCTCAATCTGTTTCAACATTCAAGAGTTTTAATAAATGTTTAGCACTGTCGCTTTTTAAAATATTGCCTGCATCTTTGATATAACAATATTAAGTTGGGCTATCCGAATGAAACAAGTGCTAGCTTGCCCTTAATTGTCTAAATAAACATCAGCACTCTTTTTTCCCCTCTCCAGAATTAGCTACTAAGATGTTTGTTTCAAACACATAGCTTTCTGTTGTCAAAGTTTTCAGCAGGTGCAAAAATGAAGTGCAGCAAATGTTGCTGCAAAAACCCAAGTCTTTCTCCGACTTCAGCAGATGTAGAGTGGGAAGAGTCAAGTAAATGAGAAATCAGTGTGATGAAATGAAATTTATGCCACATTTCAAATTTGACATCATTGGTTTAGGTCTGAAGTGAAAACAAGTGAAAACAGCAATCACGAAGTGAAAACTACTGCCCCAAAATATGCAAAGGTTCTTGAGTTATCTGAGCAAAGATTTGTGGGCTTCTTTTTTTTGTTTGTTTGTTTAAAGGGAGGGACTTTGAAGTCGTCCTTAAGCTTTTCTTTCTCCTTCTTTTGCCTTCTACACTTTGCCCACTTGTTTTCGGGAATAACAAAACCATGCTCCTACCACACAACATTAACTCTTGCTCGATTTTTTCTTGAATTTGCTTTCTTTTGCATACTGATGGTGTTAAAACGTGATTTATGCAGTGCTGGATACAGCAAGTTTAACTGTTGGCTCTGATTGCCTGGAATACACTTGAATGCTGACTTAGAGGGGACACACGCACAGAGTGACAGGGAGGCTGCTTAGGCACCACTTTACATTTCTATCTGTCTAGTTTCTTAAAAAAGCATTCCAGTTTGGGTCAATAAATTCAGGAAATAAGATTGGTTTAATGTTAACAGTCTGAAATAAATGAAATAATGAAGCCGTTGGGCTTGGATTTTTTTTTTCCTGGCCTTTCAAACCATTTCATGATCCGTAGTAAGTATTGTGGCTGCGTGACACCTGCAACTCAGTACAGAGTCTGAATTAATAAGTATTTTTTGATATATTAATTCACCATTTGTGATTATCTGCTGATATAACGGGTAGACAGCCTTCGTGTTGGAACTTGCCCAAGCTCATCCTGCAGGCCTGTGGGAAAATCCTTAAAGGACTGTGTCAAAGATACGACACTGAAGCTTAAAAATAGACGTTCGCTCCTCCAAAGGAATTTTTGCTACTCTTCCAAATCTCTTATTCACTGAGTCATGCTCTTATACACAAATACAGTGACCTCATCTTTACTGGATAGAGCTGAAGCTGTTCAAATCATTTGTGTTAATTTCACCACCATCAGATGCAAAAAAGATAAAAATGAATGCATACACCTGTACTCATGCACACACTTTTTTTTTAAACCCAGCAAGCTATTGCTCCAAACACAATATGCTTGTCCTTAAAATAAGTGAAGCTACTGTATGTATTGTGCCGAGCTGTACTTTTAAATAAATGTGTAAACGTCACAAATGAAACATTGAGTGTAAAGTAGCACTAAACGCTGCACAAGTCCAATCTTTTTTTAAGGCTTAACAGATAAGCCTTTTATTTCAAACTTTCGTTTGCTATAGCTCTGTTTGCATATATAAATATAATGATGTGTGTAAATAGGTTTATAGTTTACTTATGTTGCCTTTTTTGTGATGACTAAAAATGATTAAAAGTGGTACTTGGGACTCTGGGTGGATTATCTAGGTTGTCAGCCAAATGATTTTGATGCCTTTTAATTGTTGGGTTTTTTTGTACCTGAAAGTAATTCATGGTGTAAAAACAGATCTTAATTTCTCAAAATTCAGTACAAGATCCTTACTCCATACGTTTTAAACTTCTGGTACGCTGAAACAAGTGTGAGGTATAGGTTTTATACTCTTATTCCACAGCTTGACATGTCAGAAGGAAGTGAATAAATTGATATTTTTTTTCAGAGAATCTATAAAATCTTCCTCTGCATTTAAAAAGAAAAAAAAAAATTTGATCAGGTTTTAGATCTGACTGATGAAATTACGATCCCATAATGCCTCATTTTAGATGTATAACTTCATGGTATCCTTAGCTTTTTTCAGATTATCCCCAAATCTATCTGACTCTATTAATCTCTGTGTGGAAGTCCTCGTCTAGAGCTGTACGTTAAAGAACTTGATGTTCTGCTTTTCTCGTGTGCTTTTAGGTGAGTTGTGTAACCTCATCACGCTGGATGTAGCGCACAATCAGCTTGAACATCTTCCAGAAGAGATTGGGAGCTGCACGCAGATCACCAACCTTGACTTGCAGCACAATGAGCTCTTGGACCTGCCAGAAACCATAGGTATGTGAACAGACTGGAGAAGAGACAATAAATCACTGTTTCAAAGTGTTCAGTCAGAGGAACAAATTTAAGAATGAGTATTTGGTTGGTGACTAGAGCGGCTGGTGTTCAGCTGAAGGCAGCTTCGCACTTGAGATTAAAAGCAAGGTGTGTGCCTTACCTTAAATGTAGTTTCTGCCTCTCTGAATTACATTATTAAATCTAGCTGTGCTGCGGAGTGCAGCGTCGTATAAGAATGAGAGTTACAAGGTAAAAACCATCACTTCTATCTCTGATTTAAGGTGTTCTGTGGTTATGAATAAATGTCTGCAGCTTGTCTGTCTGTCCTGTAATAAAACTGAGAAGCTAAAGGTACAAAAGGCTAAAAGACTCGGTGTTGAAGTGTAATACCTTGGCAGATAGTTTTAACTAACAGCTTTTGGCTGATGAAAAACAGAACTAAAAGGATAAGTGTTTTAATTATGTGTATTTTATGCTCTTTGATAGATCAACTAAAAAAACCCTTCCAAGTCTACGAAGTTGTGATGCTCTAATGCAATAAAATGCAGAGATTTCGCAACTCAGATTTGTGATAATGGACTGAAAGAAACACTGGCCTGGTCGGTTTAAAAATCTCGTATAAGATGAAACAACAAAATATGACTTTTCCTAGTTAATTAAATCAGTTTTAAACAGATGGCAAAGAAAGATGCATGCCGTGATTTAAAAAGACAAAAGAAAAAAAATAAATACCATGATTTTAAGCTCTTATTTGTCACCAGAACATATTTGGAAGAACAAATGCTATCAGTTAAGCAATGTTTATATTGAACATTTTGTTAATGTACTTGAATGCATAGTAAAGTGAATGAGTAGAAGAGTGAGGAACCACTTAACAGCATTCCATCTTTTCTTCTAGCAGTGAATTGCTAGGTGTGGAGCTACTGTGGCTTTTTGTTTAGAAAGTTTGACCTGAACAGAGTTTACATTGATGAAATATCCACTGGAGCTAAACTTCCTTCCTGGATCGATGATATTTTTAAACTCTGGAGATCCCGTTCCATCTGGAGTTTGCATCTAACTTACACAATTCATAAGCAGAGCCTTAAATTTTGTAGCTATTTTGCAAGTCTCATTGAAAACTGTTTTAAATAAAATTTATGTGTAGCGTACGTGTCGGTATTTAGGAAGGGAGTTCTCGGGATAAACTGCTAATTATGTGAAAAAAAATAATCTTTAAACAAGTGTGAGATTTCCATTGTCAGGGTTTATTGACCACTATTACTGATTCTTGTGTGGAATAACAGTATGATTTACTGAACTGTTGAGTGACTGGCAGTCATGGAGCTTCTTGGAGGACCAGAAAAATCTTACTTCTTACATGCTGCAAGACTCTGCTTACACGGAAAAAGGTCTTTGGATAGGAGAGGCACCAAGTTCCTTAGGCAGTTAAGTCATTTCTAATAGACAGAAAATTACTGACTATGCAATCCAGATAGTTGGGACTCCTCCATTTCTTCAGAAAGTTATGGTAAGCTTACGTGGTTTGTACTGAGTCAGGTTCATACCTGGTTGGACTGGATTTCTGCTGGTTTCCTTTGTTTTGTTTTTCTGTGGCATTATCTTCATAGGGTTGGTTTGGTTTTTTTTTTTTGAAGTTACTTATTTTTAAATGTATATAGCTGTCTCTTCATGTGCTTATCTGAGCTGAACATCGATGCTATATAGCTCAGCAAACCACCAAAGACAGATGAATAATGGCAAGAGACAGCAGTATGCCATTGGGTCTTTAACTCTGCTGCAACTGCTCGTTTCAGTTTTTGCTTCACTGGAAAACTACCTGTTGTTTGTATTGACCAACATGTAGTAGCTGAGCGTTTCTGTTTAGACAAAAAAACTTAAAATCAGAAATTGGTATTTGTGTAGCATACAACGTTCACAAACGGGCAGAGTTGAATACTTAAAGGGAAAGATTTTAAACTCCAGCTCAAAATGATAACGATCAACCTACATTTCTGCATGTTACAGAGAAGGCAGCCGTAGCCAGTTCAGCAACATTGGCTTTGTTTCTTAGTCATCGCAGTTTTGGTTCAGCATTAAAGCAAGTTGCGGCTTGATTTTTAGATTACAGCTGGCTTTGCGGTTAGGGTTGTTCAGCGAGGAACTCTGAGTACCAGGAGCCCAGCGAGGGCCGGTGTGCGGCAATCCGGCACGCGTCGCTCAGCGTGGTGGCCATCCAGCCTCCCCATCCCTCGCTCCTGCTTCTGTCTCTTCCCTCGCTCACGGGTATCTACCTGCCCTTCGGCATGAGGGGCTCTTCTTGCAACGCTTCCAGGCTGCCAGCTTCCAGCACGTTTCAGATGGAAGCGCTGTTAAATGTTTCCCCAGTTCAGTCAAACTGGGGTGGGGGTCGCAGGCCGAGTACATTTGCTCATTATAAATATTTAATGTACTATGAGCCTCCTGCTATGAACGCTTTCCATTACTGCCAGGTCTGTCCCCTCCTCCCCCACCAACACCCTTTTGATGGAGGCCTGTTGTTTTCCTTGAGAGGAATGCTTTTGTCGAGCTGCTGTGAAAAAACAACCACCCCTTTCATTTTCTATTTCTTTCTCCCCTCGAAAAGGACCCCAAAAGAACCAAATTTGCAAAATGCTGCTTAAATTCACTGCTGGAGTATCTAACCAAGTCTGAGTTTTACCACTGAAAGATTTCTAAGTCTGCTGATTTAAAAAAAGGAAAGGAAAGGAGAAAAAGAAAGCTTGTTTTCTACCTCACAGTACTGTACTGAAATGTGCTGTAAGGGCAGGGGTGTTGGAGGGTGACATGCAGGGGAGTGGCAGGGAAGGGATTATGCATCAGCAGTGATTACAGAAGTAGCAGAGCCAATATACCCACTCCGTAAAAATACCAAGTCCTTATTTCAACTAACACTTCATAAGCACACTTTCATGCAGTAACAAATGTCGATTTTTAGATATTAGTTGTCAGGAAGTGACCTAATGTCTTGCTTTATAGATATTGGCTTAATACATTCATATCTGTATTTCTGTTGATTGAAAATTGCAAAGTACTTTGTATATTAGATCACTTCCTGTAAGAAAAATGAGCTTTGTGGAACAGTTTAGCACATTCCAAGAGTCTCAAGTCTAGAATCAAAATCATAGTTGGATCTTAGCTGCTTAGTGTTTTAATTGCACTATTTCCCCCCCCACTTCCATGGGTTTTTGGGGGGCTGGGGGCGGAATTATGATCTGCTTTTGTTTACACAATTTCTTATCTCTGTATACTTAGCTGACACTCAGATATATCCAAAAGATTATATAAAAGCGGGCGAAGAACATACCATTTATATTAAAATTAATTATTAGACTTCTGAAACAGGGAGAAAGCAAATTTTGGGTGGAGTAACGTGTTTCTTTGGATTGTGAGTTAGCTTAGAAAGTTCTGTCCTGCAAATACCACATTGCGACTGTTCCTCCTTTGAACTTTTAATTTTATCAGTCTGCACAAATGTGTTCATATTTAAAAGCACAGAAACACTTACGTGAGAGAGAAATTCAGCATAAACAGCTTTTAAAAAACAAATCAGGTTCTTCATCTGTTTTGTCACTTTCTAGTTTTGTGTGTTTACGTGTGCAGTTCGATTATAGTCAAATGTGCCGTATTCATGGACATGTAAGGCAACAGACATTTTAATAAGAAAAAGAATAGTCAGTTGTAAATGTTCCAAAATGATGCTTTAAAAGCACAAAAAATTCCATCACTGGACGCGCTACCCAGTGTCTGACATGGCACGGTGCCCAAGAGATGGTTCGGAATAGGAGAGGCGTGGTCCAAGCCCTGCGCTGTGCTTCTGCTCTTCCCCGCGACACTTCAGCTCAGAAGCTCGAATTTCAGCTCTCCCAAAAGGAAGTATCATGTGGAGCAGCTTTGCCATTTTTGCTGGTGAAATTGTACTACGAGCTGGAATTCCAACCCCTTTAGCCCCAGTGCACTTCCAAGAGCGCTGTTGTGGTGCTTTTAAAACATATGGCTGATAAACACGGAAGCATCGTGACCAGAGTTGGGCACGTGCAGTTGGTACAGCTCAGGTTATACAACCTGTGGATGAGAGCTTGAAGTCCTGAGAAGTCCTAGTAAAGATATTTGTGTAGAAAAGTGGAACTACTTAAAAATAGTATTTTAAGTCTTGCAGGCTTAGCAAAAACTGGAGAAGGGTACTCTGAAACGCGTGATAAACGCGCTGGTCCTGACGAGACCCAGCAGAGCACCTGAGCTCCCTTGGTGCTCGGGCATGATATTCATATGTGACTGATGGGTTTGATGTTACTAATTATTGTTCTTGGACTGTGCTGTTAATGAAACCTTTAAAATTAGATTCTGCTGGTATTGGGCAATTGCAGTAAGCTTGGCCTTTTCTTTATATGGTGGAAAGCAGTGGCTTCCACTCTTTTATTCTCATTTTTGTGTTGTTACAAGCCTTTGGTAGTTCTCACGGTGGTCTGATAAAGGCAATGAAGCTTCTGGTTCTTGTTGACTTGAATTCTAGACTTAGTAAATGTAAAGCAGTGAAATTGGCTAGAAAATAGTGAGTAGTAGGAGAAGTTAAGTGGGAAGTGACTGCTCGCTGCCTCCTCCAACAGCAGAACGGGAGGAGCGAAGCGAAGCTGTGAGATGTCGACCTCAAACCAGTAGAAAGCAGGCGGCGCTGCATGCCACGGGTAGGGAACACTTGGGGCTCTGTGTTCGCACAAGTTGCTTTAGATACTGAAAGCTCAAAGGCAACGTGACAATTAAGCAGAAGAGAAAATGTATCTGTTGCTTCTAAATTCGGGAAGTTGCTGAACCACACGCTATTGGATCTTTCCCCGGCTCTTGGGGAAGCTTCAGGGTCTGCTTTCCCCTTTTCGTAGGTTCTTCTCTTGGTATCTGCTGTTGGGTGTTTTTTCGTGGAGAGAAGAAACTAGGTGGATCTCTGGCCTGCATGCAATAATTCTCTCATTCCTTAATTAGCTAGAATTATAAATGTATATTATAGGTTTATATAGGAGGGCAGACATAAAAAATTAAACACATCTATCACCTGGGAAAGGTTAATGTTTTTTTCTGCATTGCCACATAGGTATAAATTGTTATGACAATGGGATTTAAATTTGTATAAATCTTTAATTTCACAGAAAGATTTTAAATACTTAGGAACACAGGAGGTTCCAGAAAAATATGAGGAAAAACTTTTTTACTGTAAGGGTGACCGAGCACTGGCACAGGCTGCCCAGGGAGGTTGTGGAATCTCCTTCTCTTGAGACATTCAAAACCTGCCTGGACGCGTTCCTGTGCGCTCTAGTGTAGGTGATCCTGCTCTGGCAGGGGGGTTGGACTAGATGATCTTTAAGGTCCCTTCCAACCTCTAACATTCTGTGATTCTGTGAAAAGGAAGAATAAGACCAATGAAAAATTAAATGAAACAAATTTCAGTCGCTTTGTGTTATTGTATGAAGTATGAATGTACCACTTTCATTGATAGCCCAAAATAAGTCCCGACTGTTGCTTTTCACTCTGTTGCAATGTGAAATGTTTGTATTTTTGTGTCATTTTCAACTAATTATAAATTCCCTTTTTGTTTTAATAAATCTCTAATGCAAGCTTGATATAGTTAAGTACATATGTACTGGGCTTGGGTTTTTTTGAAGTTAGGGTAGATTCTACTGCTTATGAATTCTGAATTTATTGATTTGATGTGTATTTATGAAAATATTTTTCTAATTTTCTATTTTGATTGAATATTCTTCCTGCTAAGACTAGGATGGGGCCAGTTTATTTTACTGAATGTATATACCATCACACAGTGACCAGATGCAGAGACCAGTGTGTACAGATATATTGTACCTGCAGCTCAGCATTTTCAGGATGATTTGTACACTGTGGAAAGAAAAAACCCATAATCTTATTTTCTTTATGTAAAGAAGCAGGCACGAGGGAAGAGTGATTCAAAAGAGCACATCAGAATCGAGATGAGCAAGTCTATTAATTACACACATTTTGATGAATGCATGTTAAATGATGCTGAATTTTCATAGCTTAGTTTCAGAAACATGGCACTAGGAGTTCGTGCTGTGTAGCCTGATGCAGGTGCCGTGTGTGGTGCGCGTCAGAGGCTCGAGGCTCCGTCACTGAGGTTTTGCCAGCATCTCGTGTGCGTCTTTCACACATAGGCACTCAGCAGCGATTGTGGTCTCGAATCGGAGTTGAAAAATGAGCGACTGCTGACAGCTTTGTGCTTCAACCTTAATCTTGAAACAGTGAGAGAAATCATCTTCCGTTGATACGGCTAGACTGAAAATAGAGAGAATCTTTGCTCTCTTCAAATGGTAATTAAACCGGTAACAGTGATAGAGGTTAATTCTGAATTCATGTTAAATAGCTCTCTAATAGATAACGTGAGAATTCCTAGCCTTTGTGGAAGGAGGATAATACACTTCAGTTTGAGCAGGACCAAAAATGATCGACCCTGCTCACCCTTGTGATTTGTGTTTCTAAATATGCTTCTTGGCATATCAGGAGTTTTTAGAAAAAGGGAAATACACTAAAAATCATTTTACTGTTAAACCAGTAACATCCACGGTTTGTAAGTGAAGCTTTGCATTGCGTTCAACTATACCTTTTATTTTACAGAAATTCGACCGTCAGAAATGCTTAATAGTGCCGTGCTGTTTGTAGCAAGTTCTTGCAGTTGTCTTTTGCGTACCGTGTTTCTTGTATACTTTACAATCTGACGGGGTTTTGATGTGCACCACTCTTCTAAGTGTGATTTGTGTTTTTAATGTTATCTGCAGAAGAGTTTTCTCTAGTGAATAGATCTGAGGCTTCTGGTTTATTTAGGAGAAAGCAACTGATCCTGATGGCAGACTAGCTTGATGAACTAAGTTCTATAAAACAGACTAATTATTCCATATTTTAATAATGATGCAGTAACATTTTGCGCTACATAATGAATATTAGTGTAAGGATAGGGAATTTGAAGGTTTATTTTAACTAAGGGAAGGAAAGGAAGAGGTGTGGTAAATCTCAGAAGAAGAGGACATTTGTCACTCTCTTTAAGAAAGCAGTGGTGGGACTTTGAATTAGAAATTTGGATTTATTTGTATTAGTCAATGTACTGGTTCCTTTTTATCTTGATTTCGAAATGGTCAAGAAAGAGATGTATTGCTTCTACCTGGAGAGCCACTTCAGGCGGCCTTTCTAAAAAGTATAGGTTTGCAAGCATGGTTTCCTGCTTTATTTCTAGTCTTCCCATTGTTTTGGTACTGGCAAACAGCTGTTACTTTTTTCTTTGACCAATATTTTTGAGGTACTTTTAATAAAGAATTTAATTTAAATCATCCGTTTTAGAGTCTCTAAACAGTCTAGTAACAAAGCTTAATGTTTCTGGATTTGCATGCTTGCCAGTATTTTTAATTTATTTCTGAGTAGATTAAACTGCTGACTCTGGGAGAGAAACACAATATTGCCAGTCATACCAGTGATTATGAATTCTGCATTTCCTCTGCTTCAAACCTGAGAGCTGGGCGAAGTGGAGCCCGCTGACGGGCGTTGGTACGCTTTGTTGGTGACAAAGTGGACCTGCAGGAAGGTGGCAGTGTGATACCCGAATCCCAAGAACGACTGTTCATGCCCAGAGTTGAACTAAAGCAATTTTTCGATGACTTTCTTAGGCCTGAGATAAGTTTAGGGCTTAGTCAGGCTCTAGAAGTACCGATGGATGGGGCAGCTGAGTTTGGAAGGTTTGTTTTTATAACGGGCTCTTTGCAGAAACAAGTCAGGAGGGGTTTTGCTTCTTGCTTTTCCTGCTGGTAGTTGCTTTTCAGTTGCAGTTATCAAAATGTCACGTTCATGAACATCTAGTGATACATTTTCTGAGTCAGCTCTGTTCATGAGGGGCTGTTTCAGAGGAACTGCTGAGGTAGAGTTTCAGTGACACAAGTACAACCGCAAATGATCCTGATGGCTGCCTGAGTCGATTGTGGTCAGTTGTTACTTCCCTCGCCTCATTGCTTCGACTTAACCTGCCAGCACATCAGCGGAATCCCTAGCATGGTGCCTCTGAGAAACCAGTAGCTGAACTGGAGAAGATGGAGATGAGCACAGGCACTGTCAAGCAGCTCAGAATATCTGAGTATCAGCTAGGCTATCCTGAGCTCAGGGAACTGTAACGGGGATTGCTATCCATCCTGCAACACACAAGATGTGCTATTTAGCAACTGCTAAGGGTTTCCAGAGATACTTGGTCAGAGAGGTGGCAAGGAGGCCTGAGCGTGTTTTGCAACTGCCTGGCAACTGGACCATGGAGACAAATATCAATATCTTTGTACTGAGAATGTCTTTAAAAATAAAACAGAAGGAAAGGAAGAAGAAGGAAAGGAAAAGGTGAGTTCTAACTCACCAAGCAGAGCGAAGAGAACTAGGGTACATCTTTTTTTTTGTGGAGACTGAGATCTGGCTTATGCAGCGTGTGAAGCTAAAAGCTGATAATAGTTTCTCACCATGATGCGTTCAGAGCGAGGTGTGAATATGAACTCTGATGAGGATGAGAAGATACCTGAGTCTTGCTGACAGAAGACTAAATGTCAACGAATTGGCTGTAAATAAATTCTGGCTTGAAATGAAAAGGTGGCCTGTGCTGCCTGCGCCAGCTGGGCGCAGGACAGCCCTTCCAGGAGCACTGGGGGACGTTCTTCTGATGAAGCTCCAGCTGAAATCTTGCTGTCTTTGTTCTCAGGAATAACTGTAATTAGTGCTGTGCTGTGTACAACAGTCACAGGGAATGTGACTGCAGGATGTATCTTCTGTTATGTCTTTGCATGCCTTTCCCGTGGAGGAGAAAGATACTTAGTACAGAAACAGTGATAAAGTTCTATTGAGAAATGCTACTTAAGATGAGAAAAAAATTACTTGGAGCTGCTCCTTATGCCTCCTTTCTGATAATGCCATGATAGCCAATGTGTGTCATTCTCTCCTGGAAAATTAGGGTACAGTTTGACTCTCTCTAATGGCTGTCTTGTTTCATTTTTCTGAAATGCCACGTTGCTGGTAGGAAGAGAACCCTATACATACAACCTGTACTCTCAATCTGGGAATTGGCATAGCGACGTCGGATTGCTAAGCAACAGTTGGCATCATACTGTCTGCTGGAACTGTTCCCTGTTCGCCCTCTTTGCCTGAAAAATCCAGATTGGCGACTAGCTCAAGGTTTAAGTAGTGAAAAAGAATAGCAGATTGATGTCTTACTTGCTGTAAAGTTTGTAATTCGATTTGTTAGTAAAGCATTAAATAACACTTCAGAGAAATGCACCCCGAATGTGCTTTATTCACCCTTAGAATGGTGAATCCTCATGATCTTGGTACCTTGCAGTAGGATGTCTGTCGTGTGAAGCGAGGGCAGTTTGCTACACAGCCAGCAATGCCAGATCTCACCAAATATGGCATGAAATAGATACGTTATGTACAAACATGCATCTCTGTACTAGTGGATTGTAGGATCAAAATAGTTCGTAACTATTCTCTTCAGTATGTATGTACACTGTCAGTTTTAACCATTAGAAGATGAAGATTTGTGCACTGGAGAGCAATATTGATAGCCCTGGTTTTTAAATGCCTTTTTTTGGTTAAGGGAAGACTTTTGTTGCTGCTTCTGCAAAAGCTACTTGTATACTTCCTCAGAAAGAAAGCACTTAAAAATGAACATCCGAACAGGAGATATTACTAGTTAAGCAACTCCATGTTACTACCTGATGTTTTAACTTTTGTTTAGTTATTGATGATACTAAGTAGAACGTGTTGCTACGCTAGTTAGTTGAGTATCAGATACACACTGAAAATTCATCCTCTCTTCATTCTCGGTTTGTAAGACCTGGATAATTTTTGTTCTATGTAAGTTTTTGTTTGTTTGTTCTGTAGGTTGGTTTGCTTGTTTTACTTTCACTGCTCTTGTGAATCTCTGTTTTAGTAGCTCCAGTGAGTCATGCAACATTCCCAATTTCTAGCTTTTTATTAGCTTCATTCCGAGCTACTCTATGGTGTAGGCTCAGTCTTGCAGTACACTGTGGCAAGTTCTTGCAATATGTTGTGACCATGTTCAGGAAAGAGGAATTTTTGCCACTTTGTTGAGAGCTTTCCCCTGTCCAGCAGATCTCATTGTAGAATTTGTATTAATTCTCTATTTCTTTTTATTTTGTTTCATCCTTTGTTTCCGAGCATATTTCATACATTTGCTTCTTCCTTTGCTGTGTTCCAGTAACCTTTGTATAAGTATGTATGCAGACACATTAATATAACCTGTATTTAATGAGTACTTTGACTGTACACATTAAGCTCCCTCGTGTTTTAAAATTATTTCTGGTTATTCTTGCTGCCGTTTGTTAAATCTTGGTGGTTTTTTTTGTGGTGGTTTTTTTTTTTTTTCCCTACTGTGCCTTTCTGGTATTTCAGTTTGCAGAACAAATGTATTGTGCCATGAGGGGTTGCAAAAATGAGTGCAAAACAGCAAATGTTTTGCAGGGAACTGATTGATCGTGTGAATCTGTTCACAAGCTGCACTGGTGTGATGAACGCATGTGCACAGACACGTTTTCGGATCATAGGGATGAGCCAGAAGACTAAGCACTGTTCTTCATACTGTTTGCCAGTTGACTTTTCAGTGAAGTTCAAGTGTTACTACCTGCAGGAGAGTCTAAATGCCCCAGCACTGTGTAGTTCAAAGACATCATTAAGCAGCTGATTTTGGTTTGAGTACTTTTTCGATGGTAAAGGTTGGAGCTGACAGAAATACGTATCAGCTGCGACTGTTGGCCTGGCAATATTCAGAAATATGTTTACACGCACTGTTGTGCAGATTTTGGGGACTTCTCCAGACTCTCCCTTCAATACTACTCAGAAAACTTGGAAGTTTGTTTGTCTGTGGGTTTTTTTGGTTGTTTTGGGTTTTTTTTCCATTTTTTTCCCCCCTGCCTCCCTGTCACTTTTTAATGACTTTGTTGCTTTTGGAAGATGGTAAAGGGTTTTTTTCCCTGTAGAGGAAATTGTTTTGCCAGGACCTGAGCTGTGTGATGTATGCCCAAGTTCTGGTAATATGAGTCATGGCGTTGAACGATACTATCTGTAATTTTAAAAAGTCATTTTGGGGACATCTGGAAAATGATAGAGTTTTTTGTTGGTAGAAAGATCAGGATAGAATGACTTCTACAGTAGGACATAAGCCTTTATCTCTTACCATATTATGCACGACTTAAGAAGAATATTTAATATGCACAATCTACTTCTGCATAGTTAACTTCAGTGTTGGAAGGCACTGTACTCTGTGTCATCTCCTGGTTTGGAGTGATAGCTCCATTTCACTACATGAAATGCCTGAAGTATAGAATGCGAGACAACAAAAGAATGAGAAGTCAAACCTTGTTCTGTGCCTTCGTGTTAATGTAATGATATATTAATACCTGTTTTCCTACCTGTAGGAAATCTGTCCAGTCTAAGTCGTCTTGGCCTGAGGTACAATAGGCTGTCAGCAATTCCGAAGTCCTTAGCAAAATGCAGTGAACTTGATGAACTGAACCTGGAGAACAACAACATTTCTACTTTACCAGAGGTGAGAATTAGAGGTAGTGGAACGGGGAGGGAATGTTGTTTGTAAGGCATTAGTGTTTTGTAGAGGGATTGGAACATGTGAAATTATTTACTCTTGCACCATAACCCTTTTGAATACCTTTTGTTTTAATCTACATGTGTGTGATGTGACCTGTTTCAGTTCTGTACATATCAGGTGTATCTTAATATTGAGCTAATGTTGTGCAACTTCAGGCAAAAGTAGGAGCAACACATGTGCTTGTATTTGCTGTCCTGTCTCTTGAGAGACTTAAATAAGGAGTCCAGGTTGCCACCATTCAAGCTAGAGAAGCGTTTCACAGTGATTCTGTTTTGTAGAGGTGGGAAAGAAGTAAAAACTGAAAAATGGGATATATATTTCCTCCTCTAATTGAGGCAAAAGTAGCCTTTAGGAGAGCAGGTAAACCTTGTCACAGCTGCCTGGCCTCGGATTCTCATTTTAATGTGGGAAAAGTGTGCTCTGGACACTGATGTCCTATCATGTAGCAACTAATTGACACACCTTCCATCAGTTACAAAAACCAAGAATTTGCATCATTTTTCAGTTTTGTATGATTTTGTGAGGATCATGGGAGAAAGGGGAAGATAAATGTTTTCTTGCTTTTCTTTTCATAGCTCCTGCGCTTGATTGTCTTGGCCTCTCTTGCTTCAAACTTAGTGCGGGGCCAAGGAAAATGTCCGTAGTTAGAAGTTCTGGAGCCACCTTGTCAGACTGTAAAATTAACACATTCCCTGAACAGAATGTTTTCCTAGCTCTGGGGTGAAGAGGCAGAAGGTCTTAGTCTGCAGTGCATCTATATGTGTTTGTATACTCTTCTAGAGTTGTCTGAAACATGCCCCTGCAGACTCCAGTTTCACAGTTCTGGATAGCTAATTGGTTACAGACCATTTTTTAATACAGCTTTGGTGTCTGTGGGCTTTGAAAGTATTTAAACTGCTGGGTTATACCTTTAAACCTTTTTGTTTCCTTAATTTCTTGAGACTGTTTATCAGGGGAGCAGAGTGAGAGATGCTCGGCTGCATACTGTATACTTCTGGTGCCAGTAAACATTGAGAGAAAAATGTTTGACTCAAAGTATTAGTGCCTGGGAAGAATTGCTCTGATGACAAAAAAAAAAATGATGTGATTGATTCTTATTTTGGATATTTCTTCCATTGCTTTAGAACCTTTGAGAACCTTCAGAACCTATGAAGGATTCAGGACACAACATGGAGTTTATATTCTGTTCTGTGTTCGTGATGGTCCAAACTGCTTTCCTAAGCTGTCATCCCCAGCCCCTCAAGTTGTAGAAATCACTAGTATAAAATGAGTTAAAATATTATCTAAAGAGGTATGTAGGAAATTGCCCATAGAAGAAAGAAAACAATGCATTTGGAGTTAGGCAAAATACAGTAACAAAGTGCACTAAGTGGCTACTTCAGATAAATTTCTGAACATGACCCTGATAGACTGAAAACAGATAATTTAATAAATGTTTGGGTAAAACTATCGTTTAAGAAAATGCTACTGAGTGAAAGCCATCAGGCTGCTTTTAAGACGAGAGCTAAGATAGCACCCCACCCAGACATGTTATGAAAGCCACTACGCTATAATTACAAAAAGCTAATGCAAAGGATTATTACTTGCTTTAACATATGTTCAGTCATAATGCAAAACTCTTTGTGCCTTCTTCACATATGTTTGCCAACAACATGTTAACACTTAAGCTGCTACCTTGCAGAAGGTGTGTAGTTTATAGTGTAATCTGTTTTAAAGTAAAACATTCTGTGCTATAATACAAAGAACTGTATTTGTAGAAGAAACTTCTGAATTTCAAAACATAGCTGGAGCTGCCGACACAATGCCTAATAAATATTTTATCTTAAAAGGATGGGCTGGGAGAAGGCAGCGCTGCCACAACTCTCAGATATAAGAGCATTGTTCTCTTTGTACTGCCAAAGCTCTCTTGCTTCCCTTCAAATGTGTGTAATTACTCCAGGCTATTAGAGTGTATTAGCTAACATATTTTTAGTATTTTCTGTATGGAAGCAGACTTCAAAAATGGCTATTTGAAATGCCAAGATCCATTTGAAGCAATAAAGGGTGTTTGTAACAGAGCACGAGGACTGCCTAACCCTAGGACAAGGAGTATCTGTTGATTAAAGTGTAGCTAGAAGCAGTATTTCCTAATCAAAGATTATGCTAGTTAACAATTAGGTTAGATTAATAGTGATTTGTAGATCCATTATTTCATCTTTAGGGGGAAAGTTGCCTCACTGATTTTTACTGAGATGCCCCCAGAATAGTATTTTTCAGTGCTTATAGTTTTAGCCATGACATGTAGATACGTCCTTGTTTAATCCTGTTTCATTTACAATAATGTTAATAAACTATTTAGAAAAGTAGTCAAAAGTGCTGTTTCCTGGTGAAACAGCAAAGCCATTTTCTTAAAGCTTTTACAGTGAATACAGCACCGAAATTGCAATGCAGAAATACTGACATTAGGAATATGGTTGAAATCATTATCTTGTTACCACTCATTCCTGATTGCAGACGTTGCATTATTTATGGTATGGAATGCCATGCATAAATCTCCAATTTCTGTAATACTTAAGGAAATAGGGCTGAATTCAACTTGGCATAGTAATAAGCAAAGGTGACACTTCAGCGGTGATTTCGATCTCGTTATTCATCCCCACGGTTCCAGCAACGTGCTGGAATGGGGTGGGGGGGGGCAAAGAAGAAAGTGTAGTAGTAACTGTTTAAGAATATTTTAAAAGCAGGAAAAGAAATTGGAATTTCCAAACCCTTCCCTTCCTATTCTTTTTCTCTGCCCTGTCCGATTATCTGAAACCGTTACAGCCTAAAAGGAAACTTCTACCGGATGTTCTCACTGTATGGGTTTTTATTAAAATTCTTATGGGTTTTTATTAAAATTCTGCCCATTTGCAAAACGATGGATGTAGTTGGTACTTCTCTGTGCCCTGCTCTCGGTGGGGAGCAGGCATCAAACCGGCGTGAGCTGGGGTTGGGTGGTGTTGACCAAAGCCGACACCGCTGACCAGGACGGAGCCACTGCTGCCTGCGCCTACCCGAGACGTAGCAATGTGTTATAAACCAAAAATTCCTTTTGGAGGAGAGAAGAGTTACAAAACCTCCTAAACTTGTGCTTTTAAATGTGATATGTTTGCCTTTTTTTTTGTCTGGCAGTACGGAAGGAGAAAGGGGGAGACAAAAGGCTGACAACCGTTGTTGCCGATGGAAGTTTTATCGAATTTAACGCTGGTTTGTGTGTTGCAAGACTTATTTAGGGGATGGACCTGAGGGGGAAAAAACATTTTTCATTAGACCCATGAGGGAAAAGAGATGTATTCAAATAAATCTGTCCTAAGTTCCTGGGTGGTTTTCTTCTCTCTGCAGGGTCTTTTATCCAGCCTTGTCAAACTG
Organism: Trogon surrucura; assembly: GCA_020746105.1. NCBI lineage: Eukaryota > Metazoa > Chordata > Aves > Trogoniformes > Trogonidae > Trogon > Trogon surrucura. The sequence continues at coordinate 10,910,649 of CM036621.1, read as the reverse complement.
ACTAGTTTAACACTGGCCAGGAACTGCTTCCAGTCCTATCCTGTGGGTGGCCCGTCCCAGTTCTCCACAATCTACTCTCTCAATATGGAGCACAACCGCATCAATAAAATCCCCTTTGGAATTTTCTCTAGAGCTAAAGTATTAAGTAAGCTGAACATGAAGGTGAGGCACAGAAACATGCTACTGTGTGTAAAATCAATGAGGAGCACTGTTTGCTGCTCCATGAATTCTGGCAAACTTAACGATATGAGGAATGAATTTATAAACGCTGACACTGCGCTGTCGCATATAGAAACGATTCTGTATTAATTAAAAAACGTACTGTTAAGATGTTACAGATTTTTCTTTATTTTTGTTTGTTATGCTTCTATCACATTGCTGGAGTTTGAACAATGAAAATAAGAAAGTTGGTTGCAAAGTTCTTGTGAATATTCATGGGATAAAAGCATGTAGAGTAGCTTATTTTTTTGAATATATTCTTTCAAAACCTAACTTTGGAGACATTTGGCAGTGGTTGTGGAGCAAAGAAAAAGAACCTTTTAAGTCTGTACTGTGTACACTTAGAGTGAAGAGAAGTAGGAAAAAGAGATGATGTTTTTCTGTGAATGGGTTTGTTTTAAGTTTTTAAATTATTTAAGAAAATAATGTTTGAGCAGTAGCTAAGCTCAGCTGGTGTTTTAGAGTATCATTTGACACAAATGGATTCTCAATTTGCATTAAGACCAGTTTTTGTCCCATACCCATTTGTAACTTTGCATGATTTTGTATGACTCCTTTTTTTTAAGGCTTTGTAGTGTCTGGTCTACGTCAAATTTTGTAGCAACATTTTGAGCAGTAAGATGTTCAGATTAATTTCATATGCTTTTATTCTGAGCTGTTAAGGTGTATTTCCTTTGTGATGTGTTTGGTATTTTTCCCCTCTTCTTTTTTTTTTTGGGGGGTGGGTTGTTTTATTGGAGTTGGGTTAGGTTTGGTTTTTTTAGCAAACTCCATATATTTTAGGATTCCAGCATTGCTGATAGCACCTTTGGAAAAGTTACAGTGAATTATCTGTTCTTTTTCCTACTCCTCCTTTTATTCAGCAAAGAAAGAACAAAGAATGTTTTAACCACTGGTACACATGAAATCTTGAGAACTATATACTTCTAATTTTTCACTTTCAGTTCATATTAGTAGCACAGAGCCAATTTTTTAACTCTACGTTGGGACTCCTTATTATGTTTGGAGGAATTTAAAAAAATATTTGGCCAATTCTCAACATTTTATTCTTCTGATTTAATTGTTGCCTGTTTTGTTATGAGGTATTTTGTAAGCAGTTTGTTCAGTCTCTCAGATGCCTTGCCAACTTCTTGCAAGCACCAACCCTAAACGTTTGATATGTTAAATCACAGGACAATCAGCTGACCTCTCTCCCCTTGGACTTCGGGACTTGGACTAGTATGGTAGAACTGAACTTAGCGACTAATCAGCTCACAAAAATCCCTGAGGATGTATCTGGGCTTGTTTCTCTTGAGGTGAGAAGAGTATAAATGCGCAGCTAAGTGAATCCCTGCATACAGGCATTCGTTACTTCAGGTTTAAGAAATATTACTGTTTGGGTCAAATAAAGCGAAGTAAATGTATATATGCTGTTTAATTGTATTGCTTCTGTTTATGGTTGTTGTCATTGACAGCATTTTCCAGTGTTCTTTAGGCTCTAGATGAGTGTCTGTGCACAAAAGGCTAAGTACATTGATATTTTAAACCATGTAGAATTTTTTTTCTCAACAGCAAGTTAGTGTTATAAATGCAGTGGCACTGAGATCAGTTTAATTCCTGGAGAGACCGGCATGGAAACAGCAAGGATCAGAAAAACGTAATGAAGTGGTCTGCGGCCAGAGGTGGCTCCGTGTAGCGCTGTGAACCTTGTAGGCAGTCGAGTGGGAGTTCTCAACCTTTGAGGGGCGACAAACTCATAGGTTGAAACCGTGAACTAAACCCGTTTTGTGTCCTCTAGTCCTGTTTTCAAAGGTACCGTCAGCAGAGACAAACATCGTTGCCTTGGAGGGACACAAAGGTAGAGGTGCTTCTTGGGGCAGTTGAGGGGATTTCGTAGTCTCTGTGACTTGCTGGGAAAAATCTGTTAAAAGCACAACAGTGAAAGGCATATTTGGAATTGCAAATTTCCGGTGTGCCTGCTGCTCTGAATAATTCATAATTCCTGTAGTTTGGGGCAAAAAATGATATGGCAGGATAATAGCTACCTAGTGGCCAGTTCCCTTTAAGTTAAGGCTGTGGCTGATGGGAAGGTAGCAACCTCGAACAGCTGGATTTGCGGTGGGTCTGCTGGCTGCCGAAGCTGCAGAGCTGCACGGGCCTCAGAACCGTTAGCGCTGCTTTCCTCTGTAATGAAAGAATCAAATACAAGGAACTTTACACAAAAGGGAAGGTTCCCACAGCAGTGCTAAGTCAGCTGCATTGCTTGTAGGTAGTATTTTCTGTTCCTGCCTTTGTTTCTTGATACACGATTAAGATATGACTATTCTTATCATTCCGTGTATATCGTAGCACATAAAGGGAGGCCACCGAAATACTGCTTGTGCTCATGCTAAGAGTTTGGTTTTTATTCATTTTGATTTTCACTTTGATTTTAGCCTTGTTTTCTATTCTGTTCCTGACTTTGGTGTTTCCACGTTACATGAAGCTAGTGAGAGTCGGGATCGGTAAAAGCCAGGCTTTTGCAACCTTGGCAGGCTTAGCAGGGAGCTGTGTGTGGCTAGGAGGAGGGCCTATGCTGGGGGCTCTTTCACATGCTTGTGTTTCAGTGTGCATTGTTGAATTACTAGATAATAGCATTGTTAAATCAGTAATTAATTACCTTAGTGCTTGCTCTATTGGTACAAGGCTTAATTACTTCTAAGGGCTGCGAGGCTCCTATGGAGGAAAAAGGGTGTACTGGTGTAACCCCTGCTACTCGCTTGTGGTATAATGAATAGCTCCATTAACTGACACTGCAAATAAAGATATATTTCTTGAACCTAGAGTATTTATAATTCAACCTAGGAGGAGAACAAGCAAGAAGGTAACACTGTAGTAGGAGTGGGTGTGTGACAGGAGACCATTGGAAAAGCCCGTGGATACCTACGCAGTGTTCTGCTGAGGTGCTCGGATCTGCGTGTGTACTTGCTGCTGCTCCTGACCAAAGGGGCGTAGGGAGAAGAGGAAGTATTTAGCTTTTTAAACAGGACTTGGCAAGCACAGCAAATAATGTAAAATGTGATTATGAGATGACTATAAGGAAGCGTAACAGAAATGACAGGGAAGTCCAGGAAGAAATTGTCTTTGTCTGCCCTTTTGAAGAAATACAGCATTCTCTGGTTCTGTTTCGCATTTATTATTATGTAAAATAATATTTGAAAGTATTATGTCATAAATCTATGTATTTGTATCATTAAAGACTTCAAAAAAAAAAGATGTTAATCACTGATTTGTGTTTTTTATCTTTTTCAGTTTGCTTCGGTAATTTAAGTGTAGGCTAGTCTTGGACTTCATTACTTGAAAATATGCAAAGATCCTGTCTTAATTTGTTCTTTACTTACTGTGTTGCTGAAATTCTGTGTGTTTGTTTTGTTTTGTTTTGTTTTTTTCTTGAGGTTCTTATCTTGTCAAACAATCTACTAAAGAAACTCCCCCATGGAATTGGAAATCTACGGAAACTCCGAGAGTTAGATCTAGAGGAAAACAAACTGGAATCCTTGCCAAATGAAATAGCTTACCTCAAGGATCTGCAGGTGAAACAATAATTGGCTGAGATAAACATCTTACATGTTTTATTTGCTCCATGCTGCTTTAATTGCAGCTAGTTTGGTGAGAGAAACTATTTGGGACGTGACATAGAACGAGAAGTTAAGAATGTTGTGCGGCTTCATCCACAATCTGTTCCCACTAATTCTTCCCCAGATTTATCAGTTAATATTAAACAAACAAATTTTGAAGAGTTTAACAGTGGTACCCTCAGTTACGGTACTGCTGCAGGATTAGTCTCGATTTCAGTTGTGTTCATGAGAGCATTTATATTTGGGCACATGTTTTACTATGCACTATTTTATTTTTTACGTTTTGTGGTGCCTGATAGAGGTCTGAAATGTTGCTGAAGGGTAGAAATTTTTTTATTCAAATGCTGGAGAGTAGAACCCATCAACTATATGTCTTGCTACTTGCTGTCATTCAAGCAAAAACCATTAATTTTTAAAAATGTATTTTTCCCTTAGAAATTGGTTCTGACTAATAATCAGTTGACCACCCTTCCCAGAGGTATCGGTCACCTTACCAATCTGACGCACCTTGGGCTTGGAGAGAATCTTCTTACACACCTTCCTGAGGAAATTGGTAAGATCCCTTTTTCTCGATTTATGCAGTGTGCCAGAGCCAAAGCGGTCACTGACACATAAGAAAGGCATCTGCTGTGCTCATAAGTAGAGGCCACAAAATTAATTTGAAACTTCTAGACCTGATGTGAAGTGTGTGCCCTAGGAACAGCACTGGTGTATGATCTTTGTCTTGCCAAACCGTGATGAAACAAATATTCTAGCTTTTTTCAGCTCTGCGGAAAGCTGCCGAAAACACAGTAACTCGGAATGTTGAGATTCCTTTTCTCTCCAAATTCTCCCAGAATTTATGTATTATCAATCACTCCGCTTCATGAATCTGTTCTTGGAAAGAGAAAGGAAATGCATTGGTCCTACTCTAATTCCATGGTATAGACAAAACCCTTGTGTAAGGTGTAGACAGCTGAAGCCAGTGTTTCTGCTGCTAGTCCTGCACATGCTTCTGTTTATAGACCGTCATATTGTTTTTCACCTTGATGACATAAGAAAAGCAAGTGAAAAGGAGGAAACCTACAGAAAGGGATTCTTTTTGACTACTTGAGACATTCAATCTAAGTGGGAGCATCTAAAACTGAGAGCCAGTGTTTCTTTCGTAGTTGGTCGCAGGCATATATGCCCAGAGCATGATTCTGAGCACTTAAGTTAAAATCTTGAAGTTAGAGCTTATTAGAGAGGAAAAAAAAAGATGAATGGGACAAGCTACACAAAGCTACACAAATGTGGTCAGAATCAGTGATCTGCAGATGGGGAAGGCATGTCTGTCTCTCCCAGCATCTTTAGTGAAGAGCCATTACAGCTTCTGCTCATCTTGTGGTGCGCCTCAGCATGAGAAGAGCCTAAAAGAATCTAAATCTGGAGGTTTGTAATTTAGTTCAGAAGTTAGTGGAGATAGTTTGGATGCTGTGGAAATGAGCTATGGAATTAAAATCTGTAAGCACACTTGAAATACTATTGTAGGAGTACAATTTGGTTATTAAATCTGGTTGTTTTAACAGATTAGAGAATAGTTAACTATTTTCAGATGTGACTGGTGCATCAGTGATGCAGTCAGCTATTTCTCACTGTTTCTCCTACAACCTTTTTGTTGGTTTTCCATAGCTTAAGCCTTGGCTACTGCTTTCTCTTGTGAAAGGTTAGATAGTCTTTTCAGGCTATACAAGAAAGTTGTGGTATCTAAGATTGGAAAATGGGGAATGTTTTGACGAGGACTTGTACATTTGGAATATATTTCAAAGCTATGGATTAATTTTGATATTTAATTGCGGTGGAGGAATGGAAGAGTTAAGAAAAAAGAAATTACTTTCTCCAGTTTCTGGTTGATCTGCATTGTAGTATCTGTAGCAGAGGCAAGTGTTAAAATTTGAATTCAGAGGAAAAAAAACCCCACAAACACAGGTTTGTTTCATTTAATAAAATCATTGCTGTGTAGAGATCTTTTCTGCTTTCTTCCTGTGGTGCATTACAGTTAGAGTTTCAGGTTTTTAATATATGGGTTCTAATAATATAAAAGAGATGGCATCAATATTTGTAAAGACATAATAGACTGTAGGTATAATATCTTCTAGGTCCTTCTAGCTAGGTGGCTGTTCAGCGTTCCCTACGACTGCAACGCACGTGGTTGAACAGCAAAGTCCCTCTTTGTTCTCTTATTCAGCTGTTCTTTAAAGGAGATGTAGTAATGGATATTTTTACAGCAAAACTAAAGCAAATTGGTTCTTGCTTAGGCACCAGTAAGCAGAAAACTTGCTATGCTTGAAGACAGGAGTTTGTGTGAGTCACAGGCTCAAGTAGTAAAGTGTCTTTAAGTGGATGTACAGCTTCTGTCTCAATGTTATAAACTGCACTTATCGAAAAAATACTACTTTGTATTATTTTGTTTTTACCAGGTACACTGGAGAATCTGGAAGAACTGTATTTGAATGACAACCCCAATCTACACAGCCTTCCCTTTGAGCTGGCTCTTTGCAGCAAACTGTCAATAATGAGTATTGAGAACTGCCCACTCAGCCACCTTCCACCTCAGATTGTTGCAGGAGGACCCTCCTTCATCATCCAGTTCCTAAAAATGCAGGGACCATATCGTGCCATGGTCTGATACTAATCGGATTGTCCAATACACTGTACAAAATACAAACTGCATTAATGTTGTAATTGTCTGTATATGTATATATAATATAATATATGTGGTTTATATTATATTATATATATATATAAATATATAAATAATATAAAAAGGCAAATTTAAGACTGCATTATGTGTTTCTGCTAATAGAGGAATCATAGCCATTTAGATTTTTTTTATTCTGTAAAAATGCTTGTCTAAGTTTTCTTTGCTGAATTTCATGGAAGTTGTCTGAATAATCTGGAAATGCCAGTTGATTTAAAGCAATTGCCAATGAACTCAAAGTTTAAATTTAAGGGACAAAAATAGTTTTGCTTAGATTTACTTTCAGTTAAGAGAAATGTATAACCTTTATATAATGAACTTTTCTGTTTTCTTCCCTCTTTTTTTTTTTTTTTTATTTGTGTCAAAACCTGAAAGGGTCATGTGTCCTGAGGTTGGGATTTTCTTTTAACTTATTTTGAGATTTGAAGCAAATGGTGTTTTTATATTGTTTACAGTCAGAGTAAATCACTGGATTTTGTTTTATTCTGATTTGCTCTGTTTTAATCAATCATATCTAGAATTTATATGCCTCTGCTGATGAATTTTTATCAACCGGTTTGTATACTAAAAACGTGCTCATTAGAACAACTGGCAGGTGAAAAGGATGCAGTCAAAACAAAAGAAAAAGTAAAAAAACCTTGAATTCCTTTAAGTCTTGCTTCTCTGAGTTATCAGTTGCAGGCATAACATATCTGAACTGAGCCTTCTGCGGTTGGTCTTTTCTAGCACAAGTCAACCTTTTCAGATGGGTAAAAACGTTGAGTAGACTCAGTGAAGAGCGGTTTTCATTTTGTGAAGTAACAAGCCCATGAGGTCTAACAGTACAGTTAAGTGGCAAGGACATCATGTATATGTACATTTTTATTACAATGTTGAGTCATAAACTACAACAGGCAATTTTAAGGATTCCTTATAGTCCTTGTACAATAAATGAATGTGTCTTACTTTTAAACACTGCAATATATGTAAGTTTTAAGGTTGGTTAACAATGTACTACGGTTTTATATCTTGACTTGCCTTGTACCTCCTTCCATTATGGAATTTCTGTGTCCAAGCACAATATCTTCACACTGTGCTGTTTTGCTGCTGAACTAAATGCACTTTTCCCCACAGCTGGGGCACTTGCTTCAAAATATTCAGTTCAGTATCTTGATTATTCTTTTTTAACTTCATCCTATCTGTTTCAGTATTAAACCGATCTATTAAAAAAGAGGCACCTTTTTCGTTTGTGCATAGAGGTTGGTAGCTGAAGAGAAACACTGTAAGTAGTGGACATTCAGTTTCATCATGACTTTCTTGGTGGTTTTAAAAGGCAGAGGATGCTTCAGGGAGATTTCCACTGTTGCTGCACTTGTAGGGCCGGTTGCCCTTTTTCAGGAGAGTAGGAACACGAAGCGGTCGCATTCCACGGTTATGCAAGAGCTGTCCAGTTTATACTCATTGCAACTGCTGCTGGGGTAGTGTCACTTAAAGGACTGTACCTTTTGAACAAAATCAAATCAACCGATGCCATGGGAAATCTGTTTTGCATGTAGAAGTTTGGGGAATATTATTTCTGGCTGTCAGGCCTTAGACGGATCGCCTTGATCTACTTACATTCTGGTTTGTCGTATGTCTTTTCATTAACAAGGAGTAAGTTTAAATGGAAGGCAGGTGGAGATATAAAACCTTAGAGGGCTTAAACATGCTGTAAAACTATTGTAGATGTCACTGGATTTTACTAAGTAATGTTCTGTTCTTTCTTACACACTCTGTCTCTCTGTGTCCCCCCCTCCTTTTCTTTTCCCCATCTACTGTAGCTTTTCAGTTTAGACTTTAGTTTATAAAAGGCTACTTCGTTACAATTCTGCCTGAAGTTAATCATGCTCAGCATTAAAGTGTTGAAATATGAAGATGCTGAAATGCTTAGTAGCAAGACTTTAATCTAACTTCTGAATATACTGCTAAATCCGTATTTGTGCCCTCAGGTCACCAGGGGAAACTGGTTTGATTAATAAGGTTCCTTAAAACAAAAGTGGCGACCCCTTGTGTTTTCAAGCATCTTGGTCTCATTCCCTGTCTGCTCCTCAATCCCATTTTTATGAGAGGTGATGGGATTGAATTTGTTTAGTTTGTAAATATGTTGATTATTCACCTTGTTAAGGTACATGGTTAATGACTGTATGATTGGAGCTGACCCCCTCTCACATAAATGCTTGTGGAGAGGTTGGCTACCAAAACAGCGCTCGTTACACTCGCTTAGAAACAAACTATTCTTTTCATTACACTTATAGGAATAAATAAAGCTATGTTTTAATTCATTGCTATATTAAAAACAGGATATTTTTTCAAACTATCTTTGTACTAGTATGGTTGTTGCAATGCCAGATAATCCTGATCCCTGTTTTAGGAGTTTAATTTTTTATGTTCTGAGGGGAACACCTATTTTCTCAGTGTCTCAAGAGAGATTTGAGTAAAAGCAGTGTGAGAGAAGTTCTGGCACGGGAGAAACCAACTCAGAACAAGTTGAAAAGTTCTTGAAAATTATCTGAAATTTTAAGTATTACGTGTGTGGCATGGATTGGGAATAGATGCATATAAACCCATGTAAGTACACGTATGGGTTTATGTCCAAATGTATGCCTGGATCCTTGTAAATCCAGCTGTTTTGATCATTCAAAACATCTTACATCCTGACGTAACAGACTTTTGCATTTCCCAGGATGCCAGATTGTTAATTGGTGCAGTTTCTAAATTGTATTTAATGCCTGATGACACTCCCGTTTGGACACACGTGCTGGCTTAGGGGTTTTGTTTGGTCTAAGCAATTAAAGTATGAATGGAAAGAACTTCATCCTGACAAGTGTATGTATACATATGTATGTATATGTGTATCTGTATGAAAACATAGACAAGGTGGAGAAATGAATCCTTTATGTACGACACCTTTGAAAGCAAGATGAAGAAACAGGTGATTCCCAGATACTGGTATGAAGTATTTATCCCCCTTGCCACACCAGGGGAAATAATTTAGAAAAGTTATTGAGAAGAGTGACAATCTTTGTGGCTGTGCCTGTGTACATAAGAATATGTACGTATACACATGGCCCGTAAAGACACTATCCTGAAACATGCCTTGATTTAACAAGCTAAGTTACTGTACTATAGACTGTATAGTATTATCAAAGACTGGTAAGGTGTAAAGCAGATTAGGGATTTGTTAAAATAACGAAGAAGTAATTGTGGTTGTGACTCGTTCTGGTCACATGTTGCATTTAAATATACTAAATAGAAGGTTGTTTGGTAATTCATTGCAAAAGTGTTTTCTTTTAGTGTAAATCCATTAAAGCTCTGTCTCTGACTGTCCCGTATTTAAGTCTGTCACCAAAGTTGTAGAGTATAAATGCGGTGGAAATGCTGCTTGTAAAGTTGGGTCACATGGTTGTGTAATTGGCACTTTTCCATTTGCCAGATGCCATTGGAAACTTTTAAATTAAGACACTGTTTTTAGAAAGAAATATGGGTTGTAAAATATTTGCTTCAGCGCCACTCTTGAATTTAGGTTTTAGCTGCAGTTTTGTCCATCCTTTGCTAATGTTGTGTGAGAAAGTGCATGTTCAGACTTCTTGGAGGTCGTGTTTGCTCATGTACATGATTTAGTAAATTAGTACTCAGACTGTCTAGCTGGTTAGTGCTTAAACCCATTGTGTCACCTGGAATTCAAGTATCATCTTTAATCCTGGGAGTTTGAAAAATGCCCTTTATTTAACAATTAGAAAAGTTTGAGAGGTTATTTTTTTCCCTTCTTTCTTTTAAACGCCCAAATAAATTAAATTTCTGAATCAGTACAAACCCATATCAGGGGAGTTTTCATATCTGGATGCAACTAAGAATTTTCATGTAGTCAGTATCACAGCTCGGTTGTATCAAATCGTCATGCCAGAATAGCTTCTAATCGGAAATGTGCAGTTGGCAGTAATTTGCACAATACAAACTTCAAGGCACAGTAAAGACAATTACAATCAAGTGATAGTATCTGCAAATGGTTTTGGGTTTTACGTTAGCAAAGAACAGAAAATTATGTTTATTATTCTGATGTTTAGGTCTTAACCAGGACTGCACAGGACTTTTACTGTGGAAAAATACCAGACCACACTAATTTTGTGGTTAAAAGCTAAACAAGAGTGTAAACAGTCTACAGAAATGTACTTTTAATCTGAATTATTGTAATGTTGATTGTTATGTCTATATAAAAGATTGCCTTGCTTTTTTATAAGAGTCATTCTGTATCAATGCATTCATTATAAATAGTATATTTGTAAATAAGCTGCCACTGAGTCTTCTGAAAGTTTTCTAATATTTCTAGTCTAAGATTAACTTGCATGTAAGTCATACTTTTGCAATGCCCCAAAGAATCAAAACCTGCTTTCTTGCTATATGCTCATCACTCTTCAAAAGACCTCAGGTAAAGTATAATTTTCATGTAGAGCAATTATAGGAAACTTCAAAAGTTGCAGGATAGTAACTGCTTTAGTCATATAGATTGGACACCTTTTATAAAGCAAATATTGCTAAAATTTTTTGCTTTCTTTTTTTTTTTATAGTACAGTAGGACATATAGTAAAAAAAAATAAAAATATCCAAACCCCTTTCTCTCTGATAAGGAAAATAAATCTTGGATTTTAGTGCAAAATGCGTTTAAACAAAATTAAAGTAGGTATAGAATTCTGGTGCCTAAAAGCCAGATACCAGCATTTAAACTTAGGGTTTAATGAAAGACAGTATTGCCAAGCTGACATGGCACAGTTCTAATATGATGTTTTTCAGCTCTGTAAAGGTCAGTATAATAGACACTGTTTCAAGAAGGTCATGCTTACATCATGCCCTACAAGCAAAAAAAAAAAAAATGCTGGTGTCCTTTGAAGTCCGAATAGAAGGGCCTCAGGAGTACAGATGCCATGATGACGCTTTGGGTACTGATGTCCTTGCTGTGGCTGATTGCTTTAAAAAATTGAACGGGTTCTTCTAGTGTCGCTCGTGCAATAATCTTAGTACCTCTGACCATCCAGTCTCTGCTGCTGCCAGTGCAGGGAGCTGAGCAAAGTGCCTAAAGGTTGTCTTTGAGGTGGGTTGCTCCCTGTGACTGTAAGTGATCCAGTGACCTGAAAACAAGCGAAGGAATTGCCCACTCTCGTCACAAGCGTGGCTCTCCTGCACCATGGTGTGGCACCAGCTGAGAGGCGTCCCTGCCCATGGCAAGGGGGTTGGATTAAATGATCTCTAAGGTCCCTTCCAGCCCAGGCCATTCTAGGATTCTATGATCTCTCCCTGCCTCGCCAACCAGAGTTTGAAGGGCTAGGGAAAAGGAAGCAGCATCTGCAACATGGCATTTAGCAGCCCTTGATAGATTAGGCACATTTACAACAGAATGGGGGCTTTTTTCTTTGGTTGGTTTTCTGGTGGTTTTTTTGGTTTTTTGTTTTTTTTAAAATAATTCTTAAGTCTGTTTGTATTTCTGGCCCCGGCAACATCCTGTGTCTAATAATTCTACAATACAATTATGTGCTGGGTGAAAAAGCACTTCCCTTTGTTTGTTTGGAACCACACCACCTTATTTCATTTGGTGACTCCTAGTTCTTTTTCCTGTTCCTACTCTTCTTACTGCTCTTCAGGAGTTTTTTTCATAAGTGGCAGCCTTTTTTCTCCAAGTCACAGAGTTCTAGTTTTTAGCTTCTTTCAAACAAAACTCTTCCTTTCTGTGACAATTCTTGCTTCCTTTCTCCATAGTGTTTTAGTGCCAGCTCTGATTTTTCTTCCTAATTCGAGGCCATTAGCAGGCTGTTTTGTTCTTTGTGTACTTCTAGTTTGTGAAATGAAAGTACAGCTCTGTTACAGAGATTAAAGTTGAGCAGGCATTGCTAAACTCCAGGGGGGAATAGTCCCACTAGGCAATGATCAGACTGGGGTTTAGGCTTCAGGTGCAAGCCACCCACTGCAGTAATGAGTTGTTTCCTCTGATTAGCTGTAACAGAGTTTCATCATCTCTTGCAGCTAGGTGTGAGGAACAAGATGAGTATTAAATTTTCCATAGTATGCTGGTTTAAATACTCTGTTCATGCTAGTAGGAGTTGCATAGTTTTGGAAGATGTGATTTTTGTATAGTTCAGCTGGCCTTTTTCAACTGTCAAAGTTCAACATTTTCTTAAAATGCTGGGAAATTTCTAGTGTTCCTGTTTCTTTCGGAGAGAAATTGGGGACCAACAATGCACTGGTTGGGTTTTAATTTCCTCCTTGAAGACTTTGCAGAAAGTTATGTAGGAAATGCCCATAATAAAAAAAAAAAAAAAAAGCAAAAAAAAAAAGCACAGTTTCTCCTGGCCCCAGTAGCATCCTGCTGATAGTTGGGTGTCACGCAGACAGCACTTGGCAGCCACCAGGACTGATGGGAGGGGAAACTTGCTGGTCATAACCACTTTCTGTTCAAATGATTGAAGTCAGCATCCAGAGATGAGCCTGGCCTCAGAGGAACCACACATGTTGAGTGAAAAGTGAAGAAAAATATCTTGTTTCTGGCACCTTATGTCCCAAAGGCTGTATTAAAGGCCTTAAAAATGTGCAGACGGCGTCTTGGGTGACTCTGGCGAGACAAACGAATTACATGTTTTGTGTCATTAATCCAGCCTAAATGCTTCAGGGTGCAGAGTCTCCCGGTGCTGCTCTCCAGTGACAGGTCCTACTTTCCACTGGTGGGAAGTTGTGGATTTAGACACCTGCTGTATGTTGAGGTGTTCAGTGTGCAAATACTGTATAAAATCTGGATGCGGGGCAGCTTTACAGATTGTTGCTGGTGCTTTGAACTGCGTATAGTGGCAACAGCAGGGGAAAAAAAAGGTGTTAAAGGGCTGGAGATGGGTAGATTTGATACAACTAGAAGAGGCTGAGTGCCTTGAAAGCTAATTTGTTTTGTTTTTGCAATCCATCTCAGTCAAATAAAATACATCATCTCTTCAGACAAGCCTTGCCTCACTTAGGATTGTAAGAGTGGGAGATAATTTGATTACCAAGATCAAATGATGATATTTTAGAGGAGGAGCCATCTGGAGTATTTGAGTGAGCAGCTGGCAGCCTGGACTGCACAGTTAATGGTCTGACTGTATGCCTTGCAACTATTTTTTTTTTTCCCCCACTGCAAAACCTTTTAAGAGTCTTTAGAGATCAATCTACCCCACTGCCTCTGAGTAAGATGCTATCTGCAAAATTGCACACAAGTGTTCCCTTTTAAAAGCTCTTTCCACAACACCCTCTTTTTCCTTTCTATTAGTAAAATATTTCTTTGTTAAGACTCATAATGAATCCTTAATTTGCTGTAGTTTTGTAGTTGATTCTCTTGACCTATTCGGACCTGGTTTGCTTTTTGTCCTGCGTTATTACAGCTGTGCTGCCTGGAGTGATTTCCAGATTTCATGTGGACAGTTTTAATGGAAATATATTTTTCCATGAAAACCTTGAAATGTTTGGAAACAGCCGTGGTAAGGACAGTCGCAGTAAAACTCTGCTCTCTATATAACCCAAGATTTTTGGATGCCCTTCAGCTTTTTCTGGTCTTTGCCAAACGTGGTCTTTGCCGCGTTAACTGAGTGGGAAGTTATAACTGAGAAGTTGGAATCATCTATCCAGCATAGCAGAAGGCAACAGATTCAGTAAGGAGCTGCTGGTCAGTGGGGCAGCTCCAATTTCAGCCTTTTTAATCTTCTCCAAGTACTTCTTTTTAGGCATTTCCAGCCTCCCAAGAAGCCGCATCAGGCAGCGCTGTATGGTTCTGATGTGGGGGACCAGGAGAGAGTCCCAGCAGTGCTGGCGAGTCAAAGGTTTGCCTGGAAGGGGTGAAAGACACTGGAGGAAATTCTCTAAAAGCAAGATGAGCAAAGTGGTAAGCGGGTCGTCTGCAGCCAGCATCTCTTGGTTGGTAGCCCACACCCAGCACCTCCTGGTGCTGTTGGTAGCCCACACCCAGCTGCAGATCCAGGGGCAGCTCGCCAGGCAGGGGAGAGCGGAGCCAAGATTCTTGGGTCTGTGGCTCCACCAGATGGATGGTCCTGGAGCTGGGCCACCGCTTGTTCAGAAGAAGCTTTTGAAATTTGGGGGGGGGGGGAGGTTGATGTTACGTTAAAACAGAACCGTATTTGGAAGTAGCAGAATCCTCCATGAGAAGGAGGAGCTTTTCCAGCAGTGCCTGTTTTTTCGCTGTGAGCTCTTGCAGTGTCACGTCTGATCTCATCCTTGTTGCGCTCTCGCCTCCCATCTCTCCTACTTCAGATTTCCCTCGTTTTGTAAATAGCCTGTTACCTCGCACCGGTGCTGCCCACACTGTGCTGAGCTGAAATAAGTGGAGAAGGCTCGGGAGAGCAAAAAGATGATGTGGGATCAGTATCTTCTGATCCATGTATCTGTTGGTGCATCCAGTTTTTTGGAACTTGCTTTGTACTGGTTACAAGCCTCTCTTCTCTAGTTCTCTTGCAGAATGGAGACGCCAGGAGAAAAACAGGATTTGGGAACAGATGGCTGAGAGAGGGAAATATAAAAGATGGATCTGCTGCACATGGCACAGCTGTGCATTGCTCTACAGCTTCTCTTTTGGCTTCTTGGAAACTTGGTTTATAGAGTCCAGGAAGGATTTTATGTGGTGTCTCAGAGTCCCTATGAAGGGTTTTGATGTCTGAGTGCTTACGAGATAAATTATTTGGCTTGGCATACATGTCAAGACTGGGATAGGAATGAATTTTGATTAAATGACAATTCTGTGGCTGATTTTTGCTCCAAACCATTTGGGAATAAGGATGAATATCTTTGTTTTTGAAGTGATGCAAAGTGCCTAACAGTCCATAAAGAGTTCTTGAAATATGGGTAATGCTTAATAATACTCATTGCTTTAGGAAAACCCACATGCTCCCACAATCAAACTGATAGTGAAATATTAATGAGAAAATGACATTCTGGTTTCATACAGACATTTAATTCCCCAGAAACATTAAAAATTTAGATTTTTCTTAAGATACTTGTTAAAGTTGCCACGATTGCTTTTTACTGCTTTTGTCTCTTGCCCTGCTTAAGGAAAATTGAGATTGTCATGAGGAATCTATGGTTATCCTCAGTGACTTCAACTCCAGAGGACTTTGCTGGTCTGGTGAGATGTTTCAGAGCTCGGAGACACCAGAAACCCTCCTCGGTAGGACCTGAGCCTGGTTCCTGGCTGTCTGGTGTGTGGTTGGTCCCATGCACATTGCCTGCGGGGTGGCGAGGAGGGTCTCCTCACCAACACAGTTTTGAGGGGCTGTCAATTAAAGCCAGTTGAAATCTGTACTGAGCTGCCTGCTTGAGGATTGAGGGGATATTTTTAGCCTAAACGGAACTGAACGAGTGCTGTTAAGTATTGAGATTTTGATTGCGCTGTTTTCCTCTCGATGTGTCTGATTGCACTGAGATTACACCTCCAGTAATGCTTGGATGCTACACGGCAATTTCCACTTATTTGCAGTTGTGACCCAGCAAATGGCTTGGCCTCAACAAGTAGAAAGAAAAGTTCAGGACGAGTTCAATGCTCCCTGTCTGTAGGGGAGCTCCAAGTGCTTCTCACAAAATTTGCTTTCCCTTTCAGTCCTACTGCCCTTGCATTTACCAGTGCTGACAGGCTGAAGAGCAGAATTGTATAGGAAGCAGTAGAGATTTCTCCTTGTTCCTCGTTCTCAGAGTCACAGAGGGTGTTAAACACATCAAGCCTTGTGAGGATGGGGATGGCATCGTGTGCTGATGAGAGCACTGCCCCACAGTACCCTTTGTCTGAGTGCAAAGACAAAACTGGCAGAAGAATTTTCTGGTGTTGCTCTGGGCAGGTTTAAAATGACTTCTCGGGGAAAACAAGAGAGGGTTTATTTTTTTTTTTGTAGCATGAGAGATTAATGCTTGTTGGTGTGTGTTTAGTTTTCTGTGATGTTTCAGGGCAAGACAGATTATTTTGCTCTTGGATTTTGCATGGCAGGATTTTCCCTTGCTACCTATGATGTTTCCAGGGAAAAGGAAAATCTGAGCTGAGATAGCAAAAGTGAAAATGTGTCATATCTCAGCATCTAGTATATCAACCTGCCTTCTCTAAGTGCTTTGTCCTGATTACACATTACCACCCTTGGTATAATATTCCCAGATAGGATAAATGTTTCCTGGGGAGAGAGCTATTTTGTATTGCTGAAAAGCAACTGATGGTGCTGAATAAGCAAATGCATCAAAAGACAGTATTTAAACTTAATTTGAGCCTCTCAGGGAAAAAATACTGCATAGGGATAATTGTATTGTAGGCAACGAGCACGGTAATGTTTGTGGCTTTCCCCGTGTGGCACGGGTGGAAACCCTGGCTCTGGAGAGAAGAACCCTCCTTCCTGTGCCTGCCAGATGATGAATGTTTCTGTCTGCTTTCCGCTCACCCGGTTATCATCACGCAGGCCAGGAAGGTGTTGGGCTGTCCACTGGCTCCGGGGCAGCCCCTGGCCTGTGGCGAGGGCTGCACCCGCTCTGTGAACTCTCCTCTCTGGGAAATCCTCCTGCAGAGGCAGGTCCCTGCTCCTTCCCTCCCATAGAGCAGATCCACCTGCAAACATTTCTTCTGTGTCCAAGTGGGCGGATCGTGGCTGGGGTGTGAGAAGCAGATCTGGCCTGGAGGGAAATTTCTCCTTCTGCAGGGCCTGATGGCAAAGGAGCAGCACAGGGAGAAAGCACCTCTAGAGAGCTGATGAAGACAGGCTCTCTCCAGTACCCCAGGTGCTTGGAACACCTGGCTGAGTCCACAGTAAAGGTGTTTCCTTGAAGGTATTTGTGTCCTAACACTCTTTCTCCTCCACCCATTTGCAGATGGCAAATGGTTCAGCTGAGGTGGGGAAGGAGGAGCCTCAAGTTGGAATGATCCTGCTTGCCCTGACATCTTTTCCTGGGGGCTTAGCTCAGCCCTTGCCTTTAGCTAAGCTGGGTTTGATGGCTGGGAGACCTGGGTTCGCCTTACCCTGTGCTGCTTTTCTGCAGCTGCCTTTGCAAATCTTTATACAGGCCCGTGATTTAGGGCAGGGGGACTTGTGGGGCTCTGGAGGCTGCCCAGTATCCCTGTCTGTGTCCAGAGCTGCGGGAGAAGCTGGAGCAATGGGACGTCTCCTTCCAGAGCCGGCTGCAGCTCCAGGATGGCTTCTCAGTGTTTTTCTTTTGCCACTAGATGGTGAAATAAGTAATAAGGGAAAACACAGAAAGTCTTGCTGCATTCCCCAGTGGCCTCCCTCCCTGTGAAACCATCTGACGTGCTCTGCTTTCTGGGAACCCGGCAATTTCAGGCAATTATCTCCTGGACCTTTTATACAGCTCAGCCTTCAAGAAGTGCTGCTGCCACCCTGGCTCTTTGATCTTTTTAACTCTAGTGCTGCCACTCCATCCAGGTTGATGTAGACACAGCAAACTGGGTTAAATGAAGACAGCAAACCTGCCTGATACAAGTGTGCACAGAAGGCTGTCTCCTCTTGTGGCAGCGTGCTGTGGTCTGGTTTTTGAAGGGGTTCTACCATCTCCTCCCCCTTTCCCATGATGATCTAAACCTGCTGTGAGACCTGCACCTTGCCAGGTGGGAACTGCAACCTCCAATCCCTGCTTGGCTGCTCTCTGTTGTACCCTTTCTTTTTAGACCTGTTTGTTTTGCTAGAAGTTTTGCTCCACCCGTGCCAAGGATGGTTGCTGGAGATGTGCAATGAACCGGGGAGTTACAGCTCACCTGGGGCAGTTCTGCCTTTGCAAGAGGGATTGAGCGAATATTGCTGACTCCTGGCCCAGAGGTAGCATCACTGTGGCAGATGGTGAAGAATGGGGAGGGAAAGGGCAGAAACACACGCTGGGGCCCTGGGGAGTGGAACTTGAATGAACGAGTTACTCCTCAGCTGAGTAATTGAATGTTAACCTCTCCCAGTTGGGAAATTAGATGCTTTAAAGTGAGCCAGCCTCAATTTTGTCTTAAACGTGGGCCAGCTGTGCTGATGAAAGGTAACTTGTTGAGCTGCAGAATCTTGATTGGTTTCATTTAGGGAAGGTTATAAGAGAATTTAACAGTGCCCAACCTTTCTCCTCTCTGAACAATGGTGTGGATGCCTCTCTGTGCACCCAAGACTACCTGCTCTGAAAAACGGATTAGAAAACCCTTTTCTGGCCATTTTTGTTCCCTTTGCTGCTGGCTGCAGTGGCTGACGGCAGTGCCCTGCCAGCCCTGGTCCTGGGAGCATGGCAAAGCTCCTGGTTCAGTTATCACTCGATGGGGCATCGCTGCGGGGCAGAACCGGCTGCCTTTGCGCCGGAGCCTATCAGGGAGCACCCAGAGCAGCAGGGGATGACCTCTGGGACTGTGTGGAGTATTGCCTTCTCTTGCTCTGGCCAGGGCAGAAAGGACTTGGCTGTGGTTTTGTGGCGTTTTGATATATGGTCCCATATGTACTGAAAAACCCATCATAATCCAATAAAGGGTTTTATGTGAGGTGGTGAGTCAGTCCCCTGAGCCGAAGGACTGGTGGTGAGCAGTATGGAATGTCCCTGTAATATATTAGGAATGGTCCATAGACTGCTTGGATTATTTTTTTCATTATGTTTCTGTTGTTATCAGCTAATTTCAGCGGGATCCATCTTGTGAGCTTGTAGGAGTGAAGCCTGGGGAGGAGTGTGGAGCTGCTGCTCAGCACTCAGGGATGGCCCCGTGGGTGTTTAGTTCTGGCCACATTGCAGCACGCAGTGAGGAGGGAGGTTTCCCAGCTAGGGAACTGGCTATAGGAAATTGGAGAGCATAAAAAAAACTGCACTCCTCTCTCCTCGGCTCAGAGGAACACGTGCGTGTATGTACTCGCAGATGCTAGAGAGAGAAAATGCACAGTTCTCTCCTCTTCTCCCCTAGGCATGAAGTGCCTTGAGAGGCAGAAGGCCAGTGACACGCAGACAGCTGGGGAGGTTTCTTGTTGTGCATCACTCTTGCAGAGCTGAAATGAGCCTTTAATGCCACAGAAGCCACCATGACACCAGACAGAAGCAAAAGGCAAAATAATGAACAGATCAGAGGCTCACATGAGCACAGTCCCGGTGCCTCAGCCTCACGCCTGTCTCTGGCACACAATAGTCTGTAGCAGGGAAATGTTTCTTTTGGCTGTTAGTTTAGGGCTGTGCAATCAAACTTGGTAGTTAAAATCCTGCCAAACAGGGCAGGCAACCCAAACGGCAGCTAGTGAGTAAAGGCAAGCAGAGCTTTTAAGCTGTTTGCAAAGAAAAAAACCAACATCAGAGGAGCAGGTGGTTACATAGGATCTGTCTTGTGCTGATCTGAGCTGGCTCTGTGCAGATGGGGGTAGTGAAGAACTGCTGCCATAGGTAATATTCAGTGTGCCTCCCTTCCTTCCCCTCTGAACATCTGATACGCGGCAGCAACCCTGCTCGCAAGGGGATTAGGTGCTAGCACACACCGCTGTCGCAGCTATCTGTTTCCTGCTGGTTTATTCAAATAACTCAGAAAAGTACATCCAGCAGCTGAGTCCAGACAAACTCCGTTGAAAAAAACATGGCTCTGCAGAAAACCATTGCTGTGAGATCTATGACAAGAGCAAAACACAAACTCGCACGTGCAGCGGTGGACAGGGCAAGGAAGGGCTGTGGGTCTGAATGTGTGTGCAGGGGGAAAAGCGCCTGGAGTCCCAAAGCAGCTGGAGGGGTGGCCAGACCAGCCGTGCTTCTGATGAGTTTTAAAATATGTATCTCACAATTTGAAACAGCTCCCTGGAAGTGGACTGTGTGCTTGCTGTATTACTTTACAGTGGCACCATCAGACACCCAGCAATGCCAGGTTTGCCAACAGAAGGTCTGTGTGTCATCCCCCGATAGCTCCTACGGTGTTTTTCCTCCTGAGGTTAACACAGTAAAAGGGAAAAGCATTTTTTTTTTGTATGACTTGGGTGCATCTCTGTCAGCTTGCCTTAGGCCTGGAAAAAAAATGGCCAACTCAAAACTGTCGTGAGATCAGTGCAAATGAGCAAAACGCAGCTCTGCTAACACAAAGCGAACTGTGACTGCTCTTTACCTCAGGCTGCAGAGCACGCGTGGCTCCAAAGCAAGGCTCCCCTCTGCCATTCCTTGTGTCCAGTCGGTACAGAGCCAGTGGTGAAAGCTTCTGCCGAGAAATAATTTTGGCACCTTGTTCTATTGGCTGCCTTTTCATGTGGTGTCCCAAGGAGTCTGCCATGCCTTGAGCTACCCTTAGGTTTGTCCAGCTTCCATAACCCCGAACCAGGCTGTCCAAGAAACCGAGTCTTGGTCCTTCGCAGCTCTTGTTACTTTTTTCCCTGCCTGAATCTCACTGCTCTTCTGGAAATAATTCCTGAGGCTGCTTGTTCAAAACATACATTTTGCAGCCTTATTACCATAGCGATTCTTTCCAGAGATTATCTCCCTGTATGTGATTTGTTCCATGCTGTGAGCAGCTCTGAGACTCCGCAAACATTTCTCAGCTCCTTTTCCTCCACCAAGGGAGGGTGGTCCCAACTCCCCCCACACCACTGGAAGCGATGCCTGATCTGAGGAATGGAGGAGATGTGTAAGCAAGGAAGCAGCGTGCCTAATTAATGACCCGAAACTAGCCATAAAGGTCAGCTTGTTTGTGAGGGACACACTCAAGGTACACATGCTGAACGTGAACTTTGCTGCCGAACCTCGAAAAGGGCACAGTCACCCACCTGGGATGGCGGCCGGCGGAGGGGGAGCTGTCAGAGGAGGATCGATAGCCTTCAGCCTCACTCATTAGCGTGCACCCAGGCTGTACCCCCTCGCCTGGCGAGCCCGGCTCCTCGCGGGGCTCTGCTGAGAATCCAGGCTGCTTTCTGGGGAAAGGGCAGGCTCCTGCGGCTCTTCGGTGTGCGATGCCACCAGAGAACAGGCTATTTTCTGGGCTGTCTCATCAGGCAATTGTTGACTGAGTTTGAACTGCAAAGTCCTTGTAACTCACATCAATGCTGTCAGCAGCGTGCATTCAAAAACTGAACATCTGGATGCAAATGCCAGGGGACTGATGTAAAAATTTTATTTACTAGCAGTTTTTTTCCCCTGAAACTTTTCTCTGTGGTCTTCCAGGAGCTACAAATTTGAGTTTCTTGCCTAATTCCAGGACTCTGGGAGTTTAGCAACCTTCCAAATCATCATCAAGCATGGTATAGGCTCATAAAGACAGCTGTTCAGTAGGACAGGGTGTTCCACAGATTGTTGTGTGAGATCTTAAGGGTCCTTGCCAGCC
Organism: Trogon surrucura; assembly: GCA_020746105.1. Classification (NCBI taxonomy): domain Eukaryota; kingdom Metazoa; phylum Chordata; class Aves; order Trogoniformes; family Trogonidae; genus Trogon; species Trogon surrucura. The sequence goes on along the minus strand of CM036621.1, from coordinate 10,888,802 downwards.
TGGCAGCTTCTGACCACCTTTCACCTCAAGAAATGGGCAGAGCCATGAGATGACCTGCAGAGAAAATAAACGGGAGTACTTGGCATTGCTGAGTCGCTTTGCAGACAGCACTAAGTGATGCTGGTGTCAATAAAATCATGGAGACACCACACGCGCAACGATGGAAGCGGTGCAAGGAAGGTGCCTTTGATGAGGTGGGTTTCTTCCTTTTCCAGATGAACACCATGCCATCCCAGCTGTCCCCAGCTTGCCGAGAGCTCTCTTTCCAGCAGTGTTTATGGGATGAACCCTTTTCTTTAGGCTTTTGGCCTCGTGTGTCCCCTTCAAACTCTTTGTCCCAGCAAAGAGCTCTGATCAAAGCTCTGGTTTTGCAATGTATGGGCTTGGGAGCAATGCTGTTGGCTGCATTTAGCTTCAGGTAGACAGAGGGTGCCCAGCCATAAAAGGAGATGGAAAATCAAGGCAGCTGGTCGTGTTTGGTTATTTAAATTCGCTCTCTGCCTGTGTCCGGGAATGCGGCTCAACTTTGCAGAGAGCATGGGGGCACGCAGAGTGTTTCCAGAAAGGCACCAGCCCAGGTCTGGAGCAAAGCATCTCAGACAGTCCCTGGTGGCTGTAGTGCAGCTGCACTGTTACAGCTGAGGTCCAACTGGTCAGAGCAGGAGTTATCCACATCAGGCAGGGCATGGCCTGCACCCTCCCTTTCTCTGGGCCCTTTCCATCCAAGTGGTGATGAAGACCTTTGCCAGAGGTGATCTCAAGCCCCTGCAGATCCCACATCTGAGGGAGAGGAAGACCCACTGCTGGGCAGAGCTACGTGTCCTCCTGCAGAGCACGCAGGTCCCCTGCAACAAGCAGAAGGCAGGAGAGGCTCATGAAGTCCAGCTTCTCCTCAACATCCCATCTGGCCTTGCTGTAGACTTAGGTGAGTCCTTTCATCCCCTTTCTCTCCCCTTGCAATGGAGTCGGCGGTTATGCATGGCATTTACTCTCAGATAGAGATCTTTTGTGAGTGTGTGTCAGTCATCTTGTGTTTGAATGACAGGTTTTAAGTCACTCCCTGCAGATTGTCCTCGCTGGCAAACTGCTGCTGTGGGTCCTGTGCTCCCTTGCTCAAACAGTGGGATTCCCCCTGGTTTTCCCTTGCTTAGCTGGTGCCAGCCCAGAGGCTGTGCTCTCCAGCTCCCAGACCCCGTCTCCCCCACTCCTGCTTCTTCTCTCTTGGGTGTCATCGCTCCTGGGCCTGGCTTATAACACGGTATGTGGCACAGGGACAAAGATGACAGGGTTTCCTCCATCTCGCAGAGCAAATACATTCATTGGCCTGAGTGTTCAGCAAGGTGATTAATTGAGAGCTGCCTGAATCTGGAGCACCAAGTGAGCGTCATTAGAGCCATCTGAAAATGAGGAAGAAGAGATCATGAACGAGAGAATCAGGACTGGAGTCCGTGTGCCCGTAGGGGTGAGTAATCTGTACGTGCTGAGAACTGACAGCTTTGTGGGCCGAGTGGGCTACCTGGAATGTCACTATTGCTCTTTTCGCTTTTAAAAAGGCCCCAAGCTGCTGCTTCAGCGCTGCAGGTGGGTGATGCCAGCCCCTGTGCTGCTGGGGGGAGCCCCTGGGGATGCTCCCCAAGTCTGGGGCAGGGTGTGGGAGCAGCTGCCTGCCTGGGCCTGTTGCCCTCCTCCCTTCCTCCTGCCCGTGGGACTGGGGAGAGCCGGTGGGAAGCACGGAGGAGGCATCGTGGTGGAGGGGTCCCAGGAGCAAATCTGCTGCACCCGGCGCTAGGGGATGGGAGCCTTCGTGGGTGATGCGGAGCAGGAGGGCTCACGCAGCCGGGCTTAAGCCGGCCTGCGGGGGGGGCTGGCCCCATCCCCGGGTGCACTCCCCTTCTCTTTTCTGGGGGCTGCTCTTTTGCCTCCCGGGCCTCTCGGCAGGAGCGTTTCTCTGCCTGCAGAGCGGGGTGCTGCGGCTCCTCCCGACCCCTTCGGGGGGGCTGCCCGGCCCAGCGGTGGAGCTGCGGGCGGGGAAGGCTGGGGGAGAGGGTGTCTCAGCGCCGGGCCGCCGGGCGGTGGGTGCAGTGAGGCGCCGCGGCCAGCAGGTGCCACTGCCCCCTCGCGCTGCCCGGGGCCCCACGGCGGCAGCGGGGAGCGGTCATCGCCCTGCCCGCGGGGCTCCCCTGCCGCCGCCGCCGCCCCTCCGGAGCCCCGCTTCGCCCCGCCAGCCTTGCCCCCCGCCCCGTGGGGGCGGCGCTGCCCCCGGGCCTCCCGGCAGCCGGAGCGCTGCGGTGTCGCCGCGGCGGGGCCCGTCGGTGCCCCCGCGCACACGCGGGACGGGGGTGGCTGCTTCGGCCCCCGCTTGGCCCGGCGGGAGCGGCCCCCCCCACTCCCCGCACCGCCGGGGGTGCCCGGAGCCCCGCGCGGACTGCGCACCCCTCCCGCGCCCGCCCGCCCCCACGAACACGCACCCCGGCCCCGCTGCCTCTGCCCCGGCCCCACTCCGTGCGCATCCCCCGGTACGAGCCGCTCCGAGGGGCCGCTCCTCGCTCCGGGGCGGGATGGAGCCGCTCCCGCGGCGGGCTGGGCGGGGAGCGGGGCTGGGCGGGGTGAGGGGCAGCGGGCGAGGGGCTGGGGGGTGGGGTGGGTGTGCAAAGCGCAGAAAGGGGCGAGCAGAGCGCGGTGAGGGCTGAGCCAGGTGAGTGTGTGCGGGCGGCGGCCGGGGGGGTGTGCGGGCTGCGTGTGCGTGTGTGTGTGCGCTTGTCTGTGTGTGTTCCTGTGTGTCCGTGTGTGTGCGCGCACCGGGGGCAGCTCCCCACGTGGGGCTGACGCGGCAGCCCCGGCCTGATCCGGGGCTATAAAGCGGCTGTCGGCGGCGAGCGAGGCAGAGCAGCCGCCGCCGGCTGCGAGAGCCGGCCCCGCTCCGCGCCCCCACTCCGCGGCTGCCCCCCCCCCCCCGCCCTTTCCCCCAGCATGATCGTGGGGCTCCCGCAGCCTCCCGACGGCCGCCGCGCAGCCCCGCCCCGGCCGGCGGCGCGGTAGGAGCCCTCGGAGCCGGGCGCGGTACGGGTGGGGCAAGGGGCGAAGGGCGGGGGTGCCCACGCCGCCGGGGTTGATGTTTAACCTGGAGCGCCCGTTCACGGAGAGGGGCCACTTCTTCTCCTCCATGGAGTACCAGCGGCAGCTGGAGGAGGAGGAGGGGGGCTTCCTCCCTCCAGGCACCAACGGGACCTTCAACGACAGCGGGGCCGGGCCGGGTTGGGGCATGCCGTACCCCCTGCACACCACCATCACCCTCATCAGCCTGGCAGGCTTGCTCATGCTCTTCACTGTCTTCGGCAACGTCCTGGTCATCATCGCCGTCTTCACCAGCCGGGCGCTCAAGGCCCCCCAGAACCTCTTCCTGGTCTCCTTAGCCTCAGCTGACATCCTGGTAGCCACCCTGGTCATCCCCTTCTCCCTGGCAAACGAGATGATGGGGTACTGGTACTTCGGCAAAGTCTGGTGTGAGATCTACCTGGCCTTGGATGTGCTGTTCTGCACCTCCTCCATCGTGCACTTGTGTGCCATCAGCCTGGACCGTTACTGGTCCATCACACAAGCCATCGAGTACAACCTTAAGCGCACCCCGCGCCGCATCAAGTGCATCATCTTCATCGTCTGGGTCATCTCGGCCGTCATCTCCTTCCCGCCGCTCATCTCCATTGAGAAGAAGAGTGGGAAAAAGGCTGACCAGGGGGTGGCAGAGTGCAAGATCAATGACGAGAAGTGGTACATCATCTCTTCTAGCATTGGCTCCTTCTTTGCCCCTTGCCTCATCATGATCCTGGTCTATATGCGCATCTACCAGATAGCCAAGAGACGAACCAGAGTACCGCTGAACAAGCGGGCAGAGCGCCCCGAGAAGAAGCAGAACGGCTTGACTGACAAGGAGGACCTGCCAGCCACAGCTCAGCTCAATGGGGAGAAGGCAGCAGGAGGTGGCAGCGGGCAGGAGGGAGAGGTCAACGGCATTGACATGGAGGAGACATCTTCCTCCGAGCACCAGGAGAACAACCAGTGTAAGAAGTCGGAGAGACCGTCGAGAGGAAAGACCAAGACTAAGCTGAGCCAGATTAAGCCTGGGGACAGTTTGCCCAGGAAGGCAGAGGAGGAGAGGAACACCAAAGGGTCCCGGTGGAGAGGCAGGCAGAACCGGGAGAAGCGCTTCACCTTTGTGCTGGCAGTGGTGATTGGGGTCTTTGTCATCTGCTGGTTTCCCTTCTTCTTCACCTACACGCTGATGGCTGTCTGCAAGAGCTGCTCCGTGCCTGAAACTCTCTTCAAGTTCTTCTTCTGGTTTGGTTACTGCAATAGCTCCTTGAACCCTGTCATCTACACCATTTTCAACCACGACTTCAGACGAGCCTTCAAAAGGATCCTCTGCAGGATAGAGAGGAAAAGGATTGTTTGAAGGACCCTTTGCTATGGGCAGGACTCTAATACAAGACTTTGCGGGAGAGTGAGGCACGGCTGGCTGTGCTTGCATGGGATGGTTTCCTTCAGCTCGCAAGCAGGAAGCCTTTAGAAACCCGAGGAGAGCCTGTGGAAACGCCGGGCAGCAGGAGTGAGGAGCAGCAGGCAAGTGGAAGTCAGAGCCGTGGCATTCGGCTTCCCGGGGTGGATGGCCTTTGACTTGCTTGGTTTATTTTGTTAGGGTGTTTTTTTTTGCTGTTTTTTCCCCTGTTGTCAGAATCTCTCAGTGGATATTTTTGTGACTGCTCAGTTTGACTCTTTAAAGACAAGCAATGTGCAGCTCCATGAGATGAACAACAAAGAGGGAGTATGCCCCCCTTGAGGTGTTGGCTTTTTTATATGTTGTTGTATCTTTTTTTTTCCCCCTGTTGTATGTGTAATTAGTTTTAACCCCCTTGTAAAATACAGTATTGTATCCTTGAATTGGAATGTCTCAATTTTTGTAAGGCAAGCAGCTTTGAAACTGTGAATGCTTTAATTATCTTTGACACCTTAAAAGCCCTTCTCTTCCCCCCCTCCCCAAACCGCTGAATAGCTAGAGCCATTCCCCCTACCTGACAGTATGATAATATCAACAAAATTTCTGATCTCCTGCTACATTGATTTTTGTTTTGTTTTGTTTTGTTTTTTTCCGCTATAAACCCTAGGATCACAGACCTCACCAGACTGGCAATTTTTTGTTGTTGAAATTTTGCACATCGTATCTGATTCTGTTTAATTCCTGTGTTGCCTGTGAGATAATATAGCTGTGGTGCTCACCGCCCTCTCGTCATTCATTAAGGCAGACCCTACCGGAGTGGTGGCTCTGCTGTGCGGGCAGGGACGTCCCGGGCGATGGGGTGACGGGCTATTTCCCTTGCAACGTGAGTTTTGGGACCCGGCCAAGCTCCCCGAGGGTTGATCTCGGTTGATATTATACCACCGGCAGCACCGAAATGGCTTTGATGCTAACTCACTTCCCCCACCTCCAACTGTAAATGGACAACATTTCAAAGCAAAAACAGGGCTCCATAGATCATGTTATCTTGTTTGCATCGATTTGCGATAGTTTAGCTCCTGCAGGATTTCCTGCAGAAGAGGAGGGGGTTTGTGCTCAAAGGCTGTTCCATCCTTCTGAATTAAGGGACAGGAGTTCAGTATTTAATTTACCAGTCTCATCTTTCCTAGGAAATATGAAAGCATCCCTCTTTCTGCCTTACACAGGGCAAAAGTTTGAAATGGCAAACTTAACTGACAGTTTCCCCAGTATTTTATAGTGTAATTAAGCTTTTTTTTTTTTTTTTTTGGGGGGGGGAATATAAATAAATAAATGTGTAAATATTGTGAGATTGGAGCAGGAGAGAGAGTTAATACTGCTTTTACACTCCTTTCCTGAAATGTCTTTCAGCTCTTTCTGCTAAAAAAAAGATAATAATGCAAAAATGGACAGAACAAATCTAACGTCCTTGTGCCATGAAGAAATTTCTGGAGAACGTTAAAAGGAAAAACTTTCGATTCATCACAATTAATTGAGTCTGCAAGCCTTTTACTGTTATGGAAGCAGCTTTATCAAATACAAGTCACAGAAATTGTTTGGAGAAAGCAAAGTTTGTATAAATTTTGTGTGTAAGATGAATTTGCCTTCTCTGGAGTTGTATGGTGCCCAGGAAGAGACTTTAAAAAAAAACCTTTTTACTTTTGGGATGTGTTTTGTTGATTTTGCTCTCTCTTTTGACTTTGTAATTAACTCCAAGGGTCCCCAGATGCATCTTGGGACCTGGAGAGCAATGTTTACATTCACTTGCATTTTCAGAATTGAACCCTCAAGAGGTGAGGAAAGCAAATAAACTGTGCTTTAATGTAAAAAAACCAAACACAACAAACAACCAAACAACCACAAGCAGAAGTTGCCATAATGGATGATTATTTTTATTAAATAAACGAGTGTTTACAGATCAAGTGTGAAAATCCTCTGGATAGTCTGTTAGCTGTTTTATTTTATTTTTTTTCCAGCTCTTCACCAATCCTCCGGCAGCTTTGGTCTTGATGTATTCTAAAGAACACGTTGTTAAAAGCACTTGTGTTTTCTGAAAGGCATTGTTACCCCAGGTAGGGAAAAATGGCTGGGTTCATTGTGCAGTGGCATAATAACAAATGAGTCCTTGATAATTTCTTGTTGTTGTTTCCTCCCCCTCCTCCCCCCTCCTCCCTTTCGTGCCACAGTAAGAGCATTCATGTGTTTCTTAAAGAAGAGAGCTTAGAGTTTCTTGGTGTGATTTGCTCCCTGGAAATGCAGCCTGGCACTGCTGCTGGGGACGCCTGGCTGGTGCAGCATTTACAGCTACCGAGTTCACAAGGTTTTTAATAACTAGGTTGCAGATGGGATTAGGAACGATTAGGCTGGGAGGCCTAATTTCTTGTTATATGCAGGAGGCAATATTTCTTGATGTATGCAGGAGTGTCTGTCTGAGTGGCGCTTTGTTTCCAGTCCCTGAGAGTCAGCTGGCCGGGCTCGCTTGCCCTTACGCCAGCGCTGCTGAGACCTTCCTTGCAGGAGGATGATGGAAGATCATTCTCCCACCACGTGAAGCCCCCTGAGGACACCGGGGTCCACTCGCTGTCGACTTCAGCTGAGCTGCTTCTTTACCGCAAATACCAGGTAGCTCCAAAAGTGGGGGGACATGAGGTGCTGACCCTGTGGTTGCTTCGGTGTGTGCTTCATTTTGCCCAGGAGCACATGTAATTGTTTGGGAGCTCTGGCTTCTGGTCTTCCCACAGTTTGGGTGCCTGGAATCACCCTGCTTCCCTGCTCTGCTTCTTGTTTGGTAAGAAAATAAGTGACCAGAGCCCCGTGCTGGAGCTGCAGGTCTTATGGCCCCACTCTGCTCCTGCCACCAAGGTTGGAGTTGTAGGTGCTCAGAAAGCTGAGAGGTGGACCAGGGCTGGCAAGTAGCATCGCTTCTGGGTTGTAGGGCACCCAGTGATGGCCCAGAGATGAACATTTTGGATGCCTCGTGGTGGCCTTTGCAGGCCGGGAGAGCATGGTCTGGGCAGAGTGTCCTGCTATGTGTCCTGTGGTGTCAGCTGGCCCTGTTGGTCTTGGAGGGTTTTACAAAGCAGACCTTGTGGGAGGTGTAGGGGACAGTGCCTGGGGCAGGAGGCAATCCCGCAGCTTTTGGTTATGCTTGCCTCATCCCTCTGGCTAGCTGATGTCCTCATGGCTGAACCTCTAGTACAGACATTAGAATATTTTGATGGATTTGGTGCTGGGGGACTGGAGCTTTGGTGGGCTTTCAGTTAGTGAAGCTTTGCACAGCTAAAATGTCCGATTGCTCCCCATTCTCCATAAAAGTAAAAGTAAGGTGCAAAACCCTGAAATTATGCCTTTGGGGTTGTGTCGCTCTCAAAACATCGTCCTCACAGTTCAGCCCAGTCAAATGAAGTACTCAAGGGGCTGTTTTGCATGCAGGCAGTGTCTCCCTGTGTCTGACATGGCAGAGCTGCCCACCCAGCTTTGTGGCCAGTGTCTGAACTTTCACCATCCTGTTGCCTTTGTCAGCTTCTGACTCAGGCTTTTGTTTCATTTACCCTGAGCTGTTGGTCATTTTGGTTTCAGCTGTGTCCTGGACCCTCCCCAGCTGCTGGGGTTGGGCATGTCCAAGCTGCAGTGGTCTCTGGGCACCATGGGCTATGTGGTGGAGGTGTTGGGGTGAAACCACCATCACTTTCCCTTTCATAGGTGGGGATCAGCCTGTCTGCCTCTGAGCCAGAGGTTGTGTTGCTGTGGGCTTTCCTGGGACATCTACTATAACCATGTCCAGTTCTGCTCTCCTCTGTGCCTGCCCCATCTCACTGTGGGACTGAGTTCCATCTCCCTTGCCAGATCCCAATGCCCGTCTCTTCCTTTTCTCCTTCCTGAATCCCTCCTGGCATGAGATAGCTGCCTCATTGCTCCCAGCTCATTCCCATGCAAATGACACATTAAGGGATGTAATGAACTTTGGTTGTTTTTTATAACCTTTTATTTCAAGGCTGAAAGGTTAATGGTGTGAAAATGGGGAGGGGTGGAAGCCATCTGAACTACGACAGTGGGCAGAGGTGCCACTGCCCTGGGAGGGGTTTCTCCACAGCTTTCCCACATGGGGTGGTGACCTTGCACCCTACCGCTTGTGTGGGGACCCCTGAGGACAGCCCAAAGGTGCTCGCTCAGGAACATGTGGAAGGGACCCAGGTGAGGTGGTCTGATGAGTGTCCTAAAAAGCCCCCAGGGGCAAACTGCTCAAGCAGCAGGGTTGTACTTGCAGAGAGCGGTGACTGCCTGCCCTGGTCTTATCCCCAGCCCCCTTGGCCCACTGACACATGCGCTTATTTCTGTGGGATTTTGGTCCCCTGTCTCTGGGGGGCAAGGAGCTGGTCACACAGAGGAACCTCTCCAAGATGTTCCAGCATGCAATGGGCTTGGCCTGAATGATTCTCCTCTGTTTCCTGGGCCTGGGGGAGCCTCTGTGTGTTTCAGCCCACATCCTTCAGCCACCTCATGCTGTATGTACCTGCTGTCTCACCCGGCATCCCCTTACTCAGGGGCTGCTGGACCTGGTACCCTGGGATTTCTGTCTGGGTTGGGTCTCTGGTCCCGCTGCCTGTATGACTTTCATCCTTTGAAACTCTTTGTTTTAATTTATTTCTTAACATTCTCTGTTTTTTCACCACTGGAAAAGTTCAAAGTCTGCCGAGATTGCTCCTTTATTACAGCCAGTGCCCTGGCAGAGAGTTACACTTGGAGCTGTCTCACGGTTTCTGCCATGAACTGTTTTTTATGGCTGGTTTATAGTAACATCTCTGTGAGTGGTTAAATATTTGTTGCTATAATTGCTGTGCCTTACCCCAAGCTCTAGAAATGAAGAGAGAACAGGGTAGTGGGGAGCCCACCCTCTGTGTTAGCTGCTGGTACTCAGCTCGCAACTGCCGCAGGACCAGATCCTGACCCCTCTGTGAAGGGAAAGGGTTGTAGTCTGAGCCCTGGTAAGTTCAGGTGAAACCCCAGCTGGGGGTCACGCTGCAGTAATGCTGCACAACACCACAGTGCACTCCCAAACGTCCCCCAGGCTGAGCAGAGCAGGCTGAACATGCCTTCCTTAGGTTGGACCATGGCTGGTCCTAGGAGGGAGGTTTGTTGCAAGCAGAAAAGGAGACCTGCTGTCCTGGGGCAGGGGATGTTGGGAGGTGTTAAATAGAGATGCTGATGCTTGAACTGGTCATTCAACGTCCCTTCCTTCTCAAGGGACCTTCTTGGCCATTTGAGTGGTCCTCTAGGAGTGCTCATTTCCCAGAGAGGACCACCAGTGTGTGAAGACAGCATCTCACAGCCAGGTCTCTAGGGCTGCGAGATGAGTCCCAGCACCCAAATCCAACAAAGCGGTGTGAGAACAAACAATAAATTGGAGCAGAAAGACGTCTCCTTTGCTTGATTGTATGTGTCTATCAGTAAATGTATAAACTTGCTAGTTTAAACTGGCTTAAAACTGCTTAAGCTGGCTCCGGTTTAGTCTATTAGTGTGATGGTCAACTCCATATTGGCCAAATTAGGCAAGAACTTCCATACTGGCTTGGATCTAAGCTCCTGCTCTCCCCCTGTGGCTCTGAGAGTGGCCTGTAGCAGATTTTAGGGAATAGGGAGGAGCAAAGACCCTTCCCAGGAGGCTCAGGAGTCATTAGGCATTCAGGGATTTCCTGGGGCCAGCAGTGCCTTTTGTGCTAGTGGAGAAATTCCACTGACATGTGTTTCCCTTCAGCCATGCTCTGCATTTGGAAGTCTGGATGGCTTTCAAAAACGTGTTTGAGTCAAAAGCCAGCAACGGGATGGTGTTCGCCAGGAGGTGAGATGAGCTTGTCTAAACATCCCTGCTTCCCTGCGTGCAATGCTCGCGGCGTTTGGCCCGCTCTGGTTTGGGCACAGCCTGGGGCGCCGCATTTGCAGGAGCAAGCCTTGTAGTCTTCCCGAGCTGTGTGACCTGCTGTAGGGTTTGCTCCCAGAGATGAGAAACATTTGTTTTAAGTCAGCTGCTGCATGAAAGAATTGATTGCTCCTTTGCTGATTGTAACAGTTATGTTATGCTGGACCATGACTTTATGGCCTTTTTCTGTTTGTTTTTCAATTGGTCTCCACAGAAAAAAGGGAAGAGCTTCCCACCACTGGACATATCTGATAAAATAATTCCTGCTGAAGGCTGCTTTGCCTTCATCTGCACACGTGGAGTTGCTGCAAGGCATTCTTCTAAAGACTGAAACTAAGATGTTACTGAAAAATTCCCTGAGTAAAAAAATAAAATAAATGTATAGATAAATATTTAAGACACTGTATACAACCTTCTGCTTTTCTGAATTGACTGAACTTTTTAAAGAGCAAAATGCTGAATTCTGGGTAACTTTTACCACCAGGAAAACTTGGACAAACTAGTCCTATTGCAGACCAAAACCTGCAGGGTTTGACCCTGTGCAGCTCTGCTGCCGTGATGCTGATTTACACCTTGGCAGAACTTCCTCTCTCCTAGAAATTATCCCTGCAACCACGAACCCTGGGTAATCGAGTGATAAGGCCTCTCTGTGTAAAGCTGAGTTTGTTCTTTGTTTCTTGATGCAGGTATTTGACCTGAAATGGCTCCTTGAACAAGGTTTGCTAGAATGCACTTTGTGTTAATTTAGGCATGGCCATGCCTGGTGTGTTCCAGCCTTGCTGTGGCACAGACACGGCTCTCTGTGTTCATCAGCTCTGCTGTGCCGTCACCCAGACAGGGCACGTTTCTGCAGGGGATCCCAATTGCGTTACTAAGTTTTTCTGTTCCCCAGGAGGGTACCCAAAATACAGAGCAGTGACATGATCCAAATCAACCAACGTGAGACAAGAAGTGCCTGTGTTTCTCTTGGTTATGGGTTTGACCTGTAACCTAAGCACAACGCAAAGATTGGTCAGAGTTAGTTAAAAGCAATCCTGCGTTTATTATTTTCAAAACATCTTGTGGCTTTTAAGTCAGCCTCAAAATTTCGCGGAGACAGAAGAGTTAAAATGGTTGGTTTAAACTGAATAATCTGACTTGCTTACATTGAAAGATTTACCATCACAGGGCCTTTGGCGTTGCTGTCTCAGGATAAGGAAGAGTCATCTGATATATCTTGAATTGCCACTATAATTACTTTAATCAACACTGGCCAGCATTTGTGTGAGATGGCTTTAAAACAGTGCAGCAGAGAGGAAAAGAAAGCTAAATGCTGCTCTGCTAAATCAGGCATGCACTGAGGAGAGCAAGGTAAGTGGTGTTGCGTGTAGGGCAATCTTTCATCACTGTTGGCTCTACTTAGGCTAACTAGAAAATGTGTTCTGCCTGGCATGACTGGGGTTTAATGCAAACAGAGTTTTCTGTAGTAAAATAAGACAGTTGTGGGAGATGCAATGGTGGTACCTGCTTTTATAGGCCAGTGTTAATTGGCTTAAATCCTCAGCAGTGGAAATGATCTGTTCCTATTGTAGCTGTTGCTCATCATTCTCAGAAATGCCTTTTCCTGGCTGTGCTGCTGGGTAATGGTCCGAGACGTGCAGCTGTGTGAAGAGGGTGGGACAGGCACTGGGAAGTGATTCACACCAGCCACATCCACTGGTGAGGGGTTTGGGTTTTAGCTCCCTGTGGTGAAATAGCTTTTCTCATCACCTTAGCTTCATGGATTCCTACCATGGAGGACGTAACAGTGTCCAGAAGAGGGATGAGGGCACGTGCTTGTAGGGGTACAAATGAAGTGTGTGGAAAATGAGAGACAGCGAAGTGGGGTGTGATAATAGCTGGTATAAACCAGATGATGCTAGTGTGCATCCAACTGCAAAGAGGTTCATCGTAAAAGGTTAGAGGAGGACAACAGCCCACCGTAGCAATTCCAGGAACTGGGAATATAAAGACAGGATCCCTCCCTTATTAATTACCATCTCAACTGGGATAGCATGAACTGACATGTTCAAATTATCAGATGTTTGGGGAAAGATGTGAATTTTTAGCTGTTGTTTATTCAGATCAAGATTGAATTAATATTAAATAGATTAAATATTTGATGAAATAGACTCAAATTAAATATTTAGCTCCCTCATCCCCCCAGATAGCAACCCCAGTGGATGTTTATGTGGGCAGTAAAGCTAAAACTTCTTCTGAATGCCAGAGAGTGTTCAAAGGCCAGAGCTATATGTGAGAATCATAATCAGTGGATAGGAATTAAATTATTCTGGGCTCGTTGTCTTTGTCAGCCCATGTGAGAATTTGGTCATCCTTTCTCTGGGCTTATTCATCTCCGACCTACTGGGACTTCAGGTAGCACTTCAGTGTGGGTTGTGACCCCTGCTGTCCTGCCAAGTTCATCTTCAACTGGGAAAGAGGCTTCATGGGGAAGGGTTTTCTCCCATACTTCTCGTTTCTCAGGGCAGTGGTCAAGCTAGCACAAACTGGGAAGCAGTGTTGCTTTACATAAAATAATTACATCCCGCCTCCTGAAGAAGAAGAAAACTTGTAGAAAAATGGCATCTTTCCTGAAGGAGGGCAACTAGTTCCCCACCGCTTGTGCAGGTTGGTGCCCCCATGGATCCCTCACCAGAGCTGGGGTGGGACTGCTGTCCCCGAGCCCTGCTGGGAAGCAAGTCTGGTTTGCTGAGTGTCCACTGGTGCTTGGGGGACCATAACTTTTTGTGAGCTGTGTGCTGGAGAAGGTCACGGGACTTGTCCCATGACCAGGAGCTCCTTATTTGTCCTCCTCATTAAAACTGTATAGTTTTGTGTACTTAAGGCTTGCATCCCTTTTAGTGCCTGTGCCAATGTCTTTCAACCTGTGGCTCTGTTGTGAAGCATTTACCTTTGCAGTGAGGAGGAAAGGTCAGTGCCTGGCTCAGTGCATCCCACAGCTGAAGCCCAGCTGCAAGGAAGCTTCCACACATGGAGCACGTTGTGCAGAAACATGAAGTATTTTGTCAGCCATAAGAGGAGCTGTGAACTGGAGCCATTGGGGGGCAACCCCAGCTTCCCCACTGAAAGGTGGACGGCTTTGGGCTGCGAGAGAAGCGGCAAGAAGAGAAAGACGATGCGATCAGTGGCAACATGTGGGACATGGAAGTACAGTCACGGGCAGCAAAAGATGTGAGCAAATGTGATCTCTGTGTGTAGCAGGTGTACCCTGTGCATGTGTTGAGCTGGATCTTCTCTGGTGTTAGCAATGCTGTGAGGCGATGGCTGCTCCCAGTGCTGTTAGGGGAGTGGAGCTGGGATGCTCAGCTGGTCCGTGCAGCACCAGTGGTGGCAGATGCTGTTGCAATAATCAGGTAAGATCCTGTCCTGTCTTTTTGCTTGGCCGGGTGCCTTCACTGGGCTTGTGCATGGGTCGTGGGTAGCTTAACTGGGGAAGAAAACAGATAATAAAACTTAATGAAGCTGTCATTTCCTTTTTTTGTCAGACCTGAGGAAGAAAGTCACAACAAAGCCAAGCTCTCTGCCTGCAGCTCTTTGCTTGCAGCACGGTTTGAATAGGCCAGGGATAAATTAGAATATCTGGAATTTCATTATGAACTTCAAGTACAGTCTTGCAAGTTAAACATGGGACACTTGGAGAAGTGTCACTTATCGGGCTGATCAGTTTGTGCTGGTTGGATTATTTATTGTCTATTCTTTCTCTATAATCATCATCATCATCATAGAATGGCCTGGGCTGGAAGGGACCTCAGAGATCATTTTAATGTGCTCCCTGTTGTGAGCAGGGACACCACCTCTCGACTAGGTCAGGCAACACACGTGAGAACCGAACGGGAATCGAACCCATGACCCTGGTGTTTCAAGCACCACGCTCAACCCACTGAGCTTTGCCTCTCTCTCTGTGGGTCTCTTTTGGACAGGACTTGACTTGTTTTGCAGGTGATTTACCAGCTTCAGAAATAATAAGACCTTGTTCTCTGCCTTTGTCACACCTTCCCCTTGCCCAAGCCTTTGTATATTGCTGTCAGAAATCAGCTACTTGTCCTTGGAGGTAGATACTTAACTGGAAGTGTTCTCATTTGCTAAAACTCACCTGCCAGTAAGTGGAGTCTGAAGAAAGGATCATTGATTTGGTCAAATTGAAGATCTGCTTGGAGCTGAAGGCCTTGCCCCCATGCATGCTGCCAGGGTTTGATCTAATTCCCTATAGAAGAGAGAGAAATTCATGTTGCATTTGTAAACCAAATCCAGATATCTTATCAGTATTGCAGTGTCCTACTTAATCCGTGAGAACCTGATATTGCTTTATAACCTAGAGTGACAAATCCACTCTGTTCCTGCAGGAGTAGATACGGTTTCATTTGCTAGCACAAGGTTACTTTAGTTAAATTATTCAGATTTTTTCATGTAAGTTAAAGTGTATTGGATTTGCAGACATGGCCAGTTGTGGTGTCTCTTCAGTGACTTCCCAAGGGCACCTCTAGCGAGTCTACTCCTTCTTTTGCTAGCAGGTGTGTCTTACTATACTTGGTACCACGCTGAGGGTCATGCCACCTTCACGTGGCTGACACTGGGTCAGTCTGTGAGGTCTCATACATAACCACACATCAGAGAGAGGTGTCCCTGCTCTGAAGAGCTTGCATGTCGTAACAGGTGATCAGCATGGATGTGATTGATGAGTAAAAATAATAGGGTGTGAATACTTTACATAAGTTGTGTGAGCTCTTAAGAGGACTTGGAGTGGCTGGAGCCAGTTCCCCAGCAGGAGTAAATTGATGGTGCTCTATTGAAGTCTCTAAGCCTAGCACCTATGCTGAACCACACGTTGCAGGAGGTGGGATAGCAGAGATTTAGGACTGGTCTGTTGGGGTAAGAAACTGGATTAGATTATTTCCCAAACTCCTTCTCAACCTGAGTTTTTAGATCCTGGATGTATGTGGAGGGAATTTAGATGGCATAAATCTCATTTGAGTATTCATGTCTCAAATGTATATCCTCAAAACTTGGTCCCAGAGCTGCCTGAGTCCCAAGACCATAATGTCTGCTCTCCTGGCACCCCTGGGAATGGATCACTGTCCCGGCACCTATGGAGGGTCTTTCTACCATGTCCGTTGTTGGTGGGACAGGACTTCAGAGCCTCTTGCAGTGCACCTGGGGCCTCCTGAGCAGCTGTCTTCTCTCCTGATGGTGCTGTACTGTGGGCAATCATAGTCACATACCCAGAGGGCTAGCGATGGATGATGATGGACACTGGAAGGAGCTGGGTTGGAGATATATTCCCTTCAGTGTCTAAATTTTAGTCCTGGTGTTTGGCTCTTGTACTGTCACTGGCAGCATTTTAGCCAGTGTTTGCTTGGTTTGGGGTACACTAATCTTGTTTTAAAAGTATGTACAATATCTTAGCAGGAGTTATCTAAGTATTGTCATAACCCAGCAATATGATCTGTACTTTGAGACAAGATGTCCTGTTAAGCACGTATGTAGATCCAGTGCTCTAGTTGTCCAGCAGAATGCTTTGATCTGCTGGCATCTGAAAAAATTGAGAAGCAGTAGCAGAGCAATGGCTTGTCCCTCTCATCACCCTCGGCATCATCACGTGGGGATGAAGCCAGTGCAGTCCGTTCAGAGTGGTTAAGTGACTTGCTAGAGGTCGAGTGAAAAAAAGCTGTGGTGTATTAATAAAAGATGGATTTAAATAATTCAGCGTGGGCCAGTTGATAAAGCTTAATAGGGTCAGAAAACTGATTCGTTCAGTTTGGTATAAAGCAGTGCCTTGCCAGTTTTTGGCAGAGAGTAATCCAGACCCCAGATCTGTGCTGAGGACTTACTGGGATCATGTTTACCCACCCCCTTGCTGTGGTTATCAAGGGGTTGGAGGGTTTCTGCCTGCCTGTGGGTTTGGTGTGGTGGCAATTATCTCTCTGTCCTCTGGCGTCTTTAGGGTCAGGCATGGTTTCCATTTTCGTTTCCCGTCCTTCCCTTTGGTTCCTGCCAGCAGGAACACAGCTCCAATGCTGGGAAAAGGCAGCCTGTGTCTGGGTGGGCTCGTGGGGCCACGCTATCCCAGATTGCCCAGGAAGGGCAGATCTGCACCCCACTGGCGGTGGGGAATGACCCCAGGCACACAGGGGCCCATGGTGAAGGTGCTTGCTCGGGGTAGGTGCAAACCCAATGCTTGCACCATCGCCAGAGGGGCACCTGTGGACATGTAGGGAAGGAGCCAGACCCTGGGGCTCCCTACATTCCTCTGCTCTCCTGTTCCCACGGCGGCAGGTTGCCCACAGCTCAGCGCCAGCCCACCCGCAGACACCAGCCCCCTATGCTCGCCTTCTCTCTGGATGCTGCTGCCACACCTTGTTCAACTCAGGTCTCTTTTCCAGGAATCTGCTAAAAAGCCCTGAAAAAACCCATCTGTTTCTATGGCTCACCTCTGTGCTGCTGAATTGTCTCAAGCGTCATTGCCGGCATGCAGCAGAGCCCCCTCCAGCCATCAGGGATGCCTTTTCCCTCACCTTGCCAGACTTTCAGCAGACCTGAAAATGTAGACAAGCAGAGACAACTATTCCCAAAGCAGCTTTCTCAGGCTTCCCCCCCTCCAGTAACTCAGCCAGGCAGGCAGGTCAGCACCTGGCAAAGCCAGCCCATGCTGTTGGCTTCTCCTTTCCATTTGACAGATTTCACCAGGCTGTTGGTCCACATGTTTTAACTTGGGAGGGATTGGTAAGGGCAACTCCCTGAAGTGGTGAGCAGGTCTTGGGAAGCTGTTCCCCTTGATGCACAAACATCAGTGGCACCATGCAAGTGCTGCATGTAGCTGCTGTCACCCATGTACAGCATCCAGATTGGGGGTTCATCTACTGGGGGAGAGAATTAGGTTATGGCTGAGCTTATTGTATTTGTGCCTTGTGACACAGGAAAAAGCATGTGCATAGGAGCCCAAAGAGGGTCTGATTAATGCGCTTCTAGAATCGGGTTGTTTAATGCAAACAGCTTTAGAGATATGACTAAAGTAGGAAAAGCAACTTGGAAAAGACCCCATTTGGGATAAAAGCAAAGGCAGCTATTTTTTGCAAATACCAGTATAGCTGCTTCTAAAAATACTATCTTGGATGTCTGTTAGAAAATGAGAACCAAATGTGATTCTGAACGGTCTAATGCGGCCTGTCATTTCAGAGGAGGAGGGATGGGACCTCTAAATGGAGGCGGGAGATGTGCTTGCAGGCTCTCGAAGACACGGCAGAAACCAGGCTGTGCAGAATCCAAAGCTGCCAGCTTCGGAGGGAAACGTGGATGCAAGCGAGCAACATTTACCCACGGGCTGCTGAATTGCAAGTTCATGCTTCACCGTGTTGGCAGGCATCTTCAATCATAGTTTTGGTAAGACTTTTGAGACTATGTAAGACTTTCTAAGAATCTGGAGTATGGCATGCACACGGCCATGGTTT
The DNA here is from genome assembly GCA_020746105.1 of Trogon surrucura. NCBI lineage: Eukaryota > Metazoa > Chordata > Aves > Trogoniformes > Trogonidae > Trogon > Trogon surrucura. Next base: position 10,870,873 of record CM036621.1, on the reverse strand, counting down.
CCCGTAAGCAATGGTATTTAGATACTCAAGAAAAGGAGTCACACAATTGTTAACTTCTGTTATTTATTGTATTTTTTTACGCAGAAACAGGAACAACGTGAAGGGATGGTCTCTCCTTGCAAGAGAGACCATATCAGAGTCTTTCTGTTCAACTATTTAAGGCCCTTTTTTTTGCCATCCTTGCCTCTCCTGTGAATCTCGCAGAAGTAACGAGGTAGGCTTCTCTCCTTTTCACGTGTCTTTGCCTCAGCCTCTCAAGCAGTTTCTTTCTTAAGCCAATAACTGCAACAGCTGCTGGGAACACTGTGTTCAAAGCGAGTTCAGGTTGCAAACATTGATGTTGGTGCCAAAGCCCTGTGAATGATTGAAAACCTTCAGGGTACCTTCGGTACTAACTCAGACAGCATACAAGTGTTTTTGGAGTGTTTTCTATCTAAACTTCTCACTAATCTAATATTAAGCTCTGCTCCAACTTTGCCCTTTCCAGGCAGTGATCTAGCAGTCCTCTGGTCCTCCTTCTAAAAGCTTGCAGAAAGATTTTTTTTTTTTTTTTTTTCCTCTGGAGCTGACGAATATGAATATGTTGTATTTGAGATGTACTGATCAGAACACTCCACCTCGGGCAGCAGTACAGGAACATGCATCCTGCAGAGTGCATGCTTCTCCAGCCCTTCGTTTTGGTTTCACCTCATCTTTGCAATGGATGTCAGAGAAAGGCCTGCTTGATATTTTTATGACCCAAGTCTGTGGAGAACATAGTGGTGACAAGGCATTGAGGCCACCATCCTCGAGAATGTTTACATTGGGTAAATCTGAAGGCTTTCCTAAGTATGAAACAGAGTAGGTCTCTGGAGGGAAATTTTTTCACAGGATCTGTGTGGTAAGATTCAGTTCCTCTGCCTTTGAAAACGTAGAAGATGTCTTAATGGGGCCGAGTGGTCAAGACCACATCAGGAGTCAGTAATGCATGATCTAATGGAAAAGGTCTGTAGGTGTCCACTGCATTTCCCTGAGTGGTTTTGAAGGACCTCAACTATTATGACCTTTGTCAGCCCGTTACACAAATCCTTTGGTATGATGCCTAAGACCAAGAGGAACTGTAAGGTGGCACAAGGAGGAACAGGCAGTCAAGTCTATCAAGTCCCTTGGGGGGAGGGTGGTGAGCAAGCTCTTCATCTTGCAAGCTTAGAGCATCCTCTTTGCTGTTGCCTGTGTCACGACCAGGATGATACGACCTCTGCGCTCGCTCCAGGTTGTAACTTAGGTTTGGGCAAAATCAGATGTGCAGCCACACTGACAGTCAGAAAATGCAAACTGCCTATTGAGCAAGGAGGAATGGGAGTGTGATAACTTATTTTTGTATTAAAAGAAAGTAGACTGATAAAAAGAAAGGAGAGAGACAAGAGGAAAAAGGAGAGGCAGGGAGATAGAAGGATGACCACCCTGGGTTCCAGCGATGTCCAGCAGTGTTTCTGAATCCAGGATTGTGGAGTACGTGTTACGAGTAACTCTGTAATTCGCCTTTTATAGAATTCTGAAAACCAAACGCTCTCCTACAGGTGGAGTCTGCATTGATTTCCATGCAGGCGCTGTGGGATCTTCTATAAGGTTCTCCAAATGAGTTTGGTAATTGTCTGTGGGTCTCTGGTGGCTGGGCACCCCTATAACACGCCCAACCATAGTTTTACCTTTCTTTGAGCATGCGCCATTAGACTTCGTTGCATTCCTCCGTTGGTACAAAGGGGAAGCCATCACATTGCTTCATTTTTGTGGTGCAAAAAGGCAATTTATGGTTAAGAACAGAACATACAAGGGGGAAGTCAGGGCCTGTCCCATCTCTGTGGTTTGCTGTCAATGATCTTCTTCAAGCACTAAACATGAGTGGTAAAATAAGATATTTTTTCAAAAAGACAAACGCTTGTTTAAAGGACCCCAGCTGTTTGAGATATCCTTCTTTACAGTCTCTCACACCTTGTCGCCAAGATTACTTGCCCAGGAACACGTTAATCTTCATGGGACTTAAATAGACCCTGTAAGATGGGACATCACATGTTCTGCAAGGTAGATGGCTTCAAGAGAAGTCCTCATCACTAAAGAGAAGAGCTATTTCAGCCAAAACCATGGTCTATAACTATCGTGGGAAGAAAGCTGCAATATTTCTTTGAACTGTTTTAAACTGATCAAATAACTGATGAGAGTGCTGGGAGCTTTTCAGAACCCAACTGGGATATCCCCAACAAAAACAACTAAACAAGACCAGAAGGCGTTTTTCTTGTGACATGTTTTGATTTTGTCACTGTGTGTAATTTCTGTGATCACTTTGTTTTGCCCAACTGCATCGCTCTGGGCACGATAGGGAGGAAAATCCATCTTTCAGTAAATACTCCTCAAGCCACCTGCTGTCACAGCAGATTGCTGCATGTCTCTCTATTCCCAGAGAACAAAATCATTGCAAGTCTGAGATTTCAGGCCATGTTGCATACCTGCTGTTGGCGTGATCCACCTCACAGCTCAAAATTTTCAGCACATTTTGAATGCAGCATTAAACAGCTATAATACAGAATGCGAACCTCCCATGCAAAGACTTAAGAGGATCTGGATTTCCAGGTTGGAGGAAGAATCATAGAACAGTTTTGGTTGGAAGAGACCTTCAAGATCATTGAGTCCAACCTTTGTCCTGGCCCTGTCAACACCACTAAACCATGTCCCTCAGCACAACGTCTACCCATCTCTTAAACACCTCCAGGGATGGCAACTCGACCACCTCCCTGGGCAGCCTGTTCCGATGCTTGACAACCCTTTCAGTAAAGAAATTGTTCCTAATATCCAACCTGAACCTCCTCTGCTGCAACTTAAGGCCATTTCCCCTTGTCCTGTCACTCCCCACTAGGGACACCAGACCAACCCCCGCCTCGCTGCAACCTCCCTTCGGGTAGTTGTAGAGAGCGATAAGGTCTCCCCTCAGTTTCCTCTTCTCCAGGCTCAACAGCTCCAAATACTTCAGCCGTTTCCTCATATGACACATGCTCCAGATCCTTTACTAGCTTGGTAGCCTGAGGGACATCCTTCAGCAAAAAAACTTCTGCAAGGCCTTGGTTTTGTCTCTCTCAGACACTGCCATCAGGAGGAGAGACTTTTGCACTTGCCTGGGAAGAGCTTGGGCTTTGTGTGCTAAGTAGTCTGACATGCACTGGCATCTTAACACTTTTGCCATGGTACATGAAATATGCGTTTCTGCATGCTCAGCTGCATTAAAAGCCTTTGAAGGCTTTTTATTTGAACTCTGTGTTTCCTCTCTCATGAGTCCCTGCTGTTTAGCCTTGCTCTGCAAAGACAGGGACTAGAGACGTGCTCCTAAACTTCTCAATGATTGTATCTATGTACAAAGCAGCTGCCTTTGTAGGCAAACGTTTGCCCATCTTTATGCCTGTCACAGCTTATTAATGTGTGGCACAACCTCAATGTATCTGGAAGTAGCCCAACACTAACTACTTGCTTTCTGGCCTTGTCACCCAATCCTTCTGCCAGGTTGTCTCCACTTCATGTCTGATTGCTTTTGGATGCATTTCTTTTTTTAAAGTGACAGTACCCTCAAGGATTTTGGCAAAAAGAAATGGAAAACGGAAAAAATCTTCCTGGCAGAAACTATTCTGATGCAGCAGCAGCTGCTGTGGAGGACAGCCAACAGGGATTCTCTCTGGAGGAGTTTACAGGCTGAGGATCGGAGCTTGTGCTTCTCTCCTTGCTTGGTAGCACAAGCTGCCTCCCTGCAGAGTGGTGATGGCCAAATCAAGCCTGAAATGTGACATTCATAGCTCTAAATTATACATATGCAGTTTTATTTTTTTTTCCGGGCCAAGCAGGTGATGGATTTCCAAGGCTTCCCAAAAGGTGATCTAGGAACCAGCTTGGTGCTGTGACCGGCTGATACAGGACTCAATGGATTCAGCCTATTTTAGACACCTGCATTAAGGCAAGTTGAATCACTCTGAGCACTCATGGTGAAGGGTGAAGGGAAACTCCTGGCATGATCTAGGAGAATGCTTGCTCTGTGAAGCTGCGAAGTTGGGAGAACGAAATGTGGTCAAAGAGGGAATAACAAGCTTCCCTTCTATCTTTCATCTTGGTGGGCTCCATCCAAATCTACTGCAATAGGCTGACCATTTGTAGCTCTGCATAATTTATTAAGCCTTTACTGAATATTTTAATAAGCAAATCCACAACAGGAAAAGAGAAAAGCTTGGCAGACATTTCTCATGCACTTAATTTTTTGATACTTAAGTCTGGAGTGGAGCTGTGGGCGAGGACTGGAATAAGACTGTGGAAGATGACAGCAGTTGATCATGCACTTGGCTGGATTTCATGAGGTGAGGAAGCTCGTGGCTGCAAGTGCAGGATGCTCTCGTGACTTGCTCTGATAAGCCAAAAGCCGTGTCCAAGTTTTAAGGAAAGGTCTTTTTCTTTCATCTTCTCACCTCCTTCTTTTCCTCATTTCTCACTGTTAATCACACTGGCAGGATGCCCTCCAGGCTGAGAGTATTCTGAGAGCAGGGTGAGAGGGGGATGCTGAGAGGGAACAGCAGGCTGTGCATTTTCCTCCTCTAGCACAACTTGGCCGTGATTAATGCACATGGAAAATAGTCAGCACATTCAGCCTAATTCTGCAGAGTTATTAAAGGGATGATAGCAAGGGGAGGGGACATATTTTGCTGCTTTTTTTTCCATTTTTGGAAAGGAGGTCAAATGTGAGAACATGGTCAGGTGACACCAGGCATCTTGTATTTAAGGCTAGGAGTGAAATTTGTCAGTTTTTAATTTTTTTTTTCTGGAAAAGGCAGCTTTGGAGATCTGTTACTTCCCTAAACAGGATCAAAAGAAACTTATTCATCAGTAAACCAAGACAGTCTCTACTAAAGGAAAGAGGAATTGTAAATGGGGAATCTTTGGAAAATGGGATTATTATGCTTTATTCTGAGCTGGTCATCACCTCTCAGCTGTTCACCCCTCCTTTCCATGTGCTGTTCAGCCACTAATGCCGATGGGGATGAGCACAGCAAATTGCTCCTGGTTTTTGGGGAGAATGCGGGAGCTGGGTCAGGCAGGTAGTCAGGAGCTGGGCTCATTGCGACAACGTGTTGCCCCTCTTCCTTACACACATCATCAAAGCTATTGTGTTTAAACTTAGGTCAGATATAGCTACTTACAACATGCCCGCATGTTCAGCAAGAGCACGTTGCTGGCCATTCCTGATGCTGGCAAGCTCGTCACTTACTGGCATGATGTTTCTTTATCTCATTATCCTGTTTTATAAGCTGAAAGTTTTCTAAATCTTCCCCTCTTGCCTTCAAAACAAATAATAAGGCATTGGTTTACTGTAGAGATTGTAATATTTATCAAGATTTTATAATGCACTAAATAAACCACAGAAATGTCTGATAGGAAAAATATTAGAAAAGCCTGTTTTGTGATTATGATTGCATACTCTCCTGATACAGGAAAGTACGTCAGCTACTTCTTTTAATTGTGCTTTCTTATGACTTTGAATTTGCATTTTTATTTATTTTCCTTTTTCTTGTAATTCCCATTTACCAACACAAAATTAATGCCTTCTCATCCCTGCTGAACTTACTGCTGTTGATTTTTTTCTATAGTTTTCTCATCTTGCAAACATTGAGTATTTTCTTTTCCCCCGGTTAGTTTCTACAGGTGTCCATGCCTGATTGAGAAATTATTGCCCCAAAGTGCTTAATCCCAGAGTCCACAGATATCATTTAAGACAGAGACAGGAATCTTTTGATCTCTAAACCAAACTGTAAAGAGTAATTGGGTGCCATGGTGTTTTACAATCAGACACTTGGATATTACCCTATCACAGCTGAATGCAAGGTTGAAGATGCCTCCAGCTTGCTAGAGAGAGCTGGTGGTTCTGTGGGTGTCCTGCTGTGTTTTGGGGCAGTGGGTGCAGGACACTGCAGTGCATGGCAAAGCCTTGGGAGTGGGACATCAAGGGAATGTCTCCCCCTACTACCTAGGTGCTGGCAGTGCTCCTTGGGGAACCCTGAGCATGGAGCTGGAAACTGGAGGTGGCACTGACATCGCTGCCTGAGGATGTGGCAGCCCCCAGGGGGGTGTTGGGGCATAGTGCCAACCCTGCTGGGGTTGGGCGTCTGGGGACAACCTAACTGTGAGACCATCTGTCGTATCACGGGTGGGTTTCTTCTGTCAGATGCACTGCAATGGTCCCTTTTGACTAGAGGGGGGAAAATTTCCTTTTGCTGTCGACCCATCCTTGCCTCCCTGAGCTGCTGTCCCTTGGCTTGTTCCCTCATTGCAGAAAGCTAAGGAGAAGGCGGCAGCTGTGTTCTCTCTCTGCTTAGCAGTGGGAACTGGCATGAGGCTCTCCTGTTTCATTCCCACAGGCCTATTCTTGTTTCATGGGCGAGTTTCAGGACTCAGCTCTGTAAAGGCAATGCTGCGTGACTCAAGCATGCTGCCCCTTGGTGCAGGTGACTGCGCAAAAATGGGCCAAAAGTGTTCACAGTGGGTGGATGGAGAAAGGTGGGGAAGAGGGATTGAGAAAGAGAGAGGGATTTATGCTCCCGCCCCATACCCCATGGAATGGTGCTATCTTCACTTGCAGTTGTGCAGCTCACATGAAAGACCCTGCAAGCTGTGACACTGGGGGGCTCAGAGCTGGATGAAGGTTCACTCAGCACCTTGTGTGGGCATCATCATCTCCATGCTGGGTGGAGAGCACCTCAAGTCCTGCCTCAGTGACTGCAACAGCAGTCACTGAGGCAGCAGTTCCTTGTGTGCTGTGGGAAATGGGGAGAGTTCTGAGCTACCTTAAAACCTTAGAGCTGATGGCCTGATTCCTGTGGAAATGTCAAAAGAGCTGCAAGGCCACTGGGACCTTTGTAGAGGTACTAGGGTAGGAATAATTTTCCACTGACAGCTTAGAAATTCGCTGAATATTTTGCTCCTATCAGGTCAGCTTCAAGAATATGCTGTAGGTATGAGAATTGAAATGGAGATTATAGCTAATCATTTTACGCATTAGGACATAAGAACTAAACCTATGCTGGCCAGACCTGAAGAACCTGGTCTAAGTGACAGGACAATCCTATGGGCTCTGCCATGTGATGAGACTTTTTTGGAAAGTCAGAAATGCTCTATAGCTCAGGAATGACAAGAGAGATGTTTTCAGGGGCTCTGTCTTTAAAGTTATTTTGGCCAGGCTGACAGTGATGGTCTATGGGACAGTACAAAGGAAGCAGCTCAGAGCCCCTTGCTGGAGAGGTGTCCGGCCAGCAGCGAGAGTGTTCATGTGATCCCTGCAAAGAGACCACATGGAGAGAGATGTGGACTCCTGCTACATGAGAACAAGCACAAGGGTTGTTTGTGCAGCTGTTTTCCAAATGAGTGAATGTCAACTGTCCCTGCAGGGCATGTTAGTCTGGTACTTGCCCAATGTATTTGAAGGGAGAGCTGTTTTTTTATTGGTGTAACCTGCCCCTACAGAATAAACCTGCTCACTTTTTTTTTTTTCTTTCTTTTTCTCTTTCACGATAAGTACAAGAGCCTGCGGTGGTCACAAGATCACTTCAGCAACATCCTGACTCAAGCAGCTTGTTGTATTTTTTGTAAAAGTCCAATTTTCTTTTTGAGGAAAATCAATACAGCTCATTACTTAGCTGAGAAAGGATCCTTGTGTCAAGCAGCTACTCATTCCACTGGAAGGCAGCCTCTGAGCAGGCTCAGCCACTTTTCCTAAGCTGGACAACAGGCTGATAGCCTTTGTTTTAAATTATCCCTTCTGAACTAAAACTACCCCACTGAGAAGACTAATCAGCTTCCCGCAGACCACCAAAGAGCTGCTCAACAAGTGAACACCACCAGCCTTGGGCAAAATACACACTAGTAAAAAAAAAAAACCCAACATGAAAGACACTTTCTTTATGGCTGTTGTATTGACTGTAAGTTCTCATGCTGCTTCTGCTTTATACCCTTTCTTCTGAGGTCTGGCTACATCATTAAGTTTTTCGTTTCAGTGTTGGGATGTCGGAGTTAGTTTTGGATGAGGCTGATTCATAGCCAAATACTCTTTGTCTAGTCTGTCTGGAGTGGTGGGATGGAGCTGAGGTGCTTGGTGCAAACTTGTGATGAATTTAAAACCTTTCTGCAAGTGCAAAAGATGTTCTAAAGCAGCTTTGGAGTCTGAGAGAAGTTGAGGCTGTTGGGTGGGCAGTGCCTTTGCCTACTGTGTGTGTAAAGCCTTGGAAACAGCACTGTCAGACGCTGTTTGTGCAGGACCTGGCCTAGGGGTGTTCTCGCCTGCCTTCCCTAGTAAATACATACTTTGATTACTTGTACAAACATAGAGCAGCTCGGCTTCAGGATCCAGTACTCCAATCCCTTGTCAGAAGTTGCTAGTTTAGAAAGTTGGAGGAGAAGCTGCTCCTGTGTGAAATGCAGAATGGGGAAAAATGCATATTGTGGCTGCTGGAGAGCAGGATCGGGGAGTAAACATTTTTCATTTTCTTTGTTTTGAGATCTGAATAAGGCTAATGGAAATTTAGCAGAGATTTTTTATTGTGGTAGCGTAAGTGACGAAGTCAGTGAGATAAGAGGGACTATACATGGAGAATTACTAGAAAGTTATCTGAGGGTTAGGGTACAGCTAACCAGAAGAGCTATAAAGAAGGATGCAAAACTGGTAAATTCTGTTGAACAATTTCTCTTTTGTGGCTGTTCACAGGCTGCTCAGAAACCAGAGCAGATAACAAAAATAGTGAAGTGTATTTTAAGGGATCCGTTGGCCAGGAAATCTGTCTTCTCTCTCCAGCCCTTTGGTTGCTCTTGAGAGCAGGTTTTGGATGCACAAAGTGCTGACGAGCTTGGCTCTCTTCTCCCCATCGCTTCTCTGTCAGGCAGTAAGAGGCTGTTTCACTCTTTGCACCCCTGAGGGAGCAGAGTGCCCAGGGCCAGGGGGATATGTCCTAGCAGCGGGGAGCTGGGCAAGGCTTACGACAGCATTTTGCAGTGTGCTGGGCTTGAGACCAACTCCTGTCTACACACGTGCATCACCGGGTCAGGAAAACCACAGATGAAAGAGATTTACCTCTGTCACCACATGCTCTCCATAAAACCTCTTTTGTTTTGAAGTCCTTGATCTCACAAGCTGTCTTTAAGAACTTATTCCAGATTGTAGGTAATTTCTGATCACGGAGACTGTGAAGAGATGAAATCGCTTGTATTACCAGACTCCTCTGGTGTTTGATGACAGCTATGACTGTGGTGCATACAACAGTATTGTTTGACTGCAATTACAATAGCATGGGTGGTGTTGTGCCTGACTAGCTGATTAATCATCTGGAGCAATACGTAAATCTCCCCCTCTTTTACAATGATTAATATGGATCGCAGTCTGCTGAGTGAGTGTGTAAGTGATCAAGACAAACAAAGAGGTGTTTGTCAGCTTTATTCTGCAGCAAGGATAAACACATGGAGCTCTTGGGGCAATTATTCCCTCCCTGATATAAGCTCTGGATCAGGCCAGTTGTGATCCACTTCAGGGACATGCATTTCAGTGGTAGGTGGCCAAACTGGTAAAGACAAGTTGGTTCAGTCAGAGTTATATTTTGGTGTGTAGGGATGTTCAGTAATACCTTGTGCTCCCTTTCCTTCTTCAGGTTCCTGCTAGGGTGCTGCCTCTGGCTTTGTCCCATCACAACAAATTTATGTCCCATTTTTGGGAGACCAGACACCAGAAGTAGGAGGTTGTGGAGGCTGGGTGGATTTACTGGGGTTTGGTGTGCTTTCTTGGAGGATTTGAATGGGATGGGCATGTCTTGAGTATGTATATGACTTTAGTATAGCAAGCATCCTTGTTTCTAGTCTACCTCTTGTTTTTCTGTTTGACGTTGGTCCAGAGCCTCTGTTTGCCTTCCGTTTCAGTGTGATATGCTTTCTTGAGCAGTAACTGTCTCTTCCCATGCGTGTGCACGTTACTTACACCAGGCGCAACAGAAACCCATGCTGTGCTGTTTAAAAGGTCTGGCTTTGGGGATGAAGCCGGTTAAGATTATGGGGTGTAAAGCTCTTTCCTGCTTGCAGTGGTTAACGAGAGAACCCTGTGCCAGTATGTCTGTAGCTACCCAGGAGTGAAAGGAGGAGAGAAATTCATTAGTACAATTGGATTAAATACCTGCTGTGCTGGGAACCTGCCATGATGGCTCAGTGCCACAGTCGTCTCCAAGCAGGTGGAGTGGCTTTCTGGTTCTCCCTGCAATCTGGGTCACATACATTCAGGCAACAGCAGTACAGATGGACTGAAAGCAACTCATGGTTTTGCTTGTGAGAATTTACAATTCAAATCAAGAGAAGTTGCAGCCTCTCTCTCCCTCATATGGTGATTTTCTTTACTCTCCCGTTACAGCAAAGATCAAGATGAAATATTAAATGTCCTCCACAATGTAATTATATCTGGCTGGTTGCAGTCAATTCACTGTGCCTCATGTAGTTTGCTATTGTTTTTCCCTTTCCTTCCCTTCCAGTAAAAGACATGGGGCTGATTCTCATCTCCCCTGTGGGCTGGAAAGGAGACACTGCCAGCTCCCACATGGACCCACCAGCTTAACAGGAACAACTTATGGAAATTAATTCTCATCAAAAGCCCTAAGCAGTATGAAGTTTGTTGCAAAGATGCTGGACGCTAGTTTTCATAAAGCCTAAAGCGATGCTTTATCTTTTAGCCTGCAATTATACAATGGTTTCCAAAGCTCAGTCTATTCCAGGCAGATGCCTCTTTAAGAATATGATGCATTTAAAAATAGCCTTTTCTTTTTCCCTGAGTATAGGTTTGGAAAGGTTTTATGAGGCAGAAAGCTTGCTATGAACTCCCTCCCTCAGTAAGGAGATCAAGGTTATTAATATACTCTCCAGCTTTTTCATTCTCTGCCTATAAACTTGTCAAGCAGCATCCAAGACAAATCCCTATTAGCAGGTGCGCAGGCTGGTGTTATGATTAGCAGACTTCTTTGGGAAATTGATGCCATTATTCAAGACACCAATGACCAAGCATTAGGAGTCCCACACTCTTGTTCAAGGGGGCAGGGAGCAGCCCAAAGAACTGTCCCTGGACTCACTGGTGTGGCCGAGGACAAGCACACAGTACCACAAGCTACCCCTGCAGCTGTTAGTGGGAAGGGGGAATCCTGAGCACGGGCAGGGCTGAACAGCAGCTTATGGCCAGAAACACACTTCAAGTCCTCACTGCTGTTGAGTAGTGGATTCACAGGAAAATCCAGAAGCTGTTTTTTGAAAGACTCTTCTTGGTGGCAACTGAGTGACAATGTGGTCTGGGGGTTAATTCTAAGAGATCTTTTATTTTGTGTTCACGACAAACCCATGATATTTAAGCTTTATTTTGCAACACTTTATTTATAAGCACCTCATTGCCGAGTTGCTAGAGTTGTTTTAATATATATGGAGATTCAGGCATGCAGTCTTGGGAAACTCTACAGGAAATTGCCCAGGCTGCTGTAAATATGACAAAAGGTGATGGATAGAACCCATCTGCTTTCCCTAGTTTGGAAATTCTTTTTCATTGGGTTTCAGAGCTTTGAACCTTCTTCTAGTGTAGGATACTGGACTTTTCTTCCCATGCAACAATATCATCGGTGCCTCCTTTTGCACCTAATGGATCATCACCAAGAGAGGGACCAGACTTTGATTTTCACCTCTGCCCAAGTTGATCTGAGCTCCCAAATCTTAGTTTGCACAGAATAATTAAGTATGATGGAGGCAAGAAGACGGAATGGAAACACAACCCTGCAGCTTAGTGGACCCTGCAGAACAAGGAAGAGAGGATGGACGCCGATTCCTGCTACAATGGATGTTAAACCACTTGAAAAAAGCAGTGAATGAACAGCTCTGGACCTCTTCCGCCAGAGACTTAATTTAACCCTGCAAGATAAAGCTGCATTCCCGTCTGTGTCACTGTAACTCTGGTTACATCACTCTTACTATTTTTTCACCACATTTATTCAAAAATTGATCAGATCTTTCACTGCGTTTTAGGTTTTGCTTTGTTGGGGCCTTACAGGTTGCTATGTTTACAGCTGCTTCCACTCTGGCTTTGTTCATGGTACAAAAGAAAACATTTTTATTTTCTCATTGCTAGTATTGCTTCTTCTGTTTTACATTTTTTCCAAATCAATCTACAAGACCGGAGATAACTCAAATGAAAAGGAGTCAATTATGTGGTGCCTGGGATACTAGAAGCCTGGACTTTATGACCCGAGAAGTTTCTCTCAGCACCATACTCCCAAATTATTGGGTTTTTTTCTTCCTTTAATATCAACAAATAAAATAACGTATCCTGAATAGTCTGCAGTGAACAGCACTCACTTTATGGGCAATAACTGACTTGGAAGCTACTATATCTCTGTGACTTTTCAGATTTTAAATATATATATATATATATATGCATATATATATGTATGTATTCTTATTTTTCTCCATCAGCTCGGAATACTTTTTTGGCTTTTCATTAGAAATTGAAAGCTTGCTGACGTGAGATTTTTGGACAATTTCTGAAATGAATCCAAGCTAGAAATATTCCATTGTTTTTTATTTATATGATGGTATTTTCCAAATCTTTCCTTTCTGTTTCCTCCTTGATTGGCAACGCTACCATTGATATGGACAGGAGAAGAACTGGGTCAGTGCTGAGTCCTTAGGAACTCTTTGCCAGTGGCTGCTAGGAATGTCAAACAAGTGATGCAATAGATTCAATTTACCAATTATGTAATGCTGTTGTCTTCAGGGAGGTCTACACCTTGGACAAATATCTGTTAGTGTGACTGCAGTGCTCAAGTCTTTCCTTCTGAACAGTTTTCCATCTAAAATGGCAAGCAGCCAAGCAGTAATGGCTGTGCTTAGGCGACTTTCAAATTTTTATTAGATTTTTTTTTTTTTAAAACAGAACAGAAGCTTATGAATTTCAGTACTAGAAAGTATTGGGAAGCAGAAGGTTTGAAGTAAAGTCAGCATCCTTTTTAGTTGAGGCTTAGGATGCTAGGTATGGGGACTTTGCAGGAGCAAGAGTGTGCCTCATTAGAAAGTACTGGAAAACTGTTTTGTTGAAGTTTTGTTTCCAGATACTGAAACCTCACTGAAATATCTGTATGTCATGCAGCATAAGACTATATTATTTCAGATAAGATTATAGACAAGTATTCTTTGCTCTTATATTTGAGAGGGGATTGTTTATTCCTTGTCCTTCATAATTTTTCTCCTGGCAGAGGGTTCATTTTGAATTGTCCTGCCTGTGTTGAACTGCCCGTGTGTCTCTGCCCAAGCCTGGCACTGCTGGCACTGGAACCCAGTCCTGACCCTGGAGGAAGCACCTCGTCTTCTTTCTAGGGTCTATGCCCTTTGGCAATCACTCTTCCTAGTGGACACTTTTGGAGCACTAGTTGAGAGGGAGCTGGTCTGCAGATGTGAGCTGCAGGCTCCAGGGCTGTTACCCAGCAGACTTGACCAGAAGGAAAAATTATTTCAGGAAAAAAAAAATATAAATAATGCAAACAGAGGACACAATAGGAGGAGTAGCCTTAAGTATCTTAAATTAAGGGAATTGGAAGTCTTCTCACTGCACCACAACATTTTAAGCAGGGTCATTATAATTAATCTTTTTTTTAATACATAATAATGGTCAAAGAAAACACAACACAACCCATACATCTCTTACTGACATGGATTACAGGAGACAAGAGTGGATTTAAAGTAAAGTGATCTTTATAATCTGTTAGAAATAAAATCCTGAAAGCGGGAGTTGACCAATAAGGAGAATGGCAGGTAAAAGTAGTACAAATACCTGCTCTAAAAACATGTGGTACAGTAATTCCCACAGACACCAGGAAGCTGTTAGCTAATCAGCGATGCACCATATGCTTCACTGTCTAGTAAAAAAAAAAAAAAAAATCAAGAAAGAGAGAAAAATTGTGAGCATATGGTTAGCAAGTGATAAATGTGCGTGCTGGGACTCTCTGGAAGAGGGGAAAGCCGTGGCCAAGGCTGTGACTCGTTCATGAGTGAACAGGTCTAAATGGCACCAAGAAAGCTGCTGGCTGTGTTTCACGATGTGACCGACCACGTGGTTGCGACATCCACCCCAGGCCAGCTCTCAGCAGAGCGAGCATGTCGAGCAGGTTTTGAAGAGCCAGGCTATTCTCCTGTGTGCACCTTCGAGGCAGCTCTCTCTCACTGAAGTACAGTAAGTACAACAGAGTGTTTGCAGAGGACTCTGCCAGCCAGCTTCTTGGCAGGCAGGAGACCAGGCTTAGCACAATCCTGCCAGGTGCTGAGCAGGTCCCAGAGAATCCAGAAGTCCTCTGCGAAGGCTGGAGGAGCTCCGCATCCAGCAGACTTGGCCATAACCAAAGAAGCAGAAAATGGTAATAGCTTGTACTTCAGCTAGAGACAAATGACCAGGCCTTAAACAGACTTCTGGGAGAAGCCACGTGCAATCCACAGCAAGGGTCAGTGTTCCTGCAGGAACCAGAAAGTCCTGTACCTACCCTTTGATGACCACTTTTCAACCCCCCTCCTCTGCAATATATTGTAGAGATTGTATGTAGAGATCATAGATTATACTTTATTCTAGCTATATTATAAATTCTGTTTTCTACAGAAGATAGAAGTGAAGAAATGTGTGGAAGCACTGAAGTACTATCCCTGTCTCTCCATTTTCATGGACTAAGAGTACCATCAGATGGGGTAAGATTGTCTCTTTGCTGACTACTGCTCACTAAGCTTCTTTTGTCTTCAGTCCAACATTTAAGATGCTGCCATTTATCTGTGCAAACACTGGCACCTGGAGGACCCTGTCTGTGCTGATTCAACTCACTCATCTGGTAGAAAAATTAGTATAGCAGAAAAAACGTGTTTTGCTTGATCTTGAGTTTAAGGAGTTGAATTCACTCTGGCTTTGTTTGCTTAGGCAAGCTGGAAATCTTCTTCCACAGTGGGATGGGGATAATTCTCGTCTTCAAATTGAACTCATCTCCGGCATCATTCTATTCTAGATTTCCTTTTGATGCAGGTGGGTAATCTACAAAATGAACCTTGTGTCTTTTGCCTCCTC
The DNA here is from genome assembly GCA_020746105.1 of Trogon surrucura. Taxonomy (NCBI): domain Eukaryota; kingdom Metazoa; phylum Chordata; class Aves; order Trogoniformes; family Trogonidae; genus Trogon; species Trogon surrucura. Next base: position 10,855,722 of record CM036621.1, on the reverse strand, counting down.
TGCCTGCAAACTTTTTGTCACTGCAGGTGGAGCCAGGACTGAACATTTTGTCCGCAGCACCGTGTGTGGAGCTGGACTTCAGGGATGCTGCTTGGAATGTGGAAGAAATACACAGGCAGTAAGTGTTGAGAAGAGCAAAACAGTGGTTAAATACAGAAATCTTTTTTTGTGTGTGTCTGATAGCAAGGGACTGACTGTCTGGCAGGCTGAGCACCAGTGGGTTATTTGTTTTTCCTTAGATCTCTATCTCCCAGAGCTGGTTTGTTGATTTTTTTTCTTTAAGCAATTATTTGCCTCCTGTGTGAGTGCTGGTCTGGTCTGGTGGTGCAGGGAAAAGCCTTCCCTGTGGGCCAGATCCTCTGCTCCATGTTCTGGGCTGCCCCAGCCTTGGTGCAGGGCTCAGTCCCTGTGAAGGGGTCAGGGTTTGGGGTGTTCAGCCAGAACCGGAGCAGAGAAACAGCTCTGCCAGTGACCGCTTCTCAGTGACAATTGCTTCTCTGAGGAGTGTCTTGAGAGCATGGCAAAAGGGATTGGGGCTTGATGCTAGAAGGACACCTGACTTCTGGGCAGTGGAAATGTTCCTGACAGTGGCTGCTTTCTCTTTGCTCAGCCCTCAGCTGTTCCTCTTCTCTGCTACCAAACCTTTGTCTTCCTTCTGCCCAAAAATCCTGCCAGAATTTTACGTCCCTTTTCCCATATTCGTCCTCCATCTCTCTGCAGAGATGCCTGGAGCAAACTGCTTCTCTTGGACTGCAGCCCATGAATGCACCTACGATCTGATTCAAGTGCAGTCATTAAAGGCTAATGATGCTCCATTGTCTTGAATTGTATCTATATTGCACAATGTAGTGGTGAGCTATCAAACTAACTGTAAATGAATTTAGTCAGCACAGTAAGCAGTTTAGCCAAGCTACAATGGGGCTACTAAAGGGCTAATTTACCCTCTCTAGAAGAAGATCAGCAGTGACAAATCTTAATCTGGTGGGTGCAGTTAAGATGTTGCTCCAAAATTCAAGCTGAGCTTGAAGCCGAAAAAGCCACTCTGAGTAAATTCATAGAGTAGGGAAAGAAAGAAAAATATGAAGGCTTTTGTTTTATAATGTCAATTCTATTAATCCCAGTGCTAAAAGGATACTTTGAATCTGTAATCAGCAGGTGCTTATTAACTGTGGGCACATAGATGTAATAGAGCCGTTGGCAGTGAATGTGTCAGTCTGATACTGGAAATAGGAAGCTCCACGTTTAGGGGAGGGGCACCTGAAGCAGCTTTACCCAAGGGAGGGTGTATGAGTGCAAGAAGCACTGAGCGAGACAGGAGTCAGTTTGTGACCAGATTGCAGGAGGAGCTGTATGTGAACATGACTGCAAAAGCAAGCATCTCCCATTCAACAATCCGAGAGGTACCTGGGATGAAGCATAATTGAGCAGTCTGGTGTTCCCTGCAGTGAAGGCTCTAATCTCTTCCTATCCTATTTTACTAGTATTGCCCATGGTTCCTTGACCTGTTGTAGTCTGCATTAGACATGGCAGGCTGAAATCACCCTCATAACTTCCCTTCCCAATCTAAGTCAGAACTATTTGTGCTTTGTTTGATTAAAACATGCTGTGGTTGTTTTCAGGATTCACTAATACCAGGAGTAATCTTAAGCTACTGTACAAAGAGTGCATTCTGGTACCTCTGACCATAGATTTTCTGTGACACTGGTCTCAGGTGTGACGTACAGGCTGGAAGACAACTTGCTAGAACTGCACTCCTGTGCATTATTCTCTCACTGGTTAAACAGTGTCTTATCCTCATTTAAATGGTCCCTTGAAGAAAGCGAATTTGAAGCATGGAGATTCTTATGGATCAGCTTGCAGTGAACATTCATGGATTTTAGGAAGGGCTTATGAAAGACCAGAAGGGCTGGGAAGGAGAGAACCACAAAGCAAAAGACTAGATTGCTGCTGCCTAAGAAGCTGAAAGGAGAAGAGCAGAAATGCCATAAATACAACAAATCTCCTTTGCCAGGCAGCTTCATAAGCAGCAGACAGCACGACTTTTCTCCAAATAGATATAGATGGACAGTATGACGAAAGCAGTAGATAAGGGACCACAGGTTAATGCTGTTAGAGCCTATTCTACCCTTGAGCAATGGCAAAGACTATGTTTGGTCATGAAACATGGAGACGTCACCACATTCCAAGTGCTGAGTGTAATTATGGATGCAGTAGATCTCTTGCTGCTAGGACATGTGCATGGGGAAATGTTTCCCATAGCTGGAGAGATTTCCATGTAAAGATTCTTTCTTGTCTTAAGCGCTGAGCCAAGGAAAACACAGCACTGGGGCAAGAGAATCTCACAGCAGAAAGAAGTGAGCCCATGACTGATTCCACTGTAGCACCCATAATGGGCACAAACGCATTCTGGCCCTTTGCGTAGAGAGGGGGTGGGGAACTGGAAATGACTTTGGACATAGCCCTGGCCTGGAGCTGACTTGTGTTGATCCATCTCAGAATAGAAGATGGGGAAAGCTGTAACAACCTGCCAGGCTTGGCAGTACTGGAAGAAAGAAGAGAAAGGAAGGGAGGGTGGAGAAAAAAAAGGAGGCAAGGAAGGATGTAAGGAGAACACTCTAAAGAAAGGCTTACCTCAATCACTGTGCTACTGAACCAAGACAGTCAAGTGAGAAAGTCAGGATTAGAGTTCATTACCCCTAGCAGACTATGGACATTAATTTTCTCTGGCAGTAATACCTAAGGTTGCAGGGATGTCCAGTCTGTGGCTGGGGATCTGTATGCTGGAATGTAGAAATGCAATAGGGTACAATTACTTGACTCATAGATGTTAATGAAGTTGAAGAAGATGAAAAAAATGCCATGAGAAAAAGAGCTGTTAAGTGAGCAAGGTGAACAACAAATCATTGACAGAGACTACTCCTTCTGTCACTGAAGTTCAATGGTGCATCCATGGGAGAAAGCACCTCTTCCAAGGATGACAGATACTTTCTATCTATTGTTTCATAGCACTTAGTCTTCCCTATGTTGCCACATGAATTCTCAGTCATAAAACACTTTATTAGCTTAGTCCTTTAATGCTCCAGGAAGGAAATCAGCCTGGCTGAACAATCCTTCCTATGCAGAAATTGTTCAAGAATGGCTGAGTCTGGTTTAAACCAACAGCACTCTAAGCTTTTCCTCACTACTGCAAAGTGGCATGATGGTACTTACATGACAGTCTGACAAGGAGATTTTCTCTCCCTTTGCTTTTAGAGCCATTCCATCTGTCTTCCTGTGAAAAGAAAATATTGTGCTACCCACAGATAACAACCTCTATCTTTCAGATCCCTTTACCCCCTAGATTACTGGTGCCTTGTGCTTCAGGGTTTTCAGACCAAATCAGGGACTAGAATCTAGATTTCAATAACAGAGGATCTTCAAAGGGAATGTCTGATCTTTCCCTGTGATACTCATGGAAGTCCACTTAAGGCTCCTGCTACTCTCAGCTCTGGCGATGCTGGCAATGCTCTGTCACAGAGTGCACCCTTTAGCCACTCTTGATCAAAGCCTGGCGACTGGTACCAATCCAGAAGCAAACAAACAAATGTATAGGTGAACAAATGAGGATCTGAGTTTTGCCCTTGGGTAGCCAGCCTTCTCCATCAACACTGTGAGTATTCTCAGCTGTTAAGCAAGAGCTGAGAAGATAAATCTCAAATATAAGAAATTAAAATCAATAAACTCACTGAATCCTCCATGTCACAGTTCAGACTCATAAAAAGATACAAACACTAAATCCCTACAGTGCTGCTCTTCCACAATTGCACGCATTAAGAAAAGGAAGGAAAGAGTTATATGAAACGTTTGGCTGGGTATAGGAATCAGTTATCTTAATGATGCAATATCAAAAGGAAATATTGTCTCATTTAGAGATCTACCAGCTACAGTCACTACAATACTCCCAAAAGGATGGTAATTATTCTCGTAGATGCCTAGAAATTAAGAATTATACTTTCACTATATTTAATATCCTAGCTGTACTTTCAAAGATCATCTATCTTAGTAAAGCTTTGGGGATCTAATTCAATTACTTTTTTGTCTGCCATTGCTTATTTATAAAACATGTGTCCTTCTGGTGATACAGTGTTCCAGTGGATCTCTCAGAAGGTGGAAGAAGAACTGATGAACAAAAAAGATCTGATCTGTTCACCATGCCTCTAGGATTGCATCAACCATGTTGTTTTGCAAAGCAAAGGACATACCTAAAAAGCTACACCTGCCTCTTGCTGATCAGACCATGTAGTAGGACAGAGGTATCCACCTTTTGCCGCTTTGTGCTGATTGCTCTGCTAAAATCAACAGCTAGCTGTTGATTTTTCAGCACAGCTAGCAACATCTGCAATGTATGAGACATTTGTTGACCTATGTGCAGACAAAGAATAATTAATAATGGATTATTTACAAGACCACACTGTTATGGAACAACTTTACCTGGAGCCCCTGAGTGATGGCAAAATTGATAAGCTATGCAAGGATAGCTGAAATGCAGCCATTCCTCCAGTGAGACATTGTAGTGCTCGGGGATGTCATGTGCATGTGCTTATGATAAAGACAAAATAGCAGTGTCATCTTTGAGGGACTCCATATAAAACTTCCCAGCCAAATTTCTGAAACATGGCAGCCATCCTGCTTTTTTTGAGCATTATCAACAACTCATCCAATTTGGGTTCCAGTTGTGTCCAGGCAATCTTCACCAGCTTTGTGGTCAGTAAGCCTGTGGTTCACTATGCCTCTGAGTGGCAGTCGACTGAATCCTTTTCCAGTTTACTCACTCCTTGATGTCACCCAGGTTTGTGCTGGGTGAAGTGTGTGTGCACTGTTGATGTGGAGGTGCAAACAGAGCATAAAAAGATAGCGTGGGCACTTTCACTTGGGCTTTACACGTACACGGTGTCTAGCAGTATGGAAGCAGTACCAGGATCAAACCCAAGGACAAAGTGCTACGAGGAGACTGCAGTAAGGGAAGGTAAGATCTTGGAAAAAAATGCAAAGTGGATGGCAGGAGCCCAAGGGAGGAGGGAGTGTTGGTGGTCCCAGGAGTGGACTGAGTGGGATGCAGAGCAAAGAGGTGGGGGAGAGGCATTCAACCCACTTCTCCTGTTAAGCTTCTAAGCACGTTGTTACTTTTGAGCTGTGTTCCAAAACAGCAATTAAAAATATTAAAAGTATTAAAATGGACTTAACTTGAAGGTCACAAATACTCATCTTGAATTTTATGCAACTCCTCATATGCTTAAAATTGAGTGTATGCTTAAGTGTTTACTGAATGGGAGTGTTAACTGATAGGCAACATCAAGTATCAGGCTAACAAATGTGTGTAGGGTCTTGTCGGCTTCCAGAAAATAACTGGCAGTGCCTTTCAGTGTCGGAAGCTACTTCTCTTAATAGTCTAGAGTATATCATTCTTCTGATTAACAAACCACAAGATGTGTTTCTTTCCAAACATCTGATGCCTTGTGAACAATTTTCTTAATCAAAATGAATAAGCAGGAAGCGCATATTTTACTATTGTTGCTACGATACTGTGAATTATTGCATTTTTTAGTCAACCGCTCTTGTGGTTTTGTACAGCTCTAGGAAATATGTGGAGAAATCTGTCTGGAGAAGGGTTTAGTGTGATGCTGTAGAAATTTGGATTCAGCTGTTTACCAGCTGCTGATTCATGAAGAGAAAGAGTGATGTTTCAGAAGTAATGGATTATGGATAGAGTTTCTAGGAATTGGTATTTATTCTTACTAAAATCAGTGATTTAAATCAACAGTGACTATTGCGTGTGCCCGAGATCACTGTCGGTTACAATTCTTGGTCGATGTCGGAGAGCATCTAACCCTGGCACAGCACCACCTGTACAGCTGCTGGTGCTGGTCTGAGGGCAAGAGAGAGAGAGAGAGAGACTGGAAAACCAGCTAGTGCATGTAGGGGAAAAAGATGTGCCTTGAGCCAGTAGAGTGAATAAGGGGGAAAAATGGGTGATTTTTAAACATTTATTCATTAAATCTTTCCCAGTCTCTTCACAGAGCACAGCTGTCTGCTATAAAAGTTAAAACCAGCACAGATCAAGAGCAGAACCGCGCAGGGAGAAGCGCAGCTGTACGGTTTCCGCAAATCCAGTGGTAAACGTGTGTGTCAAACCACGGAGCTCTGGGCTCTCCCAGGTGCTCCCAGGGCTGCGAGCTTGGTCTTTGCCACTGTGCTATGCCTGTAGGTCCTCAGGGGAGCAGCTGCTGCAAGGAGAGATGGAGTGTTTCATTCTGCCTCCAATTAGTGTCAGAATCAAGCCGTGTAGCTAGGCCGGCTGGATTTCTCTCTCACACGCAAGCATGCAGGCACACAAACAAAATGATGATGAAGGCAAAACACAAGAGGGGAAGTGCAGCTGTCAGGAATTTCTCGGCTCACACGAAGATGATGGGGAGCGGCCAAGAGAATAGAGGAGGGCAAATCCCTCGTAAAGAAAAAAAGCAGACAGAAATGCAAAAAAAATGGAGTTCTTTTAAGGCTTGAAAAATTGGAAGGAGAAGATGCTGTGGAGGGGGAGGTGAAGAAAAAAGAGAGAAAATAGGGAAAAGCCACAGGATCACAGACCTGATGGCTTTGTGCTAATTGTGCTCGATTTATAATAAGCCTCAAATGTTGACCCCAGCTGCATTCAGATGAGCTGAGAACATGTTCCATAGCACTTGTCAGGGAATATTGTTTTCTTATCAAGATGTTTAGTGATGGATGGGAAATGAGCTAGTGGTCTCTGTGTCCATCTTCTAACAGAAGTGAGCTGCCACTAAACCAGAAGTTGTGAGGTTCCCAAATGAACTGCTCTGCTCCAGCTCTGTTTTAATTTCTGCTGGAGAGCTGTGAAACCAAACCCTCAGACTGACAAGGGTGAGGCTGCTAGCTGTGGGCAGCTGGAGGGATGGGATGCAGAAAATGACTCTGGCTGCTAACTCTGTCCGTGCGCATGCAAAGACAATCACAGCTATAAAGTGTTGCAATAACCTCTAAAATATGTGTCTGACAGAAAACCTATTTAAAATAAAAAGCACATTTGCTAGTTTTGGAGCAAAGCAGCAATATATGTTCAGAGGCACCTCTGAGAACCATGCAAGTTTTCCCTTGCTAAGCTTTCAAGAGGACCAGAGGAGGTGCAGTCACCATTGCCGTATGGGGTTGCTGAAGCTGCATTGCTGAAGGAAGGAAGATCCAGGAGAAGTCAGGAGTGAAGGAGAAGCAGTCTGTGATGAGCAAGAGGATGAAGAAGGTGCTGACTTGGAGGGAGCCCCACAGGACCTTGGAGTAAGAACCCACCCGGTTCTTGGCTGCAGGGTTGAGCCTTAAGACCAGTCAGCTGCTGGAGGATGCTGAGTTCACCTTGCAGCTTGACAGCTGAGGAGCGCTTCAGAGACCCCCAAAGTGAGACCACAGGACAGAGAGGTCAGTGCCAAGCACACATTTCCAGTGTGCCCATGTTTCTCTTTTGTAACTTTTCAGTTCCACAGTTGAGAATGTAATGAATCCTTAATTAACTTGTGTAGGAGTATTTTTTGTCTCTACACTTGTCTAGGTGCATGCCTGAGCCTAGATCAGTCCAAGGCTTGCTGCTCCTCTGGAAGCGATGAATCCACGTAAGGCAGTGTGTGCAGACTGCACACCTGTTAAGTGCCTGCAAGCCAGGATGCACTAGGAAATGGCCTCGGTGTGGTTACAGCCATTAGGGCACAACAGGATGAACCCACCGGCTGAAAGAGCCAGCCTGGGGTTAATACCATCAGTGACAGCTCACAGAAATTCCTCAGATTTGCCCACTTACCTGTTTTGGGCTGGGGATAAGCTGCTGGGAGATAGCTCAGTATGCCTTTTTATCCCCAAATGGTCCAAAGCCAGTAGTATGAAGTTCAACAAGAACAAGCACAGGGTCCTACACTTTGGCCACAATAACCCCCTGCAGCGCTACTGACTGGGGGAGGAGTGGCTGGGGAGCGGCCCGGCAGAGAGGGACCTGGGAGTGCTGGGTGACAACTGATTGGGCATGAGCCAGCAGTGTGCCCAGGTAGCCTGGAAGGCCAATGGCATCCTGGCTTGTGTCAGGAACAGTGTGGCCAGCAGGAGCAGGGATGTGATTCTGCCCCTGTACCCAGCACTGGGGAGACCTCACCTCGAGCCCTGTGTGCAGGTCTGGGTCCCTCCCTGCAAGAAGGACACTGAGGTGCTGGAGCGGGTCCAGAGGAGAGCAACGAGGCTGGGGCAGGGACTAGAGGGAAAGTCCTGTGAGGAGAGGCTGAGGGAGCTGGGGGTGTTTAGCCTGGAAAAGGGGAGACTCAGGGGGGACCTTATCACTCTCTACAACTACCTGAAGGGAGGTTGTAGTCAGGTGGGGGTCGGGCTCTTCTCCCAGACAACTGGTGACAGGACAAGAGGGCACGGCCTGAAACTGCGTCAGGGAAGGTTTAGGTTGGATCTCAGGAAACACTTCCTCATGGAGAAGGTGCTCAGGCACTGGGATGCACTGCCCAGGGAAGTGGTGGAGTCACCGTCCCTGGAGGTGTTTAAGGAAAGGCTGGACGTGGCACTTAGTGCCATGGTCTGGCCAATGTGGTGGTGTTGACTCATAGGCTGGACTTAATGATCTTTTCCAGGTCTTTTCCAGCCTCAAGGATTCTGTGTGATTCAGGAAGGGAAAGCCACGGTCTTTTATGGGGACATAAGTACCTAAAATATTTATATAATTGGGTCATGATGCTCAGCTTGTACGTGCTACAGCTCTTCTCTGTCTGTGCAAATTCTGAGGACCCTGATCACCTTGGCATACATTATTGAAAGGAACAGAATGAATCCTTAAAACCAAGAAAACATGTCTGCAGTCCAAGATGCTTTTTAAACATCTCATTGATTCCTTCTTCACCTATTGCCTGCTGCCTCCGAAACACTGCGGACAGTCCTTAATTCCATTAGCTCTGTACGTGAATGCTTAAACTGACCACTAGCATCCTGTCACTAGGAACAGAGTTGTCTAAGGGGAATTATTACACAATTATGGAAGTTTTGTAACCTTTCTGAGGCATCCAGTGCTGGCCACTCGGTGCAGGCAGGACTTTGACAGGGACTATTGGCATGACAATGTGAAGAAGGCTCTTTTCTTGCATCTGTCTTGAATAGGAAAGTTGTAGTAGTATTAAGTAGTGTTGGTACAGAAAAAAAGAATCAGATGTTTCACTTTCTGTCTTCACTTTCTGCAATTTAATTTCAGTTGGGATGTAGCAGGAGAAGGTAAGGAAGAAATTGGAGAGAGCAGTAAGAACTGAGTAAGGCTGGAACAAAGCAGCATTAAACTGATTATCTTTCCTACTTTCTGGTGAAAATAGTGTGCAACATGTCAAAGAGCCTGCTTTATGCTTCATAGCAATATTGTGATCAATATTACTGTTACTATAATCATATATATGATGTGTGAAACCAATAGAAAGAAAAAAGGGTTTCCTGTAGTAATAGGTATGCTACCAGGCTGGAAAACTTACAGAAACCAAGAAACATTTTGTATCTTGCTACTTGTCCTTTTTATCATATTAATATCTAGTATTAAAATAGGTCATGGGCATTTTTAGCTTGTCAAAAACGAGTCATATAGTTCACCTCATTAGGAAATGTCAGTTCTTGTTAGGTTTGAGAGAGCTGAAAGATTTGGGGATGTCTGTAGAAAGGCAGGCTGGTGGCTGACAGTGGTTTTGCTATGGGAAAAGAGCAGAATTGTATGTGTGTAAATGAGACTACAATCTCAGATTCACTGATCATCAGTGGTGTTAATATTGGCCACTCTTAGCATTGGGAAAAGAGGAGGGAAGACCAGTGTTTAATAAAAAACAGCAAAAAGAATTGGACATATAAATTATGATACTGAGCCCTTCATATGGCATCTTCGGTCACATAAAGTATCACAGAGCTCTTCTTTATGGATGTTGAGAGATTTGTCTTTGGAAACAGAGGAGAAAGTTGCAGATTATGAAGTCTTGCTGAATTATTGAGGAATATAGTCCCATCTCTTGCTTTCCCAAAGCACTTAACAGAGTACAATGAAAAATGGCATACTGCTAATACCTTTTCTGCTGGAATCTGGTCTCTGTCAATTAAGTGTGTAAAGAAATCTGGAAGAATCCTGGTAACACTAAGCAGCATCCAGATTTACAATTGAAGCAATGTATATACAAAAAAAGGAGGGATGAAATATCAGTCAAGAATTCCTCCTGCCTGATTATGAATTACATTTCTGTGTATCATATTCTCCTATGTATGGGTAATGCAGAAAATAATGCAGCCGTCATTTCTCTTGGACAGCGGCACAATAGCACAAAGAGAATGTAGAGCCTAATCTGTAGAAGAAACAAAGGACTACAGGTACAAATTCAGTAAAATTCAGAATTATACATATCTGAATTTGATTTCACTTATGCCATTTCACTTATGCCATGATTCTATTCTATTCTATTCTATTCTATTCTATTCTATTCTATTCTATTCTATTCTATTCTATTCTATTCTATTCTATTCTATTCTATTCTATTCTATTCTATTCTATTCTATTCTATCCTATCCTATCCTATCCTAGTCTAGTCTATAACCAATATTTTAAATTTGACAAATATATTGATTCTGAACAAAAATATTCATACAAGTCGCTAGTGTGATGTCATTTATCCACTTAAAAAATGTCAAGTTATTGATGTTCTTGGTTATTTACATTAGCTCCAAGGAAGCGTAAAAGGATTGCTTGAGGGTTTCCCTTTGAATGACTTGAACCTTTCAATTTCTCATGGCATATGGATCAACTTGAGAATATTGTCTTCAGGAGAGAGAGCTTATCAATGGATCACTTTGCCAGGCAGCTCTCTGACAACATGGAGGATGCTCAGCAGAGGGAGGAGCAGGAGGAGAAGACCAAGAAGAGAATCCTGATGAAAGAAAAGTCTGTGGAAAAAAGTGAAATAAGTCTACTTTGATAAGGAATCTGACCTCACAGGTCTTCACATTTGAATAAACAAACATCCTGGACAGTTTTATTCTTTTATTTCAGACTACTGAGGTGCTGTCCCTGCAGCTACTGTTGAAATACCCAGTGCACTGAGACATAGGTCATCCCCTGTTATCAAGCTGATAAAGGAGAAGAAATCTTTATGGAGAACTTCATGGAAGGCAGCCAGTTAGATCTGGTTTACATTTGTCCAGAGCAAGAATTTCCTTTGCTACTTATTGGTGTCTGCTTAACATGAGTGTGACAGGAGAGAAAGGCTGTGTGCAATGAATCAGACTCACTTTGGACAGATAGAAAGAAAACAGCAGAGACTTGACTATTGCAATCTGGAAAACAAAATAGTAACAAGAAAGGGATTAAGGTGATAATTTTTAGTTGACAGCCTTTGTTTGTAGAGCTACAGTCATCTAATGGGAAAACTGAATTTCTCTGATAGCATATAGATGGTGCCTTGAAGTTACTTGATTAAATAATTAATGGGAAATGAAAATACAACTATATGTAGGATAGTAAAGTTGACAATCCATGACAAAAACATGGAATGTCTCTGGCACCCACATTTTTTTGTGTGTGTAACTTACTCCAGTCCCACCAACACACTTCTGAGGGAACCTTTGCCTTCATCCCTCACTTCTGCAGGAGAGCAGGCTGTTATGTGTGCGTCAGACCTACTCCTTACTCGGTACGGTAGCCTGAGTCAGGGATGGGAGAGAAAAAACTGCTCCTTCTGGACCACAGTGTTTTCTGCTGGGTACAGCTGACCAAAAGAGATACAATCATTCTGGTCATGAGATATATTAACTCTTCATCTTTCCAGGTTTCATCTTCTGGAGCGTACACAAGGGCTTTGCTGGCTTCCTAGGCATGAAGGAATTCAAGAAGACAAGGCAGTTATTTTCTCTCCTGAGGGAGAAAATGCCCTCTCTGAGTCTTACAGTCCAGGTTAGTCAAGGAGGCAGCAAATATGAAAAAGCTTTGTGGAACTCTTCACTGTGTAGATGTCTAGACCTACAAATGATAGCTGTGGGCAAATGGAGAGACCATGGTGTACCCCTGAAACCTGGGTCAGAAGTCGCATCAGCATGAAGACTACAACCAAGTACAGAACTTTCTTCTTGCTTGCCTCTTCCTCCTTCCCATTTCTACAGCCTGAGCTAACCTCCACCTCGCCAGAGCGCTCTGCATCATGGAAAAAGCGAAAATTTTTGGCATTGGAGATATCCTTCAAGCCATACCAAAACAAAATGATACCAGAGGCTTAATACAGAATACGCTTCAGAACAGCAGCAGACGTTATCAATCATTATGTTCTTGGCTCTCATTTTATAGGCAGATCTTCAAAGTCAGCCTTAGTTTATTTGACGTAATTACTATAACAGTACTCATCAGCTTGTTAATGTAGAAGGTTTAGGTATTTGTCATTCAGGTCAATATGCTGTATGTAGATATTCCCTATCTTTGCACAGTGCTTGTTAATTTAATGCTCAGGAATGGACTAACGTTGTGTGTATAATTTTAGCAGGGCAAGATTGTTTAGATCTACTCTTGCTCAAATTGACATTATTTTGAAGAGCCATATTTAAATTCACAGAAAGCAGAGAAGACTGCATGTGTGGAACGCTGCATTAGCAATCTGCAGTTTTAAAGAATTTAACTCTTTGGAATAGTCTTTGTTCACATTTTGTTTCCCACAGTGGAACATGAAAAAGAACCCCTCCCTCTCCAAAACCCAACCCAAGTACCTAACTCAGAGTAAACCAGCACATAATAATCTCATAGAGCTGGAAGCTGAAAGGGGTGTTTTTATTTTGGTGCCCACATTAATAATCCCATCTCTTCCAAGAATTTCATATGTTAGTCAATGCTTATCGTGGTTAATAAAGCCATGGGGACTTATAATGGGTCCCTAAATGCCCTTCCCTAAGTCACTGCTAAGACTAATTAGTTAGGAAATTATTTGGCTTTTCTGTGTTTTTAGACAATCTTCGATACTGAGGACAGATCAGTGAGCAGCCAGGGTGAATTCTGCAGGAACTGGGCCACCACACCACTTTGTGCCTGAAAAACTGCAGATTTTCTGGAACCTTAGTCGCTGGGTCCACGGAAAGTTTGATTTCCTTTATGGAGAAAAAAAATGTGTTCTGTATAGTTATTATCAGCAATAAACTTACAGAATGAGGGTTCCTTTCCTTCAGAACACTTTGCCACAAAAGACATTTCTTGTTTTGCATAAATCTGAGTAGAAGATTTTTCATGATTCTGGAAGGGCCACTAATACCATTGCCTTTTTCATGCAAAGGAAGATCAGACAAGGAAGAGGTTAAACGATTTTGTTTTGTTTTGTTTTGTTTCTGGTAGAGAAGTGATGAGAAGTGTGTGCTGGCAGATGTGATCTTGGAGGCCAGTGTTCTGGGCACCCCAGCGTCCCGCAGCAGTGGAGGAATAGGACCAAGCATGAGAGGCTGTCATTTCCACAGCTTTGGGCTGTCTCGGGTCACAGACTGCCCCATGCCTGCAATGTGCTGTGCACACTGGAATATGCTTAAATGTCCACATGTCTCAGATTTCAGGGTAATGTAGCTTCGTAGTGCCTTGATTTCTTCTGTATGCGTTATGCTCCTGCTCCAGAAGCATGCCATGAAATTTCATTTGCTTACAGGGCGAGGAGACAAGAAGTTTTAGAAGTACAGTGACTTATGTATATCCCAATGAAATATGTCTACAAGATATACTGAGAAAATACACAAACCTTTGCCCAGAGACAATCAAAAGCCATGTGGCTGCTGTTGTTATTATTGCTGTTATTATTGTTGTTATGGTTATTACCTAATATTAATTTATTTTACTCAGGAACTTTTTGGCTGAATTCTTCAATGAGTGTTTTTGGACTGTCTCTGTTCCTGTGTAGGTGTGTCCATCAGATCAGGGCATGGACAGAGGACTGCTGTGTAATAGTCCAGATGTGAGAAGAGATCAGAAACTTGGAGAGTGGTGAACAAGCAACAAGGAGTCAAGGTAAGCACCTCAGTGACTTCTGAAGAGTCCTTACTGAAAACTAGCTGAAGAGAATGCAAATCTTGTTGTTGTGTAGGGTGAGGACTTTATCAAAAATGGGTATCACCATTACACTTCAATTAAAAATATGGTAGTGCTTAAGTGTTTTCAGCTCCCATTAGTTGAACCTATGATTAGATAATAGCTATTTAAAGTGATTTGAAGATTTTTTTTTGAGCTTTTGAGACTGAAAGCTTTTCCACTGTTTCCTTCTGATATGGACGTGGTTGTGGGGCTCCATAATCTGCTTTATTTCAAGATTTGTCTAACACCCTCATATTTACCTTAAATATGAAGAAGAAAAATGAAATAGAGGATATAGAGCCCTGTCCACTGTGCGTGATCCTGGATAGAAGCTTGAGTTATTATCATTCCAAGTTTGCATTGATTTCATTGCATTTTCAATACCGAACAAAGGTACTTCTGTATTTTTAATGTTTTTTTTTAATAAATATAATTCTTTTTGTGTGTGTGGAAATTTTATGATGTGGACATGTTATATTACCATTTATATAACAACAGTTTGGTCAGAGTCCAGAGCTAATCCAAACATAGTGATCAAAGGGTAGAAATTGGGGAAAGACTCATATACAGCCATAGTTGCCTGCTCTGCTTCAGTCTCTCTGTCCCTTCCAAATATAAGGATCAAACAAAAATTTTTTACATTCACTGTGATTTGATATAGGCTAAATTCCCTTCAAGTTTTGATGCCCATCATGTTGTAGCAGCTTTTTCATCTCTACTGCAATAGGAAACTTTCAGCTGATTCCCAAGGGACTTGAAAATGCAATGAAAGTTTGGGTTTCTACCAAATTAAGTTGTTTGAGTGTTAGGGCCTCTGGAAACTGTTACTGAACTCTTCTCCTCCATTCAATTTCATGCATCTAATTTCTGTGCTTCTAATGAAAGGGATGTTTACTAGCAGGTGTCTAACTTGAACTGATCTGGCAAGTTGCTGAGAAATGTAAGTTGCAAAACATTTGATATGAATGAATTTTTTTCCCATCAAAAAGGTCTTATGTCAAAAGTGAAGACAAGTCTGCTTTTGCTCTTCTTAAGCACTGGATGTTGGACATTAATCATTGAACTGGAAATCCAATTACATGATTATTAATCAGATGCATTTTTTTTCAACTTGGAGAAAAAAAGGTGAAGTGAAACATAAAGGTCCACTGGGAAACACTGGCAATTAAAGCAATTAAAAGAGGATGTGGGATTCTTAGTTCTTACACTTGACTAGAAAGATGATTGACTGGGCGTGACTCTTCTGGGAGTGGGTGTGCTGGGCAGTTTATTATTTGCTTCTTAAGATCAAATGCTTCTGTTTCCTTTATGAGGTGTAATTAATTTTCTTTGCAGGAAACTTTAGTTATTATGATATGGGTAGCTGATCATGTTTAAAATGTTTGATCAAGCTAAGTGATGCCTGCCATTTTATATTCCCGCTCACAGAGGGAAGTATATATTCCTTCCACTCTCATAACATTCTGCAGACAGACTTTCTGACAGCTGAAGTGTAGCCAGTAAATTTCTTTTCCATTAGTTGCAAATTGTACAATAATATACTAAAGTAATTACACCATAAATCTTCTTGCCATGAAGTTCGGCTCTGTGGTACACACTCATAAAATAGTGCAGTAGCAAATAAAATCACTGCATCCGTATATATTAGTGTTGCGGTAACTTTTCTGAGGGTGGTCTAAAACATTGACAAGAATGAATTGAGGAAGAACTCAATGTTTCTTTTTTTTTTTTTTTTTTTCTCAAGGGAGGCTATCGTTCTTCAGCAGTTAGGGCTACCTTGTAGCTGTGCATGGATCAGACCAATGATTACTTCCGACAATCTCCTTAGATGTGCATTGTGAACTAGACTATAATATTCCCTGGATCATCCAGGATGCTGGGAGTTTTGGTTGAAGATCTGAGTCCAAGAGAGATTGTGTTGAGGCACCTAAGGAGCCTACCCAATATAGACAGAGTACCTGTAGGCTAAATCTAACCATTGCATATCTCTAAAATGCTTTGAAGATCAGGGAAAAACAAATGATAATATTTACACTAAAGGAAGTGGCTGCCAATACATCTATTTTTCTTATGTTCCTAGAAAAGAACTGACTGGTAGTATATTTAAAGCACTCTCTCAGCACCTGAATGAGAAGAGTCATCATTTAGTATTCACCACTGTATTGCAAACTATGGTAATAAAATTATGGTTTCTAGGCAGTTTTGTTCCCAAAGCCAAGGGCTTCCCTGAAGCCAAAGTTGTCTGTAACCCTCTCGATACTTCTTGAATTTGCAATAGGAAATTTCCTTCCTTTTTTTGGAGAGGATGACAGCAGTAGCGTCATCCCATTCCACAATTTTTCCCTTTAGGCCAAAGACTGTAAAGGTCGTATTTTTTGTTTTCCAGAGAGACCAGGGACTGACGCAGCATGGCTTCAAGCTGTGATACGTGTTTGCACCCAGAGAGTCATGGGCCTTTCAGAAGACAAGGAGCATGTGCTTAACACTTCTGTATTGACCCAAAGGAATGGGGATGTGCGTGTGCCCTTTGACTGTATAGCACTTGTTCTGCCTTCCTCCTTCTCCAGCTAGGCTATCAGGTCCCATATATTGCTGAAGAAGTCTTGATCCAGCTTTTCCATTGCCCAGCTGGATGCCGTGAGATAAGGACTGTGGGCTGGATTTGTAGGAGCCCATGCCAAGTCTAATTTGCTGCAGAGTGTATGGCTCAGCAGTCAGAATGTAAGCTCTCAGCAGAGAGCTTTGGTCTCTCCCCAGAGCAATGTTAATGCTGCTCTTTGCTCCTCCTGCATAAGGGGCAGCATTTATAGAGGTCAGGTTATTTCCAGGACTGTTCATATGCTTTGGTGGCACAGATGGAGAGGTGAATTCTTGGCAGTGATCAGATTGCTGGAGAAAATAGGGCAGAGGCAGGGTAGGGAAAACTTATGCTGAAAAAGCCAACATTGTGGCTCCTGATTCTGCTTAACACTGCAGCCACGGACCTCTGCCAGGGATCAGCCATGGCAGCAAGAGCACAAATAACCCCCAGTGTGGGAGCATTTCAGGTAAATGGGCTTTGCTATTCTGTGAATAATTACCCTTATACAGGCAACATTTTTGACTGGGTCTCAAGTGACAGTAGTATGAAACAGGCATTTGACTTTGATTCATCTGGGAATGGGGCATGTACAGGAGCACTAGCGAGATATTTTCACTGCACATCAAGGCCAAGGAAGAATATTTGATTATATCACTATACTTGTGATTTGCTACACTCAGATATTCAGTTGCAATTAGGTGGTTAGAGACTAATCATTAATCTTTGTCTCTGTTTTGCCTATCAGTCTGTTCCCTCACATAGCTTATGGCATGATTTGGAACATTTTGATTAGGAAATATCCCTGCCTTGGAGCTGTTGCTGGTGGCAGGATTTCTGTGTGCATCTCCTGTTGATACCTGAATGACTTCTATTCAAGGCTTGTTAGAGCACTTGTCTCTCAAATGACAATTGTTTGGCCTCTTGTCTGATTCAGATATCTCTTAAAACCCTGCTGAGCTGATGCCCTGACATTAGACTCCCAAGAAATTATTTGTTCCTTGATACCTGAGCATATTCCTTGATGAACTTTCTATATTTTTTTCCCCTTAGGATTTCTTGGGATATTCAGATTCATCTAAGTTATCTCCTTCTGCTTCCCTTCTTCCTAAAAAGGCTCACATTCTTGTTACCCTTATTCTATTCAAATCACTGGTCACTGGTCTTCCTGCATTTCAGTTCACTCTTTCTTAAATACTCATAACAGAAAAACAGGGGACAACTACTTGTGCTTGTGATGGGGAAAAAACTCATTAGAAAAGTGACTGTGGTGATGGCAGTGGGTAACCTCTGCTCTTGACGGAGCTCTCTTCCAGGTGGGGACACTTAAAGGCAACTCTTAATTCTCAGTGCTTTTAGCTGATGAGAGAGGTCAGTAAGTGAATGGACTTCTCCCTGCCTGCACCCTCCTCTCTGGCAGCTTTAATCTTGTTTAGCCCTGGTCTGATATGGACATGTAGTTCATTGGTGATATCTCCTATGAGGGAAGAAGACCTCAATACATCACAGGTAAAGCCGATCTTTATCCATGCAAGTGCTCAGCCACCTTGAAGAAATCACCCTCTACAGCTTTATGAGGAATGCTTTACATATGTTTAATCACCTTGTATTCTGTATCACTGATGACATTCCCTTTGAAAATGCCCAGAATGATTTCAGGTAGCTATGAACTCGAGGATTGTTTTCAAGAACTAGTAAGAATACATTCTTGCAAGATAGGAGCTATAACCCAATCCTTACGCTATACCATACTGAAGATTATATGAAAGACAATGGGGAAGTGACAGACAGAATCCAAGCAATTAACTTATTTCTGTCCATGCAGAAATCAGAAACATATCTTAGAATTAAGTAGTTTTTCCTTCAAATCTCACTCTTCTCCCTCTCATCATATATTTTGCCTGCTAATAGAGCTGTCTAGTCACTGAAGATGCTAATGTCACTCTTCCACCTGCAGATCTACCTCTCAGTTATACCCTCCTGTGGATGAAAAAGCACTGAATGAAGCTGTAAATCTGGACATTTTCTAGAGTTTAACATCAATGAACATTAGCTCCTCCAAAGTTTTCTTTCCCTGGGAGTATCTCTAGTACATCTCTTCAGCTTCCTTGAAGCTCAAACTTTTTTGTGTCTCTGTCTAAACGATGTGGATTGTGCTCTATTATATTTGTGTCACAGATGTAGGAGAGGTGGGTTTTGAATATTTTCCTCTCCTTTGATGAGATATTTTATCAGATTGATTCTAATTATCCCCTATATATTGAAGTTTCAAAGTGTCGATTTTAATAGATCCAATCACCTGCACAAAACCCTGCCCCAACTTTTAACCAATAAACTAAATCACGTGAACATCTAGAGTATAAAGAATGAGATTAAAAAGAAAAAAAAAAGAGAAAGAAGTGTGTCAGACAAGTAAATGCTAAATGCATAAGAATTTCCTATGATAAGCATTTGCTGTTACTTTGTCAATAGTTTGATTACAACTGCTACAACTGTACTATTGAAATTAAAGAGTAGGAAAAGAACAACAAAAAACTAACAATTAATCTTTGTGCATCCAAAACTGGCATGAAAAGAAAAGAGTTTCAGGAAAGGCTCAGAGACTCATCACAGCCTAAAGTCCTTGCTGTGCTTTACTTTCCACTGCTGGATACAGAGAATCAAATCCAAATCATTCGCTGCATATCTTGCCTCACTTTTATTTACATTTGGCATCAGGATGCAGCTGTACTGACTTTTCCTGAGTAAGACAAGGACATATTTATCATTCCATGTTTAAATAATCCTACTGTTTTCAGTCTCTTGTAGTACACATCCTACTAGACCATTAAACTATCATCTCTGTTGGGTTTCTGTGAAATTTTTCATTTTTCCTGCTGCTGATTAAATGAATGATGATGTTGTACTTCTTACCAAAAGCATCCATCATTTAAACTCCCACACTTCCCTGAGCTTTCAGTACTGTTAAAAGTCAATTTAATGCCTTTATCCCTTCAATTCATGAACACTGACAATAGTGTTTAAATGGAGTCCAAAGGGTTCCTCCAGGTATGTGTTATTTGGGTTTAACCCAAACCTGGACTGCTTTCTCAGAAGTTCAGTGTCCTCTAGAGTTCAGGCTTTGTGGCAATCTAGGTCAATTTATGCAATTATGGAATATCAGATAAAAGTTTTTCTAGTAACTCCTAAGAAAAAAATTATTATTGGGCAAGGAAGCTGGGAAGTTTTGCTTTATGAAGTTATGTTTTCTCTGTCTTGTCCTTTTTCTGGGAACTGCAGAGATATTAAGCGTGAGACACAATTTGTTTTCTAGTTGCATGGCTGAATTCACGAAATTGAATGAGTACTAAACAAGTTTAGACTGGCCAATTCTTAGGAAAAAAAAGACTAAGCTGTCCACTAAACTAATGCTGGTGGAGACATCTTGTAATATCGAGATGATTACCAAAGCTGGGAGAACCCATGGGAAAAGACAGACTGGCTGGGAAGGGTGGAACTGGCAGTTATTGGCAGAGATTTTTCCAGTGTTGATTCACAGTCCCAGCCCCAAACAGATGCCAGCCTCATCAGGAGCTTTCAGAAAGTTGTTCTATTTTTCTTGTGTGTTGTTTTACTGTCTTGATGGCATGCTTTGTGTCTCCTGGTGGTTCCTAAAGGCGTAATACTGGGATCTTCCAGTGGAACGTGACACTTTGTCAGGGATTGAGAGAGATGAAGCTGATTCATGCTAGTAAAATCTAATAATTAGTGGCATTAAGAGCTGCAATAAACACACTCAGCCTGTATTTTGCCTTGATCTAAAGAATGTGATTACCCATTCACATAAGTCAGGGTGTCAGGACAATTCACAGATGGGATGATTGTGGCAAGCACTGAGCATCACTCAGGTGGCACAGAGGGAGATGCTGTTGTTCTAGAAGAGACTTCCTTGGCATTTTTGATTGTTTCTTGGCAATGACAGTCTTCGCCACTAAAAGGAATCCCAGGAAGACAAAGACGAGTCACAGTTAAAAAAAAAATAAAGAAAAGAAAAAAAAAGAGAAAAAAGAGAAAATAAAAAGTGTTGAAGCCTGTGGCTGAGACGTGATCAGTGCAGGAGACCATTTAACAGGTTTAGCAGAAGACCATCACAGGTAGGGCTGGGAATTCTTGCTAGCGTAAAATCAGTTTGCATGATTAAATTTAAAATCTTACAGCTGCTTGGTTCAGTACAGTTTGTATGGGCTCATTCTCTGTGTGTATGTCTTATACTTCTGAGTATATTAGGCAATTTCAGCTAAATCAGATGAAGGGGTCCAGGACAGTGGGACTTGGGATAATTCAATTCCCACGAGGTTTTTGGAACATAGCAACTACAGTTTGTGCCAAAGTAAAAACTAAGCACTCTGAGAAATTGTATTTGTTCCTTGGTTGTACATCACTTACAGGATATTCTCAAAAGAAATGAGGAGACCACAGGAAATGCTTTTAAGCTGATATGCCGGAGGCTTAGAGCCGTTTTAGCTTTCTGGTATGAGTGAAAGTCACTTTAGAGTGCTTCTATGGTATAGCAATGCTACTCATGAGATGACTTGAATCCCAGATTTTCTACATTGCCTACATTCTGCCTGGTAAAATATTACAAACATCATAGAGTAAAGCAGGAGAGTGGTCTCCACTGGAGACATATCAGTAACAACAGAAAATGGGTATAGATAGCGCAAAACCCACTATGCAACATTAAAAATGAAATGGAGCACAGCCTAAATGGGGTGACTCATATCCTCAGTCCTTAAATTGCAGTCAGGGAAATCTGTTGGTCAATGAGGACCTCCAGTTTTTCCTGCAGTCATTACTGTTTGTGTAGCCTGTTGTCCTGGTTTTAGCTAAGCAGAACCAATTCTGATCAGTGATTTTTACATTTCAGCTCAGTCTCGTCTAAGAGGCTGCACTTTCTGAAGTTGACAGCATGTTTCTGCAGACAGTGTCTGCTACTAAAAGTGATAACACCTGATGTTTATAGTTACCACCAGGGATTGGTATGTAGAAAGGCTCTTGCTTATACTTACTCCTATAATAACCAAGGTCACTGCTGGATCTTGTGTAACACGTTGGGGATGCCAGGAAGTAAAAGGGGTCACAAGGAAGTAAAAGGTTGCACCTCCGGTGAGGAATGGACAGGACAACTGACCAACAAGAGTATTCCATTCCATTCCACATACATATTCAGTGTAAAACTGAGGGATCCAGGGGTTAGGCTTTGCTCTTTTTCAATGGCTGGTGTCCAAGAAGGACTCCATCCATTCTTCTGCCTTTGATCCTGACCCCAGGTTCTCAAATCTAGATCCTGTATCTGGTTCCACTCTGCTGCTGAGCCTGGGGCTTCCCCAGTGCCACCTGCTCTGCAGCATCGGTGGTGATTGCTACTGGGTGGGGAGTTGCGTTCAATGTCAGATATTGTATATATTTGTAAATAGTTCATTATTTTCATTATTTCTTTATTAGCACTAATATTGTTTTATTAAAGCTGGTTTAATTTTCTTTTCCGATCTGTAAGTATCTCTGCCTTTTTCCATTTCCCTTCCCATCTAGGGAGGGAGATGGGTTAGAGAGCATCTGTCAGCATTCAGTGGCTGGCCCAGCCCTAACCCGTGTCACCTGTGGACTCAGGAGTTTGGTCATAGTTGATGATCTCACCAGTCTGAACTGTTCAGATCTGAAACACCCAAACAGATTCCACCTCATGGAGGTAAGTATATTCTGCTGTATTTTTGTTTTCATTGCACATGTCACTGTTTCCTCATGTTTACTGTCTCCAGGGAGAAAAAGGAAATATTAAATGTCTCATCTTGGGCAAGAGAGAATAATTCAGAGAGATTTTTGCCTCAGTACAAGCCTTCAGAGTTAGCTCTTTGTTAGTAAATCCTATCAGATACTTCAAAATTTGGAGAAAGACATTGAGAGATTTCAACTGCCGATTGAAAATTTAACTGAGAACTCCTCCAGCATGGATGGATTTCAGAGGAACCCTGGGGTTAAAAGCAAACCAAGGAGTGAAGCTGGTGGTGCTCATTTGGTCTCCCTCCAGATACGGAACAGTAATAGGGGAAATCCTGGGGCTGAGCTTTCCCCTGACCTTCCCAGAGGCTGTGAAACTCTGGCCTCTAGGAACTGAAAAGCAAACCAGATGGTGCAATTGCCTCAAACCTGCAATAATAGCTGCATGCTGGCAACTTCTGATACTGAATGATGTCTTTATTTTGCTACAGAAAGTACTTTAGGAAAGCTGTGGAGTGTGACTGAGGGCTGGCTTGACCCTCTGACAGAACTGCAGACTCAGGCTTTCTGAGGGACACAAGGGGACTAGACAGCTGCAAGACTTGAGAGTGCAAAATTTGCCTTTGCCTCCTATTTTATGATACAAGAACTTCTGACTGAGAAAAGTTGTGGCATGCTGGGAGGGCTCTTCTTTTTTTTTCTTTTTTTTTTTCTAGATCTTCCTCATAATTAGCTCAGTTGTAGTCTGCCGAGACCTGGAATGCTGCTGGAAGTGTTGAGGTATTTCTTGTGTTCTTCAGTTTAAGAAACTACAATCAATGACAAATCTAGCCATCTGCCAGTCTTTTATCATTATGCAGCATTATGAAAATCATCCCTCCATTTTGATAGGCCAATGGTGCCATTGATTGTACTATTCTCTGGCAGTCGGCGCCAGCCTTATGATCCTTTAAACCACATAAGGATTATCTTGATTTCCTTTCATCTGTGTAATTTGTTTCTTACCACTCATTGCAGAACATACTTACGACTATCTGACTTTCTACCTTCAAGTGTCCTATCAGACTTACTTTCTTTTAGGATCTCAGGATAACTTTTTTATGGTGGTGAATGACAGGGGTTAAAATAGCTAAGATGAAACATGTAGAGGAAGGAAGTGTCAAGGTGTAAGGCAAGAAATATAAAAGAAGATAATCACAGAGAGCCAATGAGATGAGCAACCTGAGAGGGAGTGAGGCTTGACCTGATTTGGAGACACAAACTGCTGAATATTTCAGGTCCTGTTTTGATTTAAAAAAAAAAATTTGTGAAAAGGACACGAAGACTTAACTACGAAACTTTCGTGCAGCCTGTCTGGATGCACTGGGCTATGGGCTTTGTGTTCAATGGGGCATTTAAATATTCCGCCACCACACTGAGCTGCCTGCACCTCACAGCAGACTGCAGTCACCAGCCAGCAAGAGATCTTTGTGGCATGAGTGGGCTGCAGGCAAACAGCACGAATTAAGAAGAAAAAGGAGCTAAAGCACATCTAAGTCTTTTATGTCTCTTAATACTCAGTGTGTTTTCACATCCACTACATGAGAAAGTTACAGAAAGAAGTATACCTTGGGAGGTATTCTTACACCATCACGACATTGTCCTAAGATGGTGTCATGTTATGGTGGCCACCGTCAGCCCCTGCTATGAGTTATGCCTTTGAGACAGGGAGACTGCAGGCTTCTGGTGATGCATGAACAATAGTTCTGCAGCAGAGGTGGCTGCAACAATGCTTGGGGCAACCTCTGCTCAGCAGGGACAGACCGTTCTTCAGGAGCTTGGAGAAGGTAGTGGGGAGAGAACCAGGCTTTCTGCTGTCCAGACTGCCTCAGGGAATCAGCAGCTCCTATTTTCCCAAGAAAACATTTATCCAATATTAAGAACCTGGGAGACTTCATCCAATGATGTCATCTTGCGTTGTCTGGCAGGATATTACAGGTAAAAATAATTAAAACATGTTTTGCATGTAAAATGCAATGGCAGATCTGTGGCAATATCATAACTCGTTTTTAGGTGAAACTTCGAGTCTTCGTACGTTATTCGTAAGCAAATGACAATGGCTGGAATCACCTCGCAATAGTAATACAACTGTTTCTTTACAGCCTTCCTCTGTCCACCAGACTTGATCTCTTTTGGAGTTGTATAAGTCCTTGGGGCTTTGGAAGAACTTCTGGTGCCTTTTTTTCTGTGTTGTGGTTAAGCAGATGCATTTACTGCCAGAGGGCAATAAAATTAAAGAAGTCAATAGCAAACAACTGTTTATCTTATTTGAGGTCTACAAAGCAACCAACACTGAAAATGGCTTTAAGCAGATACAAAATGCATTTTGTGTGATAAAGCCTCTTGTGGATCCCAAGTCAACCGAGCATCTCTTTGTCACTGGAACAGCACAAGCCTGAATTTCACTTGGTTATACGACATACAGAATCAGATTTAGAACTGTGTAAGCCAGTTCAGAAAATCGTCAAACACACTACAAAAAGCAGTAAAAAATATAGTCTAATCCAAGGATTTAAATCTGTGCTTCAAAATAAGCACATTGCAAAATCATTAGAAATTGTTTTAGTTGCTGGGTGCTGAAAGTTCTTGAAATGGTAGATAGCGAGTAAGACAATTTTCTTGAATAGGTGCTTGAAACTACCAAGTCTGTGAACACTCCCAGGAAACCCATCCAAGGATTTATTTGAGAATCAGCACATCATCAGACGCTCTGGGAGCCTTCCTTCAGTCCTTCATAGATTGTAAGGCTCCAGCCAGCTGGATGTAAGTCATTAAAGCTCCTTATTCTATCCATTAGTACACTCATTAATATTTCTCAGTAACTTGGGACACAACATTTCTCATGCCAAGCCTAGAAAAGTTTTCTCTCCCATCTAATTTTGACCTAGAGACAGATGTAAGGGCCAAAGCTCACTGCTGAGTAGAAGAAAAACTTCTTGTAAAATTTATGTTTGCAGAATCTGTCATTCTGGGCAAAGCAATAGAGGCATTTAACTTGAGAGATTAAAACCTTCCATGAAGTTGTTGACTGTAGGGGTGTTTAACTTTTGTCATTGGGTTCAGTGTTCCTGTCTGAATCTAATTGAATTACTAACAGTAAACCAATGAGTTTTTCACAGCAGGTCTCAAAAAGAAAAACAAAGAAAAACAAAGAAAGACTTCTGGGACCTTAGGAACTGGATAAACATGGTAATAAATTGTTCATTTGCTCTGGAGATGTGTACCATTAGAAGACAGCCAGCCTAAGCACAAATAATTGCTTTTGGGTAGAAAAATGGAATTTCAGAATCACAGAATTGTTGAGATGGGAAGGGCCCGCTGAAGGTCTTCTTTCCCACCCCCACTGCTAAAGCAGGGCTGCCTAGAACCAGTTGCCCAGGACCACGTCCAGGTGGCTTTTTAGTATCTCCAAGGTGGGATCCAAGTTTTCCTCCATTGCATGCATATATTCATACACACATAGACACACTTATATACTTTTTTAGATTATATATGCACATTTTTATATATATATGTAAATTATAAACTGTCATATATGTATATATGACCATGTATTTTAACAGCAACATCTGGGTGCTCAGCAGGAATTTGGGGATTTGCATTTACAGATATACTCTGTAAACTTGAGAGAAAAAACCCTGAATTATTTGATTTCATCAAGAAAAACCACTTCAGTGCAAAACACAGCAGGAGTGCTAATTGCTCTCTGAAAGTGGTGGCACTGTTACTGTTCTTAAAGCAGACAGTAAGCAGTTGCTCCTCATCACTTACTGCGCTGTAATTTAGCCTTGAGACCAGAGGTTAAACATTTGCTTTTTGCTCTTGGCCATACATGAGAAAACTCATTAAGTTGTCTTTTTTTTTTTCCTTTTTTTTTTTTTTTTTTTTTTTTTAATAAAGTTCCTTCATTCCTAAGAGGAATTTATGGAAGAAGAGACCAGGGGCAGCAGGAAGAGGCTCAGAGCCCCACAGGGTGTACACTGTGCTACTAAGGTCAGTATTCCCTTTCTGTACACAAAACAAGCAGCCCTCAGGCTCCAAACTTAAGTACAAGAACTCACTTTCTGCATGTTTTTGTTCCAGCTTTTCATTTGGTATGTAGTATTTTGGTTCTTGCACGGACAGCAATGCTACTGGAGTTTGACTTTCTCTTTGGTGTTTTCTACCGACTTGAATATTTATGACATATCTCTGCTGATCAGAAGTTGATTATTTCTCCTCTCTCTGATTCTCTTTGTTGTGTTGACAGTCATTGAAATCTTGGTAGCACTCTTTCTTGATAAAGTCTAGATAGTGCAGTATGTGACCAGTGTTGTAGTGTATCTGCTGCCAAGCCAGAAGACAGAGGAATCATAGGTTGGAAGGGACCTTAGAGCTCATTTAGTCCAACCTCTCTGTCATGGGCAGGAATGCCCTTAACTAGACCAACTTGCTCAAGGCCTCATCCAACCTGGCATTGAACATTTCCAGGGAGGGGCAATCCACAACCTTCCTGGGCAATCTATTCCAGAGTCTTGCCACCCTCGTGCTGAAGAACTTCTTCCTCATACACACATATGGCTGGAGGGGCTGAAGTGGGGATGGGATGGGATGGGATGGGATGGAGGTGGTCCCTGGGGACAGTCTAGATGGGAGAAAGTGCATTGAATTCCATATACTTTGAGCTTTGCTGCTTGCTTGGAGGACTCGCTTGGGACACTATGGAGCCCTCTTGCTGGAGTTGTGGAGGTTTGTTAGGCGCCTGGCACCTTGCTTAGCAACAGCTGATGTGAAGAGTGTCTGATACCTTCAGTTGAGAGATTGATATCACTGGTATTTTGGTTGCAGCCACATTTTCTTCTGTGTGTAGCAGCACTGGGAATGATGAGCAAAGCCTCTTCTCCTTGATGTCTCCCTTCCCACTGCATTCACCCATGGCTTTTCAGCCCTGGTAAGCGTGTTCTCACCAAGTGATCTTGGTGAAAACCCATGAGGCCAACAGTGGCTGACAGTGAGGCTTCTGATGACGTTGACAAGGCAGGACCAGGACTTTTCTGGCATTCCAAGCCAAATTCCCCCAATGGAATCAATGTGACTCTTGGTATAAGCAAAACTCAGAGGATTAAAATACATGTCTTCTGTCTATGCATCCTTGTGCTCATGCACCTTCTCCAACATTGCGTGCACCTTTCTTCCTCTGCTTCAGCTCAGAACTCCTTGTTCTACTGGGGCTTCTGCATAGCTGAGGACTTCAAAGCCTTTGCTTAATTTGTGTTTGCACTCTTAAGTAGTGAATGAAGGTGTTAGGCAGAAGGAGGTTCTTTCAAAGTATTTGTGTATAAACATGAAAGTTACAACCTTCTGCTCCTTGTTCCTTTCATCTTTTCAGGCTCACAGATAAAATGCAGTTGGGCTTTTGAACTTACAGAAAGTTTTATTAAAAGAGTGACTCAGGCTCGGAAGTTCTTCTGGTGAGCTCCTTTCCTCTTTCTCCATTTGTTTCCTTTTGTTTTTTTCTTCTGCTTCCTATGTTACTTTTTCCCATTTAATCCCTTCCAGTACTAGGTTGAGATGGTTTTGGTGGACATCTCGTTGCACTGTTGGTTTGTGGGACATCAGGGCTCCATACCTGGGGGGCATTAGCCCCCAAATCTGTCCATTGCACAGCCCTTGTCACTTCTGATGTGGACAAAAATCATGGAAAATGGACTATTTCAGTGTTGCCACTTTATCTCCAGACTTCCATGAGGAGAGATCATAGAAATATAGAATGTGTTAGGCTGGAAGGGACCTTTAAACATCATCTGGTCCAAATCCCCTGCAGTGAGCAGGGACATCTTTAATTAGATTGGGTTGCTCAGAGCAATACTAAGAACGTCTCTCTATTGACAACAGAGAGAGCATAAAAGACTAAAATACCCAATTTTCAGATTTTTCCACAAGATTTTTGAGGGTATTCAAGCTAGGGTATTGAAATAGTTCAACAAAAAGGTAGCAATTGGAGCAGGAATGGCAATGATCTACCACAATGATCTATCACAATGATCTATGCCTTTGCTGCCATATTGTCCAGCAACACAGAAGGAACCCGATCCTCAGGTTCCCAGCAGGTTCCCAGCTTCCTTTTCTTTATCACTCTTCAGGCAGTTTGGCCTATTTACACCAAGTATCATCTCTTATATTGATACCAACTGGAAAGTAGAATTGACATGTGTAAGAGCGCCAATAATTTCAAGTGTTGATGCATACATATCCAGGTTACAATGCCTGAGTAACTGTTACAAAGATGTTAATGATAAAACCAGAAGTAGAATCAAGGACTCCTGAGACTTGTGGTTTATCCACTGCAGTAAAAATACAGGGCAGCTGTAAATACGCAGGTCAGTGACAGGATATTTATTTTGCTGAGCTTTCTATTAGTCCCAATTTTCTTTTAATCTCGGGACTGAAATCTGAGCAGTGAACATCCTAGTTGCAAATATCCTCTTTTTGGGAAAAGACGTAATTATCGGGCATCAAGACTTCCATGAGTGAATCACTGTAGTGACTTTCAGGATGAACCCCATATGCCTATGGTTCCTCTTCAAAATTTGTGTTATTTGCTTGACCTAACTTTTGTGTCAGCTGGCATCTGATAATTTAACTGATAATAACTTGTACTGGTGCAGCTGTCTGTATTCCAGTACTCACTTTTTAAACCATTATCAAAAATTTGCTACTTCAAAGTTTATAAAGAGCTTAGGTCCTTTTAGTATGGGTTGTTTTTTTTCCTGATGTTGAGAGCAGTAGCTATAGTTTAACCTTACTGTGCCTGAAACAAAGGTTGCTGAACTCCATTACAATGACTTCAATAACTTGACTTACAGTATTTAGTCCGTACCTGGAGACAAAAAGAATCCTAATATCCGGCAAAGTGATTAGCTCTATTATGTGATTGTCAATGTGACATTCACCCACAGACATCTCTACAGTTTCATGAGATTAAGATACTGGATATACTGATTAGATTGGGCCAAGGATACAGAATATCAGGTGGAATTTGCAGCTCTTTCCTTCTAATGAGTATTTTAATGAGGATTATCTTTGTTCAAGTTTTATCCAGTGCCTGGGCATAACAGTGCCATACAAGCTTTCTTTTGAGGTCTACAAAGCATTCCTTAAAATTACGGTCAGATAGCTGCAAGCAATTGAGTTATCATCTCTGAGGTGATAGAAGTCAACTTCTTGAATACATTGATGCAGACAATTTCCAGAAAAGGTTGTTTAAGATAATGTTTTCTTTCAGATTGCAAGATGCTGGAAGCGCAGTAGCTTTCAATTTCTGCAGTTCAGCCAAGGGTAGATAAGTTCTTTAAATATGTATTAGTATCAGTATAAATTCGATATACATTCATATAAAAAATGGTTGTTGGTTGCTTGGAACATGTGACCCTACCTTTGCTAACCAATGATACAGAAATCTTAGAAATTTGAGTTTTTTGCCGAAAGGAGTGCACCTCAGATGCTCTTTTCCCATTCAGTTTTTTTAATTCGTCATGTTACACTTTGCTGAAAATCTTCTCTGTGACCTCTGGGGGTTGGGAGCAGGGAGGATCTGTGGGCCTGTAGGACAACATGATGCTCAGCTGCAGAACTCCCACTTCTGATGAAGCCCACCTCCTCCCCAGCCTCACTCAGCATCTGGACAGCAGCCAACCACATGTTGCACATTAAAGGATTAAGGCCTGAATGACAATTTTTAAATGCTGTTATTAAATGGGGCCTTCCATCCTGTAGAACACTTGAAAAATAACATTTATAAAGCTGCTTCCTGAGTAGTATATTCCCTTTTCCATTATCTCATTTATTTGTATGCTATTAAGAATTCTTCCTTTCTACTCAGTTTCTGCTTGAGCAGTTCAGCACTGATTCATGATTCTGTGTTTTGTGCTGTCAAGATTTCACTTATATTTTAAAAAAAAGGTATCTCAATAATTAATTACAGATAAATTATTGACAAAGCAGCAGCAGAAGCAAAGGAAGAGTGCTCTGTGTCTCAGAGAGGCTTTTCAAACAGATATCTTTGCAATACCACAGATATATACTTTTAATATTTAGTTATCAGAAATAAATCAATGCTTTTCTAGCATCTGATGCTTCATGCATTTCTTCTCAAACTATATCCATAACCAATATGCATATCTGTTAAAAATATCTCCTAGGAGAAAAATATACTGTCTCCAGGCTACTCCTCTGTGAAGAAAGTCCTGCATATTTAGTAAGCACAGCTTTGCTATCGCATGGCTTTGCTATCAGAGGAACTAAGTTTAGAGCAGACGTACAATTTTGCAATTTTATGCTTTTTTGAAAATGCTTATAGAATCTGAATGTTGACATATATTAGTAACAGCTGTGGAGTTAATTCAAAAAAGTTACTGAAACTTCTGTTCTTGCTGAAAGAGTCTTTAGCGAAAGTTGTCAGTACCTTTTCTGATGCAGGAAGGGCTCCTACTGAGCTTAGTACATTCCTGTGCATCTCTAAACTTTTGTAAGGGTTTGGATAAACAATCTTAGCCCAAGGTAAAGTGAGTTATGCCAACTCCCCTGCCTCAAGGAGTGGTTCAGGCTGGAAAGGATCTCTGGAGATTGTCCTGCCTAAACTCCAGCCCGAAGCAGAGACAACTCCAGGGGCATGTTGGGTTGCTCAGGGTTTTGGACTGAGGGTGAAGAGACCACTGACTCACTGGTTCTGTCTTTCAGTGCTTCATGTCTTCCACAGTGAAGTTTTTTTCCCTTATGTCCTTGTGATCATTGTCCCTTATCCTTTCCTTGTGCTTCTGTAAGACAAGCCTGACTCCTTTTTCATGATCTCCTTTCAGGTGGTGGAAGACAGCAGCCAAATTCGTCCTCAAGCTTCTCACTCCATCCCCCGTGCTTTCAGCCTCTCTGCACGTGGTGTGTGCTCCAGCCCCAGCCATGCTGATGGCCTTTGGCTGGGCCCTCCCCACGATGTCAGGAAGCCATGGTACATCTTGTACGTGCCACGTACCCACAGCTGCGAGCGTGGACTTTACTGCAGCTCAAGAGACACACCCAGGTATGTCTGAGCTCTGAGCAATGCTGGCCAGATCCAGAAACATATATGCTTTTTTCCCCCCAGATCTCTGAATAAGACTGTATTGATATTATCTCTTCTCTGCTCTTTCACATCTCTGCAGAGAGCTGGCTTTGAAGGGCTAAGTGTGACAGGGAGAGTCTTCCTCTTTAATGTGACTGTAAAATATTTAAGAGTTTAGACTATCGAAGTAATTTCAGGACCTAGTTCAACATCTTGCATGAAAACCCATCTTCAAAGAGATGCTCCAAGGCCCAGGGATGCCAGAAAGAATATTTCCACTGACTTTTGTTTGCTTTGCTTTCTGTTCTAAAGAAAATCCAATTTTCAACTAATCTATCAACTGCATTTGGCATAAAACATGGGCCAATTTCACATCTCGGCTACCTCAAGGAGAGATGACTCCAAGGCTGAGCTTCTGTTTTTGTGAAGAATAGCACAAAAACCAGGCTCCTTGTTAGCAACACAAAAAGCTCTGCATGGGGAAATGAGCTGTCTTCGGAATGGCACAACTGATATTTTAGCCTCAGGATCCTTTTCTCTTCTAAAGGTCATTGCACAATTTTAAACCCAGAGTACTGAAATGCATTTAAATATCTGAAATCTAGTGTAAACAAGAGCTACTAATGTAAAACAGAAATGAAGAAATCACATCTACCTTCCTCATGCCAGAATTGACTCATCCCAGGAATAACAATTCCAAGCAATGGGAAAGTAAAACTGGCCTTTCAGTGCCATGACCTTGGGCTAAAGACCTTCTTCCTCACTCCACAGAGGGATAATAGTCTGTACCATAAGATGACTGGCTTAGTGGATGAGAGGAGAGCAGTTTATCTTAACTTTAGGAAGTGACTTTCAACACTATTCTGCATTATGTCCTCAGAGACAAGCTGATGAAGTATGGGGCTAATAAATGGAAATGGCACGGGGTGAAACTGGATGAACTGCTGGACCCGGAGCAGTGAGACCAGCAGTACAATGCCCAACTGGAGGACAGCACTAGTGGTGTTCTCTAGGGGTTGATACTGGGGCCTATGCTATTTAATATTTTCATTATTTATCTAGTTGATGGGGCATATATACTCTCAGCAAGCTTGCAGAGGACACAGAACTGACAGGAATGGATACACCAGATGAGTGTGCTGCTGTTCAGAGGGATAGAAGAAATCGGTGGAGAAATTGGCCAACAGCTATCTCATGAAGTTCAATAAAGGAAAAGACAATGTCCTGCTCCCTTGGAGAAGTAACTGCATGCATCAGCACAGACTTGAGGATGACTGGCTGGACTTGTGCAAGGCATTTGACACTGTCCCACATGACATCCTTCTCTCAGATGGAGAGACATGGGCTTGATGGATGGACTACTTGGTGGATAAAGAACTGGCTAGAAGGTCGCACTCAGAGAGTTGTGGTCAATGGCTCAATGTCCTCGTGGAGACCAGTGACAAGCGAAGTTCCTCAGGGGTCTGTTCTGGGTCCAGTGCTGTTCAACATCTTTGTCAGTGACATGGACAACAGCATTGAATGCACCCTCAGCAAGTTTGCCGATGACACCAAGCTGGGTGGTGCCGTGGACTCACTTGAGGGAAGAGATGCCATCCAGAGGGACTTTGACACGCTTGAGAAATGGGCCAGTGCAAACTGCATGAGCTTCAACAAGTCAAAATGCAAGATCCTGCACCTAGGTTGGGCCAATCCCAGGCACAAATACATGAGAAGCTCAACATGAGCCAGTGCTCATGCAGCCCAGAAGGCCAACTGTGTCCTGGGATGCATCAAGAGGAGTGTGGCCAGCAGATCAAGAGAGGTGATTCTCCCCCTTTATTCTGCTCTTGGGAGACCCCACCTTGAATACTGCATCCAGTTCTGGTGTCCCCACTGTAAGAGGGATACCGACCTGTTGGAATGAGTTCAGAGGAAGGCCACAAAGATGATCCAGGGGTTGGAGCACCTCTGCTGCGAGGACAGGCTGAGGGAGCTGAGATTGTTCAGCCTTGAAAAGAGAAGACTCCATGGGGACCTTATAACTGCCTTCCAATACCTGAAGGGAACATACACGAAGGCTGGGGAGGGACTTTTTACAAGAGTGTCCACCAAGAGGAAATGGATTTAAGTTAAAGGAGAATAGATTTAGATTGGATCTTAGAAAAAAATTCTTCAGTACGAGGATGGCAAAACTCTGGAATAAATTGTCCAGAGACGACATGAATGTCCCCTCCCTGGAGATGTTCAAGGCCAGGTTGGATGAGGCCTTGAGTAACCTGGTCTAGTTGAGAGGCGTCCCTGCCCATGGCATGGAGATTGGATTAGATGATCTCTAAGGTCCCTTCCAACCTAGGCCATTCTATGATTCTGTGAAATGAGGTCTGCAGAAAAGGCCATGGTGGTCCTGGTTGACATCAAGTTTAATGGGAGCCAGCCATGTGCTCTTTAGGCAAATAAGGTCAATGGCATCCTGGGGTGTATTAGAAACTATGCCAAGAAGATGATCCTTCCCCTTTATTCAGCACCAATGAAACACATCTGGAGTGCTGCATCCAGTTCTGGGCTCCCCAGTACAAGAGAGAAATCAACATACTGGAAAGAGTCCAGCGAAGGGCTGTGAAGATGATTAGGAGACTGGAGCATCTGTCGTGTGAGGTGAGGCTGAGACCTGGTATTATTCAACTTGGAAGTGAGAAGACTCAAGAGGATTTTATCCATGTGTATAAATATCTGATAGGAGGAGTAAAGAAGATGGAGCCAGATTCTTCTCAGTTATGTTCATTGACAGGATAAGAAGCAAAGGGCACAGACTGAAATAGAGAAAATTCCATTTAAATGTAAGAAAAAAAAACTTTACTGTGAGACTGGTTGAACACTGGCACAGGCTGTGCAGAGAGGCTGTGGAGGCTTCATCCTTAGAATTGTTCAAAATCCGGCTGAATACAGCCCTGATCAACCTCCTCTGAGTAGGGATCTGGATGATCTCCAGAAGTGTTGGCCCAGCTCACCAATTCTCTAATGCTTAGGTTGGAGTACACAAAGGATTTTTGCCAGACATGTTGAAGAAAACAGTATGTTATGTCATGTCAAGTTAAGTATCATCAAGGCCAATGGGAACTGATAAATCCTGAATACTAGTTTGAGAGAAATTCACAACAAGACTTCACTGTAGCTGAGGATATATATTTATAACCAAAAAACATGATGAACACAAGTTAATTGTTCTCCACCATAATGCTGTCTTTTTTACAAATGTTTTTATCCCAGGAAGAACATCTTCATTAAAGTATTTGAAGCTTCAAAACATGCCAGTCATTCTATCTGTAAGACAATAATCACAGCAAATGACTCTCATGACTATTTCCTTACTAAAAAACCGATGAAATTGAAAATACTACCTCAGTATGTGTGTATTGACTTTTATTCCTAACACTAATTTAACTATAAAGGCCTACTAAAATAGTGATCAGAGCATCTACCAAGGAATTCTCAGCTCTGTAGAAGTGTACAATACTTAGAAGAGAATATAAGAAAATGATAGAAAATACATGTTTACAAAGTAATGTGTGATGAAAGTGTAATTGTACTAAATCCTACTGAAGACAAAATGCCTTGAACTTTGCCTGGAGAGAGAGTAGGATGAAAGACAAACTTCTGCCTAACAGGAGGTGAATAACTGAGTTACACCAGAAGTTTCAATCAGTATTGAATATGAAAGCTCAATGTGAGTCTTAATCTGACATTTTCATTGTAAAACAGTCTTTCCTCGTGTTATAGGGAGACAGGGATAAGCTGTATTCCAAAAAACCTCTGGACTGTGCACTTGAATTAAGGAACATAAAGGAGTGAACACCACCACGCGAGCAGTCGTGGAGTGGCATGAAGATAGATGATGTCTGGGATGAGTCGGGGCTAAAAGAATAGAAGAAGCAATGTGGTTTTTTCCATTGCAGTGAGTCACGTAAAACAGGACTACACACGTAAATTGAAGATTTTTTCCTTTCTCTTTCAACTGCCACAAAGAAGCCATCTCAGTACCCATGCACTTAAAGCAACCTGAGCTCCTCTCAAGCACAGGCAGCAATTGTTTCTTACTTGAAGAAAGAAATCACACACCTAAGAGTGTGTGCACACACACACTTAAAAATGGTTTAAAAATGTTGTATTTGACTAGTTTGACAATTCCTTTCAAAAACAGCTCTCATGACTGCAGGCTGGCAGAGCTGTTCCTGCCTTGATTTAAATGGGGAAACTCAATTAGAGTTTGAATCTGTTGCACTGAAATGGAATTGTCTCTTGCAGCCAGAGCTAGGTCACAGACATGAAGCAGAGTGACTGAGAGGGGTTGGGAGAGGAGGAGGCTGTACCTGTGAGAAGAGCAGGTTGTGGGGGGCTCTGAGCTAATTGGGACAGGGATTTTCCATGTGCTGCCACTCTGGAAAGGGATCTTCATTGCTCTTCTCCAAACAAATTCAAGGAACTGCTACTTCTTTCAGGCTCTCCAAACCTCTCCATGTCTGAGAAGCCTTGATGGGCCACGCTGGGGTGGCAGGGACTGGGCACGGAGCAGCTTACAGGCACAGAGCAGTGATTTGGTTTATGAGGACAATCTCCCATTGCTTTGCCTCTCTGGCTTAGAATAATTCTCCACCCTTCCCCAGGCTCTTTCTCCCAGGTTTAAGGATGCCATTTGTATTCCTGTACTCTAGAAATGTTTGTGAGGATCTTGGCTAGGCTGGAGTTTAGACACTGGCAAAATATTTGCCTTTTTGGGGGCAGGTTCACCACAGGAGTCCCCTTCCCCTCTTGCCCCTCCCAGTGTCCCATCACAATCCCATGTCTCTCCTTACTGCCTCTATAGCAGACTGTTTCCAGGCATGAGGGGAGACATTTCAATACTGCCTTTACTCCTGGGAGCCCTGAGCTGGCCTCTGCATTTTTCTCATCATTATGCATTGAGATGTATGTCTACAAATTACCCATTCTCCCCTTGCTTCTCTTATCTGAGATCTCAGCCTGAGCCTTAGTTTTCATTTGCCTGTAAGTCATCTGTGTTAAACTGCGCCTCATAAATAACAGCTTCCAGCATGACTTCTTTCATCTGTGGTTTGTATTTGTGTGCAAGAGGGGGAAAACAGGTCTAATTTACATCAGAGCAGCTGGCTCCTCTGATCTGCCACCTGGAGACTTGGCTGATTGGAAATGTGTGTCGGCAAATGGGCCAGACCTTTGCTTCCCCCAGCTGTGCCAGTCCCTGCACTTGTCACCTTGCTGACAGGAGGCAAATGTAACCCTTGACCCAACCCTTTGGACCTGCTGGATACTGTTGGTGGATGTTGTGGATTGCAAAGCGGAGACACAACTCTTAGCAATGCAGCACGCTCCAGCAATCCTTTTGCAAAACCTGCAGTGCAGGTGTGTTCAAGTACATTCACAGAGGCAAACCAGGAGAATGTCCTGTGCGTAGTTAGGATGGAGTGGTGGGCAGGCAGGGCTCAGGTGCCCCACCCTACCCCAGCTATGCCATTTAGTAACATGGTTATGAACATTGAGCTGGAAATGTCTATATGTACCGTACTGACCTTTGAATGGGGGAGAAGGGCAATAGAGATGAAATATTTTTACTGAATAACTGTTTTCCTTGCAGAACCTGTTGCAGAAGAGGTGTTGAGGTCTTCCTTTGGGTATGTTGAGTGCACATGAGACCAGATGGAGATGAAGGAGTTTTGACAGCCAGGCTTCAGCCAACACACTCAGGTGAGCCCAGGGTACTGCATCGAAATGTGGTTAGATCCTATCTGTCCTTTGAGCAAATGCAGGTTAATGATTTAAAGCTCTTCACTACAGGCTCATGCTGCTCTTGCATCCATGGATGGATGTGTGTGGACTGAATCAAGGTGGCATTGCATGTAATAAGGTTACCCTATCATTGGCATGGGAGAGTGAAAATGCTCACACTGGAGCAGATGAGGAAAGTTTGACAAATGGTGCCAATTACTGTACTGGCAGTGGTGCCAGCACTCTTCATACTCCAGGGAGATACTCCAGGGAGATACTCCAGGGAGTTTTTGACTTCTACCTGATTATTTTTTTTTTAATTTTTTTTTTTTTTTTTTTGCTTTTTAGGTTGGGACTTTCTTTGAGATTCAATTTCAAAATAACAAAGGAGAGAATTTGGAAGAAATACTGTATATTAATTCTGATGACATTGTGATTGGCAAAGGCAAGGCCAGCTAGCAAGGCAAGAGCCGTGACTGTGTGGTAGGGGGGAATTTTCTGAAAAGGGCATTCACAACAACATTGGGTGCCTGTGACATTTTTGCAGGAACAGAGAGAAACCCAAGGCCAAAGCTGTGATGGGGCCAGCAGTTAACTGATCTGATGTTCCTGGGGCTGAATAGGGCCCTCAGAAAATGTCAGTTTGTCAGTGAGAAAGGGAGATTGTTCTCATTGGAACAAGTCCCACAGATTTGTGAGACAGGCAGTTTTCCAGAAAGGTCTCTTGAAAAAAAATAGCTGAGCTGTGGTAGCAAAAGGGCAAGGATGAAGAACCACCTTGTAGAGCAGACTATGGCTCCTGCAGCAAGAGCAATGACTGTAGCACCTGGAAGAAACCCCAGGATGGGATCCCTAGTGATAGGGATAGGTATCAGGCCTGAGAAGGAGCTGTTCTGAGTCATGCACTGCAGACACCAGCCACATGGCCAGCTTTACCTGCAGCCAAAGTTTTAATGGTCTCAGAAGGAAAAGAGTTAAAATGAGACCAAGAGCTTTGCCTATTCTGGGATTCTTTAGAATGAAGTAAATATGACTCAAAAGAGAGCTCAAGAACTTCCAACACAGCATGTCTGTAGAGCGTATCACCTCCCAGGGCAGGTCCGCTGTCTGCTCTGCTGCCCCACGCCAGGTTGTTTCTCCAGCTAACGCTGCAGAGAGACATCACAGTCCCTCAGCCAAGCTGGGTGAAGAGGTGGGGGTGGCTGGAGGCAGAGGAAGGGAGATTTTGTTCTCACGCTGTCGCTCAAAGAGACGGGTTGCCACCAGTTGGTGGTCAGCAGTGGTGGCCAGTTCAAAAGGACCAGGTGAGGAAAAATCCATTGCTGAGTGGAGTGGCATGTGGTGTGCAGCCACAGAGCCCTCTTGTGTTGTCTGCTGGGCTGCAGACTGGCCTGAGAGCAGTCTTTTCCTTTCACAAGACCAAGGAGCGTAAAAAACGAGTGGCTGAGGTTTTGGGTTTTTCCACCCTTAGGAATTCTCAGCTTGTGGGTGTTTCTAGAAGGAAAAAATGGGAGGAATGAACTGATACAAGTTCCCCTTGTCTGTGGGAGGAGGAGGTATATTCTGTGCAATTTCTAAAGAGCCATACACGGGGTGGAGGGATTTACACTTGGGCTGTTCCTGTGGTGTTACCTGTTATTAATTGTTTGATTTTCCAGACAGTATTATGGCTTCTTGCAGAAAACCAAGCCCCAAGAACTTATTGTTTCAGCCAAAACAAATCTATAAAAATTGTTTTTCTTGCAAATTCCCATTCATAATCTTTTTTTTTCCTGTGGCAAATAGTTACTTTTTTTTTCTGAAAGTTAAGGGGAAAAAACACCCTTTGGCTGGACCGTCAAGTCTCTGAAGATTAAAAGTTCAGGCATCCTTCCTTCAGGCAATATTAGAGCCGCAGTGGGCTGTTCCACCCCACATTTTTTATTTTGACCTGTACCATTGTTGCTACAAAAGGAAAAATGGTTAATGGAGAAGAAGAAAAGAGGCAAGGTTTTACCAGCCACCTTTCTCTTTTATGAAATAGGGGTTATATTCTCTCCCTTCTGTAGTGCTCTATACTTTCGTCCAGCTCCTGCAAAACATCTAAGTCTCTGTCTAAGTTTTGGGCTGCAAATAACCCCCTTCACTGTAATCTTCCTTTAAAGGCAGACACCTTAGGAAAAAGGGCTTTGTGCAGTGGAGGCTGATGAAGTACCATGGAGCCCTGCTCCTGTGGAGTCCCCAGGGAGACGATACTGTCTTCCCCTGGCACTCGTACCTCATTGGATGAGTTCCCAGAAACCACATGCTGATTAAACATTACAAGATATTTCCCCTCACAAAGGCACAGGTATGCTTGTCTCTCCTTTTAATGGTTTCGAAAGGTGTAAAGCCAGAAAGGACTATTAGGTAATTTTAATTTGCTTGCTGATAGTTTTCTATAAATTCTTCTATTAACTAGGCATTAATCTCCAGCAGACACCAACAGCAAGGAAAAAAAATATGCCACCAAAGATAAGAATGCTTTAAACCTGCAGTGGGAGGAAAATAAGGGTGGGAAATGCTTATGAAAACATGTCCCATGCTGCAGAAAAAGGTAAATGTTGTCCTTCCCACTGTCTGCACTAAATGAATCTGAACAGGGAGAAAATTATTTCCTGCATTCAGATCCAATGGTTTCCGAGACCCTGGGATACAAACAAGGACTCAATTACAAACTCAAATTACACAAACAGTGCAAGGGAGGTCTTATTTTCAGTCACATCCATAAACAGACAACAGAGCTGTGTGTCATAATCTGTTCTTTTCCTATTCATAATCTGTTGAATAGACTCTTCTTGTATGTGTCTAATATATTCCCGAGGTTAGGAGGAGGTTATGAGAGGTTAGGAAGCTGATGTGTGTTTTGGAATTTCCTATCCACTGAACTAGCTTTTCCTAATAATTCAAGATGTTGTCAGATGAAGTAAAATCATTCCAGTGAGATGCTATGTATGTGTCAGCTTCTATTTGAATACTGTATCCTGTATTTTGGCTGCTTAGGACTGGATTTTTGATAACAATTTCTTTTTCTCTACATTGCTGCCAGCACAATCCTATTTGGTCTCAGTGTTGGCAATAGAAATATAAGAATGAGGACCTGTTTTAGTGGTCCATTTAGTTTACATTGATGCTACTTTTAATGTCAGATGTTGCATTAGCATTTTACCAAAATATTTTGATTGGAATTATTTTATTTTTTTAAAGATCTTCCCTTCAAAATCTAAGTAAGTTCATAAAATATTTGTACTCATTGCATATTTTGGAAATAATGCATTATTTCAGAACAAAGCTCCTGGATCACTTTCTTCCCCATCCTCAGATCGTGTTTTTCATAGAAGACTGCAAAGTATATAGATTTGAAAAACATTCAAAATAGCTGTGTGCTACAGAGTGATTTTTTGGTTTTGCATTTTTGTGCCAGGACAAACAGGGTGCTTCCCAGGCCATTCCTTGGTATAACTCTAGTTATGCTTTTCAGTAGGAGACAGATCCTCAGTCTGGTAGATACAGTTAATATTTCATCTGTTTACTGTTTCCCTTTCTCATTGTCTTCTTGCAAAACCACCCCTTCTCCTACTGACTGTAATTGAATTGGCTGTCTGTATTAGGTTCTTAGATTCGCCATATGCTCTCCGTCTAATATTTATTTGGGATTAATGGTAACAACACCAAGAGCGAGCAAATGCAAAGCCTATAGGAGTGGTCACAGAGCATCTTCTTGTGCCAAATGGTGGTGTAGCCATCCTGGAAGCTATCAGGTAGGTTTTGCAGACACTTGCATATTCTTCACCTTTTGAATTTGAGGAAAAATTAAGGAAATGCTAAGAGGTGATCCCTTATCCTTCACCTTTTGTATCTGAGGAAAATTTAAGGAAATGCTACAAGATCATCCCTAAAGCCTTCCAGTCCAGAGAAAGAGAGAAGTGTCATTTGAGTGGACAGTTGGTGAAAGAAGCTGAAGTGCCTGTGTTATGATTCTCAGATGTAAGGTAAGTCTGTAAAAATGGCAAAGATTTTCAGGATTTATGTCTGAACATGACTTTTGCTTTTCTGATCCTACTCATCTCTGTTTTGGGAATATTTTCATGGATTACTTAAACAAAAGGTATTTGCAAGCTGTCTCTGTTTCATGTTACCCTTGCCAGAAGGTGTCTCACTTGCATGGTCATTGCAAGAAACTGTAGGTTCGTTTACTCTCTGTGAGATATCTTTAGGTGCACTACATATTGCTAGTTTGG
Organism: Trogon surrucura; assembly: GCA_020746105.1. Taxonomy (NCBI): domain Eukaryota; kingdom Metazoa; phylum Chordata; class Aves; order Trogoniformes; family Trogonidae; genus Trogon; species Trogon surrucura. Next base: position 10,814,119 of record CM036621.1, on the reverse strand, counting down.
TTTAAGATGATGTAGTGCAGCCAGTCAGCAACGTGATTAAGATAATATATTAACCTAACCTGGGTAATGTGCATGCAAAGCTTGAATAAGCACAGCACATCTCACAAATGCTAGTAAGCAGCAGAAGTATTTTTTCAGGATAGATTAAGTTGAAAAGAGAGAAAGCAATCAAGGAAAAGGGGAAAAGAGAAAAAGAGGGGTGCTCAAGTACTGCAGTGATGGGTAGAGCTGAAGGGAGTTTGTGTATCAGAGCGAAATAGAGCAACGGGGGAATGCAGTCTGGATGGGAGAGGTCTTTTCCAGCCTCAACAATTCTGTGATTCTGTGTGAGAGGAGATGCCTGTGGAGGGAGGAGATCTCTGATTAAGAGGAGATGGCACAACCAGGAAAACGCAAACAAGTGTCTCGGGCTCCTGCTAACAGCTCTGCCAGTGGTCACATTAAGGACCCAGCTGGATCCTGTCCATGTGAGATGATCTCCCAGGGCTGAGCCTTGCCCTGGCAGGAGGTTCTGTAGCTGCAATTACAAATTAATTAACTCATTTGAGAATGGGAGATATGATGGAATGAGGGGGAGAGAAAAATCATAGCTAAGAAGTTGCTTTAATGAATTTGGCTTTCCGCAGTGAAGGTTTGAAGACATGAAAGATGTTTTCAAGGAAGCAGGGAAGCTTGCTTAAGGAATGGATTATTCAGAGCTTAAAAAGTGATGATTACAAATTGCTCTGTGTATGCTTTAGGTTGTTAAGTGTAAAGAGCCCTTAATAACTAAGCTAATAAACTCCTCAGTGTTTCACTCTGATATTTTTATTTATGTCTTCAGAAATGTGCTAGTTTGCTGCATAAATAGGAAGGCATATTTCATCTTAGAGCAAATAACAAGTGTGCTCAAAGATTTCTTAAACATAGCAAGATGTGAGGGGTTTTTTTTCATTTATTTTATTGGCCTTTGGTATCTTTTATATTTCACATTGTCCACCAGTGAAGCGGGCACAAACTTAACTTGCATGATCTTTGTGGATTATCTAGCAGATCTCTGACTGCATCCAAGTGATGCATGAACCTTGTCAACACTGATGGGGGGCACTTTTAAATGCAAATGAATTTAAAATGCTTTAAGACTTCAAACCATTTTTAAAAACCCTGCCAAGTTAATTTGATTCCCTAATTCCAAGTGAAAGCACTTGCTATCTTCTGTTTCAAAACCAACTCAAAGACTGAGTTGCAAATAAGATCTTTTCCTGAGAAGGCAAGAGTTTAAAGTGAATTCCTTTTGTCTGATGGGCAGAAAGATGTCTTGAAAAAGCTGTTACCCAGCTACCCTTAATGCCTCTCCCCTGATGCCGGCAAGGCCTACTTTAATTTTACTTATTGATCTGTGTTATGAAAACAATTACAAGAACATTCATGAACCTTAAAAACCATAGGCAAAAATAATACGTATACTTCACTTAATTCAATAAGTTTGGTGGGGGGTGTAATATGCCTCTTGGAGCGTAGCTTAAGGTAATCATCTTGTTTACACTGCTTGAGGAGGCCCTGGTAATGTATTTAATAATAACAACAATAAAAATAAGCCTCAGCAAACTACCTAGTTCATGCAAAACCTCTGCTCATTACTGTCACCAGCCTCAGCTGGCCCCGACCTCCGGTGGCCCTGTGTCTGTGGGAAGAGGGGGAGCTAGTGCCCCCCTGCCCTCCTCCTTTCTGTTGAGATGGCAAATACCGCAGGCAGGAGCTGCTTCTGGCTGGCCGTGCATGGCGCCCACTGGAGAGTAAGGCCTTATTTCAGCTGGGGCTCTCAAGCACTATAGCAGTAGAAATAATTTTATGTAATGATTTCATTTTGTTTCCAGTCCCAGCCTTTGTCCAGAGACTCACAGTGGAACTATTAGGCATGTCTGGAGTAGTTATGAACCTCTTCCCCCAAAAGTGATTTATCTTGCTGAGGGTAATACAGTGTAATTGTATGCCAGCCTCTTGACTGTTCTTCTAAGACAGCTCAGCTCCTGTCTCTCTGAAAACCATCTCAAGACCAATAAAAACTGGACTGCTCTGAAAACAGCCCTTCAGACTGGGCTGGTATTGTATATATTGCCTGGATACATATGTTATATACCTAGCTCTAGTACTGACCTCCAGGGACCTCTCCAACTGCCCAGGGCATTTGCCATGTTTTCAGACTTTGACAGCGTGTCATCTCAAAAATGAAAGACCCAGGGGACCAAAAGTCCCCAAGACACCAGAAGCAGTGATAAACTTGAAATATGTATGTTCAGCTCGGCCTGACCTGTCTTCCCCAGCTTTAAAAAAAAGAGATTCTCCTGTTTAGAAAGGATTTTGAGCCAGAAGTGTGGGCAATTATTTGTATTTGGGTACAAATGTCCTGCACTGAGAGAACTGTTCTGGGAAAGCATGGCCAGGTCCTACAGAGCCACTGTGACTGATGAACAGCCGAGTGGCTGCAGCACCTTTCCAAAGCCATTGAATACTATGAGAGCTGTCTGGTTTCACTGAATTGCCTTTCTGATTGAGGAAGATAATCTCATCTCTAATGACCCGTGCAACGTTGATGGTGTCTAAGGGATGGATCTGTCCAAAGAGGCTGCTCAGAGAATCTCTAGCCTGGAACAGGCTGCCCAGAGAGGCTGTGGAGTCTCCTTCTCTGGAGACATTCAAGACCTGCCTGGACACGTTCCTGTGGGGCATAGTCTAGGCATTCCTGCTCTGGCAGGGGGATTGGACTTGATGATCTTTCAAGGTCCCTTCCAATCCCTAACATTCTATGATTCTATGATTCTATGAAGGGGGAGGAATGTGATCCAGTAACTGTTCCAGGAATAGAATCATAGAATATTAGGGGTTGGAAGGGATCTCTAGAGATCATCTAGTCCAACCCCCCTGCTGAAGCAGGATAACCTAGGGCAGCCACACAGGAACGCATCCAGGTGGGTTTTGAAAGCCTCCAGAGAAAGAGACTCCACAACCTCTCTGAGCAGCTTGTTCCATTATTCTGAACTACTATGTGAATGAAAAAATGGAGAGGACCAGCTTTGCTTTGCTGAAGGAAACATGTGGATCCGCAGGAATCATTTGAAAGGGGTGGGCTTTGAAAATCATTGGGCAGATGAGCTGAGAAAAAAAAGCCAGTGTTGGGCTGACCATCTTCTATAAGCTCCTAGCTGTCTGGGTTAAAATATTTTTTCATACCTCAGTTCTGAAAGCCTTCCTGTGCAAACATTAAAGCTCTTTGTCACTGCCCTGGCTTGAAGCACCACATGTGGCCTATTTCCTGCCACTGAAGTGGTCTCCCCACAGCATAGGATGGAGCCATCCCTGCTGGAGTTGAGTCCAGCTGCTCTTTTCACCTGGAGCCACTGCTCTAACCCTCTGTGGCCAAAGCCCATGCTGGGAACTGGCTGACACACAGCCGATGGATGTGGCAAAGTGGTGGACTTTTGGGATGTGCAGCTTTATGTCCTGTCTCTTGGCTGAACCTCAGAAGCATAAACATGTTGAGCATCCTTTCTCCCTTTGCCTCAGCCCTACACTAAATGAATTTAATGCCCTGCCAAATACTCTGGTGTTTTTTGGGTTTTACTTCCTACAAGCAACTGACAGTTGGTCCAACAACTGTGCTGGGAATACACCACCATCTCTCTTCCCCTCTTTCTCCTCATACTGCCTGATGATTAGTTTTTTCTCTCTTTTTTTTTTCTCCTTGTTGGCATGGGAGATTTATATTTGGGATTTAGATTTCTGGGACCATGAAAAGCAAAAGAAAACTTAAAAAATGTGATTAGAGACTCAAAATTCAAAATCTTAAGCTTGGTCAGGGAAGCAAATCTGCGTAATTAGTGAGTGCTAGTGGTCTGTTCTTTTGAAATTGAGAGCTGTCTTACTACAATAGGCTTTGCTTTAAAGCAAGTAAAAGGCAACACCTCAGAAACACTTGACACTGACAGGCATGAGCTATATGGAGATTTGTAAAATCTGTCCTTGTTTTCCATCTTGTTTTGCTTGAGCGCAAGCATTTGTTCTGCTTTTGCTTTAGATAGTCCCTCATAGTGCCACTCTGACAGACTAATATAGGTGTCAGTAATAATATACTTGGTAAATGCAGTCATTTTGTCTGTACATAAATGCTCCATGCTCAGTCTGTGATGGCTTTCTATGTCTATTCGCTGCACGTAATTATATAATAATCTAGAAATAAACATGAGATAGTGGCCAAATCTTAAACTGTGTCATTTCTTAGTTGTTACTCAGGGGCTGTGACTGGCCAGCTAGTCCACAGGATGGTAAGTCTGCTTCTCAGTCAAGTGATAGAGATGTTTAACATGGGGGATAAGAAATAGCAATTAGCCACACAACCTGTTTAGAGCTGTCTGTTTATTTTTCAGAGCTGATCAAAAGTGCAGGCATGAGATTTTTTGCAAACATTTCCCTACCTGCTGCGTATCTTAAGCTATGATCTTCAACATGATACCCAAATCCTCTGTCCTGTCCATATATGTCCCAGTTAAGGGACAAATTCAGTTCAGGCATGTCCTGGTTTGAGAGCCCCAGGATAAAAGTTCTCTGGGGCCAATCACAGTACTTCTTCCCATGGTGGTCAGTATAAAAGGGCCTCTGAGACAATCCCCTTGAGTCTTTAGTGCTGCTGTGCTGGAAGATTTGTCATTGCCTGTTCATCATCTCTTCCTGTGCTGATGATGTTCTTGACCCCCATTTTCACACATTAGTTGTTACCTGCTTGTAAAAAGCAACCTTCTGCTATTCTACCAAAGAAAAGATGTTTCTTACATCAGCAAATGTTTTGTAGGAAGATGAGGAGTATATCCTATTCACTAACCAAAGTTCTTCTGGTTAGATTTTCTTGTAGCTGACAGTGCAAAAGGTGGAAGTGATCACCATGTGCTGAGAGTTACTTCTCCATGCACCATTTTAGAGAGATACAATGTAAGAAAAGGACCATATGCTTTTCATCAACCAGTTTCATAGGAAAGCGGTTTTTTTTCTGTCTCTTCATACTTCATGACTCTGAATTTGGGAATTCATACATGGAATTTAGAAAATTCTGGGTAAATGACAAATCAAACTGCTAGTCTTTATTTGCTTCCTTTTTGTTTTTAATCCTTGTAAAAACCTCAGAACTATGTCTTCGGTGTTTTTTTTATTTTTGCTTTAAACCCAAATTCAATACTGCAGGGAAATAAGACAGGAGTCACAATCTTTTTTCTTTTTTTCTCACACTTTTTAATATCTTATTCTAAAATTTGCTGCTTATGAAACTGTTTGAATATGCACCGTATGAATGGGAGCTCTGTAGAAATAACGGACTTCAATTTGTCTAGTGGGCTGTTGCCTGAAGAGAGAGAAAGTCTTATTGTGGCTTCTCAGTGGTGGCTGCATTCTCAATAAAGAAACACGAAGAACAATTTTCTTACCTTGCATTTATATAAACCTCAACAGTAGAAAAATGTGAAACCTCCCAAACAAGACTTCTAACTGTTCTTCAAGCCTTCAAGGCATCAAAGAGCTTTGCAGATCAATGCCATTATTATATGTATGTGAGAACTTCAGAAAGCCATCATATATACAGGAGGTCTATGGTTTGTGGCAGATTCTATTGGAAATGAGCATCCCTTATCCCTGTGTGACTTCCTACGCTTTTCAAAGAGTGTAGTTGGAGAGGTGTTTGGGATTCAGCATTTATGATGGAATCTGTAACAAAACTCAGCATGGGAACCACAAGAAGGTATTTAAGTAGTTTGAGTGAGAGTCAGAAACTGGTTTAAAAAGCATTTCCTGAAGGTACAATCACTTCTGGCACCAGAGTAGAAACACTTAATGCATATTTCTGCACCCTGGGGCAGTTTTCAAGAATGTAGCTAATGTTAAATTTGAACTCAAAGGGCTTTAATTTTTCTGTTTGATGGGGAGCACTCATTATGCAAATAAGATAGCCTTTGGGCAGCTGTCTATTTTCCAAAGTATTTTTTTCTTTTTTGGAAGGATGCTAGTTTAAAATGGAAATTTCCACACCGAAGCTACCTATTTAGTCACAGCTTTTTAGTGTGCTTGGAAAACGTGAAGCGAAACACAATCAGATACAAGCATGATTGGTAAAGCCCCATCAGGGCGTGAAAGGAGCCTCGTTTCAGCTCAGTGTTGTCAGTGTTGTAACTCCTCCTAGACAGGGACATTGCAGCAACCTCCACTTGTCCTTGACCTCATGGCACAGCTGAAAAGTCTGGGCTCATCTCCGTAGCTGTTCTCTGAGTGAGAGTGTTCTCAGTGTTATAAGTGAATTAGAGTGTTGTTGCTGCCCTGCTGGCATTTGGTGTAGGAGGGACCTCGATACAGTCTTCCTGGCCAGCATTTGCCATGAGAAGTGGTGGGAGACATGGGCACGTGAAAGGTAGGTGCACATTTTGGCCTATGATGTCCTCCAGTTTTCCCATCTAGTGGATCCCATAGCAGGCATGCATGCAGGCAGGCTTTGTCTGTGTGCAATGTCTCGTAAGTAAGGGCCTCATCCATCACCACCAAAGTCAAAGAATTAGTTAGAAGAGAACCTCAGGACATATTGTGCGCTTGTATAACACACATGCCATGACAAAAGCCAACGGAGCGAGAGTATTTTACATCTGCAGAGGTTTTACTCTTCAGCTGATACTTTTCTTCTTCCAGCAGTGCAGTCTCAAAAATCCTTACGGAGAATTCAGGGGTTTTTACCCCATCACCACCTTGAAGTCTAGGGGCCTCTAAGAACCAGACTTTAATGTCCGGGGAAAAGATAGACCATAAGGAGCATGAAAAATTGAAAGCCAAGAAAACCTTTTAGTAACTTATTTTAACTTATAACCCATTGATTGCTCTGTCTCGGAACATGGAGGCAAGAACCTGGACATTCATCTCCAGGAGCTCAGTGAGGGTCTGGAGAAACCCCTCCCTCAGAGCAGCGGAGGAAAAGAGACAGCTTTCTCTTTATGGTGCTTTTTGTTTCGATGAAATCATAAATTATCTGACTTGCTACCTGTGATACACTTACATATTTCCTCCCAACTCTGATTTTCCTTACCAATGGCCCTCATTTCTTGTGCTGGGCTGGTGGTAAAACATCTGCTTCCCAACATCTGAAATGGATTTGCTGTGCAGTGTTAAGGAGAGTTTTCCATGCTGAGTTTGGCTTGCTTAATTAAGTAACAGTTTGCAGAACGCTTTGGATCCATCTGGAGGAAAGATCCTCCTGAAATGGAGCTCATTATCCTAACAATACAAAGTGGCCTGGATGAGCAAGGGCTGGGAGACTAAACCTCATCTGTAAAGGAAGATGGATGACAGAAGATGGGCAGCTTGCTAAGGGGGAAAGCAGGTGGCTTTTGTAGGTTGAGTAGGAGCTTTGCTCTCCTGGGGAGGGGAGCAATAGCAGCGTAAGTGCCAGGACTGACAGGATAAGTTAGTGGAAGAGCTTTCTACATTGCTGAGCACAGCTGCAGCACAGCACTTTGCTGTGCTTGAAGACTTCGTGTTGCTGAGCTTGCAGCTGGAGGTAGAGACCTGCAGAGCCAGGCTGGGAATGTTGTACACGGTGAACTTGTTCTTTCATCCATGTCTGTAAAATGATTAGGGTGCATGGTATCCAGGCGCCAGGCTTTGAAGAGTTTGGGATGAAATAAAACAACCCTAGGACATTTTTAGATGAAGAGCATGCAATTAGTTACTGGCCAGCCTGGCAGAGGAGTGTGGTTTGGTCACCCTCCTTCCTAAACACTCTGCTTGTCATAAGCTGCTCATGATTGTGTCTAAGGGTGGTCAAAGCCAGTAATTCCCACTTGCCTCTCTTTAATCGCTGTGCAGAGGAACCTTGGGGCAGGGCCCTCAGAATTGTGCCAGGCAGCTCTCAGGGTAATCATCCATAGCATTTACTTCACCATTACGGCTACCTTCTGCTTGGGGTGAGACCTTCTCTGCTGGGCCACTTTCTGCTTAAAGGTTCACACTATTTTTTTTTTTTAAATGTCAGGAACAGAGTACAGTGGTCAGAGTAATTTTTTTTTTGTGTTGGCAAGCATATTTTGGAAGGGAGAAGTGCTGTTACCTTAACAGCAAATCCTTTCCCATGGGCATTATAATCATCTGCAGAGGACAAAGTGAGCTATGGGGAGGGCTGCTGAGGCAGTTGTGGCTGGGTGAACCAAAGCTGAGTGCTTCATATAGTGGGTATTTTCTTCTCTCTGGCTTCTGGATCATGTTTGGTACAGTTGTAGGACCCTTTGAAACCCAGCATTTTATTTTTCTAACACTTGGAGAAAATAGACCCTGAAAGAGGGACAACAAGCAAAATAAATCAAAACATGTTTTCCCAAAATACACATAAACTTCCCCTTCCAGTAAGAAAATACCCTAAGGACATTGGATCTCAGCACTAAATCTAAGCCTTTGGAAACAGCTTTCATAAGACAAACAAGGAAAGAAGTAAACCTCGCTGTCTTGCCAAGGTCAGCCATGTGCTTCTGGTGCCTTCGTTCTCGGAAGAAGTGCTGCAGTCACCAGGAGGATCCATGTGCCTTTGACATATCAGGAACATGCCAGGAGGAGGAGAGCAAGGACTCTTGCTACTGGTCTTGCTTGGGTGGACCACATGCCACCCAGCCTGCCGCCTCTACAGCAGAACAGGTGCAAATCCTATGCAAGCTAGGTCTTGTCTGTTTTTATCTAAACAAGGGTGTGGGGTGCGTTCTGAGTTGAGATTCATTATTACGCTGGCTCAAATGAAAACGAAGCTGTGCTTTCCCACTTCCAAAGGACACTGCAGGCCTCCTTCACTCTCCCTGCAATTTTATTCTAAGAGCCCACCAGTAACTTTAGAGAATTTCCAGGTGCCATCACAGAATCGTACACTAATGCTGCCAATCTACACATGAGAGGGACAAGTACTGACATAACATACTGTATAAAGAATGGTTACAGTTATGTTTTAAGAATGGTACTTTGTCTCACTTTCATTTCAGAAATGAGTTGACACAGTGCTAACATTAGTGACCAGCCATCACACAAACATGCCCCGATATTCACTGTGCATCCATAGCCTGCCCAGGGGACCTCCCTTCTGTCTGAATGAAAAAAAAAAAGCCATGAAAGAGCATTTGTACACATAAAGACTCCGTTTGAAAAGGCAGAAGGGATGTCTAAGAACTGCTTTTACTATTTTTGTTTTGAAAAGTGGCAGGTGTTTAATTAAAGGCTCAGCCACAGAAGGGTTCTGCCCTGTCCACAAAGTACAATGAAAGAGAGAATAAAAATGGATTTCAGGGAGTGACTTCCTTTTTTCCTCTATGCCAAGAAAACATCCTGGTGCAATAGCTTCTACGGGGTTATTGGAAAAGGTCCTCTGAAGAAGTGAGGTGGATGGCAGTACCGTAGGAGGAGACCTTGTGCCCCATTCCTGGGACATTACAGAACTCAGGAACAATCACACACAAATACTCAGTGCCCCATTCCTGGGACATTACAGAACTCAGGAACAATCACACACAAATACTCAGTGGCATTTGACATGAGCTTTCACCACTCCTTGACGTGCCATAGACATACCTGCGGTACCTGTGGTCTTCTGTCACCCCCTGTATAACAATGCCAGCACTGTGGGCAAGAACTGTGGGCAGTTATCGCAGCTGAAAGTTAGAGCCATGCTACAAAGTGGTATAAGGATAAGAAAGCCCATTTCACAGAGGACAAGAACGAAGCCCCAGAGTGCCAGCCACAGCCATCTGGTAGGTATTTTCCTGTCTTTGACTCTGCTGCTCTTCAGAGTGTTCTCACACAACTTTTTGAAGTTACTGAACTGGCAAATTCTGCTTCCTTGGGTGTTTCTCACAGTCTCCACAGCCATAAATGTGAGAAGACTGTAACTGCTACAGGGTGGGCCCATATGCTGTAGAGCAGATATTGCTCCCAGGCAGCTGGGATGGGTTGCTTATATGCTGTGAAGGTTTCTCTCCTTTGCCAGGAAATGTCAACTGGTGCTTGATTAGTTAAAGTAAAAATTCAAAAGAAAATTCAGCAGGGGAAATAAAATACTATATGATGAGTAATTTGGACATCAGTTATAACAAAATGTACTACTTTTAAAATGAGAAATCAGCTTCCTTCATCTATTTGCTTTCAATTTCCCAAGTTTTTACAACTGTGGATCTAAAAAAACCTCATACCTTTGCTTATAATACGTTGGAAAGTCCAGAGAAAGACTTTGAGCTGAAAATCTAAAATAATTTTACAGAAATTAATGTAGATTTATAGGTGACTTCACAGTGCTACCTCAATTACTATTTCCTTTTAGGGTATATATGCTATTCCAAGAGACTTCTTGAAAGATGTAAATATTTTCATCTCTTTGTTTTCTGTTTCCAGGGAGAATTTAGTATTTATGCTAAACTGCTGGCAGTTTGGATAAGGCAGGTATCTATTCAAATTGTTATTAGCTTTCAAAATCCAGCCAGTATATGTGTAAACAACATCATTTAAACGTAATATGCTCAAATCCCATTGCTATTCATAGGCTGAGCAATTAGTAGATGGGCCAAAACTGAGGTAAATTGTAATAACTTCACGGAAGCTAATTGAACTTAGGATATTTTGCTTTAGAAATTATCTGGCCCACTTTTCCCTTTAGCACTGTATTGCCCTGTTTTCTCTCCATGACACTTCTTATTCTGGCCCCCAAATTTCTTTGTAAAAGAGCTGGGGTTATGTCTGCATCCTCTTTGATCATAATTTTTATGGCAATTGCTGTTAATGTCAGGACAAACTCATGATTTTTCTCATCATTAAAAAAAGCCATGAAAGCTGCAGCTCCAGCTCCTCTCCTTTTCTTTATTTTTTTTTCCTTTTTGAAAAGGATTTAAATACAAGCTGTAGCAAACCCAACACTGGGCAAATATTAAACAATGCACAGCAGAAAAATGTAGTGACCTGGGTGGTGTTTGCAGTTTAGGAGCTGAAAAAATATATTTGTACTTTGTGTAAAAGATTAAGTGCTTGATCCTGTTTTCATGGTGTCAGTGGGAGTTCTGCCACCATTCAACGAGGGATGGATCAGGTCCTTCAGATATTTGGTGAAATGGCTTGGCCAAGGATTGTAACTTTAAATACGCAAAAGCACACATATACTGTGGCCAAAATAAACTCAAAACAAAAAAAAACCTCCCTCTGGTGGCTAAGCTGTAAGTAAGATCCTTCTTTGAAAATGGGCCTGTCATGTGTAAATAATTGAGCAGGTTCAGTAGAGAGGCCACAGAATGACATTTTCCCCAGGAATATTTTGACAAAACATTCAGATTTTGCTACACAGAATAAGCTGATCTGCAAAGATACTGGTTACACGGAATTGGGACTTGCAAGGCCGAGAGACTTAACCTGGATCTCAAGTCAAGTCCTAGAGGCCAGGGCCCACCTGCAGAGGAAACCCATATTGCACTGGACTGTGTCTCTGCCATTTTGGCAGGAGTATTTTTTCCCCTGAATTACTTTTTTGACAAATAATGTTCCTGATGTGGCTCCCTATGTATTGATCTGAAAGGAGGTTGTAGTAAGATGGGTGTCAGTCTCTTTTCCAAAATAACAAGCCACAGGACATAAGGAAGAGGCCTCGAGTTGTGGCAGAGGAGGTTTAAGTTAGATGTTTAGAAAAATGTCTTCATGGAAAGTGTTGTCAAGCATTGGAACAGGCTGCCCAGGGAAGTGGTGGAGTCATCATCCCTGGATTTATTTAAAAGACCTGTAGATGTGATGCTTGATAGTGTTAGATTAGTGGTTTAACTCAGTGATCTTAAAGGTCTTTGTCAACATAAGTGATCCTATGTTTTTGTGATTCTACGATTCTATGATTCTATGACCAAATATCTGATCAGACTCAGCAGAGGGAAAGGCATAAGGGTAGGAAAGAACAGCCAGGAAGGTTCTGAGTAGCAGTTTAAACTGACTTAGGCAGCATTGCCCTCAATGCAAAGCTATACTGAGGACTGGACAACTGGAAGGATCTTGAGAGGTCTCTCAGTTTATTCCCCCCGACCCCCAGAGCAGGATTGGTTGTACCAAAACCTTCTGACAGATGGTTTCAGAAACACCCATGAACAGCTTCTTGAGGCCACCTCCTCAAAGTGAAGTTGGAAACACAGACAAGTAGCTCAGGGATAACCATTTGCAGAGAGGCCAAGAGCCTCTGGAGATGATACCTTAAAAGACAGTCAGAGAGAAAAGCTTGGGCTCACCTTGCTGTCTGTATTAAGTGCTTAGACTTCAAACTGGTTGTTGACAGACTAGTGTCCCCTTTCCAAAGGGACAATGAGACAAGCACTTTTCAGTGTATTGTTCCCCAATCAGAACATGCCAACAATGATAAAAAACAATAGACAGTTTTCTTTAGGAACCTTATCTGTGTCTCATATCTCCCTTCCATCCTGTGCTCCACTGCCACAGCAATTCTGCAATAAAAACACTTGCTTAAAGTCTCCCCCAATTTTGTGAAAGATCACAAAATAAACTGCAGATCTATACGCCTTTTTCACCCTTTTTTTTTTTTTTTTTTTTTTTTTTGTCTGTTAGATCCGAAATGGCTGAAATCTCTCAGTCCTAAAAAGAGACAAGGAAGGGTTAAGACTCCTTGGTCTCACCTGGCCCTCCCTGTTGGCTTTCCTCTTCTAAACCAGGGAAAGTCAGATCCTTCTAGGAGACAACTTAGCAAATACCAGCATTTGTAAGGTCATGTCTACTGTATACTGTGACAGCTAGTGCTCCTGCACTTCCTCAGGGTGTTCGCATGCCATACCATCATTGCTATAAGGATGAACGTGACCGTTTGCAGAAAAAGCATGGCATGCCATTTGAGTTCTCAAGTTCTCTTCTCTCTAAACTCCATGCCTCTCACAAAGAACCCAACAGCAAGGGGAACAGCTGCATTGTGTGGAGGAGGACCATTACATGAGTCTTTTATGCTTCTTTTAATGAATGTCATCCATCTCAAAAGATGGTTTTGCATTAATACCCCATATTCAAACTCTGTTGGAAGTTACCTTTGTTCATGGCACGTCAGCCGTAGCTATAACAGTCTATAATATATCACCTGATGTTTGGATTGCTTTTCATCAGCAAGTTTAGTTGTATGCCAGTTTTGCTGCCAGACTGACTTGCAATAAGGTCAATTGTGTACCAGAGGTGGGAGGGAGGGACCAAGAACACAGAGCTTCTGGCAGGCAATAGGAATTGTAAGATTGGCTTAGCTTTACCAGGGTCCTGAGCCCTTAGGTTAACATGCAGTGAGGGAGGTTGCCACTGGGAAAATCTCCAGTGCCTAGGGGACAAGCAGAGCGGCTAATAGGCTTTTTGTAAGTCTGTGCACTTGTATTCGCTGTGTGTTTGTGCTAAAAGTTCAGATGCCACAGTATTTTATTGTAGATGAGACAGCGTGTAATAAACACTTTTCACAACAGCAGCCCATTAGTTATAAGTAGAAAATGGGGATTTCTCCATCTGTACTTAGCTTTAAGCAAAAGAAGTAACTTAAATGGAAATAGAGTTGTTGTGCAGACTACTACACATACTGAACGACAGCTCCTGCTTCTCCTTAACATATGAAAGACTAACTGATTTCTGTGCGAAGAAGCTGTCGGATTTTGTATAGCACAGCAGAAAGTATTGCATGGATGTTACTAATGAAGCTAAAGAGGCAGAAAGTATAGAACTTATCTTGCTCAGAAAAAAGGGTCCTAAAATCCTAAGTGTGTAATAGATAAAAGCAGACAAAGTATATTGTTGTAGTGAAAAATATAACTTTCTTATGAGCTGGAGAAGTACTTGTTACAGTTTTGTTTCTCATTAAATACAAGTACATTTTTTCATTACTTTTTGTGATTGCCTTCTTGAGTTGGAAGCAGAACTGCTTTGTGGACAAACCAGGTCCACAGCAGGGTGATTAAGGGCCATTGCGGTCTGGTTAAGCTGTGGGTGAGAACTGCCAAATATTTGGAGCAATCAAAGACATGGCTGGCTCAAGAGTACAGGAACAAGTGATGATCTGTCCCAGTGCTGTATCGTGTGAATTCGATTCCAGTGCAGTTGTGCGGCAGTGTGACGAGGTTGTAAAAGATACCAAGTATTTTCTGAAGAGGCTGCCTTTAGCAGCAGAAATTCTTCTGAGCTCAGTGTCTAGAAGGACTAGAATGTTAGACATCACTGCCTGTCTGACAAGTGTTTTGGAAGGAGGTGAGCAGTGTTGTTTTGGTTACTTATGGAGAAGGGTCTGCCCAGATGACAGACGGACCCAGCACAAATAAAAATTTTTGTCTGTTGGTCTTTGCAGGGAAATTGGGAATGGAAAAGCTCCTAAGGTTCACACAGACCTTGGGGTGGTTAAGTTGTTGTGACTGGTGGTGCATTGCTAATTGATGTAAATATATGAAACTCATTACACTGCTAACCTTATTCTTTGGACAATGTGTTTCGTTTTCCAAATTTGGCACTTGGATATCTTCCTTGAAAATTATGTTTGGTTGGAAACAAAATATAGTAAAGGCTGGTAAAAACTGAAAGCAATGTAATAGAGTTACATGAAAGGGAATGTAGAGAATTTCAAATAACTGGCTTTTGCCAATCTGACCCTTTTCTTTCCTTGTAGCTGTTGGAAGCTTAGCATAGAGAGAGTGTCTAAAAGAGCAGAATTTAGGCAGTAAAGCTATCACAGTGAGGACTTTGGATAGGCAGAAATGATTCTTGTTTAACCCAAGGTCATGGACAAATACAGAACCTGACAAAAAAACACAAACCCTAAAGAACACAGAAATGAGTATCTGCATTTTCCTCTTCACAGAGGAGGGTTCTGCGGTAAAAAAATTCCTAGTGGAAAGATCCTTTAAACAAATTGTACTTGTGTCACCTGTAGTTCCTTCTTCCCCCACTGAGATGGGGACTTAGGTGTTCTGGAAATTTTAGAAATTTATTGAAAAACAGTGTCTTTTTCAAGACTTTCTGGAATAAATTTCTCAGTTAATTAGGTATAATTGTCACTCTGAGTCCATAAGTAGATGTCCACACCATTACTTGTGCTTAAAATAAAACACATGCTTGAATACTTATTAAACATAGATCTAAATCTCAAAATGGAGCAAGGAAGGTATAGCTGGAGGGCTATTGAGGATATCTTTTATATAATTTAAGTTATTCTCCTTGTTCCTGACTTGAAGCTACATGATTTCTAAGCGTCCAGTGGATTTTTGTGGCTCACTCAAGGGTACCGATGTTTTACGTGCAATGGCTTTCCTTATTGTCCTGGTTTGAGAGCATCAGGATAAAAGTTCTCTGGGGCTCCTGGAAAAGGAGGCAATCGTGGTGAGGGAGGGGTGAAGCTGTGCCTGTGGGGAGGAGAGAGTGGGTCAGGACCAATCACACTGTTCCTTCCCATGGTGCTCAGTATATAAGGGCCCCTAAGAAGAGCCGTGGGGCTTTTAGTGCTGCTGTGCTGGGAGGGTTGTTGTTGCCTGTTCATCATGTCTCTCTGTGCTGCTGTTCTTGCTTCCTGTTTCCACACTACAGAGGAGCACTGTTTGTCAGGACAAGTTTTTTTTTTCCCCTGACTTCCCTGGTGGGAGCAGCACAGCTCCTTTTCTGTCTTTTTTGGACTATCATCAACACTTTGGACTTGGATGCTCCTGTCTGCTGCTGAGTCCAGTCTGGATTTTTTTTTTTTTTTCTGCTAGGAACCTTGTTGTCATCTAGAAGGTTTGGATACCATGTTTACATATTCTTTTTTATCTTTGAGCATATATGCGTGCTTGTATGTGTCTGTATATAGTTTGACATCTTCATTGTTACTGTTAGTATTCTTTTTTCTTTTTTTTTTCATTTAACTAGTTCAAGTGTTTTTTTCAACCTCAAAGTTTCTCTCCCTGATTCCCCTGTTATCCACCCCTAGCAGGGTGCTGGGAGGATCACAGAGAACGTCTGTCAAAGTTTAGTGGCCAGCCCAGCCTTAAACTTTGACAATTGTCCAACACCCCTAAGTAGTGGGAGGATGGTGGTGAATGCAGGAACTTTAGTGGCATTGAGTTGTAATAAACTCTACACTCAAGAGAGCTAAAAGAGAATAGATGTCTACTTCATAAGAAGCTCTTAAATTTTCACATTCTTTTATCTTGAATCTTTCATCAAGAGCAGTATTTTAAGAAATTTATTACATTGGTTCTCAACTTTTCCCATATTATCTCTAAATATACATTTTGCACAATTTGGTTTATTATCGTGCAAGGTGTCTCATGTTGCATTTCCATTTCTGATGCTCAGTTTTACTGAAATCAATGTGTTTCCATGCAAGAAACTTAATTTGGAACATTTTATGACAGAAAGATGTTTTTCCCCAGAAAATTGTTAACTAGCTTTAGACTTCAGCATACAAAAAAGCAATCCAAAAGGTAGCTCTTTGTAATGCCAATAAGGCTACTAAGTGATATGTGTGTTGCAATTGCAATCAAGTAGAGCAATTAAACTGAAAAATAGCAAGGGCAATTACTTGTATAAAGTTGAAATCCATTGATTTTCCACTATGCTTCTTCTTACAAGATCCAGAGCGCTTGGGATTCAGAGAATCCCATCCATGCGCATTAAATATTTAAAAGACTCTCAGAAGGAAAGGAATTGCTTTCACATAGTTACCGTATGGCTCAGGAGCATGTGTCTGCCAGGTATGGTGTGGCAAATAGGGTGATCAGAAGTCTTCTGGCAAGTGGTGTTTAAAAATTGCATAAAGTCCTTCTAATCTGGCTTGGCCTGACAAGCACGTGTAATCCAGAATTTTGGATGAACCTTTGGGAACTGTAAGCTGCTTGACTCAGAACTGGCTTAGACATGAAAAAAACTGCTTGTAGAAAGCTTAAAGTTTTTATAAAATTTTAATGCTAGTTGGGTGCGCAGCACCTTAGCTGTATCTTTCCACAGAAACGGACTCTAATTAAGTCTGTATTGTGGTCCTCATGCTCGAGTAACGCTAAAAAGAACAGATGGGTTGACTTTTAGACTGCATCCCTAGAGAAAATGCAGGAGTGTCCCAATTCTTTGCTTTATGCCCAGAAAAGTCCCTTCTGCAAAGATTTTGGCATCTAAGCATCATTATGTGCTGTATCTTGTTGTTCCTTTCTGAGCTCCTCTGTTGTATTTTTGGCAATTTTTGTGTCTTCTCTACACTGCAAAGTAATTAGAGCAAGGACCTTCTATTCATGTGCAGCAGTGAACAGCTTTTTTTTTTTTTTATTTCAGCAAGTATGTAATTTATATCATGTTTATACTAAGTGTCTTTTCTGTTTGCTTGGCATGAGTGTCAGGGAAACTAATGACAGAATAAAGTCATGCACTGATAGGAATACCGCTCACATTTTGAAGACACGCAGAGAGAGAGAAATAACACAGAAAATACTTTAAAAAATAGATAAAACAGCACAGCATCTTTTCCCATTATTCTTCAAAATTTGCCAGAAATCAATCAGGAAGCTTGTTGCCCTTAAGAAGAAAGCTTTTTTGTTAATTCCTGAGTCAGTACAGAAACAGACCTGTGGATTTCTGCAGGAATGGTGGCTATGGACATACCAGCAAGGGTCAGAGAGGTCCACCTGGCTTCATATCCATGTCTCTGGTCAGGGCCAGGGAAGGATGCTTAGAAAGCATTTTGACAACAGTGTCTGTAAGAACTGATACAGCTCTAGATATGTTCTTATTTCTTTTCCAAGCTAGAGAGACCCTGGGTCATTCATTCTCTCCATGTATAGAAATCATCCATCCTTCTCAGCCTTTTCTGTTCATTTTCTAGGACTACTGCTCCTCAGGCTGTGAAATGGGTGGCCACACCACGTGCTGTACTGAAAGCACCAGAGAGTCAGTTAAACTCAGTGAAAAGGAAGTAGTGAATTCACTGAGTCTTTGGATTCAGCTGGCTTTTATGTAATGACATTGAAAGGTACAGTTGATTGTCAGGAAGGTGATTAACTCCAATCAGATAGATAAGCAAAACTATTAAATCAACAAACTATGGCATGTCCCAAGTGCCCCTATGATTCAAGACCTATAGGGATGTAATTTAAAAGTTTTTAATTATTACTTTTTAAATTTCCAGTTTAGTTAAGATCTAAAAAATATACAATGATTAATAACTAGATAGTCAAGTGCCCATAAAATGTATTAATACCTCTGAGTTTGATAAATCTTCTTTAAATGAATAGACACTGACAACTAAGTATCACATGTTCTCCAGACCTTTTGATAAATGTTCTTCCTATAATTTCCAATCAACTTTGATAGATAAAACTGGATGATTTATTCAGAGTAATGTATCTTTGTTCTCATGGGTATCAGCTCCACTCTTTCCATATTTTCTTCCTAGGGAAACACAGTGGAGGTTAGATCAGCATCAGTAACAACAGACATAATAAAAATGAACTGGAAGATACCATCTAAGTTCAAATTAATAACATGGCAGCTGCTTGGTTAGATTAAAAAAAGAGTGGTAAAGGACCACACATTGTCTTCCATGTTATGGAAATTCTGTACGTCTTTACTATGAATAATTTAATTTTGTCCTTAATTCACACAGTGCCTCAGTAGCGTACTATATTGCCATGGTTAGGAATGGATCATGTTATATTTGCTCTACATACCCAGAACAAAAGAGCAAGTTCTGGATCCATGGATTTCTGCTGTATGAAATGTGGATTAGAAGGCTATCAGGACAGAGGGAAATCTGCCATTTTTATTTAGGTGGATTTTCAGACGTTCATAGCTTTTTGCTCATGTTATTCATCCATTCATCCATCCATCCACTTGCTAATTAAAAATGCTCTCTGGCTAGAACTACACTCAGCTCAGAGTTTAAAGTATTTGTCATCTGCAGATTATTTTCCATTTTATATAAAATTAATCTGATTCAGTCCAGCCCCAATAAATAAGGGGGACTAAAATGCAGAACTGAACCTTTTAAATTTTTTTATTGTTTTATTTTGCAAGTGATTAGAAATCTGGACCAGTCATCTCAGACATTATTTTTCTGCCACTCTTTTCCACTAGCAGAGCTTTTTCCTTCGCAAAATGTGGTCTATCAGGAAAAAAGAGGAAAAGGTACTGCGTCACTATAGAAAATAGAAATCTAGATGAGATACAAGGAGGAATCATTCCAATGCCAGGTGCTGTAGACATGATCATAAATAGAACAAGAGGGCATTTCCAAAGGAGATGCCACCCTTTAATAGGAAGAAGTAGAAATGAAAAGTTGAGCTTTGAGGTTCTATAGCTGGAACGCTGTAAGGTGCTTGCTCTTAAGAGATTTGAAGGTGTATCTGGAAAGGCTGAAGACAATGTATGTTTTTTTAGGGGTCACTCTTTGGTCAAGGGGATTCTTGGAGAAGAAGAGCTTTAAAACGCTTGTTCAGGTGGGAATGGAGCTTAAAGAACTTTCCAGAATGAGAGAAATCTACAGAGCTTGTCCTCAGACGAGTAGTGACTTCACTGGTGATTTGGAGGAGAGATATCAGTTGGGGTTGATTAATATATAAAGGATCTGTTTGAGTTGGTAGGTCAAAGATCAAAGGATTTGAGATGTGGAAGATGGATCAATCTTCTATATAAACTAAACCAACAGCCATTTTTTTTTTTCCCTGCTCATGTGTCATTTCAGAGGGAAAAAGCTTGTATGTGAACAGGGTGTACTGTGCACTGCACTGTACAGCTGGGAAAATGCCTCAGTGATATTCAAACTTCAGAAACTACTGTTTATTCCCAATTTTCACTCAAACTATTTCAGCTAAATTTACTGCAGGACTCTAAGAAACTCTACAATGCTATCATATTTTTTTTAGAGTTAATGGGATGATTTTAAGGGAATTTTCCTTCCAAGTAATAAATTTCTTTAGGGATTAACTTTTTTTTTGTGTGTGCTTAGGTAGAACATCTATTCCCCAGTGATGGAGTGCTTTGATCATTAGAATAAGCTGCCACTACAGCATTATCACGTTCTCTATCATTTATTCAAGGTTGCTGAAAGACTAAATCTCTTATGAATATTAAGTATTCAGAAGTGCTTTTTTTACTACTTTTCTGTTAAAGAAAGTAGGGAAATAATGACCTTATGCTAGTCAGTCCTTCTATGTGTAAAAGCAGATCTCATCACTGTTCTTCCAGCTTTGATACCAAAACTCGGGGAGGTGACAATGGAAGATGTCGGGGTCAATTGTAACACGAGGGGTCTTTTGCTTCCTCCTTCACAGGTGAATGTCAGTGGGTCAGTCTATGAGCAAAGAGGATGGGAAAGAAGAGGAGTATGTCTGGGCTGCTCTGAACCAACCCCTGCACATCACACAGTGATCTTTTCTCTAGCGTCTGCCTTCTGCCTGAAAATTTCCAGTACGGTGAGAAATACCTAGGATAGAGGGAAAAGGCTCCACTGCAGACCCCAGAGAAGAAATGTTGTATACCTTAAATCCTCTGCCTTACATCATAGTTTGTAGAGTAGCTTCCAACAGAGCAGTGGTTGGTTGCCAAGTGGTGAGTGATGGGAATGGCTTGTTGAAGCGTGCGCTCACCTGCTGCGGCACAACAGAGCGTGCTGCTGGGGCCAAATGCATCAGGGCCCGGAGCGACAGTCCTCGGTAGGAAGAGCTGCCCTGTGGATCTGCCAAGTGCTCCAAAGCATTTTCAGACACAGCTGTGTTGAAACAGTGATATAAAGCCATGGTGATTACTGTGCAGATACAGAAGGGGCATGGTTTGGCCCACATCTAAGCCAATATTTTACTGTTTCCAAAGTGCATTGGAACCCGTTGAGACAGCATGTGTCTATTGTTAAACAAGTTAAATTTCCATAAAATATCATCTTCACTATGGATAGGACTTGGGAGAACAAAACGATTGTTGGCTGCTGCAATTTTTCCTTACTGGAGTTAATAATTAATCATTGGAAAAAAGTGACTTCATTTTAATTTTTTTTTGGTCATCTATCAAAGTAGCTTCGTCACCATTTCATCTCTTCAAAAATGTAGGAAAACAAGATCTAGGAATGGGATTGTATGCTGTTTCATACTGATAGTGTATTGCTGGGCTGGTTTGATTAAATTTCTTAACGGAAGTGCATAGTTATTTTTGTAATATTGTGTTCTTGGGGACACGTTTATTCTTTTGGAGGGCTGTTTTTAAAAGTCTGGAGTATTTCCTTGCTCTGGTATGCAGCATGTTGCCCAGTATTGACCTGAAGGTAAGGCGCTGGTGCTGTACGCCTTGTCCTGGTTGCTCTTGCAATTGCTCTTTTGGGATGGTTGAACTGCAACACTGTGCTTGGAGTGGGAGATCCTGGACTGGGAGGGTGCCTTAGCTTAATGTAGCTGTGACCAAAAGCTGTGCTCTCTCCTCCCAGACTTCACTAAGAACTGCCTTTCACCCCATGTGGGGAGGCTTTGGGTAAGCAGCACTCCCCTTCCCCTCCTCTGGCAGAAATGGTGCCATTGCTTCCACATGGCTTCACCTCCTGACTTGAGGTGTCAGAAGTGACTTGTCCAGGGGCCCCCTTCGTAGCTCAAGTTACTGGTGAACAACAGACTGACCAAATCCAGGATTTTGGACTTGATTTGTAGTGGTTTATCCCAAGTTTTATTTCTAGCTCTGATTTATTCCTACAAACTTTCACCTTTAGATTTCACCCCACATGACTGATATAATGTCATTGCTTCAAAACATGTTGTTTGCTCAGTAACAGTCCCAATTACTTGGGGGTTACTGACTTTAGCCTTTTAAAATGCACTAGCTACAGGAAGTACCATGACCCCAATTACTACAGCTATGTTCATGAATCAAAGACCCCAGCAGTCAGACTTCTCCTGACTAATCATTAACTAGGAGAAACATTGTGGAGCTGCCACTGATTTTTTTCTTCAGTTACTTTAATGGGAGGACCATATGGCATGTACCTTGCTCCTTTCATCCTTAGAGGACTTCCAAAATATTAGTCGGTTAAACCTGATAAGATTTCTAAAAGGGACTTGGATCAACCTAGCAGAAATGGAGCTTGAAAATACTTTGGGGTGCAATATCTGTCCCATTTTCCCCATCCATATTGGTTGTTCCATTAGCACAAATGTAATGAACAATTTTTTTGTACCCAATTCATGGGAAGTTTTAGAGCAGCTAAGCATGGCCAAGGGAAAAACCACAAATCGATTCTTGGTTTAGCTATGGTCTTTTGCAACAGTTTCCTAGATACCTTTCAATATTGAGAAAGAGGAGGAAAAAGGCATGTTTAAAGGTGAGTGAAACATCTCCCAAGTCTGTGAGTCCTTTCTGCCCCTCTGGCATTTTCCTGAGGACACAAGCTCAAAGGGAACTTGAACTCCTGCGACTTTTTACACAAGTTGTCCCTAAGATTTCAAGGTGAATGGAAGTTACTGCAGGGTACACGCAGTTGGAGTGCTGCCTTGGCATATGCACGGATTATTGCAGGTGACACATCAGACCCTCAGCTGTGGGACAAATAGTTTCCAGAGTACTAAGTATTTCTGCAAATGGAGGGGCTATCTGCTATGGTCACCCAATGTTTTTCACAGGAGCAGATAGCTCTTGCTGTGTTTATAGTAAGATCCTGTTTTGTACCACCAGGAAACGAATTCCTTTACCCACGCAGTAAATTAAAAACCCATACACACATCTACAGAGTCATTTATATAAGCACTACAAAATTGTGATTGTCAGGAAGCCTTGCATTAAAACCTTCATTCCTGATTAGAAGATGGCATGCTGAGTACTTCAACCCACTTTAGACTTCAAATCAAGCTATTATTAGGGCATCTGTCTATTCACGCTTTCACTTAATGAGCGCTTTTCTCAGAGATGAAACAATGATGCAGCCAATATAAACTTTCATCAAAAAGCATGGTTTTGGTAGACCTTGAATGTTTCTAGGAATGGGACATTTGCCACCTCTCTGGGCAACCTGTTCCAGTGTTACCCCACCCATATTGTAAGAATTTCCTTCTTATGATTTAGGGGGAAACAATAGGAAATATGGGGTCCTGGGGCTGGAAACCCTGTGGGATTTGCTCATCTCCTTTCTTAGTTCTGCAAAAGTAAATTACATACTAAGGCGCTTTACCAAAATGATTGGGGAAGTCATGTTTCAGGAGGGCACTGCAAATGATAGGGGTTATAGGAACAAGAAAGTGTTAAAGGGTTAGTACATTTGTTTCTTGTGTTCCTTAATTTGAAGTGGTTTTAAATTTAGAAAAATGGTGAGTTCAAAAATGCATGAACTGAATCCACAGCCTACCATGACTAATGCTTTATAAATACTCAGATGGAGACAGACAGATTGAAAAATTGCTAGAGTCAAACCTATGCCTGTTGAGCAAGTTCTCTTACATGCTCTCATATCTTTCTTGAACATTATACAGTTAATGGGAAAGCACGTGGTCTCTTCACTGCAGATATAAAAGATAATGCTGCATAAAGAAATGAGAAATCATTAAATAATATTTACTTTAAATATGTATCTACAGACATTAATGCAGATAATCCTCATAAAAAAAGAATGAGCAGAGATTTATTTTTACCGTAACTTGTTCTCCAGCCATGACCCGTTCAATTTTGTCACTTGTATTTGAAGAGTGATTTATTCTGAGTCTTTTGCAACACCATTTGTTTTGCATTTGAAATGTCAATGGTAACTGAGGTGTCTTCTGCAAAATGTCAGCAAAATAGAATCCAGGAAGCCATCAAGATAAGAGACCTCTGATCCTAATGAGAGACTGGACTGTGCAGGTTTGTATTGGGGTGGTATATTTTGCTTTAGCACTTGGTATGTATGGAGACACCTGTGTTAGGGTAGGGGTCACTTTGGTCACTATTTGTCAGCACAGCCCCTTCCTTTTGTGACTTCTGGCACATGGTGCCTCAAGGAGGGTGCATGTGGAGGACACTGACCTCTGGCTGCCTCGTCCCTCTGAGTAAATCTGTATTTGCTTATTACAGACCTCGATGGCCCAAAGATGCAAACTGTCAATGCGCAAAATTTCGTTAACTTGCAAGGCAGTGAGACAGAGTCCCTCAGGCCAGGCTGCAGATCTGCAAATCATGATGTAAGGTAGAGATGAATAATAAAAGGAGAGCAAAGGGAGAAACGCTGATGGTTCCCGTTGCTCCTTGCTGAGGCTGTTCCAAGTGCCCACTGAAATGTCCAGCAAACAGGAATGCTCTGGAGCCAGCTCCTCCAGACCTTCTGTTGTGCAGAAGATGTGCTGACATCATCCCAGCCATAGCCTGAAGGAAGAAAGCTGCCGCTAGCAAGAAAAATTTCCTCCTTTTAGGAATATTTCAGGTTGCAATAGAGTAACTGCTACTTAGGCTAGTGTGTATGCTTCTGCGCGGCTGCTTCCAAAAGGCAGGATTGTAAGAGCAGTAACTGTGTCAGTTTTGTGGTACTTTGAATGCATTATGCAATGATCTGACAATGTGGTTTTCGTAGTGGTTATGTTGCAGATCACCTCCTTTTTAATATTAATGATATTCTGTGATGGGAATTCCTTATGCTTTAAAAAAGAGAGATAAATGCGAAGTTTGTGGTTTGCAAGCTTTCTCAGCCTTGGCCTTTCAAAATCCTATGGAAGCGTAAGGGTTTGAACTTCCACATACTAAAATCTGAGGGAATATATGCTCATATATGCTCCGAAAAAACAACGCTCTGTGTCTCACACGCACATTGCCAGCTAGTGTAATGTTTTCCACTCAGTGTGTAATAAATGATAACAGAGCAAGTCACTAAGTGATAACATAGCTTGCCAGAAAGTGTTGCAGACATAACCAAATTAAGACACAGTGCACCCTGAATTTTTTGGGCTACCTTGGTAACGCTAATGACTTTTTAATAGTTGAAAAGTCTAGAACAGTGTAAGCTTTTCTTTTTCAAACAAACTTTGAATAACCTTTACGTAAATTAAACACAGTCCCCTACCTCCTCTTACTTTCGCAATAGCTTTTTTTTTTTTTTTTCTTTCTCTGGGCAGAATTCAATAATGAATTATTTTCTCTCATTTGTGGGTTGAGAATACTTCCTCTTTTTTTTTTTTTCACTTGACACTGAAAATGAACCCACAGAGTGAAAATCCAGGCTGAGTCAGCCTTTACATCAGTTTCTGTGAAAGAATCACACTTATTTCCAATTATCCAAAGAAATGGCTGCTGAAGTATTGATGCTTAGAAGCTACAGATATCAGAAATTAGTTACTGAGGCAAAATTGCCTTGCTGTGCTTCCATTTTCAAATGTAATTCCGCTGTAGGGACACTTGACTTTCTCATTAAGTCCTTTTTTAAAAAGGCAAATCAACATGGAGAACTTTCTTGGACATGCAGTTCTGTTAAACAGTGCAGCTTTATGGGGGAGAAATTGAAGAACTCAACATATTGTGATTCTTTCTGAACAGGTCTTTTGCAAGGATCTTGGCCTCACAAGACCGGCTGATGGACCTTGTCAAGTGCAGATTTTTTTGCTCCGGTAATGAGTGGAGGATCAGGATGAAGAAGTGCTGTGATTGCGTGCAGAGTTTGTGGATGAACTCCGGAGTTCCTGCCCTAAAGCCAGCTCAGACAGACTGTTCATGGTGCTTCTAGAACATTTCAGGTGGGAAACCAGTGAATCATCTCTAAGTAGAGCCCCATTAATTACTTTGTTTAGCCTTATGCTTGTGCTTCTAGCTTCCTGAATTAGGCACCTAATTGTCCATAAAATGTGTTGGGAAAAATCAGAGTTACAAATCTACACCCTTGTTGGGTAACTCTATACCGATAGAGACAGTGAACAGACAAGTGTGGAGTCAGTATTATCTGCCAGCAGCTCAGCTGTCTATGTGTGGCTAAGAAGGAGCCCATCCCCTACTCAGCATGTGTGGCTCCTTGAAGGGAATTGGCTGCTCAATCTCTTCTTATAGGTGAAATGCAGTGAATAGGAGAAGGAATCTTCTCATCCCATATCCTTATTCAGAAATGTAAAGTCACCCAGGCTCAGATTCAATATCTCACCCTGCGTTCTCTAATTATAGCCAGGGTTTGAGCCCAGCTCTTGGTGAGAGCCGTAAGGAATGGGACAGCTTGGATGAAGTGCCCAAACTGGGAGTCCTGTTCTGAGATATTCCTCTGGGCCCGGAAGGATGCCTGGGCAGGAATGTAATGCATTTGTTGATCCCGTTCAATAGCTCACATTCCCTGCACTAGCATTTAGAGAAGCTTCAGAACTTCATTTCTGAAGACTTTGAACCAACAAGAATGAGAAAGGGTTAGGTATCATCTCAGAGATGTTTTGGAGGACCTAGGTGTTTAACATTTCTCTGTACATCTAGCCTTAGGTCATGTACTTTTTGCAAAAAGTGTTCTGAAAGGTAATAACTTCACCGATGTAATGAGATTGTGTCCCTGGTGTTGTGCATATGTACTGCATGAACATAAATGAATATAAAGTACACCTATACTTTCTCATTGCACTTGACCAGACAAATAACACCCTCACACTTGCAAAAAATTAAGAGCTGCTCAGCTGGCTACTTTGTTCACAGTTGCCATGTCAATGCAGGGTTTGTGTAGGTGATTGGAACACTGTTCTTTGAGAAGTGGCACATAAAGTAATGAAGACCTTGAATTCCACCAACATTTATAGAGAAATAACTCATCATTTAGGTTCCCCATAACAGCAGTTCCATGGATTTGCTCATCTCATGCTCAAATGTGTCTCAGAAGACTTCAGAAAGATTTTGGGTCAATCTCAAGTTACTTAATTATCCAATATCCCCTTCTCAGGAACTTTCTTTGATTTGCTTTCTTATTTTCCATTTAATGTAAGACGTTTTCTTTCAGTTCCTTAATTAGTCTATTGATAAATATAGATTGGCTGTTACAAATTCAAGTAATATCACAATAATCTTTATTATATTAACTTTCACCTTAAGAGCTGTCATTTCCCTATTTTGAGTCAATTATTTGTTTAACAAAATTTGGCTTAGCACTTCTGTGTAATATATGGTGTAATATATGTGATTCTGTGATTCTGTAAAAAAAAAATTGCTTTCAATTTTTTTTTGCCCTGGTTCTTCAATGGTAATTTTGAAAATCTTCAAGTTTTGAAACATTCCTAGTTCAATTTGTACTTTATACTTAAGACAAAATCAACTTTGCTTGTGATCCAAGCACACCTTCTTTTTCTTTTAAAACATATCTCGTGTTACAAAAAACAATGGTATCACAAAACCCCCATATTTGGCAAAAGAGGTGACGGCTTTCTAGAAAAAAGTTGAAGCTGGAATCACAGAGGTTACAAACCCCCATAATATATCACTGATGAAACCTGAAACTCATCGTTGGTATCTCTAGGTATCTCCGTTAGCTAGGTTAATTGTACGTACTGTCCTGATTTGAGAACCCCAGGATGAAAGTTCTCTGGGGCTCCTGACATGTGTGGCAATCACAACAGGGGAGTGGGGTGGCTGTGCCAATGGCAGGGAGAGGATGAGTCAGGTGACCCTAATGAAACAGTCATGGTATTTCTTCCCATGGTGCTCAGACCCCTTGGGCCTTCAGTGCCTGCAGTGTTGGAAGGATTGCCATTGGCTATTTGTCACCTCTCCTGTGCTGCTGGTGTTCCTGCCTTCTGTTTTCACACTGCGGAGGAGCACCGTTCATCTAGGTAAGTTGTCTTCCCCCTCCGCCTCTGGTGGGAGTGGCACAGCTCCTTTTCTGGTTGTGGGGGGTTTTTTTGTCTTCTTTTTTTTTTTTTTCTGTTATTGGGAATTTGTGTTTGAGTGCTCCCATCTGCTGCCAAGTCCAATCTGGTCCTGTATTGACATATTCTCTTGTATCTTTGAGCATATTCACACGCATGTATATATATCTGTATATCACAGAATGTTGGTTTGTGGTTTGACATCTGCATTGTTATTGTTAGTATTCTTTTATTTCACTAAACTGGTTCAAGTTTTTTTCAGCCTCAAAGTCTCTCTCTCTGGTTCCCCTATTATCCTCCTCTGGGAGGCTGGTGATGGGATCAGAGAGAGCATCCATCTGAGTTTAGTGGCTGGCCCAGCCTTAAGCTTTGACACATGCATATAGTTAATGTTATCCACACAACCAGTGCTTCCTTCCAAATGCATAACCTAGGATACTCCACAAGATAAGGAGCTCAAGAGGGAGGAAAGTTGGGCCTGTGCAAAACACACAGGATAGGAGGCAGGAGATTAGTAGCCATGGGCAAACTGCCTATAATACCTGTGTTTTATGTTTAGTATCTAATAAAACCTTATAAAATATGAGATAGTGTGCAACCCTTGGTATGATAAAGCAGCTGTGCTGTGCATCTGAGAAAATCCTTTCAGGGTTGTTACCCCCATTTCAGTTCTCTGAACCCTTCAGAGATTTTGAATTAATGAAGAGCTCCCGATGGACGGTGACAGAGTAAAGCACAGATTCGTGCATGCCTCCGGTGTATATTCCCACAGAGAGCTACAACCCAAACTCAGGAGGAGATGCCAGAGAGGGAGTCACCTTATGCATGTCTAGTTTCTTATGCTCTTTCGCCAGGTATCTGGTACTGGTTACTGTCACAGACAAAATAACAGGTCAGAGAAGTTTTGGTTTGCTAAAGCTTATTTGGGTTTAAATTTTACCTCCATACAACTAAAGATACCTTTATTAATACAGATTTTTAAAAGCACTTTTTATTTCAATGTTAACAAAATAAATAAAAACAATAGTGTTAAACATGCAAGAAGGATTACAAAAACTAACTGTTAAATTCTGGAAGGTTTTTTCATACATCTGGTAGAAGGTGATATTTGTTTCAAGGCATTTCAAAAGCTAAGTTTTTTGAAAGCTTTTGAAAGAAAGGATACAAAAGGACTCATAAAAAGTCTCTAAGCAACCGTGCTTTGGGATTTCACATCAACTCCTTTCAGCAAATATCCCAAAGTCCTACAATTAATAATGACTAGAATTCAAAACTAATGCTATCCATTGAAATCAAAGGGAACATGTTGGGGGATATAATTTTTTTTTTTTTAAAAAATATCTTTTTTTGCCAGTTGGGATTGTGTGTTGCAATATACTGGCAAAGGTAACAAATTCCATTGCATATTTACTGCCAAGTCCTGCCTCAGATTGAGCAGACTGGACAGAAATGATTCAGGACTAGTGGGATTCAATGGACCTCTTGGTATGTGGTAGAAGGAGGGGCAATATCGCACTAAGATAACAGAGAAAACATTTTAATTGAATCCAGCTATAATCCCACCAAAATCACCATTCCTCTTGGGTCTGAACCAGAAGGCCAGTTGCTGCTGGTTTGCAGTTCCCTCTGGGAATGTGCTCTATAGAGACTTTGGATGCATTGCTTTAGTTGGCTTCTTCCACGGGAAAAGTCATCTATTCGTGTCGCTGTTCTGAATGCTTCAGGAAATTGGAAGCAAAACAATATAATTTTACTTTCATATTTTCTGCTTCTGGCCAGCAGCTGAAGCACTGTGTGGTTCAACCTCCTTCAGATGCCATGTCTCCTTTCTCCACCTCTGAGCACTTGATTTTGACTAAGTCATCATGACGAAGTACAGGACTGGAGTAATAAAGACTCTTTGGCAATCAAAATCAGGTGGCATAGCTTCTCTGCCCAGGAAATCCCATCCTAAACCTCTCCTCATGAAGTACACAGGCTGAGATTAAGCTGCCACAGTCACAGAAATGTCGAGACTATGAACAGACCCTTTCTAACCTTTACAGGATTGGCTTTCTACACATTGCTGCAGAGTAGCAAAGTATTCTGTTGATTTTGAGAGATGAAGGTTAGCAGCTTTGATGGGACAGATGGAGCAGAACTCTGGGCCAACACTGATAGCTTCTGAGTAGGGTTATGCTGCCTTCTCTGGAAATGTGAGAGTAGGATTTTGTGCTTGTCACCCCGCACCCCATTCCCATTGCAGCTGTGTGGGACAGGAGAGGGCACACTGGGCTGCCTGTGGGGGTTCCAGGGCTGCTGGGAAATTTGGCTTTGCAGCAGTCTGCAGTCAGTGTGTGAGCTTCCCTCTGGACACTGTGGGAATCTAGGGAAAGAGATCTTGCAGGGCCAGAATAACAGTTTTTCTTTTCACTCTGTTTGGTCTTGATGGATAAGAAAATCCGAGTTAGAAAGAAGTAATGGCAAAAGAAGTCATCCATTTATACAAAACCACTGTTGCTGGAGCTCCTGTCATTCTTGTAACCATGGATTGCACCACTTTTGAAGAGGGGAATTGGCTAGAGTTTCTTTATGAATGGGGTTGAAGACTTTCAGGGTCAAAAGCATTTGTACATTTCTAATCTTGTTTCTTCCATTCTTGTTAGCTAGGAGAACAAAAAAAGATTTTTGTTTAAATGTAATTAACAAAGAAATCCAAATCATCTCAGGTTGGAATTTGAAAGCCTGGATTCAACTCATATGAACTTTTAAAGATCCATTCATAATGCCTTAAGCTGTTTGTCTATGGGGAATGAATTTAGTTTTTCCACAGTCTTTCCAAGGATGTAAGCATCGTTTTTATTTAGACTGGTGGCCTGTTTTCTCTTTGGTATATCTTCTCATTTAGAATTCTAAATCTAATGATTTTTCTTATGCTGACAAAGAGAATAAAAGACTCTACACTGTTTTCTTTAATGTTTTTAAATCTCAAAAAACTCCTGGAAACTGCTAGAAACCACTTTAAAAGAGTTATATTAAACAAATGCTGCACCAGGATTAAGTCCTTCTTACTAAAGAAAAGTGAAATAAAATCAAGCAAAGACTCTTCAAATAACTATTGAATTTCCCCAGGTGATGAAACACTGACTCTTATCTCCAAGGCTATTTGTATTAGTCAAAGTATTGAGCCCTAAGGACCTGAACATCTTAGTGTTCAGAGATCAAACATGGGGCCTTAGTTTTACCTTGTGTCTAACCAAAGGTATTATAAGTTACTCAGCATACTAACAGCTGCCTGTTCAAGGAAGATGCATAGCAATGGCAAAAAACCTGTCAAGTCACTGCCTCCAGTTCTTCCCATTCCCAGGTAGCTGTGTACTGTCCATACATCTCCTCACATCCAGTCAAAATGTTTCCCCATGCTGTCTAACAAGTGTTCTTTGCTGCACAAATCCCATCCCACAAAAAAAGCTGAATGATTTCCTTGTGATGTTCCTCATTAATACCTGCAGGTATCCCCTTCCAATGGTTACTTGGGTTTGCTTTTATCAATGCAACAGTTGCTACCAGAAACACTAGTGAAGGTTTATGATATAACAGCTTGCATTATACCATGTTTGGTTTGTTGTTTTTTTTTCCACACAGATACAACTTTCCCAAACTTTCCATTCTGAAAAGAAATTTTCCCAGGCTTGGTTATATTCAAAAGCAAAATTATGTGGAAAGCTTGAGTAAAGTCTCGTAAGTGGCTTTTAAATGTGGCGAGAATGAAGAGAATAGGAAACTTGGTAAGGTCACAGGACATGATCCTGCTCCCACAGACGTCAACAACTATGTTCCCAAAGTCCTCCCTGAGGATCTAGAACCAGGGACAGGGACTGTTACTCTGCATTCCTCACATAGATAAAGTTGTCAATGATTCTTAGTGTAACACTTCTGTAGAATACAAATCCCAGACCTAACAAGGCAACATGAGCTTGTAAAGACCACTGGGTTCTGGGTGAACCACCTGACTAAACAGGTGACCCATTAGTCCGATGTTTCGTAGTTGGTTCTCACTCAGCAAAGCCCTGCCCAGATTACTGGCCTGATTATCATGGGTGGGAGAAAGCAGAGAATCCACCAAGCCCTTATTTTGTGTCTCTTCATTATTCTGCTTTTTCCTGATACACTTGCATTTAAAAAAATAAAAAAAAAACCAACAAAAGCAAACAACCAGTCACCAGAAACAGAACAAACCAAAAAAATTCCCTTGTTCCCTGTGCAGGGATAAGCACCCTCTCAGTCTTGGTGCTGGAACTACACTTGGATAGTGATCAAGGAGACAAGCTTTTTTTTTTATTTTTGTCTATATCTGTGTTGTGACAAGTCTGTTGCACAGTTAGCTTCATGTTCTCTGCAAGAACTCACGTGTCAGTACTATGTAAATGGTGAAAAGATTTTGTAAGTTTGATGTGTTAATTTTCCTAATGCAATTGTAGCCTTCTCTATTTTTCTGCACCATTCCCTTCCTCGAGAAGAGAGTTGCTTCTGCCGCACTGTGTGTTATATTTCACAGCAGGCTCATCCGGCAGAAGCAGGGAAGTTCATCGTTGGACTGCAAAGATATCAATGTGTATGTGCAAGGTATGTAAGAATCCAAGGTACACTTCAAGCAAGCAAGTATGCCTGATAAGGATTTTGAACGTCTAACTCTTTTCTGGTCTTTGAAAAATTATGTTTAAAAAAATGAGAAGTTACATCCAAACCTGACTGTAACTATTAGGACAGCCAAGTTACCTTAGAATCCTGAAGCATGGCAAGACAGTAGGATAAGGATGATGTCAGATTTCTGTTTTAAGAGGAATTGATCTAAGTTACTTAAAAGTAGCTAATTTAGGAGCTATCAACACAGGGGACTGAGTGCATGGACTCCAGCGTGGAAATCGTGTGCCCTGCCAGAAGACGCTGAAACAGATGATGTCTAGCTACCACCAGAATTTACATAATACCTGATGATCATTGAACTATATGATCTTCCTGGGTTTTCTTGAGTTTCTGCTCCCAATAAAAGACAAGATCAAGAAGAGAAATTATGATGTCTGTCTCGAGTCTTGTAAGGTGAGAAATTTATGTGATGACCCTTGGGAATGATAAGAAAATAACTTAGAGAGGAAACTTTCTCTGCTGTTATGATTCAGGGAGTTGGTCTGGTAGAGGAGTCTGTGTAGGCTTAACAGAAGCTGATGGAGAACAGTTTCCAGAAGATGTATCTGCAACCCACCCTTCCCTGGACCATAGGTGTTTCACTGGTTCATATAAATTGATGGTTGTAAAGACTTGTCAGTCATTTAATGCCATACAATTCCCCTTGATAATCACAATTTTTCCTTCGATAGATCAGCTCAATTCCGAAGGCTACAAATGTATATGACAGTATAACCTGTATTTCCTCAGTTTTCATCATGGCTGATAGTGTTCCTTGCTTTCAGTCCTGAAGCCTCATTTGTAGTAAGTGAATGGAGTGAAACTGCTGCATTTGGTTGGCAGGTGATAGGATCTTGGTGCACAGACTGTATTTCAACTTGTAAAGAGGTTAGAAGTCCTTCAAAATAAAAGGCACTAATGAATCAAAACTAACGAGTATTTCTGCAGAATAGTACAGCACTTTTGGTCTTGCTTCTCCCTTGCAGCTTTTTTTCTTTAAGTGACTTAAAAAGCAACTTCTGAGGGTGTTTTTATCCTTCCAGTTTCTCAGAGGAAGTACGTTTCTGAAGAAGGAGTTAATGAGGTTCTCAGTCCATCTGTCAGTCTCCTTTCCCACCCCAACTTCTTGAGAATAACATAGCTCAGATTAGTGTCATCTTTCATTATCCTCCGTGGGAGCTGGGATAGGTCATCTCTCCACTATGCAGAATGGGTGGTGAAATATTTATTCAGTCAAATTACCTAAGTTGTATTCCAGCATGCAGATGATAAGGACATAGAAAGCAAAGTATATTTGCATTCATGTGTGTGTACAGACTGCAAAAGGATGGGCAGATGCTTCCTCGGGTCACAGGGCTGCATTTAGTCAATCTCCAAGGGTTAGAATGGCCTTCTCTTATGCCAGTCACAGAGCTGTGCTGGAATTTTCAGGATTCAGCTTTGTTGTCCACAAGGATGACAACTCCTCTCTGCTATTGTGTGATTGCTCTTAACCTGATGGAGGTTGTGTATCGTGTTAAAAATATCTGTAAACAAACCAGCCTTTTCCTTAGCACTCACCCTGACATTTAAGAGGCTAAAAAATGACAGCTTTAGTTTGTCAGTAAACACAGTGTCTACAGGAGTTGGCAATATTCCCTCTGAAAGGAACTTAAATGAAAAAAAATCAAATCCTTGCCATTTCCAAGGGTGTTGATATTAAAGCGGTAGATGCCCTCGGTAGATAAGTCTTTGGAGTTGCATTGGTTTTGGGAACTGTCCTACTGAGTTGGTCCTTACTGGTGTGCAATTAAATATCTGGGGGAGGGAGACTCATGTCACTGCTTTCCTCTGCTACCTTGTAGAGGTATTAGTATTTTCCACCTTTGTCTTACCCGTGGACAATGTAGCATATTATCCAGAAGCTGAACACCCTCCTTTCAGAGGCATCGTCCATTGATGAGAATTTCTGTGCTTCCTGTTTTCTGCTCTGTCCCCCGTTCCACATCATGTATCTTGAGAACCAGAAAAGGATCTCCTAACACTTCTAAATTCACTAAAGCAATTTCTTCTCTCAGTGATGGTTTAGATTTCTGTTTTGGCTTGCATTCAGGGATACCAACTGCATTATGCTATTGGGAACCAGACCTTGAGCTTTTGAGAGCTGTTTCTGCTTAAGAAAGTGCTATGACAGTGTTTACAGACCTGTTTTCTCAGACCTGTTTTCTCAGGCTTCAGCCAGAACTCACCTTTTTAAACAAGCTCTAATTCGCCTTCTAAAATAAGGTGTGACCTGTGGTTTCTATGTGGGGAATGAGGGATCTCTTTGTCAAGATACTACTGCAAATGAGCAGTTATTTGGAGGGGCAATTGCCTCAGGGCCAATCTAGTTTCTTTACTATCATTTTACACCACAGTGGCACCTTTTATTGCTCTAGCATGCCTGTCAGTTTACACATGGCAAGATGTAAGAATCCATGTCAGACATGCTAACATGACCCTACAGATCAGGTCCACAATGCTTACATCCCAGAGAATACATTGGAGCTAAGTGCCAAAATAATCGTTAGACTGGGTCTATATACCTAAGAAAAATTTCAGTTATTCCTAACTCCAGCCTCCACACCGATTTCTTTTGTTAATTCAAGTGAACGTTTTACAGAAATGTTTAATGCCCTATTTCAGACCCAGTGAACCAGGGTCATGTCAGCCTCTTGTAATGATTTACCACTGGATGGTGACTGTATTATTGTTCTGTAAACCAAATCTTTTTCTTTTCCTTTTTTTTTTTTTTTTTTTCCTCCCAAAGCACTCAGACATGCAGCCCTGAAATCTGCGAGAACGCCATGTGGCTGACAGTCAAACTAGATTTAAGACTCAAATTTTGTCTGCGAGCCAGGATATCTCAAAATTTCAATCAAATCAAAGCTGAACCTGTGTGCTTCATGCAAGGAAGTTCAGGTTTACTCCAAAACCAACTGGTTTCACTGCCTGTGAGATACAGAAAACTACATCGGTATCCCAGCCCACCGACAGACAGATCACGTGCCAACAGATGATGATGTGTGCTTTTTGATGCTAGGTTTGCTGCAGCCTGGAGTCCCTGCGGCTCTTCCTCCCTTCAAAACCAGAATCCTGCTGGGCTGGCGATGTTTGTTAGCTCACCAAAGCCACAGAGTTGATCCCTGACTGCATGAAGCTGCTACTGAGAGGCTGCCTTCTGCTACTGGAGTGCCACACGGTGTGCTGCAAGTTTTCCATATTAATGGCATAGCACAAGGCTAAACAGCAGGAGCTGCTGCCTGAGAACCTTTCAAGGCACCAGCACTTTTACTTATTTATTCTTCACCTGCCTTTGTTATAAGATCATCAAGAATCTTTTCGTTGGTCCTGAGAGCCTCAGCTTTTCCATTTATGAGGAAGAGTTGATGCCTCCTGTTCTGCCCCATATTGTCGTCACATCACAGGAGGACAAAGCCATTCACTTCAGGCACTTTGTTGCCCTATCTGTGCAGCTAAACAGTGAGATCTGTTTGTCTTTTTTTTTTTTTTTTTTATGTATGTGTGTGCATATTTATGGCCAATGCAAGTATCTCCACTGAGTGTTGGAGAGTTATACCTGTGCAGAGGGATTGGACCTTCTAAATCATCTCCTCATTGTGATTTTTGACTGGTTAAGCAATGCCTGTAGCAGTGGGTAGTAATAGTTTTGTTCTGAGGAAACATGCATTTCTATCAGCAATGCTGTGTTTGTAGAGTTTGCTGCTTAATTAACTTCAACTCTGGGGTCAGACTGAACTGTTCTGTTCAGCCAAGCAAGAGAAGCTGGTCATACTTCAATCAGAATATAAACTCTGTTGATTGTTGCCTTGCATGAAGCCAAGAAGGAAGTTGGTGCAAAACGAGGAGAATGATGGAAATTAGAAGCTGTTACTCCTTTCTGAGATGTGGTGTTTCCTTATACAATTACTACATTTAACACAAATGTGACATGTAAGTACCTGGAGTAGTAGGAGGGTTGAAAGGCTGATGCACTTCTAGCACTGTAGGTTTCAGCACTTCAACATCACGGACTGAACTGCCCTCCAAACTTCTGTCTTCAGATCTGAACCTGGGGTGAGACTCTGATCTCTCCCTACTTTTTGGTGTCACTGAATTTAAACCCAAGACCCATAAACTACTTGCCATTCAGAAGGAGGAAATATTCACACTGATGTGATCTACACTTGATTCTGCTGTGTTCCTCTATTGATCAAATGGAGAAGAACTCACTTGAACGTGGACTAGAAATGCATTGTTCAGGGACAAATGTTAGGCAAGCAAGGATGTGCTCAAACCCACTATAGAGATGTAATTAGACATTCCCCATAGTCTAACAGCTCTTCTCAGGAACCTGGGACAAGCAGGCTGTGGTGGGACGCTCAGAAAGATGCCCGTTTCCTCAGTTTGGAACTGGGCAGCTGTAGTGCACAGAAAGATGTGGAGCTGGCTTTCATGGCCTGAAAACAGTTTATCTGAAATGCTTTTACTCTAATGAATAATGTTTTACTTAAGGTAGTTGTCCAGTCTTTAATTACCTCTTTTATTACTTCCTAGGGAACTAACTGCAAGCCAAATCACATTCATTGAATTTAAATTACTTGGATCTGAGAGGCTTTTTCTCTGGGCTGTTTTGAAGGTCTGGTAGTTGCTGTGGAAGTTATCCTGTAAGAACAGAATGGGTGTGCTTGCCAGGAACAGTACCTTCTGATTAGCCTACGGAATCAGAGAAGGGTTAAGCATTGCTTCCTTGCTGACACATGCTTTGCAGGGAAGAATTGGTATTACTCTCTTTTGTAGCATTTGTAGGATGTTATCATTGCAGATTTTTATGGCTCAGGCATTTGTGGGTGAGCATGGGCTTTTCTTGCTCCCTTGACTTGATGCTGATTGCAAGAGCGGCTGTACCTTGGGACAGAGTGGCCTGTCAACATCCAGGACATGGTTTTAATAGCACTGAGGGGGTATCAGGAAATCGACCAGGATTTCAGCGTTGGAAATTTGAGACTGTTTCACCCCTTCACAGTTCCAGTGCAACAGTGCAACTGATTAATATCCTCTAGCAATTCCCCAGGTGCATCTTTTCCACCAAGGTTATAGGTGATAAAATTATTCATGTTTCAACACAATTAAGCCATAATGAAAATTGGTAAGCTTTCCCAGTCCTTCTGTCATTACTACTGACTTAGTCCATCAGCAGAGTTTTACTAAGAACATTTTTAAGTAGGACAAACATCAGCAAGGAATAATTCAGGTAGAGTTGACGTTGTCTTAAGATAGAAGGAAGGAGCAGATGACATCTTGAGATCCCTTCCAGACCAATTGTCTTCTAAAACATTCTGAAAATGTTTTCTCACATCAGTGCTGATTTGCATTTATTTTGCATGGGTGGAAACGAATACACCAGCTTCTTGCAGTAGGGAAGTCAGTCTATTGTATTCATATTGGGTTCATTTTTAGCTTCTAGGGATCAAGATATTAATCTGAAAAACATCTGACTGATGTAATGAATGCTGCTTTGCAGATTTTTAATGATGACTTCCTATTTGATATATTCTACCTTAAAGAAGCTAACTGATGAGTAAGCTTAAAACATATACTAAAATATTTTTTCTATAGCTCAATGTTATTTTCATTCTGCCCATTTAAATTCTTCTTTCACCTTTCTTAGAATTTCAGTTGCAGTTCATCTTGGATGACTAAGAAGGAAGTACTTTTGCAGAAGAGTAAATAATTTCCTTGTTGTAAAACACTTTTTCTTTTCTTAAGCAAACAAGCCTAGCAAAAAGCCAGAGATTATATTTGTTATTTTTTTCTCATTTTCTCTCTGACAAGATGATTTTTTTTTAATTTACTTTAAGATTTTACATAAACTGAAAAGAAAAATATAAAATTGTGTACAAATTCTTCATAATCTGTTAATTACTGACCTTAAGTACCCTTTAAAACATCTCTTCTTGGGAACAGTAGGAAAAAATTAGTATACAGAACAGTACCAAGGAGTAGTAATGACTTGGGACAAGCCAACTAGCTTTATGTTTTTTTTTCTCTCTGTGTGCTGCATTTTTGCATTTGCAGGGTCTTGGTATTGCCACCTTCATTTTGAAAAAAGCCATAATCTAGAGAAGTCTGACTAAGTAGTATGACCCTGTTGTTGCTCAAAACACTCATGGAGAGCAAGAAGTGGTCTAGAAATAAATTTCAAATTCCTAAGTGTTTTTTGGAAATGGAATCAGTGACATGAAGACAAACTTAGATTTTCAGAGGGGAACTGGATAGCAGGAATGTATTTGCCAAGATTAGGTTAACTGAGAGCTTTGAGTGTCCTTGTGTCCTCATGAAACTGCTGTATGGAGGCTGGCGCAACTGTATAAGGCCAAAGGGACTCACGACCTCAGGTCTGGAAATGCAAGAAGATGTTATTGAAACAGGAGTGGAGGAAACCAGTGTTTGAGGCTATATTCCAAGGATAAGTTGGGTAACTGTGTTCTGGATATGTATAATTCCCTCTCACCTGCAGGTATAAGAGCTGTGGAGAACTCTACCATTTGCAGAGTGTAGTTGCCCTTCAGTGGTCAGTATGTGCATGCATAAGTTGTGTGCGTTGCCAGGCAGCACTCTGAGATGAGTGGGGACATAGTTAAGTTAAAGAACCATGAAGAGAGAAGAGTTTGGATATCTTAGGGGACTTCTGCTTTGCCTCTATAAACTTGAGCTGATGTTCTCTCTCTGTCTCCTATATGGACATCATTACCCTGCATGAAACATAGAGAGATAGATAGATACATGCATACTTAGAGTGATAAAATACTTTTCACTCATTTTCTAATGCCTAAAATTACTTACAGGATCTATTTCACATATTCTGAAGTGATTTTTAGTGGACCCTTTCACAACAGACTACTTTATAGATCCACAGAGGAGAGAACGGTCTATTTCTTCTGTGGAGCATACAGGATTTTGTCATGTACACCTGGTACCAACAGATACTTCTTTGAGCTGTTGCTGTGTTATATTTCAGAAGGGATTCAAGGACTGGGTAACTGCAATTATTAACTAGCCTATTGTTTGCTTCATGGCCACTGTGCAATTACCTTGGACAAAATTTGTGAAAGATAAGGAGAGACGTACCTTTTCCTTTCAGGCTTTCTCTGACCTTGCCCTTCCCTCACAAGGCTCTTTTGTAGGGTGATGATATGTCTAACTAAAACATTTACTTTGCTTTTGTAGCTAGACACCCAGTTCAGACAATCAAAGAAATCTTTTATTTATCGTGATGTTAACCTGGATTGCTGTGGAATAGAAATCACTTGCCTTGAGCATCTTGATTTATAATCAGATCCTCTCCCAGCTTAGGAAAATCCATAAAGTGAGGCAAAGATCACTGGGGGGATACTGTGTATGAGGAGGTCTTGCACAGGGAATGACAGAGTTGCCTGGAATGCAGATACTGAGCTATCAGCATGCCTGATTAATTAACACTTGTTTATGTTCTGTTAGTTTCAACCTTGTTTCAACACCCCAGAACTGATTCTAATAAAATCCCTTTGCGAGTTCTTTTTCCTTCCACACACTTACTCGTGATTGCAAAAATCATTACCACTTTTGATTATGATCTTTAATTAGCAGGAAAATATATGTGTTGAATTATTTAGTTAATGTTCATTTTCATCATCATGTTTTGACAGCTTTTGCATTAATAAACCTTTCATAGACCTAAAGGCCCTGGATAGCCTTGGATGGAGTTGTTTAAGGACTTTTCTTAAATGCTTTGCCTTTCAAGGACCTTAAAGCATGATGTGCTGCCCAAGATTTTTCACTCCCAGGTGAGTTTCCTGATCACTAGTCTGTTTCTTCTGGTGAGTTTATAGCTTATTGAATCTTTAAGAGCTTTCCTTCTAGTGGAACAAATTCAAAAGGAGCAGAGGAGATAATAGCTCTGCACAGCCTATCATTTGAGGGTGTTTGTGTGGCTGAGGCCAATTTCGTTACTTGTCTGCTGCATGGACTTCTGGGTTTGTTCTGGAGCTGCTCAACTGGTTTTCCATGCAGTAAAACTTTGACTATATCTTATTCTTTATGATACTCTCAAAGGAGATTTACCTGCCTCACAGAAGTGCCTTAGAGCTTCTATGCTTGATCTAATATCCCTTGTTTCTTAAATCTACATTTTTGGTGAGTGGGCAAAATAGCTCAAAATATTCTTGAAAGGGCTGCTGCCAAGGCCTTTGGGGCTGGAGGCCGAAGAAGTTCAGGATGTCCTATGGGTTGATCCAGCTTACATAAAGCAAAGAATGTGTCCTACGATGAGCTTCAGATGAGAGGACACCAGATTTCCCACATTAGACTCAATGGGGGTCTCTGCCTGTGGAATTCACTGCTAAGCTGTAATGTAAGAAAAAAACTTCTTTGACTGGATCCATTCTTTTTATTTAAGACACAATGTCATCCCTAGTTCAGCTTCAAGGTTTTTATCTGAGTAAGCATGTAAGGCTGAATACAGC
This sequence comes from Trogon surrucura, assembly GCA_020746105.1. NCBI lineage: Eukaryota > Metazoa > Chordata > Aves > Trogoniformes > Trogonidae > Trogon > Trogon surrucura. The sequence continues at coordinate 10,773,150 of CM036621.1, read as the reverse complement.
TTCCAGTCAACCAAATTCTCTGACGTTGCCCACCACTGTTTCAGTCTATCATTTTAAGCTGTAGATAGGTTGCTGAGCTTTAGGTTTTGTCCGATTATTGCTTTGCTGTGATTTTCAATCCAATTTGATGAAATTACGGTGTTTATAATTGCAGGCATTGTGAGTAGTAGTGAGTAAATAAGCACCTAACCACTGTGGCATGAGGTCCCTCTAATATTTAAAACTGTTTTAAATGGTTCCTCTCATCACTGGTGATGCAAAAAAATAATTTTGCATCATTCATTTGCTGCAGTACTTAATTTTCTTCAGTGCTTCTAGAAGAAGCTACAAGACTATGTTATTACATGTTTAGTTTCCATTAGGAATTTCTCAATCCAAATTAAACTAGAATCAATGCAGCGGAGGATTGTTTGCAATGGAATAACAAAATATGTGCAAAGTGGGGTGGTGCTGACTAATCATCTGGAAACTAGTCAGCTTCAACAGTTGTATGAGTTATGCAGAAATATACTTGTACTAGTGATCTCTGATTGTGAATTTGTGCTGAGCAAACTCCAGAACATAGAAAGAAAACCTGGGACTTTTTAATAGATTTTGTTTAAAAAAAAATTTAGGAAAGAGAAATGGGAATTTCCCCTGGAAAATTTTGTTTTGACATCTTCTGACCATCCCTAAAACAAATAACACCTAAACAAACAACTTTTTACATAAAGTAAGCTAAAATTCAAATTCATCACTCTAATTTCAAGTAAGATATCCACTCAAGGTTTTAGTACAATTCAACAATTTCACTTAAAATATTTATTCAGATGGGTGTTCCTGACCAATTTTATCAACTGAATGCAGAAGTATGAACACTGATAGAAAAAATAACATGTAAACAGGGATTGTCAAGGTGTTATGGTCTTGTTTTAAGCAGTATAGCTCTTTTCTGTACAATTTGAATAATAATATTTCTAGAACCATATTATTATTTGAGGCATCCTTGAATAAAAGATGCTACATCTCAAGGACATATCTCCAGACGTGCAGCCTGGCAAATTAATCTTTTCAATTGCTTTTTCCTGCTTGTCAACTTTTTAGGCTGGTCTTTTCACTAAATGAGTTGTTTATACATATCACCCTTCATTTAGCTTTAAGTAGATGTTTAAACTGTGATATTGCTTCTTTTTTTAAGGGACTTGCAAGTCTGGCATCTCTGTAGGGGTATAAAGGATTAAAATTGTATTCCTGACAGCAGAAATGATTAATGGAAGGCTCTTGAGAGTGCATTTTTGTGCTCACAGTGTGGGTATCACTATGTTTACTGAGATGACTTAACAAAGCATCAGAAATGCAGAACAGGTGAGCATCCTTACTGCCTTTATCAAATTTCTAGTGTCTGTTGTCCTCTGTGAGCCCACAAATACTAGCCAGGAGTCTGGGAAGCAAGCAAAACATCTGATCAGAGCACAGATTTCATGGATGAGTGCAGTGCTTTGTTTGGAAAATGCAAAAATAATGAGCATAACAAAGAACTGTTCCCAAACCTGAACTTGCCTCATGAGCAGCAGTTAAGTAATTTGGCTGATGAGCAGTAGGAAAGCACTAACCTTAGCATCAACCCCAAGCAGCATCAGAACCAGAGGATCTACGTCTAGAGAAGCTAAAACAAAGCAAACAGGTAAGAAGAACTTCTGCCACGACTGCTTGCGCTTTGTGACTCCAGGCTTCTAATGGTCCACATGTAAAGGTCTGAGAGGGAGGATTAGCATTTCTCAGTACACTTCTGAATAGCATTCCCTGACTAGCTGTACGTTGATCCAGACCAGAGTGTCACCACTGCCCAGTGTCTCCCCAGCTTGCAGGGAAAATGGGATCCTTACGGTACTGCCTCCCTTTTTCCTTCCCCTCCTTGCACATCACATCCCCCCGCAAAAAGCCCCAGTGCTGCTGCTGGAGTTTTTTGGCATGAGCACTTTGTCCGTGGTCTTGTCCTGTGGCTCCCCAAGGGACTTTTTGCCCTTCTGACAAGGAAAGTGATCCATGCTGGGAGATCCCATCCCTGGGGACAACAGCAGCCTCTGGCAGCTGCCTTGCCCCTTCTCTGTGCTCCTGGAGCGCATCTGCTTGGGTTGATGCATTAGCTCCCTGCCTCTGTCGTGCCTGGCTCGTTCCTGGAGTTGCAGGAGGACTCTCCTGCTGCTTGTGATATAATGCCCTTGGCCACTGTATGCCTGGAAGAGAAGCTGGAGATGGGGAGGGAAAGAAGTCAAGTTTAATGCCAAGTCAATGGAAAGCAGGGCAGGAAAAACTAGGCTGGAGGAGGGAGATAAGAAGGGATCTCCTGGGTCATGAAGTACACTCCTGAGACAGGCAAACAAAGTACAAATCGATTAATTCAAGAGGAAGTAATTAAAAACAAGCTAATGAAAGATTAATTGATCGATAATTAATTACACAATCTATATTAGATTCATAGATTAATTAGAAATAACATCTATTTATTAAAATGCAATCAAATTTTAAGTGTGGTTAGTGAGTTTGCTGTCATGGATACTTTTGCCTTATTACTGCAAACCTTCCTAAATTTCAGCCTAATTTAATTCATGGCCACATTTAGCCAGTTTGTTCTTGTTCCCCTTTAGAGAGGAGTGCACATTTACCTTGGCTTGGTATGATGGCTCTGTGAGTTGTACTCCGTACATTTCGAACGCAGAGGTCTAAGGGATTGCCATGTCCGTCTACCTGTCCCTTCTCTCTCAGGGTGCTTGTGTTCAGCAGTTAGAATGAAACCAACAGCTCAGTACCTAGAAGCCTGGGCTGCCAACATCTTACCTCTTGTCAAGGCGTTTAGTACTGCCTTATATCCCCTAAACCTGCTCTGTCAGTGAAAAATTAACCCTGGACTTTTTAAATTTTGCATTCTACCTGTATGATAAAATGGGAAGAGGTTATGCTACACTATGGGAGACACCAGCTGCCAGCTGTACAACTTGACTTTCCTAGTTCCCCTTGTGACATGCACAAGTTGCAGCTCCTGGTCCTTTAGAGAGGCGACAATCCATAAAAAAATTAGGAAGTGGCTGCTGTGACTGTGGCCAATATCTTGGTAGGCATTTCCCAACAATGTCATCCCAACCATGTATAACTGCCCTAAGACATTTTGCAACATTTGACCTGACATCCTGCAGCTGGCCTGTGGAGCTTTGAGTCTATACACTGGCATTTGCAAGATATTTCATAGTGACAGTAATTATTATAATCATTCTCTTCAGTAGCAAGCTTGAAGCCTACTCTTTCCATTGACATAGTTGATCTAAACGCAAAATAAGTCACACGTGAACAGCTGGACTGAAAAACCACCCACAGATGTTGCTTAATAGGAGCCTGAGTAAGTCCACCCACTGCTGGTACATTTAGTCCTTCTAAAAGAAGCAGGTGTATAATCTAGGAAATTTTCCAGTTCAGCCCTTAGAGACATGAATCATTAATGTGTAGTGCTACAAAACAATGTCCTTTTTACCCTTGGGGGGGGAGGGGGGGAAGAAAAAGACCACAAACACAGAAAAAAAGACTAGGACAGCTGGGGGAGAGTTCACAAGCCACTTTTTCTGTATGCCAAAGCTAGCTACTGGTTTTCAGTATAAGAAAAAACACAGCAGCCTCTCCCAATGCTCTGAGGTATTTTTTTATGTGTTATCTAGAGCATTCAGGCTGTCTGCAAGCCAGGGTCAGAGGCGTCAGGCTGTGAATCAGCTGAAATAAGCAGTTCTGTTGCTGGCAGCTCTGCGGAGTGTGCTGTTCTAGTTTTGCTTGAGGGAAGCAGGCTCATGAGCTCTCTTGGGGTGGTTGTATCTCTGAGCAGTGGTGGCATCTATGGCCAGTCCCTGGTTGCCCCCTTTGCCTTCTGCCTACCTTCCTATAACACTTATGCAGTAGGACAGCCCCCGCTTTGCTTGTCGTGAAGGTCAGAGGAACACAGTGCTGAGCCTAGATGAAGGTGCTTGGAAGTGGGGAATCATCATTACTAAGTAATGGAAAACAGAACGAGGTCCATTAGCCCATTTTCAGGAAAGAAGAGACTTCCAGGACAAAGTCCAAAAAAGTCATTCATACACAGAGCCCTGTATATTCTCATAACCCTGACATAGTGCTGAAAACAAGTAAATAATAGCCTGAGAAAAAAAAGGAAAGCCATTTTTTTTCCCTCTTCTGTATTCCTGCTCATTGTCATTCTGGACCATTTCCAAAATTGGAGTATTTTGTAAAGGTAGAGTGGCTAAAACACCAAGCTGCCAACCCCTCAGCTGTGGGCAATGGAGACATGGGGAGAGTCCCAGAACAGCCATCCCTGAGTGAGGACTTTAAGTCAAAAGCCATTAGCCTTTTGGTGGTACTGGAACACCAACCAGATTGTGCAAACTTGGTAAACCAGATTCTTTTGTTTATGCAAACTGTCATTTTCTCCTGCAGCAGCTCCGTGCTGATGTAAACCAGCTGGGTGTGTGGCTCAACCATTACTTCTTTACTTCAGTTCACTTGCTTTGGTATTTTTTTCCTACTTCAAAAAACTTCGCTTAGGGAAAGAAACAGAAAGAAAAGGGCATTTTGGTTTTGATCACTGTGATTTAGAGAGATGGCAGGCTGTGGAGGTGCTGTCTGGTCCCTACAGGTGTGTATAATGCAGTTAGTCACAGGGTAACTTAGACACTTCTGAACTGTAAGCACCACCACAACTAGCAAACGTGCTGCAGCCTGATCTGTGGAAACAGCACTTTTTCTAGTGTTTACAACAAAGCTGGCAACAACTCCAGAAAGTTTTCTGCTTTTGCCCAGAGTTACCGAGCCACGAGTTTCACTTGGCATTAATCAGGAGCTGAGTTAGCCATACATTTGCATGTGACTGTTGACTTCTTAAGGATGTTAATTCCATTCTAGTTTCTTATCTTTATTGGAGTGAGTATCCTTGTCCTGGAAAAACTAAAATTAAAAATATCTTGTTACAGTTTAAAAGCCAAAATGAAAACTCTCTTGGGAAAAACACTTGACTCTAGGGATGAGGAATGAGCTGTTTTCAGTTCCCTCAGTTCTGCCAACTGTTTTGGAAGATTTGTTCAATGACTTCTTACTGCTCTTTGTCAGACAAGTGGGAGAATAGTAACTCTAGCCCTGAGCCATTTTGGGGCCTGGCATGGAATTGCTGGGAAATATCCAAGGAGAATCAATGACATCTGATTGAATGTAGAATCACATTATACTATGTTGGGCAAAAACTAGCACAAAAAGGTTTTTTTTTATTATATCTACATATATGTATTTTATTATATCTATGGGTATTGCAAATGAGGAAGCTTTTATTCTTGCCTCGAAGTGCTTACACTGAAGATGTGTCGTTTTTAAAAAAGAGCAGATGAAAGATGGATACACAAAAGCTTTTTTTAAAAAAAACACCTGTACTGACAGGTTGTTGTTGCGGAAAGTCCACTCCAACAATGTGAATTTAGAGTCAAATTTCTTTTACAAACATGCAAATCACCCTTGATCATGAGATTACACAATAGTAAACTGTCCCCCTTTAACTGACATTGGCACAAATAAAATCAAACCTATTTTATCAGAGGCAACCCACAGGTCAACTGATTATAGAATCGTTTTGTATGAAATTCTTATGCTTTTTGGACTGGGAAACATTTTAATGTGTAACTTCCTGACATTGTCTTCTAAATAGTTTGTCCCCAGCACAACACATGAATTCTACGTACCATATTTCATTGGCAAATTAAGAAGGACATGAAAAAACTGCATTAACATATCATAAAAAGTACAAAAGCATTGAACATTTAACTACAGCTTGAGCTGTCCAAAAGGCTCAGTAGACAAAATGGCTGAAGAGCCACAGTTTCTAGGACTGCCTAACTGTATGAGTCACAAGTGATTTTCTGGGATCTGTTGCTATCAGTAGTGGGGAAATCAGAGGCAGGTGAGGTGAGCAATCCACCGTTGTCACTGATGTACAGGAGAGTGATTCAGAGCAGGCACTAATGTTTTATCTTGCAGATGCAGTTCATGAGGTCACGTACCTTGAGACGTAGCATGAGTGAGCGTGTGGTTGGTCTCCTCTTGACATTAGAAACAGACTTGCTCAAGCTAGCCAAGTCATTTGCAAAGCTGTTCTTATGTTCGCAAGGTGAGGTCTGATCGTGACTGCTCTAGCTTTGCAGTTTACCAAGACAGAGCACAGTGCAAGCCTAGGGCCACCTTCTCCTCTTGATTTCATCTGAGGCATCCATCCCACAGCAGTTGCCTTTCAGGGATAGGATTGCTAGTGTGGAAACTGTACGTTGTACTTCAGATGTGCTTCAAAGCATGCGCTGGATGGGATGGATCACTTCCACAGAGGAGGAAGACGCTGTGCAGGATCTGTTCCAGGTTACAGATGATGAGTTTTCCAGTGGGTGTTGTTTAACATCCTCATATGGAATGAGAAGATCATATCTACCACACTTCAGACTCAAATACATGACTGAGTCTGTGGTTTAGTGAGTTGCTGCTTTTAGCAGATCTCTGTTAGGAAATTTCCACAGTAAGTGTAAAGTAAAATATATTGGTTTAAAACTCTTTCCTCAATCCAGTGATTTAATGCTTACTTGTTATGTCCTTAGAAGGTAAAATGGTTAATTATTATGACTTGGGTGTTGGTCAGTAATTTATTAAACTGAGGAACATTGATGTTGGGTCCCACAAAGGCACACACAGGTATTTTCCAGGAATTTTCTAACATGTTTTGTTTTAAGAAGGTAAAATGATTAATTATTATGACTCAATTGTTGGGCAGTAATTTATTACACTGAAGAACCTTGATGTTGGATCCCACAGAAGTTCCTGTGGGAATTTTCCAGTTGCCTGCTGGGGAGTTACAATGGCTGTAAAATCTCCTCCTGGGTCCCACTGAAAGAAGCTTGTTGAGGAAACTCAGGGAAAAGCAGGAATCTTTGCTTTCACCATTAATAACTTCAGAACAAAGGAGGAGCTGTTGCTCCTGAAGGTGTGGAAGGGAGATAGGATCTTCACTAGAATTTCCGTAAGAGCTATTTCAGGGAAAAAGATGGAGGGTGAACAAGACTAGCTCGTTCTTGCATTGTAATGATGCAGGTGAGAGTGGTGTGCTCATATTCCTGAGAGAAGCTATTGTCTCTCTTGGGAAAGGGGATGTCTGTCAGGGGCTTGCTGCTGACTTGATGTGAAGTTGGAATGGGAGGCTGGGAGAAGGTTGTAGCAGGTCTTTCCACTTGGATGGAGGAAGCTAAATAGCAGTGCTTGAGCGTGTGCATTCCCATGCTGACAAAATCTGTGAGGAGTTGGAGGGGGTGACAAATTTTTCACTGTGCCCTGTTTGCGTAGGACATACGTGTTTTGGCAGAGATGGGTTTTTGGATGTGTGGAGACACAGCTACAGGGAGTGGCCCCACCTCTCCCAAGCCCAGCAGCAGCAAGAACCATAAATTGGGATTTTGGGGACACCCTGCCTCTTTCCCGCTCTGTACAGAGACTGATCCAGGTCTGTCTCTTGGCTTCACACAAATGACAGACCTCCAGAAGGCTGAAGAGAGTGAGTAGGGGCTGTCAAAGAAACTTCTGTTCTCTAGAACTTCATCTTTTTGCTCTGTATTTTTTTTTTGCAGCATTTCCTCCATTACCTCAGAAGCTTTCAAGTCTTGAAAACAATTTTGGTCATTTTTTCTAAGAAGCTAGGTCTTGATTGCCTTATTTTATGGCTTCCTTGTGGTTCCTAAATGTTCTCCCTTTAAAAAACAGTGGAGTTAGTTTTTGAGCCTGTAAAGAAGTGTTATAGAGTATTTTTATATAAGCCAGATTAATGGTTTTAGAAGACGACGCATTTGTCATAAGGCAGTGTTTTGGCAGCAAACTGAGCTTCAGTGAGCAGTTGTTTTCAATCTTGTCACGCATCTTCGGAGAGCTAACCTGAATTTTCTCCCAAATTTGAAGTTTTACAGAATCATGACTCAATCCTATAAGAAAAAAAAAAGAAAAAAACAAAACCATCCCTCCACGTTTAAGAAGTGTGTATTCTGATGGAGAGAAAAAAGGATTTTTAAAATTCCCTTTCTGTACTCCTTTTCCCTGTGTACTCCTAAATTGCAGTTTTGCTTGGTGGACCTAAACTAATCACATTGAGAGATTTATGCATTACAAATGAAACCCCTGAAATTTAAAGTCAAACTGAAACTGTAAAGGCTAGAAGAGAAATCTTGATGTAGTATTTCTGGAGATCACACACTAGTGTCTCTTTTTTCTTTAAACAAATTAAACTCCAATGTCAGCACCTGACAGTAATTACAACAGGATTTGGAAAGAGCATTTCATATTGTGTAAGCTACAAACAGAGAAACAGACAGTTCCAGTGCTAAAAAAATCCCAACAAATAATTGTAAATTCTTTATCACTGTTATTCTGTTTCAGAGTAGAAGTCTAATAAACCACCAAAGTGGTTTCTTGAAGCCTGTCCCTTGGGAGCTCACAAGGACAGCAATCTGCCAGCTCACACTTGAGTGCAGGCAGAGCAGGAATTCTTTCCTTTAATGACATCGATTCTGCGAATTGCAGTATGTGAACTTAGCTGGACCTTGAATGACAGACTTTTCTAAAAATGACTTTTAGGTAATATGGCCAATTCAGACAATTCAAAGTTGTTCCCTTTGGCATATTCCTCATTTTTTTTTTTTGTTAACCTCTAGAATAAATCCTAACAGCAGTCTTTTATGCTTCTCTTTCCAGTCCTCAGTGATCTCATCCACAAATTAAGGGAGGTAAAACCCCGAGTGCAGGAAGAACAAGTCTGGAGCAAGCAACAGTGGTGTTCTTATAGGGGACAAATAAAAGCTAATGCATGGGGCTATTGTTCTTTAGAAAAAAAAAAAAGAAGAGCATATAAGAGATCAGAAAAAAATGTCTATTTCAACAGCTAGATCTGGAGCTGTGCTAGCAATCACGTACACCAGAAAGGTGATGTGCTTCCCGCTGAGCTTCCACGTATTTGCTTTTATAATGCAACATGCTGAAAGATGAGCAGGGTAGAACAGAGTAAGAGGGAGAGGAGACAGAATGATGGTGTTCACACTCATGCAGCCCAGAAGGCCAACCGCATGCTAGGATATATCAGGAGAAGCATAGCCAGCAGGTCAAGAGAGGTGATTCTCCCCCTTTACTCTGCTCTTGTGAGACCCCACCTCGAATACTGCGTCCAGTTCTGGTGCCCCCACCATAAGAGGGACATAGAACTGTTGGAGTGCATTCAGAGGAGGCCACAAAGATGATCCAGGGGCTGGAGCACCTCTGCTACGAGGACAGGCTGCGGGAGCTGGGATTGTTCAGTCTTGAAAAGAGAAGACTTTGGGGTGACCTAATAGCTGCCTTCCAATACCTGAAGGGATCCCACAGGAAGGCTGGGGAGGGACTTTTTACAAGAGTGTCAACTGATAGGACAAGGGGAAATGGGTTTAAGTTGAAGGAGAATAGATTTAGATTAGATCTTAGGAAGAAATTCTTCAGTACGAGGGTGGCAAGACTTCGGAATAAATTACCCAGAGACGTTGTGGCTGCCCCCTCCCTGGATGTGTTCAAGGCCAAGTTGGACACAACCTTGAGTAGCCTGATCTAGTAGAGAGGCGTCCCTGCCCGTGACAGGGAGGTTGGATTAGATGATCTCTAAGGTCCCTTCCAACCTAAGCCATTCCATGATTCCATGATTCCATTCTGTTTTCCTCCCCCCTGCTTGGTATTTTCCCCTACCTGGATCAAGTCTCTCTGATGTGTTGGTGCCCTTTGCTGTGGTGCTTCCTGGCATCTGACACAGGCAGATTTGGGGATCTGTGGCATCACAGGGATGGAAGGTGCAAGGCTGTACTGAGCTGGAGTCAGGGTCCTTCCTGGAGAAGGCGTTCTTCTGGCTGGGTTTAGAAACTGAGTATTATCGGTTTGAGGCAGAACATTTTTATTTATGAGGGAGAAGGCACCACAGCGCTGACCTTCTGAGTGCCACGACAGAGACCAGGGCTGAGGCAGGGAGGACGTGGCAGCTTCCCCTTGCTTGCCTTTGGGGAGCTGAGAGGAAAAAGCTGAAGCTTCCTATTTCAGCTACCACAATAGACTTTGAAAGATAGAGAAGGAAAACGGCTGCCCTACTTTCACATGTGGAAAGTTCCCACTGAGCTGGAGTATATCAGGAGGTTGTTGCTGGAGAACACAATGGACAGAGTCCTTCTCATCCGACTCCCTCCAAGTAGCCCTGCAGCAAAAGCTGGGAAGTCTCCGTACTTCCTACACTGCTGTCAGTACTTTCCTTCTTCCCTTCCTCTCTACCACGAGGCTGAGACTTGTTACAACATCACACCATGTATGATGTTGTGCAGGTCAGGAGAGCAGGAGCAGCAGGACCAGTCTTTCCCTGCAAAGCATCCAGAAGTGGACTGTAAACACACAAACTGCAAGAAGCTGATATATTACAGGTTGCCCTGCCCAGGGGAAATTTTGATCTTTACGTCCTTTCAGCCAAATTAGATTTTTATCCTAAAACACACAGGTTTCCATCTCTTCCAAAATCCTTTTAAAAGAAATTGGTCATTTTTGGGCATGTTTTAGATGTGAAAGTAGGTGACTGCATTTTGCTTAACAGATGTGTGTTTCTTTGTCTGTAGGCTGTGGATTTGCTACAGGGGCTCTGAAACCTGTGGGGTCCCAGAGTGACTGTATATTAGCTAAAGCTTTTGAGAGTTGCTGAGATTAAAGTCTTGACAGCATTCAGTGTGCTGGTCAACGTGCTGATCTCCATGTGTCCAGCTTTGTTTTGCACTGCCTGTCAAATGAGAAACCAGGATTTTGCAATAATTATGACTGTTATTCAGGGAATTGTTTAGAAATTAAAGGTCACCTAGAAAACCAAAAACAAAAACATCCAGCCTCAAAAAGAGAAGACAGTGAAGAAAACATCTAGCACTAGGAAGTTGAAAAAACAAAGCTGAACCTTAATATTCTCTACAGAAACTTGACACAAGGGTTACAATGTATTTGGTGACTTTACTGGATCTTACTGTCTGTTCCCAGCACTGAAAACAAATGCAAATCACTCTGGGAGCAAGTAACTGTCAAAGGCTCCATTCCTTTCATTCCCTTTCTTGTCATTTCTCTTTCAAACCTCTATACTTGCTTTGCAGAGTTTATTATTAGCAGCTGTGCCCGAGACTGGGGAGAGTGTTGTAGGAGGACAACTATAGATATTTTTTCTTTAGATAAAACAATGCTTTTTTCTTGGTATTGAGTGTTTTGGAGCAACCTCATTGTGGTTAGCAGGGTGTGGGAGTGAAATGGAACCAGCAACTCTTGAAAAATCATCTTAGACAACCCATTTAACTTCCAGGCTGCTCTGTATTCATCTCTGGGGCTGTCTAGCATACCTCAAAGCTCTGTTGCCAGTTTATGGAAGAGAAAAGAATCAATACAGATGTTTGTGGGATTTCTGTGGAAGGTTGGCATTCCATTAAAAGCAGGGCAAAACAACCCATTTCCGTTTGACACCAAGTACACAGAAGACACAGCACAGCAGGAAACACCTTTTTTTTTGTGTGTTATTTTACCAGGGATTTACCAGGCATGCTAATTCTCAGCCATAATAATCCTAACAATAAAATTTCCTGCTGAGTCAGCTCCAACATTTGCCAGGGAATACAGTCACCAGAGGAGTGTAGAGTGGCTGTAGAGTGGTCTGCTCAGGGGTATATTTCATAGAATCATAGAACAATTCAGGTTGGAAAAGACCCTTGGGATCATCCAGTCCAACCATTAACCCTACACTACAAGTTCACCCCTAAGCCGTATCACCCAACACCACATCTCAGCGACACTTAAACACATCCAGGGATGGCAACTCAACCACCTCCCTAGGCAGCCTATTCCAGTGCCTGACCACTCTTTCCGTGAAGAATTTCTTCAGCTGGAGGCCAGCAGAAAGAAAAAGGGCAGATGGTCTTCTCTTTGCACTGAGTGGTCCTGTGAGGCAAAACCAACAAAAACCGAGTCTATAACAAACCAGAGCTGTTATATACTATTTATATGGCTTCAGAGCAGCACTGTTCTGCCTGGCCTGTGTAGCCAAATGTTTTTTTTTTGCAGAGCCCAGAGGGCAAAGAGGGGCACTGCAGGTCTGCTCTTATTGTGGGATCAGGGTACAAGTATATGAAATTTCTAAACACAAGTTCAGAAATTTTCCTGTGATGCTATTTTTAGGAATTGCTTAAGCCTCTTCTCTTAGATACCAGTAAAGCTAGAATAATATTGAGATGGTTAGAATGCTTCATCTTCTTTCATTTAATATGCCAGGTTGAATAGTCTCTGTTAAGTCCCTGTAAATTATTAACTCTTTTTTGCTAGCTGGAAAAGAAATGTACTTTTTCCTTTACAACTTTCTGACAGACATTAAAATATGATTAAATGAAAATGGCTTCACACTATAATTCACTGGGACTTCTCTCTTGAGAAAGGAATGGAGCAATGCAGGATTAATGTTGATTTTATCACTGCTGCCTTCTCTAAGGGAAAAGTCCTTGCAGAGTTGAAAGAGTGTTTTTCGTGTGTCAATCTTTGGGGAATCATGCTCTCTGTACTTAATGTCTCTAAGGGTCGAAGTCCCTCATGGAGGACAGTCCTAGATGAGTGCCCTGATTTGGGCACCCCAGGATGAAAGCTCTCTGGGGCTGCTGGCACAGGGGCCATTGCTGGGAGGGAGGGGCAGCTGTGCCTGTGGGGAGGAGAGGATGGGTCAGGTGACCCAAATGGACCAATCACAGCGCTCCTGCCCATGGTGCTCACTATATATAAGGGCCCCTGAGAGGAGACTGGGGCTTTCAGTGCTGCTGTGCTGGTGGGGCTGCTGTGGGCTGTTCGCCATGGCTCTGTGTGCTGCGAATGTTCCTGCCTCTCTTTTCCACGCTGCAGAGGAGCGCCGTTCCTCAAGACAGGTTGTTTTCCCCTGCCTCCTGCAGCAGCCCTTTTCTGTTTTTTTTTTTGTTGTTGTTTTGGGCTATCATCAGGCCTCTGGGCTCAGGAGCTCCTGTCTGCTGCTGAGTCCAATCTGGGAATTTTCTGTTTGGGACCTAGTTGTCATTTGGAAAATGCAGGTTCTGTATTAACGTATATTCTTGTATCATTGAATATATTTGCATGCTTGTGTAATACCTGCATGTAGTTTAACATCTTTATTGTTATGCTAAGTGTTATTTTTCTTTTTCATTACACTGGGTCAAGTGGTTTTTTTGACCTCAATGTCTCCATGGTTCCCCTGTTATCCTGCCCTGGGAGGATGGTGAGGGGTTTACAGAGAGGGTCTGTCAAAGTTTAGTGGTGGGCCCAGCCTTAAACTTTGACGATAAGAATCAGGGTAATTCAGTATCAGAACAAATTAGGCTGTAAGAACAGGAACAATTGTGACCACAATGATCATTTAATTCTTGTCCCACACCCCATCAGACACAATGAGGTTTGGACCAGCTTCCCTGAGGCTTTGTTTCTCAGGATTAGAATTGCAGATAAAAATAATGGGCAAGTGCTTGTGTTTCTCTTCCCCAAAGTACTTCACTCTGTTGAAAAAATTAAGCTTACAGACTAGAGTGTAGTGAGATTTTGGCCACTATTATCGATCCTGAACAACATGTGCTTGCACAAGGAATTTTGAAATAAAACTTCCAGCTGCCAGAAATGTTTTTCAGAAAGCCCCATCTCTGGATTTGTGTGTGCTCACCTAGGGCTCCGTCCTGCCTGAGCTGCAGGGAATAGGGAGGCATGAACGAGCGGAGTGCAGACCATGAGCAGAATTAGCAGTGTAGGTTATATAGAGCTGGTGTCTGACAGTATGACTGGCAGAGAAAGGAGGTCAAATGTGGTATTAATTACCTCATTCACAGCCTAATAAATCTGTCTCTGTCTTTACCCTCAACTGTTTGGCTTTTGCCACCCACAGACCCCATGACTACATCGTCATAATGAATAATTCAACAAATATTTTTAAGCTTTGGCTATTATTCCCTATTTAAAGCTTCCTGTTCTATGGTTTGTGGGGTTTTAAAGAGTTGGTGAGTGTCAGTTCTGTGTGGTTTTTATAGGTTTTATAAAGGGCACAGGGAAGAAAGCAGGTGGCGGTTGTTGGTAGAGCAAACAGTTCATTGAAACTGGCGTAATTGACAGACTGGAAAATAATTTCAACAGTGGATAAAAAAGAAGAAACCAGAGAGGCCTTGAGGGTTAGAACCAGCAGAAAGACAGTAAAAGAAGAGGAGCCATTTGTGGCCTTTAAAAGTGGAGAAATTGAGGGGCACTGAGGCAGACCTGAAGGAATACGTGGACAGAACATCTATTGTTTGTTCAGATTTGAGCAAAACTAAGGAAATGCTAAGAGAGCTGGGAGGTTAACAGGGACAGGACAGCAGGGTTTGCATTTTATCTTTGGGGAATAAACAGTCAAAACAAGATACTTGGTCTGTGGCTGAGGGAAAAATGGCAAGAGTTAGAGAGAGGTGAAAGAGACAAGGAAGCAAGCAGTTCTGAAGCCAAGCAGTATTGAAGTCCACCTTGCTCTCACCTAAACTAGTTTTGCTCGTCTCTACTTTGCAAGACAAATCGTGAAAATAAAGTGGCTACCTCAGATGCACGCCACCCTTGAAGGACAGTGACATTGCACCAACCCAGTGCTTACGAGGCACAGCACCCGGGATGCTGCAATGTCAAAGGACCTTTCACGTAGCATTGTGCAACACCTCGGTGTCAGTGTGGCTTGGGACTTCTGCTTCAGACCTGTGAGGTGTGCTTGCTGTGCTTGCCCACTTGCTCAGAGCATGGAGTTAAGGAAAAGAGATCAACTTTCTGTTTACTTTCCTGTAAACGATAGTTTCTAAACAGTTTCCACTGTCTGGAATGTTTGACATTTCAAGGATATCATAACATGCCATTCCAATTTTACAACCCTATGTATTTTCCCAGTTTCTAGTAGCTATCCTCATTTTCTAAAGCTGTGGAAATTTCATATATGGGGACAGAAAGTATATTAGGAGTGGAGACTTTAAGAAAAGAAACAGGTTTCCTTCTCTTTATTTCCTTTATCTTGTCTCTCTGACTTTCACATCACTGAAGTAGAGAGATGGGTTTCTCACTGTGACTTGTACTAAGAGATATCAATATATTTCATTTTCAAAATCCTACCCTATGTGCATTCATCATGTAGTGAATATGCTACTTTCTCCCATGATCCAGTGAGATATTTGATATTAAAAAGTCAAACTTTTTAACTTTATTTTCTTAGACAATATGGAAAAACCCCTAAGATAAGTATCTTAAGTTGCTGAAGAATACAGAACTGTGATTTTGCCCTAGAAAGCTATAAACAGGTATTTACAAGTTTGTAGGAGGAAAATTGGATGAAGTTATAAAAAAGAACAGGATTATACAGACATGGCTATATTAAGTATATGAGAAAGAGTTAAAGTCCCCTTTTGTGAGGGAAATCAAGTCTCACAGAGAAGTCAATGAGTACACATGTAATGATTGACCAGTTAATGTAGTGTATTTCAGTTACCAAAACTTCTTGATGAGACTTTTTGAGTCTTTGTCTCCAAAGGCTTTTACAGTTAGTAAACTGTTGTGGAAGGAATGTGAATGTCCTCTCCTGAATTAACTGTCAAAAGATAAGAAACCAAATGAAGGAATAAATTGATTGCTTTCTAATGGAGAGGCCCCCCATGGGAGTCTTGCTGCATCTGTGCAAGTCAACCTGTTTCTAAATGGTTTGGAAAAGGTGAAATTCAACGCTAATGAATAAGAGTTAATACTGATTGAAAAAGTGAGCCCTTAGCACTATGATGGAGAGATCGATTCAAAAAGGAATTGAACAGACTCCATGAAAGAACAGTCTAAATACAGCTACCAAACACAAACACACACATTCATCTTCTAAAACAGCATTGACAAGTCTCCACTGGAAGTGGAAATAATATACCGGGGAAAGATGTCCCCATGGATGTCCTTTCTGCTCCCTCCCTAGGTTTCTGATACCAACCAGAGCTGCAAGACACTGACTGGAGGGACTCTTGGTCTGGTGAGGTGCAGGTGCTGTTACAGTCCTCATCTCAATCCTCTTCCACATGACTCCCTCCTCTGGCTGTTATAACAGAATCAATGGAGTTAAAGCAGATTGTGTCAGTGAAAAAGAGGAGAAAACACTTCATGTTTTTTTCTGAGATGTCCAGATGCTATGACAGGCAGCCTTAGTTAGGAAACATCAAAAGTCTAATTGTATTAATAGAATCACTTTCTTAAGCATGTGAAAATGGAGATGATGTATCATTTACAAGTGAATGAAGACTCAACACTGGTAACTGCTGGACTGCATAATAAGTCCAGAATAACAAGTCCAGGAAATTATTGCACAGCTGTAACACAAGCATGGAGGAGATTAGTAGTTTTTTAAGGTTCTTTCTTTTTAAAAATACCTTTCATCCTCAATGCAGCCTGATTGCACACAGTAGCTGGCATGAAGGCAAGAAGCAACTACAGCAAAGTCTCGCAGAGTAAACTAGCATATTTGGATATGCTGACAGTGTAGCTCCAGGAACTTGCAGTATCCAAACCATAGGAAGGACAGGATCATGATTCTGCAACCTTAACCAGAGGAGGAAGTCTTTTGAAGAAAATGGTTCCCCCATGCCCTGAGTGTTTGTTGCAGTCTTTCACATTCAGTCCAAGAATGTCCCAACTTTATCAGAGTTTGTTTATGAGTAAACAGAAAGAGTCTGTGGAGTCATTTGTCAAGTTGAGGGGGCCAATGCTGTGTTTTTCTTGCCCTTTGGTGGAGGGATGAGCAGAGAGCAGTGAATATATTGAGACACTATTTCTAGATGACCAGGACAAGAACACTGGAAGGGGTATTGTGGTTAGATCTACACTCTGCCCTTACCTAGAGATTTTATTTTGTTGTTTACTCAAGGAAAGAAAGTTATTCTCTAGATATTCTCCTCTTCCTTCCCCCCCCCCCCCCCCCCCCCGCAAACTAACTAAATTCTGGTCAAGGCTGAAAGCATTGTGTTCTCCCAGCCCTGGAACTGATTCTTAAATGTGTCTCAAAGAGCAGAAGACATGGCAACAGGAGACGTACAAAATTCCATTTTATATTCATAGGGAGAAGAAGGTAAAGAGGTCACAGTTTTAATATGCATTATGGTCAGCTCTTTCATCCTATCAACATGTAGAATAAAATTCATATAAATTCCACAAGTTTGGTGGTGCGATCTAGAATAATTTGGTCATGTCCTCAGTTGATACTAATTAAAACTGAATAGAGGATTTACTTTTGCTGTGCAGATTTACTCTGGTGGAAGATTCAGCCCCATGTTTTTTGTGATTATGACATGTTAGATTTATTGGCTCAATTGCTACAGTAAATGGGAGACTCTGGACAGAGTCACAGTTGATGGTGGACTGACTGAGGAGCAGGCCACAAGGACAGAACCCAATCCTCATTCCTGTCCTATTCTGTCATGACTGCTTTCAATATCCAGTGAAGTTGATCTCCTTTGGGACTTGAACTGAACAAACACATTTTTTCTTAAATGAAAATATTGTAACGCAAAGGATTTGACAGGCCACAGAATTTGCTACAAAGCTTTGCTGAAGTCAACTAGCTTCACTTTGACTAGAAAGAAGCAGAATTTTCTCATGCTAATATTTGTGCTAACAACTGAAGTTTAAGGAATGCAATGGATTATGTGCATGCTTGTATAGGGCCTGATGGTGTTTGGTTTTGCAGTTACCTACTGCCTTATATTGAGATGTCCAGTCATGAGACTTTGAGGAATTTGTGCCAGAGAACGTAGGCTCTTGAAATTATGGATTAAAAAAAAAAAAATCATACTTATGAGCTTAGTGATAAACGAGTAAATACAGACAGATGAGACATGATGACTTTGTATGTGACAATAATATGATGCTGGTGAATGTGATGATCACGTGTAACAAAAAAGAAAATTATTTTTTTCTGACTTACTTTCTGACTCAGAATTCAAAATTTTCTTGGAAGATCACTAACAAGTGGGCAAATCACTAACATATTTCCTCCTTTAGTGAGGAAGAAATCTGCCTAATTTACCAAAATCCAGTGAATAAATGTCACAGATCTTACAGCATCTTGTAGGTAGGCAGCTGAGAACAATTGCATGCTGAGTGTTAGAGGAATGATTTTTCCAAAAGGTGTTCCCTATTTTACTACCTTATCATTAATATAGTATTGCCTTAATCTCATGGTAACTGGTAATGATCATTATTACCAATCGTAGAGCAAATTTGTAGCAGACTGTTTCTTATTTGCTATAGCAAAAAAGTCATTGAACTCCCGGAGAAGTCTTGTGGGCTAGGAATGACCCCTGTGATGGAGCTGCAGGGTGACTGTCCAGAGCGAATCAGCTACAAGAGATGAGCACATGGAAAAACACCTTCCACTTGTCCGCCCAAGCTTCTGCTCCTGTCCTGCTTTGACTGCTGGACCGCAAAGCTTCTGTTCATGTGGCAGCTTTCACTGAGGCAGCAACTTTCATTGCTCAGACTTACATCGTGGGCATGTTATAATGGATTAACATCGGTCCACTGCTTGTGTGGCAGTGCCATTGACCTGGTCTGTTCCCATATCACCCGTGTTTTCTGCAGTGCTAGATGTAAGGAAAGACATTACCTGACATGAGTACCTTTTTTAGGTACAAAACAACTGGTACCATAAAATAATTTATACAGTCTCCTGGCATTTGCAGTTGCTAAGATGAACTGCTTTGGGGTATATGATAAAGCCCTTTATCAAAACTAGTTTTATGTGCCTGCTTACAGCCATAAAGAGAAATGTGTGAGAATGTATCCTTCCCAGTTCTTTCCAGAACACACAAAAGGACAGCTTGTTCAGTACAATTCCTGATGTTAGCAGTGGGGTTTGTTTCTGGATTATCAGCTTATAATTAGGGGAGTTGTTAATGAGGAGAGGAATTTTGAGCTCAATCCATTATCAACTTTAATGGGAAGGCAAGCACTCAGAGGAGGAGAGAATGCAGGCTATTACTGTGCCAGGTACTCTGCTGTTGTGAAAAGGTGTGACCCGAGTTAGTGGAACATACTGATTCATGGGAGCTGGACACCTGGCATGGAGACTGCAGGGCACTGGGACTTTTTTGGGACAGTAATGTACTTTTGTGGCTTTCTTCCACTGTGACTTCTCTCTGCTCTTTTCACAAGTGGCTAATGGAAAGCAGTCTTGTTCAGAATACAGGGTTCACAGCATTTGTCATGTTCCCTGGAACAGCAGAGTGCTTGTTTGTTGCTCTGAGTCCCCGTGGATGATCTGTCGTGTGGGAATCTGCCCACTTCAGTGCGGTTAAATTTTGCATCTTTAGAAGTTTAAGTAGCAATGTTCAGAGAATCAGTCTCCTGTTGACTCCAGATCTTTGCATCAGGGCCAGTGGATTTTTTTTTTTCTTTTGTGAATATTCAGCACACTCTTCTGAACCATACAGCTATGGCTTGGCCTCCTGTGACCAGGGACATCAGCCTAACTGACCCAGGCAGCTCTCTGGGGCCCCCAAGGCAAGATAATCTCACTAATCACTGCTACCACTTTTGTTAGCTCCTTGTTTACTGGCTTTGGACAACAGCGTGCTACCAGCTAATTGCTGTGGGGTGCGTGGCAGAACCTGAGAGGGTTCAGCAGCACAGAATCACAGAATTGTGATCCCCACAGCAGACTGGGTGGGAGAGAGCGCAACTCGTTGACTGTTGATCATTAGGTGGCTATTGGCAAAGCATGGGAGAAAACCACGGGGAGGTCAGGTAGCCATGACTTCCCTGACACTAAGGAAGCCTAATCAATTGACAAGAAGGAAGACTTGTTTGCTAATTGCAATTACTTGAATAAATGCTGAGCAGGGTGGCTTTCCTGACAACTGGGAGATTATACTGCAGAACGTATCCATCTCAGGGGTGGTTAATTAACTTTACTGCCTACTCCCACACAGTCAAGGAGGCAATGAAATAGCAAGCCTTATCCTGTCTTTATGACATTTTACCTTCATTTATTTGTTTTGTCATCACTTTGGCAGTGATGCAGTTGATACTATCTACCTGATTTGTTGCATAATCATCTCTTGGTGATGGACATCAAATATTCCTTGGTGGTGTGGGGTTCAAACACCTTGTTTGTCTCCAACGGAGTCCCAGGAACTACGATGCCTTTTCTCACCTTTTCCCATGGACAGTGTGTGGGAGGAAAACACCGCTGATTAATGCTGATGTTCAATGAAAATGTGTGCATGAGTTTATTTTAGGGACGTTACAGAGAAGCAGATGCTATGGACATAATTTTTCATCTTTCTATGGAAGAATTGCTCAGCTTGTTCAAAATGTCCCAGCAAAGAAATTTTTTTTAGTCTTTCTGTTGCTCTGTACACTTGCAAAACCTTTGCATTCTTTCAAACATCGGAATCTCTAGATTGCACCATAAATCTGACTTTTTAAACCTAGTTAAATTTTTTTGAAATTACAAATGGTGCAAAGAAACAGTAATTCTATTTCAGCTATGCATTCTGGACTTTTTTACTAGTTGGGAAAAGTTACAAGGAAAGGAAAAAAGTGAAATACTAAAATGTCCAGCTGCAACCAAGGCTGGATTATAAGTAACAACACTTAAAGAAAAGAACTTCTAACTAATTTCTGAAAAAACAACTCAAACTTTCATTTTTCTGTGATCTTCACTAAACGCAACAGTTCTCATTGTTTTCTCCTTGGGTGACTGAAACAGTTGGTATAACTTTAACGGAAAACTAAACAATACGCTACTACTGTTAAGTACCTGATGGTACAAGCCCAGGAGAAGAAGAAAAACTCAGGAGGCAGAAACCTAAGCTTGTCCCATAGTTCGTTTCAGGCATTCCTGTTACAGGGTTCCTTGTGCAAGTCTCCTGGAGAAGTTGTAGAGTCCTGGAGGTGTGACTGGACAATGTGTTGAGCAATGTGCTCTGTCTGACCCTGCTTTAAACAGGTACCTGCCAGCCTCAGCTGTTCAGTGAGCCCATTGCAGAACAGAGGCAACATTTGTCTAAGGAGCATCACAGATGTAAGAGCAGTCAGGTCTCATTACCATGGTCTCAGCATGCCACATGTTATCCCAGGTGCTGTCTTCCAGGAATGTAATGACTCAAAGTGTGGAGAGCTGCATGATTCTCCCAAGCAAGGAACAAGAGGCATTATGTGAAGACCAGGGAGATGGATCTGTGTTTCTAGAAGACTGGGCCATCAGGGATCCTGCCTCCTGGCTGTCCCTGGCTGCTTTACGTGGATGGTGATGTCCTCAGCACTAGAGCATAATAATTTACAGACTGTGCTTGCTGCCAAGCCTCCACTGCCCTGAAAGGCTGTTTGTCCCCAGCAGTGCTGAAGAGAAATCACTCCACTACAAGTACTACAAGAGGTAAAGTAATAATTTGTTTGGTAAGCTCACTTATGCTTTATTGAATTAATTTATTGGCTGTCCAACAGCTCCATCAGGTGCTTTGGCAGCAGCCAGACACAGAAACATGACCTCAAGTCTGGAGTCAAGTCAAAAGGTCCTTCTGGCTTCTTTGCTATAGTGGTAAAATGAAAATCTCAAGCAAAGCAGAGGTGTCCTGCCGTACTGGCTTACACTGCGCAGCGCAGACTAAGCATTGGCATTATTTCAGCAGCAACAGCTAAGTGTAGCTGTGCCAAGCTTTGGCAGGTTAATGTGCTCTGCACACAGCTGAAGCGCTTACCCGTTTGTTGTGGCAATGGCACGGAATGCAATATTAGGCAATTCTGAGCATTGTTCTTTCCAGGTGTAAAAGCTTCATGAATGCAACAATGTGTGATCTCACACATTCATTTTTTTCATGGGGGTTGAATACAAATTATAGTGTGTCTTTGGCACACTGATATAGTAACAAACTGAGACAGATTGCAAAATTACCAATGAAATACTGAAAAAGGAGTTTTTTTCTTAATGACTCTACGAAGTGGGAGAAACAGGTCGCCAGAAGTGTACTTTTCTATGGGGGAGCTGGAGACAAATACTTCACTGGCCACATGTGCAAAGCAATTACAGTAAATAAGCCATAATAGAGAAATATTAAGCTTTTTTTTTTTTTTTCCTGAGAAATAAGGGAAATGTTGGCTGACTTCTACTGGCTCAGCATTGCATGGCAGCATACACATTAAAAATACATTGTACAGAATAAATGAAATAGGAATAGCTGATGAATATCACAAAACAGAGATGCTGTGAGCTTTGCTGCTCTGTTGGATAATGTTTGGGTATTTGCTAGTGACAGATGGTAGGCTTTTTCATCTGTATCTGTGTGCCCTGGATGGAGGATTGCCTGAGGACACGCACACAGTTACTGTCACTGTTGTCTTTGTCATTTTGTAGCATTCTTACAGCTTTGAGGGCCTCGGTGTGTTTAATCATTTGTGCAGAGATTTTTGAGGCAGGTACTTAAGAGTGTGGTAGGAGAGAAGATAAATAAATTCAAGTAATTTCCAGTTACTCTTTACCCCAGCAAAGGCTCAGTCTGTGATTGCTTGGCTGTTCCTCAATGGCCTGGGTCTCATATTTCACATTAGCATCTTAGACTAAGACACACATGGTGTTAACTGGTAACATACAGAGGCCAAGTAAATAAATACACCAACATGAACCAATGTAGGGCCTATTCCTTCCACAGTGGATGCCAGTGAGAAGGCACAATATGTGTCAAATACCAGAAAATTAATTTTAAGCTGAAATACCCTTCAGACAAGCTTTCATTTTACTGTTGCCCAGAACAAAAGGTGTACAAGGCGAAGGAGACTGAAGGTTTCTCTTCACAGTGGCAGAGCACTAGATATGTACGTCTTGCTGGGAGTGCTCTGGCTGCAGGGGACCTGTGGGTCTGCACCCACAGCAGCCCCTTATTCCTGGCTCAGGGCTCTAGCATGTGACTGAAAACTCCTCTGAACAATTCTTCACCTACACTTTAAAGAAGAAAGAGAAAAAAAAAAAAAAAAAAAAAAGGTAGGTGAACAAAACAAAAGGAGTTTTTCTCTCTCCTTAGGAGAAATTCAGAGCTTTCACAACAGCTAAGGTGCATGGAAGTATGTTAATGAGCTTTGCCCTCAACCCTGAGATCCCTTCTATAGCATGACTATATCCATACATACATGGGCTCTAGGTCTGCTCCTACACTGGGATCTGGGAAAAAGACCCAAGTCCTTACTGCTGCTCAGCGCTGTTATTCCTTCACGTGGTAGTTGTACCCTGTCCGTGTGCAGTTGGTGTATTGCAACCATTTTCTTCTGAAGGCAAATCAATGCACCAGATCTGCTCTATTGCGCATCCTTTGGATGCTTCACTCACCAAGAGGCACATTACTGTCCTCTCTGCAGAAATGGGAGATAAATCAATTTCAGCTTCTATCAGCCGAGGCTAGAGCCTTAGTTTGCAACTATCAAACAACATTTCTTCTAGACCTATGATTTTTGCCTCCTTGTTTCTCATTGTGTCTTCCTCTGCCCTCAGAGGAATTTGTTGAAATATATTCTATCTGGACTGCCTCCAAACATCAGCTGTAAGCCTGATTAATTATCAAGGACATCATCACAATTCATAATAAGTTGTGTGCTAATTACATGTACCCTATGAGTATTTTCCTCTCATTTATCTTGAGTGCTCATTTTGCAGATTAAAAATGAACATGACAACTGCAAGTGAAACTAGTACTGTGGACTGTCAAAGTGGGGGATTGGACTCTTAATTAAAACTGCTGTTTGCCTGGCATTACAAATGCTGCTACTTGTCTCGATTCCAAGGAAGGCTGTTTATTAAAAAGGTATTATTCCCAAGAGAGATAAAAGACACTAAGGTGCTTTGGTAACACCAAAAGCATCGCTTACTACTGAAAGCTATTTCATACCCACACTGAATTAAAGAGTCTGAAAAATATGAGCCCCTTAGACCTGAAGAACAATACCGTCTCTCTTATGCAGGCAAGTACAAATAAGCTCTTGCTTCTCTGTCTGAGCCATAATCCAAAGAACTCAAGCCTGTGGTTTTCCTTTCCCTGATCTGGCTTGGCCTAGATACTCTCTCAAAACTGTTTGTAGGCCTCACAAATAATTTTTTTGTGGTCAAGAAGTACAAGTCGCTGTGAGTGGTCATCAGTCAGAAGTAACAGTATTGGTCACTGCCAGCTTCATGGGCTACACGAGGATTTGCAGTTTGGGAGTGAGAAATGGTTCATGTGTATTTTTCAAAGAGCACCTCATTCCTCCTCACAATCTAAAACATGGTACTTGTGGTTTTAAGACAATAAAAGATGTGGGTAAAAATACATGCTGTGACATCTCTGGATTTTAAGCTACAAGCCAGCAACTCAGCAGCCAATGCTTTGGAGGAAATAAGTCTCTTCTTTGGGACATCAACATTGTGGTGGATGTTTATAGTTTGCTTTGGGGTGGATTTCTTTTCATTGTACGTAAGTGTATCAGGGATGTTAGCTTTCAGAGTGACAAGTTCATGTCAGAAAAATAGTCCTGCTCCCGTCAACTCTATTTGAAATGCTTTTACTTCTAACTTCCTTCCTATGCTGCTTTTCAGATCATCACCTGCTTCAGTCCTTGTAGTAGCTTAGCTAAGTTTCTGACCAATGTGTTAGTTTCAGTAATTCTTTTTTTGTTCCTCTAAAAAGCCCCAAATTAAATTACTACAGAGGTATATCTGTGTGTCCCCCCTCCCCAATAACCCCACTGATCTTAGCTGAAATTCAAAAAGTCATTTCCAGCATAAAATTTCTCTTACTCTCAGCCTTTGCCTTTCATAAATAACATCTTGCGACAAGGCTCTAAAAAGCCTCTTTTAATTTTTTTTTTTAACCATTTTCATACTCTAGATGAGCTAATTACAACTCATGTAACTTCTTGTTCATTAGTTTATGACTCTATGATTCAGGTATCATGTTCCTCTACAGAGCATGACCTTGTGTGATTTACGTCACAATAGCTTAAAATTGAAACTACAAATAATTTAAAAGTAAAAAAGATTCTCTTGAAACACCATTTTAATCCATCAAAGTGACTTTCTTTTGGTTGATCAAAACATATTGCAGTAGAAACAAGTGCCTTGCCCACCCTCATTCTGCCAAGCAGAACTGCAACCAGCAAACACTGCTGTCAAATGCCTTTATTTTCCTGTTGGTACCAATCTCAGTACAGAGTTACCAGCAAGTTTACTGACACTCGTACTTAAATTAGAATAATTTTTCTTACCCGATACGCTTGTTTTAATGACCTTTATGACATATTTATAGAATTCAGTTTTTCTGAGGAAGAGGCTGGTTTATGTTTTCTTGTGCAACAACTGTGGTTTGTCCTTGAAAAAGACAGTATAGTCCCTATGCCTGGCTATTTTTAAACTACATAGGTCTTACTGGTTGTCTAAAAATAAATTTCTAATGCTCACATGTAGTATACATAGAACTATCATTTGACCAAATATGGTAGCAGAAAGGGGTCCTTAACAGGTCTTTGGCTTCTTCTATAGCAGCAATAATGATGTTAAAATACACAACAAAACCATAAACAGAGCCTGTACTTCCTGTTTGCAAAACTCCGTGAGCAGAAATTAATGCTTTTGTGCAAACAGTCTGGACAGATGATACTCTCAGACTTCTCCCAGCAGTGATCAAACAGTAATGTTTTTTACTTCCCTGAAAGGGTCTGGTTAATCATAACCCCTGTACAGCAAGGAAGCCAAATATTTTGAAGGGAGAAATAATGTTGGAATGTAAAATAAAAATTCTGAACCTCAGAAATATCAATGAAAGATCTTTCTTTTCAATAAGCATAATGAAAACATCTTGTTATCAAACTTTTAAATCACAATTTTTCTCTAAAGAAAGGCCCAAAACATCTAGACCACCTGATTCCCAAGGCTTTTGCTTTTCTTCTTCCTCACTGATCCTGGCTCAGAGGACCTGGAGTGCCCAAATCCAAACCAATCCTCATAGCAGACCAGACCCAGATTTTGTCTGTCCAGGCTTTCCCAAGAAAAGCATGCCAACCTGGCTAAGAGGAAACGTCGTGGGTCATCTAACGTTCAGACAGCTGGACTATAGAGGCTTTGGCAAAAATTTTCCTTTTGATTAACTGGACATTTCTTTGACAAAAAACAGAAGAGGTTTTCAAGGGACAAGTCCTTATGAAACTTGTGTCTGTCACAGTTTAAAAGCAAGCTGCAAGCAGTAGAATGAAGAGGGTCTGTCTTCTTATTGATTTGTGTCACACAAATAGCCACCTTGGTGACTTAATAATTTTTAATAAGGGCTGGTTGGTGGTTGAAGACTCTCTTTCTCACCTTCTGTTTTTTCAGTAGGAACTTCATACCTTTGAGACAACTGCATTTCTTCAAAACCCATAGACACTGAGTGCATCATTCCAGAGTTACTGGCAAAGACAGTCAGGTTGGTGTATGCAAGCACACAAAGCACATCACTATATCATCTTTTGTGTTCCAAAGCTTACAATACAGATGCTTACCAATACAAGAAGCTCTGATGTACCGCTTATAAAGCTGTATATCTAAATTAGGGTGCTCCATCAGCATGCTGGTATTCTATAGTTAAGTGGAAGCATCAGGTTAAGTGTGTTGCACGTAACAATTAAAATCAAATTAGCAGGAATTTTGGCCACCTAAGGTTTTAAGGATTAATCCTAAAGACTTCAATGTAGCTGTTTCGTTTTGAAAGGAGTCAGGGCCTACTTATTTGATGAACTGAACTGGCATGTGCAAGTCCTTGTTTTGAAAACCTCTCAAGAAACGTTTCTGTATGACAGACTGCGGATGGTAATGAGATATTTTTAGCGTAATGTTGAAGTGCTTCGCAAGTCTGCTTGCATTCCTACAGAAGAGAATGAGTCATTACCCACAGAATAGATATGCAATAAATTTAACTTGCTTTTCTGCTCATGCAATACGATAAAGCAAAACAGAATTTCCTGAGATGCATTCTTTACTGAAGTTCATTCTTCACTGAGACTATATATTTTAACTTTTCTGTCACCCTGGTACCTGCTGGATATGGTTCTGACTCATCACTGACATTAACATGACATTAATACTGTCATTGCAGTGATTAATTGTTGTCCACCTGTATAATAAGCATGCAGCACAGATTTCAGGGGGATTTCTGCACCCCACAAAACTTTGAAGTGTTGATTGTGTTTCACATATCTTACCTTTTAAAACTTTAGCTTCCCATCACTATTTTTCTGTCTCCTTTATTTAGGTTAGCACCTCTAATACTGCCTGTTTAGGTCATTACCAACTCTCTTTATTTAAGCCTCTGTCAGTATTTGCCCAGCATCTACTTTAACAGGGTTCCAACATCACAGATGAGCCTTGCTATAATACAAATAAAACCCACATCTTTGTTGTTTCTTTCTGCAAGCTGTAGGCGTGGTTGATATTTCCTAAAGTATTTAGTGTTGCACTCGAGTGAACTAGAAAAGCTGTAAGGGTATTCTCATCTGGTTGTGATGTATGACAATATGAAAAAAACATTCTATGGCACAGCTTCCCACAAAACAGAAGAAACGATGTTCTGTGGTTTAGGCTCAGCATGTGAATTTTTCAACAGCATTTCAAGGCTTTCTGCAGCAGAAGTTTTCATAAGTGAAGATGTTTTCATAAATGAAGGTGGACTCATGCAATTATAAGAATGGTTTTTGAACTTCATGATAGAACGGATGACCTAGTATTACAAGGCAGCTCCTAAGAGAAAACTTCTATAGTGGGAACTTTGTGATGTTTATTGAAGTTTAAGTACATATTTTTCTTAATTCATGGCAGCTCTCATGCACAACATGCTCTCTTGGAAAAACAAAGTCCAGTTATATTTTCACACAGCTCAGAACTGAGTGGTTTAGATTTCATGCGGTTCAAAACAACAATAGTCCCTATTGTTCTTGCTTATATTATCATATGAACCTTGTTCTAACTATTAGGTGCTTTTCTTTGTGTTCAGTAAGGGAAAAGTATTGCAACAAAAAGTTGTACAGAGAGTGTATTATTCAGCTGAGGTGAAGGGGCTGCTTTATCCCAACAACTTGTTTAGTAACTCTGGATAATAAAGTCCATGGGCTATGGGGAATTCAGAAAGCATGGGAAAAACAGGTCCATTTGGAGTCCACTGGCAGTGATCAGTTAAGATGATTAATGATTCTTGCAGATAATACAAATTTTAAAGGCCAGAAAGAACCCTTTTATCACTCTGCCTGTTTTCTGTAGGAATGTCCTCCAGTGTCTCTTCTAACTTCTGTTTGAAGGGTTTTCCAAAAAGATATTCTATAGGTAAGGACTTAAAAGAGTTGGACCATTTTATATTTGGCCTTTATTGGTGACCTGAAGTTTAGGAGCTTGTATTTTAGATGTTTGCAGTTGTCTCAAAAGTGAAGCTTATACAGAATAACTTTTTTTTTGAGGTTTGTGGCATTCGTTACTTTTATTCTGAGTGTTGAGATCTTTACAGAGAAGGGATGAAAAAGGAAAGGAGCCTTGCAGTGATGAGGCCTAGTAATGTTTATTTTCATTACTGACTGTGAATACTTCCGAAACATACAAAGAAAGTTAGTGAGCTCTATAAGTTGGTGGAAGGAGAGCTGGGATGTGGGAACACCTTCCCTACTTTGACTGCAATATAATTTTCCTGAGGCAAAAGAGACAATAAAAACCTAGGGCAAATAAACTGACCTTCATCTTTCCCCAGCGATTTGCTCGTCACAGTCATTAGTTTGACAATGTTCTAGTTCCTGCTTCTGATTGAAGGATTTAGCTGGGACAATGTCATAGTTCTTTGACAGTTCAAAATATAGAGCATCTCAGACACAAAAAGATAAGCTTCTGCATTTCATTAAACAGCTTTTGGAGGCATGATTGAAAACTGAGGGGTATGAAGAGATTGCAAATGCTGATAGAGGCATTTACACCAAGTTTGTAAGCTCCACTTTAAATTCATCTCCTGGCCTACAAGTGCTTGGCATCATCTTTGAGCAGCATGAATCTGAGAGAAGGAAAGGAATGTGAATGAGCCCATTAGCCCAGATCACATAGATCTTGTGCTTTTGGGACTTCAGAAATTGACAGCATATGTTGGTAAAAAGCCTGAGAGATCAGCCAGGACAATAAGTTACTGTTAGGAAACAGCTTGCTTATCTGGCTTTAATTTGCTGCAACTGGGTTGCCTGTATGAGTGTATGTGGCTACATGTGCACATAAAAATCTTTTCACTGCAGTTCCAACTAGAAATACACACCATCCTTCACCCCTTGAGCAGCATGCAGAACTCTTGAGCAATGGAACAGTTATTTTCCCTTTTGGAGAGGTACAACAGCAAGAAACATATTCTAAACTCATCTCGTTTAGTTTGTGGGGTCTCTTGCCAGCTTGAAGCTGGTTGGCAGGCATGCATCAGCTTCTAGATTTTCTCAAATACAACCTTATGCAGCTCATTAGAGTAGGCTATTAAATCAGGAAAGTCAACCCATAAATGAGGATGAGTTGGCTGTGAATACTTGTTCAGTCTGTGCTGCCAAGCACTGACTATGTGCCATTCACACAAGGGTCACATCTCATTGCCAGAAAAGGTAACAATGCCTCAGAGAGGTCACAGCACAGGATACAATGGAGTATGTGCTGGGTGGCATCGCTCATTGACCACCTTGTGGAGGTAAAAGCAAACAGACTCCTGCCTTATAATATTCCTATGACATACACAGAATACCCCATGTCCTGTAGCTGTGAGCCTGCTCTTAATACGCCGTGGATCAGAGTGCATCCATTAATGTTCAAGAATTGAAACTGTCTTAATATCCTGACAGGATTACTTGGATTGGTGGCAGTGGAATGTGTATGTATGTGCATATTTTAAAAATTTCCTACCCGGTTCTTTCTCTCAAACACATCAGGGAATATTTTCTCCTCACTCTGTGTGTAATTTGGAAAATATAAACTATTGTGTCCCATTTTACTACAAACACATTGTTTTTACCAAATTACATTTCTGGAATATCAATTGACTATCTAAAAAAAAAAAAGTCTTCCTAGTAGCTGGTGTAGTACTGTGTTTTGGATTTAGTATAAAAACAATGTTGATAACGTTGTTTTAGTTGTTGCTGAGTAGTGCTTATCCTAAGCTAAGGATTTTTCAGTTTCTCTTACTCTACCAGTGAGCAATTACACCAGAAACTGGGCGGGAGCATGGCCAGGACATCTGACTTGAACTAACCAAAGCAATATTCTATACCATAGACCATCATGCTCAATGTATAAACTGGGGGAAGTTTACACAGGGCTGAAGCATTGCTGTTTGGGAAGAAGTTGCTACTCGAACAGTTACTAAAAGACATTCACTGCTCAGACATCCACTGCTCAAAGGGGATAGAAACAAACATGAAGTTGCGAGAAGCTGAAGAAAAGTAGGAATTACAGAATTAAAGAAAAAAAATGTAGGTTGGAAGAGGCCTCTGGAGGTTGCTAGTCCAACCTTCTGCTCAAAGCAGAGCTAACTTTAAAGTTATATCAGACAGCTCAGGCTTTTTTCAGTTGTCTTCTGAAAATTTTCGAGGATGAATATTTCACTACCTTTCCAAAGACTCTCCTGGGTTTGCATATACAGACTTTTAGAGATACTCAACGTCAGATCTGTTTATAACTTGAAAGCTCTTTATGTCTTTTGACAGATAAATATTACATGGAAATATCTAATTCTAAATGACATAAACTTTCCCATTGGAAACTCAGAACAAATATTACCACTAGTATTAAAGGCTACATCAATTTCTTCAATAAATAGCACAGAAATCAATCAGGAGTGACAGCATTTTAGATTTGGCTTAAATAAATTATATATAACAACATAAGAAGAAGTTTTTGGTTAAAATAGTTTTGAATGGTGTGATCAAAGGTTGAAGATTAAATAGGGGGGGCAAAAAAAAAGAAAGAAAATGCATCAGTAGATGTAGTGAAAAGGCTTGCTGATTTGCAAGTTGATGCTGCCAGACTCTGTGGGGCTGTCTCTTGAGAGCTCAGAGATACAGTGAATAAGGGACCAGAATGAGACCTTGCATTCTAACGTGCTGAGGTAGAAAGCCAGGCTTATTATTTCTGTAATGTTTTTGATGCTTGTAAATAGGTTTGCTTTTTTTTTTTTTTGGTACAGCATGTTTATTAGATGTTATTTTGTTAGCTGACATTGCTGACAGGCTATGAAGCAATTTATTAATCTGCAAGGAGACAGAGCATTTCATAAATTATATTTGATGGATGTTGGCATTTCCGTACAGTTTTTACAAAGTAACTCTGAAGATGACATTTTTATCTTGTGAATGGTTAATGGTAGTTATTGGTCATAACAAATAATTAGTCAAAGAAAAGATCCCATTTGCCACAGTGAAGAAACTGGTCCCTTCTCTGTGTGTCAGATGGACTGAGAGATTGGGGTAAAAATGAAAGATGACGACAAGGCATGCAGCAGGAAGGCATGAACAACAAATGTTTTCACAGCTGAGAGAATATGTATAAATCTTAATTCACTGTTTATTATCTGGAATTATTTATCTATGATCAATTAAATGAAGAGTCAACTGCAGTCAATATGAAAAATGATATAAGGTGTATGTACACCTGAAAAACACCAGCCTTTTCCTAAAAGAAGAAATGTGCAAAATTAAAGAAATTGAGGACCCTCAGATTAAGAATGTGGAGCATGAGGCAGTTTGGCAACACCAACCACAGGCTGAAGGATTGCTTGACAGATGAGATTCAGAAGTGGATGCACCTCTCTGAAGTGGAGGACATAGCAGCCATATCTTTTCTTCCTTTGGGACACAGGAACAAAAAAACACCACAAACCAGAAATCATCTGTCATACTTGATGGCAAAACAATGAAAGCTCCCAACCAAAACAATAAGAGGTGTTTCCATTTAATACAGGAATCCTTTTCAATGCCTGAGCCTTGAGCTGGAGGGCTCTTCCACTAGTGTTAATGGGCAGCTGTGCTAAGCCGTGGCCCTGAGGAACAGATGGAACCACACAGAAGGGCTGGGAAGAAAGAAAGAAAAAAGTGTTAGGTAGCTAAGGCTGCAATGAGAAGGAAATGGGGGATTTTAGCCTGTAAAAACTATTTCATAAAAGTTTGGGCCTTATGTGTTAGTTGAAAATGGGTTTGGTTCAGAGGAAAGTCAGCCTCTTTTTGTTTGATTGCTCTGCTGTGATCATGAAAGCAGGGATTTGTGCTTTCTTTGACAAGATAGATGACTGCAGTGATATTTGATTCAAGACTAATTTCTTCTCCTGACCCAAATTTGACTGCTGCTTTGGCTGTAAAGGGATAACAGTATTTTTCTGTGTATATTTCTGCTATAAAGCCTATAAAACATCTGTGTATCTGGGAAGAAAAATATGACTTATCTTTTATTGTTAAGATTTTTCTGATATGACTTTGCACCATAGAACAGTCTGCCTTAAATATCTTTTTTTTATTAGAAGTGTTTTCTTTTCTGATCATAGAATACAGAATTCTTTAAGGCAGAATAAAGAAATGTGCAGCTACAAGGATGTTTTAAATAGGCAAGCTGAGAGCTACGGAGAGGATTAAAAGAAATTTTTCCTTCATTTAAATGGTTTACTTTTGCTCAGGCTAGCTCATATTCAACAGGGAGGATTAAAAGAAGCATGCTTTGCACAAAGGCAGTGAACTACAGACAGGACCTTCAGTTCTGGCATTGTCAAGATTTCTTTGTCGGCTTGATAAGAAAATCATAATGTAAATTTCTGTAAAACTTGGGATGCAACAAAGGAAACAAATGTGGCACAACACATAAGCAGCAGAGAACATCTGATGATGCTGTTAAAGCTTGAAGCATTTTTAGTTCTTGCCTGAACTTCGCAAACATTTAAGAGCCTGTCGAAACAAGAGCAAATCCCGCTCACTGCATAGACTTATTCTAAACCTTAGGCTTCAAACACATGCAGTCTAAGAAAGTCATTAAGATACAGCCTGAAGGGCTTTCCTCCCTATGTGGCACTGAAGACATGCCCATTTTCATTAACAGTCATTAAAAAGACTTGATATTAATGACTCACTTTTCACACTTAATTTCCTTTCCAGAATCATAAATTTTCTATGATTTTGATTTCTACGCTTACTTCTTTTGGTTTCAAATATTCTGTCCTCTGGAAGCAATTTATATAAAAAATGGAGACACTAAGACAAAACAAAAAATCACTTAATACTTCCCTAACCCCATAGGTGACATCTTGTAAAAGAGAAGAGACTACAAGTACTTCTATGACTTTAATAATAATGATTGTATACTTTTGTATTTGTCTGATATAAAACACAAACAGCTGTGAGAGACAGTAGATTACAAACAGCTTCTGACACTAAGCAAAGTACACTGAGAAGAAACTTGGTGACAAATACAGCATGAAAAAGGAGATTTCTTGTCCCGATTCAATTAATTGAGATAATGTAAGAAGTCAGTAGGTCCCTCCACTGAAGTGTTTCCCCTTAGTGTTTTGTAAGGTTGTCTCTCCCTACTCGAACTCAATTTAAGAAATGGTGAAACTTAAAAAATTTTGCTTACTTTTTTCTCACTGGAGAACAACAGGAGATACATTTATTCTTGACTTTTTAACCTATCGGTCTTTTGTTTATGGATCTTGGTGAAGAAGGAGATTTCCGCTAAAGAATTTCTTCACTGTAGAACCACGAGGCTACACTGAACTCAGGATAGTGGGACTCTGCTCTCATGTTGGATCCTCTGGACACTCATAATAATAGACATAAACAGTCACTCTGTAACTGTAGATCAGGTTCCACACCAGACCCACAGGAACACTGTGGAGCAGGGAGCTGGCGAACACACCGCTGAGGAGAGGAAACCGGAATGGTGGCATGTTTTCATGCACACATCTTCTCGAGGGCAAGAAAGAGCAACAAAAAATGCCTGTGTTTTGTGAGTTTATAACAACATTCTTTTTCTCACCAAACACACCTTTCCCCACGTCATACCGATTCTCCAGCTGTCTTTGTAGTCTGATGCCCCATGTATTAGCGCTCTGTTTTGTGTAAAACTGGAGCAGCACTACTTCTAGCCATGTTGCTTAGATGACAGCACAGAACTGGCTGCTTGCATTTCTGATGCTCAGATTGCCTCAGAGTAGTGAGAATGGAGGGTACAAACTGAATCACTCACTGAGGAGAGAAGCTGTTCGTGTAGACACCCATTAGGACAGTCTTGCTGAGTGCTAGCAGTTTGGTCAGAAGAGAGCCCAGGTCCTGCCCCTGTCCGGGCTCTCTTGAGAGGAAAATGGCTTTGCAAGATCTTTGAGAGGGCACAAAATAATCATACAGATTTTCAGAGACTGTTCTTTGCTGATTGCAAATGCCAACACTGGTGTAGTCATCTCTTTTTGCATGTGTGAAGTCTGACTGTAGCAATCTATTCATACACAGATATATTTTTCATTTCCCAAGTGAATGTACAGCATTTACTCATGTAACCTGAGGACAGAGCTGTCCTACCTGAATTTTTGCCTGTGGTCTGTAGAGAAACAAGAATGTTTATAACCTTGACTCAGAGTGCCTATTATGCAAATAATAAATCACAGATGTTACTACTTCAGGGTTTTAGCCTAAATGCAGAGCTGAGATGGTATGTTGTCAGTTCCCTTGTTAGCTGATAAAGCAAATTTGACAGGAAGAGGTTTTGAAACTGTTAAATTCCTATGTATTTTTTGAGAATAGTGGCCCAGATATGGAAGAAAAAGCCCAAGTAAAACTCTCCCATTGCAGATGAGTAACATTTGAGATCAGTGTGGCCAAAGAGAGGGAGTGACTATAACTGCCACAACCATGGAGTTCCTGTCTTACCAGACACAGTAGTATTCATATCAAAAAACCCACAAAGAAAAAAACCCAACAGAACCACAGCCAAAAACCAAACACAAAACTAAAACCAACCAAACAAAACCCCCACAAAAAAAGCCTTGAGAGGAACCAAGGTTTAGAAATTCTGATACTCGTTTGTTGATCTGTTTGGTTGATTAAATCTGAGCTACCCCAGCCTTTTTCTGGGATGATAATTCAGACACATGCACATCTGGCAACATTTTAAGCAGCCGTTACATTTTGCCTCTCTGCAGCTCCAGAGCCCTGTGTACTCATAGTGGAACAAACACCACTGTTGCTCTCTTATTTTCATTTTCCGTAATAAGTCCAATGCACCCACAAGAGAAGCTGGGAAACCTTTAGACATGTCTTGAAAAGAATGTCTCAGCATGCACTCCTGAGGATACGGCGTTCTTGTCTCTTCAAATGAATCACCTATTTAGCAGCTAAATTGGGAAAGCTGCCAAAGAGTTCCCAGGAGACCTCCTGGCAGAAGCACATCATAGTCCTGTAATATAAAAATATGAACTCTGTGGTGTTAGAACTCCTTTACTGTAACGCTTACCAACATGATTTTGGGTAACAAAATGTACCAGCAAGCACAGAGTCATACAGGATTCAAGGGCACAGACAAAGCCACACAAGCCCCCGGCTCCTTTCTTGCTTGCCTCGAGGTGCTCTCAGCTCTATGCCAGCCAAGAATGAGACAGCAGGCCACTGTTGATTGACATTTGCATTTGGATTAAAAATCTTTCTATATCTTCTATACCTATATCAGTTGCAATAGGATTCTTGGCAATGCAAATCTTTGGGAATACGTGGGACAGGCACTTGAAAGCCCTACATGTAAAGATGGCCCTAAAGTGGCCCCCTTTTGCTGCTGTTCAGACACACAGAAAGGCACCAGCTACAATCTAAGGTGACAAATGAGTTTGAAAAAGTGTTGAACAAACTAGTGGTAGTCTCCATGGAACAAGTAAAGTATTTTGCTATGTGAAGTTAAGAGAGTTTTTCATGCAAGGCTCAGTGCAGGTAAGGACAAAAGTTCTCTCAAAGCCTGAGATAGAACCTTCATAAACTAAGCCCTGGAAAATAACCTTTGTGATTTTTGCCCTGAGGAAATGTCTCTAATCTGTAGCAAAACTAAGAAGTCTGAACTCAGAGTTTGGGTCGTATCCTGGAGACCAGATTTCCTAGTTTTCACTAAACAAATTCTGTAGGTTTGTTCTTATAGAAGCAGGTTGGGAACGAGGTTGGGAGTGAGTCAATAACTGTGAAAATAAATGGCTGCTACAGCTAGGGATAAAATAAGTGCTTTGAGGTTTCACTGAAGTACGGTTTTCTGCTGAGATTCATCAGGAGAGTAACAACAAGCGCTCTGACTCTTGTAAGTAAAAAGTCAAAAATCCATCTGACAGACAGAAAAATAACAACTGTTTTATATATTTCTGCAATAGCCGGGCGATATAAATCTTGTGCAGCCTCAATGAATTTCAAATTACTTGATAACATGTGATTTGATATTCCAAAGAGAAGAATAACCTGGCAAAATGATTTGCTAAAGCAACGTTACCAGAACCATCCAAATGTTTCCATCTCTCTCTCGTGTAATGTCTCCATGGTACCCCAGGGGATGGACTGGAAATACAAGCTTGCTACCAGGTAAAAAGATCCAGAGCCATTTTTATAATATGGAGCCCATTGCACTTAGAATATTTAATTCCAGTGTCACTAAAGGAATCAGCATCTGTTTATTGCCCAAATAATAAACTAAATGCTATGCTGGAGATTAATTGCACACACAAGCATTCAAGTTTTTAGATGCTTTCACCTGAAAAGCATGATTTATGAGGAAAAAAAAAGACTTTAAATTTATTTGAACAAAAATTACTCTCAGACAACGTGAAGATAGGGAGCAAGCTTGGTAAAACTCTTAACCTTGTGACCATAGATAAATCCTCTTTTTCCTCTTAGGTTTTTTAAAATCGTCTGGATTATGCATGAGCAAGGGTGTTTCAGCATCCTCTTTAGGAGGCAGAATGACAAGGACAGTGACTCCATGCTGAAGGGGTTTATCCACTCAGCTCTGGGGCAACCATCAGAGATGCCTTTCATGGAGTCATGGCCAACTAAAACAAACCTGCCTGAGAGAGAAGGAAGAGTATCCTTCTGTGCTATGTGCCATATGGTAACTCGGTTCACACAAATAAACAGATAAAAACAGTTTCTCTCCCACTCTGGCTTCCTGCACACCAAAAAATTTTTCTGAAACAGCAGGGGCCAGGCTTCCTGAAAACACAGAAGCTGGTTTTGTTTCATTCTGTAGCTTACAAGGAAAGCCAGACTAATTTAGCTTGTAAAACAGTCAAAACCGAAATGAAATATTGATGGGTTTTTTGCTAAAATCCTTGTTCTCCAGGGCTTTATTCCAATGGCTAGTTAAAATAAGTCTTAGAAAGGCTATTAGTCCCAAATGCTGCTTAACACCAACTCTCAGTTCAGCCTCTGGGATGGAGTGTCTAAAGATGAAGTTGCAGACAAGAACTAACAACAAATGGGAAAGAACCACAGTTTTCTTTCAGCTACAAGTTGGGAACAAGGTGCCTCTGACCTGAGGCAGGTTGTTGTGCTTTCAAGAATGACCTGCAAGACAGCCGATTTTGCAAGTGATGAGTAATTATGAGATTTAACTCCATAATTTCAACGTGAATTTTGAGCTCCACCAGATCCTTCAGAGGTAACATTTTCAGTCAGGCAGCTAGACATCTAAATATCCAATTTGCTAATCTATAGACAATATGTACTGACTACGGCTTTACTAAGAATGTTGAGCCAGCTCCTTTTAATTTACGACGCAAAGAGAGAGCTGACATATGGGCTTATTACCTTATTTATGAACAGAGGCAGAGATTTACCCCTAAATAAGGGATGTTTGTGGTGTCTATTTAAATTTCATATGGGAGCAGCATACAAACAGGTGCGATATTTTATACAACTTCAAAGCCTTACTGAATCATGACTGCCTATGTCTGACCTACTCTGGTTTTGACTAAGTTTACTAGTATAACGTAGTGGTACAGAAAACATATTTCAAGAACCAGTATAGGCCCCCTTTTAGTACTGCCTTGTAACACGAAATCTGGATTTCTCTTTCTGTTTCATGAGTAGCATAAAACAAGAACAATTTCTAGGTCTGTGACTGTGACTTAGCTCAAGGTTAAGGATGATTTTAATCTGAAAAGTATCACAGTTATATGGAGATAAAACTAAAAAATATAACAAAAATACAATAGGCCCTTTTGGTCAGAAGCAAATTGTATTAGTGAGCTCAGTCCCATAAATGAATATTAGTCCTCATAATGTTGTGCAAAATATCAGAGTTTCTGATACTTTCAGCATGTGCAAAGGGTATTAAAGTTCATTGAGTACCAGTGGAACAATTTCCCCACATTTCTCGCTTTTTGTTTTTATCGATTTTCAATATCTAAATTATATTAAATGCAATTTTGTTTCAGAAGACTTTTCTTTGTCAGCATACTCACTTTAAAGAAAATCTTGATCCAAAGTGCCACCCAGGACTGAGCTTTCCTTTTCAAGTTGATGGTAGGGGCTAAAGCTACATGTGTGAAGACAGTGTCCTGTCCACCCTGTTCAGATGTCAACTGCTTTCTGTGGATTCTCAGACTGAGGTCTTGCTCTGGCAACTTCAGCCAGTACTTCATATAGATCTATATAGTTTTTCTTTCTTTTTCTGAGAATTAGATTGTCTTGTACAATGTTCTAGTTCTGAACTTGGCTCCAGGTCGTATGGCAGCTTCACTAAATGCATGAGAGGGTGAGTCCCAAGCCCTGAATACAGCTCCACTTACAGGCAATCTGCAAATCATAAATTTATAATTCAAACCACAAGCTGGTTTCTCTGGTCCCTTTTTGACAGTTGCAAGGAATGTCTTGTTCCATCTAACAAATATGACATTTTTCCATTGCAGTGGAAAGCCCTAAACCTCCATCTGTTTTAGAGCATACTAGGTTCCTTTCTTCAGTGAGGGACATCAGATAATGGGTTCCCTGGGACACCTGTAGTCATTTTTCTTTTATTCTTTTCATAGCGGGTATCATAACATCCATGAGCCCATGGATGTTATGATACCCGCTATGAAAAAAGATAGTTACACTCTTAGTTTTTCCCAGTTGACCTCTGAAATCCTTCGCAAACTAATCTCATCTTCTACTGAAAATTTCAGGTTGCTTTGTGTGTCAAAAGCTGTAGTTAGTTTCTCCTTTAGTTTTGTTCTTCATTCTTTCAAAGGAAAATATACACTCTGTTGGCTGGATATGCTCCCTTTCCGCTCTGCAGATTACCACATATTAATATATGTTTATGATTATTTTGAAAGCATTTGCATATTAGAACAGAAATCTTGTTGCTCAACACAATCCCTGTATCAACTTTCACAGAATCACAGAATCACAGAATGTTAGGGATTGGAAGGGACCTCGAAAGATCATCAAGTCCAATCCCCCTGCCAGAGCAGGAACACCTAGATTATGCTACATAGGAACATGTCCAGGCAGGTCTTGAATGTCTCCAGAGAAGGAGACTCCACAACCTCTCTGGGCAGCCTGTTCCAGTGTTCTGTCACCCTCACTGAGAAGAAGTTTCTTCTCCAGTTTAAGCGGAACCTCTTATGTTCCAGTTTCAGCCCATTACCCCTTGTCCTATCGTTGGTTGTCACCGAGAAGAGCCTGGCTCCACCCTCGTGACACTCACCCTTGATATATTTGTAAACATTAATGAGGTCACCCCTCAGTCTCCTCTTCTCAAAACTAAAGAGCCCCAGCTCCCTCAGTCTTTTCTCATAAGGGAGATGCTCCACTCCCTTAATCATCCCTTTATTTGATATTAGAAATTGGCTACAGAAGAAGATCACAAAATCTTAAAATTAAACACCTAAGTATATCCAGCCAACTTTTTTCCCCCTTGCTTACCACAACCTTGGACTGCAGCATTAGCTTCTCATATAGAACAAAGTTTTCCAGGAAACAGTCTGGGAAAAGAAATTAACTAAGATCTTGATAGCAGGCACCTAAAGAGTTTCCACATGTTTACGAGAAGGGAACTTCAAGTACTCAAAACACAATGCTCACATCATGCTTTTGCAAGGTTTCCACTTTTCTTTGTTAAAAATATCTCCACAGACTTTCCCATAACTAAATGTTCATAGCTATATCACCTCCAGCTGTGATCTCATCAGATGTTCCAGGAAGAGCAAGGTCAAGCCTAGCTGGTTCATTTATGTAGAGCTTCCAAGAAAGACCAGGCTGTGAGAGGGGTACAATACCAGTAATACCAGATACCAAGTTAGATAGCAGCAACCTTAGTTTGACCTTGGATTATTTTTACCTTCAGAAAGAGACAAAACTCAGCAGCCAGTGATTTAGTAATTTTTACACCACATTTTTTTTTGTAAATGATGCATGCAAATCAAATGTACAAAGACAGTCTGGACTGGGAACAAGAGCACTTTGTTTTACACACAACGTGTAAAGAGAAGTGGCTTGGATTATCAACGAGCACCTGCAAAAGTAGCGTGTAATTTAAGATGTGTTTTGGCACAAGCTTTCAATGACTCTGTAGAGCTCCACTGCGGAGTCAAGGTAAGATGCACAGTGATTGGTACAGAGTATTTCTGTGAGCCCAGGAATAACATCACACAGTCATTCACATAAAATACTTTCATTGTTATGGAAATCACAGTATTTCTGAAGGAGTTACTTGGGCCATGAGAAGTCAATTCTGGGTTCTACCTCTAGGGTCCTATCTTACTGGCATTTTCATGAGGATTTTGTTTACTAGACTAGTCTCCTGATGTGTTTGGTGAAATGATAAACAGTAAAAAAGTAACAAAGTGGCTACAAGATTACCTTAAATTTGGATTGTTGCCAAGGGAGGTAGTTTCAGGTAAAAGTGCACTCTTATTTAGCTTTAGGAGGAATTTGGTGAGTTTTATCTATTTTAGAAAGCCTCTAGTGACCTGAAATTTAATTTGTGCTATCTCTGTTGAACAGTGAGACAGCTGAGGTGCTGCTCATCGAGTTTAAAGCCAAGCTGGTTCCCTCTTCTTAGCCATGATAAACAGCCCTTCAGTAACATGTTCATACTCTTGGAATCTCATTTTATCAGATTGGATGTTTCCTCACTAGCCTGGCAACATGTCCCTTGCTTTGCCAGCTCAAAATGTTTTCATACATAACATCTCATCTGCATTTCTTTAATGATCTGTCACTATGCCCAGCTCTACATCTCCTCTTTTATCCCCATGAAGTTCTGTTTCCTGGCTCAGTTCCCAGTACTCAGAACAAATGCAATACTCAAGTTCACAGGAGTTTTTCCTTAGACCCAATGACAAACACTCCAGCTAGATGCAAGGAAATGTCTTCCACAGGTATACATCATGCACACCTCGCTGTGTCACACAAGGTCAAAGGGATAAGGGACACATGAATTTGAGAACAATGCCATTCATATAAGTAGCTTAACATACACAGAAACTGTATTTTTTAATGACTGGAGCCAAGGTTTGGGATCCACACCACTGATATATTCAAGCAGCATGGAAATTCACATTTGCTGCATAACCTGCAGCTCCTGCTGATTGTAACCAATTCTGAGAGTGCTCTTGCACCACTTAAGACTTGTGCATGTGTTTTTCTATAAATGTAACTATTGAAGAGCTGATAGAGTATGCTGGAGGCTGTGACACCTACATTTGCATGTATCACATCTCCCTAAAATGATATTGAAGAAGTTGAAGACTTTGGTCTGATGTATTCAGAGGGATCTGATTTTGTCATCTCTATTTGGGAGAACAACGACGAACAGTGAGAAGACCTCGGGCAACTTAATTATTTACTTGCCTCTGCTGAATTCAGGAACTAAGCCTTAGGCGTTCAACCTTGAAAACTATTAGCTAAAAATCTTTGAACATGGAGAACTGTGACAACACAGTACCCGTGCCAAACACAGCAGACAAGGACAAGTATGAAAGTGTTGTAGAAACAAGTACAAGGGAAAGAGACAAAAAGCAATTGAAGAGGAATATTTGCTTTGCTATAGTAGGGTGTGCAGAAGTTTCAGGGCTGGTTTCTTGAGGGGTTGGTTGCTACACAGAGAGGAGCAAGGATAGTAACCTTGTCATCAACATTTATCTGCTGCAACTGAGTCAGCTTCAAGAGAAATGGGTGAAATAAAACACAATGAGATTAAAACAAAAATCCAGAATATTGGCGCAACATCTGTGTTTCTCTCTCAGAAGACCAGAAGATGTGCTAAACTTAGGAGAACTCTTTGTCAGCCATACTGAGGATCTAAGAATAGGAACAGATGATCTAGAGACAACAAAGAAGTGCTTTGTATGCTGTCAGGAGTTTAAATGCAAATAAATCAAATGGTTTGGAGAGCTACCAGTCAGAGTAAAGTATGGCCTACAGCTAGCCTTGGCATGAGACCAGTGGTAACTTGTTAACAACCTGTAAGTTTTAGTTTTTAGAATACCAGAAGTTGTGTCAGGTGGGCAGTGGGGAGTGTGTGTGTGTAAATAGAGAGAAATCCCAGTCATAGGTTTCAATTTGGAGAATCTTGTAGCAAACAACCTCCATCCAAACATGTTAATTTTTCAATAGCCTTAAATTGTCTCCTGGTGTTGCTCAGGACATCGGGAATTTGAACGCTAACTCCAAGAACAAACTACTCTCCACTACACCTTATTAAATTATACATATGCAACTACTTAAATAAACTAACCGCTGCCCTGTTTACATTATGTCTTCCAGAAGCCGTAAGAAATAAATCAAAGCCCTTTACAATAAATGCCTCTTGTACGCTTTGCGTTATGCTGTGTCTGCACACAAGTCTGGAGACAAGTTGATTCCATCAACAGTCCTGTACTTAACACTGTCAGGGAGTCTGCTCCCATCTCTGCTCTATAACCACAAAGAGATTTCTTGTTCAACATATTCCACTTTTCAGGAAAACACGAAATAATATGCAGGTATTTTATTAATTCATACACATGACTATGATCAGAAATTTATAAATTATAAAGTTATTATCTCTTTTTTTAGTGTCAAATGTACACAGGGAGGCTTAACACTGCAGAACACAGTGCTCTCAGTTTCATGGAAAAAAATAAGCATCCTCCTAGTTCTGTGGTGTTTCATACTCACAGTGAAATAATCAGCTGACTTCTTGGTGAATAACATAGTCTTTTATCAAAGAGAAACTCATGTGATGCCTTCAGTGTGTTACTGGCATTGCCAGTAGTGTAGCAGCAGTGGCATCCACTGAAAACTTCCAGGTGAATACAATAGATGTGAAAGTCAAGTAGAGTGTGCATAGCACTATGGCTGTTCCCGTGGCTCTGGGCTGGAGGGCAAGTTAGTGAGTGTCAGGATAAAATTAATCCCATGGTGCAATTGTTGTGAAGTTCTGTGACACAGTAAGTAAACCTGAGCTTTGGAGGCTAACAAGTCCAGGCTGGAACAGCTTTATCCTCTTCTGCACAGGCAGAAGATTAAATTTGTAGCCCTTTAACAACTGAGTGCTATCTCTCTACTCTCACAACTTTCCCAAGCTTTTAGGATGTTTCCTGCCTTTTCTAGGTCCATAGTAGCAACCAATCTGTCTGTGACTGTCGTGGTTTGACCCTGGCCGGCCGCCAGGTACCCACACAGCCGCTCACTCACCCCCCCTTCACTGCTAAACAGGGGGAGAAAATATTCCCAAGGGTTCCGGGTTTTGAGATAAGGACAGGGAGATCACCCTCATTTACCGTCCCAGGCAAAACAGACTCAGTTTTGGGGAAATTAGGTACATTTATTAAAAGAACTAATCAGAGAGGAGTAGTGAGAAGTGAACAGATCTTAAACAGAACACCTTCCCCCCATCCCTCCCTTCTTCCCGGGTTTATCAATCCCAGTTTCTCCACCTCCTCCCCCTGAGCGGCGCAGGGGGACAGGGAATGGGGGTTACGGTCAGTTCATCCGACGTTGGTTCCACCGCTTCTTCACTCCGGGGGAGGACTCTTCACTCTTCCCCAGGGCCACTGTGGGGTCCTTCTCACGGGAGACAAGCTTCACGCTCTCTTCTCCGCGTGAGTCGTCCCACGAAGGGCAATTCATCACAAACTGCCCAACAGGAGACACCTCACGAGGGGCAGCCCACCCCTCGTGAGTCTGAGGCGCAGTCCTTCAGGGGAAACTGCTCCAGCGTGAGCCACCCGCAGCGTCCCAAAAGTCCCACCGGCCAACCTGCTCCAGCATGGGCATTCCTCTCT
Organism: Trogon surrucura; assembly: GCA_020746105.1. NCBI lineage: Eukaryota > Metazoa > Chordata > Aves > Trogoniformes > Trogonidae > Trogon > Trogon surrucura. The sequence continues at coordinate 10,728,745 of CM036621.1, read as the reverse complement.
TCCACGGGCTACAGGTTCCGGCAGCGACTTGCTCCGATGCGGGCTTCCCACGGGCTACAGCCCCCTTTCAGGTATCCACCCACACGGCATGGAGTCCTCGGTGGACATCTACGTGGTGATCCTCACGGTGGACATCTGCACCTCGCCCATGGGCTGCAGGGGGACAACCCGCTTCACCATGGTCTTCACCACGGACCCGGGGGACTCCTTCTGCTCCGGCACCTGGAGCTCATCCTCCCCCCACTCCTTCTTCACTGACCTTGGTGTCTGCACAGATTCTCACTCCTCCATCTCTGTGCCAGCTGTTATGGTGCAGTTCTTTTTCCCGTTCTTAAATATGTTTTTCACAGAGGCGTTCCTCTGCTATCACCTTACTGATAGGCTCAGCCTTAGCCAGCAGCGGGTCCCTCTTTGGAGCCGGCTGGCATTGGCTCTATCAATCTTGGGGAGCTTCTAGCAGCTTCTTACAGAAGCCACCCTGCAGCTCCCCGCCCGCCGCCGAAATCTGGCCGGGCCAAACCAAAACAGTGACCTGCTTGTCACTTCCATCAGTGTGCCACAACGGGAGTCATTCACACATAGGTCACATCTAGCACAACAGAAATCAGATGGCTGATGCAGAAGTTACAGTGGCAGAGGACATAACAGAAGCCCTGACAACTATAACCAGCAAAAGATCTGAATGTTTCATGTACTCTGGTGTGCCTGAGCAGCCATCAGGGCCTCTCCATAACAGAGATGGAGAGAGCTAAATCCTCATGAAACTGCATGTATGTGAAAGCCTAATGCACAGCTCTCCTACACCTAACCTACACAAAGATTTATTTCACAGTATGGAGGCTGAGCACCTCAGACACCATTGCAATCTTGACACTTGGAGCTGGGGGAACCAGCAGGGTTTGTGGCTACTCTCAGTGGAAACATCTGACAAGTCCTTTATGCTTCCTTGCGAAGCAGGAAGTTCAAGAGAGGCACGGTATAGCATTATCAGTGAAGAATTGGGTGAAAAGCTACCCAATGTGCCAGCTACCTCTTTTAGGTGCAAGAAAGTATCTTGATTCATTTAGCTTCTAATTAAAAATAAAATAAATAGAAATCAGAATTGATAGATATTAGCTTTACCGTGTATCCTTTCACTCTTGAATAGTAGCAGCAAATCCTGAGACCATATCAGTTGCATCCCTTCTTGTTTTGAAACCTCTTTTCCTTTCCTGCCCTTGAGGTTCTTACTCCCAGGAAGAGAAAGTCTCAACTCAGAAGGAAATACAGTTTCTAGAAGACAGCTATTATTATTTCAAAATTTAGTCTTGCCTCAAAATTCACCCTCATGCTATATCTAAATCACTGGAAAAAGACAGAGATAATCAACACCCTCCTACTACATCCCTATCTGCAGCCACCTCTCTGGTAGTACAATCTTTGCCTTACCCTTTATAAAAAAAAATTCAACTGTTCTTTTATTAGATTCAGCTGTAAAGATTCACAGGTGTGCTCCCTCATCTTCCCTCTGCCTCTGTCCTCCCTCCATCTTCATTAAAGCCCTTGGTTGAAAGTTTACTGTATTTCCCATTATTGTTTGCAAATACTGTTTAAGGAAATATTATTAGAAAGTTCTTCCAAAACCCCACACCACTTCTTCTTTAGGGAAAGAAATCTGTTAGCAGTGGAAGATTCAAAAGAGGTCCCTGCACTGCCTGTTCTGTAAAGATCAGAGACTTTTGAAAATCTGACTGAAAATTATGTAGCTGGAGCTTAGCTGTGAAATTCAGCCTGCAGGCAATCATCTCCTCTGGGAGAATGTATTTAGTAATAAGAGTCTTAGATAAGTGTATAATTGAAGTTCTGTGATAATTAAAAAATAGATTATTTCCTATAGTTTAAGAACTGAACTGTGGCTTTTTTTGGGTGTAATTTTAATACCAACAAAAACAATACTGTCATTTACATAAAAAAAAATGACTAGGATGACTCTGCATCTATTGATTATTGTTTTTAAATTCTAAATTGTCATCTAGACCTGTGGAAACATGCTTAGGGAAATAAATTGCTCTTTCAGAAGTACACATTTGATATTGCTGTTGGCTCTGGAGCACACGCAGAAGCCTAAGCTATGTATAAGCTGAGCTTTATTCTCTGTTAATGTGACATTTTCCAAATGGCATTGCTTGCAAGACATAATTCATGAGTTCCCTAAGAGTCTGGGGGTTGATTTTTTTACCATCTGTTTGTGAACAGGTATCCAAAAGGACCATGCAACCATAGGTTCTGTCTCTGAAATTACTATCTCAAATAACATTGCAAAAAGGTGGTAAACTGAGTCACAGGAAGTGTAAAATAACGGCTGAGAAAGAACATGAACCCACCTTCTCCTGACTCCCCATCAGGTCTTTTAATCAGGTAAAGTTTAAAACCAAGTCCCAAGTCCAGCCCGTCAAGCTGAGAATCAGGCAGGGTCCTAAATCATAGAATAATAAAATTGTTTAGGTTGGAAAAGGTCTTTAAAGTCATCGAGTCCAACCATTAACTTAGCACTGCCAAGTCAACTACTAAACCATGAATGGGGAACCATGTAGCTGATGATCTGTGCTGGATGGAGCCTTGCTATTAATATATAAACTGTAACTCTCTTAATAATCTAAAAGAGGAGGACCCAGGAAATGAGTCACTGAAAGCTGACTCTTCTTCACATAGATGCTGCCTTCCCATTATAGAGTTCTCCTTCCCCCTCCTCTGTTAAAGGAATCCACACACATCTGCTGTTATGGGTTAGATGAGGCAGCTGGGACTGATTTTGAGGTTTAATCTTTCTTTTTTTTCAATAGAGCTGAAGAATTTGCTTAGAGGGAAAGAAGAGGAGCAATTGCATTAGCATTGAAAACAAATCTCTGTTAGCAAGTCGTGTTCTTTCGGTCTAAGTGATCTGATAACCTTACTTAAACCGCAAGAGATGAGTACAGAACTGCAGATTTTAATCTCGTTTTTTTCTATATCTCTCCATGTGTTTTATATGTACATGCATACATGCTTACATTTTTTTATATATTTACAGAAGTGCATTCACTAATAAATGTGTGTATATACACATTGACACACTTAATTTTGACGCTTTGGGAAAAGTGTCCAAAAAAATTTCATCCTTGTCTGAAATATTGCAAAGAAGCAGTATTGACTGCTGTGTTTTCTGAGGCAGTACCAGTTTATTAGAAGTGGGAACAGATTTTTAGTTGCAATGGTGTCCACCAAAACTGCTAAGGCCATTTGGGCCAAATGAGGACCCAGTAAGCATGAGCTTGGTTAATTATCCGGCTCTCTCCCAAACACTCCAGCCTATACCAGATGAGGAAAGCGTGTGTTCCCCTCTCACCATCTTTCCTGTGCAAATCACAGAATCACATAATTATTGAAGATGGAAAAGACCTCTGAGATCATCAAGTCCCACCTATGACCCAACACCACCGATAAAGTGGTTTGATAAGGAGAACTCCTAACACAGGCCCCGGAAGCAATTTGGGAACGCTCCACAGTACAGATGGGTCATCCTGGATCCACTGCCTGGAGCTATGTCAGAAGGGGATTGCTGATTTCTCTGCACAGCTGAGGGCCTGCTAAAGCTGTGGTACTACTAATGAGAGCATGGACAATGTCCATTTCTCACTCTACAGAACATCAAAACAATGAGATGTTTATCAACCAGCAGAAGAGACTGATGCTCTCATCAGCACTACAATGCACAAGGGGGATCAGAAGAGCCAAGTTAAAGAAGAGGCTTCTTCTGGGTACTGAGGAACTTTCTTTACCATTCTTTGAAGTGTTTTGTACAGTCAGACTTCAGAAGCCAAGAAACTGAGGTGGAGGGGAAAAAAGGCTGGAAGTGAGGTCTAAAATGTATAGGCTAAAGATCATTGGAAGACTTCTGGTAAATTTTGTGCAAAACAAAAAGGATTTCTGTTACCTACCTGTACTGTTGGATAAGAAAATATGTAGTGAAAGGAAAATATGTCTCTTGAAAGCATTTTCTTCTGCTGAGGATTCATGAAATTCTTCTTTTGTTTCTCTGCTCTCAATGTTCCAGTTGGCTTATAGTCCAATAAACAGAGTGCAAAACCTTCCAGCCTTGAAAGATGCCAGTTCTTATATGTGGGTTTTTCTAAGAGCAGGAATTGCATGGAACTTCATCTCTAGGCTTGGTTTCTGCAGTCTGGCCTCTTTCTGAGCTTAAAAATTTACCTTTCTTGTCCTTAATATAGTATAAAGAGTTGTTTCACTTTCCAACAAATAATCTCATCAGAATCATTATTTTTTTTTCTATTTAAAAATTGATATACTGGGAGGTTTCCAAGTAGATTTCCACTGCAAAATTGTTCAAATGGATGTATTTTGACCAGCCCAAAAAAGGACACTGACACTTGCTGTGATAAGGAATGGTAAGAAAGACCATTCATACCATCTAATATCAGCTTCTAAATGAGGTACCTAAATGAAGATTTTAGTAGTAGCAGTAATAGGCTTCTATTGAGTCAATGGAACAAAATTGGAGCTTGCAGAGAAGTATTTATGAGAACTGGATGCATGTGTCTCTCTGCTAGTTAAGGATGGAATTTCAGGTTTCACGAATCCTACCTTCCACAAAAACCCCATTCTTGGTGCTGTAAAAGTGGAGATAAGTGAGCAATATTATGTTTTTGATACCAGATGATCTTAGAGGTCTTTTCCAACCTTAATGATTCTACGATTCCCTGACAGTGACAATAGATTGTGACTTCTTTCCAAAAAATGACATCCCCTGGGGACTTATATCCCCATCTAACAGATTGAGAACATAAAGCCTAAAAAGAAAATCTCTTTGCTGTTGCATAGTTGAGTAATGGGAAAGAGAAATGTATTCCTAATAAAATATAAATGAAGTTCTCCACCTTCAAACTCAGACGAAATCTCTCCTGTGTCAAAAGGATGAATTGTCTCACTGCTCAGCCTTGGTGAAGCACTGTATACCCTGGATCTGAGCCAGGCCAGAACGTATACTGAAAATCTCCTCAGAGAGACCCATCTAGGTTATTTCCCTTCTGGCATCAAGAAACTCAAAATGGCTGCTCTGGCTGGCCTCCAGTGCACAGAGTGCCTGTAAATCCCTTTGAAATTGTTGTTAGATGCTGGTACTTAACCCGTAAGATGGAGACAAAACTAAAGTTCCCAAGGATTTATTAGAGATACTACTTTATGTGTCATACAATGACCTACCTTGCCTTTACTACAAAATGAAGGCTTACTAATGTCCTAGACCATCTCCTGGAATTTTTTTTTTAGGAAGCACCAGGACTACACTCCGGTGGGCAGTTCCTGCTCTGCTCAAGTAGCTTGAGATGTTTGGAAGAACCACACATTAGCAGCACCCACCACTGGCCAAGCCCCTAACATCATTTACTGCTTTTGTACTCCTGTTTATGACTTCTTTCCTACTGCTGTGGCCAGCTAATCATGCTACAAGGATATACGTTATTTTCCAGAAGTCTGTATCTGCTTCTGCCCTTCAGGAATGACAAAGTTGTCACAGATCACGTCAGCTGTACTCGTGGGGCTAGGCTCCGTCTGTCTGTTAACCCTCAGCTCATTTTTAGGCAGACTCTCCTCTAACTAAAGGCCGATGTATCCCACCTCGTTAGAAAGCCCGTTGCACAAAGCACAGGGCAATGTAATGGTAGCATGAGAGTGAAGAGCAGCAGCCGTGTCAGCATGGTGCTCGCTATAATTACACAGCCCGGTTACCTCATGGCGCTGCTGGGGTGTGCGGGTGAGTTATCGATTCAGTGAATGTGCATGAATCAGTGCTGGCATACTTGTTTCACTGAGAGGAACTATGAGTCGTGCTGAGATTATGTTAATTTGTCCGTGTTAGTGCAGAACACTGTTGGATTTGGTGTTTCCAATACCTTGTGCAAGGGGTACAAGTTGCTTCTTGTCACTATGAGAGCAGCAACTACTAGAACAGTGTGGGTCTGGGGAGCTTGCTGTCAGCCTGAGAGAGTATCAGTGCACTCCTTTGCCTTGTTTCAGAATTAAGTTTGTTTGTGCCCTGCAGAATTAAGTTTAACTGGCTGAAATACAGGCCATGAGAATGGCCAGTGTTCTGGAAGATGGGAGTGCTGTTTTTTTCCTTTTAGTCTGCCGCCAGTTTGCGCTGCAGCTTTGAGCAGAGTGACCTAGAGATGCAACAAGTCAGGACAACCACATCCTGACTTCTGGAGACAGACATAGATACAGATTTCAGCATATGATTTGTTATCCTATCAGTAAGCCTAATGTTAACTCTGAGCACTCGCTTCACAGTGCATGAGTTTATTTAATAAAAACACGCAGGTGACAGATGTCCTGGGAGGGGCTTTCCCTGGGTGTGAAGTGGGAGGGGGCAGTATGAGTCAGTCAAAGCAGAGGATTTAGCAAGAATCGGGAAAGTTGAAAAAAGTTTCGGATAATAACATATGTAAATATAGATTCACATGCATATCTTAAAAATGCATGTTTTGCGTATTATGAATAGACAGAAAACTGCTTGAGCAAGTGTTGTTGCTCTGAAGATTTTTTCTCCTGTGGGGGAAAAATCAGAGACAAGGAGATTAACTGATTTTCTTGCGATCTCACAGCAAGTTCAAGGTATATCTCAGGAGCTGGTCCTGGACTGGGTTGCCTCAGTCACTGTGTCATTGTGAGGCAAATGGTAACTTGAACAACATCATGTTTCGTGATTAAAACACCCTTTCTAATGTCCAACACCTCCTCTAGAGACAAATGTAATTTCAAAATGTCAATATTTTAAGAAATAAAAATCTCTGAATAGGTTGCTATGAAGAACATTTTTTATGAGGCTTACTTCCCTAATTAGAAGTTACCAGGGGTTTAATAGAGCAGTCTTACAGTGTTTTTGGGAGACACTGAATAAAACACAGCTTTATGTTAACAGTGAACGTCTCTCATTATTAGTCATAGCTAGTGGCAAAGTCTGTCCATTGTGCTTTGGCATCCATAGATTTGCTTCTGATTGTTGACATGTCCTTGTGAGTGCAAAAGATGAAGGTTTTTTGGTTTGGGTGTTTTTTTTATTTATTGTAGCTGAAGAGAGTTGCATGGCACAAAGTGATCGTAACAGCAAAGCAGAGGGACTGTCTGGAAGAGGTAAATGCAGTTGTCTTCCATAATGGGGGAAGAGTTTCGTGAAAAATCTGTGGTGTGTTTAGAAGCACTTATGAGCCCAGTACAGGTTTATTAATGATAGCAGAAATGCAAATCAGGAATGATGCCACAAAAGCTCCTTAAAACAGAAAAAAAAATAATTAAAGAAAAAAATCCAACCCAACAAACCAAAAAAGCCACATAATCTTTTTTGGTCCATATCAAGTTCTCTGAAGAAACCCTGCCAAAATGATTTCCCTACAAATCTGCTTCTCTGTGTTGTTAGTTTGTCTTCCAACAGCACTAGACAAAAAGGCAATGACTCCAACATCTGTTAGGCCATTATTATTTCATGTGTGGGGGTGACATTGCCACTTGATGATGCACGGTAATGATGCATAATGGCCTGGTGACGCGAGTGGGCTGGCTTGTTGCTCTCTGTCACTGGAGGTCTCCGCAGCTGTGACTCTGCTGGGTGGGGAGAGGAAGAGATGCAGCTTTTGTCTGGAATTTTCATGTGGCATAGCAGTGGGATAATTTTATGTGCAAGCAGAAGCATAAGAGGTATTGTCATCTGCTTGTGGGGCATTGAATAAACTTTGAGGGCATGGAGAGGGACATATAGGAGGGGTGTATAGGAACTAGCTGATGATAACTGAAACCATTAAGCAGACCCAAACAAGCTGTGTAGGGTTCTGCATCTCACTTGGTGAGATTCTGTTTCTAGACTGGTATGTGAAAGGCCCAAGTCTGATCTTGTGGGCATGGCTTGTTTTGTTTTGTTTTGTTTTTTATAATGTATCTTTTAGAGTATCTGAGTGCTACTTATCAATTCAAAGGAAGAAAACAGTATACTGAATAAAACCCATCATCTTTTCTTTATTCGAAAGATTAGCGAGGCCAGAAATCTTCTAATTTTTATTCTTCTGCTGAGCTCTTAAATTTCCCTCCAGTTTTCCATCATATTGTTTTGCCAGGCTAAGTAAACTGAGCTGCTGGAGTTTTCTCCAGGGTGATTCCTACATCTGCTACAGTTTAACTCCATCTTTTCTTAACGTGTGGAAATGAAACTGCATGCTGTCCTACAGGAGGTGACCACCTCATGAGCCATCTACATCATTGCCTGTGCTATCCTACAACTGTTGCAAAGTCAGATATTACTGACATACTAAAGCGGTATGCATTGGTCAGTATATATAGCCATCATATAAGCTATATTATAATCACAGTTGCCTTCCTCAGAGGGACAGTTCTCCTCCTCCTCTACCACACCCAGCTCCTCTGGTGTCTCCTGAATATGGATTATTGTCTCCTTCAACAGGAGATGTGGTGTCCAAGGTCCTGGGAAGTGATGACTCCTTCCAGAGACTTTGGCTCCTTTTCTTGCACCCTTGTCTTGAGTTTTGGATGAAGAAAAACCTGGTGTGGTTCTGCCCCCTGCGACATTATAGGCACTGGGCAAAGAGCTCTCATTTTGGGTACCTTTTTTGTAGTGCTGCCTCTGAGTGCTCAGTTATGATCCTGTGGCTGTGTGCAGTACCCTGGGTCAGTCCTGCCATAAATACAGAGGGAGACATTTTATGCCTCCCACATGAGCTACTTCTGTCCTTTCAGGCCCTCAGACAAAAGTGGTAATTTTCATTTCCAAACTCCTTTTCATTGCTTTTCAGCACTTCTCTTCAAAGTTACAGCATCTGTTTTCTCTGTGGCTCCTGCATGAATTGTCTTTATGAGCATAATCTCAACCCAAACAAGATTTACTAAAAAGAGAAAGAAAAGGAAATTGAAAAAAAAAAGAAAGAAAAGGTTTAACATTTGACATAAATTTATTTACATTCGTCATGAGTTAAACTGTTCAGCTGTGTGATAAAAGTAAAAAGAAACATGAACAACTCACCTTCCATGAAAATCAGTCTTCTGTCTATTCAAATCCCCTGTTATCATGAACTTTCTGTCTTTCTCAGCAGTCTTCTCTAGGTAAACATAGAATAGAAGCTGAATCCATCACTTTCTCTGACAGCTGGCTCATTCAGGTTGTTATCTTAAGTGTGATTAACAGCTGCTACTCAAATGCTCAATTACCTATTTCAGAAATTGTTTTTGCACGGATTGTAACATCTCATCAGAGTAAAAGTTATCCAGGCATCAGCTTTACCAAATTTTCCTTTACCACATTTTTCCCTTTGAGTCAGTTTTTCCTTCACTAAAAATATGAACTATGGGCAGATCCTTGGACTCAGCTTAACGTTTGTCCAGTCTAAGTCTTGTGGTAAGTTTTTGATGTGTTTACAGGAGACAGGTCAGAGTAGGAAACCCTGAGCTGACCACCTCAAACTTCCTGATATTTGAAATCTGAAAACAAGCTGAGGTCCGAAGTAGCACCTAAAAGGCAATTACTCTGTCATTTTAACAGACTTCATCTATTCACAGAATGCCTAAAATACAGGAAATAAAGGGAAGTGACTGAGCATTTGCAATGTGCAAGTGCTGTGACGGTCTGAGCCACATGGAAAGTGTGCGACTGAATGTACTCTTCACCCACAGCCTTCTAAATTGCGTGTGAAGGCAGTGGACTGCTAAAATTAAGACACTTCAGTTAATGATGCTGCCTTGTCCTGGCCTGCCACGAGGTAATAATGCGATTAAGAGAGCCTGTCTGACTAATAAGCAGAGTGTCATTGTGTGCCGTAGGAAGGTTTTTCTTGTCGCCTCTCAGAAAATGAAGGAAGTTTTTCTGTGGGGCTGGGCTCTGCAAAACCACATCCTTGTCGAGGCCAGATGGGAGGCAAAGGGCGAGTGCTGACACCTACCCTGAGAGATGCTGCCAGGCTGATGGAGATTCTCTCCTTGGTGTCTCTTCCAGAGGGATCAGCCTTATCCACTGAGTGTGTGACCACAACATGGGTTGATGGGGAACTGCATGCCAGGTATTCCTTAATGTCCATGAAGGGATGTTGCAGGCCTGTTCCCAACTTGCTGGGTACCACACATGGTTCCCTACACAGGCAGAGACAGCACCACTTCGCTCCCTGTGCCTCCTACTGACTATTCAGCTTCCTATTGAGCATTTTGGTCCTGGTCAGATGCCTTCAGGTATTATGACATTAAAAGGCAGTTCCTCCCAGCCAACTTTAGCTATCTCAGACTTGAGTTTCTCCAAGGTAGTTGTTTCGTCTCCCTCCAAGAAGGCATCTCTGTAGCCTCACATAAGCATATGATGAATCTCATTCTGCAGACACCTCTCTCTCACTGTTTGCCTTAGCTAACCTGGACTGGACATGCACATTCCTGGTGGCTAAAGTCAGGTGAGAGAAGAGCCACCATTGGTATTCCAAGGCCTAAATCCCACTGTGGGATTGGCAGCCTTGGGTTAGCACCCCCATTTGTAAAATATGAATTGTAATTTCAAATGTCTTCAAGGTTTTGGGATAAATGCTGCTAAAAAGTGTGCTAAAGCCTCCTCTCATGGGTGGTAAATTCAAGTAAGTTGGGCTGAAGACCTGGGTCATAGCTGTCTTCTTTTTTGATAAAAACAGAACTTTTTGTTGCTGAGCCTCAAATGAAAAAAAAATGGTATTTGGGTATGTTTGCTCCTTGCTCCATCTTATTCACTTCCTGGTGTAACTTCTGTGACTATTTCATCTTTCCCAATGTGCCTGGGACAAGCAGAAACATGTGGTGGAAACAGAAGCCCATATTTGTGCAGGGCTGATGTCTCATCTGTCAGGATGGTCCTGCTGATCCAGAGCAAACCCGTTGCTCATCTAAATGGCTCTGAACTGGGGAGGGCTTAAGAGTGAAAACAAAACACTCCATCATGCTTCTCCTTATTTTCCTAAAGGATGAGTATTTTTTCACACAGTTACATTACTTTTACCAAAGCAAGAGCTGGCAGCTATTTTTATGGGGAAAGCTGTACAGCTTGCACAGTATTTTAGTTTTTCAAAGCAGTCTAGGGGATTTCAGACACATATCTTTCATTTGCTTTAATATACCCTCACTTTAATGAAAGATATGGGTCTGAATCCCTCAGGCTGCTTTGGAAGTCTAAAATACAAAGTCTGATCACCTCTCTCCATTGACGTCAATGGGTTTCGGACAGTCCCAACGTGAACGAGGTATCTTTATTGGATGTGCCTGTAAAGGCAGTATCTAAACCAGTTCACGCTGACCCATTCTTCATTTCAGGGAGACTTTACTAGTCCTCACTAATGGCCATGGCCACAGAACGGCAGTATTTTTGAGGCTTCCTGGTGATGAATGATTAAACAGCCACAAATACAGAAAAGTTTTTAGTGAAATCACTATTAGAAGTGGAACAAAGCAGAGCGTAAGGTTGCCTGAGAGACATTCATTGTGATTACAAGGGTCAAAGAGGATGTCCAGAAACAGAGAAAGGATTTTGAGATTGTAGCTTAAAATAAATGCAAAGGCCAGAAATATGGTTTTACACTCTATTTCTACACAGCTTAGTTTGTGGGCTACTTCACCTCCTTCTGAAACATCCAAGATTAACCTCAGCTAGAAAAAGAGAAGTAGGGGACAATCATGTACTCAGTGATGCATGAAAGCCTTTCAGGGACCTGTTTGCATTCTCATTCAAACACTTTTAAGGTTAAGTTGCCTGTCAGGAAAGATTCCCCAACAAATTAGACCAGCAGGAACTGTTTTCTTTTGGAGATGGGAAGAAGGAAAAAGAAAAAAGGTCATGGGAAACATGAAGTGTTTGTTTTCCTTTGTGGGATGTGATCCTCTCTCTGGGGTCACTCAACATTTTCCCTGCTGTTTCTAGGATCCTAGGACAGCAGCAGCGCTGCCTGTTCCTTCTACGGGCAGGAGGACATAGCTTTGATGAATGTCACATATTCCTGTAAGCTGCTGGGGTGCACATGGTGTGTTTGGAGCTTGGAGAATACAAGATTTGAATCTTGTGGGTTTGGGAGCCCTGCAGGGAGACAGCAAAGGCGCTCCTTATGTTTGAGGTAATGGGGCAGAGGCTCAACCGGCCCGTGGTTCTGGCTGTGTTCCCAGCTGAGAAAGTGGTGAGTGAATGTTCAGCTGCCAATTGATAGGTTGAAGAGTTTAATTAACAATTTAATAGCCTAAGTGACCACAGCACTGGGCCTCTTCTTAGCTCCAGAAGGTTGCTGTACTTCAGAGAGGGTAGTTTAGGTTACCTTGATTTTCTTGCCAACCCTTTGAGAAAACCAAGAGTAGTAGAGTTAACAACTATGTATTCTAAGAAGCAGACAAAGCTTCCAAAGCTATCTTGTGGATTTTAATTTGCCTTTTTTTTTTCCCATGAGTTTTCGCATTCTGGCCAATCAGCCACACTCATCTAGTGGAAATAACTGCAACTGAAACTGAGGCATCATTATCAGTAGGTTTCTGCAGGCCGAAGTCGTGGTCTTGTGAATCTAAACTATGCAAATGTTCATTTTCAGGCTTCTCAGCTCTGGAAACGTGTTCTACTGTGAGGAAGTTCCAGGAAACACTTGACAGGTCTGGATGTGTGGTGCAGAACAAAACAACTGCTTTTCTATGAAAAGATTACAACTTTTTGAACAGCTATTGTGCTTCCTAGCTTTCCAGAGGGACTTGCATCAAGGAACTGTACCTACTTGGGCATTTGATATTAAGTTCTTCAGCTGGGAAAAAAAGGATGTCTATCATACGAGAAATATCCAACTTGGTACTGTTTGCTTCTGTCTAATTGTCATTCTAATGATTCACAGGCAGATATTTTTGGATTTGTGTATGTGTCTGTGTACAAATACATACACATTTATATCTATGGTTATACACACCTCCCACACATTCTTATTTAAGAATTTGAATCCAACTTGTGATTGCAGAAAAACCCTCATATTTTATGTAAAGCAGTGGTAAGCTGTCAGAGAACAGTGTCATAGATTGTTATGACAGCTCAGTCGGAAAATTGACATGTCAGAGAGAAGCAACATATCCATCTGAACACGCTGGAAAACTGACAAGATCGTACAATTTGGAAGGAAGTATATAGACATATAAAATCCCACTATAAGACTTCTACCTACTATATTTCTTCATTTACCTATACAGTTGTTATATACAAGTCTCATATATACTCTGGATTAGCAGTGATAAGCTCTACCTTGTTGACTTTAACAAAGCTGTCCAAATTCATGCCAGCTGGCTATGTGTTGTACTAAATGTGTAAGATTAGCATCAATGTGTATCTTATTTTTGAGGTATTTAGGTTGATATTTCGTAATTCAAGCTATCTTTAAAATCTCAGGGGAGGTGTTAGATCCTCTAATTATTCTGAACTGCCTTCAGTGCAAGGACAATATTGACCTGTGTGTTTGGACAACATAATTTGGATTATAGATTTGATGCTATAGCATCAACAATCTTGATCCTTTTTGAAGATACTAAATTGGATGGCTCAGAAAATTGATCTTAATCCACACTTATTTTGTCCCTAGACTGAAAAAACCTGCTGTTAGTAATTAAAGGCAATTATTACACCTGTTCTGTAGATAAGTTTGATGTTTGGGACTTTCTCCACACCTCTACATACACATCACTTAAATTGGTTGTTTTTACTTAGCTCCCCTAGAACAGAGATGAAACTATTGTGCCACTGTTTTTCTTAACATGTTTGTTCTACAGAAAAAAAAAAAACAGAGAACACAATGCCTTTCCTTTTTTTCATTTAAATTTCTGTGGCTGTTTGGTCTAAACTGACACACAATAACATGGATATCAACTGGAAAGAAAACATCCACTCATCAATGCTCCCTTATATTACACTTGCCAGATTTAATTTCAGACTATCCGACTTTTATCCCATCTCAAATATTTCATCCGAAGTTTGTACGATATTAGAAGAAAGAAGAGCCAGAATCTAACATTTATAAACAAAGTCTTTTATCCTTTTTTTTTCTCATCCTTTTTTTTTGTTTGTTTTTGTTAATTCGCTTCCTGGTTTTGGATCAAAGCCATTTCCCAAACAGTATTGCAGTGAACAACTAACTACTTGAGGACTGAGTCATGTGCCAGCATCTGTGCCAAGTCCCTGGTAGGGCAGGGAGCTTTTGAACCATCCCATTGCTAATCAAACAATCTGGTGACATCCTGCCAACCCTGTCCTTGTCATCTGCTGCTCACTCCGCATGCACATTTGATTAGCTCAGCATCAGATTCGCCCTGCTGTGCACAAAGTTTTTCCTTTGCTACCAGCCGAAGAAAACAAGGATGGACTGATTTTAAAAACTTGGCTCCTCTGGCTCATGACGAATATATTCTCAAATTAGTCCCACAAGTCACTTTTTCCTAACTAGAAATGACTTTCTACAATAGCCTGTGACATATTTTTATTCTGCATTATATCTTTCTAGCCTGCTGGTCTATTTTTCTATCCCAGGCTCATTTTCCCAGCCTTTTTTTTTTTTTTTTTAGGGTTTGCTTCTGAAAAGGGGAACAGTTTGCCCTTAGGAAAGTGATTAAATAGACAAGCATGTCCCACTGCTTTCAGACCACAGTTACCTGTATTTTTAAAGTTAATCTTATGGTCAAGTACTGAGTTGCAGTAGGGAAAGATCTATCCCAAACCACAAATAATACTAATGGAAGTATGTAATGGAATTAGTTTTCTATTTCTGAACATAGAGTAGTAGTGTCTTCTCCTTTGCGTACCATGGCTCTCAGAGGTTTGGCTATCTCTCTATCTCCTCAATCTGCCATTGTTGCTCCCTCCTCGCTTCTCCTTCTCACCACAAAAAACAGGGCCGGAAGAAGATTATGAAAGCAGAAATCCCCTTGGACAACTGCGATCAGGGATGAAGAACTACTGCTCAAAAAGCATGGCTGGAATCATGCCCACGTGCAGGGAAAGGTCAGTGAGTGTGAACGCCTGTGGAGAGCTTGTCTGTAGGGGTTGATAATTTTCAGTGACATAAGATGTCCCAAGAGTATGTAGCAAAAGGAAAAGTGCCTTGAAAACAAGCAGCTCATTCTCTTTTGGGCTAAGGCCACCCTGTCAAGTTTTGAGAGCACAAACAAGGCTTAAAAAAATATCTTTTGATTACATTACTATTGAATCAGGTCACATGGGTACTTAACCTCATGGGACTGGACATCAGGCATCTAAATATTCATGTGGTTGTGGGTAGCAGGCATCAAATCAAGTTTCTGCAGCAGTGACTTTTCAATCTAAAGAGGAGGAATTTTTTAAACATGAAAGATCTGAATCTTAGATTTTAAGCCTTCACAATAAATATGTGGATTAAGTATTCTTAGGGATCACAGAGTTAGGCTGCTTTACCCATCCGTGATACTTCCTTAGATAATATAATATGCAGTGACTCAGCAAATAATTGTGTGTCCTACATCTTTGCACTGGATTGAACCGATGTATATATGCCACTAGCCCACTAGAAATTCAGTAGAGCTAACATTTACTAGGGATAGAAGTCCCTTCTATCTTCATCCCTGTGATCCTCCTTTCGACACTTGCTTCTTGTTGGCTGTCTACAACCTGGGAATCTGCTCTAACCTAGAAAAGTAGGCTAGTTACTATACATATATGTCATAATCGAAAGAGAAAAAACCTCCACATGACATTTAATCATTTTTCAGAGGTTCCTATTTCTGTGGTCAATAGGCATAGCCAAGAGCAAAGCCAGGCTAGATATCCAACCTGAGGACAGCAGGAGTAGACTCGCCTAACTTTTAGGTGTTCAAGTGAAACATATCCCCTATTCCAACTGCAAATTGCTCAGAGTGTCACAGCATAGGCTTTGCAATGCACTCTCTATACTTTGCAATGCACTCTTTGTGTTTTGGTCAGCTGCCTGTTTTCTCTCAGAGTACTGCATCACAGAGTAAACTGGTTAACTCCATTTCATTCAAGGCTATGGCAGGAGAAGGACTGTAATGTCTGGAAAATTAAAATCTTCCTTCCGTGGACTTTAAAATAATTGGGCAAGAGTATTTACAAGGAGATCCAATGAACAGAATTCAATGTGTCTATAATACAGCAGTTACTGGAAAGAACAAGGAAGATAAGAGATTTTCTGTTGAGGATGAAACCCTTCAAGGACAGTTCTCTTTTGTCTTGGATTGAATCCATACCTTGCAAAGAGATGTTGGTTCATTTTTTCTTGTTACCCACAGCCTTCGCAGATGGGAAGGAAAACAAACAAACAAACAATGTGGAAGAAAAATCCCCCAAATTCTTGAAAAGATTGGGATGTCACAGAGAAATCTTGAGCTCAGTCAGCCAGTTTTCCAGCTGCTGTAGTAGGAAAGCTGTGAAGGGCACTGAAGACAGAAGAAAGGCTTAAACCTACCATAGGATCTACTTCAGCCTACTGTGGTAAGCGCAGACGTGCCACTGACTTTGATTCCATGTTAGGATTTCTTGAGGAGCAGGTCGTTCAATGATTTCCACCTTAATACTGTTTTTACAGTTGTTCTGCAACTGCTTTTTAAATTGGATAATTTCATGGATCTGTCATTACAGACTGTTGTGGGTGCAGCAGTTGCATGGGGCAGTCAGTTACTTCCAGCCCAGGAGAGCCACAATGTCTGAGGCAGGACAGGCTTTCAGGCAGGGATTAGTCCCCGCAAAATCACTAGAGTTCGCTGGTCACAGAAGGAAAAAAGAGAGCATCTCGCTTTTACTACAGCTCGAAGTTCAGACACATAAAACTGCTGTAAGGCTGTGTAACAGTATATTCTTCCACACCTGGGAAGTGCCAGAGCTCAGTTATGAGCCATTTTACAGCCTTCAAGGCTACTATACTCAAAGTATTCTTCAGAGTTCAGCTTGATCAACTGCTTCATACCTGGGATCTTTCGCAGACAAAACAGGAAAGAACTGTCATGGCTTAACTCCAATGTGGATCCATGCTGTAAATCTTCTGAGGCATAGATATTTTAGAGCATATTAGCTGGAAGCTTTCCAGTGAACGAAACAAGCAGTCTTCAATTTGCATGAAAATAATTAGGGGTTTGGCTTCATAATTAATTTTTGTGTAGCACACTGCACTTATCTCTGCAGGTACTCTCTACAACCTCTTGACAATATAGTTGATTTCAAACAATTATAGTAAGCTCCTTTTAGGTCATATAATATGGCAATTCCTCCCTGAATGCTGGTGAATCTGTGTCTATGATTGTATACTCCTACTGTTTTACCTAGTTTTTTATTAGTCCTGAAAGCAGAGATTGCAAATAGCTTTTCCTCTGCAGTAGTATACAGAGGATAACACTTCTGGTGAAGGAAGCTAATAAAAGATTGGGCTTGGAATCTGTATTTGAATCGAAGCTCACTGGTGATTTGCTTTTTGCTGAAATTTCATAATCATTTAGAATGCAAGATGATGCTTAATGTCAGTTCCTTAAATGAAAACATAGAAAGACAAATATGTATATATGCAGAACAGGTAAGCAGCTTTTAAAAACATCCCCACAGAATAAAAACCTTGAGACTTGTAGTTTCAGTGATTCCACTAGTAATGACAGTGATTGATTTAGCTGAGAACTCAGAGCAGCAAGTCACTGCCATTCAACAGTTTTGTTGTGCGTCAGCCAAGCTGGGATTACTCTCTCCGAGCAAACTGGAGTATCATATGTGATTGCTGCTCTTCCTCGGCAGGCTCAGCTGAGGGCACTCATGAGGATCCACTGCAGGGCAGGAGCAGGCACACTGCCAGGTGCTGACGATCTGCTGACACTAGGTTTTTCTTGTGGCTGAGCCCCAAGCTGCGCTCAAGTCATGTCTTTCTCAGAGCACTCTGTTTCCAGGCTCCACCTCACCCGTTTTGAGAAGACAGTGACTGCACAGCATGAAGGATCCTTGTGTTACTGGTTTGCTTGTGTGGTATCATGGTTTCATATTCACCAAAAGGGGAAAATTCCAGGAAAAAGGTGTAACTGAAACATTTGGAGGTATTTGAAGCCCGCTGAAATCAGTGGGACTCTTCACAGAATTCTGAGATTATTGGGTCTTACGATTTCAACTGTGAGTACACATTTGAGTTGGCAGGCATGTTCAGACCAGCTATGCATTTACTGGGAGCTCTCTCTTCCCTTAAAGTGTTACAGGTTAACTCCTGTCTCAGGGAAAATATCAACCTGTCTAAGGTGACCTGTGCATTCTCATAGGAGGGCTCTACCTTGAGTTATGCTTTGGCTCCTTTTAGTACTTGCAAGTAATAAAGAGCAATGCCCCTGGAATGAAAACATGGTGTCTTGCTTTCTCTGCCTACAATGTGGTATATTCCTGGCAAATTATAATGCATTGGATGCATTGAACAGTATTATAAGCTCATTTTTGTTGTAGCCAAGATTTGTTGCAGTGTGGATCATCATGCAGTTCTCCGTGTAGCACTGTCTTAAAAGCTAATGTATTAAAAGGCTATCAAAATTGCTGATATCCCATTCAATATCTGAAAAAAATTTCCATAACTGGAGACAGAGAGCTGTTGGATTTCGGCAAATTAATCTCACAACAATCAAAACCACGTGTCTATTGAGAACCTAGTTTTCCATCTTGATTTATAGAAGCAAATTTCTTTATGAACTTCGAGCTTCCAATGCTGGATAAATGTAGAACGTAAAACCCCACAGGGTAAGGCTAACCTTCCCCCAGCCAGGATCCTGTTTCTATGGAGGAATATACCAGTTTGTTGCCTAGCAAGGCAAATGTATCATATTTCCACAACTTTGGGAACACTGCTTTCCCAGTTTTGTGTATTTGAGGAGTGTGAGGGAATGACCACAGCTTCCAAGGGATGTTTCTTCTATGCCTTTCTCCAGTTCCTTTTTGAAGCCATATATGTTTAGCACCCACTAAAGCATATCCTGCAGCAAGGAGATCCATAACTCTGCATTGTGTGAAATAATTTCTTTGCCTTGTTTTAAACCTGTTTCCTGCTAAGAAACTATAAACACCTCTTACTCCGTGTTTTGCCAGAGCCAAACCTTTCTTACATTGCACAAGATTTAACAGACCTCTATCACATGGCACCTCCTTCCCCTCATCCATCTGTTTTCCAGACTAGGCACCAGATCAATATACTCCTTTTTCATGTGTAAACTGCTTTACATTGCCGTAAGAGCATTGAAATCCTGTGAAATGACCTAGGTGAAGGTGACTTCAACCGTACTGAAAGTGGTACATATCCAGAGAATCTTATAAATATTACAAACATAAACCAATACATTGTTTTTGCTCCCATGCGAACAATTACCTGTGTCTTACGTGTAAGATGAACACAAATGCAAATATGTATGTGAATGTGAATATGCTGTAGCAGAACCACTGCAGAGTTCAGTGTGACTCTTCTGGCTGTGTGACTGTCTCACAGCTACTGTGACTGCTTAGCTGGGGAGACTAAAGCCACGGGCAGTGCTGTGATCCTGTGTGAACTGGGGGGATAAGGGAATTTTAGCTGTAATAAGGACTGTGTTCACAGCTTCACAGAATGCTGAAGACACACAGTCTTGTAGCCATCACTGTGGACGTGAGAATTGTCTGACAGGCTATGGGACCTGCTCTTGAGTTGAGGTCTTCCCAGCTTCTCTTCCCACAGAGGCCGAATGAACCTTCCTGGTCTCATCAGGAACTCCACAGACTTTTCTTTCAATGAGCTACTCATGCCTCCTAACATTTCATCTTTCGCTGGCTGTCATTTTACAGATGAGTCTACCTTTGAGTTTCCCACTCTCCTGAAGTACTATTCTCATGAGACTTCCCTTACAGCAGATCCAGCACAAGGAAGCAGATACTCCTCTGTCTCTGAGTGAAACACCTTGTAACAATAAGCAGATTCAACTCTGATTCTTTTCAGTGTAAAATAAAAATATGAAACTAAAGCATGGAAATATTGGATTTAAAATTCTGGTGAGAGCTGTGTGTTTTACACTTAAATACTGGTCATTGACGTGCAGCCACTTTTGGTTGAGGGAGTGAGACCCCCTCAGCACCCTGCGGAACCAGAGGTTGATAGAAAGGTGGGATAGAAAGTTAGATTAGCTACAGTAAAGCAAACTCTCATCACGGGGAACTATGAAGTGCTGCAGAGCTTTTTATAGCAGCACAGAGAACTTTAAACCTTGTTGAGCCTGTGCGTCTTTCAGTCAGTGAACATTTAAGCTGTGTGATATTTGACATTGCTTTCTGTAAACATGTAGAAGATCAGCCAGATGCTTTTGAGGCTGGAGCCTAAAATTCTAGGCGGGGTTTAGGCCAGATGCTTAGCCCTATGAGTCATTGTCTACTGCTACAGGGACTGAAGAGGTTTACCTCTTTACACTTTTATCAACTACACAAACAAGAAACTTTCCACTTTTTACGCTTGCCATGAAAAAGAAAGTGAGAGGCAGAGAAATGCCTGTGCCTGGGTATTAAAGAAACCCACAGTGAACTTTAAAATGCACTTTTACTGTTTAGAAGATCTCAGGGAAGTTCTCTAAATCCCATCTCTGTATATGGATAATTCTCTCTCTGGCGTTCGTTTCTACTTTACATATTTTTATAGGAGATGATCTCTGGATATACAGATATCAACTATGACTCAGAGGAAATACTGTATAAAAAAATGTAGATTAAATAGCTCTGATTTAATTTGAAAGTATCTCAGGATTTACTGAACAGCTGAAAAACTGAAAATCTGGCTAGATGGGTACAGATGGAGTTGACTGTCTCAAGACTGCACTCTTGATTACAGCTATCATGTGGACCGTAAAGAATGACAGCCAGTAAACACATTGCATATATCATTCACCTGGGAAGAGGTTTGATTCAATATCATACAAAGAAGAAGGAAAAGTTTACATCTAATACCCAGCAGGGAAGATAAAGTTCCATGAAGAGATTTTTAACAGCAAAAGTCCCCCATTCTAACTTTTCCTGTAGAAAGTATTTTTCCCTTGGGGGAAAAAAAAAAAAAGAGTAAGTGAAACTTTTCCTACTTTCTTTAATTGTAGAACAATTCTCTAAGAGGTAAAATGCTGAAAAAATAGAGAGTGATGAGTAGGATGCTTTCTTTTTGAAAGTAACACCATCACTTGTAAGTAACAACAGAGGGACTGTTACTTCAAAAGTGAAAAGTAGCACTTAAACGTGAAGATGCTGTTATTCTGTTACAGCATTTATAATGATTTCTAAGTAAAAAAAATACTAAAAAAAATGACCTTTTGAAAATGAGCGTATTAGAATAGCAGTGTTTTGAGCAAGGAAAAAAATGTCTTTTCCTATGAAAACTCATTTCAGCAGGTGATTACTACACCTCTGGCAAGTGCATGATGCTATTAGAATAGTACTTTGCACTTGTCAGAAGAGCATCTAGTTCACTTTGCAGTATTAATATCATCACTGCTGATCATTCTCCTTTTGAAAAAAATGCCCAAAAAGTAGAACTAAACTCTCTGTTCTTTGATGGCTCAGCATTATAGAGGCATAAAGGCAAAATCGGCGAAAGATCCAATCCAAAGCCTATTAAGTATCAATGAAAAGCTTCTAGTATGGGTTACTTCCCCATTGACTATAAATGAAACTAATTCTGTCAGGAGGCAATAATACCGTGATATAATTAACTTGCTTAGAAAACAATCACTTTTACTTTCATTAAAAGTGATGAGATTCTTTCAATTACCATGACACAATGTATTTTTTTTTGTTGTTGGCTTGTTTGCTGTTGGAAAAAAATAATCCTTTTTTGGTTAATTTCCCTTTGGACTGGTGACTGTTGCTGTAATGGAGTCTGACTTGCAGGGTCACACTTGCAAAAGTAGTGACAAATAAGGACATCCGTAGAATGGGGAAATAACGGCCGTTTTCTTAGTGGAGCCGGGAGCATGCATGTTTCAACCACAAGTTAATGAGAACTCAATGCAATATTGATCCTGCTCAACAGCTATGTGGATTGTAAACTAGTGTTACAATGAGAGATTGCACAAGCTTTGCAAACAGAAACAGGCACGTGAGGGGGAAAACGCAGCCCAGAATCTGGAGAGACCATGACTTTGGGTCTCTTTGTTCTGAAAAACTCCCTGAGAGACAGGCTGTTGTCTTGCACCTTGGGCTTTCACTGGGCTTTGGAAATTCTAGTTCTCATTGACTTTTCAGTGCCATGGTCAAATTGTACCTTCTCTTGGGGCAAGAGCAAGCAGTGAATGTCTCCTCTGCTGCAGCCTTTCCCTTCTCGCCAGACTTTCAGGCTGCTTCTGACTGTCTATTTGTGATTTCTTTCCAGTCTGATTCTCACCTGTGACCAGGATGACAGGGACGTGGAGAGGTTTGCTCTTCTCCTAAGTACATGGTGCTTCTGGCCTGCACACCTTAATGAAAGTTACAGGGAAGAGCTGCACCAAACCACAGCAGAGAAAAAAAGAGCTTTAAATAAAGATAAGGCTGTACCAAGTGGAGCTATGAGGAACTTGTCAGGCTGGATTCCCCTGGGTTCACCTGCGCATCTTCAACTGCGATACACTGAACAACTGCCAACAATGGTAGTCACAGGAGCTGTTTCAGCCTGGGCTACAGAGAAGGGGAAGCCCACTGGAGTGTGCATTTTCCTTGAATTCACTCCCTGCCACATTTTTATGCACATTAAGGTTTACATTCCTCTCCCCTTTCTCTTATTCTTCAATCTCTTCCCTGAAAATACGAAAAGCAAGCCCACAGCTTCTAACTGCAGACAATAGTCAGGAGTAGAATGCGTTCAGCTTTCAGGGAGCCCTGAGATGGACTGGTTTTGACCCAGTAAACTATTTCTTTATTCTTTGAAATATTTAAGACCGGAGATCTTTGAAAGTACAAAGGTCAGAGTGCACAGTCATAGAAAAGTCACAGTAGAGTGTCAGACTGTATGGCAGTAGCAAGTTGGAAAAAGGTTCAGATGCATCTTTAAGCACAAACATAGGGCTAAATAAATAACAGTCTTGTATGGACAGACTGAAGAGTCAAGGCAGGAATTTTGTTTGTGTTGACCTGGAAGAGTTTAGAGAAATGGAGAAAAGGAAAAAAAAGTACACACTTGAATTTTTAATCTGGGTGAACCTATTCAGTTTTCCCATTATTTAACAGTTATTTTAATATTAAAATCTAGCTTAATTTTTAATTTAAAGGGTAAAAATATCATTTAGAAGACAAAGAAACAAACCAGAAAAGTTTCAGTTTGAGAAAGCTGACATAAGATGGGATCACGTCCCTGCCAGTTGTTCCTTCCTGCCCCTACTTCAGCCTCAAAATACACCACATGATACATTCACCCAAACACCTCCAGTTGCTCTGGAAATCCATTTGTAAGTGTAATTTTCATACATCTGAGAGGGCTTGCTGAGGTCCCCCAAACCTGGTATTTGGTGTATGGCTTCTACTTTATTCTTCTACACAGCGTGGTCTCTGTATCATGGATAAGTCCTCCAGTATGTAGCATTCCTTTAGAGGGACAAATTGGTCTCCTTTTTTTAGGCCAGATGGTGCTTTGACTGGTACGTGCAGACTACTAAACTTCCTAGCACAGCAATTCCAAAAGAAAAGGACCATGCATTGAGCAGGGGTCCATTTTTGTAGGTGTGAAGAAGCAGAAAGGGCACCAGTGTCAGGAGAAAAGAGTAGGCAGTATTTTTCTCTAAAGAAGTCAGGAAGTCTGCAGATTACACTTTTAAGTCTCAGTCTCATGTTTGCAGGAACCATTACTTACAGGTATAATTTAAATAGCTCCTTGCTTTGTTTCTGGTCCTTGCTTTGTGCTTGCTTTGGGTCCAGCTTGGAAGAAGGCACCTCTTTAGGTATGCTGTTTTGCAGTTACACGTATTAAAACTGGAATAATAAAAACAGCTAACAGAAGTAAGCTGAAGCCAGGGTGAGTGGGCAGTAACATTCTGCTGCCCTGGTAGATACTTGTAAGCAGGGTAAAAGATGCAGTTCAACCCTTAAACTCTGATTTAGGTCTCTTCTGCTTAAGTTTCCCTTAGGATACCTTTCTTCATTCTGTACAGTCTTTAATGTATGCAATGGTTGGCAAGGAAATGCCTTGTTAAATCTGACTTACTATTCAGCAAATATCCAAAGGGCTGAATGATACTTTAATTAAAACCTATTTGCCTCAAACTTCCTCTATATGCATCTGCTTTCCTCTATGACTGCACTGTGTCCCTTGGCGTTCTCTTAGATGTTATCCCAAGCCATTCCTCACGCTGCCAGTGGGTTCCTTCCCAGCTCGGTAGCTCAGCGTGCCTTTTGCAGGTAGTAACGGGACTCTGAGCTGCCTTGACCCACAGGCTCAGTAAACACAGAGCTTTGTACTGCTAATCTCAGAGCCATGAGTGCGAGCAGCACCAGGGGCAAAAATAATCAGAGGATGAAGGGCAAAGTACGCTGTCCTATTCTGCTCCAGCTCACAAAGCCAGTCCCCATAGCAGAGCTGCAAGCAGAAGGTGCTCAGGGCTGTGAAGACACTTGCAGTGAGGCACTTCTCTGTGAATCATACCTGTGAGATGAAGCAGTTTTTGGACATGGGTTTGGAGATTAGAGGTGTGAGATGAGAATACCTGGGTACCCTAGACATGGTAAATCTTATGTGGGGTTTAGTGGGTTCTGAGTATAGCTAAGATGCATATAGGATCACTGTCATTTCTCAAATCCATTTGCATCTACTGTGATTTAATTTGCATCTTTATAGTAATACCTTTAAAAAAGCACAAACCCTCTTTCCCTAATATTTAATGTGGTGAAGACAAAGGGAAAGCTGAGGCCGTGGCCTGCCATGAGGCCAGAGCTATTGTCCTCCCTGCTTTGTGGCATGTCCTTTCATCCTTTTTTTTGACTCATGCCTTCATAGGGAAGTGGAAAGGGCAGAGATCACCTTTCCACCAAGTTCCTGGCATTGGATGATTTTGATTTTTCAGCACTGAAGCCACCTGCGCTGTGGCAATATGTAATTAAGGACACTAACAACGTCAGAACGAGTCTCCCACTCCCAGCCCAGGATTAATGTCAGAGAGGATTGTCTCATCCTTTCTTTCATCAGTCCCTGCCAACTCTCATCGGCATCTGAAGACTACGTTACCCTCCTTATGCTTTGAGGCCTTCAGGATTTGAAAAAGAAGCTCAGAAATTACATCCTTGATTTGAAAAGTTTCTTTTCCACCAGTTCATTGAACATTATATTAAAAAAATAGGCTGTCAGAAAAATAATCCAACTCGCATGAAGTCTTTAGGCCAAGTGTTAAAATTAAGTCGTGACGTAAACAATATTAAAATTTAGGCTAAATTGTTCTTGTATAAGAGATTTATCTAGATGTATTAATTCACCATTCAGGCACTCCTGTGTAGTATGTCCTGGGAGACCTCTTTCCCCCAGCTAAGTCACAGACTGAAATTTAACTAAAATGCTTGAGAAGAAACTGCTGGGGAGGCACTTTCCTACCAAAGCCTCCGAGCTGGCACCCCAGAATACATTAGCTTTTGTACTGGGTTCAGCTAGGATAGGGCTAATTCTCTGGAAAGGAGCTATCTGGGCATAGGGGGTCGCTAGGATATTCGATACCATCGTGATGTCATGCTCGGGGTATATATATATGGAGCGGTCGGGGTGGGGGCAGGCGCTCTTTCCCGGTTTCCGGTCCGTTCGGGCGGTGAGCTCCGCGTTACAGGTTGCTCGCGTTATATCTGGTTAAACGTTACTGTTATTTCACTGTTATTGTTACCATTTTATGTTCACCATTAAACTGTTTTTATCTCAACCCCTGGAGGCCTTCGCCTGAGCTCCTTTCGGGCTTTTCCCCTCACTCTCGGTAAGGGGGGGGGGGGGGGAGGGAGCGACCCCGTGGTTCCTTTGTTTCCTTCCCGCCGGTAACTCGGCTCGAACCACAACAACTTTTTGGCGCCCAACGTGGGGCCGGGGGTTTGAGATAACAACAGATTTGACAAAAGAGTGTTAAAAAGATAACTTTGTTAGATTGATTCTGCACATTAGTCAAGTAGTTGGTGGTCATAATGTTGTTTTATTTATTTACACTGTGGCATTGGCTGAATCCTTATGTATTATATATATTTCCTGCGCTGGTATTTATCAACTGTGGAAAAGGGGTCAAAGGCATGATTCTTTTGTACGGGGTGCTGACAGCTTATAATATGATTGTATCACTGGCCATGAGGGTAAACTGGTATTTGTATGAGGCGCTATTGTCATTCCCATGCCTTGGGCGCCTCCTCTCTGAATTCATTGGTAACGGCACCGAATCTATAGGGGAAGCAGAGGAGAATGTTCTCTCCCGTTTGTCCTTCAAGCTGATCACAACCGTTTTTGAAAACTTTGAATATTCTTGGAATACCCAATCCAGCATGTGTCTCCTGGTTTTCGTCCTGTGTCTTCTGAATGTGTGCCTCATCTTGCTCGCGGTCACACCAAAATTTTCTAAGGATACCACCCAGAGACCTGTCCCGAAGCCAGATAACTATGAGTGGCAAGGTGTGTGGGAGAAGTTGGGCAAGCTCCTAGGGCAATGGTCATCTCCAGTGTTTTGGAATTTCAGCCCTGAACATATACAGAATCCTAGGAAACTAGCAGAGTATTTGGAGAAGGTATGCTGTCAGCCTGGCCACTCCAAAGAAGCCCAAATCACTGCTGTGTGCTGGGGCCTGGCCCATGCCTACCGAGCCATTTTCAATGTCACCCATTATTCCCAAGGAAAAGAGGAGACCTCTGGACCTGAAGACAAACCAGTACATGATGTGACTGTTCCAGTCTCTGCAACAAATGCTGCGGCTGCTCCGACCCCTGTGACAAGCGTTGCGGCTGCTCCGACCCTTGTGACAAGCGCTGCGGCTGCTCCGACCCCTGTGACAAGCGCTGCGGCTGCTCCGACCCCTGTGACAAGCGCTGCGGCCGCTCCAACCCCTGTGGTAGGCGCTGCGGCCGCTCCGACCCCTGTGACAAGCGCTGCGGCTACTCCGACCCCTGTGACAGGCGCTGCGGCCGCTCCAACCCCTGTGACAGGCGCTGTGGCCGCTCCGACCCCTGTGACAGGCGCTGCGGCTGAACCAGAAAATGAGCCTGTGCCAGTATCGGTTGCTCCAGTACAGAAGAAGAAGTACACGAAGAAATCGGTTCGCTTGGTGAGGGATGAAAACGAAGCAGGGCCATCACGAGAACAAGAAGAGGAGGTAGAGCCAGAGATAATCACCCGGTCTCTATCTCTCAGTGAGCTGCGAGACATGCGAAAGGACTTTGGTCGCCATCAAGGTGAGCACATTATTACCTGGCTGCTCCGATGCTGGGACAGTGGAGCCGGTAGCCTGGAACTGGAGGGTAAAGAAGCCAAACAGCTGGGATCCCTCTCTAGGGAAGGGGGCATTGACAAAGTGCTTGGGAGGCAGACACAAACCCTCAGCCTCTGGAAGCGCCTTCTGTCAGGCATGAGGGAAAGTTACCTCCTCAAGGATGATATTGCATGCCACCCAGGTAAATGGACCTCAATGGAGAGAGGTATCCAGTACCTGAGGGAACTGGCTGTGTTGGAGGTGATTTACAGTAATCCAGATGATGAGCAGTCACCCACTGATCCAGATGAAGTCCGATGTACACAAGGCATGTGGCGGAAGTTCCTACGAAGTGCACCTCAAACATACACAAACTCGTTGGCACTGATATCCTGGAGAGAAGGTGAGGGACAAACCGTGGATGAACTGGCTCGCCGGCTCCGGCACTATGAAGGAAGTGTGTCTTCATCCCTGCAGGCTTGTGTTTCTGCCGTGGAAGAACTGTCCCGGGAGTTCCAGCAGCTCAAAGTGGATTTGTCCTGCTCTACACCCACACGGGCACGTGTCTCAGCTGTTAGGACTAGGCACTCCTCCAATCAAGAGAGAGAACAGGGAAAACAAACCCGCCGGAATACTCTCTGGTTTTACCTACGTGACCATGGAGAGAACATGAGCAAGTGGGATGGAGAACCAACTTCAGTCCTAGATGAACGCGTACGTGAGTTGCGAAAGGAAGCGGCAAAGAAGAAGGATCATCGTAAGAGAAGTATTGCCCCAGTTTCCAGTGGAAAGCCCTCCAAACGAAACAGGAAAACAGATTTTGACTCTGATGCTCTTGAAGGAACCTCTAGGTCATACTCACAAGAAGTGAGTGACTCTGATCGAGAATAGAGGTGCCCTGCCTCCAGCCAGGTGGAGGAGAGGGACAATCGGGTCTACTGGACTGTGTGGATCCGATGGCCTGGCACATCAGCTCCACGGGAATACAAAGCTCTAATAGACACAGGCGCACAATGTACTTTGATGCCATCAGGATATAGAGGGGTAGAACCCATTTGTATTTCTGGGGTGACAGGGGGGTCCCAGCAACTGACTGTATTGGAAGCTGAAGTAAGTCTGACTGGAAATGAGTGGCATAAACACCCTGTTGTGACTGGCCCAGATGCTCCGTGCATTCTTGGTATAGACTTCCTCAGGAGCGGGTACTTCAAAGATCCAAAAGGGTACCGGTGGGCCTTTGGCATAGCTGCTTTGGAGGCAGAGGAAATTAAACAGCTGTCCACGTTGCCTGGTCTCTCAGAGGACCCTTCTGTGGTGGGTTTGTTGAGAGCTGAAGAACAACAGGTACCAATTGCTAACTCCACGGTGCATCGACGGCAATATCGCACCAACCGAGACTCCCTGGTTCCCATCCATAAGCTGATCCGTCAGTTGGAGAACCAAGGAGTTATTAGCAAAACTCACTCACCCTTTAACAGCCCCATATGGCCAGTGCAGAAATCTAACGGGGAATGGAGATTAACAATGGATTATCGTGGCTTGAATGAAGTTACACCGCCATTGAGTGCTGCCGTGCCAGACATGCTCGAGCTTCAATATGAGCTAGAATCGAAGGCTGCCAAATGGTACGCCACCATTGATATCGCTAATGCGTTTTTCTCGATCCCTCTGGCAGCAGAGTGCAGGCCACAGTTTGCCTTTACTTGGAGGGGCATCCAGTACACTTGGCATCGACTGCCCCAGGGGTGGAAACACAGCCCTACCATTTGCCACGGGTTAATCCATGCTGCACTGGAACAGGGGGAAGCTCCAGAACACCTGCAGTACATTGATGACATTATCGTATGGGGGGATACAGCGGAAGAAGTTTTTGAGAAAGGGAGGAAGATAATTCAAATCCTTCTGAAAGCTGGTTTTACCATAAAACGTAGTAAGGTAAAAGGGCCTGCGCAGGAGATCCAGTTTTTGGGAGTAAAGTGGCAAGATGGACGCCGCCAGATTCCGATGGATGTGATTAATAAGATAGCAGCGATGTCCCCACCAACTAGTAAGAAGGAGACACAGGCATTCTTAGGCACAGTGGGGTTTTGGAGGATGCATATCCCAAGTTACAGCCAGATTGTAAGCCCTCTTTTCCAGGTGACCCAGAAGAAGAATGATTTTAAATGGGGCCCTGAACAGCAACAAGCCTTTGAGCAGATTAAACGAGAGATTGTTCATGCAGTATCTCTTGGGCCAGTCCGGACAGGACAAGATGTTCAAAATGTGCTTTATACTGCAGCTGGGCAGAATGGCCCTGACTGGAGTCTCTGGCAGAGGGCACCAGGGGAGACCCGAGGCCGACCTTTAGGGTTTTGGAGTCGGGCATACAGAGGATCTGAGTCCCGCTACACTCTCACTGAGAAGGAGATACTGGCAGCGTATGAAGGAGTCCGAGCTGCCTCAGAAGTAATTGGTACTGAGGCACCTCTCCTTTTAGCACCCCGATTTCCAGTTTTGGGCTGGATGTTCAGAGGGAGGGCCTCATCTACACATCATGCGACTGATGCCACGTGGAGTAAATGGATGGCACTGCTCACACAGCGGGCCCGAATGGGGAACACTAATCGACCAGGAATCCTGGAGGCAATTACAAACTGGCCAGAAAACAAGGACTTTGAGGTGTCACAGCAGGAGGAAGTGAAACGTGCAGAAGAGGCCCCACGATATAACGAATTACCGGAGGATGAGAAGCGGTACGCTCTGTTCACTGATGGGTCCTGTCGCATTGTGGGAAAGCATCGAAGATGGAAGGCTGCTGTATGGAGCCCCACACGGCGAGTTGCTGAAGCCACTGAAGGGGAGGGTGAATCGAGTCAATTTGCAGAGGTAAAAGCCATTCAACTGGCTTTAGATATTGCTGAGCGGGAAAAGTGGCCAGTGCTCTATCTCTACACTGACTCGTGGATGGTGGCAAATGCTCTGTGGGGGTGGTTACAGCAATGGAAGCAGAATAACTGGCAACGCAGGGGTAGGCCTATGTGGGCTGCCGAACTGTGGCGGGATATTGCCGCCCGGGTGGAGAACCTGGTTGTGAAAGTACGTCATGTAGATGCCCACATGCCCAAGAATCGAGCCACAGAAGAGCACCTAAACAACCAGCAGGTAGATCGGGCTGCTAAGATCCAGGTGTCTCAGGTGGACTTGGACTGGCAGCACAAAGGTGAATTGTTCGTAGCTCGGTGGGCCCATGACTCCTCAGGCCATCAGGGAAGGGATGCGACACACAGATGGGCTCGTGATCGAGGGGTGGACTTGACCATGGATGCTATCGCACAGGTTATCCATGAATGTGAAACATGTGCTACAATCAAGAAGGCCAAGCGGGCAAAGCCTTTGTGGTATGGAGGGCGATGGATGAAATACAGATATGGGGAGGCGTGGCAGGTTGACTATATTACGCTCCCACTAACCCGTCAAGGCAAACACCATGTACTCACAATGGTGGAGACGACCACCGGATGGCTGGAGACATACGCTGTGCCCCATGCCACTGCTCGGAACACCATCTTGGGCCTGGAAAAGCAGGTACTGTGGCGACACGGCACTCCGGAGAGGATTGAGTCGGATAATGGGACTCATTTCCGGAACAGCCTTATTGACACCTGGGCCAAAGAGCACGGCATTGAGTGGGTGTACCACATCCCATATCATGCACCAGCCTCTGGAAAGGTGGAACGGCACAACGGACTGCTAAAGAGTACATTGAGAGCAATGAGTGATGGAACTTTCAAACACTGGGACACAAATTTAGCAAAAGCCACATGGTTAGTCAATAATAGAGGATCTTCCAATCGAGCCGGGCCTGCCCAGTCAAAACTCCCACCTACTGTGGATGGAGATAAAGTCCCTGTTGTGCGTATGAGGAACATGTTGGGGAAGACAGTATGGGTTAGCCCTGCCTCCGGCAAAGGCAAACCCATCCGTGGGGTTGCTTTTGCTCAGGGACCTGGGTGTACTTGGTGGGTGATGCAGAAGGATGGGGATGTTCGGTGTGTACCCCAAGGGGATTTAACTTTGGGAGAGAATAGCCAGTGGACTAAATCATGTGATGTTAACTGATAAATTACCCTGCCAATGTTTGTCATCACTGCTGCTGTTATTATGTGTCATGTTGATTAATATTACAGTAAGAACAACCCAGACCAACACAGGATAGACTACGATGAAAACGAGGGAGGGACAGCGATAAGGGAACCCGAGGTGGCGCCCAGTGACTTCCCTTAAATGACGGTTTTTTCAAGCTTCAGACCGTGGACACAGAACATGAAAAATACAGCGTGTTTTGGACGAAGTATACCACAATCAAGCACCATTCCCTCCTACCCTAAAGAACTGTTACAATGAATGGAACCTTGAAGCCATGAACTCAAAGGCTATACTTGAAGGAGTGTATAGATTAAGCGAATGATAATTGTAAAGCGTGAGATCTGAGCATGACGTAGATGGTATAGAATAAGGGGTGGATAATGTACTGGGTTCAGCTAGGATAGGGCTAATTCTCTGGAAAGGAGCTATCTGGGCATAGGGGGTCGCTAGGATATTCGATACCATCGTGATGTCATGCTCGGGGTATATATATATGGAGCGGTCGGGGTGGGGGCAGGCGCTCTTTCCCGGTTTCCGGTCCGTTCGGGCGGTGAGCTCCGCGTTACAGGTCGCTCGCGTTATATCTGGTTAAACGTTACTGTTATTTCACTGTTATTGTTACCATTTTATGTTCACCATTAAACTGTTTTTATCTCAACCCCTGGAGGCCTTCGCCTGAGCTCCTTTCGGGCTTTTCCCCTCACTCTCGGTAAGGGGGGGGGGGGGAGGGAGCGACCCCGTGGTTCCTTTGTTTCCTTCCCGCCGGTAACTCGGCTCGAACCACAACAGCTTTCTACTGCTGTTGTTTGCACACACAAATTAGTCCATTTTCTAAGACTGACAGATAAGCAGAAAAAAACATGCAGCTTTTGCTGAAAAACAGTAAATAAGGTTTGGGGGTAGTTTCCTTATGGGAAAAATCCACACAAAGCGTTATTTAATATTTTGTAGATGAATCTACATTTGCGTATGGGCTGTGGGGCAGGTTTAGCTCCAGGTGCTCCTTGACTCTTCTGCGGCTGCACTTGGCAGCCAGCCCTATCTCTCAGGAGCCCTCCCTTTGCCAGAGATGCTGTGGGGTGGAAACTTAATTTTTTTCTGGTCAGCTGTATTTTCTACACAATTATTTTCTACTTTAGTCTCAGAGCGTCTTTTGCCTAAATTACAACGGGAGATATGTTTAAATCTCTTCCATGCTTCCGTTTTTAGTCCTGTCCTGCTGTGATTTACTGGGTGCTGTTAAACACAAATCTCTGGCTGGGAAACCCAAGGCTGAGTGCTTGAGCAGAGGACAACGGTGGCAGAGATTTTATCGAAAGGGAGCCTTGTCTTGTTCCAATACAGCTCATACTTTAAGAGTGCTTGCCACCTTCTGGTTTGATAAAGGATTACAATCCTTTAACTCTGGCATATTGAGTAAATAGGCTGTGAAAATGTTGCTCCTCGTTCTAATCCCCCTGAAATGAAAGAGATTTTCAAGATGTTGTAATGCCGTTTGAAGAGTTTTGAGGTGAAAGAATGGATTTTTTTCTTTTCAGCAGAAAGACACAGTGGCATCTGGTAAGCAACAAACGTGATCTTTTAAATTAAATACTCGATTTGAGACTATTGGCATCATTGAAGAATGACCTTTAAGCATTACCTAAAGCATTCAGGAAAATTATTGAGAACAATAATAATAAAGAATTAATCTTCTAAGTGAATTAGGTACAAACCCCTCAAAAGGCAAAGAACTTAGAAATTGGGAAATTTATTTCTCACAAGGCTGTTTGCAGACTTTGACGAGTCTGAGACACGTCCGTTCAGTCTTCTCAGCTGTCAGCAATCTGCCCAATTTCAGCAATGCCAGTTAAGAGTATTATTTGTCCCATTCGTATGAGAGGAGAATGTACATTATCTCCAAAAAGTCACTTCACAATCATGGATACTCAAATAATATGAATAATATCTCTACCAAAAATCAAAGCATACCTCAGCCAGTCTTCTGCAATTTAATCAGATTAAAAGGTTCCGTAAACACATGTATTTCATGAAGGTCAGTACATGCTTATTCTAATGGATGTCACATTTACCTGGCTTTTTGTAATTCATACTTAATTTCAGATGTCACGGTACTGTCCAAAAAATCATTTATATTTGCTTCTAAAGAGATCCTAATTGAAGGCACTAGAGTATCTGAAAGCGTTCCAGCGGTGCGTGAAGCAATGTGACTAACATATGCTGTTTGTTTATTCAATTTGTTCCTTCCCAGCAAGGGATGAAGGGGCAGTGAAGCAGTTCTTTTTGTGTGTGTGTTTTTATGACACATACACATAGAATTATGTTTATATCAGAAAAGGCAGGTCAAAACCAATGTTCTACACACAGAGCGACTGGCAGTGAAGTTTCAGTGCCCTGCAGTTCTTGGCTGTTCGCATAAGGATTTTGGCCAAAAAATGGTTGGATGTTTTCTTAGATCTAACTTGTCCGTACTCATTTTAACACCACAACATAGTCTTTGTTTTTTAATTAGAGTAGACTTGGCTGTACTCCACTACCAAGCACTACTTGAATGATGACTGTAGCCATGGTGAGGTCACTAGCAGCTATTTTTTGGGTATGATTCACCAAGAAGACGTGGGAAGAAAAGTTGAAAACTGGAGGAAAGATGGCAGATGTTGAATGGTTCAGCTGCAGAACTCCTTGCTGAGGATGCCATGTCTCTGTGGATGCTAAAATCTATGGACAATACATTAAAGGATTGGAAAAATAAAGAAAATGAAATAATAGCTTTTGGGCTTCCCCAGCACTGCTTTTATGCAGCAGAGAAGACCTGGAGGTAAAAGCTCTGCCAATTCTTTCTGTTCATCACAGGAAGACAAAACAGGAACAAAGACAGTGGAAACAGAGGAAGAAAAGGGAACAAGAGGTCTTTGAGACACAAAGAACTATTTCTGCACCTTTTGCATTTTGCAGCCTAGGTTCACTGACTCACAGGTTGTCACCTGGAACAACACTTAGAGTTACAACGTCTTGAGGATGAGCATCCCAGATGCCAAAGCACAATTAGCTGAATAAGCATCTGGCTGCTAGCCCAGACAACTGAGTGACAGACTTTCTCATGTTTTCGCTAATCCCTCATGAATCGCTGCCTGACCCATTTTGGAGTTGTGGGGCTTTGGCAGGGCTTCCTTCTCTGAGCAGGAGATGCATAGACTTTGAAAAGCGAGAGCATCCCATCCAGGCTAACTTCTCCCTCTCTCCCCACCTGGATGAAAAATCACAGATATTCATTCCCAGCCTCTCTTGACAGATCCCTAAAATACATGGAGTCCAGAGGGAGTGTAGGTTTGAAGCTAGAAAATTCCTCCTGCACAGCCTGCTGCTGTGTATCACAGTGCTGATAACCAGAAGAGCTCTGCGACAGTGTTAGTGAAAAGGGTCTCTCCCTCTCACATTCAATGCACGAACTGGCTTGCTGTGTCTTTGCACTGGCTGAGCCAATTGTCCTGCTTTCTGCACAGCCATACGTGAATTATTGATGGAAAACTGTGGCAAACATGCTAAGAACACTTTTTGTCACGTCTCAAGCTCCATTCATTTGCCAAACCAAAACAGGGTATATCTAAGTTGACTGTGAATAACAAATCTGGCTGGCTGTGTTAAGGCAGAATAGTTATGTTTGAGCCTTCACCGACTGTGTGGTTTGTTAATTCAGGAATTAATTTTGCTACCCAAAGGAGATCAGATATCACAGCTGCAACAATAAAAGCTCTCTGCAGATCTGCAAGGTCTCAGGTACCTTCTGTCAGATCAGAGTCTGTGCACCAAACACTAAGGAAAAAACTCATTCTTCAGAAGTAGTATTTGTACCACCCAGAACAACATGAACAAAATCTTTGGAAGCTTAATAACCCCTAATAATTAATAAACTCTAAATTACCTTTAATTGCCCATTCCAGGCTAGTCTCTAGAGACTGTAAGTTTGGAAGTATCTGTACATTTTACGGCTTTTTTTTTTTTTTTCATTATTAGGATCAGTTTGCTGATTTCTCAGATTTATTCATGTGAATCATTTCTACTCAGTAGATCACTGTATAACCATTTTTAGAGTATCGTGGAAACAAAATTTCATTGCTCTGACTGGTCACAAGAAATACAGTATGCGTTTGTTCATCGTTTCATTGAACATAATCCAGACTTGGAGGGCAATATATTTAAAATTCCCTCTTGGCAACTATTTTTTTAATACTTTCTTAAATTAACTAGTTTCCATGGATGTTCCTGCCAATACAGTTATTCATTCAAAACTTTGGGCTTAATCCAAACTGACCACTTATTTGTCAGTCAAAATGGACGGCTGCAGGAGGTCAGCATTTTCTGGGGTCAGGCCATAAAAAAGACATTTTAGCTGCCAGCTCTTTACATGCTGCTGAGAGTGCTTTTTGTTTTTGAGCATGGCTGATTTCACAGCTTTGGAATAACACTTTCGGACAAGCCCTAAGAGAGCCATAGAACTTGTTGCATTTCTCAGCACATGTGAGGCAACATGAGAGGAGGTACCACAGTGCGGTGAAATAGCATACTCACAGAAGGATGGAAAGTAGCTGAATTTATCTTGCCATGACATTTACAGCTGACATGAAAAAGCCCCGGAGGTATGTGTGCCATTGGATGGTGCCACATACATGTAACCTCTGCTTGAGATACTGGCTATCTGAAGACTTCTGCCTGCTGTAACATATCACAGAGGTAAAAGGATGGCTAAGTGTGAGTGTAGCCATAAGCCAAAAGCTTCCAGATGAAATAGTGCTGGCTCGCATAACAAAAACAATTACACTGTAGCTGTCTGTACTGCTTTTAACATTGCTAGTACAAGGATGCGCTGCTCTCAACTACACAAGTGATAGCAGCTGAATTTTTATGGGTAAAGAGTAGTTTCTGCTGAACTAAAGCCTCGGGAACCTCACATGAAGCCACAGAACATTCACACCGGCACCCAGAGCAGGTGTTTTGGATGTGAATACATAGCTTTCACAGAAACTATGTATGCATGCCTTCCTTTATACATACATAAGCACATATGGACAGAAAAAAACCACTTGAATCCTGTTTGGCTTTACATCTACCATAAATCACCATTTCCTTGAGATAGTTGAAAATTTCTGCATGTAGTTGTTCTATTTTGGATATAGGATGCATTTTCATGAGAAAGATTTGACTTTTTTTTTCCCTCCATAAAACAAGACGAGAATTGATAAACAGGTTGGTCTAGTGTTTTGTGGTTTGATATTTTATATTTTTTTTTTTAGTTTTCAGGAGAGAGTAAAAGATATTTACTTTTTCCTCATTAGAATCTGAATTATTTCTTGGCTTTTCAAAATTTTGCATTTTTTTTTTATGACAGCTAAAAATCCAAATATCTTTTCATCTGTCTCTACCAGTTGCCTCAATGTGTTCAAGTGCTTTGCATAACTCTTGCCAATTTACAGGAAGATCAAAATCTTCATGACATGACATCTAGAAACCAACATCATGCCTCCTACAGTGCCTCCACCCTGGAGAGACATGCTCTGAGCTTCACCATGCCCTGCTCCTCCTGACCCGATCAGGTCAGATTGCGAAACATGAGTGAATCCATGCTGGGAACTGATGCTCAGGCAAATTCTAGGAGATACACATTTTTATGGGCATACTAGCCAAGCCTTCCTACACGGAGGTATGCCAGAGATCTTAGCATTGCCCAATAAATTAGTATCAGGCTCATAATTTGAACTGGAGTCCTCAAGAAGTATCAAGGTCACCACATCTCTAGACAGTTAATTAGGTGATTAATTACCTCCACGACTTAAGCAAACCTTGTCATTTTTTCTCACCAGACGATGTCTGGCTTGATAATTTTTCCAGATTAAGGAGATTTCACTGCACGCTATTTTCTATACTCTAACTGCAGAAAATATTGCTCTGAGATAGTCACTCTAGGAAGGACTTCCTAGTCGTTTCTGAGACTTGAGGTTTTATCTTCATGAAATGTTTTTCTATGTGATCTGGATCTACAAGTCAAGATAGGTTTAATTCAAGGGGTTTTTGCACAGCATAAATCTGCTCTCCATGTAAAATATATTGCAGGTTAAAACTCAGGATACTGTAAAAATTAAGCTTACGAATCATAAAGTCATTCCCTGTTTTCTGCTCTTTATTCTGCTGTTTACATAAACCAGGAAACGTAGCAAAGGAGAGCTGGATTTCAACTTTTACAACCTTCACTTGTAACCTACATAATTCAGAAGGCATTTGTGAAACCCATCCTTAAAGACACTTCCCATGATAACATCACTTTGTTGAGCCGTCACACTCATTTGTTTCTTGAATATGACTCCTCAATCCTTTTTTTTTGGGATCCCTGTTTTCCACGATATTATAACATGCCATTTTGATAGCCAAAATATACTAGATACCTCTGTATCATTGTCTTGCTCTTATCTTTACTTAACAGACTACTAGGCTTTCTCTATACTTAAAAAGTACTTTGTACTTCCCTGATATGCCTTGATGAAATGTGTAGAACAGCATAACCCTGAGGCAGAATCACTCCCAGACAATCTGCCCCAAACCTATCCCTTTTTTTCCTAATGATTTCCTATTGACAATTCTCTTTTAGGATCTGTCAGTCACTTCTTTGTCCGTATACTGTATTTTGCATTAGTTCTGATGTTTAATCAAAGTATGTGTCAGCTTCTTAGTCTGAAGAGAAGTTCCAAATGGGTATATTTCATCCTACTGAGACAAAATAAGACCTGGGAAAGTAGGGAACAGTTGTCTCCTTCATACTCACATGCCAACGTGTTTGAGAATTAGACTCCCTCTTACAGGAACAGCCTCCGCTGCTGGAGACCAAGACATGAGCAGAAAGCAGCATTTACTGGTAAGATCAAAGCCTCAGAGGGATAAAGACCATGTAAGAGACAACTACATGCCTAAGAGCTTGTTTTTATTCTGCAAGTTTTGTGTCCTAGACATAGGTATTCCTGAAGACACTGGATTGTCTCTGAACTTTTTTTGTATTATCTCAGAACAAACTTTCTGAAGACACCTTTCTGTGAGAAGATAAATACCCATCTCTAATATTCTTTTTCAAGTCCTTACTATTCATTACACATTTTGCACTGTAAACTAGAGGACCTTTACTAATATTTTTGTTCATTTGTTTGCTCTCAAAATTCAGCTGCTTGGTCAGATCTGCTTTTCCTGAGCAGTTTAAAAACAAATTGGTCTCCAAGCCCCTAAAGTGACAAACATCTAAAATATCATCTAAAATTTCATATGGGGATTTGAAGGCTAATGTGTTACATGTCATAAAAGAACTGCAAGTAAAATAAACGTCTTCAAGGGAAAAGTATTATTTTTGAGAACGTAATTTCTTGGTAGCACCACTTGTGTTCTTTTGGGTTTTTTTTTGTTTTATTTTTTCTTTGTTATTTGGAAATGATACTGTCTATCCTTGGTTTGATATGATTAATTAGTAGAAGCTAACATATTTGGAGGGGGGGAAAGGGCAATTGCCACAAATGCTACAAGTTTATTACTAAAAACTTCTTAAAATTTTAAGCTAGGAAGCAATTGATGAAATCTTTCTAACTGAGCTTTTTCAACTGGCTGAAAGGCATATGAGTTTGGTAGTTGCATGTAGTCTTTTCTGCCTGGGATATTGATATTCACTTAGCTGGTGTTCTCATGGAAGAGTATCTTGCACTTTGACACCCACTTTCTGTCACAGGATGAGAAGCTTGAAGTTTTCCCAAGGGAGGTGGAGTTGCAGTTCCCACCTGCATGTATATTCACTAGAACTAAAGGGTAAGTGGCTTGCAGTTGCCCATGCAACCTTCATGGCAAATGAGCTTGTTTAGCTGCTCAGTGGAAGAGAAAAAAACATCTGGTAACCTTGGCAAGTCATGCTGAAATAGATAATGCTTTCTAAATGTTTGTTAATTGTCAATACTACAACACATTTATAGGACCTGCAGAGCAACTCCAGCCATGAGCACGCTTCAACACCACCAGCTCAAGGTTTCTCAGGTTCTGGAGCTGAAAATTGCTACCCTAAAGATGACAATTCAAATCCTGGCTGCCATGTAGAGAAGGGGAACAGACAGGGGAAACTGGTTCTGGTCACAAGGACTAGGGCTGGATGTGATGTTCCTACTGGCAGCTGTAAAATAAGCAGCAGTTGCTGTCAACCTGTGCACTCAAATCTCTCCCTCAGCTGCAGATAGCACTGCTGTTCCTCATCCTGCAAACTGTGAAGCAGAGGATGGGATGATGGTTACAGTGTTGTCCTGATAAACTGCTGACCTGGGTATGTGCTTATTTTGGTTGTGCTTATAGTTAGCCCTCAGTCATCGAGTTTTTTTGCTCTGGCTAAGGTACAAGCATGAAATGAAAGGTATGTTCGCAAAACAGAGCTAGTAGTCTTGGATCTCTCAGTGAGATAAAAATTATTCTTGTTATGGGGGCACATTTAATCTAAATTAAATAAAATTGTTTAAAATTTATTTAGACACGTGTAAAATTAAAATTCCAGATTGCTATTGAACTCCTTCTCCTGTTCCTTGTATTTCACTGTTCAGTGTGTTTCTGTTCCAGTGAAATTCCAAAACCTCAAAACTCATAAAATGTTGTTTTTTCTTTTCTAATTTTGAGTTGAACTAAAGAAGTTGTTTTTTTTCCTAAGTGTATGATAACATGAACTACTCTGTTGTTCTCTTAAAAAGCTTGCAATGCCTCTCTTTCAAAACATGCTCATTTACTGCTATGAATATTAAAATGAATGCAATTCTATATGGCATAGTCCCGGCAAGAGAAAAAGTATGTGAATTACAGAAAGTTAAGTTGTTGAAAAACCTGTAGCAAATGCATGTGACATAATTTTGTGGAAGAGGTCTCACAGAATTATATGAGAACACCAAACAGAAAAAGACTTTCATCCCCAAGTTCCTAAAATAACAAAACTGACTTAGAATCAAAGAAGAAAGCCACTCCGGGCAAATTACAGGCTTCCCCTTGGCTGTATTGATCTTCCTTGAAGAATCTTCTCTCTTTCATCTTTTTAGCTGTAAGATCAGGGTTATCTAAGGATCTGCATCTTCGTAGCATGAGCAACTTTCTGAAGGGAGCGTTGCAATACGTAGAAAGACTGGGCAAAGACCACTTCTCTTATCCCTGAGAAGGCTGGCTGGCTCTTTGAACAACCGTCAAGTCAATATATAGTATAGATAAATTGCCTAGTTAGATGTTCAGTGAATATCCATGCAGTAATTGAAATACTTCTCAGTAATGGAGAAAAGATGAGAGATAGGCAGATCTCGATGGATGAAAGCTATCATTGAAGAATAAGAACAAGTCTTATAATAACTAAATATTTCATCCACCCTGAATGAATTGCTTTGAAATAATCCCTGACCGGGAAACAACTGTTAGAGACAATTTGAAGTGCTGCTAAATGTCAACGGAGAAGTGTCAATCCCTTATTTTTCTTGGACCCACTTTTGCATGACTTACCCCCTACATTTCCTAATTTTCATTACTTAATTGCTTTTGCT
The DNA here is from genome assembly GCA_020746105.1 of Trogon surrucura. Lineage (NCBI taxonomy): Eukaryota > Metazoa > Chordata > Aves > Trogoniformes > Trogonidae > Trogon > Trogon surrucura. Next base: position 10,687,612 of record CM036621.1, on the reverse strand, counting down.
GGTATTGTGCTGTCTCATGAACATACAACCTTCTTTCCGTCCTTGTGGTTGACTTTAAAAAATAACTTTCTGAATGATTTGTTTAAAATTCCACCCCTACTCAGATATTAAATTAGTTAAATACTAACATTTCAGATTACAGTGCTCCTTCCCTGCGTGATGTTTTGCTACTCCCACCACATTTCAGCCCTCTCTGACTCCAAGCCAAAGGCAGGACGTATGCCTTGCTTTCCTTTGGGCACCTCTGACCATCTATCAGTCTCACAGCCCCCATCTTAGAAATACCTTTCTTGGTCAAATGTAGTCCTGCTTGTGCAATACAATTTGTGATAGCCCTGACAGTGACTGGTGAAGCCAGAGTAGAACTGGACAGGTCATTTGGAAAAGAGCCAGAAGGCAACCTGATTGCTACTCTTGCTGCTGAAAAACAACACGGAGTACCAATGGATGACTGAAGTGATCAAAATCAGACAATATTTTCTTCCTCTTCTTGTTTGTTGGTAATAGAAAGTATAGTCCCTGAAGAGGGCTAACTTATTATTACAGTCAATTAAATGTACTGTGTAGTTGTGTCTCAAAATACCCATATGAGAATATATTCTAAGTCTTCTTTAGGAGTCAGTGAGTAAACCTTGGCACTGTTGACAAGCCCATGGAGGGCTATTAAATGCAGAAATATACCTCTGGCACAGGAAGTCTCTCAACCACAATTTCCTGAAGACTGTGAGAGTATTTTGGGAAAAGTTTCATCATTCAGTCATCTTGGTTTATATTCTCCAAGAGGCATCTGCTATTGGACTTTGCTGGAACCAAGGGACTGAAGTAGGTGGATGCATCATGGAAATCAGAACTGCTGTTCTTAGTGAAGCTGATGGGAGTTTTACTGAGCACCTCGGTGGGGAAAAGCTTCTCTTGCAGCTTTCACAATGGCAACATTCAATTACCTAAGTAAAAGTTCTCCTAAATAAACATGTCAAGTTTCAGCATTACTGCTTAGATTTATACTGTTAGGACTGGCCTACTTCCAGTATCCAGTTCATTCACATGGAGCTAGTTTGAGTATCTTCATTCTAAACTGGGGTCTTCTATATAAACCAGTCCTGTCACTTAAAGATTTCCCTGAATTGCTCAGTTATGGGAAGCATAATCCCAGATTTGCTGATCTTGTTGGATCTGCAGGAAGCACTGTTAGTGCCAAAGCCATCCTTGTGGTTTAGAGCTAGACTAGGTGCAGCTTTTCTCTGTAGTCATTGCTGCAGTCAATGCTTATCTGTATTAAGGACTATGTTAGCAAAGGAAGAAGAACCTGCTGCTTTGGGAGCAGGAAAGAGAGTTACATGGATTTTTTTCTCTGATACAGCATTCCCAGACACAGGCACAAATAAAGTGTTTTCCAAGAGTGTGGAACAACATAGAAGAACTGTGGGGCAGGAGGACATCTGTGAGGAGAGTCTCTAGAACAGTTTGCCTGTGGTCAAGAGCTTTAAGATCTACTTCTGTATGGATAATCACAGATATTTCAGAGACCAGATTTTGCAATTGCTTATGTTTATTTTACCCATATGGAGGAGTATTCTAGAAGAAAGGTGGATATTGAACTGCAGAACTATGAGAAAAGGACATATATATGCATATACTTATATCTATAAAAATTATGTAGTTGGAAAGATACCCCTCCTCTGAAAGACATTCCTCCTCCAATGTACATGGAGGTTACAATGCCTGATCAAATTTTAAACCTACAAAGTCCAATATCAGCTAAAATGTCTGGGATGAAATGGAATTGTTTCTACTGCAATGCTCATGACAACGACGACTAAAAATTCAGACAGTTACTAATGCTCAAGCAGTCAAGTAACCTTCTTGGAAGAAAATCCAGATATCAAAAAGCAAGCAACACTCTGGCTATATATGTGCTGCTCTATTCGCAATTTGCGTTTTTTCCATTCACCCATTGTTCTGTCTTCTCTGATGCCACATAAATCCCTCCAGTGATTTCTCTACCATCCGTAAAATAAGCCTCAGATTTTGGAGGGTATGATCATTTGAAGAGGTGCTTGACATGCATTGTTATTTTCCATTCCCAACTGTAAATAAAGCGTGGTTACTCCTAGTGTATGGCTTCCATTAAGATTCCTCTTCTGACTCTAAGAACAAGCTTGGGAAAACAAACTTGCTGTTTCCAAAGCAGCTCACTGCCTCTTGCTTCAGTGCATGAGGCACTCGAGCACATAAAAACAAAGATCGGTTACTTTAGATTCAACACAACCTCATCCTCCTATATTGTGGTGTTTTTTTCTTTTCCCCAACATGATCTAATGGAGCTGAGTATACTGTTTATTCTGTTCCAAAGTAGATGTGCATCTGTTACTTGAGTGCTGTTCTGATTCCTATTTGGAATTTCTAGAAGTTTACTATTGACTTCGGATGGGAGATGACGGGGCCCAAAGTTAGCAAGACAGCCATAACAAACCACCTGCAGTCTTATCTAAGGAGCATACACAACAACTATGAAGTTCAGGAATAGAATCAATAATGGTTTTCAGCAACAGATTGTCGGCTGATATAAATGTTGGCAGGGTGGCCACGAAGCCAGTCTGTGAGGGTTCAATGAAAGGAGACTCAAATCTCCACATAAAAACTGACCTGAGGTGCTGAAGTATTTGGTTATCTAATTCTAAAGAGATTATATTGATCTACTTTGGCTCTAGTCACTTCAGTACACCACTTCTGCCCACACCTTCACCCTAAAACCCACATCTCTGTCCCTGCCATGACATACACACCACCTGGATTCCTGTTTCAGTGTCCGTCAGATAATGTCACTGCCATACCCATTCCTCCAACTCACCTCCAAAAGTTTCCATTGACTTGACTCAGATTCAGACCCCACCTTTTACTGTCTTTCCTGTTCGACATCTATTCCTGCTTCCCAGAAATGCCTGACTACGGTCTAGGTTTGGCTGTATACTAGTGCTAAACAACTTTAATCCTATTAGCCTACTGGCACCCAACGTTGTGTTTCTTTGCCGCTTCTCTTGTCAAATTGAGTTCTTTTTTTGGTTGTAATGTCAAACAAGACAAAGTACTCTGTTATTTGCACAGCATACAATAACGAGAGAGCAATCGTATGACCCACATCAGCATACTGGCTGGACTGCATTATATGTTATATACTTGACCAAAAATAATTTCCAAAGAAAAATCAAACAGAAAAGTTTTCCAAGTCACCTGGTCTCAGCTTTGCATGTTCCTCCTGACTCATTAGTTTAAAGCTGTAAGGGAAGACAGGCAGGAAAAAAAAAAAGAAAATCCCCAATCTGAGTAACAGGTCCTGCATCTCAGTGGCTTCTTCTGTCTCTCACAATCCCCCATCATTCCTTGGGAAGGGGAGAGTGGGGATAAGTGATGCCTCCTGGGAATCATAGCTCATTTAAGGGGTAAGAGATGGAGGATATAGTTTTCTGACATCTATGACAAAGTGGCATATTGGAGATTTTTCTTGTGTCAAAAGAACAAAGCCATCCTGGGACTGTCCCTGCCTATCAAGAATACTTGCTCACATTAAATTATAGTTCCAGTTTATCCGCTTGTAAAATGTGGCTAACAGTAGTGTCTTCCTATATTAAGCCAGTTGAGATTTCTGGGGATAAAGTATATTACATGGAAACTTGCAGCTTTCCTTCACACATGTCTTGCCCGTGCTTCCTTTCTTTCTACACAACTGTTTGCCCTTTATGTGCTCCAGGGAGTGAATTCCTCTTGAATTAGGTCAGAGACTTTCAAACCCTGGGTCTAGCTTTGAGCTACGCTACTTAACACTGAAATAGAGCTGAGTATGGGCTGGAATAAATTATTCACCTCACTTCTTGAAAAAACATGCATTTTTATGTGGGGCTTTTTTTGTGAGCACAATTGCTGTGAATTTTACACAGTTAATCTTGCAGCAAAGCTGCAAAATGATCACATGAACTGGCATGACATTTCAGGGAGCTTTCATATTTAATAGCACACTGTACACCGAGTAAATAACCATAGTTCCATTTCACTTTACATCCTACTAAGGTTATAAGATTGGCTCATGTGACAACTTGCTTTGGGCTGAATTGTCCACAAAGCCTGAACCCACAACCTCTGTGACTGCAGTTATAATTTTCTATGACTAGAGCTAAAACCACCATGTTCATTGCCTCAGAGGCAGTGAGAGCTTTATGAACCTTTTCTGCACTTCAGCCAGTGGGAAGGAACAAAAAATCAGGGAGAGCATCATGTCAAGTGTAACCCACAGTAGAAAATGGCCAGTTTGTTTAATGCACAAGCCTCACCTGGCTGCTTCACTTGATAGTCATCATCAAAAATCAGCACTCGAATTCTTGAAAATTAATTTACCTGAGTCTACAGCTCATGCAAACCTGTTTGATTTACCTCACTAAAACAAGACAAAACGGCACTTTTCATTTCAGAGACAGTGAGAGACAGAACAGGGACTAAGAGATCCTGCGATATGAGCATTGTGTCAGCTGAATATTAAAACAGTCACATAAAACCCGGGTGATATGCTAACAGCTAAGCAGAAGTGGAATAAGCTCTGCTGAAATGGGAAAAAAATACTGTCATTTACAAATGTATTCCTTGCGAAGGTCATAAAATGTTCCAGATGAAAACATTCACCATTAAAAGTAGTCTCAACTGGGATGAGTGAGTCAATACTAGTGGAAGGAGAATTTTATCCAAAATTCAGCTGAGTATTTTTTTTCCCCCAGCCAGAATTTGTTTTCCAGGCTTTCCCTTTGTGTAACAGGAACCACTAGAAGCTGAGAGGGCTCAGCTCCTCATGGCCCCGTTCAGTAAATTTGCATAATGGGGTCCCGGCTGGTTGGACTTTGCCAAGTTGAACCTTTCAGTAATAACTCCTTTTCAGGCATCAGTGATGGTCATTAGGAGCCCACTGTTCCCTCTAACTTGATTTAGTCTGAACATAATCATTCGGGCATGCAATGAGAGGATTGCTTAGTGTTTACCTGAAAAGGACCTCTTGAGCCCTCTTTTACAAGGACTCAGATATTCCCCTGCACTGAAACCTCAGATGACTGCTGAAGCTGCTCTCCAGTAGCTATTCCCCAGTGTGAAGAGTGATTTTGAAAGGAATCTTTCATGGAAGGAACCCGAGTCCTTTGTAGTCATTGGTTTTGCATGGTAGAACAACCAACAAGTGGTGATAAAAGAGTGTTACGCTAAACTTAATGACTTTGCCTTCAGCATTTCTGTAGTGGCTAATGAAACATTATGAATGCAAAGCAAATAGTGTGTTCAGGCTAGTTCAGGATGCACACGGCATCTGAATGTGCTGCATGAATTATTCACACTGTTTTTCTTCACCAGTGTCATCCCTTCCCCATCATGGAATAAAATTCTTTTTTTCTGGCCCTAGCAGACTCTTCTCAAACTGTTCCTGCTGCGCTAAGGAAAGTTTATTTCTAGTGTGTCAAAAACGTATGAACCAGGTCATTAGTAAGTGAGAAGGGATAAAATATTGATATGCTCAAGAAAGAAGGGGGAGAGGGGAAGAGCTGGCAAGCTTTCCCCCCAGTGTGGGTGAAGGTCCTCTTTCTCATTTTTTAATTTTTTTGGCAAAATGTCCCCAGAGTGTTGGGCTTTTCTCTACCACTCTCCTACCCACAACTCCTTCTTCTCTTTTAAGTCCTTCCCCTCTACTCTGCCCTGGTGAGACCCCATCTGGAATATTGTGTCCAGTTCTGGGCCCCTCAGTTCAAGAAAGACAGGGAACTGCTGGAGAGAGTCCAGCACAGGGCAACTAGGATGATTAAGGGAGTGGAGCATCTCCCTTATGAGGAAAGGCTGAGGGAGCTGGGGCTCTTTAGCTTGGAGAAGAGGAGACTGAGGGGTGACCTCATTAATGTTTATAAATATGTCAAGGGGGAATGTCAGGAGGACGGAGCCAGGCTCTTCTTGGTGACAACCACTGATAGGACAAGGGGTAATGGGCTGAAACTGGAACATAAGAGGTTCCGCTTAAACTCGAGAAGAAACTTCTCCTCAGTGAGGGTGACGGAGCACTGGAACAGGCTGCCCAGAGAGGTTGTGGAGTCTCCTTCTCTGGAGACATTCAAGACCTGCCTGGACACGTTCCTGTGTGGCATAGTCTAGGCATTCCTGCTCTGGCAGGGGGATTGGACTTGATGATCTTTCGGGGTCCCTTCCAATCCCTAATATTCTATGATTCTATGATTCTATGATTCTATGATAAATGAGCACCCTTTCGTCCTGTCACAAACTCCCCATGGAGCCTGGTACTCTGTACAGACATTTCCCCACAGGGCAGTGTGGGAATGTATCACGTCTCTCCAAACAGGATGCCCTGTAGGCAGAGGATCAGAGCTCAGCTAGCTGGATAGGCTGTGCCGAGCTGCTCTTGAGGCAGATACACCCTGCTTGGCACAACCCAAACTTCCTCAAAGTCAAGGTGTGCTTAGTTTTGGTGTTAGCATTCAGAACCAATTGTGCTTTGAATCAGTATGATCTACCTCCCCCCCCCCCACACACCTTTCCTCCAATCTCAGTTGCCAAAATTACCGTTTGACCTTTGTGTTCCATTTGTTAACTTTTCTGCAGCCAGAAAATAAGGAAGATTCAATTTTGACTTCAAAACCAACATAATCTGTTTTTCAGCATTGACCTGCTGTTTGTCTGTGGTTAGGAGGCAAATATTTGCAGTGATTTGGTAGGCACATAGAAAGCAGATTGATAGAGAGTCAATCAGCATGCCAAATACCTCACTATTTGCTCTCATGAAAGGCTGGTGAAACCGCTTTCTTGTTTGCTTTTTTTTTTTTTTCAGTTTGCTCCTCTCTGCTAGCCTTGCGTACAGGAGAGTTGATCAATTTGTCAGCATCTTATTTTAATCTCCATTACTTCAATTAAGATAGTGTGTGTAATCTCTTATTTTTAAATTTCCAGAGTCACACAGAGAGTCTCAGCCTGACAGACCAAGATATATCATGTGTCACAGCACTGATACCCGTCAGAGAGAAGCTACGGATAGGAAGCAAGCCAACACATTAATTGACTGTAATGCCCTTGGGCATTTTTATTCAGGAAGAAATAAGTGTGTGTGACAGAGGAACTGGAGTGGTGGGGCCCCTACCCTCTTCATCCCCAAAAAAGTCAGAAGGGTCCCACTGGCCCTGCACTGAGAGCCTGAAAAAAGCTATGCCTCTCTGGACTCCTGGAACTCAAAGACAGTAAATTTGGTTTTAGGAGTGGGAGGTAAAGTTTAAGTGACAGGAAACCAAGCAAAGTTTTATGCTCTTGCCCTGCCTGGAGAAGCAACTGAGTACATCTCACCCCAAAGTTAGCTTTCTTGCAGACACTAACAGTCTTCCGTTTCCTTATTTCTTCATACTTTGCCATCTCAAGATATTGCTAATTTTGTGCTAGTTCCTTAGTTGACCCAGTATTGAGTCAGTCATTGCACGTGAGCCATGACAACACATCCTTGTGCTATCCCTCCTTCTCCTAGGGTCCCCAGTTCAGTCACACATCCCACCGTATCTTAAAGACCATGAAATCTCTGTGGGAAAACTCTCATACCTGAAGTGGGTAAACAGTTCTCAGGACAATATGTCCTCACGTTAGTTTGTTTGGTTTGTTTCTTTGGTTTTATTTGTTTGTATCCATACAGTTTCACAGCTCCCTTCCAAACTAAGCCATTCCATGGCTCTATGATTTGCATGTCAGCTCCTCATGAGTGAGCTGGATTCATCAAATGGTGCCTGACGAGCAGCTCTGTGCATCAAGGAGCACTTCCAACCTCTTAGACCTGTTTTTTCCCAGTGATCCCCTAATTTCTGATCGAAGCAAAGTGCAGGTGTTCATATTTTCCTCAGGTATGAAATGCTGCCCATGACTTCTTTCCAGGTAAGTCTTAAAGAGGGTACTCAAGTCACTCCACAGAGTGCAGCCACCCTCTGGCTGCATGGTCAGAGACAAGCTGTGCTCATTCTAAACTGAAACCTCTTACAACAAAAGACTTGGCGATTGTGGATACACTGTCCAGATGCACATTTTGGTTATGAAGAACTTTTTTTTTTTTTTTTTTTTTTTTTTTTTTTTTTTTAACTCCTGCTGCTGTCTTCAAAGAAGGATTCAAAGTCTGGGCCAAGACATGAAGTATAAGGCAAGACATAATTCTGGTTGTAGCTTTCTGCTGCATCTCTGGTTCTGGGGATGTTTCGGTGCAGTTCAAAACATGAAGATTGAGCAGATGGACGTGGAAGAAAGGAAAATAACCTGCCCTGCTGATCCTCCTTTCCCCTAGACTGTATGGTTGCTACATTATTCCTTATTACTGTATCAAGCTTCAAAATAGGACCAGAGAGCCCAGTAAGTAGCATGCAGTTATCTGCTCCAGGAGTTCCCTTTCCTGCTCTTTCTCAGCTATTTTTCTTCCTCCATGTAGGCAGCAGAAAGAGACATAAGCTCACATTCAGCTGTGCTTGACTGATAGCTAGACAATAGTGAGACAGCTCTTTGCAACCATTTCATTTTTGATGAAAGATTCTTTAATTGTCATAGTCTTTTGTCAAACATTTGTAACCTTGCTGAAGAACCTGAGGTTACACACTAACTGTTACTGCAGGATTAATGAGCCACATGTTCTGTTTATGCAAAACTGACACTGAGTTAAGTGGCTACATGCAGAAAGACTATCTTGACTAATAATTGGCCAAGGACTGAAGGCAAGGGAGTCAAAACTACAAACATCCAAGGTCTTTATTAGAAGGTATTCTATTTTTAGACAGAAATGCTTTACTCAGAGTTATGAACGTAATAGTTGTTCTCAACCGTTTTAATGAAGTCGTAATAGTGGTGGTGCTTTTATATTTTTACAATAAGTGCTTAAGATACGGAACAGGGTTTCATGTGGAAATAGGTTAATTTCTCAGATCCATCACAGACATTTTTTATAATAGACCACAATTCAATCATCTTTGAAGTCAAGAAGAGATTTTCCATCAAACTCAGTGTTGTTTAGCTGAGATCTAAAATGTCCAGATTTGACTTTTAATTCTCATTCTTAACCCAGTGATAAAGAAGGCAGAAATAGAGAAAACAAAAGAGCTAATGAAACGTATTTGAATGTGATGACTAAATCTGGCCTTTTTGATCTCTCTAGAAGAGAATCAAGAATTTCAGGGATGAAGAGAATGGGGACAGCTTCAAGGATTTTGGGGGAATTTTCCAACTTTTAGAGATTGGAAAGACATCAGAGCCACAAATCCAGCTGTGATTATTCCCCAAACGCAGGATTAGTTTTTGTTAGAGTTTATATTTCACAGATTGCATCCATTTTGCCCCCATTCTCTGTTTCTAATCCTTCAGAGTGAAATGACAAGTTAGAATATCCCTGAACTTTTAAAACTTTGAATTTGGAACCTAAAGGTTTATCACAGTTGATCTTCTGTTTCAGGAGAAAGGACTGGATAAATGTGATGACGACTGGCAAATATTAATATCATCTGCTTCTAAGACAGACTGCTCATTAACATTTTTGCTACCCATTTGCATACTCTTGATCTAAATGCTAGTTTAGATGCTTGTCAAAAATAAATAATTATTCATAAACAAAAAAAAAAATCTAGGGCTATTCTTTTAAGTGTGAATTTATCCTGTTCAGTCACCTGTTAAACATTTAATAATAGCTTTTTAGCATCATTGTCATTGATTAAAGTTTAATTATCTCACATCCACTTAAAATACAGGGAGAATAACTATTAATGGCAAGGAATCTTTTCAAGGAAGCAATAACTGTTGTTCCATTAAGTCCTTTTCTCCGATGATGTATTAGGGTCCTAATGCATCAGTCCTATGAAATTGTAATCACTGGTTCTCATCCAGCTTAAGCATTTGCCTAATTTTAAGTTTGCGAATGCTTCTGGCAGTTGTCCTAAAATGTAGCTGAGCTGAAAGCAAAATATCAGCTAAAAGGTACTGTCCTGTTTAATGGCCGTTACTGAAGCAAGAAAGAGACATCAAATTAATTGTAAAGTGTTACCAAAAAAGAAATAGAAATAATTAATTCCTTTAATGCAATCAGCAATAGTATTAATCCCAGGAGGGAATCACTTGGCAGGGCAAAAATGCATTATGTAAGTCCACTGCAGCTTATGTTGCTTGGGATCCTTTTCCTACCAACATCTGGAAAAGGCGAGTGCGCTGTGGCCAACAGCACAAAGGAGTGGGTCTTGCCTAGAGCAGGCAGCCCCCTCCTTCTTTACTAGACTCTGTGATTGAATATGTGTTCGGAAGTACCCCTAAAACTGAAGGACCAAGCCTGAACAAATGTTCACTTTGTTCTTGTATAGTTATTTGTCATAGGAGCCCTCAAAAAGAGCTTTAAGCATCTCAGGCATTTGAGAAAGACTGGGAGGAACCATCAGGGTTCTGGTGGAAGTCAGATGTAGGAGAGGATAGGAGGCAAGAAAGGATCTATTTGTCCTGGGAGACATCTTTGCCTCTTTTTCTGTCCCCTTTTCTTTGTCTGGAACAGCTGGATCTGCCAGCACAGGTAAAACCATTGCCTCATTAGCCTTCTACCTTAAGCTAGTTTTAGTAGCTCATAATTTTTGTGAAGTAATCTGCAAGTTGATTTGCTCACAGATGTGATTTGTACAGATTTTTATGAAGCCAATATATTGAACTGAACTGGCAGGAAACAACAAATGACACAAAGTCGTGTAATCACCTTGGTTTTGTAGTTGACTGCGCTAACCGGGTGATCAGTTTGGTACGAGACATGCTTCTGCTGGTGGTGAAAATCAGTGGCAAAACTCATGAGCCAGGATGGGATAATCAGCAGGTTTACAGTGAGGACAAATGCAGAGGCTGAAATCAGTGACATTTCCTTTCACTTGCTCTATTCTGCAGAAATTCATTGCTTGGTTTGTAATGTTGTACTTATTGTCTCCAAATCAAAGATGAGAGAAACGCTGTCCTTGTTAATCTGAAAGCCTAGAAATCTGCGTTTGCTGGCATAAACTAGTAAAATTATACTTGACATAAATTGGCAGAGCTCTTTAGAAAGGGCTCGTTAAAATGAGACTGTTTCAAGTCACCTGTCTGGGTTTTGCTGACATTTGGCAAGTCCAGTCTTCAAACGTGGTTGTTTTACTTAGAGAATATTTTGTTGGATAATGGTGTGATTTATTTGTTTAACCTTCCATGTCTGTGCTGCAGTGGCACGGGCTATTATAGCTTTCATCTTGGAAGTAAATAATGTTCCTATTACACTTATTTCTCCCTACATCCAAACAAACAATAGAGTCTCCATAGAGGAGAAGGCAAATCCATTAACTTCATTTAAAAGACTCTGTATTTCCTCTCCTTTACCAGCTGAAATTCTAGTGAGGGTCAGTGGAAGCTAAACAAATGCAGCTCAGTATATTTTCTTAAACTCTCTTAACATTGCTCAGTCCTTCTGTGAAAGCTAGCAATCAGTTTGAAATCCCCACACTGAATGTTCAGAAGATTTTTAACACTGATAGTTTTGTTTATCTATTTATCCAATGTTTTATAAACAGGAAGTGAGAGGAGGAGAGGGAACATCATTCTCTTACTCCACTTGTTAATGATTCACCATGAGCAAGAGTATGTTTCTTCAGCATTTCGTGGGGAGAGGTCAGCCTCACTAGCAAGAGGAGTGAATCAAAACCTTTATGCTGCCAACACTGTTTCTCAGCTGTTACGAGTCAAACAAACCCCTGGAAACACAGAGAGGTTCTCAAAAATAACTACAGCAACAGCAGTCTTAGACAAATGTCTTTAAGACATTAAAAAATAATCTTCACCCTGATATGTGGGAAAATCCGTATCTCTTCCTCTCCTTCCCCAGTTATTTCTCCTGTTGCAGTCATAAACATTATCATGGGAGAAACAAATCCTACTCACATGCTGATATTAATGCAAGATTGGCCTTTGATTTTTAATATCTCAGATTGCACACAGTGTGAATAGTCCAAAATGAGAGTCTTGAGAGATTCAGGTAGCTTCCCTCACCCATGAGCATCTGACATCAGATCACACTTCCACAGGTAATTAGCATTCATCAGGGATAGATCAAAGTAGGAAGACAGACTATGATTATGTAAAATGCATAGATATAAACGACAGTAAGAAGCCCTAATATTTGGAGAGAAAATTGTGAGAGGAAGCTGGGAGGCTGGTGAGCAGTGATGTAGCTGGAGGAGAACTCATTCTTCTACCACAAGGACTCTGCTTGAGAATGAAACCAGAGAAGCAATGCCAGTTTATCTCCCATATGACAGAATGAAAAAGATCTGAATTTGTTTGAACTAGAACACCTTCATCAGTACATTTCGAGCTCATTTGTAGTTTACTTACAACATACATCTCCGCTTTTTTCATAAATGATAACGTTCTAATATTATAGCAATAACTAAACTAATTCCAGATTAATAAATCTGTAAAAAGACTTTATATCACTCTCACTCCTTTGAATAAACTAAATAAAAAAAAAATACAGGACCTTCAACTTCTTTGTCAAGCTGCTATTGCATGATTTGGGGAGCAAACTGGAAAGCTGAGCCAGATCCTACTCAGTTACTCCTGAAGCTATTAATTTACCTTCACCACAGAAAACCCGATCATCCCAAGGGATTTGATGATGGAGAATTCATGTGTTAGAGCCAGACAGTGTAGGACATTTATAAAAAATGAAAGGTATGATTAAATAATCTTTCTTGGACTCTCATTTTTTTCCTTCTCAAAGAGCACAGTTGCGCATTTATAACACAGGAGAATTGCTTACCTATTTCTGGAACAGCCCGACTGTCCTGACAAGATACTATCTGACCTCTTTCCTGGCTCTATTTCCATAAGTAAATACCCCATAATGTTTGACATTGTTTCCAAAACATTACTGCAGTACATTAGATTAAATTATTCCTAGATGCTTTACAGCTCCTTATATAGAAACCCAAATTTTACCTCATGTAAGTAGTTATGCACCAATGTCTTAGAGCAACTAGGGGAAAAAGTATTATTGATTGTATGGAAGTTCACTCCTGAAAATCTGCTGAAAAACTACTGCCTTTTAGCTATCTATAAAATTCTTAGTGATGACTGAAGCAGAGATAGTAATTAATACACCCATTGATAGATAACATTTTCCACTTTGATTGCAGTAGCATGAAGCTCTAGCTGCCTCTGAGGGCCCTTGCTGGTTCTATGGAAAGGAAAAAAAACAGTATTTCAGCAATATCCTTTTCTGTAAGCTACTTCTTTATTGGTATAATTTATTTCCTAAAAAGACTGCAATGATTCACACCAAAGACCCATCTACCACAGAGCTCTTCATACATCATCCTTATAATCCCATGTCAAGTGACCCTATGGTTTCACTGTTTGAAATGAGGTTTAAACAGATTTGCTTTGTAAAACGGTGAACCGGAAAGATAATTCCCCCTGTCCTCCCCGTTCTTCATCTTCATTTCCCTGGATGATCTCAGATTTCCCTGAACCTTTCATGCAATCAGAGAATTCAGGATGGCTTGCTCCTCAATTGTTACCTAAATCTTAAATTATTCTTAAAACAGAACAGTATCAAATAATCCCAGTAGGGTTTGCACTCTGCAAACGAAGGGTGCTGTCAGAATACCCATTCCTGTATCAAGCACTCTGTTGTGCTACGTGTCTGACTCTTAGAAGGCAAGAAACATATTAGGCTGTAAATTTCAAGAAGAAATTATTTGGACAGAGGCAGGCAGAAACAGACAAAAAGAACAAACAAAAAGGGAAACAGTGAGAATAAGGAAGCTTTCATAACTGACTGATAAAAGGAAAGGAATAAGCACAGTTTTTGTTTAAAAGCAAGCCCTGGCATTGTAGTTTATAGAATGAATACAGCAGATGCTGTATTCAATGTGAATGTAATGCATATATTCACTTTTTTCTTTTCTACCTCTCTAGCACCAGCATGGCACATCAGTGTGTTTCGAACTGGTCATAGCTCCCTTGAACCTTATATATTAAACTATGAAAGCTCACAGATGACAGGCTGCTGCAAACCTCTGGCAACTGACTTGATTGAAAGTGATAAAAACCATCCTTTAAAACTGCCCTTTCATTAACACTTTAAATATCATAGATATTTTCATAAAAAAAAACATAAAAACCCCAGTTATTTGTACCCATTTCACCCTGAACACATCTTTCTGAACCCAAGTGACTGACATGTGTCCTACCTTGCATGTCAGCCTAATGTCAGCACCACAAAGCAAAGCAAAGCAGAGAAGTTTTCTCTTATCCCACTGGTGTTTTGCAGACTGTAATCTGACTGCCAGTTTCTGTATCAGAAACACAACTGACACAAATTCTGGCTTTTTGTAGCAGACAAGACCTGGTAATTAAAAAAAACCAACAAAACAAACATATAAAACCCCGACAAAACCCTCACAAAACCCAAACCACCACCCCAACAATCACCATGAACTTGTCTTTTAATTCCTGTCAAGTTTTTTCTCTTTTTGGCACAGCCAGCTCATCTTAGTACTACAAGAAAGTGGAGAACGTGTTGCTGATGCCATGTTGTGTATGTGTGCACGTATGTATGCTCTAATGACTCAATTTCATAACATCAGTGATTTATTATACTCTATGAGCACTAGGGCAAATTTCTGAAGCACGTGTAGAGCTATAGGTATATACCTGATACTCACTGGCTGCCCCACCTGCCTAATTAAAGAAAACCACCTCATCACCACCACAAATAAGCAAACAAACACTGACGTGACTACACTTGAAACATGGTTATTTTCTTTAACCTGCTTTGAAAACTGGTACAGAGTCTGAGTATTGTAGTGGGCTGAATATCAATCATTCACAATTGTAATGTTCTGTACCTCTGGGGTTGGATGCAAAGATTTTTATCGCAGTTCTAGGCAATCACGAAGAATTGTACTCTGACATCTAGCGCAGGCATTTACAAGAGTTCCCACCTATCGGAAAAAAAGAATCTGCTCTCTGTTGTCTGCTAGTACATATAAGCAAGGCGTGGGCTGATGAAGAGCATACAGTGGTGGGCAGTGCTGATACAACTCTCCATATTTGGAAATACTGTTTTTTCCACTGTATTTACTTGAAAAAATAAACTGCTTAGAGGGTAACCATGCTGAAGACAAGCCTCTCGGAGCAAACGGAAGATAAAAATTTTAATGTTTTCTGCATGTCTGCAGTGATGTGGACAATATTTGAGCAAACTGCCACATTTGTTTCCATGAGGTCTTAACTCAGATAGCCATGAATAATAATGTGATATCATAATTGTAAACTATTTAATTCTCCACAAAAACAGGTTTAAATGGACTAAACAATTTTTCTCTTGGATCGCAGTCTGCTTCATGCAGATTTTCTAATCTCTCCCTTCAGGTCTCTAGTATCTGGGTGATTTTCATCCAGCAAGCAATGCCTCGTGGCATGGTCCAGTCTCATTCTGGTCCTCTCTCCTGCAGTGAGGAACCCTTCCACACCACCATGCCAGGTTAGCAGCTGGCACTCCAAGTATGGCTGACTGAGATTATATTTTTGCAGCAGAGAAGCAATTGCTTCTTGACCCACCTCCCACCTGTAATCAACCATGTGAGTCCTCCTAACCTATCTACCAGAGTCAAGTTGAAACCCTGTTCAGAAATGCTTTGTTGAACTCTGAGCTCTGTGATAGATGCAGTTATTCTTGGGGTCTCAGGTAGAAGCCTGTCCTGCAGCCACTGTGGGACAACTTCCCAGCCAGTTTCTCAGCTGTGGTTGGCTGCACAAGTTCTTTCACTGCAAGTTCAAACAGTGCAATTTAGCTTAATGTTAAGGACGCCTTAGGCTGGGCTGAGTGCCCTAACACAAAGCAAAAGGGATTTGAGACTGAGCTAACGTACCTTTGGTCTGGAATAGCAACCTGCAGATGCATAGGTAGTTTGGCTTTCATTTTTATTTTGTTTGTTATTTTAGGCATGTCCTGGGTTTAGCTAAAAACCCAGTTCCGTTTAGTGATTTCTACTTTCCAAGTAACCTGCGACAAGGCATCTGCAAGTGTTACTGACTGGGTGAACATTTCTAGTGTGCCTTCAGGAACAGTCAAACAAGATAAAATAAACTTATTTCACTAGCTCTTTAGCCAACAGTGTTCTATCTTGAAATGCCCACATGTTCCTCTCTCCAGTCAGCTGAGAAGCAAGTGCCTATTTGCCAAGAACCAGACATTATGGAAAGATGATATGAAGCTCTACCCATTCTGCATCTAGAGGTATAAGACCAGTTCAAATGTGGCCACAAGTCAGGTGATGAAGCTTGAATGGGCTCAGGATGGTACCAGCATCATTCTGTAGAAATTTTGTCTCCTCTACATACATGTTGAATCCACATAACAGAGAAAACTGTTCTTCAGCAAAATTAGGGACACTGTTTAAATAAATTCACACCATGAAATACCTTTAAGATATAGACGAGTCCTAGACACAACAACAACCAAGCCTAAGGGGATCAGTATGAGCATGATATTTCTCACTGAAGGGGATCTACAGAGAAGTCAAGAAGATAGGACAACTCTCCTTTCTAATGGCTGGGAATAGCTGGAGCTTACATGGTGGGTCAAGGTCAGATGTGTCTCCTTTATGTCTCTCCTATGGACTGTTCAACAGTAGCTTGTGCAGAGCTCTGCCTCTTTCTCTTCCTTACAATGCTGTATTTATTTTCAGCAGTAAAAAGTGGAAATATGTATTTTTAATATACTTTTTCTCTCCTTGCCAGCTACAGATTGAGAAAGATAGGTCCACGCACAAAAGAGAATAAGGTCTTACCCCTGTAAGACCTTTGAAGAAAATGTCTTTTAAAAAGGCCATGGTCCACTCACTGATTGTCTAATATTATCTCGAGGTCTAGCAAAGGGCTTGAATCAATAATAAGCTGCACACAACAAGCTAGACAGGTTAAGTAGACTTAGAACTCTCGTTAAAATACATTACATTAATTAACATTATGAAGGCAAGTAATAATAATACCCCATAAAAACTGCATTAGAAAGGAGGTAGAATAACACAGGTCATGTTAACTTACTGCAAAAAGGAAAGGAACGGGTAACATTTTTCTTCTGGTGAGAATTAGGAAACTATGTTGCTAAAAGGCTATAAAGAAACCTCAAGTATTTTAGATCAAAGGGCTCAGGTGGTTCCACCGGGGCAAACTGTAGGACTCAGGATAAGATCCACTGAGAAATGAGATGTTACACAGATGCTATGTTCAGTTGGACTAAATCCAGTTGCAGTGGTTGGGTTTTGATGCTTAATTTGCTTTGGAAAAAGAAGAGAGGGAGGAAGGCAGGAAAAGAGGAAGATAAGGTAAGAAAGAAAGAACGGAAAGAAACAAATCAAGTAGGAGAGGCACATTCGTCATAGGCAGGTCTATGCTGCCTTCCTTCCTTTGTACATCAGTAATGGATGACCATGAACCAGCTGGAAGAAAGGGAACAAGAAAGGAAGAAAGGAGAGACTGTACCTTCAATATGTATGGGGTAGCTGTTATTGCGGGTACTACTCTCACTGCCACTGACACCAAATACTTCACACAAATAAAAAAAACAGCAGTATCAGAGGTATCGAAAAATAGTAAACCAATAATAGTTAAAAAAAGAAATCAATGGCCATGCCAGAATTAAATTCTTCCTGTGTTGGAGTGACCTCATTTGTGATCTATTGCCATGACCTTGCTGCTGATTTATGACTTCATGCCCAAGACAGTACAAGGAGTCATAAAGGGTTTTTTCTTTTTAATTCCATACTGCTCCCATCAATAGCTCTTTCTTGGACACATTGTGCAAGCCTGTGAAATCAAACAACTCTCAGGCCTCTTGACTCTTGTATTATTTTCTCTTCTACTATCTTTTTGAACCATGTAGAAACCATAAAAGAATAAAAACTCAAACTCTCTTACCAGTTCATGATGCATTCCAAGTACATTTTTATAGCAAGTTTAATGTTAATGAGCACCGATTACTCTTAGAAATAATCATAAGAGGCATAAAAAGGCTGATAGTGTACATTTGATATTCTCCAGAGGCCATCACCCAGATGGAAGTACAGTTTTAAATGAAGTATACACTAATGAGGATGATAATTTCTTGGTACGTACTGCTTTTGTGATTTGGGCACACTACATTTACAGGAGTGCGAGGCCACTACTGATCTTTGAGAGGATGGAATTTGCACCCTTGTGTAACAGAAAAATGTCACTTGATTGGAAAGGAGTCCTCAAGACTGTTACTGTAAAAACATTCTTGAGTGCCGAATATTGTCATTAGGAATATAGAGCTAATCAGCCTTTCTTCTTTTAGTACTCAGTTGTACAGACAATTACTTCTTTCAGAAAACAATTAAAGTGGCATAAAGTGAATGAGCAAGGCTGTAGAAATGGCTCTGTGAAATAGAAGTAGTAGTAACAACTAAAAATATGTCTCCACAAGCATAATTTCTAGGTGGTAATTCATACCACAGTGAAGATGATGGCATTTTTCAGGGTTGTAAGGACCTACTGTGCTGCTAACATTTATAGGACAATCCCCCAAACAGGCTGTGAATTCAACAAACATGATATCCCCTGTCCAAGATTTACAGAAGTTTTTAAGAAATATTTTGTTATTTAATTATGAGTCACAGTTATCATAGGAGGCAGAAAAGTGTTTAAACAGCAGATAACACTGTTATTTCAGTCACTGTGTTCCTTGGTCTCCATGGCAGACAGCAGTCACATGAAGTCTGTATTTGACAACTTCATGCCCACTAGTTTCCTTTGGGGAAGAAAGTCAACATTTGCTATTCACCCATACATTAGTTCAGTAGCTGAGCGCGTTAATGTGTTTAATATGTATTTATCTTTACAACTCTCTGGCAAGTGAGAGTTTTGACTATATCTTACAGATGGCAGGTAAAGGCAAAAAGCATATGAGTATAACCAGGCAAGTGTGCTGCAGCATTGTACATGTACTGACAAACTATTTCAGTTCCCTTTGGTGTGCAAGTGTTTGTGAGATCACAGTTTGCCCCCCTTAAATCTATCAGATGCTATGTCAGTTGACTCAAATATCATCAGTGCTTACAAGCTCTAAATTGGTTTGTTGGGAATCAGCAGAGAACCCAATTTTCCAGCAGCCAGATTCATCTTTTTGTGTGCGTTCCTCCAGATAAAGCTCAGTCCTTAGGCAAAGCACACAAGATAGGAGACCCAGGAAGCTCCTACCAACTTGGTTATACTTAATCCACAATTAAAGAATGCAAACAGTGTTTTGGATGGGGACTGGGCAAGTTCACAGATAAAAAAATATCCATGGAGGATCATTAGAGACACAATACTACATCTGACTCGGGAAAGCTCTGAGCTAGAAATACGCTACAGATTGAAAGAATATTAGAAAGCAATTCTATACCTTTCCTAGTCTATATTCCTGGCCTAGCCTTACTATTCCCCAGGCAGCTGAAGATTGGCTACATGGATATTCGCTTTCATGTAGCAAAGCTGGGTATTCCAATATGTTTATGTGTTCTTGGAAAACAGCTTATGGTTCACTAGGCTCCTCAGTCAGCTTTCTCTCTCACAAGAAAAACAGGGAAAGGGAATTTCTTGTCTGTTGCTATAAAAAGCTTCTGTGATCAGAAAATAATGTAACTTTCTGTATGGTCATGGATAGGAAACAAGTAAACCCTCCGAACCTGCAGCTGTCCTGGACCGTGAGGCGATGTCATATAGAGTCTGAAGAGGTTGTGGTCATACTGGGAAGACATGAAGAGATTTTGCTTATCTCCTGTAGCACTACGGGGAGCTGATGTCAGAAGAGATTTCAAATGCAACAATTCTTCTAAAACAAGGGCTAATTACTGAAATCTTGTTCTGTTCTGCCTTAGAAAGATACAAATGAGGAAATCAAATGATGACCATTCATTAAGATATCTTCCTCTGTTGGTATGTCCCACACAGGGTGTGAAAAATAATACTTTTTCTTGCATCAGCAAGTGGTACGTGGGATACCAAGAGCAAGCCAGCCCTCTACCCCCCCCCCCCCATCTCTCTCTCAACTAGCTGTGGAAAGTCCTGTCCCAGCCTACCCTCACACACTGCACTGTTCTTACCACTCAGAGCAGGGCTGCGGTTTCAGATGATGTGCTAGTTGTCAAGTTTCTTTCTAGGTCACTATCTTTGAATGTTTTACTGTTACAAAAGTGAGATTTTTCAGAGGAGCTGATGACCCACTTCAAGAAACATGTTTACAGAGTTCTGGAGGGATATTCTGTGGTACTGGTTGTTTCTTTTTTCTTCATAAGTAATTTCATTTGTTAGTTATTCAGACCTGGACATGCAGAAAGAATGCATGCTGCAGTTAGAAAATACTGAAAAACTTCCAAAATTCCTCCCCACTCCTGTTGTAGTAGAAGTAGTCCTTGGGGGCTTTTTTTAAAAAAAATGCAATATGGAAATACCAAGATTCCTATCTCAAATCCTTCTTAACACATCTGTCACTGTGATCTGACTTTCATTTCTGAAATTTCAGGTCAGCCAGAACTATGGCTTGAGTCATTCCTAGATCAGTACTCTTAGAAGACCTAAGTTCTGTTCCTCTGAAGTTTTCTCATCACAGTTGTAATTCAATAGGAATCTGCGAATCTGTTTTCTCACCAATTCAAATAATTAAAGTTTGTGGGCTGTACATGTTAACACACTATGTCTCTCTCCTTGTTGTTTTAAAGGAAGAACATATACTGGGTTTCCACATGAACTCCTTTGGATTCCTTGTACTGTCCAGAATCTCAGAAATAAAGGTAAAGAGCTGAGTCTACACTGACATGGTTATTTTTAAACTGCTAATACTACTAGAGCATGGCAACAAGATTTAGTGTGAGCTATAACACTCAACAGGGAATGGATATTGCAGCCATCGGCCTGGGCTGAACTTTAAGATAAAAAATTCCCTTGCCTTGGTATATCTGGCTATCCTAATGTGATTACCTGCATAACACTCCTGTAGACTGGTAGATACTATAAGCCTCGACAGTGTACAGTCTACTAGGACAACATTTCCATGAAAAACATTATTAATTCCAGGTGCCAGAAGCCTGGGCAGAAGGTGTAACATGAGTGGTAAGGGTGAAGCTGGAGTGATGGCAGGAGGAGTGGCTTCCGTTGCCCCTAAACACATTGTAATTTCCCATGAGTCATTTGGAAGATTTTAACAGTCACTTAAGCCACCCCCAAAATAACCTTTGTTTCTCCTGTTTCAACTAGAGACATCTAATTATAAAGGATAAATGTAAATAACTTTGAAATATCTCCATCTCTGAAAAGCTACTTTAATGTCCAGAATTAGCTGCCAACTTTGTCAAATCATATATCAAATAGCCACTTCTCTCCAAATAGAAAAGTAGTCATGAATAAATCACTGAACTAAGCACTACCAGGCATAGGCACATTATATTTGGAAAGGCTGCCCTTAAACAGAATACTCAACTGCATGGCCAACAAAATACAGCTCTACACTCCACAAAAGGTTTGCTTTACACATTTCTGTACCAAAGTGAAGTTACCCATAACTTTCCCAGTCCAGCCTCCATTGCACAGGAGACTTTTGTCAGAGTAACCTATTCTTCCCACCACCCTGAAGAGTTGTCTCATGCTGTATGCTGCTGGGTGTCTTTTGGCTGAGACAGATTTGTTCTGCCAGGCAACACAGAGACTCTGGAAACTTGTCAAAACCACATGGTTTCAAAATCTGAAGCCCTCTAACTACATCTCCCATGCCCTACCTCACAGCACATAGCTCAGACACAAGGTAACTACACAGCAGGGAATTACGCTGTGCTGGGCGGCTGTGCCAACCTGACTTTCCTTGAGCAGTTGTGCATCACACCATCACCTTGTGTAGATACACTCAACATTTTGTAGGTACTAACTGCTGTGATATTGAGGTTAGAGGGAATAATCACCCCCAGGTTTAAGGTTTCTCATGAATGAGAAGCAATTCTTGACCAGTTACTTTTCAAGGCTATTCTCATTTTTATAGGAACAATTCAGACACATTTGCTTTGGGGTAAACACTGAGTCCAGACACAGCAAATAACATGCAGGGATTGCCAGCTCTCTAGATCTAGTGGTTCAGTGGCAAGAAGGTGGAAGAACAGTTTTCCTAGAGAGTTCATTTTCTCTATAAGTTGGCAGAGCTTTATACAAGGTTGGCAGGTCCTCTGCATCAGCCCAGGTCATGTGCTGCCTCAGTAGATCCCTTCCCAAGAGCTGTCCCCATTCCCAGCAGCTCTGTCTCGCCCTCTCCCAATACACTAATACTGGTCTTCCTCAGAGCATACAGAAAGGAATATTACATGCTTCACTAAGGTGTTACATACTTCTTACATCAGCAGACTTTGGAATAGCCTGAGGAGAGGTTTAAACACAGATCGTAGCTATAGAATTCAGTAATTTATGGAAGGGATGTGGGAGATTAGTATTACCAGCTGGGGAATCTAGGCCAAGACTTTTTGTATTTTTTTTATTTGTAATTATAGTCTTTTAAAAATGTAAATATTATCACTTTTTCAGTATATATAGTCCATGGAAAAACAAATGTCAAATTACAGAAATCAACTGCTTTTAAGGAAAGACTTATTTATAGTGCACAAACTCACAGTGATGTAAGCTTTAGTTTCTTAATTTTTACTTTCACATCAGATCCTATTCTGCAAAATGGATTAGACTGTAATCTGTCTGGATTAGTGTCAAATCTAACCCCTTTTCATATATTTCATGTTCATTGCTTGCCATAATTACAAAATCATAACACATGTCCTGTTCTGCCTGTCCCATAACTAATAAATGGTAGGAAGGTAGCATAATACCCTGTAAGTAAGACTCAGCCTTTTAAGTCTAAATATGTTGCTGATAGAGTTTTCTTCTGAATGCCTGGACACACTGCAGCAAGTGTTAGTTCTCTTACAGTCTCTTCTGTGTAGCTTTGCAAATAGATCATTTTCAGGGTCAGATTCACTATTTTTTTTTTAATTGTTTAAGTATAATTTTAGGTATTTTCGTAGACCATAGAGTTTTCCATATGTGATTAGGGTTTGTAAAAAAATTGTGATCTCATGAAATATGTAAATTTCCACTGACTGGAGAAGTTTGCATTGATGCAATAAGCTTTGTGGTGTTTTTTTTTGTTGTGGTTCGGTGAGACTTTTTTTTTACACTCACTAAGGAAAAAACATGCTTTTATCAGATTTCTCCCCGTTTTATAGTTCTTCCACAAAAAAAAAAGAATCTTGAATGCTTTCCCTTGTATACAACTGTTATGCATATTTTACCGGTTACCGACGCAAACTACAAGAAGCAACACTGTTTCAGAAATGTTTTGTATGATGTGCCTTTTTTTTTTTTACTCATTTAGTTCTTTTCTAATAACAGCATATGGAAATAAAGCCTCAAAGCCTTTTGGCGGTGATGGAAGTGGATGCTGGAATTAATGTTTATTATGAAAATGGATTAAATGTACAATGCCTGCCCACAGTATTTATCAAATCGCAGCAGTTTTGTGCCCTGCAGTTGAAACTCGACAATGAAAAAGAAACCAAAATGGATGAATTTATGAGAAAAGCTATTGTGGGCAAGTTTTCAGTCACCTCTACTTTAACCAGTTCTTGGCAGGTTGACCATCCAAGACTCAAAAGGCTACTCTGACTTTAATAAAACACATCTGCTCCTCTCAGTTTTGCTCTTAGTAGCAAAGTGCTCACGTCGGTGAAGTCATCACGAAGACCGGCCAAAATTCCCCATGTCAGTAGAATATTGATAGTGGGACTTGCAGACCTCATGGGCAGAGCTCAGTTTGGCAACGTCAGTAGAGCCAGATTCTCAGAAGCTTTTGGCACATCAGATACCAAGTTGTTGGAGTGCCTGAAAGGGAGCAAAGAGCCTGTAAAATCTGACTCCAGTTGGGCAGAAAGACTGAGCTGGAGAATAGACCTTTCAAGGCATGTTGAATTGCACCCCATTGCTGTCAGGACTGGGCACGTTCAGCAGGTAATCTGTGTGTTCTGGCACTAAGGCTGTCAAATCAACACCTCTCACTAGCTCTGAAGTGACACGCACATAGGTAAAATAACATTGGTAGAGATGAATACACCCACAGAAACTATTCTTGAGCTTGAAGGAGTGTTGATAAAAAACATATTGGGGCAAGAAAAAGTGCCATTCACTTCTTGCAGTCCAAATTATGACACCTCACAGCTTCCTGCTAAGCTACACAACTCAGTGCACGAAGTAATATTTTTATCACTTTGACAGTTGTAAGCTCACAGAGCTTAGCTCTTCTAACTCACCTCTCAACTCCAACTTCCCTCTGTGCATTTAAGTGTGCTGACACGCTTGGCTTCTGCCATGGACAGATGTGGTCTATGTTTTCAGAAAGAACTTGCCTAACTGTAGGCAAACACAGAATTTTACCAAATATACATGTGTATGTGTGTGTGTGTATATATATATAAAGATATGTATGCACACGCACATATATATACAAGGAATTTGTGCCTGGCTTGAGAACAATTGCTGATTCTTGTACTTCCTGACTTTTGTCACAGCCTTTCACCATTTTTTTTTTCAATTATTTTATTGTTTTGGTCATTTAGTGTCTTATCTAACTGGAACTAGGGCAGGACTGCTGAAAAAAAACAACAGGTAACATAAGTTTGTCTTCTTAAAGCACTTGTTTAAGTTTGGCATTACTTAATCATCACTTTAAAAAGTTCAAAGAGTACATTGCCTGTGGGGTAGACAGAAGTCCATTTTTGAGAAAATAAGATGAAATCAGGTAACATGAAAGGAAATGCTATGGGTTAGCTGTGCTGAACTAATGGCTGACAGAACCCACCAGTTCCTGGCAGGCTGACCATCCAGATTCAAGCCAGGATGTAGAGTACAGAGGTACCTGTCTCCTATTTCCCTTCATGAAAGAACAATCAATAGAAATTATCAAATTTCTATCACAACCCTGGAAATAGAGGGATGATGAATAAAACCACTTGAGTATCTGATCTAAAGCTAGTATCGGTAACAACAAGAAGAGTCAAAATTCATAAAAATTAGATCAAGCCCTCAAGGTTGTTTCAACTGATGAATGCTGTTTCATTGTTTTTTTTTATAATACACCTAATTGCATAAATACTGATAAATTCCCAGGAAAAACATAGATTGAATAGACAGTGTACCAGACCCTTGTGAATCCTTATCAGGCCCTTCTCAGAACATGTAGTGAGTAATATATGTTGTTTGACTTCTCCTCAAGGCCTCATAAGTATTTTCTCTTTCATTTCATAGGTCGTGTTTGAGACACCCTTCTGAGGAAGCACAATATTAGCTTCACAGCCTTTATATAAAACATTTATCTCAAATAGAACAAATGCAGCTAGGACAGTAGCAACCATACTATCTACATTGCCCCATAAATATTAACTTCATAAGCTAAAATATGTCATGTGATTTGTGTTGTAGACCAATATACACTATAACACACACTAGAATAAGTGGTGTATTTTAAAATATATTAAAACAAATAGCTGTCATACAGAAAAAAAAAACAACTTCCAGTTGTTGCTGAGTTGAATTTAATATAAAACTGTGATTGAGATACATAGACTCTATGCTTACATGGTTCTCCTGATATTTCCACGCAGGACTAGTTACACTTGCCTTGTTTTGGTTTTCTCTTTCTTCTTTCTATTCCTGAAATACAGAGCAAACATCTAGTTTCCTGGAAGCCGAAGGTGAAACTTACTGATAATAAACAATCTAAGGAAATGAAGAAACTCAGATATTCAATATTCATCTTTTTCTAGTGACATAAGGCTAAGGGAATTTTAAAAGAAAAATCCTACTGCGACCTGTGGTAATTTTGTAGAGGTACTGATAGGAAGATAAGCACTTCATTTAGAGTTAATTATATCATCAAGACTGTTTTGGTTTGGCCTGGCCAGATTTCAGCGGCGGGGGGGGAGCTGCAGGGTGGCTTCTGTAAGAAGCTGCTAGAAGCTCCCCAAGATTGATAGAGCCAATGCCAGCCAGCTACAAAGAGGGACCCGCCGCTGGCCAAGGCTGAGCCTATCAGTAAGGTGATAGTAGAGGAACGCCTCTGTGAAAAACATATTTAAGAACGGGAAAAAGAACTGCGCCATAACAGCTGGCACAGAGATGGAGGAGTGAGAATCTGTGCAGACACCAAGGTCAGTGAAGAAGGAGGGGGGGAGGATGAGCTCCAGGCGCCGGAGCAGAGAGAGTCCCCCGGGTCCGTGGTGAAGACCATGGTGAAGCGGGTTGTCCCCCTGCAGCCCATGGGCGAGGTGCAGAAGTCCACCGTGAGGATCACCGCATAGATGTCCACCGAGGACTCCACGCCGTGTGGGTGGATGCCTGAAAGGGGACTGTAGCCCGTGGGAAGCCCACATCAGAGCGAGTTGCTGCCGGAACCTGTAGCCCGTGGAAGAGGGAATGCCCACGCTGGAGCAGGTTGGCCAGTGGGACTTTTGGGACGTTGTGGGTGGCTCACGCTGGAGCAGTTTCCCCCGAAGGACTGCGCCTCAGACTCACGAGGGGTGGGCTGCCCCTCGTGAGGTGTCTCACGTTGGGCAAGTTGATGAATTGCCCTTCGTGGGACGACTCACGCGGAGAAGAGAGCGTGAAGCTTGTCTCCCGTGAGAGGGACCCCACAGTGGCCCTGGGGAAGAGTGAAGAGTCCTCCCCCGGAGTGAAGAAGCGGTGGAACCAACGTCGGATGAACTGACCGCAGCCCCCATTCCCTGTCCCCCTGCGCCGCTCGGGGGGAGGAGGTGGAGAAACCGGGATTGATGTTAAGCCCGGGAAGAAGGGAGGGATGGGGGGAAGGTGTTCTGTTTAAGATTTGTTTGCACTTCTCACTACTCCTCTCTGATTAGTTCTTTTAATAAATGTACCTAATTTCCCCAAAACTGAGTCTGTTTTGCCCGGGACGGTAAATGAGGGTGATCTCCCTGTCCTTATCTCAAACCCTGAGCCCTTGAAAATATTTTCTCCCCCTGTTCAGCAGTGAAGGGGGGAGTGAGTGAGCGGCTGTGTGGGTACCTGGCGGCTGGCCAGGGTCAACCCACGACAAAGACACGCTAATTTTTTGATTCAGGACACAAGCAAACATAAAAGCACATGACGAAGAGAAAAATCTCAGGATCTCTTCCAGTGAGACTAAATGGAAGAAAACTGCAAGACTGTCTGCCAGACAGAAGATGTTCAGAAGTCTTTAGACATGTACAGATGAAACCTGAAAAGTTACACTGGTTCCATAGCTATAACATTAGCATTACGAATGTCAAAGTTCAAATACAGAAGTTGCTAATTTTTTATTTCAAATTCAAGTGTTTCTGACATGAAATTTAAAACATTTTAAAAATCTGAATAATACACTGATAAAGAAAACCTACTAAGGCTGGGTTGTTTGTCTCTGAAACTGTCCTCCGAGGCCCACATATCTTTCAAGACAAGATTTTGCCAAATTGAGCCTGGTGGGCTCAACACAGGAGAAACAGGTCAAAAATTGTCAGAAAGTCTCAAAAATAAGGGCCATTAATAGATTCTTCTTGACCTATGATATATACCATTATCCATGGTTCAGGTGTAGGACTGGATAAGAGGGCTTGGTTGTTGTTTTTTTTGTTTGTTTGTTGTTTTTTTCTCTTTTGTAGAAGGAAGTGATTATAAACTGCAAGAATATTATGGACGCTAGTAAAATCCCTAAACTGATGCTTTATTTCTGTAGTAGTGTTCAGATTCGTTGTAGGCAGAGTTGCTCAAAAGCAATCCTTTTTTGAAAGCTAAATCAAAGTGGTACAAGTTTCAATATCACTGGCTACTACTGGGTAACCTGCAAAACCGAGAAGCAAGAGGAGCCTCACAAGAAGGTACAGGCCAGCAGCCCACTGGACTGTTTCCAGCCTTGCCATTCCACATAGACAAAATGCATCATCTGGCTTTGCCTTTGTATTTCTCAGTCATGAAGTGAGCAACTATTCTTTTGACAAGCACTTTGAATTCTATTGCGGGGAAAAAAGCGTGCTGACAAACAAAACCAAAAAAACACAAAATAACAAAGGCGGCCTCTCCTTAAGAGTTTGCTATGGTTCGTTCTCTGACCTCCAAGACATGAAGCACCAGATGCAGGAAATAAGTGTCACATAATACATTCAGCATTTAAAGGAAGGATTTTAGAAAACTTGATTTATTGACTGAACACAAAAATTTAAGATTTTAATTTCTGATTTAAGAAATGCATGGTTTTGAAGGGAAAAGGCTCTGCATCTATTAACAATCCCTGCTAGCATCCATCAATCAGCAGGGATTGTTCAGTTTCACCTTGCTTTTCTGCTATTTTGTTATTTGTGAATGATGCAACTAGGGTTGAGTTTCTCGCACAGAGCAAATTCCAGCCAGTAAATTGAGAAAGTGAATGAGGCTCTCTACAGGACAATCCCTTCACCCTGTGTAATCGCTAGACAAGTCTATTTGTAAATGCCCCCTGGATTCCATTTAAAAGCATGTCAGCTCAGTAGGAAAGGTCTTCTAAAGCCTTCTGACTTACAGAGAAAAATATCTGTCAGCTGGCCTGAGGGCATTTTCTTCCCTCTGTTTACCCCTCCTTGAGGGGCAGCAGCTCAAATAAATTAATCTGGAAACCCTTGTTCATAAAACAGGGAAAAAACAATCAATCACACACACACACAAAAAATCCGCTAAAAATCAAGCAGGGAAAAAAAAAAAAAACCCCAACAAAAAGATGGAAAGAAAAGGGCTTCAGAGATGAGGAGGAGAGACAGGGCATTGCATCCTTTGGTACAAGCAGCACATACCTTAATGAGTGCATGAATTGGGACCTAATTTGAGATCCACCCAATCACAGTATCACTTCTGATTTTTGTGAGGCCAGACTCATCCAGTTTTCCTGACAGCACTTTATGAAAACCTCTTGTCAGAGAGCAGATGTTACAGGACTGGTGATGGGGTCAGAAAGACTGTGTGCCTGCTTTGCCTCTGACTTTCGCCAAATCCTTGAAGTAAACATAACCCATTAAAATGAAACTCAGTCCCTGTCTGGCCCAAACACAGCATGGACTGGATGAGCATGCATGCTTGCTCTCAAGGCATTCTGCACCCTTCATAAATAAAGGACTGACTTTTCCTTCTCTCTGTGAAATGAAGACATGACAGCTGTAGCCAGCCCCTGCAACACCTTCACAAGGAAGAATGATTACTTGGGATTCTTAATTGATACTTAAGTCTTGTTGTGAGGTATCAAGAGGTCTCAATAAAATAGAATCTCTATCCAACAACAGCGAAAGATGCTGAACAGTTTTTCAAGACCCTAGACAGCTCAGAAAAATAAGAAAAACTTCCATTTTGTCCTCCTTTTGAGCTCCTAGTACTTATAAAACTTTGGCAGAGGACTTGACTTTGCCACAGACTTGCTTAAATACTTTTCCCTTTGGAAGAGCCCTTACCTGTCAGATATGGACACAGCAATACTGAATAAACAAGCTCCACACTCCCCTGGAGTCCTCAGTCTGCTGGCCCTGAACCAACATTTCTCCTCCATCCCTTGGGGTAACAACCTCTTCCCTTCTTCTGCCACCACACGCCTTCACAAGCTCACACAAAGCCTTTCATTACCCACCAGTGGCCTCCTTGCAGGATGAACCTCAGCTGGGGGCCTCCGTTCTTCACTCCCAGCAACAACCCTTCCTCCAACAAGATTTTACACTCTGCTAGCACCCCAGACACCTAGAAAACAACCAGCTCAAAACACTGATGAAGATCCTTCCTCACCAGATACCACACTCCAGGGTATGCAGAGCTACTGTCACATTTCTAGGAAGCAGCAGTTCTTTAGGAGTGCTTAGGGCCCAGTTACTGCTTTCTTTCTACTTCTCATTACTCCTATAAATGGCTCACCTGAAGATAAATAATTTTGTAGATCTGCACTCTGGTTGATCAGTGACAGCTGTGCTGGAAGATACACGAGTTTGGATTTCCAGGTCTTTCTAGAAAGATAGGCCTGACTCAACATCATTCCCCGTTTGCCAGGGAATTCATTCAGACATTGGACTTGTATCTTTTTGGCTAGCTTTGAAATACACAAGCTAATTAAAATCACTCCACTGTTGGAGCGATTTGGAAAGAAAAAGAAAATACAGGTAAGATAAACTGATTAACGTGAACTCAAATGTAACAATAATATTAGAGCAAGCTTAAACTCATAGCCCAGTGGAGTAATGGCCGGAGGATTTTTCTGAAACCATATGGTGTCTGCCATGAGAATGTGAAGTATTGTTCCTAACCACATAGCTGTCTGAAATATGGCAGATGGAGGGAACAGTACATGTGCCAGCATGTCTAATTAGCTCAGAGACTCTTAACTCCTCTGTTGTTTTTAAAATGCCACTCCTTCAAAGTCTGGTCCAACGTCCATGAAAGTAAAGTGGAGTTTTTCTACTGACTCTGGTAGATGCTAGACTCGAACACAACACAGTAAAAAATATTTGGCTGCTGACTAACTGCAAAGTTGTTTTTAACACACAGGCAAAAGAAAGGAATGGATAAAAGCAAGGCAGAAACAGGGCTATTTCTGATCATTAACTGCTCAGGGCTTTACTGTGGTTCTATAGCAGATTGGACATTTCCAACTCAGTCCAGGCTGGGGATACTCTCGTGTGTTCTTCCAACAATATGAACATACATGCTGAAGGCTAGTTTTCTTTTTCTCTTCCTCTCAGAAAATATTTATTTCCCCCCCCCCAGTTAAAGTTCTGTTCCTTCTCCCATTTCCACACTTTGTGGGAATCCGTACTCCATCCCATGCTCCTGCCTGCACCCTGACACGCTGCAAGCATTCAGGATCCCACCCACCACGTGTGGCTCATTCCCCACATCAGCCTCCTGGCTGGATCTGTTCACTGTGTATCATCCTCTGCCATCTCTCCCTCTCTCCTAGGGAAAACGCAGGTACAGCTGGGGGATAGTCACCCACTCACCCTGGGGGTTCCAACAAGAGTTTCATCTGTGCAAGGGGAGATCTTGCTGCAATAATTCACAGCACAATGGAGGGATGCAGGCTCAGCTGAGCTGCAGACAAAATGCTCATTTTCCCTTAGGAAGGAGGCAACACTGTAGGAAACCTCTGCTCCAGGTAAGCACTGACCTTGTTAAGAGTGCCTGATCATGCTGGATTTGGAACAGATCCATTCCCTTTAACTTCCAGAGGAAGCCAGGCTGATAGCTGGGTTATACAGTTGGGTTACACAACCCAGTGTAACCAGTGGCAAGCATGTTGAGCTCTGACAGTCTGTACCCAGGGCTGGGCTGAGCTAATCCACTGAGAGAGGCTAGTGACTGACAAAGGACTTGTGCTTTGATAAAACATTTTCTCAAACAACCCATGGGTTGCTGAGAAGAGGAAGCATTGCCATCTCTCTCTTACATACGGAGGTACAGATACAGGGGTGATTACACTGACTGATAAGGTGAAATGGAGAGTTTGGGGTAAGACTCATAATGCATGTTGTCATTCAGCATCATAGGGCATCTTACTCAACTTGGAGATGCATTTAAAATCAAATCAGATCCTGTGGCTGTGAGTCAGCTGGTTCTAAAGATGAGTGGTTTGGATAACTGCTCCTTTTCACTGTTGTGTTCTTGGGTGTATCTCGGTCTTAGAAAAAGAAGGAACATTTCCAGAAAAGCAACCTATTTCTGTTGTACCTCGCTCAACCTTTATTTATGGCACAGGGCAAGACCAGAGCGGACGTGGTCTGAACCGGTCTTTCATTCAGGGAGAAAAAAAACCCAAACACGACAGTTCAAGCCCTGAAATTGCAGCTTTTGTAAACAAAGGCAGAAATATAACCCCAACATAGCACAGTTAAAACCACATAAAGAAGTGAGGATTCACAAAGACGGACATTGCTGTTCATTCCTGTGATGGACATGCAATTAAGTTTGTAAAGGATTAACACAATTCGTAAGTGTGGATCAGAAATACAGTCAGCAACTTTGTCTTGATACCTACACAGTTGTGGGTTAATTTTTTGTTTGTTTTGTTTGTTTCTTTTGGCATTTTTTTTGGTTTTGCCAAGGAATGTTTTTTTTCTTTTAGGGACATTATTTCCATACTCTGAGAGTCCATAGATATATTTACACATTTTCTGGGCTGATAACTGGTTCTTTCCCTGATGCACTTGCTCCAGATCATTAGTTTCCCTTTTAGAATTATCATCTAATGGGAAGTTATATCTTTAAATATTCTCAACATTAAGCAAGGTCTCAATTCAAGTCCAGATTTTTGGCTTACGTTTAGGTTTTTACTTGAGGACTTTGTCTTGGAAAAACAGGATAGGAAACGTCCTACTCTGCAGAGATATTTGGACCTAGATGCCAGTGTAGGACAGCAGGTAAAGGTTTGAGCATATGTTCAAGACAAGGGTGTAATTATCCCTCTGTTCTTGAAGGATTTGGCTTTTTAAATTCTTCATAGCAATCCTTACAAGGCATTTTTTAAACCAGTTCAAGAAAAAAAAAAAATAGAATCAGGCCTACTACTGCCTGAGCTGATATAGGCTAATTATTAATGTTTAAATTTGTCCCATTAATAACTGTAGTCAAAAGTAAAAATACTTTCCTTCCTCTTCATATAACAAATACAGCCAATTAAACATCCCATGTAGCTTAACCAACCTCAAAACTCAAAGGTAGTATTTAGCTTTTTTTCCGACTTTATGTTCAGAATCGTCTAGTTTGATTTTTTTAGGTTTTTTTGGTATGAAAAAATATTTCTCAGCAGCGACTTGCTGATTTTACTTGACATTTTCTACTCTGCTGTTTTAACTGCATTCATAATCCACTCAGCATATAGTAAAGTCTGAGCAAATTCACAGTCAGAGAACCATTAAAGTAGAATGAGACACATTGCCTATTTAGCCTTATATATTGCCTACAGGAATTGGTTTTGCTTCCAGGGGATAAAAAAAAAAACCCAAACAACTCTACTTAGCATGTACATCTTCAATTATTAAATGTAATGACTCAGAAGAAAAAGTTAGTCTTTCTGTCCTCTGGAGATAAATAGTATATGAACAATGGTAAATACCCCAAAGCTTGAATTCTAGATAGCAGCAGCATATGTGCAGCTTTAAAAGCCAATACAGAATGCCTGCTTTTTTGTGTTTGTTAACAAATCCCAGTATTTTGTGTATCAAGATGTGAAGTGAGTGACAAACACACTCAGGAGTAAGTATACTGAAGGCTGGAAGCATCTCACTTAGAAGACTTAGATTTTTCCTTTGATTGCCAGTTTGAAGGCAGATCAGTCATCACCAACAGATACAATTCAAAGGTTATTTAAGTACTTGACTCAGGTGGGATGTAGGATTCAGTGGGATTAGACCTTGGTGCATGCAGGTCCACAGAAACTCCACTCTGCAGAGCACTCCAGGCTACCAGCCACTAAGCCAAAATACTCTGGACCTTCTAATAGCCCTTCTGAAAAACTGTGATATTACTGAACCGTGAAGCAGATGGACAAGACTAGTTTCCTATTCAGACTGAAAAGTATCTGCACTCTCCAGGTTGAATTCATCAGCACTTACTTCAAAACATATGGTTAATTTTCCCTGAAACAAGCAGATAGCAGAAAACTTTCTGATAAAAACCTGTCACCTAATCCAAACTGCTCTGCCCAGAAAAAATAATTTCTATTAAAAAAAAAAAGGCGAGGAGAGCAGCTTTGTCATTTGTGACTGCACACTGCATTATCAAAAATTGATCTGTCATACTTAGTAACTTCCTTTAGCTAATTTGCTTCATCTTGAACTTTGAGAGGATATTTAGAATTCATTATACAGGGATCACCCTTTCATTTCAAATAATCACAAGCTCTCCAAGTAACATAATGAAGCTTATAACACAATGAAACTGTTGAAGAGACATATTTACCATCAAAAGAGAAGAAACACAAAATTTGACTGCCAGAGACTTGCTTGAGATCCAGCAAAGCAAAGGAAATAAGTTATCCACTTGTTGGGAAGATTTTAGATCTTAAAAGTATTCCTTGAACATCAGCTCCAGGGATATCCCTCAATTCCTTTGGCAGCAAAACAGTGATATCTCATTCATAGAAAAAATGAGTTATGGAAGTGATCAAAGCAATGCAGCCCTGAAGTGGCATGAGTCCAGAACAGCAAGTTCTATGTACAAAGTATACCTGAGGTCACTGGTGCTCAACAGTGGGTCATGGGGGTAAATTATAATTATTTTACTCAGAAGAGAGACTGGTAATATACTCTCTTCATATTGGGAATGTTATCTTTCATGTTACTTTGAAAAGACTAATTTATATTTATGAAACTTCTATTTACTAATCAACAAACAGCATCTGACTACTCCAGAGTCAACAACAATAAGTGATAAATCACAGTAAAAGTGAGGTTAACAGAGTTGTTGAGGGAAGATATTTGTGCTGAGGACAGACAT
Source organism: Trogon surrucura (assembly GCA_020746105.1). Lineage (NCBI taxonomy): Eukaryota > Metazoa > Chordata > Aves > Trogoniformes > Trogonidae > Trogon > Trogon surrucura. The sequence continues at coordinate 10,652,962 of CM036621.1, read as the reverse complement.
ATTTCTAGATGCCATCTTCTCAGGAGAGGTTCTGGAACAACATGAAGCGGATGATGAATTGGGTCACTACTTATCAACTTGGATTGAGTAATGGTGGGTACTGGATGGAATTATGGTTTCAGGAAGTGCTGTAAGGTTTGGAGAAGAGGTTGTGGAAACAACACCATGCCCTGAGGCCTCCTGGAGCCCGAAGCACAGGGAACGTGACAATGCACTGAGCCTGACACTACAGACCTGCACTCTGTATGCCTGTGTGTCCTGGACTACAATCCACAACTCTTTCAATGCATTGACCCTGAGCTACCACAGACTTAAAGCCAGTGACTTTGGTGATATCAACTCAAGCATACCAGTATTAACATCTGAGCAGACATCCAATCACATCTGTCCAGATAGCTGCATATGAATATATGCCAACATCTGCCATAAAAATATAGCATCAGTGTATAAAAATATACAGCTCTCATTGCTGGCTTAGGGAAAGATCAGAGCCAGACGCAGATGACAGGCACGGGCTGGAAGATCTGCAGACGCAGGAATTACAGGTCTCCAACTGTGGGATTAAGGCATATTTGCCTAAACTTTAGTTCTAACCACAAGGCGACAATCTTGGCTAAAAGGTTGCAAGAGCGCTCAGCCCTCAAAAAGCTAACCTTTCTCACGGCATTTGATGTGGGATAATTACCTAAAATTACTTAATTGCCTACATAACATTGTTCACACATCAGAACATCGAGAAAGTTTTCAGGACAACGTGCAGCTGATGCATAAGGAGCTCTCCCCACAGAGGTTTCTAAGGTAACATGAAGAGAAAATTGCACAGAGCGTGGAATGGAGTGGAGATACCATGGTCAAGATCTGTGAACACAAAGGAACATAGAGACGTCAAGGACCCAGTTAACCACACATTTACTATCCTGGGCCAAGCCTGTCATCTTTTGATAGATGCCATCCTTTGGGTGAACTATACTCATTATAATCTTATAATAGGAAAAGACAACTCCATCCCAAAAGCTACCCATCTCTGAGGTGTGACAACTCCTCACTGAGCTTGTGCATGGAATTTCTCTAGTTTGTGCCTTTAAACGCAAAGCAAGGAAAATTTACACCAATCACAATAAATATATGCATGACTAGAGTCACTCAAGCTCCACCTGAAAGGTAACAAATAATATAAAAATGGCCCGAGAGAGGGGGAACTTTAGGCAAGATACCACCAGAGTAGATACCACCACGAAACACCTCTGGCTTCTGGGATCAGTCAATGGGCTGAGCCTCTCTTCCCTCACATGGAGACACCTTTGGATAAGATCCGAACACTTGGTCTCACCAAGTGCTGTCCTGGGATCCTTAGGAAATCTTTATACAGCTGCTTATAATCCAATACATCTGTAACTTTTTCATGTGCTTTGCAGTCAGTCACTATCGCCGGCAATCAAGACAAAATTTGTGTATCTGTTGCTTCAATAAACTATATTTGATTTTATCTGGCTGTGTGAGTTCCTGTTGACACTGACACACAGAATTTGGCTGCGTACGTCGCAACCCTCATAGAATCATAGAATCATAGAATGCTAGGGATTGGAAGGGACCTCGAAAGATCATCAAGTCCAATCCCCCTGCCAGAGCAGGAATGCCTAGACTATGCCACACAGGAACGTGTCCAGGCAGGTCTTGAATGCCTCCAGAGAAGGAGACTCCACAACCTCTCTGGGCAGCCTGTTCCAGGGCTCCGTCACCCTCACTGAGAAGAAGTTTCTTCTCGAGTTTAAGTGGAACCTCTTATGTTCCAGTTTCAGCCCATTACCCCTTGTCCTATCATTGGTTGTCACCGAGAAGAGCCTGGCTCCATCCTCGTGACACTCACCCTTGATATATTTGTAAACATTAATGAGGTCACCCCTCAGCCTCCTCTTCTCCAAACTAAAGAGCCCCAGCTCCTTCAGTCTTTTCTCATAAGGGAGATGCTCCACTCCCTTAATCATCCTAGTTGCCCTGTGCTGGACTCTCTCCAGCACTTCCCTGTCTTTCTTGAACTGAGGGGCCCAGAACTGGACACAGTATTCCAGATGGGGTCTCACCAGGGCAGAGTAGAGGGGAAGGAGAACCTCTCTACTAACCACCCCCCTTCTAATGAAGGATGGTCTTGTAAATCCAGGAGTACTGCCAGATCGAAGGCATATGGGCATGTCACGTTAGTAACAATGAATTGGGCATCGCTCAGAACCTAAGCCCAGCTGCCCCCAGGCCCTCTGATACCTGAGGGCAAGCTGGAACGTAAGGGAGTTTAACTTCTGCCAAACCGATTTGCCCCTTATTTCCGCAACAGCAATTGTTCTCCTTTTAACGCAACACCAACACAGAGAGGATACCCTGTGTCACACTAAGCATATGGGACATAGAGGGATGGACATATTGACCACATGGTGCTGCTATTGGAAAAGTATTTCATGACTTATGCTTAAGAAAAATTGCAGACTGAACAATTTCTTTATATCTGGTTAGAATAAAGGATTACTATACAGGACTGAATCTGGATCTAATCAAGCTGGGGAAAAGAGCATATGGTGACAGATGTTTACCATGACCCAGTACTCAATCATACTCTGAAGGAATACTGTTAGACATCTATGCCTGCAGTCCTAAAGAAAAAAAACAACAACAACAAAACAAACAAAAAAACTCAGCAAAACTACCACACCATAAAACCTGAAAGGCCTGGAAACCATCATGAAGATGTGAACTAAAAACTTCTGCTCTGGATACAAATGAAATATCAGATAATAGTAAGGGCAAAAATAATAAAGATTTGTATAGCTTTGAAATATGTTAAAAATATTACAAAAGAAAACCTCAATTTTGAAATCTTCAAATTGTTTCCATTCTGGAGGGAAAGAAATAAGTTCTCTTAATGGTGTGCGATGTAGTGCAGCAGAAATTGTCTTGCAGTACAGGAAATCTTCTATGAAAAAATGGACTTGAAAGATCAAGGAATGAAAAGGAAAAAAAACAACAACAAAACCCAAAACAAACCCTGAATAGAGCCTTAATTACATATTTTGAATAAGACATCTCTGACTTGTTTTAATGTAATTTTAAAGGAAAGCCTTTTGAGCACTGTGGAGAGAATGTAGATGATAAATCAGACTGCTCCTTAACTGCTGTAATTCTAAGATATTTTGCATTTTCTGCTTAGATCACATTTTAGGCATATGCATTGATGATTAACTTCTGCAGGGGAAATGGAAAGGGCTAAATGAATAATCCCAATTATATACACTAAAATATTTGTGAACCCAATGGTACACTTTTCCCTCCCTTTCCATAGTTGGCCTCTGCAGGAGGAAACCCTCCAGAAAACTATCTGGGTAGTACCATTTCTCCAATCTACTTTTTGATTATCAGAAAGACTAATGCAGCTGTACAATAGGGCTTGCCTGCTATCTTTACAATGTCATTTCCAATCTAAATGATACTATAATTTTTCCCCCCCACTTGCAAAAAAAATAATAAAAAGAGCTCAGTTACATTTTGTTGGACTTGATAACAACAGCATGTAAGAGAAGAATAATTTTCCTACTGAAGGATTCACTGACAGATGTTCTGAAAAACATGTTCTCTATGGAGGGTTGTGTTAAGTCGTTGTCACAGTCCTTCGAGTCTTATTGTCTACATACTGCATTAAATAAAATGGAACAAAGATAAATGCTCTTGGATTCAGGAAATATGGGTCTAATCAGAACTCATCTATTTAGCAGGAAAATGTCAACACAGGTTCTGGAGTGTGGTTTGTATCCTATAACAAAGAAAAGCAAAAGATCCAAGACTGTTTTAAGATCAAGTCCTCAACCAGGTCTACAGAGGAGTGATACCTAAATCACTGATATTCCAGAGATCTACACACGAAAAGTGATTGGACAAAAGGGAATATCGAAAGAAAGCTTAACAAATAAAATTCTCTTTTCCAAGTACCGGGTTGTAAGAAAAGAAAGGAGTTATTCCTTTTCAGAGCGCATGATGAAGCTGCCAACCTTGGAATCTTTCAGAAAATGAGCATTAAGAAGCAGTGCCAGACACAGCTGATCCTGTCTAAACAAGGGGACTTGCACTAGATGAGCTACTAAGATCTCTTCCTGACCAGCTTTCCTGATTGAGTCTGCTAGAGAGTATCAGAGTGAAAGTCAAGAAACTCTTAGGTATTCAGCACAAACCTCCTAGAAAAGAAAAGGAGAATGGACTTGACATTTGCATCTTCCTATATAGACCTCTTCCTGCCTAATTACAATGAAAATATATTTGTATGAATCCAATTTCCTTCTAATTTAAATCTCTCTTGGGTTCATATGCAGGGAATTTTTGATTAGATCTTAAAGTCTGAAATGAAAAATAAATACTAGTTATTGTGTTTGTTCTTTACCATCTGTTCTTAAATGACATCACTACCACGTTCCTCCGATGTACGTGACCTCCGCCAGCTCGTTTAAGGGCACTAGGGCAGACTCCCGTCTGAGCATAGCAGTGATGTTTATGGCTGCACACAGATTAAAGCTAAATGTCAAAGTACAGAGGAGTCATACTAAAGGGTAAATATTAAAAAGTAATAACACAGAAAAAGATTGCTCCAAGCAGGTGAACAGTTTCATTGAAATTCCCTGTGTGCCAAAATGTAGACCTTTGCCCTGTGCTCCAGGAAGAATCAGAAAATAATTGAGAAAAATGCAGAAATTTCTCGATTTTTATCATAACCAACATAGTCTTATCTCTTAAGACAATCCCTATCTGAACATTCTTCCTGTCCAGAGCTACTAGTGAATATAGCAAGTAAGAAATTCTTTCCATGTGTATCACAGTAAAAAAATAAAATTTTGTTGGGGTTTTTTTCCCCCTCAGACTATAAACTTAAGCAATATTTTATGAGATAGTCTGTGAATTTGGGCACAAAGAAGTAAAAAATTCGTTTCCAATAAGGATTCATTTACTTTGCAGTATAGAAGAGAGAAGTTAAGAAACACAACACCAGGGAGATAAGACAGTGGCAAATTGCTCAAGAGATAGGCAGGAGGTAGAGCAGGAGCACAACATAGACAAAGTAGTAGAGAAATTCCTGTTCCAACAATTGAGCCATGACCAGAACATGAAAATCTATATACAATGAAAACAACAAGAGTTATAAAAACAGGTAAAAATGTCTCCAGCCAGCACTGGAAGAGCCAAAGAAGGTGACTGCTGGAGCAGTTGAGTGCTGGGGCTGTCTCTGCTAAATACCTGCTCTTAACATGTGATACAAGGGAACACTGTGGCCAAGAAACTTGTCTGGCTTCAAGGAGAGAGTCCCCACTCATTGCACTGGCACAGGATTTCCTTCACAATTCCAGTGAGTAACTTAATCTCATGTCTTATTTTTCCTCATCTGGAAAACCAAGTCATTGATTTTTCTTTTATTTATCTTGACTATTCTGAGTAAAAGCTCCAAGACAGAGACTTTATTTCCTTTAGTGTAGTTAACTCCAGCCATACAAAACTAAGAATGTCTGTTCTATGAACTTTGAGGTATCTTTCAGCTTTACACTGCAGATGAGGACTGGGAAATTGGCAGGACTATTTTATGAAAGGAAGGTCACATAGTCATACAGACTTCTGGAGTTGAGACTTTAGAGGCAGCCAGCACTACATTCCAATATTAAAGACCACAGCAATTTTGCTCCATGTTTACACATATGTGGATTCAATCTACTTTAAAGCTTGTAGTTGCTGTTATTTTTAGAAGCTATTAGGAAATCCTCCACTTCAGCTTTTCAGCCATGAAAGGCTTGCTCCTCAACCTCTGCTTCTCCCTCTTTCTGTCTCACCATCACTCTGCTACAAGAACACTCCACATAAAACAAAATAAAAAAGCAGTGCCTTTAATCAAGAGATTCTGCTGTAACTCTGCAATAGAAATGTATTCTCGATGCTGAACCTACATGCCTTGGATCCAGAGAAGGATGTTTCCCTTCTGACTTTTGGTGTTCAATGAGAAGTGTTCAAATATAACTAAGACTCCTGAGATCTTGGAAAGATACCGAGTTACCATCACATGATAGGATGTACCTACTGTGGCCACAAAAGACATGAACAATGAGATTAAATTTATTTACCTTAAGACAAAGGAAACAAGACCATTGCAAAGTTACTTTCAGGACAATGTCACTGTATAGGCAAAGAGCTTCTGTAAGAGTCAAAGAAAGTAGTTGAAGAAAGATTCATTGGAGTCAGGAAATCCCGACTTTAGTTACTGGAGGCATAACAGATTTATGTCCTTAGACATATTCTGCACTACAAATCTCCCAGAAGAACTGTTCAAGACAAAAATTAAGCTGAAGACATAGGGGTCAAGGGTAAATAGTCTGATTAGCAGTGTTCAGCAGCGATGTAACAATGATTTATGGTTTTCCTTACCACAAATTCTAGCAGCAGTAGAGGTTGAGGCTATTTCTTAGTAAACAGACCTCACTTCGGCCTGGTGCTCCTCGAAATACTTGAAGTGACTTGTAAAGCCAAACCGTTAAACATCACAGCCGGATTTAATAACAAGAGAAGTGGTTCTGTGGAAAGCTCTATACTGATAGAGTCAGAGAGAAATGGAAAATTCTAGGTAGCATTACATTTTTTCCTCAAGCTGGTGGAAGTTTAAATGGTCATATAGAGGTGTCCACCTGTTTCTATCCTCACTTCAGACCCAGAGGCAAGACAAACAGTTATAACCTACTTTCTAAATGCAAGTTTTGAGCTGAACTGGGTCCCAAACTTTGTTCTCTCCCTAACCTAATTAATATTCCTTACTCATCTTTCAGATGACTTGCCACTGAATGTTGTCACTGAGATGCCTGGAGTCACAATTTTTCCTGTAATAAATAAACCATAAAAAAAATAGATTTTCTATCTTGATCCATGTTTCCGCTTTGCACTTGATATCTTTTCTTTGGAAATATCGTGTAGTATTAGGGGTTATGACTCTGATATCCTTCCAGGTAATAAGCTGTGAAAAGTTTTCAGTTTTCCTCATCCAAGTCTACACTAGGATAAAATTGAGATAATTAGAAATGTCTTTTCAACAGTACAGGGTGGGCTAGCAGAAGAATAATTTGTAAACTGAATATTAAAACTATCACCTGAGGGAAAGTGTTCATTATGATTTAGAAGGGGAACATATCAATGTAAAAAGACAGATTAAATTTAATGTTGATAATTTAGCTGTAAGGACAATACTTTTCCAGAATGTAGAAAACACAAGTTCATACTCTTGGTCTGAATCGTGGTTTTGCAATCCTTTTAAGAAAATACTCTAATCCTGAGGTTATTTGCTTTTTGTTACATTTCTTGTGTTTCAGTGAGAAATTCCATTTAATGTCAAGTTGGGAAAAAAACAAATCCTACAAGAGCTCCAGCACAACAGGACATTCCTAACCAATTTCAGCTCTAATAGAATCTCTTGACCTTTTGTGTCAATTGACTGGCTCTGTTGTGACCCTTTGGCTGTGTAAAAGGTCTTTAGGATTCAACTCGGTCAACTATCTCAGAATGCCCCATGTGAAGGGGAAGCTTAGAATAGTGCAAAAACATTCCTACAAAATTAATCACTGATCTCTTTGCATATATTCTCACCAAAATCAGTAATTTTAACAGGGAGGGACATCTGCCAATCTCTACAGTTGGCTCATTTCATAAGCAGTAATGAGAAATAGCGATTGATCCTCAGCACTAGAGCAAGAACTTTGATCTTTTCACCAAGTACACAGGAATTTGCAGTCCCTGTGATCACTTTTTGTATAAATCAAGTCACAGATTTGCGAGTGAAGAATTTGGATAACCTGACTAACAGTCTTTGCAGGTTATAGCAAAGTAAATTTGCAGCATAGCTGCTGCTTTCGCAGGCGACTTGGCTCTATGATGGCAAGTAGCATGCACTCAGAGCAAAAGTTCTTTAAGTTCATATATTAATGTATTTTTTTTAATGCAGTGTCCTAATTAAAAAAAAAAATCTAAACTTCCCTACTTGGAGGAAGGAAGGTCAAGTTATCAGCTGCAATGCTGTTACTCTTATCTCCCAGGGAAAAGCTTTCACTTTGCAACTGTTAAAAATCTGTGGAAACAATTCTTTGGGTAAGTTTGTTTGTTTGTTTTGCCCTCCTAGCTTGGATTGTTCAATGTTAAGTCTTTCTTCAAAGTAATTTCAAGAACCGATCTAGTCCACTCCTGCTCTTATTTTGAGAATAAGAAAATACCACCTTACCCATCTCTAGTTCCAAAAGTGTCTCGTTACAGTTTTATCTGCTGAAAAAAACCACTGCAGACTATGTGCCCCTAAGATTGGCTGGTTGAGGGGTGGAATCGCCATCATGAAGTGCCCATCACTCAGCCGACTGAACACCTTGCTAGGAATAGATGAACCTAGAATCTCCATGAGACAAACCACAGCAGCTTTTGACATTTCACAGCAGAGATGTAAGAACGGCCACAAAGTAAGAGACCACAATTTCACGGAACAGAGTATCCTGGCCTTCTCGTGAATTTTAAGTACTTGATGTGATGACTTCAGTACCAGATTACAAATAAGGACAGAAATTCAGCATCTTTCACAAAATGAACCACTTCATTGTTATCTCACCATGCTACAAAGGCTTAATTTGGCTGGAATGTCTCTTTGAAATAAGAACATTTGGTTTGTTTATGTGTTCCCCGACACCACCCCTGGGACTCATTGCCACTTTGCTTTGCACAGCAACCACAACACACAGGACTAGTTGACAGTTTTGTTCACTATCTTGTTCTAGGAACTGATGATCTGCTCACATTTTATTTGCTCCCATTGTACTGCAAGGTTTATTTTCCTTATAATTTCCAAGCACATAAGGGACCTTCAAGTTGTCCTTGCAAATCAGACTGAGCAAGAAAAGGAAAGCCTAACCAGTAAAGTGATGTAATTTCTGAAGCATAACCCATCTTCAACCACTTGGGTTGTCCACTGGCAGGTTACAGTGCAATCAAAACAAGTTAAGAAGAGCCTGAGGTTTCACAAAGAAGTTTTTGATAGGTGAGCTTGTGTTGCAGATTTAAGAGGAGATAATTATCCTTAAAGATCTACTGGGGCTGAGAGAGTGATTTGAGCTAGAAACAACAGGCTTGACTCTCTCCCTATGCATACAAACAGCAGAGAGACCTGTGCAGCATGCAGTAAGGGAGGTGCAATCTTGGATACAGCAGAGTTAACATACGAATGTTCTAAGACTAACAGGGAGAATCTGGCTTTTTCAGATAGCTGTATCCAGCAACTACACCCTATGTGAAATCACAAAACAGGAGTTAAAAAGGGAACAGGCAACAGAATCAGGAGACTGAACCCTACACCCAGCTGGGCAGCTGACCTATTCCCAGGTCTGGTCAAGTTGCTTCATGTTTCTATAGTTAATTCCCTTTTAACTCTTTCTGGTTTTGTCCTGTCCTTTTGAAGAGAAAGAGCTGGAAGAAAGCTGTTTAATATGTTTGTACAGTAATTAGCATGCTATCATCTTTTGATCAGGCATATAACAAGAGTAATCACAGAATTATTGAGGTTGAAAAAGACCTCTGAGGTCATCAAGTCCAGCCTACAACCCAACACCACCACATCGGTCAGGCCACGGCACTAAGTGCCACATTCAGCCTTTCCTTAAACGCCTCCAGGGACGGTGACTCCACCACTTCCCTGGGCAGTGCATTCCAGTGCCTGAGCACCCTCTCCGTGAGGAAGGGCTGCCTGAGATCCAACCTAAACCTCCCCTGACACAGTTTCAGGCCGTGTCCTCTTGTCCTGTCACCAGTTGTCTGGGAGAAGAGCCTGACCCCCACCTGACTACAACCTCTCTTCAGGTAGTTGTAGAGAGTGTTAAGGTCCCCCCTGAGTCTCCTCCAGGCTAAACACCCCCAGCTCCCTCAGCCTCTCCTCAGAGGACTTGTCCTCTAGTCCCTGCCCCAGCCTCATTGCTCTCCTCCAGACCCACTCCAGCACCTCAAGGTCTCTCTTGCACTGAGGGGCCCAGACCTGCACACAAGTTTCACCAGTGCTAGGTACAGGGGCAGAATCGCATCCCTGCTCCTGCTGGCCACACTGGTCCTGACACAAGCCAGGATACCATTGGCCTTCTGGGCCACCTGGGCACACTGCTGGTTCCTGTTCAACCAGTTGTCACCCAGCACTCCCAGGTCCCTCTCTGCCGGGCCACTCTCCAGCCACTCCTCCCCCAGTTGGTAGTGCTGCAGGGAGTTATTGAGGCCAAAGTGAAGGACCCTGCACTTGGCCTTGTTGAACTTCATACCATTGGCCTCGGCCCATCAACCCAACCTGTCCAGGTCCCTCTACAGTGCCTTCCTACCTTCCGGTAGATCAAGACTCCCTCCCAACTTGGTGCCTTCTGTGAATTTACTAAGGGCAGATGCAGTACCCTCATCCAGGTCATTGTTGAATAGGGCTGGGCCCAGTACTGATCCCTGGAGGACACCAGTTGTCACTGGACGCCAGCTGGATGCAGCACCATTCACCATTGCTCTCTGGGCCTGGTCATCCAATCAGTTTTATTCTGTGATGGATCTTGTCTAAAAAGTAATTTCATTTCATACGCTCATGACTCTGACTTTCTCTGTAATAGTGTCATACATAGATGTAAGCATTAAAGAAATATTTGCCTATTTATTTCAGCTGAACCTTCATTCCAAATGGTGATGCCAGAAACTGAGGTTGAAACCCAGTACCACTGTTATTCCTAAGCTTATCCATTCCTCATAAATGGTTTGAAACAAAATTAAATGTTTATATTCCTGTATTAATCCAAAGGCCAATATATCAAAATATTTGAATTTCCTTTTTTATAGATTTAGTAATAAAAACTGGTCTAAAAATAACCTGTCCTTTGAGATTTGTTATTAAGTCTTTTTTATCAGTAAAATGTTCTGCTTCTCACATTGCTAAAATGATGGGAAAATAAAATAGTAGAAAAAGTCTCCAATAACTTGCCAAGGTTTTAATTATAATATTATAAGTCTGAAATTCTTTTCTTTATTTTCTGCTAGATTTAGCAAGTAAGTGGCTATTTATGCTTCCTTTCCCAAGCTCTATTCTGCTACATAATGTACAGAAAGCCCTGTCCCCTGGCTGCTGTTTATTTCTGAATTTATTACAGCAGTCAGGAATGTACAGAAACCAAAAGCTGTGGAAGGATTTGGGCTGACTTCAGAAAGAAACCAAATAAATGGATAATTCTAGACATAAACCCCAATATTAAAGAACAGCACAATTTTCAAATCTAGAATTGACTCTCGTGTTTGCACTAAGCACTATACACTAGCTAGTACAGCCTTTGAAGGGAGAATTTTAATTTCAGACAAGTAGGCACAAGCTAATTTCACTCTGTATCCATTTAAGAGCACACACAACCTACAAAAAAGTGCCCATAGGCTACTTTAGGTTGTAGCCTTGGTATCACTGCCATTCAAAAACCACAGAATTAGATCTTTTCAAGAACATCTAGTGTACCACTGAAAGCTTTGAAAAAAAATTTACACTAAACAACTTACTTCATAATTTAACACGCAGCCTCTACATAGCACTTACTTTTGCTTGCTGAATCAGAGATGATCGTTGCTCAGATGGCTCTTCCATAAGAAATTCATTCCTAGGTATTCTCCACCAATAATCACACAGCACCTTAACACAGTAACCCAACCACAACAAGATGAATGTTACAAGAAGACTTTTATACTGGTTTGAAATCTGTGCAGCTGGTTGCAGGGAACAGAGAATTGATTTGGGATTAAATTCATCTGCAGGATATTGGATTAAATTCACCTGTAGCAGAAACACAGCCTGTGTAGGATATAACAACTCCTAAGTAGCATTTTGACTGGATCCCACACAAACAAACAAGATGAGATTGAAAAAAGGCAAATAGTGGCTACATTTACAACCAGTTCAAAAGGAAAAAAATAGATGGTTAATGCAGTCTGCTCAGCTAGGTTGTTCTGCATTAGGGAACGTCTGCAGGAGGAGATAGAGATTTTACCATAAAACATCTGAGGTAAACCCTGCGTTTTGGTTCAGCTGTATAAAAGACACGCTAAAAATGTAGAACAGGGGCTTGTTTTTCTCACTTGTTTTTCTCCCATATGAACTCAGATAACACCAAAGATCTGAACAGGCTTAGTAGAGATCTCTCTAATATTGTTAACTCAGAAGAAAATGCTGGTTTGGCTTTCTTTCCAGGCAGCTTGGCAATGTGTATTCCTGTTTCAAAACTGTCTGTGAATATTGTTCTTGTAAGTCCAAGGTATCTTACGGTTGTGTGGATTTTCCTGGAAATCATGGGAGACCACCATCAATTCAGGAATGCCTTGGGAAGCCTAAAAGTGTTCTGCAAACACTTGGTGCATGAGTGGCAGTAATCAAGGAGGCTACACTTGGTTCCTCAAACATTTTAACAAGAAACACATTCTCCAAACAGAAATAAAAGTTATTGAATAAGAAGGAAGATTTCAAAAAGGCAACATGCCAACTCCTCCACTGGGTACGAGGTCAATGCCTGTAACTGACTGTAGAGAGAAACTGCTTCATCACAAAGTGATGCTGACCTGTACCATGACCTCAGATCATTTTCCTTAATAGATTTAGCCACGTCTGCTGGATGTTTCATAATATTATAGGTGCAAGTGAGGGGAAAAAGCTAATGCAGAAATGGATGTGGGAAACAGAGTGCTGTTAGCTCTGAAGCTACGAAAAGTTTCACAGCTATATCAAAAGTCTTTATCCATCCTTAGGTTACATTAAGTCAAGCTTATGTCCTTATTACTGAAATTCAAGAAGTCAAAAAGAAACTGAATAACCAAGCATATGTTTTCAGTTATCTTCCTTCTTGAAAAGGAAGTTGATCAGACGACCTTCTGAGGTGAAATAAATAGAAAGTACATTTTGAACATACAGCTCTTCTTGTGAATTCTTTATGGGAAATTGATATTTTTTCCATGCAGATCTTGCTTGCAAAGTAAGGTCTTATTTATAGATCGTAAAATATTCGTGCAAACATAATAGTCTGAGTTACATTTTCAAACTTTTGATCCATTTACAACATGGGAAGAAAAGAGTGTGTGAAAGGTTTTGATTAGTCCTAAAATCCTCTTACTTCTTGCAGCGCAGAATAACATTAGCCCCGTTGTTTTCATTTTATTCACTCTGTGTTAAATCCGAGGAGTAGCATGTTTCTGTTATATCTTCGTAAGACAAACTTCAATATTGATTTCTAACCACCATTCTACCACTATGCATATATTACACATTCACACTTCCATAATTCTAATTCAATACTCTGCGATCTGTAAATACACTCTGAGCCTCACACAAACCCCATTGAAGACAGCATGAAAAAAAGTCTACTTATTTCAGCGGAGTTTGGATCAGCATTCCCTAACGAAATTTAGGCTTACATGCCACCCTGTGTTAGATCGGCTCTTTTTCTGCATCTTCTCAAATGCAACAATTGAGCCTGAAAGATCTTATAAATCATGCAATTGAGCAACTAATGCACATAAAATGAATTATGGCAAAATCAGGTGGTTTTTCTGGTAATATCCTGAGCCAATGCCCAGGATGGACTACATTCAGAGCTCCCTAGGTGATCATTATGGTTCAAGAAAGGTTTGGGAAAAATTATTCTACTAGAGGCAGTAAACAACTATTGAGTAGAGCCATTGAAGTGGTTTATGTTTCAACCACAATAGAAAGTCACTAAGGAGAGAGAAATTGCTACCTGAACTCGTGACTGGAATTCAGAATTAAGAGTGGTTTCATTTTGATACCACCAGTATATGTCTGGAGACAATCGACAGACTTCAGGAGAGTCACCTAAAGTAACAGTGGCTTCTTGAAGGACTATTTGAAGCAGTTAAGTGCTATCTAACTGTTCAGGTTTTGAACCAGTGTTTTATTTCAGTGGAGTTGCTATGCATTCATCTCAGTAAATCTAACCTTCAGTTGAAGCTATGCAGTTTTTGATGACTGTTTTTCACATTATTGCTGTGGGTCAAGCCTTTCCGTAGTCCAAAATGAGGAATTTTTCTTTTGACTTGAACCACGGTGTTAATTTTCACTCCCAGTTGACAAGATAAAAAATACAGCTTTCTGTATACATGCTTTGTTACAGATGTGCATCTCTCAGTGAATGGATTACAAGTGAATAAAACTTAGATCTTCTACTGTGTCCTTAAGTAATTGTAAAATTCTTGTACTGTTTTTCTGCTTTTTGTCCTTACAGCAGAAAAAAAATGGTGCTTGTGATGTTTAGGTTGCTGGCTTTGGCTGAACTGCCAAAAAAATGTGTAGGAACTGAATTACTTTGGAACTGATTTGGCTACTGTCCTGGGGAGACATTTGCTAAAAGGGTTCAGAAATCATTAGGTGACATGCAGAATAATGCATGAGCCTTGCTTTCACAAGGATCTTCACAATTGACATGAATTGGTGTCCTTTTCTGTGGTCACAAAAAAAGGAAAAGGAATAAGTGAGCTGGCTGTACCTATTACTTGGTAAAAAGATATGAAGAAGATTGCAGAATTCATACGGTTCCTATACCACAGCGGTCTCCCAGTGACAATTTAATCTACAGATTGGAAAGCCCTCATACATCTTAATATCTTAAAATGAGGAACCTGTGAATGAACTGTGTGTGTGCCCCTCCTGAAGTTCTTTTTTACTACTAAATGTTGGAATATTGAAGCCTAGCCCAGTGATGGCACTCTTCTCTGCCCTACCGTCACTGAAATACTGGTAGAGTTCTCTAAGTCTGACAATAACTGCAGATCCTGTGTCCTGTGGGTCCAGCATTACCAAAGCAGCAGTGATGTGGAATACTTGTCTGAAACAGCAGTGAGTTGAGCTGGTGCCCGGGACAATGCTTCCCTCTTCCAGTAGATTCTGTTCGTTCTTCAGAAAGAAAATTAATGGTCAAAAGGGGCTTGCGATAAATTTTTACTTGGCCTGTGGTGAGTGTTGCACAATCTCATCTTCAGGGTGACAGTACTGGCCATGAAGGTATTGTGTCCCTGTGTGCCTGTGGCACTGCAGTCTATGAAGTCAACAGGAGCTGAGTCCAAAGAGGCAAAATTATTTAATTCTTGATTCTTGCGACAATAAGAAAAATCTCATAGAATCATAAAATCATGGAATCGTCCAGGTTGGAAAAGACTCTTGGCATCACCGAGTCCAACCGTTAACCCTATATTTCAAAGCTCACCCCTAAACCATATCCCCCAACACCACATCTAAATGACATTTCAACAAACATATCCAGGGATGATGACTCAACCACCTCCCTGGACAGCCTATTCCAATGTCGATTACTCTTTCTGTGAAACATTTTTTCCTAGTGTCAAGTCTAAATCTACTTGTTGCAGTTTGAAGCCATTCCCTCTTGTTCTATTGCTAATTACCTGTGAAAAGATATCAGCATCAACCTCTCTGCAATGTCCTTTCAGGTAGTTGTAGAGAGCAATGAGGTCCCCTCTCAGCCTCCTCCTCTCCAAACTAAACAGGCCCACCTCCTTCAACTGTTCTTAATAAAATTTGTTCTCTGGGCCCTTCACCAGCTTCGTTGCCCTCCTCTGCACTCACTCTAGCACCTCAATATCTCTCTTGTGTTGAGGTGCTCAAAACTAGACACAATACTCAAAGTGTGGCCTCACCAGTGCCGAGTACAGGGGAACAATCACCTCCCTGCTCCTGCTGGTCACACTGTTTCTAATACAAACCAGGAAGCCTTTGGCCTTCTTGGCCACCTGGGCACAGTGCTGGTTTATGTTCAGCCGCTTGGCGATTAGAATCCCCAGGTCCCTTTGTGCCAGATAGCTTTCCAGTCACATTTCCCCAAGCCCATAGTGTTGCATGGGGTTGTTGTGGCCCAAGTGCGGGACCTGGCACTTGGCCTTGTTGAAGCTCAGCCCTTCCCAACACGTTCTTGAAAATGAAACTGGTTGAAACCGTAGATATGCTTCAAAGGATATTCTGTCAGGCAGAGAGCACATTACTGCTTAGATTCCCTGGGTTGCAGACCAGGAGTTACTCTGCTCGGAAGTGATAGAGAATTATTTGAATTCAAAATAACAAAGCCTTGAGTGAGCTGCTGTGGTATTTAGCCTTTTTTTTTTTTTTTTTTTTTTTTCCCCTGAATAATGCATGCAGAACCCAAACAAACAGTGAGAAAATCAAAGAAACCAAAAGTTGCACATCCCACTTCAGGCTCCTCTACTGCTCCCAGCCACTCTGGAAACTATCAGTTTTCTCTGTCATAGCCCTCTGTGTCTCCGGAGATATCACTTATTCACTAAATCCTCTGTATCTGCTTGTTGTAGCTGGTTTGTGTGTATTGCACCAAATGGCTCCCACACTCAAAGAAGCACAGTGCCAAGTTCTGTTTGCCATTTCTGTTGCCTGCTGGTAGGAGTTAAGGAAAGCACTACTTTCTATAGCAAAAGAAAGAGGAAAGAAACCCTACAACCAGGATTAAAAAAAAACCACTTCTGCCACGATGCTGGTGTATACTGCATGTACGCTTCACTGGGAAGTCTGATATTCCACCAATGTGAGATCAGATGCAACAGCAGAGCCCATACAGACATTTCCTGTGTATAAATAAATAGTAAAAGTAATACTGTGGAAACACAGGTCTGGACTAAGTGTTTCCCAAACTCTGGGATCATTCAGCCTTGGCTCAGACATTGCCTGTGGTAGTCACAGTGCTCAGATCCACAGCTCCCAGATCTAATCTGCTTAGATTCCAGGTTTTGCCCTGTCACTACTGTTGAAGTGTCTTTCGCTGCTCTGGTTTCTCTCTTGTCCTTTCTTATTTTTTTATGGTGTTTGTGAAACGACTCCTGCTCAGAGGAGAAGTTTGACTGGTTTTGTTTATCCTACTTATTATATGAGAACAATTTGCAGGCTGTCATTTCATTATTAAATTTAAAAACAAAGCAAACACCAGATCACTATAAGACTGGATGAAATGAAAATACACCCATTTCTGCCTTACATGTTCAAGTAAAACCTAGTATGACTCGTGGTGGGTAAAGCTTGTATGTTCAAATACCAAAACTATTAAATGGCTAATCCTTGTTGTCAACAAGATCTGCTTTCAAAGTTAAACCTACCTTGTCTACTTTCCAAAATTTGCTAGGAAATTTATGATTCAAGAATGAACTCTTAATTGCTTCCCCTTTACGTTGATTTGTTTTCCTGGAAATACAATTAATTCTCTATGCTGAGCCTTTAAGAATGAAACAAATTGTAGTCCTTGCTCACTTTGGCAATGCAATCACTTTTAATCAGTGCATAATTAGGGTTTAAACAGTATCAACCTGTCCCTGTTGCAAGAAGGTAACTGCGCTTAAACTTCAATTACTCCTAAATTTAAAAATCAATTGCAAATAAAATGTCCTGCTGCTGATGCTAAAGAGATTAGAAAGGCCAGAATACATTCACACGAGAAGCTAGTCCTGTCAACACAATTGCACCAAGCAGCTGCCATAATCTAGGTAATTCTGCTGTAATGCAATATTAAGGTCTTTATCTAATCAAAGGCTTTGGGCTAAGGCTGTCAAAAAATACAAGATGCCTCAAAAGGCAGATTGTTACTGTTTTCTAAATGGCTTGATCCTGCACAGGATAAATGAGCAAATTTGCTTTTAGAAACGCTTTTTAGTGTGAATGTTTGAAAATTCAGGAATTTTTTCCCTCACAAAATATTTACAGCAAGATCTCAGAATCATAGAATCACAGAATGTTAGGGATTGGAAGGGACCTCGAAAGATCATCAAGTCCGATCCCCCTGCCAGAGCAGGAACGCCTAGATTATGATGAAAAGTTGAAAAACAGCCATCCTTTGTGGTGACTCCAAGGTCTGAAATCACAAGCTCTAAAAAGTGTGTTTATTACAGTGTTTTCCAGACGCATTGGGGACAGCAGGGCCTCCAGCTTGTCTCGCGCAGCACAAACACACAGTGAAGTGGGCTTGCAAGGAGGTGTGACAGGGAGATGGGAGGACCTATGGCGAAACCTGGGATCAAACTCAGATTTCTGGGCCTCAGTTTAATATGCTCACCCCTGCTAAGTGTGTGGGGAAAAGGACTCACAGCTGCACAGTACGTGGCTGAAGAAGCAAAGCTCTAAGTAGGCAGTAAAGGGTAGACTGCTCCTCCTGGGAGCTTCTCTGGGGAGGACTGCAGGGGTACAAACACTGAGCAGCAGATCTGGACTGAAAATCTGTACTGCTGTGTGCAGTGAGGGAAGGACCATGAAGTCCTCCCGCCCTAGGAACCAAAATACCTAAGGAAAACTAAGAAAGTTTATTCGTACCTTTGCGTGGAAACTGTCCCCCCAAAAAAAAAAAAAAAAAAGGAAAAGAAAAATTCTTCATGACCATTTGGAGTCTGTAATTTCTTAAAGAGCTCTTCCAAACCATCTATCTCGGGATGCAACTTTCATGTCACCATGGTGACTAGTGAATCAATGGCAGCAAAACACAGCTAAACTGCTTTGTGTGCCCTGTGGGTCCTGCATCCTTTCTCGGTTCTCTTGCAGGTGGGATTTCACTCACAACTGTTGGGGCTGAGTCCTAGGATGAGCTATACAAAATGCGTGTGGGAACAGAGGAAACTTTTCATCCCCTTCCTCATCTCTATACATCCACAGTTGTAACCAGGGGTCTCTCTGACAGACACACTGTTGTCTGCAGTCAGTTTTTATTCATCCTTCACTGAGGCACACCTCCCACTCAGATACCATTACCTCTGCACTCAATTCTCTTACTGAATGTCCTAAAATAAAGCACAGCCTGACATTCTACAGTGTGTGGAAGTGAAATAAAAATGTTTCCTTTGCTCCTGTGTGATGCAAGTGTAAAACTCCTTATACCTCCTTGTGGTTTGGTCATTCTAACTTGATCAAGAGCCACTCAGTACCACATCGTCTTAGACGACATGTTAGAAGCTGCAGCCTATGTGGTGCAAAAAGCTGTGTAAAGAGACGATAAAAGGCCTCAAAATAATTAACACCAGGTTTTCCATTTCTCCTTCCCCATTCTGTGCATTTTCCTACATAGAAATCTTCTTAAAAACCAGGCAGTTAAGTCCATATCAATACAACAAAGCCTCTGGTCTCTTAAAAGATGTGTTGATTGTACCCTGGTGCAGTAGGGAAGAGGAATCTTGGTATGAGTGGAGGAGTCCATGGTGCCAAAGCTAAGATTTTGCAGAGTATGATCACTGACACAGAAGAACAGAACGTACTTGCATCTGTATCCACTCTAGGGTGAGTGAAAGTGAGTGGGGATACAACCAGACAAACATCCTGAAGCTGGGTTGTGAGAAGCCAGCCTGGCTCAATGCCTGTTGTTACTGAATCATAAGATTCATAAGCACAACAAGAAAAAGGCAATGTTTTGTATCAGCTGAAATCAAGTTGCAGGTAGAGGAGGAGCAATAGAGTTGTTTGGTCACCCACCAGGCTTGTAACAGCAGAGTATAATCATTTTTAGATTACATACCCGATCAGTGACTACACAGCTTGTTCCGCCTGGGAGCAATGCCAGAATGGATGCTGTTTTCATGAGGATTCCCATGCTCAGATATATTCCTTCCTCTCTGTAGCTGAATAATCAGCATTACTCATTTTACTATAAGATACTTTTATGGCAAATAGAATCAAATTACCTTTTTTTTATATTTGCCATGCATTTTGACATGCACACTGATTAAAAATAATAAAAAAAAATCACTGAACCTCTACGTGCTATCTAATTAGACAGATCCTAGCTCTTATAGCTAATACTCTTCTGCAGGACTGGAAGTCCTTCTTTGTGTTTTTACATTATTCAGCCTAATGACCTTTGGCCAAGCTCAAGCTTAGCACTGCTGACATGAAGACAATGGCACTGGTACTAAAGGAGAAATGTTTTCTTCCAAAATCTCTGAAATCAGTTCTGCTACAGTAGCTGTCTTGGCATCTCATGCTGCCACCAGCCTCTCTACTGCCTGAGTGCCTTCCATGTTGAAACAATACCCAGCT
Organism: Trogon surrucura; assembly: GCA_020746105.1. Classification (NCBI taxonomy): domain Eukaryota; kingdom Metazoa; phylum Chordata; class Aves; order Trogoniformes; family Trogonidae; genus Trogon; species Trogon surrucura. Next base: position 10,632,846 of record CM036621.1, on the reverse strand, counting down.
ATACCAAATAGAATCAAACAGAACAGAAGAGAACAGAATAGAACAGAACAGAACCAAGACTAAGGGTGACAACATCTCAGGACTCTGTTAACAGAGTCAAAAGTATGGAAAATTCTGATTTTATACTTTTTCTGCACTTCCAATTGGAACTGGAATGTGGAGGTGTGCAAATGTTAGCGATATTCATAGAGTTCTGTTGTGATGCAGTTTTTCAGAGGATGTGGAGAACCATTAGCGATCTCTTAAAAATGGGTTTGTAGAAAGCATGCAGTATTGCTTTTTTACAATAAAAACTTCTGAACAATCCTAGATTATGTGAAGTACCAAAAAATCACTAGTCATACAGTAATTTTTCCCTGTGATACTAAGAAAATCACTTTGCCATAGGAATATAGGCCATTCCTTTTATCTTGTATTTTGAGCTTGACTGAAAGAAGCTGACTTATGAGTTACCAATTTTCCATATTTTGATAATTTAATATAAAATAATTTTTTAACTAACTCTCTTCCCATAATGGCTTCTGCTGACTTTGCAGATCAAGAAATTTCAATACAAAGGAAGTGAGCGTCCATTAAACAATGAGAACTAGTGCCTCACTCTCTTTCATCAGCCAAAACCTGCAATTATCATAGCTTCCATCTTTCCACAGAAACATGATGTTTGATGCCACATATTCCTCTCAAAATGATTGTTCATGTCACTGCTTATTTTTCGGATACCAATTCTGTTGCACATTTAGGAGTCAGTAAAAAAACCTCAAGGGTGTACTTTATTTGCACATTCTGAGAAAATTTTGCTCATAAGAGAAAATAAAATAAAAGGAAAGAATAAGAGGGAATAAAAGTGTTTCTATGCTATTTCCGTTGAAGCCATTAGATAAACTTTAATTCACTTCACCAGGCTTTGGGTAACTTTTTTGCCCAATTCCATTTTTTTCTTCCTGTAGTTCTGACACTTACAGTCTAAGCCAATCACCCTGAGAATGCGATGATTATTTATTTCACAATGATATTTCTTTATAGTTCAGCTACTCTTACTGGCTCTCATGCTCAGAACAGTTTGAATTTCCTGGTACCTCTAGAGGAGTGATATTTCTCCTTTCACTTTCTCAAGGTAGTTCTGGCTGTTTTCTCATTAGGCTCACAGCAAGAAATAAATGAAGCAGGTGACCGGTACTGAGATTTCGATTCTGATGCCATTTCTGCTACACAGAGAACTACAGTTGTAGCATTAAGTAGGTGCATTTAAGTGAGAAACAAAGATATAAAATAAATTATCAAAACTCGACTGACTTCATTGAGGAAAGGAACAATTCGTTTATGTCCCTATATAAAGCAAGAAGATACGTGTTTTAGTGGATTCCTCCTTTGTTCATTGCATCCTTTAACCAGTCTGACTCATATAGTCCTGCAGTGTCCAATCCCCAGTCCCTTGCCCAGCACACCAACACAATTTGTAATAGCACAAGCCTACACACTCAAAAGGCTAAGCCTGATTCTATTGCAGTCAATATACATGACCATATTGGCTGCAATAGAATCAGATTTGGCCTTTTGAGAGTGTAGGCTCTTGCTGTTACAAATGATGATGGTGTGCTGGGCCTTGGTACATATTCATTTTCTGTTCCGTTCTGTTCAAACACATTATTAATATAGTTCATTTCTTCATTGTCAGTTCTTTTGTTTTTTGGAGGAGTTTTGTGATTTGCATGAGTTGCACAATTTTATTTTTCTCCACATCTGAAAATAAGGAATTGCTCATCTCACTTTGATTTTATCTTTCAATATTGCCAGTAATGCACCTGAATCCACTTAAATGAGGAGGAATAGTGGGACCCAGTTAGATCTGATTCTTTTTTTTTTTTTTTTTTTTACTCTTTTATGTCAGTGAAATATCTTTGTCTTGGAAAGAGTTGCTCTTTCTTTAGTTTAAATGAGAATAGAATCAGGCCTAACTGAAGGTCAGTTCTGAATTTGTCACAAGACCTTTCTGTTAAGAAAATCTGAAAGTCACAGAATCACAGAATCACAGAATGTTAAAGGTTGGAAGGGACCTTAAAGATCATCTAGTCCAACCCCCCTGCCAGAGCAGGATCACCTACAATAGAGCGCACAGGAACGCGTCCAGGCGGGTTTTGAATGTCTCAAGAGAAGGAGATTCCACAACCTCCCTGGGCAGCCTGTTCCAGTGCTCGGTCACCCTCACAGTAAAAAAGTTTTTCCTCATATTTTTCTGGAACCTCCTGTGTTCCAGCTTCCACCCATTGCCCCTTGTCCTGTCAGTGGATGCCGCTGAAAAGAGCCTGGCTCCGTCCTCCTGACATTCCCCCTTGACATATTTATAAACATTAATGAGGTCACCCCTCAGCCTCCTCTTCTCCAAGCTAAAGAGATCCAGCTCCTTCAGCCTTTCCTCATAAGGGAGATGCTCCACTCCCTTCACCATCTTTGTGGCTCTATGCTGGACTCTCTCAAGCAGCTCCCTGTCCTTCTTGAACTGAGGGGCCCAGAACTGGACACAATATTCCAGATGTGGCCTCACCAGGGCAGAGTAGAGGGGCAGGAGGACCTCTCTTGACCTACTTGCTACTCCCCTTCTAATACACCCCAGGATGCCATTGGCCTTCTTGGCCACGAGGGCACATTGCTGGCTCATGGTCATCCTGCTGTCCACTAGAACCCCCAGGTCCCTTTCCCCTGCACTGCTCTCCAGCAGGGCAGTCCCCAACCTATATTGGTACATGGAGTTATTTTTTCCTAAGTGCAAAACTCTACACTTGCCCTTATTAAACTTCATAAGATTTCGCCCCGCCCAGCCCTCCAGCCTGTCTAGGTCTCTCTGAATGGCTGCACAGCCTTCTGGTGTGTCAACCACTCCTCCCAACTTCGTATCATCAGCAAACTTGCTGACAACATTCTCTAATCCCTCATCCAGATCATTGATGAATATATTAAACAGCACCGGCCCAAGCACTGACCCCTGAGGGACCCCACTAGACACAGGCATCCAACCAGACTCGGCCCCATTGACCACAACCCTCTGGCTTCTTCCCTTCAACCAGTTCTCGACCCACCTCATTACTTGGTCATCCAGACCACACTTCCTCAGTTTACCTATGAGGATGCTGTGGGAGACGGTGTCAAAGGCCTTGCTGATGTCCAGGTAGACCACGTCCACTGCATGGCCACCATCCATCCACCTGGTTATGTCTTCATAAAAGGCTATCAGGTTGGTCAAACATGACTTCCCCTTGGCAAAGCCATGCTGACTGCTCCTAATAACCTTCTTATCCTTGGTATACCTAGAGACAAGTCAACAACATATGTTCAGCACCACAGAACTGAAGCTCGCTATTCTAAGATACTCAGCCACCTAAAAAGCATTTCCTCACTAGTTTTCCCATTCTTCAATACCAGTGATATTAGATTTCACAGATATAAAGCATACAAGAAATTATTCTGAACATCGAGTTTGAAATACAGCATTACTCTCAAGTGTGAAGACAAATCTACAGTTCAGGGTTCAAAACAGAAATTCTAGGTTCTAGCTCTGATATTCGCATATTTGTTGGTTGCTTATTCAAGATGGCTTTTAAGCCCAACAGGAATTTGGACTCATTGTCTTGTGGTTTTGCTTATATTTGACATGGACAAAAATTAGTTATTCTGAAAAACAGGTCAGAACTTAAAAACACTTGTAAACGAAGTCCTTTCTTTGCCCTTCCACAGGGAATGATGAATGGACTTGATACACTGTAAAGTCTCTGTATTTACTGTTCTGTTTTTCTCCCTCTTCAAAGAATCACCTCAATTCAGAACTTAGTGGAGAAATAGCCTCAGAATAGAGCATCGCATAAACCTCCACCGAGACACCATGCTAAACACTGTGGTTAAGGATGTCCATGCTCCATGCACTGAGCACTAGTAAATGGGCAATTAAGGCTCCCAGTGAAGGTCTGCAAACAATATAATGTAACTATACCTTTTATTACATTGATCAAATGCAATCAGGCTGCTACAGTTACAGGAGAAAGAAAAATCTATCCAGTTTGGTGAAATAAGATCTTTGCACAGGATAATAGACATTAATCACACTGCATTCATTAAATTAGTCACTTCTAATTAAGCCGACATACAAGGAGTGGTTTTTATGTCCACTGTTATCTAGGCTAGGAAACATACTAAGTCAGCCGAAGCAATCAATTCCTTAACTGATACAGCACAAACTGATACAGCCTTACAAAAATTCAGCAGGACTTTACAAATTTACCACGGGGCAGACACTTGCCATTCAAACGCAGATTTCCTTATTTGCAATCTCATGTGCAATGAATCTTTCACAAAATTGCCTGCAAGAGAGGAATTTGCATAAGGCTTTCTTGCTGCTAACACAGGAATCTTGGGTGCTCAAATTATATATATCGTTAGCATGGGAAGGGCAGGCTGAGTTGCATAGAGACAGGTCATGTTCTTTGGGAATATGATGGGTTGTCCCCAAGGAACTTGACTGTCAGTTGCTTTTCTCTTGGATTTCTATCATAAGAAGTCAATTTTTACCACCGGCTCTTCAGAACTGAAAGGTAAAAAGGAAGCTCCATAAATTCATTCCTACCATGGACTACAGTAGCGTACACATATACTTGTCTCGGGGAACTGGCTCAGGAGCTATGACTGCACTTTTGGTCCCACTGCAGGTTGTATTGGCACTGTGGAAAGCCAGGATGACACATTACTAACCAGCCTCTTGAACATGTGCCAACTTTACATTGAATGGGTTGGTGGGTGCAAGAACACAGTGCTGGTCTTGACCAGGAACTACATCTCCTGTGTGAGCAGAGCAGCTGTGAGATCTTGTGTAGAGTCTCTGCAAATAATACCCTAACCAGAAATAAGAAGTCTTCCAAGTCACTTTGCTGTAAAACTTACCTTTCTTTGTTCAGACCATTCTGATTTTTGCTGTTGATGTAAATATTATTCTCCTTCAGTGAAGGTGTTTCTATCAGCAGAACCCCCAAATCTAGATTTTACAACACTTAGGACAAATAAAAACCAGGAAATCACGACTTTGTCCTCATGTTTTTTATGATCTTGCGGGATGCATTTTCTGTGTATTTCCAGATGTCTTCACCCCTTGCCCCATTCCTGTCTGATTATGTAAATTGAAAAGTTTCCTGTGTTTTCTGTACTATGATCATCTCTCTCTGTCTGACAACAATTTCAGGATGCTTCTTTAATATAAATAAATACTGGTGTCAGACTCTATACACCTTTGAGCTGAATTGTAGGTTCCTGAACACTATCCTGCATGGTCTGAAATGGTATAAAAAGAGATACTGTAATAACAGAAAGAGTTTTTAACAGGCATTTTATTTAACTGCAAATGTCAGTTAATTTTTTCAGTCCCTCCACTTCCAGTTAATCACCTGATCAGTGCTGGCAAACAAAATAACCACATAGTAGCTGGGCTAATATAATTTAGGTATCTTCAAAGAGACAAACAGTGCATACTTCTAGAATGGAGCTAATAAGTTAGTTACTGCACCATGACAGAGTCACATGTTCGTCACAAAACCAAAAAGGCTCCGATTAGGCCGAGGTTCAATCCTAGACACTGTTTATGAGAGGAAATGCAAAATCATTTGAAGTGTGAGAAGATAATAATAGAAATACTCTCAAAATCTTGTCCAAAGCAGCAGCAATCTGTGACACCAGAGTACTGACTGGAGCCTGAAAAAGGTGCAATACCCAGGTAGATGTTACAAGACCGTAAGGCTGCTATTAGCTTGAGGTTTACTAGCAATGATCTGGTACTACACAAACTGTAACAAGTGTTATTCTGAGTCTGCTGAAGTGAATACAGCAATTAAAATGATGTTTTCAAATAACATTTTGGCCTGTTTATGTGCATAATGTGAAACACATGAAGATTATCTTCTCTGCAGACCACATCACATGCAAGTTTTCGGCTAACTGCGTAAGTATCAGCAGTAAAAGACTACCATAGGAAGCATGGTCCTTCTGCCTGTAACTCCCAATTTTTCATTACTTGCTGCAGTGTGAAAATCAAGAACATTGCAAGTTCATCCTTCTACATGAATTTACCAACTAGGAGAGGAGATAACAGAGGAAAGGCAAGCAAATTGACTATATGGGTAAAACCATAACATCATCTGCCAGACTTATAAAATTATTTGTATTTTCTCTCCCATCAGTTTAAATTCTAGAGATCCTTCTAATGTTTCCCGAAGTTCCCAAAATGATCATGTAAAAGTCTTTTTTCAATTATATTCCAAATGCAGTGTGGAATCTATTATCTCATGGGATGTCTGCTGAAATAACAAACCTTTCCATGGGTGAAGAAACTGTACATGCATCCTTACCAAAAGCCTAGCATAGGCGCTTCCTAAAGTGATAAACCCTTCAAGCAACTCTCTGCCTTGCTTCATGTTTTAAGACAGTGCCTGTCAAGCACACAAGGAAAATGTACTGATTTATACTACATGTGATGGCAATCAATTTTTGTCTTAGCATAATTTTTTGTGTCCTACTTTTCTCTTATTAATGAACCCGACAAATACCATATTTTTTTCAGAAATATTATACAAGAAATCTTATTATCAGGGTTGTTCATCCATCTACACATCCTGTCAGTGATAAAAGCTTCAGCTGTCAGGGAAAGACAATATGAACCTCTTGTATTAATGCATCAAATCTCAAATTTTAAATAACAATTTTTCACCTTGGAAAGCCTCAGGAAAGGAACTGTTTCAGTTGTGGATTACACTCAGCTAAGGACAATAAGAGACAGTGTCTATTTCCACATAAACTGAGAAAAATGGATCTCATTATTTTTGATGATGTAGCAAAGAAGTAATGACCCTATGGGATCTTATTACATTGCTGAAAAGTGAATTAACTTTGACTTAACCATATCGAATGAATTACTTTAATGATCTGTTTCCTAACTCTTATGGGTGATCTCATAACAATGCTCTTGTAATCTGCGAGTATGCGTGAGAGCACATATTGATTTTCTTTTTCAAAATCTAAACGTCATTCTCAAAGTAAATCACTGAGATGCTTCATCATATACATCGCTGAGGGAAGCAGTCATTGCTATAGACAATGATAACGTCTTCCATGACAGTGATAAAACTGGTCCAAAGCAAAGGCATTCCTATATCACCATTTAGATGCAAAATTGAAGGTGTCCCACATATGAAAGAGCAAGAGGAGCTACTGGCTTCCTCTGACTGGTCATCGCTATTCACAGAACAGGCTGAGAGAACTGCAAAGCCACTCTGCCTGGAAATTTGTAGTAAACATGAAAAGAAAATGAGCTGGAAGTTAAAAGGTGGAAACTTTTCTCTTTTACAAGAAAGGCTGGATTTTTAAGCAAGGAGATCCTCAGGGCCTTCTGTAAACCACATCTTCTGAGAGACCTGAAACTGTGGACACTCAAATTCATTAGTTGTTTATGGTTTAGAAGATAAGAGGTCTGCATCTCCCATTTTTGTCAGCTGACAGATAAATAGTTACGGGAATTTGAAATAACACTATGTAGAATTTCTTGTCAGCAAAGATCAGAGCAGGGTGTAACACAGAATTAAATCTTTGTTATTCTGTTCTGGGCTAATTTAACATCCATGTTGTATTTAAAGTTGCCTGTAATGTTGCTGACTTGCCCAGGGTCAATAGGTTTCTGCATAGTGCTTAAAACTCCTTGAAAGCTGGTTCTGTGCTTCATTTTGTTCAGTGCTTCCATGTCCTGGAGTCTCAATATTACCTGTTAAATTTTTGTCACCCTAATTAAGGATGTGGTCAGAGAAAGTAATCAACTGCAGTTTTGCCATGCACTGTGATTAATTCAAGATAAGATGTGGGTAAGTATGCAATTTCAACATGGGGATTTTAATTCTGCAGCAGCAAGATTAATGAGTTTGCTTTAAACTGGTGACCACTCGTGCAAAGTGATGGAAAGCTGGCTGTGTAGCAGAGGTGAGCACCAAACACATGGCCATGGTCAAGCTCACCCATCAGTTGGAGCTCTTCTCTTTTCAGGTCTTGTTGTTTTAAACAACTGTTTATTACAAAATCCTTGATGGAGTTGTGGATTCTTATGGAGGTTAATTTTCTGGCACCTATGAAAAGACCAGCTGTTGGGTGACAGCCTGTCAGATTTTTTTAAGCAATCTAACGCTAAAGGGCAAAAATACTGCGTCTGACAGCAGTTGCAGCAGCAGTTCTGCCAGGCAGCAGATGGGTTGTGAGGTACTACAGCACCGTATGCTGTCTGCCACAAAAAATCTGCAAGAGGAGATGAAATCCAAACCTGAGCATAGTAAAAACATGGATGAAGTAGCGCCACTGTGTGTCCTTAACTGCTCATCCTGCGCACAGTGCTGGAAAGGGCAAAAGAGGTGTTCTGCTGTAGTCAGCACACACTTCAACCCTTAAGGAATGAAACAATTTTTATCCTTCTCTCACCAAGGAAGAGCTGGAGCAGAGAGCAAGAAAATAGCAAAGCCAAGAGGATCCTGTATAAAACCTGTTTCTTTTGCACCCCTGAGAGTCCTTCAGCCCTCACACTCTCCAAGTCAATATAGTTTATCAGTTACGCTCTTTGTGTTGGAAGTTTATCAGAATGAGGCACAGAGAGAAATGGTGTTCCCATGTGTTCAGCTTTGTCTGGGCAGTTTGGAGCAATGCAGTACTGACACAAACTGTTTGATCCCAATATGGTAACCTCATGTAACACTCATGGTACAAATGGATTTACCGAAATGGAGATGTCTCAGATCAATCCCTTGAACAGAGTTGTGAGGAGTTGCCATGATAACAATCGCAGCAGCAGCAGCATCAAATGCAAGAAGGCAACAAAGCCAGCGTGGTTGTGGTTGCTGAATTGCTCACTACAGGTGCACACATGTCTCCTGCTTTATATGAGTGGGAAGAAGAGCTGTTAGCCAGCTGGCTACAAAGGTAGACAATAAGAAGATTGTGAAGAAGTAATGTGCATTATCTGAGCAGTCCAGGCTTGAGACACTACTATTTTTCACAGCCCTGTGATCACCTGCCTGGGAACAATAAAACTGGTGGCAATCATTTGAAATAGCAAGGAGCAGCTGTTTGCACTGTTGGCCTGTATAAATCTCAAGCCATTTATAATAGCAGCAAAATCAACCTGAGCTACTGTTGATCTCTAGTGATAAAATCACAGTGGCCAGTATCTCTGCTCCTGGAATATTTCCAACACAGTCTCCTGCTTGAGGAAAGCAGGGAGACATACTGTCATAAATTCACTGAAGTAGATTCTCTTAAAGACAATGAAAAATCATTTGTCACCTCAAGTATCACAAAGGATGGAAAAACACGTAACAGAGACTTTTATCTGAACTGTAGTTTGGTCTTCCATAATAACAATATCTTTGCAAGTGCCATAAACTGCCCCACTGGGGAAGGTATCTAAATTTCTTTCAGATAAATCAGTCATTGAGACTAATGTTTCAGAAATCCACCTCAGACTCATTAAGTTGACTTAGACTATGAAAAGTGGACAATCCGTTTTATTCTTTTCTTGTCATCTACCACTAAAAAACTCTATCACTAACCAATTCCTCAAGCCTCCCTTTTGTCTTTAGAGCTCTTGAGCTGACCATTTTTCTCCTACTTTTGTCCCTTTACTCATTCCTCTCTGTCATACAGGTGTCACTTCTCATCCCATCAACTGTGGTTGCAGAATAGAGGTACACTTGAAACCTTGTTGCCTTCTCCACTGTTTTTTAAAACTTGGCAAACCCAGCTACACCCTTTGAGAGCTACCACACTATGAATTACCCAAATGAAATCAGTTTGACATTCAAGAGACACCTGGAAGCCCAGACTAAAACACTGAGATAGAGACACGTGTTTTATAAAGGAGGACTCCCCTGATATTCTCTGACCTCCTCTCATATGAAGTGCAGAATATCACTCTGTCGCTCCACATTCAGTCCAACATTGCTGTAGAAGAACCAGGACATTTATTTTAGAATGTTAGCTATCCACCAGATTACCTCTGGGGAAGGAACTATCACAAAGCTGGGTGAGGCTATATTTTTCAGTTATCAGGATTACATGGCTACATCTGCAGATACTGGTGAATAAACACACTGTGCTGAGGGCAGCCTTCCTATTTCCTCCTTAATACCTCCACTGTACCAGGATTTGAGAGGAGAGGAGAGGTACTTATTAACTTCCATGTCTAATTCCTCGAGTAAGAAACGACAGCATAGTCCAAAGGCACAGAATAGACTATACTGCATTGGCCTAGCATTTGGTACCCTTTCAGGTTCATTTTTTCTTCAGTTTCAAAATACAGCTGTGCTTTACATACAAATGGGCCAAATGATTGCAATGAGAATTGTTGTTTTAGGGCAGCAGTGCAAACATTTGTGACATTTCAACACTATCCTGTGAAGGTGTGTAACCCTTCTGTTTGACAGAGAAGTTAGTATTAATGAGAACTCACACATTAAAATCCTGCTGTGGGAAAGAGAAGAGGGAACATGTTTCCATGTTTTTACATATTGTGTGTGTAACAAGTTAATTCATTAGTATGTTTCAAAGACTGTCTGATTAAATCTCCCCCAGTGCTGCTCTGACCATTCATTTTTTGCTGATGCCAGAGTGGTTACTGTGAAGGTGATTCTTATTAATACAACTGAGTATTCAGCATTGCATGTAGAAAAAAATAGCAGATGTGATGTACCTTCTGCCTTACCAAAACCTAGCTGCCATTCCGCTCAATTTATCTCCTTCCTGTCCTCACTCCATCTTCACCTACAGGTTTCTTCAAGATGCTTTCACTCTAATTTATGTTTTCTCTTGCTCTGGGACTCAGCCTCCTGAATCATTTAGATCTTTTTTTATACAAGTAGAGAGGAATCATCCAAGGATTTCTAAGTGCTTTATGCAGAGAGGTAAGCTCAGTTCGTGTACTTTGGCAGAACTCCAAAGAAACAGAAGCACAAGGGATTCTAGATGAGAGGCACCACACAGGAAACCACGTTTGTTTGTTTTTTTTCCCCAGCTCTTCCACTGCCTTGACTGGGCCTTAAAAAAACTTATAATGCTGTATGAAAAAACTTTCTGCAAACTAGGGGGAATAACGTAAGCAAAAACAAAACAAAAATTGTCACATGAGAATTTGTCCTACAATGTAAAAATGTTATTTTGGTTGTAGTTACACAGCTTATTTAGCCTTTTAGTTTCTATTAATTATTCTTTGTTGTCTAGGCTCATTACAAAATATCAAGATGTTGCTGCTATTTTCAGTAGCCTGAGGAAACTAATTTAATGTCAAATGCTCTACTGTCAGGAACATTTAAAGAGTTGGCCTGCATTTGTTTTTCTTTATTTAAAACCCTTCCCTAACTTTCTTTGAGCTTGTGGTCTTCAAAGGTCTAGATCTCCTTAGAAATTTTTCCTTCTCTTTTGCTGTAAGTGAATCACCTCATATTTTCAGCTGGTGCATATTTAACTCCTTCCAATTTATTTGTCACATTTAGTCCACTGTTTATCTGACCTGAGCAGAATTTGCCTAAACTTACTACTGCTGCAAGAGTGACACTCATGTTCTTTTGGTTACTTTTTTTAGCCTTTTCAGACTGACCTGTGAAACAACCATTTGCTGATCCATTCCTTCAACAGTAATCAGTCCTGCCTGTCTTAATTACCTGGCATGGAACATGTGCCTGAGGATTTGTTCCAAGTGATTAAGACGATTTCCCAAGGATGTCCTAAATGCTCCTCATTTGATCTACATCTCTTCATTTTTACTATTGTGTTCAGAATGACAAACATCCAACACAGGTTTTGTCAGTTTGGTTTTTTTAAAGGAAGTTACGCTGAGAACTTTTCATTGTCTCAATGCTTCTGATGCTCAAGGATGTTGGTAATTTGTGTGTAATTACAAAATCCTGGCTTGCTTAAAGTTTTGTCAATTTTTTTGCCCTATATAAATCATTAACTGTAGTAAAGTCACTAATGCACTTCTTGTTATTTCTGATACTTTATCTGAAGATCAAATCTAATAGCAAACCCTTTCCTTTGCCACAAAGGAATTTTTCCTCTAGAGAGAGCTTACTAGTGTGCTACTCAATAACTCAGCTGGTCAGAAGGCTTCTGTATGACCATAAATCTGGAGCAGGAAAATCATCTGACTAGATGACTAGTAGAATAAAGGAATATGAAAACGTCATGGCAGAGATAAAAGGATTGGATACGTACAGTTATAAGAGCTGGGATAATATTAAAAACATTATCAAATGTTGTGCTCCAGGATATGAAGGGAACACAGGCTGAATTCAGAAGTAAGTCCCTCTTCTGAACAAGTTAATAATCTGGAACGTGAATAGTGACGGACCTTTTAACTTTATTCTGATTGGAATAATTGGTGACATGGCTGCAGTTTTTCATGTGCCTTTACTGCAAATGGCTTTGATCTGAGACTAAATGAACCAGTGTTATCTTGTGGTTTTGATGGGCTCGGCATTCCTGCGCGAAGACAGAGCTGTTTTCAGCTTGGTCCTGCCTGGAGAAAAGCCTGGTGAAAATTCTCAGCAGCAAGAGCGTTTCCATATCAGTTTGTCAAATAGAGCTCTAACTGAATTTCAGAATTCATCAGTACATGGTCCAATATCTGATACACAGGTATTCTAGAAGTAGCTTGATCTCTCCTTTTCACCTTCTTTCAAGTGTGCTCTTAGAAATGTGAAAGATTTAGGAATATCTACGTTCCTCTAAACAGGTTTATAAAAGCAGGGTTACATATTTGACAAGGACAAATAAGCACAGATTCACTGAGCCTAATGTGACAAAAGGAGGTGACTTTGTCAGAGCTGCTCTAGCTTATATCACCTGGAGTTTTGATCTTGCAGAGAATGGATGAATAAAGAAGGTCCTTCACTTGCTTGCACGTGAAGTCCTATTTGTCTACCGACTAGTGCAGAATGTGTCATCGATGCCCAGTAGGCATCCATATTATCTTGCCAAAGACCAGTACGTGGTTTTCTGAATGAGTGTTACAATTTGAAGACCTGGGTTGGTAAAGAGATATTCTCCAAAAGTGCTGGAGAAAGGTATCAAAAACTGAGAAAAACCACCAACTTTAAAAAAAGCAGCTATGATAATTAGAGGAAACCACCAAGGATAAGTAAGAAAGACACGTGCATTTAGACACATGCATTTGCTTTGGTGTTTCTTTCACAACCAAAGCAGTGTGAGGCTGAAAGTTCAGACCAGAGGTTAATACTCGCTCTCTCCACACCATCATGATTGTGTTGCCTGTACAAGCAGTTTCCTGTGCTGAACTTAAGACCACTACAACTTAAGCCTCCTGTCTAGTCTGAAATCAAACGTGGACATTCTCCCCAGTTTACAAACTCTAAATGTCATGTCAAAAGTTATGAATCACCTCCCTGGAAAAACCAAATACCAGCCAGCAGAAGAGGAGAATGGGTCCTCCAGGGTCCCACCATTTCCCTGTTGGGCCTGCACCGCGGCATGCTGTTGGATTCCTCAGTTCTTGCTGGTTCACTTCATTCCACGGTTAGAGATCAGGTCTTTCAAACACCACCATGCTGAAGAATTCTCTGTGCCACTTGTGTGATATAACCCCCAAAAGGAGTCATAGCTGACCAGGGTGATCTGAGCCCACAAGCCCCTGTTTGCTCACCTAGGGTCTAAGTAGAAAAGAAATACCAAAAATTATGTAGAAAAATTATCATTATCTCATTATCCAGATAGGAAACTGTGTAGAGAAATGTTCTAGTTCTTGGAAACACCAAGATTGTATCCTCCTGTGCCCATTCTGAAGCTCAGTAGTTTAGGCAGAGACATGGTTCGGCTGAGCTGACACAACTGTGGAGCTCTCTGGACCTTTAGTAGAATTTTAGCACAGCATTTTACAGAGTAGATGAAGCCTCTGTCACAAATAGAGATACAAACTCTAAGAGTAATGATTTGGAGTTTCATCACAAAAATGGTACGGTATCATCCACAGATTAAGTGTTCCTAATAAGAAATTTGGGGATCAATCACTTATCCTGAGCTACAGGTTTCAGAAAACACCTGCTCTGCAAAGCACCACCGAAGTGTCCAATATAAATGTTAAAAAAATACAATGCTAGTTTTGCTCTACATGTGAACTTCCATGTTCTTGTTGTCTATGTGTGGGAGCCATTCAGTCTGCTTCATGTTCAGGTTTTCTGTCACAAATATTTTCTGGTGATTAGTGAAGAGAACTAAGACTGAAGAAGCCAAATGAAACATTACATACCCGTGGGTTTTTTTCCCAGAGTAAAGGAAATAAAATGTTATATAGTCCCTAAATAAAATATTTCAAGTACCTCTATTTGTTTCTCATCTACCTCAAGTAATAATGAATAAATAAAAAATTAGGCAGGAACAATACTCTTTCTCAAAAAAAAAAAAAAGAATCAAAGTCATCAATTGTGCTAATGTAAAAAAGAAACACAAAACTGATGTAAAGGAACAGCAGCTACTATTTATTTTCTTCTAGAGAGAAGAATATCTCTAGAGAGGTATTTTCCTGCAATGGAAGCCAATTAGTGTTGTTCTCTGAAGAAACACAAAAACATCAGAGAGAACAATTTTTGCCTGAAGAGAAACAAACAGGGTGGAAATATTTTTGATCTAGAAAGACATCTTAATGTGCCTTCAAAAAATGGAGAGAGACGGAAAAAGAGACTGCTGGGTTTTTTTCAGACAAATATAACGCAACCTTACTCTTGAAAATGTTGGAGTTCTGATTTTTCTCCATTAAACCAATCTGCTGAAAATGTTGTTTCAGATACTTCTCACTTTGCCAAAACTTCCCAACTTAATTATTTCCTTTAAACAGTAAAGAAAATATGTTTCTAAAGTATATTTCAAAAATATTATTGCTGCCTATTGAGATAGTGAGATCACATAGGAAGAAGAGTTTATTTTCCTCAGATTCTTTTCTATTTCTTGCAGGAATATTGCTGCTTCTCTTCATTTAGAAATTTTTTTCCTCTTCTGGGATGCGCCTTCCTCTATCCTCAAAGGACTACTGTTTGTATTAGAGTAGCCTTGAATGTGAAACTGCTCTGGGAGAACCTTTAGATCTTGTCTCGGGAAATGGAAAAGGCATCGTGACTCTATCAAGCTTTGTGCCTGTCCCTGTGCAAACATCTCTTATGGCCTGATACAGTCAGGCACTGCTGCTATGGTATCGGCCCTCAAGTGGCTGAATGAATATTAGAATAATGAGATGAAGAGCATATCTGTGCAAATAAGCCTTTGAACTGACATTTGAACATGCAAAAAGCCAAAACCAGATTTTGCAAACTAAGCCAGAAGGACCCTTGGAGATGCATGGCAGAGGTGACATGGCTCCTCTGCAGAGCTCTGCTCACTGCAGGCACCGGCGGGAGATGGAAAACAGAGACTAGTGGCACAAAAGAAGGCACCACATTTTCACAATTTCCATGAACATCCAGGGGTCATTCTTAGCATCCAAGGACATATTCTAATCTGGACAGCTTGCCAAACACCGTCACAAAAAAGGAGAAATACCAAGGAAACAATGCAAGCAAGCTCCTCCTGCCATCTGAGAGGGCAATTTTCTGAGAAAGAGTCCTAATTGTCATGAAATATCACAATTTATTTAGTACAGCATATGACAGCCAGAAAAGCATAGAGAAGACACTAAATCCTTTGGGTACTTAGTTGTAGAAGATAATAGACAGAAGACTCCAGAAGGCTTCAAGTGATGAAGTTGGCATGTCTTATGGAATTAACACCCAGCATCTTGAAATTATAAACACACTACTGAAATGCAGGAGCTGGCTGTACGTATTCCTTCCACTATCCTGCTAAGACAGAATAAAAAGGGAAATTAATCTTGTTTTTTTGTGGTTGATTTTGACTTTTTTTTTTAATTATGATTTTTAAATCATCTGGATATTTGATATTTGAACAGTATTAACTACCTTCATGTTTTCTAGCAATGGGGAAATTGTCCTGGTTCAACTGCACAGGTATCTTGTCCTTTGCTGAAGTCGTTTATGTTAGAAAGACTTTGTTGTAAAAAGTATAGTGTGTCAGTAAGACAAATTGTGTATTTTTGTTTCCTCTTTAACCATGTGAGTGTGTCCAATTTAGAGTATTGACGTGATATTTTTGAGCTTCCCTCTCTCTTAAAAGTCTTTGGCTTAAAAAAAAAATAATATAAAAACATGCTAAGATACTTGCAGCATTAAAGGAGTCAGACCTATGTCAATACTGCCAGATCAATGCACTTGAATATAATCAACATAAGAGTAGCTAAAGCCAAACAAGACCAACAACTTCCTTGTTTGTTATCTGTGACACTGGTATTTTTATTCCAGAGACCATTTGTTCTCACACTTGTAGCTGTGACAAAATGTCTTCTGGGCATCTCTCTAAAGATCTAAAGTCCTCTGTAGGCAAAGATGCTTTTACAAGGAATTTCTTGGCTTTTGATCAAACTTTAAATATGCTTATTAGTACACTAATATTTTAGTTCAATTTTTTTTTGACAACACCTATGCAAGCGTAGTTAGTCTAAAGAGAATATATAGTGAGTCCCCTGCATGGAGTCTTCACATCTAATCTGATTTTCATAATACTGTATTTTTATATCCGGGTTGCCTGTTTGCTTGACCAACATGGACTATTATTTTGCAACCTCTCATCTGTAGCTGTGGTCCCTTTTCTGGCTTGATTTAGTAATGATATTTTAGCAATGCTGAGGTCTTTCCAATGTCATAATTCCAAAACAAAGGTCATGGGAAAACCTCTTATACTTGAGTGTAATCAGAGCAAAGTATAGGTCGGGCCAGAGATAACATCTTCGAATGATAAAGGGAGCAGATTAAACACATGGGACTACCCAGTGACATTTACACATAGGGCAAGCCATTAATGGGCAATGAATTAATGAAACATCTTCAGAAAATGTTTTCTCTGTGCTAAGAGATACACGCTTAGCCATATTTTAGGCACTCAGCTTGTGTGAGTAATGTCCCAAGATACCCAATTTAGTTGATATGGCAGGATAAGCTTCCCCAGAGAGAAAGTCAGAGCAGGTGCTGCAGGGATGACAGTGAGTATTTCTCGTGTTAAGGGAGAATTGGATCACAGCAGTTTAATATGTTACATCAGACTATAAAATCTCTGCATCTACTTGGTGCGATCAGGGAGTGAAATCTGTGCTATGAATATGTTAGGGCACCCCAGCAGTTACCTCTGGTACTAAACAAAATACGAACACAATAAAAGCGCATGAATCACACAGAATCACACAGAATGTTAGAGGTTGGAAGGGACTTCAAAGATCATCTAGTCCAACCCCCCTGCCAGAGTAGGATCACCTACAGCAGAGCGCACAGGAATGTGTCCAGGCGGGTTTCGAATGTCTCCAAAGAAGGA
Organism: Trogon surrucura; assembly: GCA_020746105.1. Taxonomy (NCBI): domain Eukaryota; kingdom Metazoa; phylum Chordata; class Aves; order Trogoniformes; family Trogonidae; genus Trogon; species Trogon surrucura. The sequence continues at coordinate 10,615,365 of CM036621.1, read as the reverse complement.
GATTCCACAACCTCCCTGGGCAGCCTGTTCCAGTGGTCGGTCACCCTCACCATGAAAAAGTTTTTTCTCATATTTTTATGGAACCTCCTATGTTCCAGCTTCCACCCACTGCCCCTTGTCCTGTCAGTGGACACCGCTGAAAAGGGCCCGGCTCCATTCTCCTGACATTCCCCCTTGACATATTTATAAACATTAATGAGGTCACCCCTCAGCCTCCTCTTCTCCAAGCTAAAGAGATCCAGCTCCTTCAGCCTTTCCTCATAAGGGAGATGCTCCACTCCCTTCACCATCTTTGTGGCTCTACGCTGGACTCTCTCAAGCAGTCCCCTGTCTCTCTTGAACTGAGGGGCCCAGAACTGGACACAATGTTCCAGATGTGGCCTCACCAGGGCAGAGTAGAGGGGCAGGAGGACCTCTCTTGACCTACTTGATACTCCCCTTCTAACACACCCCAGGATGCCATTGGCCTTCTTGGCCACGAGGGCACATTGTTGGCTCATGGTCATCCTGCTGTCCACTAGAACCCCCAGGTCCCTTTCCCCTGCGCTGCTCTCCAGCAGGGCAGTCCCCAACCTATATTGGCACATGGGGTTATTCTTCCCCAAGTGCAAAACTCTACACTTGCCCTTGTTGAACTTCATCAGATTTCTCCCCACCCAGCCCTCCAGCCTGTCCAGGTCTCTCTGAATGGCTGCACAGCCTTCTGGTGTGTCAACCACTCCTCCCAATTTTGTATCATCAGCAAACTTGCTGACAACATTCTCTAATCCCTCGTCCAGATCATTGATGAATATATTAAACAGCACCGGCCCGAGCACTGACCCCTGAGGGACCCCACTAGACACAGGCATCCAGCCAGACTCTGCCCCATCGACCACAACTCTCTGGTTTCTTCCCTTCAACCAGTTAGTGACCCAATGAAAGCAGAAGCAGAAAGGCTAAGACAAGAAAAAATAAGCTGAGATGTTACAAATATAGTAGTTCTTAGTCCTGCAATATTCTTCATGAGTATTCTGCACTGGTTCTACTGTGTTGTTCTGTTTGTTAAAACCACATGAAATTTACAAAGACCTTAAGTAAGTCCAGCAGAAACACCCCATCATTATTCTGAGCTGTGGTACAGAGCACATGCAGAGCTGAGAAGAGTCAAGGATGGCTCATGAAGTGCAAGTTAACAGCAATAAAAGCCCATACAAGTTACAACATGATGTTCTAATTAACAGAGAATGTACCGGAGATGGACATTAAAGATCTGTGCCTGATTTGGCTTCAAGCCACTACCCTTCTATAAAGGAATCTGAAAGGACACACTACTAACCCATGTTCATAAGGTTTCAACCTATGTGAGATTTCATCCTGACAGAGCTTTCCTCCTCATTTTGTGCTCTTTGTGTATTTCTGGGCTCCAGCCAGAATCGAAACCAAAAATGAGACACTGCAACTTCTGTCTGGGAACACACACATGGGAAATCTCATGAGAAAGCATGTTGTGAAACTGCTGAATGGGTCTTGGGAACCTGAAAGGTGAGAGGAGCCTGGAAGAAGCTTCACATTGGTGAGTATTTGTGTACGTTTTTTCGTAAACTATTAAATCTTTCTAAGTGGCCTGAATAATGTCTCCATCTATACACACTCCTGTGGGAAAAGATCTGTAGAGTAAAACAACTGGTACTGAGGACCTGACATCTTCACTGAGCTTTTCTAGGGGTAGATTTCAGACAGTCTCCCAAACAGTTTGTATCTTCTGAAATTACTCTGCAATGTAAACTTATGAAGTACGGTAAGTAGAATTTGCTTCAGTAGCACACTTTCCTTGAGCCAAGAATAAACGGTAATGTACATGTGCTTGAAGGTACGCAGCAATGAAACCTCATGTCTGAATAACACTTTATATTTTGAGTGTGATTTATAGATTGTCATTATAAACAATTAGAAAACAGATTTTTACCAGCAACAAATTAAGTCAGGATCCCCTAAATTTCAGAACATTCATCTGAGCTCTCAATGAAAAAATATTACTGAAATTATAAACCACTTTTTTTCAAACAAAACACACCAAACTATTTTACATTTCTTGGCTCTCTGCATCATGATCAACTGATTCACTCAATCAGGTTCCCAAATCTTAGCTCTGTGCAAACAGCTTTGGAAAAACAAGATCCATCTGGTAGATGCAGACATCACCACCACAAAAAGAATTAACTCACATGATGTTTTTCTCATTTTCATTCCTAATCTTGGGAAAAACCCAGAACTTCAATCTTGATAAGAAAAAAAGGTTTCTCTTTTCATGGAAGAGTACCCACTTGACAGGTAGCACTAAGGTTCTCCAGAGCTTGTGGTTGTACTTTATAGCCAGAACAGGGATGCAAACTCAGTAGCTAGGGACTGCATCAGACTCATGACTTCAACTGATCAGAAGCCAAATAAGGACAAAGCACTGACTAGTACACTGTCCAAGAAATGAATAAACAGTCTAAGGATTCCCTCACTGTTAGTTCAAATACAAAAAGGGCTTGCATTTAACAGTGGATGAAAAAGAAGTCGAGCATGTGGATTTGGTAGTTATGAAATCTCTAACTCCCTGTATGCTGCACAGCCTTTCTATGCACAAAGAATAACCTGAAGAAAGAGCAATTCTTACCTGCTGATCTGAAGGAAAGTCACCATTACCATTAGAAGCATTATTATTCTGGTAACACATGTAAAAACTGGGAGTTTCATACAGTAGAAAGAGGGGGCACACACGCAGCCAGTATAAAAATGTAATATACTTTGTTCAAAACAACTTGCAGCTTCCAGCTGAGCAACCAAAGCTGACTATCTCTGAAGTCAGTGGTCATTCAGTGTCTGCAACACCCTCAGGAAAAGGCAGAAGGTTTGATTTCTCCAGGCCTGTGTAACAAAAACAAGCTGGGAAAGTATTACTTCACCAGAGAGTTTGCTATTCAAACACGATGCATGTAATTAAGGCCATTTGCATCAAACTCCTTCATCCTCAAGACTCAGGCTGGAAGTGTACACATCTGTCACAATCTGACATGTTCAATGAAAGAAGAAATACAGGGTGGAAATCTTTACACAGTAGTTATTTTTAACTGGAGTATAAGTCAAAATACAAAGGAAGGAGACAAGAAATGAAAGCATGCAAGGACTGTCAAGAGCATGTCAAAACTGCACTGTTAATGATAAAATCAGCAAAAAGCTTTTTAAATCCATTATCCTTCATCTTCAAGTCTCAACAACTATAATAATTTTTAAATGTGTGATTTGTAAGTTAGCTAAAGGTTAATTATTTTTATTTATAAAAACTGAAGGAAAAGCTCACCGATAAATCAATGGCAACAGTCCCTGGAACAATTTTTAGTGATGGAAGTTAACGAGAAGACTTCACAGATCTGGGTCTGTTGCTGCTGGCTCCAAATTTTGGGGAACAGATGATGTCCTGTTGCAAATAATCTTTTATACTCTGCTGGTGTTTTATTAGCCTAGAGATAGAGAGAGCATTTGGCTAATGGCGCTGTGTAGCTCTGCTCTTAAAATTTCCTTGGCTTCAGGGTAATTTTAGTCAAATAACGGTTAGCCAGGCCATTGAGGAAATCCAGATGGCTGCTTTAGAGCTGTCTGAGATGCCATATTGGTCCTGCTTAAAAAATAGTGCCAGTAGCCTCTACAACAAGTTTCCTCTTCTGAAGGTAACATTCTGCTTTACAGTTAGGGAATGTTCCAAACATGGACATCCAGCTGAGACTACAAAACCAGTTTAAACAGGGTTAAGCCCTCAAATCCCCATTGTAATCCAGGGAAGTTCATTATGGCATTAATTTTAGTAGAACAAAAAAACCTGCAGAGATCAAAAGATTTGAATCAACATCCTTTAAACAAGGTTGAATACTTGGAGTTAAAAGCTTGGTCAGCTTCATTCCATCCCAAATGCTTCTTTTAGTACCTTTCTATTTAAAACAACAGAGAAAGTATCACTGGCAAACTAACAAAACCATAGCTGGTTAAAATATAAAAACTTAAAGTAATAAAGAAAGTTTTTGGTTTTAGCACTAGCTGTTCTTCCCTTTGGTTTTGTGTATAGAGAAATTTTCATGATGCTGCCTTTTTTGACTGTCTTTTCTGTTGGTAATGAAGGTGATGATAATTGTCCTCTTTCAAGACAACGTTAGCTAAAATGAGCTGCTGAAGCTGCTGTTGTTGATCTCTCTTATAAGTATGAATATGTTTTCTCGGATACAAAATAAGACAAATACCCAGAGAGTAAGGAAGAAAGAACAAAAAAGATAAATGGTCTGCTTCTCTTTCTGCAGACCATTGCATAAAGTGTCTACGTAAGTGGGAAAAGGGTCCAGGACACATATTTATCAGCTACTTAGAGCCCAGCAAACATATATCACTGACAGACTGTTTAAGACATAGCGACCTTCCTGGTCACAGGTTGAAAGCAGCCCAGCTGAAGGCACACTCGTTTTTGCTCAAACTAGATTCTTTTCTTTAGTAAAAGGCAAAGAAGGGAGAAAAGCAGCAGACTCAAGAACAGAGAGAGCACACACTCAGGAATGTGCAGCAGTGGTAAGAGAAGTTATCCTTCAGGTGAGAAATACCAAAATTTTTTTCTGGCACATTTTGACCAGGGTTTCTCTAAAGGTCAAGGAAAGTAAAAGCTGAGTGATACTCTGGTGGATGCTCTAGTCTCAAGGAGGACAGAAAGGATGGAGAAGGTTATTTATTTCTACCCATTTGTACTGTTGGTTTCCTCATCATATTAAAAAATCTCAGAAGAATTATTTTTTCCATCCTCCACTGAGCCTACATTTCTTTCTGATGTTTCTGTTTAGTTGAGGGATTGCCAGTGATTTATCAGCAGGACATAAGCTCAGTGGTAAGATGGTACCAGCAGATCTAATGCTTGATTATGTCCATCTTTCCACCTTTAATTTTAAGAAAACTTTATAAATAGCTTGCAACTGTACTTTTTTTTATCTTGGTCAACATAAAGTTTTGTGTGCTACACATCCAACCTTGAAAACAGGCGAATTTCCTTTTGAAACACTTACAGGAGGTTTTTACTTTCCAATTTTAATTTCTTTCTTTTCACTCTTGTTATACTATGAAATAAATCTTAAGTGATGCAATGCATTTAATCTGCACAACTACAGTTATTGATTTAGCATCCAAAAAGAATTCATAATCATTTATATCCTCTCCTCCATTAATTTAACTAGTCTTCCACAATCATAGTCTCCACAGACAAGCCTACATGAAGAAATATATTCTCTATTAATTCCATATAGAAAAAAATCAATCTAGTGTCCCAGAACTTAGTATTAAAGTTCATCTTACTCAAATTTACACAAAATTCCATTCCTTCATATGCCACAATAATATCTATGTTGCAGTCTCTAGTAACATGAAGAGAACAGAAGCTGAATGGTACCAGAACTGGGCAGAGATTAAATGCTCTCTGAGCAACCACAGCAGATCTGTTCTTACCGTCCTCAACCATCCCTTCTGATTTACGGAGGATGTCTGTGGGATGCTGGACTAGGGCTGGAATACCTCACCCTATGCATCGGGAGCAATATAGCACAGATTTCAGCAACGCAAGTTTTATCTGTCATAACAGTAACTGGACACATCAGTGGAGACTTAAACACACATCACCCTTGATAATATTGGAAGTGTCTCCAGGACTCACGTGGATCACTAGCTGTCATGGTATTTATTTTTTTCTTTATTTCAATTAAGAAGCAAGTTCCCTACAATGATATTTAAGATATCGGAATTGTCCAGAGATTTTGCATTTACTATGTCAGCTTTCTAAAGCAGTAAGGCAGGCTTCCCTGCAATCCAACACTCAGATTTTGCTGCCATGACTTTCAGTAAATTCAGAAGTGTGAAGATGATGGGACTGCAGCTGCCCAGAGTTAGATTAGCTTAAATCCATCATAAAACTACATCTTAAGGAGCCTAGTGATGGCAGTACTCAAGCACTTTGCTAAGTATTTGTTCTCATTAGATTTGTTTTCTTCAGACCTATCTCTCTCTTCCTGCACTTTCTGCTTCTTTCCCAGAAGCCCTTAAGTAGGTTGTCAAAACAAAGCGTACTCAAGTGGGAGAGAAACATTTGATTGTGTGATGTTAAAGTGAGTTTCAGATGAAGCTAAACTATCCCACAATGCTTCAGAATGCATCTCAATTCACCTAGGGAAAAATCTTACATAAAAATGAAATAGCAACCTAAATCTACAGAGAGCTGCTAAATCACTTCCATATTGCAGCTGATATTACTGTCTTTAGAAAAGATCCACAAAGGCCTTTAGACAAGTAGAAGGAAAGTACGCTGAGACAGAAACATTGGGTTATTTGTGCAGAGGGCCAAGGTCATGTTAAAACATTTTCCTATTTTCTGTTTTTCATGTTCTGTGAAAAATCAATATTCCTCTCAGACATGTTGTATTGTACATTGGGTTGTATAGCAGTAGCTTTGCGCTGCATGTACCTGACACTCCTTGAAGCTGCTGGAGGCTTGGATAGAATTTAAAAGAGTGACAGATTCTGCTAAAAAGTTCTGCTTTCTTCACTTGAAAGCAGTGGACTTATTCCCTTCAATTTTTTTCAGGGCTAGGGTTATCCCTTTAGGAGGAGAACAAATTGGACCAATCAAAGCATCATGTTCTGACTGGGCAGTAATGAGCTGATTGCTGCAGTGGAAAGCATTTGAGAGATTGGACTAACCTTGTGAAAATCAAAGGACTCACGTTGTCGGAAAAGAGAATATTTCTTACCAAGACCAAGAGTAGTCTTGCTGTATGCATGGGAGAAAACCAACAAGACAGAAGAGAAAATAATTTCTTGCACATGCAAATTGCCAGGAGTCTGTACTGCCCTCAAGCAACCAGAACCCATGACAAGATGGCATTTCTAGTGTGTTTAACAATTGCAGTATAATCACCAAGCAGAGATGCTTTGGCGTCTAGTCTATGTACCAAACATCCGCTAACCGGTTGCCTAGGCTGAAAATGAATGTGGTGACATATGTAGATAGAATTCCAGAGTTACAGAGCAAAATTTATCAAACTAATTTTCAAATGGAATAGGTGTTGACTTTGGCTCTTTCCTGAGGCAGGTTAAATTTCAACAAAATCAGTATTTTCCAATATACAAATCTCCCCACATTCCTTCTTCAGTTGTCATCTAAACCTCTCAGATACTACTATCCTTTGAAGTTTTGTTAATTTTCTTCAACTAGGTACTGTGCCATGTCTTCATCAATTCAGTTTCAGTTGATTCATTTTTCTTATTACGTGGGAAAGTGAGTCTGAAGATTAAGAGAGATGTAAAAGAAGATAGTACTTTATTAATTAAAAAGGAACATCAACAGATGAGAAAGCAAAAGAATTTTATTGTAGGCCCTGCAGCACATCTCTTACCATGAAATTTTAGCTCTAATTTTCTGTTCTAGTATCCAACCTACGATTTAACCTAGTCAGAGCTCTTGACAGTTGTGTACTACTCTGACTTGTGTAAAACCCTCAGTGAGGACACAGGAGGTAAATGCCCTCTAATAGCTTGATACACAACTACACCTACTGCAAGAATAGCTGACAGCACTAAGACTGATTTTGCTGCGGAAATCCATTCACAATTATCAATTATTCAGAATTTTGACAATGAAGACAAAGTTTTACACATTATGTCTTTCTGCCTGCCCAACCAAGACTGACAGACTGTGGGCAAGTTCAGCCAAAATGATTCTTTTGTCATCACTGTATTCATGATGAAGGAAAAATACACTAAAATGGTTTGATTGTGAAGAGTCTTGGTCTTCATTTCTCTGAACACTGACTTTCCCTGCCTCCTCCTGTCAAGATGCGACTTCCATTTGGGAAAAGAATAAGCTCTTGTCTATATCTTTTGCCATTCTTGTGAAAAAAATGTCGAATTCAATCAAGCTATAAGGCTGAAAATATGCAATTTACACACCACACGTTCTCTAGAAATTCCCTATTCCACTACTCTAATGCTACAGTCCCGTCTCAGAGCTCTGCTCACCACATCAGGGCATGCTGAAATCTAAGGTATGGGTCTGTGGAGTCTGTTTTTTAAAACAAGTTGTGAAAACCAGTGCACACTTATTTCAATAATACAGGGTTTGGCTATATTACAGATTGGCAGAAATTAATAAGGGAAGTTGTTTATAAAATATAAGTATTCCTGATGATACTGTGTTTTCTGCAGTTTTGGAAATCAGCGAAAAAAGACTGTTAATAAAAAAGAGGTAAGGATGGGCTGAAACAATCCACCGCAATAGCAAAAGAAACTAGACTTGTATTATAGAAGTAGTTCATGAGGAATGGTGACAGGTCTCATGACCCATGGTCATTGGACTAATACCTCTATATAGCAAAATTAAGGTGCTTTATTGGGAAATCCTAAGATGAGTGCTTAAAAGCAGGAGAAGCAATGGCATTAATAGACCTGATAGAGAGGATACATTAAAGATTCCACCTTCATTTGTCCTATCCTCTGGGACTGGCAAAATGGCATAACTACAGTTTCTGCATATATCTGTTTGCTTGGCTCGTCTGGTAAGCATGTTCAAGCACGGGTATGGAAGTCGTAGACATAAAGCTCGTACGATATCTTTTGCTTTGGAAACATCTTAAATAAACCACCCTGATCAAATTGAATTCAAGTGAATTCCTTCAACAGCTATGAGTGCTAACCAGGTGTGTTCACACATTTTTTAAGAAAAACAGCAAAGATACATGGAGAATGAAAGACTTCAGGGGTCTAAATCTGAAGGGAACAAAACGAAGTGCATGCATACAACGGAAAAGATATCTCCCAAAAACCCTGAAAAGCATCCAAGATTTCCACATCTCTGTTCATTGTCTGAACAAAATTGGCTGTGAAAAAGTCACTGAAGGAAAAGGTTTCCTGGCTGATTTCTACAGAAAACTTACTAAGAGCTCAAGAACAAGCAATTTCATTTTGCAGGATGACTGGGACTTCTGCACAAGGCTTCTGCCCAAGTAAGGGGATCCTTAACAAACTACTGAAATGAAATGCATAAAGACAACATTCAAAATGTGTGTGGCCAAAGATAGATCAGAAGAATTTGAAAGTACTGCTCGGGCAGAGCTGAGTAAACTAGCAGAGGATGTCCAGAGCAATAAGAAAGGACTCAATAGGTAGCGATAGTTTCAGAAGAACTTCTGGGAAAATTTGTGTCTGCTGCTGAATGGGGAGATGGCACAGTGATGAATGACACAGAAAAGGCTAGAGGGCTTCCTGTCTTTCTTGATTTGATATTCACAGGCAAAGCCTGTTCCTGTACTTACACATATGCCAGCACAGCCTAGAAAGAGGGAGACATGAGGAGCAGATGCTTTCACGCTGAGCTGCACTGACAAACCACAATGTAGATTGCTGAGTCTGGTTACCTCAAATCAGTGGTATTTTTTTGGTCACTAGTGATCACTTCTCTAGGCAATTTTACCTGTGAGAAGAGGACAAGTGGAAAGAGAAAAGGCTAAAGCAACCCACAAATATTAAGTATACTGAGCTGTTGAAGTCTCATTTCTATAGTGACATAATATGTATGGGGACACTGCATTTGTATGCCCATAGGGCATTTGTGTGCCCATCCTGAGGGGCTGGGATAACACAGCTGCAGTGCTGGGTACATGAAGAAATGCTTGTCTCTTTCCTTCTCCCTTGTCCCCCCTGCTCACAACTCCCTCCTTCCCAAAATTAACATTTGAATTGAAAGTTCAAAAGGTGTCTGGATCAACTGGGGTTACTCATGCAAATCAAAGGCCAGAGAAACACCAAGCAATCTGCTCAAAATTGTAATGTCTGCATTAATAAAAGAGTCAGTCAAAACCCAATGATTAAGTCATTAGTTATGAAAGCTCTTCATGTTCTGCCGACTTCTTTTCTGTGCTTGGAGAGCAACCTGCTACTTTGAATTATAATGATGTAAAAGAATCATTCTGAAACCCACAGTTTTGTTTTAATGTGTCAGCTGCAATGACTAAGCTAGCAGTGTATTTCCTAAAGATACAACATAGCAGTTCTGCTCTTTCACCTTGAAAAACTCATTATTGAAACATCCTGCATACCCATTCAAACTCCAGATGTTGACGGACTCTAGAGTTATTTTGGTAGGAAGCTGTTAGGAAAAAGTGTATCAGAGATGCTTTCTATAGAGGAGAGAGGAAGTTGCTTTCCTAAGGAGTGAAAGCTCTGGGCGAGAAGATGGAAATGGTGATTTGCTGCTTGGCAGCTGATCATACGAAAAGTTTTAGATAGAAGCAAGATGACTTTCTGACATACAATTTTCTCCTTTTGCTTTCACTACAAGAGGAGACAATGTTTAAATCCCAGTCTGCCTTACTGTAACCTTAATTGTAGGGACAGCATTTTTCTCAGTGAAGTCCCTGAGTCACAAATGTGTCCAGTTTTCCCATGCTGCTGACTTTGTGTTCTTCCTGCTGTTTGGTTTGACAGTTGCCACTTTTATACATGCAGTTTTACCACAGCCATCACTGTGGGTTGGATGCTCAGCTGGAGTCTCTATAGCTCCAGGGCTGTCAACACAAGTAGACTGATTAGGCTCATGTCTATCTCTGGACAGCTTCATTCTTTACAATCCAAAAGTTCTACTGTTTCTGTGCTCAGTGTTTCAGGAGGGAAAGTTTTGTCCTAAATAGTTAGCTTGAAGAAATGTCTAGGTTGGTGTATGTTGGTGTTTATGCTTCACATTCTTGGTAGTTAAAAGTCTGGAGATAACTCGTAAGACATAGAGATACGTGGTTGTAAAATGTAATTTAAAAGATGCTTCAGAAGATAAGGCATATGGCAAATTAGCCAAAAGAAGACTTTATACCAGACAGAGGCACCAGAAATGAAGAGACTCGTTAAGAGAATTTTATTTCCAGAGTTCACAGCAGCTGGCACACAGCTCAGACGATACTGCTATTTGACATAATACAATGCTCATCCCCCTCAGAGCCTTACCCAGACAGCACCCAGTCCTGAAAGTGATGCACTTCACTGCAGACAGCAGTAAAAAGTAGATGTAGCCAAGCAATTATTACAACTTGTGTAGCAGAAGCAGTCTAATCAGGGTTTCAAAGACCTTGCTGTGAGCTGCTCATCACAGTGAATAATGATGCTTTCCTAACTAAATTTACCACCTACCCTTGGGAATGGGCTGTAACCACAACAAGTGGGAGCATGGCTCATTTGACAAGTGCAAATGAAATATTCCATAATCACAGTAAGAAAACAGAGGAATCAAAATTGTTTCATCAGGAGAATTTCTAGCTCCACATGATTGAGGAGCATACATCATCTCTTTGATGATGATTTTCTATCTTTCATCCCATCATTCAGGGGCAAGTGCACTACATTCAAGATCCTGGGATTTTTAGAAATAATGTGCCTGCAGTGACTTTTCAGCAACTGTCACTTATACCGGTTGATTTCTTTGTTAAAAGATCCTATTTCCAAACCTAACTAATTCATTTAAAATGAACAGCGATCAACAGAGAAAATATTCTGAAAGACACCTTGTTTCATGAAAAGCATTTCACAGTCTGCCATGAAGACTCAGATGATCTTTAAATAATGATCCCAAAAATATACAAATTGATATTTATGTTATTCCGTATGTTTTATTGCTATTTTTTTTTGTAAACTAGAAGGTGTTTGTATCTCTGCTCTGTAAGCAAAGACAGGTATACAAACAGTCAGCTGCCAGGAAAGCCTCAGGAATGCTTCTTGCTATCAAGTTGTAGTTGCAATATCAGAAACTACTTGTATTGGATTTTTTTCTCTGGTATCCAACTATCACTTTCTAAGACACAAACAGAGCTATGGCAAAAGAATTATACTCTAATTATCTTGGCCAGGTATGCTCACATACTCAAGTGAAATTTTTATGTGAATTTATCCTTTGCAGCAAAGGAAGATTCATTGAAATGGATTTTGGACAGCACCCTCAGTAAGGTTTATTATTTCCTCTCCTCAACAGCAACCTCATCTTGCCAGATGGCAGCAAAAGTAGCAGATTTTAAAATGATGGTGAGAGATGTATACTTGTATCTGTGGTGGAGAAAGATGCCCCTAATTTTGGCTGGTCACACAATAATAATCCCATCCAGACTGTACTGAAGTAGAGAGTTCAGACAGTGTAAATCTGGAAAATATCTCTGTCCCTAAGATGGAAGCTGACTTCAAATCCCAGTGAATATGGGATCAGAAGCTGAGCCTAGAGATCATTTGTAAAGGACAGGCAATGTAGCCACAGACAGAGCATCTGGAGGAGGTTAGAAACATTTCTAACAGATGTACAAGATCACTGCTAAACTGTTGTGTAGTTAATACCTCTCCCAAACCGAACTGCATTTGTCAAGTGAGTTGGAGAATGGTTGAAATTCATTGCAAGAATTCACAAACACAAAAATCCCAGAACTAGAATTAGTTTACAGAGCATCTAGGTTAATTTATGTTTGTTTTTTTCCTAGAGTTACCCTAGACAGAAACTAACTCAAAGTTCAGAGTTATTCAACATACAGTCATAGACTATGAGCTGAATTTTTTTTTTAAAAAATAAAACAAACAAAAAAAATTTTGTTGATACATATAATTGACCAAGCTAGTCATAAATATCTCTGAAATGAGATCTTGAACAACTAGCTTCTGAGGTCATCTGAAAAGTCCAGTGATAACATCTTTATGGAATTTTTATTTGAAGCCAGTAAGAACACTTAATTATTTTTTTTTCTTAAAACTACAGTGCTTGGAAACATCTGACTATGAAATAATTTCACCCTGGTGAAAAATAAATTCCACTTCCCATGGTTGCAAAGAATAAACATTTTTTTTTAAATCAGAAAGATACAGAAAATATCCTATATTTAAAAAAATTACAACAAAGACAAAAAAACAACCTTATGATTTTTAAGTTATAATTATTGAGTACTTGTATTTGGTAACACTACTTTGAAATCTTTATTAGACAATTAAATGAATCAGTCATGGAAAGACATGATCCTTTTCGCAGTCCTGTTCCAAAGTTGGGTTTTCTTGAAGATGAAAGAGTATTCGGGGGTTCAAAGAAAACATTTGCATGTACCTAAGTGCTGGGTCCTGCTTTCTCTTTGTAAGAGCTGAAACTTATTAAATTTACCTTTGAAATACTTTGCCCAAGGAAGCACATGCTTTTTAAACTACTGTTGTTGATAGTTGGATCTATGAATTTAATGTTGAACATATTTCAACTTTTACATCTCGGGTCAAATAGCCAGCTATTTGCATTTAAATGGATTACCAGCATATATTTCTTTTTCTTGTTACTCTGTGTGCTTTTCATGTAGCTGTTTGGTGTGAACACTTCTACTGATCCAGACGGGATTTTAGTAATCAGGGCAGGAGACAGGTTAATATACTAAAAATTAGACTTAATGCTGTTCCCACATATATTGTCACACTGATATCCAATCCTTATAAGGAGCATCTTTGCCCAGCTCATTCATCTTCTATTGCATAGAAAGAGGGTTTGAAGGACAGGTTGCTGTAGCAGCTTGCTGTAGCGGAGACATTCCTAATAAAGACAGAGGCTGGAGTATCGTGCTCCCCTGCCGTTAACTCTATGCCGACGGTATTCCTGCCTCTGAAACTGGACAAATCACCATCCTGTGCTTTTGTGCAGCCAGTCCTGACACCAGAATGACAAACAACTGCTTGGCAGAGATGCAGTGGATTCCCAGCTGAATGTTACAAGCCTTAAGTGGATCGTTACAGGAGCTCGATAGCAAAGGTTGAGAGGGGCCTTGTGGAAGCCAGTTCTGAATTGTCCAATTTTTATCCAGGCGGTGTAAGCAACACACACTGTCTTTGGCACAAATGCACAAAAAGATCTGACAATCCAATGCTTTTAATACAATTGCAGAAAGGGAATTTATGTTAGGTGTTAGCAAGGGGTGTCTGCAATTTATTACATAACTTACCCATAAGTAAAAGGAAGACAGCTTGCTTTTGCTTATGGGTAAGGTCTGCAATAAGTCATTTAGGCTGGGGATTCTCCACAGCTAGAGCTCCCTTGAAGTAGGGCACAGAAATACCTGTCTGAAACAGAGATAGCAGTGAGGGAAGTTCACGAGGAGGTTGTGCCGAGCAGAATGAACTCAAGATCTGTAATGAAATGTGCTTGAGAACTCACGAACATTTTTGCTGGTTGCTTGACACAATACACAGAGACCACTCACATACCTCTTTAAATGGGAACATACGCATCTGGAGGAGATTACAACATCTGGAGGAGCTCAATATGGATATAGCCATCTCCTCCCCCTGAGCTACAACCACCAGCTCGGCTCCCAAACTGGCAAAGAGCTGCTCTTTGACTGCCCTCAGTTCTTGCTGGGAGTCATGGCAGCAAATAACCAACAATTCAGCAAGTCCTGCCCAGGGTCTGATGGTACTTGACCCACTGGTACAACCATACGGAAGAGGAAGGATAGATAAACATAAGCACAACAGAAACAAACAAAAAAATCAGACAGAGTTATCTCAGAGACATATCCACATCTCCAGCTGAGTGAAACTCAGTGGGAAATCTCTTGGCTGACACTCTGAAATCTGCAAGTTTACTTTGAAACAGCGAGGTTGTCCAAGCCTTTTTGCTATCCACATTTTAAAAATCATCACCTGAAGGATTTATGGCAGGGTGTGTGAGCAATTACATTCCTCTATTTGTTACTGTGGAAACACATTTTGTGACTGGTGACAGCTATGAGAAAGATATTGAATGAACTTCTGAGAAACAATATTTTAAAATTAAAGCTAAACATTGGATTTGCCATACCAGGAAGCTTTTGCCTCAAGGCAGTCATGAAACACCAGGGAATCAGCAGGGAAGTGCCATGAAGTCTTTCTGGGATTGATTTTGGAGGACTAGCTCTGTGTCATAGGATGGGAAAATAAAAGAAGATTCAACTAATCAAACTAATGCTCTAGTAGCTGGAGAGCTTTGCCCAGAAATGGGTGCAATGAAGAGTCAGAACACAATGGTAATAACTCCTGCTCTCTTTGACTGTGAATGGTTTCCAAGCAATCCAGTCCTATGACATCAAACTGCCAAGACTTTGGTCCCTTAGGTATCTCTTTTAAATTTTAAGCTTTCCGTTCTAGTTTTAAGCTAGAATCAAGGAAAAAGGCACTTGCCAACAGAGGACAACTTCCAACCTGCCACAGGTAAAACTGAAGGAAAGGGAAAAATCTGATTAATTCCTCCTCCAAATGATACCCTTTTTTTTGTGTTGAAAGTGGTTTGGAAATGGAAATCCCACTAGTTAGCCAAGAAATCTTTAAAATCATTTGAGATGGCAAGATATGCAGGGAAAATAATTACCCTCTGTTACTCGGGAAAATCCATTCTTCATTTCTAGGGTGACTTCACAATAAATAAGAAATGAAAAGGAAAAAAAAAAGAATTTAAAGCAAATTTGTTTGTTGTTAAATAAGTATCTCTGTGTGAGATTCTTCTCAGGGAACCCTGATTCCTTTCCTACTGACCAGGCACTGGGCTTTATGGACATAGATTGTGTAAAAAAAGACATACGGTATATTTTGGGGAAATCTTCCAGCCCTTTCCACTATTTTATTGCAATGTATAATTTTCAGTAAAGCCATTCTTGATTTACTCTGGTATCTGTGTGACGAAGATTGGGGCTTGCAGAAAGCCAAGGTACTAGATTCCAGATATGATCTATGTGAAACCAGTAGTGACAAAAGCTGAGATGTGTGCATAAAAGTGTCAGGTATTACGAGTTTATTGCCTAACAAATCAGATATTCACTGTCAAAAGTTCAAAAACTGACAATAAACTTAACTGTTGCATCTTCAAACTTATTTATAACTGACAGAGGGAGTCTAGTGTCTCGGTTTCATCTCTCCCATAAAGTTTACAGCTATCAGGAGATAATAAAACCTAGACTGAACTCATATTGCCAAGAGAAAAATCAAGACCTGTATGTGTTTGTGGCTGTCAGGTGAGATATTTTATACCTCATTAGTGTCGGAACAGTTATTGTTTTTTCTTTCTTTACGCATAGGTCATGTGATAACATGCCTCTCGCACTCCTAACTAATTTGTCACAGTAAACCTAGCAGTAGCAGAAATGAGGTATTTTTTGCCATAGTCCTTTTCCTTTTCACACTTGCCTCTGATGAGCCATGCCACCCAAACCAGTTTAGATCTCTATCATCCTGTTTTGCACATAGCTTTCTCCCCAGTATCTAAGTGTTGGAAGCCCTTCTAATATTCCTTTCCCTTTGGACCTCCTTGCTTGTGCAGAGGTATTTCATTCATAGGTGCCTGTGCAATACTGACAAATGCCCTCCCTCAGCAGCACAGCATGGGATGGCTTTAGCTGACCTTTCCTAGCAGGCTCCTGAACTACCTGGGCAGCACCATGGTGCTGTGTGTCATCCCTGGGGAAAGTTATGGTTCTTGGAGCGGACAAATCACTGCTAAGCACTACTTGCACTTCGCACACTGGGGATTATTCAGGATAGTGGGTCAATGTCTCCCTGACGAAGAATGTTCTTCTGGTGGAAGTTAGTCACATGTGTTCTTCCTTCAGACCGGAGCCAGAACGTTTTTTACTTAGATTTTGGCCGGATGAAAATTGCATTCATTTTTGTGTGTGCCAAGGTAGTTCACAGAATCACCAATCTACAGGGAAGATGCCCCAGTGTTCGCATACAGTTCAGAGATGAGGTGCAGGGAAAAGTAATGTAGATTAATTTGGCCAACAGACAGCAAAAAATGGAGCAGGATTCTACAGCCCAACAGTTGGAAAAAAAAGCATATGGCTACACCTTGTCACCGTTCCCAGAAATGTTGATATGCTTTACAACAAATAGTCATTATTTTCAATCTATACTGAGCACTCCCGAGACAAATGGGGACCACTAGAGTTATTTTGGGGAAATTGACTATTCCTGTTACTACTTGCAGGAAAATCTAGTCAGGTAAAGAACCACACCTAAATATTGTTCTCCTGTTTTAACAAACACACGGGTTTTATTACCCAGGGTTTTAAGTGGAAGGCATGAAGTTGTGTAAGCTTTAATTAATCCACTGAACCATCAGCTTATTCTCCACTGCAAATACTGCCATCTGCTACTAGTCCATGTATTGATAATTAATGTCTGCTACAAGTTTGCTTCCCTGACATTATCTGATTAGGTAATTAGCCTAAGGAATAATACAGGACATAATGCATTATTGTTCTATTAAGTGTGATCTGTTTAAAGGTACTGAAGAATTCACTAATACTGTTTCATTCCTGTGACTCATACCTCCATCAACACCCATCCAGAGAACGACAAAACAATTTCAGAAAGGAATAGGGGAAGGAACAATCCCCAAACCCACATGAAAATCACGTCAATAAATTTAGGCATGAGTACTGTTTACTTCAGAATAGCTTGTGAACAAATGTAAATATGAGCAAGAAAATCCACGAGTGCTGCTCTCCAGAGAAGGCATGAATCAACATCAACAATGATCTTTGCGTAATAAATGCCCCTTCAGAGAAGTATAATGAAAAATCATTTGTCATGAAAACTCAAGGGTTTAATAAATCAATGGAAGGTGGAATCAGGAAGAGGGAGAACAAGGCAGCGTGTCATCTTAATTCACTGGTGTAAAATGTGTCTATTTCTAAGATTACATCCGAATTAGGCTTAGGAGACAAGCAGGTGATGAAGATGCAACAGAGGGGAACTGAAGTGAAGGCAACATTTCAGCACAGTCAGATCCTGTGGCTGTAGTGCAAAATCTCTCAATATTTGGCTGTTTTTTACACTACCCAGCTCTTCAGGTGATTACAAAAAGAACTCTGATTTTATTTTGCATGAGAATCCGAACCTAGCCTGTGACAGAGATTAGCAATGTCAGCCCTAAGCACTTGGAAACCACAACAAGCACATAGAAAGTCAAAGCTCCAGGAACCTGGAGACCTCACACATCACCACTGCTATTTCAAAACATCGAAGTCGGGATACGTTTGGCCAAATTTACATGCCAACACAGTAAGTGTGCACATTTGAGCTGATTCTCTCCACTCCTTTTATAGTCAAGAGAATCCTGTCCCTCACGCTGGCAACACAAATGTTTTCCACCACATTTACCTAGAAATTGGGATCCAGTTGCTTTACTAACTCATGCATTAAAGCAGAAATTTGCACATGAAAATGAAGAATAGCACAGACTGAAGCCTGTGTATCTGCAAGTCTCACTTCTGGATCAGGCTTTCTGAATTTCAGGTGTTCTTGCATTCCAGCAGTCTCCGTTTCACAGTTACTGCTAAAGAGAGTTTTAACCCAGAAGCCCCACTGTTGGTGGGCTCCTCACTCCACAGGGGCCTTCAAGAGGAGCCGAGCACCTTTACAGAACCCATGTAGGAGCCCCAGAGAGCTGTTCTGACCACTGTGTCACCGCAGTGCCATGGCTTGTCCTGCTGTATCCTCACGCTGTGCCAGGCAACGCTCTCAGTCTCTGCTCCATATTGCAGAGGGTTTACTCTGACTCCTACCACTGGTGCATTTTGCTGCCCTGTTCACAAAGCGATCCTTCACTGGCAATGCTGCAGAGGAATTAACCAGAGACATTTATAGGTGGGGCCACTGAAGCACAGGGAGGTGAGTGGCCTTACCTCGTGTCACTTAGAAAGCTGGTGAGAAAGCTAGGGATAGGGATGAAAACCTCAAAGCACAGTTGCTCTCCTTCCTGATGAGGAACACTCTACACAGTCTTATATTAAATCATGAAGAAAAAAAGCGTAAAAAAATAAAATCTGCTTTCTACATTTGGTTTCTTCGGTAATTTAAGGGAAGAGGCATGTGAAATATCCTTCTCTTTTTGTATGGAAGTTCTCAGTCTTGTGTATAGCTTCTTAAATGATGCTGCATTTGGTATTCAACAACTTTCCCTTCTATCAGTCTTCAAACTCAAATCCCCCTTAGGCACCACTCTGCTTTTATTTGTTCTACCACAAATAATAGATGAGTTATTCGACATTTGTCAGGCTTGTTTTTTTATTTCTTTAACCATAGAGACATACAACATTTACCAGTGTCTAGGAGAGGTCTCTGAGAATTAGCAGTAGCTAGAAACATTCTGGTGTTGTCTGAAATAACCGCAGCTTCGGTTAGTTTCAATAGTCATGACCTAATAATGAAATTAAATCTGTAGGGTAGCCCATGAAGCAAGTGCTAGCATGAATATAGTGTCGTCTTCTCTGACTCTGCTTTCACTACTTCTTTCTCACTTGTTTTCTAATCCTTTTTCTTGCTCCAATAGTAAATCTGGAGCTCATCCATCTTTCTTTCTCTGCTCCCTTCTGTTAATTGCTGATGGTGCATCTCCTAACATTCACAAGATCTGACCTTTCCAAACAGAAAATGTCTATGGAAGAAAACACAAACAGGGTAAGCGTGAAGCTGTGGTTCCATTTACACTTCCAGCACTTTGAGTCTAAGCTTTCCTCCACCAGAGAAATTTCCAAGAATTTATGCCATGTTATGTCTAAAACTTAGAATACAGGTTTGTTTGGGTTTTTTTACTGGAAAGTCTCAGCCCTTTGTTCCACTTCTTTATTCCCAATCAGGATGAAATCCTACAGGATATCTCCAGAAGGAGAATTTCAGGTGGAGAAAAAATACAGATTCAGAAGCCAGCTATGTGTCTTCTAAGGTCCCATCTTTGAATTTCAGGCTTTCATTCCATCTTTTGAATTACTGCGAAGATTTTTCATTCTATTTTGCATCTCCCTTTGCTGGGATGAAATTGCTTGACAGCTAGATCAAAATATCTCCTTCATATTTGAACTCCAAGGAGTACTCACACCATCTCACTTCATCAATCTAATTTAAGTAAGGATTTAGGATGAAGCCTCCAGATAATCGGTGAAGGGTTACAGA
Source organism: Trogon surrucura (assembly GCA_020746105.1). Lineage (NCBI taxonomy): Eukaryota > Metazoa > Chordata > Aves > Trogoniformes > Trogonidae > Trogon > Trogon surrucura. The sequence continues at coordinate 10,595,352 of CM036621.1, read as the reverse complement.
CACCACACTCAGATGTTTGAATAACCTCTTTTGTTTCTTTAAAGCCAAGAGTAAGATTTCATACTTGGAGATCTACAGTGGAGATGCTAGAAAAAATATACAAGTGTCCCAAGTGTCAAATTCTAACACTATTAAATATAAGATGCTTGATGCACGATGGCAGATTTCAGTCACCAGTAACTGTGCTTGTTAATTTGAAATAGAAAACAGTCTGCCTGAATATAGTTCTTATGGAGATAGGTTACTAGCACTATTATCTTTGTTACCATAGTGCTTATGGCTCCACCTAGGATCAGGGTCTTACTTATGTTAAGCGCTGGATAAAGAGCAAGAACTAATTCCCCAAAGCCTGCAATTTAAAGAATAGAGTTCCTGTGTAAGTAAGGTCTAGGATTAATTTGGTCATAATCACTACTGGTATTTTAGTCTGGGACTACAAGCATTTCTCAGTGAGAAAGGTCACAAAGAAAGGCAAGATGACTACAAACAGGAGCTCTCTCTGTACCTACTCCCTTGTAATTAAGATGTGTTGAGGGGAGGGAAAAACATAGCACTTGGGAGTATTTTATTAATTATTTTTCAGCTTGAGTGCACAAAGTTAAATGTAGCCTCGGGCAGTTTTCACTGATGTGACTCACATCTCCATGATGTCAAAGCTTTTAGTGACACTAACGGGCTCATATTTTGCAAAGAATAAACCATCCCCTGGTGTATTAATTAAGCCCAGGCACGACCTACAGAGAAGCAATACAGAACCATAAGAAATTTTGCACGGTGAGTTTAATGCCTATAAAACATGTGGCTTGACAACAACTGAGCATGAAATCTCTCATTAATCCAGAGAATGTGGACAGCATGGATAAGAGCCACGTGTTTGCTCACCATAACTGTGTCTTCAGTAAGCACAGTCCTGATGGTAAATCAGCACTGACCTCTTCTCCATGAAGACAGCCAACAGATGACCTGCTTATTTTGAATCACAGAACTACTTTCTACTATTTATTATTTGTATTTTCTATTAATTTTTATATGAATCAGAGCGGAGTTTGGGATGTTGGTAAACATTCCAACGGAGCTGTTTACAGAAATAAGGAATTACTACTATGTGCCCTTTGAACTGTTCCTCTTATTTTACTGTGTTTGGTAACTAGATAATATTTTCCTCACACAGCCCCTTCTCCCCAACAAGCAAACAAAAACCCCACAAAAAACCTTCCAGCCAAACCCCCAAAACTCAAAGCAATCCAGCTGCCTCAGTTGCTGCCAGACCTCAGTTTGCATTCATGGGCTATTATGGATCCTCCCTTGTGCCCTCCTGGAAGGGAGAACTTAAGGTGTCACAGAGGATTCAATCCACCCAGGTACTCCATATAAATGAAAACAAATGTTTTCCAGTTGCAAAAAACTCCAGCAACATTAAAAATTCTTGCCAGGTTTCACACTGACAGTCTCCCACAAGCTTATCTTACTAAAAACAAAGTACCACAATAAATAGACAGGTCTAGATATTGTTTCTTAAAAAAGACTTAAGGTTTCAAAATTAAGTTTGCTAAAAAATGAAATTTCTTGCAGAAGAAATATAATTTTGGCAATTTTTAAAGGAATCCCAGAAAGAACAGAAATTATGTTCCATCTGTAATGTTCTGTTCTTTTAGAGTTCTGAAAAGCACACCATTTCTGATATTTCATAAAAATTTAAATTTAGACTTTTTCTATTTTCGTGTTTTTCAGCACTAAACTATAAAGTTTCCTTACTCTTCTTCCTACTGCAAAATTTGACAGTTGTAGAAGTTTGTAAATCAGACTGTCAGTTACAGGGGTCCAACTTCATTTTTCTCGTTGACTTACATTTCAAAAGTTAGAAAAGATGCAGAGAGGGGAAGAAAGAAATTCAAGCTAGGAAAGCTAGATCCAAATCTAAAATTCATGGCTTTCAGGAATATTTATTAAACAGCATTTCTCTGGACAGCTTGAAATTCTTAAACATTGTTATTGTGAAGGAGAAGAACAACATAGCCTGATACTCCAGAAAGATCTCTCTGATGTCTCGGGTCATCAGTGTCTCGGGTGGTCAGTTTCTCAGTTGGCAGCTTAAAGGGTTCAATTTAAATTGACAAAAACAAGCAAGCTATGAGACCAACAACACAGATCACTACTAGCACAGACAGCTAAATGCAGTTTCACCAAGTTTCTGCAAGCACTTTTCATGTTCATTCACAGTGCCCAGTGCCCCAAGCTGTTGCGATGCCACCTGCCACCACTGAACCAAACTAAGAGAACTGAAAAGCGAACTAAAGAGAAAAGCACTTTTAAAATCTAAATTCCCAAACACGAATTGCCTAAAATTATCAAGTGGGATAGCATGGCTAGAAGTTATTTAACTTCAGACAGAAATCAAACCAGGTGTCAATAAGAAGCATGCAGGTTTTGTAGAATGCGTGATGCAATTCAGAGCCATATAGAGATGCAAAGTGTAGCTTTGGAAAAAATCTGGATATATGTAGAATAGTTTAAATACGATAAACATCTGTAAAAACTCACAGGATCCTACAAGAAACCTCTTTACATCTCCCACACCCCTACAGAGAAAGTCAAATTCAGTGCAGCTCTTTCACACGCTTCTTAGCAGCTCCCTCAAGTGGCCACAGATCAGAGTATTTCATTGCAATCCATAGCAAAACCACCCACAAGTACCATGCAGGTCTCGTTATCCATAGATCTGCTTCTCAGCACCTTTAGGTGGTTAGGACCACTGCAAACACGTTTTGAGATGTTTCAGGTGCAAAGTCAGGGTGGGGCAGGCCATTGCAGAGGAGAAATATAGAAAAAGAATGGGAGGAACAGGGTGTTTTTGTAAAAAGAGGAAAGGATTCACTCTCACTTGTTGTTTGCTAAAATCTACAGATCAAGGATTTTTTTCCTGAAGTGCAGGCTTTATAAAAGTGAATTAGTTTGGGATGTTTGCTAGCCTTCACAGCCAATTTTGGTTTCCATAACTATTTTTTAAAGGAATGTTACTTTAATGAATTGCTAAGAAAAATGCAGGACAGTTCCAAACAAGCCAGGTAAGTGTTATGTCTCTAAGCTATGCATGGAGTCACAGCTCAGAATGATTCTTAAGGTGAAATTTCTAATGTCCCCCTGTGAGGTACAGCAGATATCTGGTACTTCAGATCTCTTGTGGTCTCACGAAAGCAAACGTTTTCTATTTCCTTAGGTTCCGACTCACCTGGAGCACAGCAATTTACTTTTGACCCCACGTCTTAAATAAGCCTTTTTGAGATGCTGTGGAAAATTACTTCACGCCTCCATAAGCTCCTACTTTTTCTGCTCTGTTTTCAAATTTGCTGTATACTTGCTCTGCCAGCCTTGGGTCCTGAAAGGATCTAACAAATAATAACTAATCTTCAGTTCAAGCAAAAGAATTTTACAGATTGATTTAGGAAGAGTAAAGATTGAAAATTCAGAGCCCTGGGAAATATGAGCATTTTTCTGAAAATAAAAGAAGGAAAATGCTCCACATGGTAATTATCATTGCTTCATTAAAGTCAAAGAAACTATGACAATTTGTACACATTGAAGATGTGGTTTCTCTACTGTTAGGAAGCATAAATTCCCCTTATTTTTTTAGTATCTTACGTAGAGTTGTCTCTCCTCCTGGGCTATTTCCAAATAACCTAGTTCCTGCAGTGATTACCTTTTTTATGAACAGGACAAAGCAAAGCTCTACGTAGTCACAGGTAAATTGCTTCTGGTTCCCAAGCTAACTTTGGTTGACTCTGAACCAGCGGTTTTCAGTCTTTCCCTGCTTACAAAGTCCTAAAAATTTCCAACAGAGATGTACCCTCAATCCCCTGAGAGCAAATTTACTAGCAGTAGGCTTTTTGCAGCTGTGTTACATAGGTTGCTCTGCCTACACACTGAGACCCAATGCTGTGTGCTCCCTGGCAGTCTGCAGAGGCAACAGATCTCCCAGTTTTGGGTCTTGAAAAAACACATTTGGATCTTCTCACTGAAATATGAATTCATTTTATTTTCAAGCCTCGAAGCCCGATCATGACAACATAAATCCATTACAAGGATGGAACCAACAGATCTGCATAGGTGTGAAACCAGATACAAATGAATCCCTTTATTCCACAGCCCTCCCTGTCACATCTATTTTCAGTGCAATCAGAAGTTAGGGTACATTAGCAGCTTCAGATCATAACATTATTCTACACGCACTGATCAAATACCGAATCTATTCTGCAAATTTTTTGTCTAACGTGAAACACAAACACAGACCTGAATTATCTCAACAGTTACACCTTTAGACCTCATTATTTGTTTTCTGTTTTAATATTGTGTATCATTTTCTCCACTCTGTTCTTGCAGCAGTATATGCATACATATTTTTTTGGAAATAGATGTCATTTTCTCATCCACTGCAGGACTAAGCTATTAATTTTCAAAAAGGATTGTCTCCGTTACGTATAATTCTCACCAAAGGGAGAAACAGAACACCATTTTTTTGTTCTCTCACTTGTGGCCCACATCCAACAAAGCACTTAGCCATAAGTTCTGTTCGCTTTTCCCCCATGGACTGGGGTTTTGGCTATTGGATAACGCAAATCTATGCACCAGGAAAGGTATGCTATCCGTCACTACTATGAGTAAATCAAAGATAGATGCCTAACTAGCTGATTTAGATAATGGGCTCAGGGACTCTGTTCATAATGGAGGTATGTAACAGGCAGCAGAATAGCCTTAAAGCATATGTCATAACAGAAAATTGCCTCACGTATGACACCTCCTTATGTTCTCTGATTATCACATTTTAGAAATTGAAGCATTTGATGAAATCCACTGGACCATAAATTGGTGCCTTCAACATCTAGCTTCTTACATTCACAGTATGACCTGCTCATTATACTCCATTAAAAGGGTAAACATGACAAGATAATGGATTCATTTTGGCAGCAGCTATACCCTTTGATTTTTTATTATTTCTACTTTGCTGGCTCACATTGAAAAAATCCAAGAGCTCTCTTCAGTTGCTAATTTATGAATAGCTAGACCCTCATGTTCCAGGATTAATATTCAAAAATGACAGAGAAATTTCTCACTAGACAAGCAAGCATTGGTCATAGAATTTGGGGGGTTTTTTTGCAAAGTTTAGCTTTACTCTCTAAATATGCTTTTCAGGTTATCTCAATCTGAACCACTACCTTTGAACATCTCTGAAAATGGTGGTCTGAATTTATACTGAAATCTAGAGCATTAGCCCTGTCAATAATCTAGATTAGCCCTGTCAGTAGCCCATTTTGCAGGTGAACTTAAAAGCACTGGTCTTCTATCTTAGCTGTTTAAATGCACCCCTGAGTAATCATACTTCTAGTCCACTTGCATAGATTTGTGTCTATTGCATGTTTCTATATCTAATGTATGAAATATGGAACCAGCAAAGTGCTGAAAATCTGATTGGTAGTTTTCTGGCCACTGAAAATAAACATTATTTTTCAGATGCAAATTCTTCTCAGCACTCCGTCAAAGGAAATAAAAGAAAAAGACAGGGAAGGGAGAAAACAACTTTTAAGGCTCCCAAAGATTTTAATTAAATCAGTGATTCAGGAAATCTCATTCTCTCTTCTGCTTGCTCTGAAATGAAGAAGAGACAATGAGCAGATTTCTGTCAGTTAAACAGATGTTCTGTCCACACGGACGTTTTCTTGTTTAACGATAGCTTTGACATTACAATTAACTTTGTGTGATCAGCTGTTAGGGGTATCAGCATAGGATTCATTAAATGCCTTTCCTCTAAAAATTTGAAGACATTCTTTTAAGTGAGAAAGACTCACACAAGATTAGGTTTCTAACGATACTTCACCTACCACAGGATCGCACTGATAATATGATTCTAATTGCTCAAATAATAGTATCTCCAAGATGTCAAAATTATTTACATTAATTGCCAGTGGACACAGAGCAATAAAGCTTCTGTATTAGCATATTGTGTACCCAGATGTGATTAATGGCATGGTTAAACTTTGTATGTCTTCCCGTAATACAATGAAGATAAATAGGCTATTAGATAAAGTTGAGAACTAAAATAAATAAATCTTTTCAGTGAAACTTCATGTCTTAGCCTAAATATTTACCTAAGTAGCATGAAAAATAAAATATTTTAAGATCAGCTCTTCAGATGCTGCCTATTTTCCTAACTCCACATTTAGGTTGGTTTACATCATATTAGAATACAGCTTTATTTTTCTTACTTACAGTTGAAGCCAACAGCAATGGTCTTCTCCTTTGTAAAAGAGATGCATCTCCATCATCACAAAGAAATTAACACTTCTGTGCTTTACAGTACAGTTCTTTCCTCAGTGAAGCTGAACAATAAATTCTGCTAAAAAAGTCTTGCTTGTAGAACTCCTCCATCCACTCTTCATGGAGTAAAATGTAAGGTTGTCACTGAGTTTATGTAGCACTGGCTAATTAAATAGAGGATGTTTTGCACGCACAAAAGGCAAGATGGGCATACCGTAGCAAATGAATCTGGTAATTTTGCTCTTCTGGCCACTGATGCAGCAAAGTTATTATTTGGAGGAGGAGGTAGGGAGGTTTGTTTGTATTTTGTTGGGATTTTTACCAACAGTATATGTAGGTGAGTGTTTGAGCTTGCTAGAAAACAGCTTCAACTGATAGAAAGAAAAAGCATTCTTGCTCTCAAGCACTGCGCCTGTTGATTATCAACAATCAGGGTTAACAATAGCTCAGTGGAGGGGAATTTCTTTTACAGCACCTTTTTGGCAAACCAGGTTCTCCTCTTCAGACCTTGGTCTGTTGACCGCAGCATTACTCGACTGGTCCAGCTGGGAAAGCTCACAAGAAGGTTTTGGACTAAAATCCCTCTGGCTGCTTAACTTGACAATATGAACGGTGATCATACATTAAAAGGACAGTAGGACACTGAGAGAGCTCAAAAAGAAAAAGTAGCATTGCTCAGGATAAGGGGCAGCTAGCTATGAGATGGCAGGGAATACGCTTAGGCTGGACAGGAGAAGCAAGTAGGATTAATGAATGTGTTTTAACAACAACGACCAAAACTATGTTGGCATTGAGACCTTTTCACCTGTGACATACTGACACTAAAGTAGGCGGACAGCATGAGTGCAAAGGCATTACTGCTGTCTTTGATATACGTGCTTGTTGTATGCTAAAGGAGGGCTACCACTCACCTGGACTTTTTCAGTCACCCTTGATATATTCATTATTTCCACCTAGAAATGCATTTGGATTTTAAACATTTGCTAAGTGCTTTGGTGAATGGAAATGTCTGGTTATTCTCTCAAAACCCCAACTTCCCTTTGCCTACACTTAGCCCTCCCTTATGATTTTAAGGAAACAGGCTATTACTATGAATGTTCTTGGTGTGCCATCCAGTAGGTGTTTTCTCCCTATCAGCTGGAAACCACACAAATAACTCTGATTAAAATAAAAAAAAAAAAAGCTTTATAATGTACTTGTTATCATTAGAGAGGTACCATGAAGTGTTTTGTCCTGCGCATTTAACATGCTGTGGGATAGCAAAATTAGTAAATCCAACATCACAGTATTCAGGTGGTTTTTCCTCTCCTGTTGCTTGGAAAATACTTTTGTTAATATAGCCACAAATTAGATTTTGAAAACTGCAGGAAAGTACTAATAGCAACAGTAGGCTTGTAGTCTTTAAATAGGTTTTTTGAACTGTTACACTGCAGTACACATCATGTACCATGACCTGAAAGAATAGACTCTTTATGTTACTTTTTCATAGCTACCAAACTTGTTTCTCATTTGAGAGTTAATAGGGAAGTATCTTCTGTTCTGCTGGTGATAAATGTGAAATAGCTAGGAAAGTTTTGGCATTTTCACTTCATCTTATTTGGCTCAAGATTTAAATGCACGTATCTGAAAATTCTTTTACATTATCTTTAAAAGGCTTTAAAAGGCAGTATACCTGAAAGTCATAATTTTTTTAAAAGTGTAGAACACAAATAGAGAGTCTTCTTTTTATTAAAGTGTTCTTTTCAACATTTGAAAGATTTCTTATGCATAATAGAAGTTCAGATTGAATGAAGAGGTATTAAGTTTCTGGAAACTACAAAACTGGGATGCAGTTCATGATCCAAAGCAAAGTGCCATCATGTTCAATAATGTTAATGTGGTGATAATAATCAGAAGTTGATTAAAACTACATGTCTCTGTAATGCTTTCAAAATTTTAATTCATATATTCCTGTTAAGGGACTAAATGTTAATACAGAACTCCACATAGTATGTTCAAATACCAATTAGTAATTCAATATTTCTAAGTGACCAGAGCCGACCGCACATAAATATAGGAAATAAAGGACAAAATACGTTTAGGCTAGTATATTTTAGAAAGAAAAAAAACTAAAATAAAAAAAACAAAGGAGGAAACAAAAGCTGGTAATAAACTGTAGCCCATGAGCAGCAACAGCAGTTAGAACACGCAGGCAGTACAGTAAAGATTAAAAGGTTAAGAAACCTCATGAATATGAAAAACTTTTAATTACTGCTCATTGACCTATTGTGTGACAAGCGACTGCACCCTACAGAACACACCGGAATGACGAGGCCACCTCACAGAACACTTGCTGACTTCAGCGGCCCCGTGCATGACTCACAGTGTCAGAAGCTCAGCTGCTACCGAGGATATGGGGATTGACAGAGGAATCAAACACAGAAACAAGTCACCTCGCCACAATATTTTTGAGTTTGTAAAATTTGTTATACTGTGTATTGAACCCTGATTATGCTGTTCGCTGAAAGAACTCAGTTAGCCTTTGCTAGCCTTTAATTTGTCCTCAGCTTAGCCTTGGAAGCTAAACAGGCTTGTGGACAAAGCCGAACGGAGACCAGGAAAATATGTTCGCTCCAACATCTGTCTACCTGGAGAGCTGCCTACACTACCTCATCTACACCTGACCAGCCTCATATCACAGGCCATAAAGCTAATTCACTTGCATCAAGACTTGGATTGTGGTAAAGACACATCTTCGGGAAAGGTGCTTAGATGCGTGAAAACATCAAAAGACTGAAAAAATCTACTTTCTCTCAACATTATTTCACTGGTTAATCTCCTATTTTTACAAATGTGAACTTTATTTCTAATCTGAATTCATTACCTTTTACTTTATCTCTTCCATCTATGCATCGTTACAATCTACCTCACAAGATTAAACTGTTTTAGTTCTCTCAATTAACTGTATTATAAGCACCGTTTCCTTTCCACCTCTCACAGCAAGCACAGAGGAGAGTCTGGCATATCTCAGCGTGAGGAAACTGGCAGGGCATAATCCCCTCAGGGTTATTGCAGAAGGAGAGGGCTTTTTTTCTCCTCAAGAAAGGTACTGAATCCAATACTATCCTTTAGAAAAAAAGAAAAAAACTTTTTCATTGAAATCAACCGATCTTTTCACAGACCATTTTCCTTAATCTGTCTGCACAACCTAGAAGTCATCAGTCCCAGTTTCATATTTTCCTCTCATGCAGGTAGATGCTACATGTTATTTCATAATAAGCACTAGCTTTTTTCCTTTATCTTCTTTCACTATGAAACATAACCAGTAAAAGAGGAAAGTTAAAAAACTAGCAGAAACAGAAAAGTAAGCACTTTTTGGTTTTGGAAAAAAACACCCCCAACCATCACCAGCAGTAAAATTCAAATGTCATCTCAAGTTAGGCACGTAAGATTGAGCTATCAATCACAGAAAAAAAATCTGCTTGCATCTGCACTGTGCAAAAATATGTTTCATCAATTTAAGACCACAAATGATTTCACAATTCCCCCAGCCATTTTTTTCTGTGCTCTTCACTGGATTTAGTACTATGAAACCAAAGTATATTTTGGGCAAAGAATGTTTTTCTGAGTTTATTCTAGGACATCTGAATAGGATGTGTGAAATAATTCTTCTACTCTATTTACTGAAAAGGGCTGCAACCCGAGACGATAGTTTAGGGATAGCATCTCAAAGACACAGGTCTACTAGAAAGATACCAGGAAAACAACAGCAAGTCTAGATAGCACAACTTCTGGAGAAAGACCTAAAATAAAGATGTTTATCATGAAGAAAGACATGGTAAACCTTGAGGTACGTAAAAGGCACTTACAAAGAGGAAGACTGTTCTCTTTATAAGATGTAATGGGTCTAAGTGCAGCTATAAAGACTGAGGTGAATTAGTCTGAGTATCTGATCAAGAACATTGAAGCACTGGACGTTTTTCAGAATAGGTTAGGTAGACATTTGTCAGAATTTATTAAAGACGTTCTGATTCTGGGGCAGAGGAATTGAGAAACTGACCTCTTAAAATACTGTCCAGTCCTATTTTCTGTTGTTCTTATCTCTTTCCTATTGGGTCAATAACATTTGCTCAGTATGCATACCATGATACTAAATTATTTGACTGCTTGTTTTGAAACACTAATTAATTTGAAACTCTTTTCACTGTATGAGTAGATTATTCTATGAAGACAGTTTGTCATTACTTTTATGTGATCACTTGAGAGGTGTCAAATTTTAAAAATAAAGTGTTCTAGTTAATAATAAAAATGTAACATTTATAATGCAGAAGCATCACAGACAGATTTTTACAAAGGTATTAGAACAGAAGAATTAAAATTTTCAGTTTCTGAGAGAAGGCTAGAAAAGCATCCAAAAAAGAGAAAAAAACTCATGATGCATGAAGAATATTAAAAAGAAACATGGCTGGAGCTTGCAAATAAGAGGGCACCATCTGATTAATTTAACTCCTACAACATTTTTCCAGTTAATCCCATATTAGCTAATTACTTAAGAACACGTCTAAAGTTATATGTGAGCTCACGTGTTTGTTGGTTGTTGGAAAAAGACAGACCACAGCCAGTAACTGGAGAAATACTTTAGTGGCAATGGTGCTTGAGATGTCTACCGAAAGGGCTGGACCACTTCAAATCATTTAATAGGAAATATCTAATGAACAAGATCTAAGGAAAGGAAGTTATGAAAGGAAAATGCAGCCGCATTACAGATCAACCATAACTATGTATTTTAGCTCAAAGTACAAGCTATGTACTAACCAGTACCTATGAATCTCAAATGTGTGCATGCTGTTATCCGTGGTATTAACAGGAAGGGAAAGAGGTGTGGCAGCAATAACAGGTGAAAACCAAGCTTGCAACCAAGCAAAACAGTCTTAGTACCGAGATAAAGCTGTAAGGCTTTGTTCTTAAAAATGATCCAATGACTTGGTTGCTCAGTCTTTGGGATGTTCAGTTCAGAGACATTAAAAAGAATTAACTGTAGGGGTGATTGCTCAGCCTGTTTTCTTCATTAATAGTTATGCTGAAGCCCAGAATATCTGAATTATTCTCAAAGAGTCTACTTGCAGAAACATAGAAAAAAAAAACAGCTCATAATATAATGCAGGCTAGATAGATCTATCTATTAAAATCAAAACATTACAGTGCTGTCTAGAAAACAGTGGAGAAGAGATCTCTTTCCAGTTTTAATTCTCCAATTTCATTACCTCTCTTATGAATCCATCTACTTGTACGCAATTTTGTAAAGAAACATGAGCAAATACTTGAAGGCTTATCTGCTGCATTTCATAGCTTGATAATGATGCTGTATCTTAGAAAGAATCCTTTTATTCTGCTAAGAAAAAACTATGACTGAAGGCATACACAAAAATGAGCATCATTGCATAGTTGCAGCATGTTAAGCACTAATACCAGGGAAATGTTGACCTAAGAAAAATATCCATGTTATTCACATTGTTTTCCATGCTATGCTACTGAAGTAATAAGCACTTTTTTCATTTGCAATGTCAGATGTGATTCACTAATCTAGAAAATTAGACTTCTGAGAGAGCACAGATTACGTTTGCCAAGTACTAAAAATTTATCAGAATCACTTCATTCTTTTCAATAAACTTTCTCTGTGCAAAAGCAATATAGAAAGAATATATTTTAAAAAAAAAAAATCCCTGTTATCACTCACTTATTCAAATAGGGACCCTAGCCTTAATTAAAATAGAACTGCAGAGACCCGGGGGAAACACATATGTATATCTCCTACAATTACTTATTTATTATTTTAATTAATTATTTATTATTAAGAGTGTGCATTTTTTTAAAGCTTTCAGGAGTTTAATTAAAGTTACAGTAGTCTCTGAGAATGAAAATGCACATACAGAATACTTTCATGTACCAAGCTGAAGCCAAAAACCTTTCAATGCATGTTAACTTATGAGCAATTGTATTTCTGTAGAAATCCAAATAAACAGTTACACCCACACATGCACAGAGGGTGAGAAATCATGGAGAAAATGAAAGTCTACATAGCCAAGGTAGTGAAGACGGGAAAGAGCTCTCTAGCCTGATGGTATCCCTCCTAAAGAAGAATAGTAAGAGTTATTTGTTATTAGAGCAAAACTCTATATGCACACGTGGCTGAACATCGGTTTGGTTGAGTAGTGAGGTGCTTCCATTGGGTAAAGGTCTGCAGTGCTCATGGCAGCTTAATCCTCCTCAGCCTTCTAACACAGGACTGATGGTATGGAAATGGAGAGCACAGCTGCAGTTCCGTCATGCTCACCATCAGGGAGAAGAGAGTCAGGCTGTTGAGCCTCCAAATACCAAAAGCATATGTTACACAACATCTATGAACATGTGATAAATGTGATTGGATTCTCCAATTGTTTTTCTGACCTTTTCTACCTTTACTACAACGGAAGTAGTAAAGTGGACACACAAAAAAATTAGAGCATGGGGAAAACCTACTAGCACTGTCTGGCACCAGCTTATATAGGTATATAAAAATCTGATGAGTGTGACTGTGTTGCAACAAGAATAACTTGAAGTTACGTTATCAAGATACTTTCAGGGAGTTGTTGACAATTTAAAGATACGGGATTTATTAAAATGTAGTATATATGGTTCTTAACTGCCTCTCTATCCATGATTAGATAAATCTACGTTCTAACTTGTCAATAGTAATTTATTTGATTTTTGGATAATTCAGACTATCAGTAAAAGACCAGTACAAGTAAGTTAAAATAAGAAGATTAAAATTAATCAGTTGTCAGGGATAAAGCTAGAATGATACCTATAAATTTGAAAGAACTTGCTATGACAAATCCACATCCTCTTTGAATACTCTACTCGTGCAGTATCGCTCCAGCAACATATTATTTCACAGCTGTAACAAGACCAAAGATACGTAGAGTTTAAATAGAAGGGATTGTAATACATTATTAGACAGAGTCCCTGCAAGGAGCCCAAGACATTTCAATGGAACTTGAGGACAAATTAGTCATGGTCAACAAGGCTCTTGAACAGCAAAGCAAGATGTCTGATAAGTAGCTTAAGATTTAACAACTACCTCAGAGAATTCAAGTATTACATAGAGCACTCATCCTCTGACCCACTGCATCTTAAATAGATGCAGAAACAAACCACACAGATGAACATTTACATTTGCCAGAAGAAAGAGAGTATCTTGATATTCCCAAATATCAAACCAGCCTTAAAAGAAATTTCTCTCATATATACACTATTTACCTGTTGTCCTAATTTCTGGGTTTGGTTTTTTTTTCAGAACAGTAGTCTTGGCTCTGCTGACAAGGTGAGCTGACTAGATTGGAGATGAAGCAGAAAAAAACCTGCCATATCCTGTGTACAATTCAGTTTTCAAAAGCAACGCACAGTAACCTCCAGTTCCCATCTCTGAAAAGAGAGAATACGTTTCTTTCCCTCTTGATCTTGACTGAGAGTTCTTATATGACAATAACAGTTTCATGCTGAAATTAGGCAAATTGCTGTGGAGAAAACACAACAGAGTCTGTGTGCATTGAAAGGACATTTGAGCACAATAATATTTGAGAGGTTTACTTGCCCTCCTTCCCCTTCAATACCAGCAGAGCAACCAAGCACTCTGTAATCTTTTGTAAGAGGGGAATTCAAAGGAAACCGGATTTTAGCCACCAGAGGTAAAAGCTCAGAAGCCCTTTATCTGACTTAATAGAATTTTCTCAGTTCTGCAGCAAAGAAGCAGTGTCTTTCTTGTGTCAGTATGTACCTTGCAGTAGAATGAAATGCTGTTTATTTTAACTTTTATAAAAACCTAGACCCTAAAACATGGTGTTTTGTGTCCTACACTTTGTCCTTCTGATGAAAGGACAGGCTGTACTGATATACAAAGGTGACAAAGTGAAAGAATTTCAGAAGAGAATAGCTTTATGACATCAGATTCAGTATCTGGGATGATAATACTTCTTAAAAGAAACAAGCAAAAAACCAGCAAGACTGTAAGATACAGATAGGGAAGAAGGAAGGTGGATTCTTATCTTAGGGATATTTATCTTGCAAAACTTGTACTGACACACGGAACATATTGTCTGGTTGCAGAGAAGCACTGGCACCTAAAATGAGAAGTTAGGTCAGGCTCTTACACCTCATCAGATCCTTCCTCTTCTCTCATTTTCTGATTTGTATTTAAGGTTTTTCTTGGGGATTCTGACACAGATTTTAAACAATGATATAAGGAATACCTGCCTCATTTTACATTACAAGGATTTTGACTGTAATCTAGATGGACTACCTAGATTAGAGCAATTTCTTGGAGTCAAAAACTTCTCTTAAACTACATTTGACAACTGATGAACGTCTATTCACATTACACCCATCAGATTCACTGCCAGGAGGCTTGTAAGAGGATCCTTAAAAAGAAGACTGCTGCATTTGGCAGTGTTGGGACGTGTAGGTACATCATAGCACTATAGGAATGTCACAATCATAACAGAAAGGGAATTAATATATTTCCCAAAAACATGTCTGTAGTTTCAGAAATTCCTGCCATGTTTCATAAGTACATAAGAAATATGACATTAATTTTACATCTCATGGGATATCGTCTAAGAGAACAGTAAAATACATTGAGACAAACTGAGAACCAACTAGAACTCTAATTCACTACAGATTTTTCAGTATAATTATATTTTATGGCATTAATTCTTCATTCTTTGAGAAACAATTTTCTTGCAGGAATTTATTGGTTTGCTTTTCTGTTAAAAACAAAAAACCATAACTTTTCTTAGAAATTGAGTAATTGGAACTTTGAAAAACAAAAAATTACTCTTCCCTTATAGCTGTTTCCTAGCAGACAGAAAAATAATAATCAGAAAGAGTGAAAGCTGTGAACACAAGTATGGAGTAGAAGAAACCAGAACATTATGTAAAGCCCTCCTCCTTCAAACAACCGACCATGTGAATCATTAAAAATAAGATTATGTTCTTTCTGGAGGTATCCAGGACATGATGTTTGGAGGAAAGCTGGGCTGGCAGAAGTTAATAAGGACTGACTACCTTGGGTTCCTCAGAAAGTCCACAATGTTTGAAACTGTGTAAGACATTGCAGTCAGAGTCTGTCCAACTCAATTCTCTCAGCTCTGTTTTATACGTTATGACCTTAGCTTTACTGTGATGAATGTTCCAGAAGGGCTTAGAAGTTTTTTAAGAGAAAGATCAAAGACAAATCTCTTCCTCTTAGTTGTAGCATTTATGTCCACTTCCAGTGATATCTATCTCACAAATGGGCAGCCCCTTATGAAGTACCGTGCCTGAGTGCTGACTTCTGCAGGGTTATCTCTTCAATAACACCTTTGAGGGACTGACTGTGAAATGGTAATTTCTAACCAAGAAACCACATGATTTTTTTCTTAGTTTTCTATAAGTTCTTGCACTAAAAAAGTAGTATTTCATGAGACTGAAAATAATTTTTAAAACAAATGGTTGTGTGCTTCTGTTCGCGGAAAACATCTTCCAGTGGAAAAATAATTCAAGATTTTTTCATTATGTTTATAACAGATCAGAACTATATCATGAAAGGGTAAAAAAGGGCACTGTCTCCCTTGCCTGCCTATGAAATCTTACACAATGAGATTGCGCAAGACTGTCTTACTCAAGGCTGATACAGCTCCATCTCATTTTTAAGGCTCAGCAAATCGGTAAGATGGTACAGCCAAGGAAGTACCAAATGTTTCAGTCCCATACTAGATTCCTGCTATGGGATTACAAAACACAGTCTTTTGGATCCTAGGATCTCATGCTTCTTAGACTCCTTTTCTACTACTACACAGGGTCCCTATCCCTAAGGCAAAGCCCCAGGCTTCCCATCTCACAGCCTCCCCACTCCTATTGCAGACAACCTTTGAGCATTTTTGCAGTTTTTTCCTAGCTCTCAAGGACCCACCTCTTTTTCCAAGTTATTCTCTTCCCAAACTGCTCACACCTCAGCCTAACACTCTCTCATGTCTCAAACATGTCTGCATTCTTGTCAGATCTTGCCTCCTCTATGCTATTTCCTCTCACAGGGGACCTGCTGCCCAATGTAATGGAACACTTTTTGGATGCCAGCTTTGACCAATTAAAACACATGGCCCAGAAAATTAATTAGACTGGCCTGACACGCTTTGCTCTTCACAAATCCAGGCAGCTGTTATTCACCTGCGTACTGCAGATACACACATGTAAGTCTCTCCTTATGTTCACAATCTTACATATTGCTTCCACAATTATTTATTCCATAATTTATGCAGTCATTAAAATTCCATGGAAAGATTAGAATTCCCTAGCTACTTTTTCTTTAAGGCACAGTCTGTCCTCACCTTTCTCCTATCATCCCTGAACTCCCAAGGCTTAACCGCTTATAGTTTTGTCATTACTTTACAGACTACCAGACCTGTGATTTTTCAGTCATACCATCCCACCAATTTAGATGAGCAACTAAGACCTCTGATAAGCTGGAGGGCATAGGTAGCTTCTAGCATGATCAGCTGGGTTTAGCTGACATCAAATCACAGAATTACAGAATTGTTGAGGCTGGAAGAGACCTCTGAGATCACCAAGTCCAACCATGACTCAACACGATCACATAAGCAAATTCTTCATTTATTTAAATTTTTCATTAATTTAAACCAGCTTCCAAGTCAATACATACTACAAGTTTAGAGACCAGGATAATTAATTAGCCTATTGAAAGCTAATAAGTCAAAATAAAACTCAGATAGACTTGGAAGTAGAGGAACATGATCACATGAATGCAAGAAGAAACCACCGGATTCAGAAAATCTTTTTCTGCTATTTCTATTTGTATTGTACCAGGGAGATGGCATCCAACAACAGTTCCAGACCCACATATTTAACTTTTCCACTCTGGAAAATACAGTAACTGTGTGGAAGCAAGTGTCACAGACAAGGTACATTACTGGTCTAAAGCACAAAGAACTTCATTCTTGGTTTTGGTAATTCAGAATGCCATGGATTGCCTACACCCAGCTGGGAATCTTCACCTGAAAGAGACTAACCCATATTTCAAAAGGAAGCTTTGTCACACAGCCCTGGCCAAGAAAACAGGATGACACTTTTAGCTTTCTGGTATATCTCTAGCAATAACAAATTGACAACTGGGTAAGACCTCACAGAAATTTGGGAAGAAGAGGAAAGCCAAACTTTTGAGGCTAGATGCTACAGTGACAATTCTTGGTAGCAGACAGAAGTAGATTACTGCGCCAAAACGATTCTGGGCACAAGTAAGAAAACACTTAGTATCTTCATGTTGTGCTAGTACTCTTTGGTATTTATTTTGTCTACAACAAACCTGAAGATACAGACTGCATTTTTTCCTATCCGTCATAGCTGGATTCTTAACAATAACAGCAACTAATTTTATAGCTGCTATCTAGTTGCATAGCTGCATAATTTTATTCTATTTTCCAATGTTCTACTCAGGCTAATGCTCTTTAGGGTAAGGCACTTGCCTAGTAATATTGTAAGCTAAGCCTATGGAGGGCAAAGATTAAAGTATGAAAGGAATTTTTCTGATGCACGTTTTAATATAATAAGAAGTAGTTAAGCAGGACAGTGCGCCACTGGAATCATGATTAGTCAGCAACATTCACTTTCTCGCTCATTGTTGCGTGCAGTATCAAAGAGAGAAGGGAAGAAAGACAGGTTAGGGAAAGATTTTGCAAAAATTCTGAAACTTCTTTCCTTAAAGTTAACTAAAAAGGACCAATCTGCCACAAAACAAAATCACCTCTCATCTTTCTTATTGGATTGTTAAAACCTGATCTAATATTCCTAGCTATTTATGTTTATATGTCGTGGAGAGTGATTTTGTCAAATTTCCCGCCCACTGACTTTTTTTCTGACACAGATGAATAGAGAATTTGAGAAAAGAAGCCACTTAATACAGAAATAGTAGCTGGATGACAGTAATGGCAATGTTATACCATGGGTAGTAACTCAGGGTACATCATGTTCATATTCTCTGTGCTACTCAGAACAATAGATGCATCAAGAAAATATGATCTCATCACTTGAGAGCATACATCAGGTTAAAAGGGTGAATTTAACCAATCTGACTTACATTTGAGATGATAAGAAATGAGGATCTAAACCTATATTTTCGAAATCAAAGTCTACAGCATAACAAAGAACTGACTAGGAACATTTTAACTATATTCTGGGGGAAAACAAAGCTCAATCAAAAATCGAAAGAAACACTTTGGGTGAAAGAACTGATTTAGCCCAAAAAAGTTTTTTTTAGATAGAGAGAAAGGGGAATATGTCTAAACAGCTTGAAATGAATCATGGTCTTTTAGCTCTATTTTTTCCCTTCCTCTGTGCTTATAAGCAATGTATTAAGACGCATAAAACAAAGTATTCAGTTCCAACAAATCTAAAACTAAATACTTCTCTTTCAAAACTTTATACCTCTACAGCTAAATTCAGAATTAATTCTGAACAGGTAAAAACAACATTCGAAATCCTTCACAGAATGGGATTTTTCACTGAAAACAGAGTTTTCTGTCAAAGTCCATTTCTGAGAGAT
Organism: Trogon surrucura; assembly: GCA_020746105.1. Lineage (NCBI taxonomy): Eukaryota > Metazoa > Chordata > Aves > Trogoniformes > Trogonidae > Trogon > Trogon surrucura. The sequence goes on along the minus strand of CM036621.1, from coordinate 10,576,433 downwards.
GGTTTCAAAAATCTGGAGTCCACACTCACACGCTAGGGAATAGCATAATTACTGAAATAGTAAACTGAGGAAGGGACTCAGTCAGAAGACATTCTTTTCACCTGGAAAGAATTAGTAAGAAACAAACAGGTTGCTAGAAACATCATTGAGCTTTGTTTGGTTTCACTGCAGATCCCAAAACTACAGCGTTTGATAAAGATTCAGGTAAAAAGGTTTTTCAGACTTGTCCTCAGCCCAGGTGGTTTTGACAGCTCCTAAGTCACAGTCTTTCTTGCTGAAGTTACAAAGTTATTATCCAATCTTCGGGAAAAATGAGCAACCCTTTAGGTTAAATGTGTAAAACTAGCGCTTGTGGTTTATTTGTTTTCTTTACTGACAGATTTCCTCTTGCAACGGAGGAGGTGGAATCAGAAATGCATGGTAAGAAGTTCACAGAGTTGCTACAGAATTTGTTCCCTGCTTGAACGAGAAGGAAGAGAGTGCAGAAATGGGGTGACAACCTCACCCTTCCCTAATATCAGTCACTTGATTCCACAGGAGCAAAAGGGTTAAATGGCAAGAACAGGGGCCTGACACGACTGATGTGTTTGGAAGCTCTTCCACATCTTCTATGTAGTAAAGTAAAAGTCCACATGCAACTTTTATGGGATCTTGCTTTAAATATTACCTTTGTCATGTAGAGTAAAACAAAACTGTCCAATGTATTATAGAAGGATGTCTTCTATAAGCAATTTATAAGGGAAGGTAAAGGCCTTCAAAGCCACTGGTTGTTCAGCATAAAATAGTAAAAAAATCCTTCTAAGTCTATTTGAATGAAAAGAGAGTGATTTGCCGATTGAGATTCAAGTACTGGAGGACTGAGTTAAATTAAGAGGAAATGTGGAAAGAACCAAACATGCAAGGCCAAAATATATTACAGCCAATGACTGTATTTACCTCAGTTAAAAATTTTCCTCATAAAATATTAGGTTTTGTGTTCTTCACCAAAAGCAGTTCCCTTTTAAGTATAGTTCAAAAGCTATAATAAAATATGACAAACAGATTGTTGTCAATTATATTAATTTACATAGCATTAGACCCAGCTGAAGAGGAAAGATTTTATATGAACAGCTACAAGAATTCAAAATAAGATCTTGAGTAATCATGAATCATAATTTTCAATTGAAGTTATTAACATAAATTCAATCTAGTTACGATTTACATTACCTGTTATGAACCAATGTACCCTAAAAAGGTACAGACTCTCTGTTCAGTTGCTCAAAAGTTCACACAGTTACCACCAGCTGGCTGCTCTCCGCTGCTTATAAATCGAGTCACTTCTCTAAAATTCACTGACAAATTTCTTTTTAGCAAAAAAGAAGTCTAGGATAAAACTAGAAATAAATTCTGTGCAGCTCAGGTCATGACATAACCATTTTAATAAATTTTTAACCAAGAACTAATTTCTAGATTTTCTTTTTTTTTTAAAGGTACTATTTAAAGAATAGTAACTAATCACAGAGGCAATTATGATATTTGGCCACTACCTGGATTGTCTGTTTTTTCAAGTGTCATCACATTTAAGTGTAATTAAACTTGAAAGTCTTTGCAGATGTTCTACTGAAGACTAATAAAGCATTTAAAAACCTACTGAATTTGTTGTGGTTTAGATTTGTCATATGATACCGTGACAATCTTTACATTCCTACATGATAAATGCACTGTGTTGTAAATGGCAAGTAGTTTGAGAACGGCTTTCAGGTCCTCGAAGTTCCTGGTTTTCCCTTGATGTTTACTCTAATTCCTGGCTTGCCTCAATCACATGGCTCTGCTTTCTTGAAGTAGCCACCATCAGCTAATACTCATAGTCATGGTATATAAAGATATCCATTATTACCAAGAAGATCCACACTATTCTAAAGTAGAAAACATTATGACAGATTTTATTCTTACTGAGAAACTATTCGTGCTTACTCACTTGTCCGAGTATGTTGCAGAATTTTAGAAAATATTGTTGGTATATTCAACGTACGATATGTTTCTATGTAAGTTTTTTTTTGTCCTGGAAGAAATCTTAGTGGAACTGAAGGGCATTTGGTAGGTTCTCATGACTTTTAGAAAAATAAGTTAAAAATATTCCTGACCTGAAGAATTTACTGTTGCAGTAACTCCGGACTCATCAGTTCACAGAAGAATATACCAACTCTGATGCATGTTTTGAGGATACTTAAGCATACTTAAGCAGATTCAACAACTCCAATGGATCATTATGATACGATGCAGTGGTGTCATTACTGTCTATTATGCCATGATGGGAAATTTCTCCTTTCAAGACAGTACAATAGTGAGGAAACATCACGAAGATGTTTAATGGTTTTGTCTTACTACATGTGGAGATGAATACAGCAGTTAAAAATTCTCTTTCCACTGCTAAGTCTGATATGTAAAGTCTTGGCCAGATATATCTATTTTCAAGAAAAAAAAAAGAAGATGAACAGGGCATAAGTTGTAGTGACAGAAAGGACTACTACTATAAATTGACTTGATCATTCTTCTTCTAAGGGAAGCCCATTACTTCTAATTGATCTGACTTTTCAAAAGGACCTCTTGTCCTTACTTGAAGTCCTGAAGTGATGAAAAACTTACTGTACTTATTCATAACTTGTCTTAGCAACCATTTGTGCTTTATTTCTAAATTAAGTGCATCTTCAAATTCCAGACACGAAGTTATTTTGCATCTTTACCCCTTTCTATTATATGTGTTCTCTCCATACAGGTTTTTTTAGAGATTATTATAACCCAAAGACCTTGAGCTTTTCAATCCCTCATTTGAAGCTGTTCAAACTTGTTAGGATTTTTTTAAGAATTTGCCTCCACATTACCACTGTTCTTCTCATAAATGCTGCACAGAGAAAAAAAAAAGAGCAGCTATTGTGCTATATGCAGAGAAAAGAGCATCTATTTGCTTTAAATAAAAATCACTTTTCTCAATAACCTTCAGTGATGCGCTGATAAGCTCAAGAAGATTGCAAGGATGGCTGGAAAAAAAAAAAAAAAAGAGAAGTGGGAGAAAAAATATTGGGAGCTGTTGTGAAGGTCAGAAAATATCTGCAAGGTAGCATGTGTGGGCTACTTGACAGCAGGAAAGTAAACAGGAGCACAGATAACTATGGTGGAGCAGTCACATACTACAAATTCTCCCAGGAAATAATGCTTAGATGGGGAAAAGGAAACAGAACCTGTTGGTGTGGGGACAGAAAACAATTACAATCTTGGTGGAAAGTTATGTTCAGGTATTTAAGACTCCCAAATTATAAAGCAGAAGCACTAGAACTTGAGCCTAGAAAATAGTTTTCTTCCAGAAAAATCTACCCACCACTACCGTAGAGCTGATAGGGAAAACATTGGACTTCCAAGGAGTAGCTCTTCTGGCAGCTAGAGAAGAGAGTGCAGAGATAAAATATAAGAAATACACTAATCTAAGAATGGCCAAACGTACACAACAGTGACTGGAAAGGAAGACAGGACAAGAGGAATACACATATGCCCATATATCAGTCAACTTCTCATAGGGCATGTGCACTTGTGCACTATTGGAGAGAGCATAAAACTTGATGGGTACAGCATCAAAGAGTCCCTCCAGAAAATATATAAGCTGGGAAGCATTCACTCAGCTTCTAAAGATCTAGCGCTTACTGCAGAAAGGAATAGTGAAGTGTGTCTTAAGCATGATCTAAAATGAAATGTTTGAGATGATTTTATGAAGAAATATCATTACTGGGGACTTGATGATGCAAAAGCTCTGAATTGCCCTTTGGCAAAAAAAAAACAGGCCCTGAAGTCTTTTCAGTTTGTTCACCACTGAGGCTCATTTTCTGTTACCCGAGTGTCCTTCACTCAAAGTACAAGCAAGCAAATATTTTAAAGACTGACTGCAGTGCTTTAGGAACAAGGTGCAGCAAGTGATTCAAAAGAAAAGGTCATTTTGTTAATAAATAACCAGGGAATCTCTGTAAGTAAATTTCCTGTCTGATTCTGCAATTTGCTCAATATTTGTTAAAAGAACACAGCCTTTTCCACGTATCATTTAATCCACTGTAGCTGTGCTGAATCAGCAAAGCTCAGATGTAGCAGACTCCTTTTTTCCATAGATGAGCCTTCATTTATTCTATGTATATAGGGAAAATGAATCATTTTGTTTCATGTTTTGGCACCTTGTAGATAGAAAGCAGCAGGGATCTGCCTTAGGTAAGACTTATGTCACAGAAAAATTGACAGCATCCCAAAGCAATCTGAGAAGGGTCAATAAAGAATAAATAGGAAGTTTCTCTACAATTCTTGGTCTGATACTTTTTTAGTTTAGCTGAACAATATAATTCACATTTTGAATTAACAGCAGCACAATTTACAGATTTGCATCAAATGAAACTGAGCTGGTTTTAAGACTGAAGATCAAAGATTTACTTGCAATACACAGCCATGTAGTATTAGAGATTCCCTCAAACTCTTACCTGCTTAAACCAGTAGCTCCAGCCCCTCTGAATATTCCTCCTTGTCTGCTGTGATAGCAGAGGGATTTTCACTTTATTTTGACCACTCAGGCCCTCTCATTTTGGATTTCACAAGCAGGTATTGACTACTCTTCTTCCAGTTCATCTATAGTAACTTCCAGTCTGTAAGTGCTGTAAGACTTCAGGGCTAACATGACGGAAAAAAATTACTCGTTACCAGGTAAGACATCTTTCATCCAGAAGTAATAACATGTTAAAACAAATGAGTGAAAGAATAGATGAATCCTGTGTTATGAAAATATCTGTAGGTTTGGGGCATTGCCTCCTGTATGGGTGGCAGGCAAATTTGTTTCTTGATTAGAAAAATATTATTTACAGACTAAAAAAGAGATAAAAAAACATTAATCCTAGATGATACAAAGGGCTCACCAGAAAGGAGACTTAGAAGGCTTCTGAACAAGGGAACTGGCTGCTTTTGTCTGTGTCTAATATCTCCAGGAAATTAGAATTTATTTAGTTTTTTACTGAAAAAAACAGAAACACCAAAACCAACAAGACTCCATCAATAGCATTCCTGACCTGTATCTCTACACACCTCATCCAAATGGCAGAACCACAAAGATTTAAAAACCCACAAAAAACAACAGACCAAACCCTGGTAGTTGTAGGGCTGAACTACAACTGCACCGGAGCAGTTCCATGCAGAAGAGACACTGGTCGCTCTCTACTGCTCTACCTGCCTGTGGTGAACTGGCCACAGACTGGTTCATGCCTGTGTTGGACAGTGAAAGATTGCTCTGACAATACCCATATGTATCAAGCAGTACTGTCTATATTCAGTAATAAGTAGAACTGTTATCACAGACTTCATGTTATGAAACAATTTTATACAGGATGCATATGATCATAACAGCATATGATTGCATGATATTTCTTTATTATTGGACTTTTACCTTATGGGTTTGGGATGCTGGACAAAACACCCTGTTTTATTAACCTGTCATGCACGTAAATAAATATGTTTAAAAAAACACATAAAATGTTTTTAAAACATTTTTAAAATATATTTTTAACATATATTTTATTTTTTTTTAATGGTGCTTGCTTGAGGCTGAGAAAAGTACTATATGCCTAACAAACTGAAAAGTCACAAAGGCAACAAGAAAATATTTTTAAGCAGCTAACCTTGATGGATAGATTTCTGTGAACACAAAAGTCCTCATCAGTTTGTTGTGAACCCTGCCAAATCAGTTTTGCCGATAAAACATTTTATTTCCTGAAGCTACAGATGCATTCTATTTCACCACAGCACGTATTCTGGTTTTATATGCCAGTTTATCAAAAATAATGTGTAAGCTTCCCTGCTGCAATGGAGACAAGATGTGAATATGAAAAGTAAAGGTTCAAATGGCGGGAAAAATAAAAGAGTATAGAAACAAGGAAATATTTCCACGGCTCAGAAAGGACTGTCTTGTTTCTTACATTGGGTGAGGACATTACTCAGGACAGGTAGGTGGGTGCTGAACAGGAGTCATGTCACTGCCAGCCTCTCAGGAGCAATATCATCAGCCACTGCCACCAGAAGCGACGGTTAGAATCACAGAATGGCCTGGGCTGGAAGGGACCTTAGAGATCATTTAACCCAACCTCCCTATTGTGGGCAGGGACGCCACCTCTCGAGGTTCTTCTGCTTGTTTGGATTATTTTATGTTAGAATAGATAAAACAGAGCAACATCTCTTAATCTCCTAAATTCTTAGTATTTAGAATCTCTTCCCTGCCCAAGATCCTTCTTGATTTTCTCTGGGCAGAAGGAGAAGTGCAAGCTGGTCATAGCTGCCTCCTCCTACATGGCAGAGCTGCCTCATCACCTCGAGGTTAAGAAGCTATGAAAAGAAATGGGGGAGGTTTTACTACTCTTCATTAAAGTGCTTAACTCAGCCTGCAGTGTGAATAAATGAACTTATTTTTAAATTAGTCACCACACCAAACAAAGCATGAGAGGCACATGAAAGCTTTGAAAATCAGTAAAGAAATGAGCAGAGCTGGGCCTAGATAGAGGTCTGAGCGCCAACCATTCTCCAAAATGATGACTGCAGTCATCTGGTCAAATAATGCCTGCAGATCAGGGAGACATACTTTTCTGAAAATGTTTTGAAATTCTCATTTTAAATGTGAGTCCAAATCAAAACTCTGAGTTTCATCACCTCAGAGAGGATAATACAATACCTCAGCCAGTATGACTGTATGAGAGCACTATAGGAGCTCTGCCTGAGCCCACCACAAAATATTCTGCTAATTAACAGATCCAAGCTGGCAAGAGAAACCTGATAAACATTTATTTAGACAAGTGACCTCTGGTCATTGTAAGGAGCAGGTTTGAAGCCATATAGAAACATCAGTCCTCTGCGTTTTGAGAGAATGAAGTATTTTATAGACCTTTTCTTTTTCCAGAAAGTAAAAATCAGTCCATATGCCAGTACAAAATTGCTTGATGAGCAATAATTCTTTCAAAAGGTGAAGAACTTCTCTGCAACCAAGTGAGAATGATGGAATTGTTCTGTAGCAATGAGAAATGGTACTTAGACTGCAGGCCTGCTGCCAGGCGAAGTGCAGCCTCGCAAAGTAACTCCCCAAAGTTCCCCTTTGTTAGGTGTGAAAGGGACAGTGGAAAGCATCCCACATGTCCCTGCTAACTAGTACTTGGAAGTTGCCGACCTGCCTCAGGACACTTTTCTGCCAGAGCTCTGAGCAGATCCTACCAAATTTAGAGAATAATGTAATAAGAAAAAAAAGAAAAATAAATAGAAGGGGAGAGAAGCATCAGCAGTGAAAAGTGAGGCCAGTGCGATATACTTCTTGCTATATTAAGCATGTTAAAGGTTGAAGTAGAACTCATTGGCCTTCATTGACTTCAAGGAGCTTTTCATCAGCCGCTTACTGCAAATGTGGTTTAAAATGACAAGGGAATCATAGAAGCAGTGGCATTATCTTATTGCGTTTAGAGATAGCACATGACTTGTAAATATCTTGTATGACTTTTTGTAAATATTTAATTGAATTAAGAAGCTGAATAAGCTTGGATTATATGTATGATTTATAAATATTCTTGTAGAGAAGTTGACAGTGATGACGTGACCCTGGCAACAAGAAAATCAAGGCCATATTGGAAGCTATTCACAGACAGTATTACATTGGGCTCAGGGGTATAAATCAGTATAGGTTCACTGATATCTAGAAAATAAGGCTGATTAACACCATCTAAGGACTTGGATCATGGTGACAAGTATTCATTCTGGTCATTTCTGGTCTCGTGTTTCTCACAACATCATCATCAGTAAAATTATGCCCTTATAGGTGGCATTATTAAACCCAGAGTCCTAAAAGTCTTCATTAGGGATAGAGCAGGGAATGTGTACACCTGGCTTTTTTCTGACATTTTTCGTAGCTTTTTTATCCATCTTTTACACAAATGTTGAGTGGCAAAAATGACTCCTGACAGACAACTCATTACATCCTGAAAGCAGGGACCTTGGTTCATATAACCACGTGTGGTGGTTTGGCCCTGGGTGGAGGCCAGGAGCTCACCAAAGCCACTCTATCACTCCCCTTTTTAGATGGGCAGGGGAGAGGTAAGATGTAACAAGAGGTCCGTGGGTAAAGATAAAAAGCAGTTTAATGTAGGAATAGCAAGTGCCGCACGCAGAAGCAAAGCAAAACAAAGATTATTCTCTACTTCGCATTGGCGGGCGATGCCCGGCCGCTTTCCCAGGAAGCAGGGCTCCAACACGCGTAGCGGTTGCTCCGAAGGACAAGCACAAACAGTGAATGCCCTCCCACTTCCCTCTGCCTTCTCACTTTTATATCTGAGCTGACATCATATGGTATGGAACACCGCTTTGGTCAATTTGGGTCAGCTGGCCTGGCTGTATCCCCTCCCAAGATGTTGCTCACGTCCAACCTACTGTTGGGAGAATGCTGGAAAAAAAAAACAAAAAAACAAACCACAGCCTCGGTGCTGTGTGAGCACCGCTTAGCAGTAGCTAAAACACCGGGGTGCTATCAACACCCTTCTAGCTACCGCTCCAAGAAACACAGCACTGAGAGAGCTGCTGTGGGAAGATTAACTCCACCTCAGTTTGATTCCATATACCATGCTGAAGCTAACTAAATTATACTGACAGACATGACAGAAGGATCTGCTGTAATTATTAGTGTCAAAACTGCTTACAGAAAAGGTAGATAGAGTTCTCAAAACAAGAGAATGAGGAAGAAAAAAAACCTAAATTAATAAATCATAATATAAACACTACTTCATCTTACAACAATGCTAGAGTAGCAATATTGTTACCTCCAATTAATTAATTTGGAAAAGGCAATTTATTAAATGTACAGGCTGACTCAACATGGATTTTGTTTTACCTTGATGCTGATAGCTTTAATTTTGCTTGATAAAACATTTATGCACAAATACAAGATAAAGGACATGAAGTCTAGTTCCTCTAGCCCTATCACATCAGTGCATTCATATGTTTTATAAGTTGGATGTCTAATAATCACATTTCTTAAAATCACTGTTTTTGCTAGGAGGCTGACCCACATACCACTCCTAGGATGACGGCAATTCTCAAATGTCAGTTTACTCCTGATCCATTTATGGCCAATTGTTCCAGTCTCTCTGTGCCCTAAATTACTTCTCTTGTGTGTACCCCCAACAGAGAATACTCATATCCCTTCTCAGACTTCATTTTGCCTGAGCACATACTAAGCACCTTCACTCTTTTGTGTACGATAAGCTCTTCATTTGCCTGATTCATCCTCTCAACCCCCTTTGCGTCTGTTCTGACGCATTGGTGGCTCCCATTCAAATGACGTTCGATGAATGCACCCAGATTTTCCCTCCAGCTGTCATCTCCGCTTGGTGCCATCTGAACTAGTAACAAAAATTCTGCTCGTAAATCCCTCCGTGCGTGACCCTATGCTTTGCTCTATTAAATTTCATCTCATTTCTATTACTTTGGTCTTCAAGGTCATCCAGTTCTTTCAGTATGGTATTTCAATCTTTCTCTGTAGTGACAATGTCTCCAAATTTGTGAGACCAACAAATTTATTTAAAACATTCCTACTCTTTGTGCCAAGTATATTAACGGAAGTATTAAGCAAGGCCCACGCTTGAGGAATTCAATAGCAACCAACCTTCAGTCCAACATTTTCTACCGTTATTTCTCTTCCAGATGCAACTGATTTCTGTCTCTTCCAGTTTCAGTAAGCATCCCTATGCCATTATCTCAAACACTTTATTGAAGTATAGGGAATTAAACCTAAGGAGCTGCACATGTATGAAGTTTATCACAGAAAAAAATTGGACTAATTTCTTATTATTTATCTTTGGTAAAACCTCACTGACTTCGTTCATTGTCTCTTCTAAAAATTGTTCTGCTAAGTCTTGTGCAAACTCAGCTCCTTATTTTGTTTTGTTTTATGAATAAAGGACTCACTTCTACATGTATAGTAGTAGTGTAGCAGAGTCCCTATTTTGGAATTGTTTGGCAGACAGAACGTCCTTTCTTTTTTTCCTTTCCTTTTTATTTGTTTAATGCCTTGCCAGTTCTCTGAGGTCCAGATGCGTTCATTTACAAGTCAAAAACCCCCAAAGAGGCCCAGCAAACAAATCATCACACAACACAGAGACAAAGAAACACACTTTTCTTGCTGGAACACAGACTCATTCCTTTCCTGCCAACTACAACACTCCACTAGTTTTAGCTTGCTACATTGACTATTCAGGCTTTTCTGCTAGCTTAGAAAAACCAGGAAGAGATAGCAGCTGAAAAAGCAGAGAGACATTTTACCCTTCACAGTATGATAGACCCAATACATAAAGAATAGACAAAACCTAGCTCAGTACTGGATCTGTTGGCACAGACCAGAACTTCCCCAAACGTCCAGATCACTACCGATGTCAGAGGTGTGGTGTGACAAAAGCTGAAGTATTACCATTCCCTTCAGGAAATGAAAGTGCAAAATCAGCATTTCTCTGAAAACATCCTTGCTCTCCCTATCAGCCAGCACTGCTGTATAACAGGAACATTGGATGGATCAGTCAAAGATATTTTAACATAATGTTTTTTAGATGCTACATCATAGGTAGTCATCTTAGCATTCTTGTATTATTGATACAGCCTTTATTAGTTCTTCCAGTCACAGTGCCACGGTGGGGAATACTAGTGTGGAAAGATTCAGTTGTTGGTCATAACAATTGCTGGAAAAAAAAATAAAGCACTAAATTGGGTTTTCACAGTTTGACAAGAAATAGAAAGTGGAAAAAATTGTTGTGATACATCCTCCAGTCCACACATATTTTGCAGGCTTGACTCTCAAGAGTAGTTCATAGACATGAAAACACTCTTATTGACTGAGAACGATAAATCTATTGCACGATTGCCTCATGAATTAAGAAATTCTGCATCCTCTCGTGGTTCTAAATCATTCATTGTAGAAATGGTTCATTCATCTAAACCACTTTTCAGGTTTAGAACCAAACATTACTAATACTGTTGCATTTTAATCGGATTATGTAATTTCTCCCAAAACCTATTCTCAGTGATACAGCATTCTGATTTTAATACCAATTTTAAATGAGTTTTAATTACCTCACTGTCTTAATGGTTGGATAACTGTTGGACAGTCTGGGGCAATTAAGACTCCATCCTTCAAGAAAATGACATAGGCTGGAAACTGGTTTTGCAGGGCCTTGCAGGACCATGCCTTGGACTACCAATCATTGGATTATGTACAGGAATAGACTGAGAGGCTGATTTGCCACTCACCCATATGGCTTTGAGGTAACTTCGCTACTAAGACCATTTTGAGGCTAAACCCATCTCTACTCTCAAACTTTATCCTTGAACACATTCAGAAGCAGCCTGAGCTAATGCTAGTACTCCACACCTATCCTGTTCACTCCCACCCAGTCCTTCTGTCTTCTAGACAGTGTCACACAAGAAACCTCAGGAAACATTCTTGGCGAGTCCTTATCTCTCCTGCCACAAGAATAGCTCAGGCAGGAGATAGGATAGGTTTTGGTTATTTTGAACAAGCTTTTCAACAAGACTCAATTTAAATCCAAGGAATATAGAATTATAGTAAACATGGTAACAATATGAGGCCTGTAACTGAAATGCAGAATAGGTAGCAGAACAGAGCCCTGGAAAGAGTTTTTCATCTCTATCTGTCTGCATTGCTGGTCTTGTGCAAGGAACACCAGCTTTGACAGGAGAGGTTGCCTGGGTGCTCTTTGTTTCTATAGCATCAAGCAGAAGGCAAACCTGGCATACGACTGGTTTATGTAATTCCAGTGGTACTTGCAGAGCAAGTCTAATTTCTGTAAGGTTATTTTAACTAGTCTAATGATTTTATAGTACAACTGATTATTACAAGAATGATTGTAAGAGTTGCAGTAATGTGGCAGACTAACATTACATTACATCATAAAGGAAGAAAAGGTACAGCTTTTGTGATGAGGCAGGAAGAAAAGAGGATCTGACACCGCTGTCAGATTGCTACTGGTTGCAAGACATGCTGGCCAAGAGTATTGGCAATATTCTCCCTCATTATCTTGTCCACAATCTTGATCTGTTAAGATGGGAAACAGATTAGGAAGCCAACCTGTCTGAAAATTGTCCAGGGAAAAAAGTAAATCTGAATGAGGCTGAGGAATCATCAGCAATCAGGAAGAAGAGGAAAATGCTTCAGCTGCCACTATCCTGCAAGTTACATTCCTGTGACCACATCCTCAAAGAGATCCAGCTCAGGAAAGAGACAAGAACCCGTTTGAGTATTTTAGCATGATTAGGCCAGAGCTGTCATAAAAATTAAAATGCCTGCAATGAAATAATTTACACATTTCTCTTCTTCACAGTTAAGGAGCACATCAAAGTCTGTAAACTGAAGAGAAGACCGGCATGAAAATCACGAGGCACAGATTTATCACACAGGGGTCTAGAAAGTCAGATGCAGTTTCTAAAACATTAATGAATTTGCCCTTTTTGCATTACCTCTCTTACACCCACTTTTACCTCCTGTTCTCACATTTCAGGTGCAACTTTGAGATTCCTTTCAGCACAATAGAAATGACAGAGTGATGTGCCATAAGCAGCAGAGCCAGGGAAAATAAGTTCTGCTCAAGGGCATGAAAATGAATATTGGTGGGTGTCACATTTCTTGTCTTCATAGTTATTATCATGCATTTGTTCTGTGAGATCTCTGAAGTAATTGCCTGAAATCAAGGTGCATTGTATAAGCATTTTTAAGTAGGAAATACCCCACAACACTTGAGGTACAAAACATTACAAATCTAAACACAGAGAGAATGCGGGGAAAAAGATAAGGTCTTACTAAATTTCAATGCCAGAACTAGAAACAAAAACCTTGTTTCTGAGATGTCAGTGTAATACACTACTCACGGTTGGGAAAACCACAAGCAGTTCACACAAGCACTGAGTATTATTTGTGGTAACAGTTTAAGTATATAAAAGTTGATGTTTAAAGGGCAGTGTTTGCCATGGTAAATAATGGTTTCTCACCTACCATGAGATACTGGAACATAGCAATATTGAAAGTGTGTGAAAAGTTGTGAGAAAACAATGTAAAGAATATATAGATTTCAGAGTATTCAACATTTCCAGCCCTTTCCCCTCCTGTGAACTGAAAACATTTCAGGTAAAAAAGTTTAATTCATTTCATATTTTCATCCTTTAGATATCAATTATCCTTCTTTTAATTTCAGATTTCCTCCCTGCTCCCAAATTATTTTATGTGCTGGTTGTATCACTCCCTAGATTATTCTGCAGTAGTTCACAGATTCTGTTACCGCTTCCATTTTAATATGTTTCCTCTCAGTAATTCTGACATCTTTGTTTAATCATTGTAACAGATGTTTTCTACTCCAAACATACAAATTTCAGGTTGATACCATGTTGTGTTCACATAACATAAGTCATAGCTGCTGTTACCCCTGTAGGTATTAGTAAGTTTAGGTCAATCATGAGACTTCAAGCTTTGGAAAAAGCCCAACTCAAAGCCAGCCTATATGGGCACAAGAGCACCTGTGTTTGTCATGTATTACTTTGAAGAACACTAAGCAAATCTCCCAGGCAATATGAACCATGGTAATATAGATTTTCTTCGTAACCATCACAGACAAATACTTATGGGAACATTTTGTTCAGTTCCATAGAAAGTAACAAATGTTCTTCAAATGTTTACCTGCAGTACTGAAAGAGCTTTAATCAGTAAGGATACGAGTTCCTGTGACACCATGCAATTACTGATGCAAAACCAGGCAATGGTACCTTTCATATAAAGCATAACGGTTTTTTCCTTTGTGTTCTGTTCTTTGATTATTACATTCAGATTATTTTACCCATCTCACTCAGTTGCAGCAGGGTCAACCCACGACTTAGGTCTTCAGGGTCTCCAGCCTGTCTACTGATAAACCCACAAACATATGTATAAGGGAGAACAGACCAACCCCTGCCTCACTACAACCTCCTTTCAGGTAGCTGTAGAAAGCGATAAGGTTTCCCTTCAGTCTCCTCTTCTCCAGACTAAACAGACCCAGATCCCTCAACCGTTCCTCATACAACACATGCTCCTAAATCTTTACCAGCTTGGTAGCCACGTCTGTACCCTCTCCAGCACCTCAGTGTACCTCTCAGAGTGAGGGGCCCAAAACTGGACACAGAGCTCAAAATGAGGCTTCACCAAAGCTGACTACAGGGGTATGATCACCTCCCTGCTCCTGCTGACAACATAATTCCCGATACAGCTCAGGATGCCTTTGGCCTTCTTGGCCACCTGGGCTCACTGTGGCTCATATGATCAGCCAGCTGTCCATCAATACCTCCAGGTCCCTCTCTGCCTGGCAGCTCTCCAGCCACTCCCCCCCAAGCCTGTAGTGCTGCCGGCGGTTGTTGTGGCCGAAGTGCAGGACCTGGCATTTGGCCTTATTGAAACTCATGTGATTGGCCCTGGCCCAGTGATCCAGCCTGTCTAGATCTCTCTGTAGGGTCCCTGTACCTTCAAACACATCGACACTTCCTCGCAGCTTGGTGTCATCTGCAAATTTACTAAGGGTGCACATGAAAATGTTAAATAGGAGTGGCCCCAGTACTGAGCCTTGGGGGACAAAACTCACAACCAGCCACCAACTGGATTTAGCTCCATTGACCGCAGCTCTTTGGACTCTGCCATTTAGCATTCCTGAACGTAAGGTCCTCCTACTGCAGGAAGAAACAAGATGAGCTAGGAAGGAGGCTAAAGGAGATGTATGAAAGGATGAGGATGGTACTCTGGAATGGAAACAGGATTGCTCATACACTGTCTGGGGTCTAGTCTCTGCCTCAGTGGTGGGTATACTTCTATCATATTGAAAAGGAGTATACTATGCATTTATCCATGAAAAACATATACTTAGCAACTTTAATCCTAATCTAAAGTATTGATAGTTCATAAATGACAGAATTGCAAAAGGTATATTTGGTTTATTCTTTTTTCTCTCTTTGCTCAATCATTCTTTTTTTTTTCCCCAGAAAGGAATTAGACAGAGAGCTATTTTTTACTTGCTAATGAGCAGAGAATTTCTAAAGAATCCCACCACTTCAAAAAGAACTTGCAAAATAGCATCTATTTATTTAAGGAAAAAAATATGGAGAGAAAACTGTTCCTGTTTGATTAAAGGTTGTAAAAGGCTCTCTATCATCTGTGTATAATAAGGAACAGAAAAGCTTTCAAATCTACTTTAAAAATATTTCTATTTCATTTATTCCTCCCAGAAGAAAAAGGAGGAGAAGGAAAATATGCATAGACTAAAAAGGAAATTGCAAGTTACAAGTTTTTTACTAAGTATCAAATAATCAGGTGTTAGGCGGGACTTTATTACAACACATGTGTATTTGTGAAGTGCGATACAGTAGCCTTATCGGAAGAGCTCTTCTGACACACACACCAGCAGTAATTGTCTGTAAGTGCTAGACTGCTTCTTCACATTCACTCTATCTCCTTAGCTTTATTTTCACTGCCTTTCCCACCCGCCACGTTTCAGCTTGACGTGTATCTCTTGTTTTATCAAGAGTACTAAGGACTTGTCTGAAGAAGTCTGTCAGACACCCACATATTCTGAAACTACTGATCCAGAGGAAAAATAAGCATCAAAAAAAAGGCAGATGGAATCAGAGTGAGAGCCAGATCAAGAGGGCACTAGGTATACATGGATTAGAAGCAGAATCCTTCAGCTCACAGGTAACAGAAGTTACTTCAGAGCCCAACTCCTCTGCAGAGCAAAGACTGTCTTCGCAGGGACTCCATGTCTTTCAAGTGTTTTTCAGTTTGCCACTGTCAAAAATACATGTCAAAATTTGACTTTAAACATTCTTGTAACAGGCATGAAAGGAAATGTAAATGGCAAACTCATGCACACAGGCACAGTTTGTCTGCAGACAGACTTCTGTAATTTTAAAGGAAGCAAGATTTTGCCTCTCCCTTGTTGCACTCGGATGTGGTTGATGTCCAACATATTGTTCTAGAACAGATGAAGAAAAACATGCTTGCCTAAAATTATGAGTTTTGACTCATCAACAAACTAGAAACGCAAACAAGAATCTCAGTTTTCCTGTTAGAACCAAGATGAGATTTTATTAAATAGCTGACACATTATTCATTTACACACATAGGTACAAGGACCACTGCAAAACTGATCTTTGTGCAATCGGTGGAAGATGTGCCTCAGTATTCCTTTTCCATGCATTATCATTTGTGTATAGCTGGTTTAGAAAGAAGGTCTTTTGGGTGAAGTTTATCCAAATTCCGTTCCTAGAACACTCTTCCTAGAACAGGAGCTTGTCTCCCTCCAAACAGCTCCAAGAACTGAATGTATATTTAAAAGAACATAGTTCCGAAGGGAGAATGCAATAGCTGCTTGGAACTGCATATAATTCAAGTCTGACATTTTGAAACTTCTGGTTAATAATCACATTGGTGCCCCTGAAGCTGTCAGTCTAAGTAATTCCTTACCTTTAAGGGAAATAGCATGCTTCATATGAAGGCACAAACACTAAGGTTGGTTTTACTTCAACTGCTTTCAAAAAAAGAGACTTTTCAGTCGGTCTCTTCCAAGGGCTCCAAAATACTTAATGCAAATTCTGTGTCTGTCAGTGACAGGACAGCACTCGGAGCCTCAAGGAGCCCACCTGCAGCAGTGATTCAGGAAGTTTTGTTAATGCTGAGGTCAGAAGCAAAGTGCTATAGGGATGGGAAAGTAATCACTTTATGGAACCTACAGGTCTTGCTGCAGTTTACAGTACTGGAAAAGGGAAGGATGGGACTGCTGCTTATCCCTAGCACTGCTGGATATTTAAACTGACAACAAAAAAGCACTAAGCATTGATGGAACAGACTACCAGATAAATGGAGTACAATTTCTCCATTATATACACCTGTATGCAATGTGCTTAAACCAAGTAACTTGTACTAAGGTGAACTTACAGAATACAGAGTCACTACCAAAATAAAGACTATACTATTTGCTTCTCAGCGAATGATTCACACAGGGGGTGGAAGAAAGGATAAAAACTAAGAAAAATGTAATGCAACCTCATTTCTGTAATGGAACAACATTTCTAGACATAACAAAACTCTGGGGCAGAGGGAGAGGAAAGGAGGATGGCAGGAAACAAACTTCAGAAACTCAAAATTCATACCGAGGAATAAAAAACAAACATGATTTAACTTCTACCTTGCGAGTTACTGATCTGTGAATCATGATTTTCAAACATTTGCAATGATACAGAGGAACTTAGGTTTCTCCAGTACTTTTTTTGTTTCATGTGAACTATCAATGGTTGAAAATTCCTACAAGTATGTAGTTCTCTCTTAAAATTTGCCACTCTCTTGAAATTTCTAACCAAAAAGTTAAAGTTGCCAAACTTTCTTGTGACTGCATGTACCTCATAAATACATGACTGATGTAATCAGACAAGCTCTGAAGGGGAATACAGTAAGAACAAGTGAAGTTCAGGTTTTCTCTTCTGGGCAGTTTTTGTCTGTTACCAAATGTTACCTACTGGGGAGAGAAAAATTCCGAATTTCAAATTCTGAAGAACTGACAGTTGACTGAGGTAATTCCAAATCCACTAAGTCACAAAGCTGCAGAAATGTTGTTGGGAAGTAACCTCTGGAGCCCAGCTTCCCGCTTCAAATAGGATTATCTTGAAAAATTCCACAAATGGATATAACTCAACTTCTTTTGATAAACTGTCCAACTACTGCAGGAAGTCACTAGGATATGAAACTGATTTTTTCCAAAGTTTCTTATCAGCTCACAGAAGTTTATTTTCAGAGTCTAATGCCCCAATTTTGTCAGTAGGTTAGATTCCCTGAAGCTGAAATAAAGTAAAATCTAATTTTAATATCCTAAACCCCCCAAACCCCCTTTCGTTTCTCCAAATAAAAACGTCCACGTTACCATGAATAAAACCTTCCATAACAACCCTGTTTATAACAAAGTGTTTCCAAACCATCTGCAGACTCATACTCAGATGACCCATCTGACCAATAATGACAATGGACATTCACGGTTGAGAAGTATCTATTCTATTTGTAGAATTTTTTTTGAGAAAGGTTCACAATTAGAGGAACTACATAGCCATTCAAGCTAGAAGAAAGTTAGTAATTTATACATATATACGCAAATTATTTACCCACTTGCAGTCATAACACCACCACTGTCTTCTATTTAAAATGAACAAAGGTCTCTATTATCTTCATTAGCCAAACTGTTTTGAATTAAGATGATTCTCTACAGTCATCAACTATTGTATCTGTGCCAGACTGGAACCTGCACTGAAACTACACTGACAGTATTATATTATTTCCTGATGACGATGATGTCAATGAAAATCTGTTAGCTGATACCTTACTCTCATAGTTAGAGCTCTCAAAAAAGCTGTCATAGCCTAGTCTAGGAGAATGAAACAAGTTATAGTAGGGATAGCAGCTAAGATCAAGGACAAATGCAGACGTTGAGGAGTACAAAACTTATATTTAGGAAAACACAAGGCTTCTAAGGAAGTAAAGGATGTAAAATCAGAGTTGCACATATAGCTAATCATTTTGGAAGAACTTGTAATTACACACACACACTAAAAACCACCAAAACGGAAAGATAGCAGAGAGAAAAGCCTGAGGGGGGGGTCTCAGTTTTGTGTTTTCAAACAGGAAATGCATAACTATTATGAAACAGCAAATACACTGACCAGATTTGTCATTGTGTTTTTCCAGCCCTTTGCTGATGTAAACATCAGTAAGACCAGAACAGTAGCTGGGGGAATTGCACACCCTCATTTTTCTCCTTTCTGCTGGATGACTGTGTAACACACTGTTCCCATCTACTAAATTATTTAGAACATCATCTGCGAACACCTGGAAACACATTTCTTGCTTCAGTTCAATCACTTCTATTTTATCCACTCTCTTTAATTTACTTATAGAGGAAATAATAAAAGCTGTCATTACAAAAGACTCTTCCAGATAATTTGAAATTACTTCAGTACTGTATCGCCTCAAAGCTATTTTTTTTTAAATAATCATTTCTCTCGATCCTGGATTTGGATAGGCTATGCAGTCTGGAAGCAAGGAGTCCTGAGGCAACGGATGGTCATTTGCATTGATGAGCATGGCACTGGGTTTTGGGGAGAGGTTTTGCCTCTCCATCTGTTAGTGCTACCTGCCTGAAACCACATCCCTACAGCTTGGTCAGCCAAAGACATGACTTGAGAGTCCCTGAATTAGCTTTGGACACACTCAGCTAAATTTCCGGAAGTCCCAAAGGCTTGTGCTAGCCCAGATGATTCTCCTCAAGGGCGACATGGAGTATTTTGCCTGGCTCCTTCTGCCAGCAGCACAGTGGGAATAGTGAGCCAGCAATCACCAGATGATGGGCAAGAAGCAGATGCACTTGTGTTTCAGATAGTACAGCCAAAATCAGTAACTGATTACTCACCCACAACACGCAATTTCTCTGAAACATGCACCAGCCACTTTTATACATTTTCAAAAGTGTCTTTAATCAGCAAGCCTCTGAACAATTGTTTATTCTGAAGCAATATAGAAACTGGTCACAGGTCAGCTACTGCTTCATACATTGGAAAAGCAAGAAAATCTCATTTTCTCACTGGAAAGTGCAGAATGTGAGCATTTGCAACGGATGGCAACAAATGAAGTTTGTATATTGATTAGTGACACAACGCTTCGTGTCTACACATCGCTCTCCGTCACTGTCACCTGCTGAAACACAGTATTTCAGCCATAGCTCTCCGCACATCTAAGGAGTGAGGAGAGGGGACACAGTTGAGTGCATCCACACTAAAAGTGACAGAAACGCTGCCAAGAAGCCTTGTGCCATTCTTCAGTCCAAGTGGCATGTACAAACCTTTGGAACTGCAGTTTATCTGATAGCTTTCAGCTCCCTTCTGAGACTGCTGAGGCACATCCCCGAGCACTGAGTTTCAGCCCAGATCACATGGAGAGGAAGTTAAAAAGACATTTCTGTCAAAACAGTGACCTGGCTTGTCGTACCTGCCGGCCTAACCTATAAACTATAACAAAGTTAGTGAGAGACAGGGAGGTGAACAGTTAACAGCTGAATACTTGGAATCTGGTTATCTACATGAAAGCCTGATTTTAAAGTAAGTATTTTGAAAATGCCAAGTTATACCGATATCGTAACAAACAAGGCTCCAAATACGTTTGAATTTCAAAAAATGGCTTACAGCCACAGCATTGATTTAGAAGTCTGTTTGTTCTTACCTTGTTGCAGTAACACAGATCTCGGGCAGAAGTGGATGGCATTGCTCATCGAAGCTCACCATGGAAGTTTGCAGTATGGTGGAGAACTGCAACAAACCCTCATGATTACACAGATCACAGCAAGTTTGGGACCAAATCAACAGCTCATCATCCTATTCATCCCTTATTCTCATGTCATACTTCCCCAATGATTTACCTGGAGCCAGCTCTGGCACAGGTCTGATCCCATGGTGCATCTATTCAATTTACTAAACTAGCAGAAAACTATCTTAGCAAAAAGCAAAACCTTTAGCTGGGGTGGAGAAGAGAATTGGCTCTCTGTGCAAACAGATAAGTGCCAGAGCCAAGAAAGGAGGGAGAGTGATCTTGTTTTTTGGTGTTAGCAAGCTGTGACCAGCTCAGCTGTCTCATGGATCCTCAGCCTGAGCCTCACTGTGGGCACTGTAACAGCAAACAGCCCATTTTGCCTCTGAAGAGATCAGTGCTGACAAGGAAGACATAAGAGAGATTAGGAAAAACAAAACATCCAGGAATATAGTTTGCCAGTTATCACACAACTATTCAATGATAGAGCTGTTTACCGAAAACTATCACACAAGAGCATCTGAACAAAGCTATTACCCTTACCCTGAAATTTGTTTCATTTTTTTTTGAGAATATTATTTTTGCTGTACTCAGCCATCTTTTCTGTTTAAAATAGCTTTGTCTTGATCAGGTGGATTGTGGTTCAAAATACATTGGCTACACCATAAATCACACATCCTAACCTGCCAAAGACTAAATGTGACAACATACACACAATGAAAACTCCAGATGAAAAACTGAAATATAAAAGCAATGGAGAAATATAAAGGCATTTCCTTTGGTGTGGAAACCTTTCCATCTTATTCTTAAATTCACCGTGAAAATAGTTCTCAGCAAACAAAGTGAGGTAGAACAAATATATGTGGAATGGAAGTAAATCTGTCCCACAGAAACAAACATGAAATTCTTCAGACTAGAGAACATTTGAAAGGCCCTCACATCAAGTTGATCTCAATATCTGCAACTGTTGCTCCTGTGAAAAAGCTTCAGAGAATTCAACACGTTTTCCAGTAGCTAAACTTTTGAATGACTAAGTAATAATTTTCCAACTATGAGAGCACGAATTAAGCATACTCCTGACTCACCTAAGAGAAAAAAAGTTATAAGGCACAAACTTTATAAATCTGTAGCACTGATGAAAAGAATTATTTTGCCCTTGGGCTACTAATGAATGGCTAGGTTTACCAGCATTCAAAAGAGTATTAGACATTTATATGGCTAATGAGAGCATTCATGGTTACATAAGAAGGGATAAATAAAATTAAGGTTATAAGCCCTCATCCTTCAGGGCTAGAGAAAAAACATTTCTTTAGTGGCAACTATTCTAAGAAGACCCGAGGTAAAACCTTGACCTTGTTAAAGTTACTTAGAATTCTTCTAAAGTAGCTATGATTTTACCCCAAACCTGCTTAATTATGCAGCTTTCCCTGACTTCATTAGGTTATTCATCATAGCAGGGTTTCTTAATGCTTTCTCACAACACTTGAAAATAACTAGTAGAGCCACACATAAGTGGTTAGTTACACTTTAGGTATAAACTACAACAATTGCTGTATTTCTTTTACTTCCATTTTAGAGAACAGAAATTAAATATTAGAACTGATTAGGAAATGACAGGATGCTATTAAAGTCCTTGGTATGAGGTGAGACCACAGTACAGTACGTTCCCTATCATATTGCACCCCTCTGCTCCTGGAGAACAGCAACAGGCAGGTGTTGATTTACTCATTGAGAAACTCTGCTCCAATCCTACCCTGAATTCCTTTACATTATCAAAGCAGGATCCCTGAAAGTCTCCAGTGTTGCCTGATACGTGTTAGCCCTCACCGGCATCTTGCAAGTACAGTTCTCCCAACTTCACTCTCTTTACCTCTGTCAGTTGCTCCCCAGGGAGCAGACAAGTACCAAAGCCTGCTACCTCCTCCTCTGTTTTCCTGTGGTTTTTTACCTTCTTGTCCCTCTCATAGACATATCTCTGCCATTTCACCCTCAGCAGTTCTGCCTCCAGCCAGTCGCTTTTCCTCCTCTGTTGATGTGGCAGACGCACAGTAAAATGACAGGGCTTACGCAGGGTGGATGTCTCACAAAAGCCTCTGTTTCAGCTGGCAGTTCTGCAGAGTAGACCCACGCGGGTCTTCAGTAGCCGTAATGCAGAGCCAGATGCTGAATCTTTCCTGCTCATCTCGGTACCTGTATCTGGTAGTTCATAGCGTGACAACTCCAGCAGCTTTATAATTCATCGTGATTATTCGTTGTATTGCGATAGGATTTGGGATTACTCTTTTGATGTTTGTCAGTATGAGCCAGGATTACATTATATCTCTCATGCCCTGAAGCTTGACTCTGAAGGGCATTACAATGGAAGCCTTGCTCTCCTAGTGCTGCTGGTGACAGCACCATCTCCTTTTAACCATACGGTCTTTGGTGCCCAGCGCATGGAGTGTTCTCCCTAATAAAGCACTAAGATACTTGAATACTGGAGAAATGAAACATTGTGCTAAATTAAAACCATTCCCTTCTTCCTTCATGTATTTATGCCCTCAGTTCCATCCTTAGAGGTAGAAAGAATGACAGAATCATCAGAGTTGGAAGGGACCTCTAGAGATCATGTAGTCCAACCTCCCCACTAAAGCAGGATTTCCTAGAGCACAATACACAGGATTGCATTCAGGGAGGGGCTTGAAATTCTCCAGAGATTGAGACTCCACAACCACCCTGGGTAGCCTGTTTCAGTGCTCTGTCACCCTCACAGCAAAGAGGTTTTTCCTCACATTTAGGAAATCCAATTGACTGATTGATCTGTTGGAGTGTGTTCAGAGGAGGCTACAAAGATGATCCAGAGGCTGGAGCACCTCTGCTATGAGGACAGGTTGCGGGAGCTGGGATTGTTCAGTCTTGAAAAGACTCCGGGAGGACCTAATAGCTGCCTTCCAATACCTGAAGGGAACCTACAGGAAGGCTGGGGAGGGGCTTTTTACAAGAGCATCCACTGATAGGACAAGGGGAAATGGGTTTAAGTTGAAGAAGAATAAATTTAGATTAGATTTTAGGAAGAAATTCTTCAGTACAAGGGTGGCAAGACTTTGGAATAAATTGCCCAGAGATGTTGTGGCTGCCCCCTCCCTGGAGGTGTTCAAGGCAAAGTTGGACAGAGCCTTGAATAGCCTGATCTAGTTGAGAGGCGTCCCTGCCCATGGCAGGGAGGCTGGATTAGATGATTTCTAAGGTCCCTTCCAGCCTAGGCCATTCTATGATTCTATGATAGAGCAAGGGTCAAGGCAGGAAGTTGTTTACCTTCTGCTTGTGTTCTACATAAGAGAGAGAAAAGCTAGGAAACTTG
Organism: Trogon surrucura; assembly: GCA_020746105.1. Classification (NCBI taxonomy): domain Eukaryota; kingdom Metazoa; phylum Chordata; class Aves; order Trogoniformes; family Trogonidae; genus Trogon; species Trogon surrucura. The sequence continues at coordinate 10,552,656 of CM036621.1, read as the reverse complement.
CGAGCATAGTGAAATACTTATAAACCCTGAGAAATTGGAGTCCCGAGACTGGTCAGTCTTTTACTAACCACCATCTTCCAAAGATCTTGCACAAATTGCTAAGGAGTAATTTCAAAAGTTCTTAAAGAAATAGGTGTTCATCACCCTTGATATTCAAAGGAATTTCAGTATAAAATCCACTCCAGCTCTTCTGAAAATCCAGGCTCAGTGTTAGCAAGCCTTATTTTCTGATCTCTAAAATTGAGCTTTTTACTCAGCTTCCAAAAAACTTTCAGTATCTGTAGATGAGCACTGTACAGATCTGCTTTTAGTATCCAAGCGTGAAAGTCAGAGAAAAAAACAGTAGAAGAATCAAGATACACCAGCTTAATTTTTGCAGAAAACTGAATGAAACCATTCATTTCTTTTCAGGATATTCAGCCTGAGGATCAGATCAAGCAATCCTAATACTCTTCTGTATCTCCTCATGTTTGTCATCTGCATATTGAGGCTATCCTATATGCATATTGCTAAATATTCCTCAGACACGCTCAATAGGAGAGTAACGCATATATTATTGGTTACTACCTTTAGAGATGATTAGAGAACTGATAGCTTCTCCCTTTGGGCTAAATAAGGTTGGGATGAAGTGGTCTGATGACCAGTTGGAGCAATCATCATCACAATTGGCTAAGACAGATCCAACACCAATACCACACCAGCTCTATGGACAAAATATAAATAATTCTTTGAATGAGGAAGAAAACTGCTCTGGGCTAATACATGAATCAGTTCACATTCCTCTCTCATTTCCAGCAGTATGAAGCAGTATCTGTTCTTTAGACACAATTGTACAGGAACTAGAAAAACAAAGAACCGGCACAAGAAAATTTTTCCCAAAGTAAGGCAGCATTGGCCCTGTAAGGAGCAAAGTTTTCTTTTGAAATTTTTCAGGAAGAGAAGTTCAAAAACCATTATCACTATTCCTTATGCCTTAGATGGGTATAAGGTTATGTAGTTAAACCAGCATTTGGGTTTGAGTCTCCTTTTTTTCATACTCAGAGATATTAGACCTTTACCTGTGTATGCCAGGAAACAGGGCTCTAGGACAAAGCTCGTCTGCACTGTTACACAGGTTTTACAGAAATGGATATCTAACATTATAAAATAATCTTACTGTAAAAGCTTGGTGGAAAGCTCCCAAGAGTGTGTGGAAGCTCTGCTCCTTCTCGGTGAATGTCTCTAATTTATTTGTAAGTCTCTCAGCTGTTTAAAAGGACCTCCCTTGGATGGAATTAAGCCAAGATTCCTTTTTCACTTCAGATAGGGGAACGTTTCTGTTCTTCACCTCATTTTGTACACACTGCACAAATTTCTAAAGACATGGCAGTGACCTAACACTGGCCTGTGCCTTCACTTTAAATTAGGTTTGACAAAAGGAAAGAAAGGACTAACATCCCCACATACATTTTAGCTGTCTTGTTGTCAGAAAGAATATCATCTTCTTTGACCAGTCTGGAGCTCCTACACTATTATCTCCACTTGCTTCATCCTCCTGTGTCATCTGGGGCAAGGAAAGAAACCGAAATGGCAATAATGAAAAGCAGGGATATTTTGTGGGTTTCTTTTAATATATCAGTAGGAGTAAGACTGGTTCCTACAGGTCAGTAAAATAACTATGCGTGATTTGGATTAATCCCTGTAAACTTTAGTTGTTCAAATGTTAACTACATAGAGAGTCAAACACGAAGCCAATCCATATCTTGCTTTCCTTGTGGTTGCTTTTTAGGAGCTGAAAGTCCCAGTGAAACCCCAAGTCAATAACTGAGTAAGACCTTAACTTTGTTGGATGAAAGCATTGAATTCTGACAAACAGTCAGAATTCACCCTCTTTGTTTTCTACTTGTCTCTGCTTCAGAGCATTTCTCTCCTTTCCTCACTTTTTCTTACCAATTACCCCCTGAAAAACATATAATTTTCCTGATTTCCAAATGATACCAAGGAATTTCACATTATCTCCCCTCATTCTATGCCATCGTGGAAAACTAGTCCTAGCAGTGTTCTTATTTGCTGCGTATCTTGCAGAATCACAGAGTGGTTGGAAGGGGCATCTGAAGATCATCTAGTCCAAACCCCCCTGCCAGAGCAGGATCTCCTAGAGTAGATCACACAGAAACACATTCAGGCGGGGTTTGAAAATCTCCAGAGACAGAGACTCCACAGCCTCTCTGGGCAGCCTGTGCCAGTGCTCAATTACTCTCACAGTAATTAAGTATTTCCTTATGTTTAGCTTGAACCTTCATGTTTTCCAGTTTGCGACCATTGCCCCTTGTCCTGTCACTGGACTCTTTTCAGTAGTTCCCTGTGCTTCTCAAAAAAAAAAAAAAAAAAAAAAAATCAGACAACTTGACTGATCATTTGTGTCCGAGTGAACCAGCTCTATACAAGCAGGATGACACCTGCACAGGTTACCTGTCTCGGAAAACTCTTCGGGTGACATTACTTGTTAGATATTATTCAGTTATGTGCTGAGCATAACACAGGAGTTATCATAGGTAAGCAAGGATCACAAAGCTGAAAGATCAAACAATGGAAAAAACTCGTTGTCTGCTGTTGTATTTGTTTTACAAAAGAAAGGTCAGTATTAGGTTAAACTAAAACATCTGTTATTACAGCTATCTCTTTTTTCATCACCTCCATGTATTTTTTTTTCTGAAAAAGATAGGATTTCTATTATTTGTGGGACCAATTTGCTCTTAAGTGAAGTGAGTCAGATGGAAAAATCAGGAGGCTGTTATCAAAAATCTATCAGTCCAATGACTTATTATTGATGTCTTACCTAATATATTAGGCTTTTTTAAAATGGTGTTGGAAATATTTGTTTATGTAGAAAGATACTCTCATTTAAAGTCATATAATACACAATTCCAGAAAAATTGATTCACAGAGAAATAACAAATCAAAAAGCATTTGATGACACTCAAGACAAAGGGGAGTAAGGCTGAATTGTTTATCCTCACCAAAGACTTCCTATTTGTGAACAAAATAATCCAACTGTCAACTGTTGAAAGGAAATGTGTCATTTTGCCGAGCAGAAAAAATTACTTTGGGTTGCTAGAATCTCTTCAGCTGAATACTAAGTCAGATACTAACCAGTTCAACCATTAAATCATTTTTAATTAATTAAAATCTTAAGCAAATCCATCGTTAAGAGGTGTGTTAAATAATTTGCAGACCTGTTTAGACAGCTCAAATAGGTTTTATTAACATGACATGAATAAATATTTTTAATTTTAGTAAAAGCCTAAAGAAATAAAAGATTTTGTCTTGTGAAAGCCCTGTGGTGTAGCTTCTCTTGAAATTATAGGGCACAAAGGTTTTGGTTATATCTGCTTTCAAACTTGCCTCCCAATCGGCATTTTAAAACACCTAACCGTATATAGTGAGGGAAACCCACCACCATGTAACCTAAAAAACTGTCTTTGGAATCACGCTGATTCACAAGAGATCCCAAACAGACTAACATTCCTGTATTAACAGCATCTTTTTTCTTCAGCTTGGCAGTATCATAATCAAAACTTATTGCTCTATACCACTTTTGAGGAATTTCAGTTAGAAGCTGGGCATAGGTGGTCAGCGTAAACATGGCTTCCTTTGGGTCTACTGGGGAGATTTCTAGTTAAGGGGTGACATTTCCAATCCCCCAGAAGCGGAATGCATTTTCCTGCTGTTTGCAAAGTTACCATCTGCAGACAGCCACATCCTGAATCAGCAAAGCTCATGTTCGAAATTGCAGCTTCTGATCTGAATGGAACTTGACATTTGCTTATATCCTAGTGCAAGTCTAAATGTCTTTAGTTGCTATAAGCACAAGCTTTACATTAAGCCCGCTGAGAGAAGCACCTGCCTGAATTGAAGCTTGCCTGTATTTGCAACTTCCTCAACATTTGAATTTCTGCCACTTTTATCCCTAAGGACTTCTATAATACTAAAAATATGGCCTGAAATTGAGATCTTCATTAGCATGTGTATCACATGGAGCTTCTCTTCAACAGTTGCTTACAAATTAGATGTAGCAGGAACTGTCTCTGACCTTCAGTTAATTATTTTTTACCACTACTGAATTTCAAGAACTCCAGGGGGTATCTTTTAGAAAATATTTGCTGAATATTCGAGGAGCAGCAAATGACACAAGGTCATCCATTTAATAGGATGGTATTAGCATCCTATTCTGAGGACCCAAAAGCAATCCTCCACGCAACACCACTGGTCAGAGGGCAGCAACAAACGACTCATAGGGAAAGGAAATAATTTTTCATTTTTCAGAAACTCCCATGACACGAACTTTAACAGATCATTAAGAACTACATTCACAGGAATTCTTATTTAAATCCTATTGACTTTCTTTCTGGATCAACAGAGCAGAGACATTTCAGTCAGATGAGAACTTTTCTGAACATAGTAACAGTAGAAATAATTGTATTATTGGCATACCTTGCCTAGACTCCTGCTTCTGAATGTGGTTTGCCTTGTTTGATCCATCCCACATGCAAATTATCAGACAGAGTAGTATTCATTTCAACAGAGAATTCCTCAAGTCCTAATAGATGAACAACCACCTTAGAGTACACAAAGGTGTCACAGCCTAGTTATACCCTTGAGGGAGCTCAGTCAAATAATTAGAGATGTTATAGCAATATTAGCAGCACTATCAATAATGAGAGTACATTAGTTTACTCCATCGACTTTTGACTGCCTATATGTTTGTAATTTGCCTTTTAAAAACTATTTTCTATTTATTATTTTATTAATCATTTCCTATAGTTCAGGAATACAAAAAAAAAAATCAACCAACTCCCCCTCCCCCCAAAAATATCCACAAAACACAAAACCCACCAATTGCACAGTGTCATAGTCAGCCCAAGAAACTCCTAAAGAATTAGCTGTGTTCCAGGAATTGTGACTGGAGTGGGTGAAACCATATGCTTGGCAGAGCAACACAAGTCCCTAAAGTCATGAAGCATCCTGCTTCACATACGCGTGTATTCCCTCCAAGGTGGATATATGCGGAAGTGGGACTGGCCAGAAAAATGGGTAAGAAAAGTTCAGGAACAAACAGACCCATTAGGTGAAAACACACTGCATAACAAAAGAAACGTATAGCTCTCTCCTCTAATTATCTATCCAGAAAAGGTGGAAGTTACAGTATTAAACAGAATCTGTAAGGACAAATTGCTATTTGCAAGCCGTGAGACTGAGGTGATGTCTCTCAGAATACAACAGCTCACACTAGTGCTTTTATCAGAGACGCATGTGCGAAAGGACCCATCTCCAATGCTCTCAAGCACTTTCTCCTGCTATTTATTACCTGACCTATTGTTCTATCCACAGTTTGTCAGAACTGCAAAAACTTAACCCATGTCATAGCCGCCAACACTAGAGCATCTCCTGGGTCATTGCACTCTAGGAGAGACAAGAACTGGGCCTGAAGCTTTACGAACAGTGTAAATCTTCTGGGAATGACCAGAGAATCATGAAGCAGAGGGGAGGAGTGAAAACAAAAAACAGATTCAGAAGTTTTCAGGAGAACTTTTCCTTTTTTTTTTTTTTTTCTGAGCAAACCTACTTCAACGGCATGTAACTCTTTCTTACAGCTTCAGAACAGCTTCATTTCGGCTTCTTTAAATCCTTCTATGCCTTCCCTGAACTTATTAAATGCATCAAGAGACAGAAAAACAGCACCAAAGTTTACAATGTTCAGAAACCTACCGGCAATCCACAAGTCACGTTCAGCTTTTAAAAGCAGCCCTGGAAACACCGCTGTTCTCATGGTTGCAGTCTAGCAGGGTGAGCAGGGGACATCTCTAGATTTCACAGGCAGTGGACCAGCCCTCTTGGACATAGACAGTGCCTGCTGATTGAATCCACAAACCCTGAAAGCCTGTCACTGCTCTTATTTGCTCTGACAGGCAAATATAAACTAATCTTTTATGCATCCAACCTTACCTCTGAGATATCACATAACAGAAAGTATATTCAATCACACAGATTAAGCATAAAATGACAGAAGATTAATGAATAGAAAGGAAATAAATGAAAGGAAGGCATTTTTTGGAGGGGAAAACACTAACGCCGAGACTGTCAAAATTGAATAATAGATTTGATTGTTTAACGTCCACTAAAGTAAATCCTTGTGGTAGTTTCAAAAACCTCAAATCTCTTTCAAGCTCTTATTCAAAGTGCAGTGAAATCAATAGGAAGACAGCTAGTGCCTAAGAAAGTTAACAGATCAGAGCATGCAGAAGATACAAAAATTTTATCTTGCCCAAGGCTGTGCACAGTTTTTACTTCACTTTTGCTCACAAGTGATAGCGTACACTTTGGTACACATTGCTTTACAGATTACAACTGAAAATTTCTACAGATGTAATTATTTATAAGAAGTCTTATTTTATTTAATCCATTTTTTTTCCTCAGCAGTTGCAGTTCCTTGTCCTTGTTATTATTTTTTTATTTTTCTGGATTGATCAAAATACGACAAGGAATATAAAAATGGAATTATACAGTAAAGAAACTAAGTATTTCAAGTCTCTTACAACAAGGTGCTGGATTTTAAAAACAGACTTCGCTAAGCATCCATACAGATGATTTGTTACACAGACACATCTTTCTGTATAAAATAATTACAAAGGAAATAAAACTTTTACTAAAAAAAAAGATTGAGCTAGTTTCCTTCTAAAACGGGAATAGCAAATTGGAGAAAGATTGTGTTCCTCAAAGTGTGAATGTGAGAAATACGTTGTACATTGATAAAACGTGCCATATTACAAAGATGAGAAGTAAATAAATACAGAAGAGGAACTAAACTACAGAAAAATTAGAACAAAACTAAGAACTACACTAGAAATAGGATGAGATATAGAAAGCACTTACTTATGCAATTACTGACTAAAACCAAGATTTCTTCTGGCATTTCATCACTGGAAACAACAGGGAAGAGGAGGATTAGGCGAAATCCATGTGGCTGAAATCTGTTTTCATGATGCACACCCAGTAGCTTAAGTGCAGAAGCAGTACAGGCATTTTCACTTAGCACTGGATTGTTGCTATGTAGGCCTGTCCCTCCACCTGCCTGTTAGCCAAAGATCAACAGAACACATGTTCTGCCTCCCTGCATTGATTGTGAATGTCTTTGCATGATCTACAAAGTTTCAGAACTTGGCATCGTGTTGTAATGTTACAGTCACAATTGTCTGGTTAATTAAAAAAATCTTTCCGATACCCCATGTTTCGTTACCTACCTAATTAATTTCCTCTTAATCCAGGAATGAATGCTTAAGAATAAAAAATAAAGGGAAAAAAAAAAAAAAAGAAAACGAAAGAAAGAAAACCAAACAAATATCAGAAACCTGGCCTTAAAGACTCAACCAAGCAAAAAATAACTCACTAATAAAAAATATTTCACACTAAAACCAAAGCAAGTATTATTCACAGATTTACAAGTGTTATGAATGTGAGAAATAAATGTTAATTGACTCTTCTGTGTTTTCATCATCTAAAAACAAGGCAAATGAATTCTTTATCTCAGTTTGAATACACTGTGTTTCACTGTCTCGGAGTCTGTATCAAAAAGCCACTTATTAATTAACTAAAGGCTCATAGACCTTACCACTGGAGACAAAAGTACAGCTGAAGCAGACAGTTTTCTGGAAATAGGCTAACAAAGCTGAGCAGCCAAGACAAAAGCTTTATGCAATATTAAGAGCAATTTCTGGAAAAAACTCAAGTTGAAATCATTAACTTTCCCGCTTGATGTACTTTATTTCTGGAAATTTCCCTCTGAGCAGCTACTATTAATGTAACTCCCTAGCTTCTTCAGTTGACACTAGAGGTAATACCTTACACAGGAGCATTAATGAGCAGGCAACAGATACAAGATAATAATTCTCCAAGGAACACTGGAGATGGATTCCTGCAAGTACTAATCCAGCTGCCCACAAGTGAGTCCCAGTAGCTTGCAGGAGTGACCTGCTACTGTAAAGATGAAGCTCCTAAACCTAGACCTGATGTCTCCATGTCCTGACATAAACAGTGCCATCCTTTTGGGGAGCAAAGTGACAGAGAGGTTGCAGAAGAGTAAGAACCTGTGCATCACTTCACATCGCAGCGACCTACAGCTTGCTTCTCCTCACTAAAATGAGATTTGAGAATACTTGTACTTGTAAAACTCAGTGTAGGTGAAAAAGAAAGAAAAGAAAACACTCTGGTCTTCTTGATTCAAGCTGACAAGGGCCTAGAAGAAGAGACAGATTACTATGCTTTCAAGTCCATCTCCTTCCCCTTAAGTGTTGATCTCCTTCAGAGGCTCTGTGATTTTCCTGGGATTCCTGGACATACAGAGAAGCCAAACTGTGGGACTGTGTATTCTGACATAACATCTCCTCCGCTCTCATTTCACAAGTTATTTGGTTTACTCTTAATACCTTTCTGTGTAAAACAGACAATGTTTCTCAGGAAAACCTTTGCAAGGTGTTCTCTCCCCTTCATTAAGCACCAGGTTGAAAACAAATCTCTTTGTTTCTTGTCACCTCTCTGCATCGTTACTGTTAGTTTTTAATTAGTCATCCTCTGCTAGCATCCTGCAAGGCATCCAATTCTTTGAGTAGATCACTACTCAAAACTCCATCCTACCTAGAAATCTCTTCACTTGTATTTGCACAACTCCCATGTTAGTATTTAGACCAGAAGGGTCAAAAATAACCTCTCGTTCACTGCAAACAATGTACAATTGAAGCTCTTTAGAGTGAAGAAATAAAACTCGCAAATTATGCACTCTTTTGTGGGAAAGCTCAATAGAATAGGCAAGGAATTTACAAGACCAAGTGTCCTCTAGGGTCTCCTCAGGTGCCAAAAGCCTTATTTTGTGCTGGGCCACAGGCACTCTTATGTCAGCAGAGCTCCCCTTACATTGAACTTTACAGAAAAAAAAAATCCATCTTTGTTCAACAGAAGGTTTCCTTATCCAAGACTCAAACACTCATTACAGGTGAAAGAAGGGTGTTAGCAATCTAATGATGTGATTTTTATTCAACAGCTGTAGAGTCCTTGGCAATTAATTGAGAAAAGATGTGTACAGAGTACAAAACAAAGATACCAGGTGCAAAACATTTTTCTGTCTGCCGGTACCTTCAGATCTTACCCACGATCTAGTAAAGAAAATGAGGAACAGAATTTAGAGCAGTTCTGGCTGCATGCATTCAACTCTCTCTTGAGAACAGTGCAGGAAAATAGCCTATTTTGAATGCTTAAGACTAGTGTATTTGCAAACAGTTTCCTCACATTTTCTTTCCTTACCTGCCCTAGGAAAAACACTTGGTTCTAGATAAACAAAAGCCAGAGAGCTTATCCACATAAGATAGAATAGGCTAGGAAATTAAAAACACAAAGAGAGGCAAATGCAGTGACCACACTAGTATAAGGATTGGATAAATTCGTATTTGTAAGAAGGAATTCTTATGGATGTGCTAAACATGATGGGCAGGTATAGAGGGACAAACGAGACTGGTGAATGCCCAGGAGCAATTAATCAGAAAAACACCTTGGATTCAAATCTCACAGAAAATCCCTCAGCAAGATGAGCAGACATACAAAATTAATTAATAATAATTTTTAAAAGGTGCTCATGCATGAATATCTGCCATCACAGTCTAACTGGAGACCTCCAGATAGATTTTCAGAGTGTTAACATCTTTGAAAGAAATGCAGGTGGGATTTTCAGACAGGTGCATAAGAAAGTCTCAGCACTTGCCAATCAGTCTTTAGATGTCCTAAATGCCTTTCCTGTCAAGGCCTACGTGCCATGTAAGGATCCAGGTAAATACCTGGATCATTAATTCTTTTCCCATTGGGGCTAGCCTTGCAGATAAATAAGAACTTCAGCTAATTTTTATCTAAAACCTAGATGTAATCCTTTAAGACTCAAAATACAACCCTAGCATAAACAGAGTGGCATTCTAAGTGATATCAGTTTGTTATGATTTCCTAATATTTCTCCCATTTATCTGTGTTGTCTGAAATTGCTTACATAATGTTACTCAGCTTCCCAGGTACTTTTGGTCCTTAGGTGCTGCCTTTTGTTTTTAGCTTGTCCTTTTTCCTTTGTGACAAAATTACTGTTCCTTGGGGAAATGCCATCCAGGTCTAGTTGTGAAAAGCTGAATCATTTGGCCACAAATACCACACACACAAAAATAAAGGCTACCCAAAAAATAACATGTCTTGCATTCAACAGCAACATGTCATGCCTGTTGGTTAGTCTACTTTATACTTATTCTCCTTTTATGTATTTGTACTGTGTTCTTGGTTTTGTGGTTTGTTTTTTTTCCTCAAGTCTGCAGTGACACAGAAACAGAAATTGTTAGAAATGATTTGGAGGCTAGCGTGAGAGAGCAAGTTTGGGTGAGGCATAGTCTAGATGGAAGAGATTGATTAATCCGTCATGAGTATTGAAAATCAAACACAAAATAGAGATATCTTAACAAGAAACAGTTGAAAAACCAAACTCACATACTGGAAGGAAGGTCAGTTCTGTTCCTGTTTTTCCACAGATAAAAGAACTATTCCTCTGAAACCAGACATGCTCTCCTAAGCACCCAGTTGTCTAGATATCTGTTCCAGTTGCCCCACCCACTCCAATTCTAAGGTAACCTGAGAAAAGGGAGCTTTGGCTAGAGCTTGACACCCTCCTCACTTGTTTTCCTTCCAGAAAAAGGAGAGGAAACAAGGTGAGAGTGAAAATATTGCTAAAAGTGGTTGATGGTGGTTGAAGACACAAAGCATTAGAACCTTCTCTTTTAGGAGACCAGCTTCATCAGCCTCCCATTGCACTGGAGCCAGAGCCACAGCTCTGCTATGCCCACAGGAGAGACTTTCTCTGGGATTCTCACAGCAGCTGCCAGAACCAGGATCAGTTGAAGGAGAAGCTCTGTTCCGGTCCTGCCATTTTCTTCCTGGCCTAGTTGGTCCTTCCCACAAAATAAGGTGAGGAAACACATGCCAACCAGCACGAGTCTAAAAACAGATAGGTGCACCTATTGAAATGGCTTATTGTACACCTCAGTTTGCCAGAAATAGCAGTCAAGGAGATTAATAACCTCCTGGCTCTTTTTTTTTTAATGATACAAGGGGAAATACTTATGTCACTACTGACTGGATTAGGCACCTTTTTCCTCTACGAGCACTCCAATCTCCAGTTCACCCAAGTCACCTCTTACCATTGGCCACTTGCGAGGGTGGGTCAATGATGAAAGAAGAGCCATAACTAAAAGCAATAAAATCCCACTATGAGAATTTGGACCTTTTGAGGCAGAACTTTAACCATAAGGCTCCTGGAAATGATGTGAAATCCTGAAATTCAGGGATGTTGAGCATTGGATGACTGCTTATTGGTGGGCTGAATTATCACTTCCCACATTCAGGAAATGCTAGAGTTTAACTTGGATTGTGACAACTGACAAGTAACAAAAGGAAACCTCAATTAACTAAAACCCACAAACTTCTACCCGTGTATAGATTCATGCTATCTGTCATACAGTTAACCACTGACCATTTTAGCCCTGGGCACACTGGAGATATTTACCTCTCTCACAAAAACCAGACAGATTTCTAGAGACAGATTTTGCTTGCTACTTTAAGGTACTTCTTGTTTCACATCTCTCCCTCAAATATCTTCTACTTTCGTTTCCCACACAGGAAAGTTCAAGAAAGGTAAATGTAAAAGTTTGCTCAGAAGGAAGTTCCAAACAAGAAGTGTACATTTAGAGGAAGAAACAAGCCTCTGAAAGGTGAAGTCTCTATCTACTAAATCAAATATACCTGGCAATGCCTACTGCCAGGTTCCAGAATTCCAGACTGCAGCCAAATAGTTCCAATTTCTCACTGCTCAAGCCCTAAAAGCACATTTTGTAAACTGACTTATCTTGTCCTGGAGGTCATAATTACACATACCTACTGTGAAAGCTGAATGAACAGAGCTTTTAGGAAACAAAATCCAGAAGTATAGCTCTTCACTGATGGAAAATTGAAATGAGAAGTTACACCTGCAAAATAAATATTATAGCAAGGAAACCTAGGTGAAGGTTAAAACAAAAACTGACAGAGAGGTTGTTTCAGAAATTACAGAAAAGACAGGAGTCAGTAATGACATGAAGAGTCTAGAGATATGAGGAGATTTTTCTCTGAACATTGCTTGTTTTCTGTAATGATATTTCCCTTTAATTCACAGTGGAGCTCTCATATCGGCAATTACTAATAACTCTGGATGAACCTTTGCGTTTAGTACTCAGGCATTTTGTGGTCTTTTCTATTAGCATACCGTATTTAAGAGAGATATAGAGTTCAGTATACTATCTGTTCAGCTATAAAAGCTCTCACTGATACAGAACTAAAATGCTGTGTTTCCCGTCCCAGGGACTAGATTAAAACAATAAACAAAGGCAATTTTGGAAAAAGGTTACTCATAAAGCAAATAGGCATAAATGTTAATCATAAACCCCTGGACTACGTAAAGCACGTTTCCATTGCTAGTCCAAAGGAATACAACATCTGTCTACATTCAACCTGCTGGAAATGTTGTCTTCAACAAGAGAGTATTTGCATAACACTGTTTTCTCTGTCAGGTTCACAACAGCTGTGGGACTGCTTAAGACTGACTTTGTGTTGAATATTCAATAGTAACATGTTAGTCATCTGAAAGGCCTCACAGGAGTAAAAATGTAGGTGAGCTAAGAGAGATAATTTAAAAGATATCCTGACCATATTTTGAAGACAAAATTCACTTTGTGCAGAAGAGGATGGTGAGTAGGCAAACTGTCAAAGCCTGCACTGGCTTATTATTTGTGTACATGGATTTTTTTCTGGTTTAAAACAGAGGCTGTTGAGGGCTTGTAAAGTCTGATGCACAAGGTCTGTGTACTTTTGTTGTTACTGTGCATTGTCAGACACAGCTGGAACAAGCATCTTGGCTGCATGTAAACACAGCAGGATAGAGACAATGTGATACAGCATTATAACTGTCTACAGAGCAAAACATGGTAACTATGTTTTAGAAGAATAGGGGTTTTATATATTGGGAACAAATGGAGCCTTTGACATGGTAAAAGGAGAGAGTTTGCCAGAGAACGGAAAAGACCTATCAGACTTAGCCATGCTTAGGAGACGAGTAACAACCAGGAACTTTCCCAAAATGCTGGACAGGACTCAGAAACCAAGCGTTGAGAGAGCATCTGAAGAGAGCTTTGGAGACAGTGATACCTTACTGGGAGCTGAGCTCTGGACACACTAGGAGGAATGATGAGAAAGACAAGGATGAGAAATGTGCATGGTTCTCTTGGGGAAGAAAATAGTTCCAGCTATCTGGGAATCTGACTAAATAGTTTAATAACTTCGAAGACCTTTCCACAGTGTAGCCTCTTCTCCCACCCTATGCTTCCTGCAAGGTAAGATGATGAGACCAATTCCTCTTTTCACAGCTGTTTGCACTCCTCTTGACCCAAGGGCCATCTCTTCACTGCTCTGTCTGTAAGCCATTGCACTGGAATAGGATCAAGTACACACATCTGTGTCCAAATTATACATTTTATCAGCCCCAAAGTCTACCCAGATAGTAGAGTGTCATCAACTTCCAGTAATCAACTTCTCCCACTTCACCACCACAGCAAATTGATGACAAGTCATCTCAGCAGCCTCTTAAAAGTAGAGGAGAAAAGAGGATATACAGATGTTATTTGGTTTCTTGTATTGTTTTTAACAGCGAACCATCCAGAAAAAAAATTAAAAATTAAAGCCCACAGTGCTGCTACAGAATACAGAGTCATTTGGTTTAAAATCACACTATCTACATCTACTTTCATTCCTGACAAAAAAACGAAACACAAGCTATGGCTGCTGGCCAGGCCAGTATACTCTTTCTTACTTGCTGTGAGCTGAAGTGTTTACAAATTTTCCTCTTGCCTTCTCATGACTCCTTCTAGCCTGGTACTGGAGTAGTTAAAGACTTTATAAATATCCCTCCCTTTTCTCTCTCTCTTAGCATAAGAATTCCCTCTGCTCCTGAAGAAGAGCTTTTGTAGGTATTTCCCTGACAGAATGCTAGGCTCCTGCAATTCTCACCTCTTCTGCTTTAGGAAAATGTGCAAGAAAAAAAAAAAGACAGTCCTAGAAAATCCAGTTTTGGCAAGTTTAAGTCATTTTGGAGCTGATGAAGCAGTTCTTTGCCGAAGTTCAGAATTCATATCAAAAGACAAACAAAAAGCAATGCTGGACAGTTTTCACACCATCACGTGTACACCATCAGCTGAACACCATCATAATGTGTTGGTCTTGTGATCCTACACTCCAGTACAGCAGTTCTTGTAGCAGCTATAAGCTTTTAGATGTTCAACACAAGATTATTAAAATTATGTTGAACTCCAGGATCAAGGTCATTACCTTCACTTCCTGTGAAGTTACAGAGTATAAAATACTTCTCTTCCTTGTTTGCTTAAATCTTTGAGGTTCACATACTATTTCATGTAGAAGGACCTGCAACCACCAGATTCTCAAGCATGTACATACCTGCACTAAACCATTTCCTCTGGCATCATGTTATTGAGAAGCTAACCAAGAATATGACTATCTGTTTCTTGCTTCTCCATGAATCTCAAAGGCAACAAAGGGAATAAAGACTGCAGGTAGCAAAGGGGCATGTGCAGAGGCAGTAGCAGTATAATGGCAGACATACCTTCATAAAAGCACCAAATGGGGCAGAGGAGTAAGACCTGTGAGCAATTCAAAGGTCAGAAAATGAGGGTTTCACCCATGAACCCTTTGAGCTGTACTGGCTGGTTGGGCTTCTCCCATAAATAAATAGCAAATCACGCTCAACGGCCTTACATCTAATATTTTGACCCAGTATTGGATTCTCCATAACAGCATATTCTGTTCCTGAGTACCTTATTAAAAAGAAGAAAAACTGCAGGCTTACTGTAACAGCTGGAAAAATAATAAAATATATGATAAGGTGTGTCAGTCAACTCAATGCTCACGAGTAATATGCGTGATTTAAATACAGAAGTGGAATCAAAAAAAATACAATCACAGCAGCAGAGACTTTTTTGCTTTCAGTTGTGGCAAGACCAAAATGATCATTGCATTTCTTAGTAGGTCTTATTGAAAATAATAAATCCACCTATTTTTTTGAGTTATGCCAAGTTAGTGAACCTGGCACTCCCACACTGAAAAATTTCTCAGTGCAACAACAACAGACAATCTAGAAGTCTCACCAAACCCAAATATCAAGTTTGTTGACATTTGCCTGCTTAGTACAGTGTTTTCATTTCAATCTGCCCAAAATAAGAATTAGGAGATGGAAAACCTCTCAAGAAGTTGATTTTCTTTCCTTCTGCTCTCATTTTATTTTTATGTCTATGGCAGCTGCAACAATTGCTAAGGGAATTAGTGCCCAGAAGTTGAACTCTGTATGTAAGCAATCTTTGAACTCCTGAGAGTGTTGGAAACATCATAGCGAGAAACGCTATCCCAAAAGGTCTCATTATATCTGCTAGACAGCCGAGAAAGCAGAAGAAAGTGCTGTGGTTAAGACAAAGAAGCAGGGCCACGGTCAATTCATGCCTTCTAGATTGTCACAGCACACAGGACATGTCTGAGGAGCTTTAAATATTCATTGAGACATAGTTTGTGCTTGTGAAACCACCCATCTTGCCTCCTAAAATAGTTTGATAGCAGGCACTCCTGCTTTGGTTTTTTGGCACCTAGGCACAAGGTGATACAGGTGGGAACCTCCCCACCTCATTCAGCCCAGCTTCTGCTTCAGGTTTGAATCATAGAATGATTTGGGTTGGAAAGGAACTCAAAGACAATCTAGTTCCAACCCTCCTGCCATGGCAGGGACACCTCCCACTGGATCAGGTTGCTCAAGGCTCCATCCAGCGTGGCCTTGAACAGGGGTAACGGGCTGAAACTGGAACATAAGAGGTTCCGCTTAAACTCGAGAAGAAACTTCTTCTCAGTGAGGGTAACGGAACACTGGAACAGGCTGCCCAGGGAGGTTGTGGAGTCTCCTTCTCTGGAGACATTCAAGACCCGTCTGGACACATTCCTATGTAGCATTATCTAGGCGTTCCTGCTCTGGCAGGGGGATTGGACTTGATGATCTTTCGAGGTCCCTTCCAATCCCTAACATTCTGTGATTCTGTGATGGAGCATTCCCAGTCTCCCCAGGCAACCTGTTCCAGTGCCTCATCACCCTCAGGGTAAAGAACTTCTTCCTTATATCTTAGTCTAAACCTATGCTCTTCCAGTTTCCACCTACTGCCCGTCATCCTATCACTACAGACCTTTGTAAATAGTTCCTCCCAGTCATCTTTTAGGCCCGCTTCAGGTACTGAAAGGCTGCTGTAAGGTCTCCCCAGAGCTTTCTCTTTTCCAGGCTGAACAAGCCTAACTCTATCAGCCTGTCCTCATAGGAGAGGTGCTCCAGCCCTGACCGTCTTGGTAGCCCTTCTCTGGACTTGCTTCAACAGCTCAATGTCTTTCTTGTGTTGGTGGTTCCAGAGCTGGGCACAGTAATCCAGGTGGGTCTCACAAGCGCAGAGCAGAGGGGCAGAACCACCTCGCTCGACCTGCTGGTCACACATCTCTTGATGCATCAGTTGGCTTTCTGGGCCACGAGCACACACACTGTTGGCTCATGCTGATCTTATCATTCACCAACACGCCTAAATCCTTCTCCCCAGGACTGCTCTCAATCCACTCATTGCTCTTAATCCGCTCATTTGAGACCTTGATGTCATGGTGGACAGTGTCAAAGGCCTTGCACAAGTCTAGGTAGATGACTTAATTTTCCCTGCACTCTTCTACTCCAGTGTCTTTTTTTGCCCTCTGGAAGTTTTTTGGGTGTTTTCTGACCTCCATGTTTAATTCAGGAGTTTATTAAAATCAATGTTCTTTTCTAGAAAGGAGCCTTAAAAGAGCATGTCCAATAGTTTTTTAAATTCAGTATAACCTCTCAATCCATTTATGAATCTTTTAATATTAGAGGAAGCTTCAATTAACATCAATTGTTGGACATTATTTCAAATTTTCAATCTTCTCCAGTAGCACAAACTTTAAGGTTTGATGAATGTGATAAAGTTTACTTACAGAGGTAAATTTGAAAACAATATTTTTCACACACATTTCTGAGAAAGAAGCACAGTCTGGAGAGACTTAAGCAATTATTAGAGAAAGAAGAACATAAAAAAAACCCGTGACAGCTGCTTAGGTCAGAGCAGTAGATAAGTTCATCTGTGCTCCAACCTATCTCTTATCCAGATCCTAAGTTGCCTTCATTTGTATGATCACAGAGGAGTTTGCCTTGCAGGCTCCAGCAACAATTCCCATGCACAGACATATGGAAAGCACCAGGAGAAAAGTTTGCTCAAAAGTTTCCCCTCAGTGTCTGCTTAATTCACTAAAAATAAATAAAATAATGTGTTTTCTGGAAAAGCCAAACAATGTAGGGATAACACATCAGTGCAATCTGCAAGTGACTGATTGGTCAGATGAGCATCACCAACTTCACTACCTGGTTCCTGGCAGACACAAACCACAACTGACAATAGAAATCAGCATCACACCATTCCACATTACCCATTTTTCAAGCACAAGGTCCATTAAAAGTTTTCAGACCATTTTTTTTAAAGCATTCATTTGTAAATCAGGCTGTAACCTCCTTTTTCCTACAAGGAATAAATCTCCCTGGCCTCTCCCTGTGAGATTCTCCAAAACCTGTGTTGGCTAATGGCATTTATAAAGTGGAATAGGCACATTTATCTTCTAGATTTTACCTGAGCTCACAATGCTTTGCTTTACTTCTCCTGGTAATTTTTATAAGTCACATCTTACGTTGGCCCATGACTTTTTGTCTTAATTATACTTAAGTTGTGTTTTCTACAGCAAACATTTTCAGGTGTTCATGCTCAGATTTCTGCTTAATTATTTCTGAAGATAATAGCTGGAGGAGAAAGGGAAGCAGTGTATTTATTTCCTGACTACATTTTTCCAATGACCAGAACTCTCCACGGCTTAACTTTCTGGCTCTTGCAGCAGTTCAGTCTTTTAAAAATAACCTAAACAATCAAAATAAACACTCTAAGATCACAAAAATCCAGGCTTTTGCATCTTTCAGAATAAATCATGTTACTCTGTATATAAAGACAGAGAGATAACATTCCCATAGACAATAAAGCCAAACTATGTACAAAATTTAATGGAGCATTTCAAATGGTTGGTTAGAAAGCCTGGCCAGAAAACTAATTTTCAGACTAGCAGGCCACAAGTGGTAAACAAATTCCCAATACAAAAGTGTTTCAGATGGAAATTGGATAAAATGAACGATGCTTATTCATGGCCACAGAAGGCTAAGGAAAAAAAAATTAATTTGAGAAGATTTTTTTTCAACCCAGCTCAAGAACATCTGATTCCTAAATCAATAGCTGTCTCTAGCCAAACTGAAGTGCTTGTACAACTTCAGACAGATAATTACTTACAGGGATTGGATGAATAAGAAGCATATCAAAGAATATTGCTATGTCAATCTCTCTTATATTTTATTGTAGGCTTGTGTTTTGGACATCAGCATCAAGAAACAATTTTGTCCCCTACTAGGCAGAATATAAAGAAAAATTAATATAATAGTTACACATCTCCAATGACTGCTTTTTCAAACCATTTAGTGTCACAGCTGAGGGGCAAAGTTTACAGGGAAGAGACAGTTTTAAAGAGATTTAGATTATTTTTTTTAAGACCAATCATTACAAATTGAACTAAGGTCCCTGCAAAAGGAATAATGAAGATGCCATCAAGAAATGTGACAATTACTTAATTCCAAGAAAAAAAATACTTTAAGATTCTTTACACACATAAGAAAAGCTAATACTGTTGCATTAAAGTGTATTAACATAGAGTAAACAAACACCATTAACTCTCCATTGACCTATAATTTACATTCAGCATCACCAACAGCTGATTTTTTTTTTTACTCTTTTTTTTTCCCCACTAAAATTAGATTATTTGAGGGATTGACTTTTAACTTGTCCTTTAGAGTCGAGTATTTTTTATTAAAAAAGATTATTTTTAGCTCAAAATCTAAATTTTTCAGTTTCTGAAAATGTATTAAAATCCAAAACATTTACTTAGCTTCTTTTTATCAAAAGTACTATTTTCTCTACGTGTGCACAAATTTGTACTGCTGAATCCATCAGCATTCTCTCTCCTGGACACCTGTTCTATGCATGTTTAATTTTCACTATCAAAGTTCAGAGTTCTTTAAGACTGAGAAAGCTTCTGTCTCCAAAGTCCATTTTTGACAGCAGCAATAAGTAAAAATCACATTTACTTTGCCAGTTAAAATAATTTTCCAAAAGTCAACCACTAGGATACTTACAGCAATAAAGAGTGAGACAGTACATGAAACATAAGTACTAAAAGGTCTAAGCTTATATATTATGAAAATCTTCCTCCAGTTTTCTTTGTACAGCTAGAAGCTCTTAGCAAGTCCTTCTCCAGAAAAGCAAGCTCAAATATACTACTCTCCTGAGATAGTCGTACTTTTTGTTAAAAGACGATGTGTTTTAATGTACTAAGTACATTTAGTTTTCTCTAGTGTTTTCTCCGATGTTGACTACTCTCCCACGTGTCGAGTCAAAATTTGCATTTTAACAGAAGTTGAGTACTCTATTGGAAAGTCATCATGCTCAAAAGGTCATAAGTAGATTTTTCTCTAGTATGTAGTTTATTTAAATTTATTACCACTTTTACAGTTTCTTGTTTAACAGATACACAGTGCTTCTGCTAATTAACCTTAGTAACACCTGTCTTCTTGCACTCAGTTGTAAGATTACTATACTAGAACATACGTGTGGTGACCAGCTATGCAAGGCAGCTACTCCATCTGTTTTGCACTGAACCGATAGCACAAAACAGGAAGAAACCTCTTGATCACCTGGAAACTGTGCTTGTATGGCATGGGTTTGACTCTGCATGACCTTTTCTTACAGAGAGTTTCAGCAGTGTACAGCTAACATGAACTGTACAGATGCTGTGAGGCAGTAATTAGGTGTACAACCCTGAGAACCAAGGCAATGCTCCTCATCCATTCATCAGTGAAGGAAAATAGAAAAGTTCAGCAGAGGAAAGTATCTGTATGTAACTGCACATACAGTTGGTCTCTAATACTAATTTGTTTTATAGATTAAACCTTTCTCACATTTGAAGTTACCTATTTTTAGTTTCTTTTTACCCAACCCAAATAATTCTAACAGAACTGGGATGCAGCTGTGCTTGCAGGCAAGAGAGAACTTCTCTGAAGCCAGGCACAACTCTCCTTGCCCAGCTCAGCTGCAGCAAAAAGAAAGTACCTGCCCAGAGCCAAAATTATTCTGGTAGTTGAAAGGACAGCCAGCCAAACCCAGAGGCATAAAGAACACTCGCTGTGTCTGCCTATTGAACAAATTCTTTCCACTGAGAAAATGCTTCATGTGAGCTTTCTAGTAATTAATCAACAACAAAACCCAAGGAAGGAGATTGGGACACAGCACAGCAAGCTCTCATGCAATAAATGCCTTTGCTTCATTCTCAAGCCATTTACACTTTTATTGCTTATTTTCTCTATGGAGTTTATAACAGAATTTTGCCTTAAAACTAAGACATTAGAAATTTAACGTTTCTGACTGAACATGAGAAAACTGCTGGGAGAATAAAACCAAGACTTTTACATGGTTTCAGATTGTTGAAGGAAGCAGAAATTGTTTAGACCCATGTCCTGACCTAGTACCACTGAGAAGATGAAGCATCCAGGAAGCCCAGGAGTGTGGAGTAGCCAAAACTTTTGCTCATCTTCAAAAACCCTTGCATTATTCATTATCTTTTATTCCACACATAGACTCCTCGTTTTCTCCATCTCAGCCACCTTGAAACCTTCTATAACTGTATTTTTTCTACATACAGTTTCTTCCTTCTTAAACTGTTCTCCCTTAGATCTTTGTCCAGCAAACATATCCACAAGCGCAGACTTTCCACACCAAATCCCTTCTGACTTGGACAATAACTAATTTTACGCTGCTACGCTACCTTATTTCTGATGACCTGGAGGGCAGCACTGGAGCCCTATGGGCTGCTGCAACCCAGTGCAAAGCAACACTTGTCAGGGTAAAGAGTTTTACAGGGAGATTTTTCTTCAGGAGAATAAATTTCTGATAGGAAGAAAAAACATTGCCTTCCCACTCCGACCAGAGAGAGTTTTCAGTTTCCAGAAAAAGAGTTTCAAACTGTATCCCCAGGTACAAACTGGGGAAAGTAAAACAACCTCTTTACTTAACTGCCAGATGATATTTCGTGCTATTAGAGGAGCCACCTGCTATATCAGAAGTTCTTACACTTCACTATATATATTTAAAGAGTGAGTCCACATTTTGACCAGTGATTTGCTTTACCCTATGTGATTATAAAATGACATGTTTCAAAAGGGTCAAAAAAGAATCCCGGAAGCAGTCTGATACTGAAAAGCTTTAGTAGTTCAGGCATATTGGGGTGTGTGGGGGGGAAGTTTTCAACAATTTAGAGTGTTAAGTATTGAGAACACATCCAAAAAAGTACTTAGTCATTGTATACGTTAGCACTTCAAAGTGAATCGCTACAGTGAAAAGCTGGTAATGAGGTCCCAGCATCCCCACTATAGGTATCTGAGGGCTAAGTTCTAAGTCGGGACTAGTTCTAGTTTAGTCATGCCAGTTCAATTATATAAGATGCACTCCCAGAACATATCTATTACTTCAACTACATCAAAAAGGAAGACTGGAAGGTCATAGACTTCCAGTAGCTATGGAATGTGAATATGTAGAAATAGTCCCATAATTCACTTCAGAAAACTTCTGATCCTTGCAGAAGTACCTCTAAGCATCTTGCTTTACACAATAGTGAGAAGAGACAACAGCTGGTAGAGAAAATTTAAATAAGTAAGTAAAATCACAGGGGGTCTCAATCCCCACAGCTGAAAACCATTTCAAAATACATGTTTAGTCACTATGAGAAAGCAGAAGTGTATTGAAAATGTACTAAAGCAATGAGGTTATTTCCATGGGCTTCAATATATTATATTTATTAAAGATTTGCCAGGTTGATGACCTAAAAAGCTAACAAGGCTTGGATGAAGAGCTGACAAACTCATTACAAGTCAGCTGCTTTCTGAAGGGTTTTGGTGCCACAGCAACAGGTGGAAGCCTGGGCTCATCAGGATGACAAGAAGCACATATCAGTGTCTCAGCCTTCAGCAGGCTCTTTTCAAGGGCACGATAAGGGTACAAGAGAGGAGGAGATGGAGAAAGATAAAAATTCTCTCCAAGATGACTAACCTGCAAGCAACCTACCTCAATCACAGGGGAGGCTGCAATCCCACAGCAAGGGCAGCTGAGCAACAGGGATGGAGTAACTTCTTTTATCTCTTGCTGGAGTCACAAAGTGGAAGAAACAGCCTGGTCTGGTAAAGCAGCCATGACTAGTGTCCATACCAGGCTTTGGATGCTCTTACCGTTTTCTAGAAGCAGGGAGGTTTGCCCTGCTTTCTTCACCAGTGGAGCCACCTGCAGCTCACTCATATTATGACCAATCTTTTTAAGACAGTAAAAAAACCCACAAAAACTTCCCAAACAAATTTATCATCTGCCCGGCAATCATTTTGAAATTTAACCTGAAGAGCTACTTAAACCGATCCTCCTTGATGTTGGAGAGGTCAGTAAACAAACTTCTTCGCTGTCCTTCCGGGCCCCTGTGGTTGTGGGAGGCAAAAGGAGGCAAAACAAGACCCTTCTGCTTCATCCTGGCTGACATGAAAACAAAGCCTATGAGAAGGGCTATGAGTTTCTCTGCCACTAAGTGGGAAGGACAGGTGCCATTTCACTCAGGTTCCACCATCCCACCAACCTGCCAGAGGGAAGCAGCCTCCCCGAAACCTGGCCCTGTCCATCTGCTTCCAGCGCTCGCACCTCCGATCTCTGCCACATTGGCCAGTCTTGCCCTTCCATCCACTTCCATCTCTTTCAGAGGAATGTGGTTGTGTTCCCTCACAAATCTGTTTTCCGTGCAAGGAGAATGAACACTTGTAACAGGGACTGAGGATCCACAAGTAAGCCCTCAGAGGGGACATCGAGAGGCAGTTCACATGGCTGCAGTTTGCATACACACATCCAGGGATGATGGATCACCTTAAAAATGAACCTGACCCACAATTATCGGTCAATCTAATAAAAGATAGAAAACCCTCACTTTTCTAAAGCAAAGCTTCACTTACTAAATTCCTCTGCTGTGACTATACAAGCACTTTAGCTCTTGTAATAGTTCATTTTTTATTAATGATACAAAAGGGGACTGATTCTGAAGGCTCTGAAATCCTTCATTCCTGTGCTGAAATATCTCTCATGCATTACTTACATTCAAGAATTCTCCCTTGAAACATGATACATACATTTCATTTGCCTTTTTCTTTAATTCAAAACTTCAACGAGAGCTACAAGACGAAATATAAATACAACATTGAGAAGTACAACTTAGGAAAAAAATATTGAATAATAGTGGAATAACTAACAATTTTTAATTTATGAAAGATGCTCCCTTCCTCTTATGTTGTTTTTTGAATTAGGAGATGTTTCACTTCCAAATCTACTTAAGATACAAAGTCTACTGAACTGAGGCATTATAATCATATTTGCTGATTTCTTTAGCAATTGTTTCCTGCAATCTTCTAAACCAGTCATTAGACTCCCACTGACTGTGCTCAGGGTAGAGCAAGATAACATGAACAACCTTCAATTATTATTTTTTTCTGCCTAGCTATGCTCACGTCCCACGTATTTAGGTGTGAACACAAAATAGGTTGCTGTTGCTATGTGAGGCAAAAAGACGAAGACCTGAAAGAGCAAAAGCTGCTTTTTTAGCTCTTCACATCACCATGAGCCAGATATCCTGAAACCTGTGCATCCATGCCAGGAAAATAAAAACTATGTCTTCCAGGAGCTGCAGGTTTAACAACTGTTGTCACTTCCAAGCTTCTCCTCAAACCCTGCAGAAGAGTTCAACATTGGCAGCTACATTGTCTGAGGGGTACCATATATCCTCAGGGGTGAACCTCCTCTGGTAAAACAGGCCAAAATTCACCTGTCTCTCTCTGTTAGGAATATCAGAT
This sequence comes from Trogon surrucura, assembly GCA_020746105.1. NCBI lineage: Eukaryota > Metazoa > Chordata > Aves > Trogoniformes > Trogonidae > Trogon > Trogon surrucura. The sequence goes on along the minus strand of CM036621.1, from coordinate 10,528,403 downwards.
TAGTAAGGATTGCTTCGGATTCATAAGGATACCTTTCAACTGCAGGCAGTAAATACAAGGGCTAAGTTGATTGCAGTGAGTTTGCCTTCAGAGCTGCAGTGCCAGCAGGTTTGGGTTTGGGGTTCTTTTGTGGTCGAGTTGTGGGCTGCTTTTTATATTTTCTATTGTTGTGTTGTTTGTTTTTTTTAATTAAAAGTTTGTTACTTCATACACAGCTCTGTAAAGAAATTCCAGGATTTTGCAAAATACAACAAATTAGACTAATGTTACTGACTGTTATTCCACTAGGTGGATAGATAAATAGATCAGTAAGTAGACAACTGGATTGGACAGAAAACTTGGTCTGGAAGAGTGAAGAATATTCTCTTGAAATTTCTCACCATGTTACCTCAATTCTGCAAGCTTCCTCAGTTAAAAGTGGCAAATACTGGTAACTCTGAGCTTTGTTCTCTACCCATCTACATGACTCTTTTTGCCTAGACAGTGTTCTAGCTCTTTCCAGGTTGTGATAGAAAGTAATTTCTTAGGTCTCTTTAGACTGTAACATTTATTAGAATGATGGTCAAATCCTAATTAGATCTTATTCTTATTGGTTTAATAGCTTCTTAATATCTGACCTTTTCCCATCTGCTTTTGTGAGGTCAAAGTCACTTGTACACCCACAGAGCATACCAAGGGGCAGGGCAGGAGAGCCCTTCTAAGCAGATAAGACTCCCTTGGAGTGTAAATCCAAGGATGCAGGGCACTTCCATGGGTCTAACTAGCTAGACATCAAACAGATTAGATTTTCTCTTGCTATTCCTTCCCCACAAGAGCTTGTCTTAATCTTTCTCCAGCTGTTTGACTCCCCTCATTCTTGGTCAGAGTTTAGCAGGCACTATGAACTGTCATAGTAATTTACTAGAAAGGCAGAAAAAAGAGACACCTTCATTGCTCACCAGTGAAATAACTTCTCTGTCAGGGCAAGAGGCAATTGCTTTTCTGCATGTCAGGGTCAGTATCAGCAATTTGTATATTTCTTTAGTATCAGTCAGGGTTATTAATTAGCATTGCTGTTTAGTTACAGAGAAGTAAGTGACCCTCCTTTCACTCCCAGCACTAGGTACTTGCAGAGGGCAATATTCAACCCACAGTGTAGTCAGGGATGTTCCATGCATTAGGATCTCTGTGGGGTTTTTCTCCCCTCATAAGTTTTGCCAGATACCACACAGATTGCTTAGCAGCCTATGGAATAACCTAGGCAACAGAGTAGGAGGGCCCCTCTGCTTGCTTTTGTATTAATAAAAGCAAGAAAAAATAAATTAACGAGTTACCACAGTGTGACCATCCTCATTTATGCAGTGGTGGTGTGAGGAGGAGGGGAAGACAATGTCCCACTACTGAGAATAGCTTTTAAATATATACCACACATTCATTAGTTTTGTTTACCCAGGAAAATGACCATGTACATTAGCGGTAGTGTAATTGGATTGTTAATAAAAACATATTCTTTAGTTCAAAGGCCCAGCAGAAAGAAATGGGGAAATAATGGTTCACATTGAGAGGTTATTTTTTTTTCCAGCAAAATCGAAAACCTCACAAGAAGAGGTTGTTTTCATTTTTCTAACCATTTACTACTTATTTGTCAGCTTTTACCTTTTCTTAAGCACAGGCCAGCTTTTACCTGCATTCATCCAAAGTCATTCAACATTTTCATTTTATAATCATAAAAAAGTTGTCTTTACAAACATAGCTTGATTTTACAAAATAAGGAAATCAAACATGCTAGTGTTTCCTCTATTTTTCTGACACCAACTTGAAGGAAGTCAATTCCAGTTAAAATTTCAGCTTGCTGGAAACCAGACAACTGTGGAGCCCTGGGCAAGGACAACAGGCACTGCCCGGAAGTCAGGACATGGAGCAAAGATGTCACTATCTCTCTTGGTGCTGCTGAAAGAGGAGCTTTTGCAGGTGCCAGTACCCCCTTTCTGCCCAGCACAACTCATTGCTGGCTGCCAGGCTGGGTATGAGCCGCTACACCAACAGCCACATCCCTGCCAGCTGCATCATGGGATTCTCCCTCCCACATGCCAACATCTGTCCTACGGGCTGGCACCCCACAGTCATAACCAGTGGCTTTTCCAGATCTCTTGCCACACGCTCTTAGGTTAACCTCGCACAGCAAGTCAGCTACAAACCTAGAACAACGGCCCTGGAGTCTGCTCAACTCTGCTTATATTTGGTTGTCCACAGTTTGGAAGCAAAACTTTGCTTTCTCTTAAAGATCACAGTCCGTACCTAGTCCCAGGAGAGGCTGTTCAGGCAGCCCATTGCAATCCTGCCGTCACATGTCAGTCTTCCCTTGCTGTCCCTGCATCACCTCCAAGGCAAGAGAAAACAACTGTGTAAATAACAATTTATATTCATCTGTCAACTAGAAGGCAAATATACACCCCTTAGTGACAAAATTTGGCCTTTCACCAAGACCTCACCTGCAGCTCTCTCATTCTCTATGCGCGGCTAGTGATAATAAGCATACGGCAAACAGCTGAAAACCGTGATCTGCAGTCACCGCGGATGCTGAGGGTTCAGGAAAAAGAAAAAGTGCAGCAAAAAATTCAAAAGGAACAGATTTTGAGGGATTTTTTTACAAATATTAACTGTCCAGGAAGAGGCACTCAAGTCCCCATAGTTCAGGTTTTTCCTGTTACAATATCAACCTAATGCATCTTCAGAATCCTAAGTTATATGAAATTCAAAAATATAATTCTACACTATTCAAATACAGAAATTAGAAATGCCTACTGGAGCAGAGCAAATATCAGTTTTAGAACACATAGGAAGATTTAAGCCTTTCTGACCTTGTTAATTACAGACAAAAATCTAAATATTAGCAAGTAAAATATTTAAAACTAAAGTACCCAGTGTTGCCTGTTAGAAGTATTATTATTATGGTTTATAAATATTGAACATTTCAGCTTAAGAAGTCTAATAAAATGTAATCTTAAGTATTATCCAAATTTTGTTTTAATTCACAAATTTAAATAGCTTTCACATTTTTTTACAGTACCTGTTCTGATCAGGACAATTTCATCTATCACTAAATTTATCAGGGCTCCAGATACATGTTCAGGTAGGTGTGCTGTGACCTTACTGGGAAGCACAAGACCACTGTGTTACAGGAGTTTTCAGGAAGGAGAAACAGAAAAAAATATTTTCACAGTTTATTGTGGCAAGATCTCTGTCTGCACAATAATGCAGGATGATCTCCTAAGGGCAGTTATTTTAAGAAAAAAAAACCCACTCCTCTCTATCTGGCTTCAGTTTCCCCAGCAAAACTCACAAATGTCTGATGACATTGCTCAGACCAACCTAAACAGCATCAAGGTCCTTTCTGAGGATTTTTAAATTAAAACACAGAATTTCAGCCTTATTTTAAAGCAAGTCAGCAACGTACCAACTCCTAAGGGCAGTTATTTTAAGAAAAAAAAACCCACTCCTCTCTATCTGGCTTCAGTTTCCCCAGCAAAACTCACAAATGTCTGATGACATTGCTCAGACCAACCTAAACAGCATCAAGGTCCTTTCTGAGGATTTTTAAATTAAAACACAGAATTTCAGCCTTATTTTAAAGCAAGTCAGCAACGTACCAACACAATGGGTCACCGATTTTTCAAAACACTTTCTCCCCAAAATGAGGGAGAAAATAAGAGATGACAGAAGGGTTTGCAGGGTTGAGCAGCTTCTAAGAAAAACACCAAGTAAGATTAAACAGGAGAAGATTCAGCAACTTTGCAATTTATAGCCATTAAAACACAACATATTTAGAATTTTATTCACCAGCGAATGAGTTTTAGGAGAGAAAGATCATAACTTCTGTTCTAGTGAAATCGGTTGAGACAGAATTAGTTGAACCTTTCCAGTAGCAAAGTTTAGTTCTGGCAAAGATTCCCTTTCCTCTCTTCTCCGCCTCAAAACAAACAAGTAAAGTTACTGTACAGAAGTTTGAAATTCTTCCTAAGATTAGATGAAATATTTCATTAGAGGTGAGTAATAAGCTTTTTCCAGTAGTGATTTACACTTCACCTTCATTCTATGAAGAGAGATGAACAAAAGCACAGTACGTCCTGTAACACACAGTGGTACTATGACACACCTAGTATCATTAAAATGCTTTAGTTGTAAATTATTTTCAAAGAAACTTTGTTTCATGTTATTCTAAGAAATCTAAGCAGCTCTTACACTGACTGGTTCCCCACATACCCGGCCACTGCAAATTATTAGGTGCTTTTTATATCTACTCCAGTTTGCTAATTAAATAATTTTCATGCACCTGAAGGCACAAAGCCAGCAACGGTCCTCTCTGTGCTTTGCAGCAGGAAGGCAGCATAATCAGCTGAAGCTGACCATGACTTGAAGCAGTGATCTGTTTAGATTCTAGACCAAACTGTGAAAAATACCTTTTGCTGTATGTTTATGCAGGCAACGAGTGCTGTATTTCCATATTTTGGTTATTTAGTCAGCAACCAAGGACAGTGCTTGGACTCCACCTTTCAGGTATATCACAGGACAGTGTTCACTAGTCAAGTTTCATTTAAAAAAAATAAGCTGTAACAATCCTTGGCCAGCAGTAGGTAATGACAGTATACTTGTACTGTAGAAAAGAATTTTTCACGTTACTTTGGAAAGGAAAAGGCAGGAAGGGAATTGACGTTATTATCCTGACATTAGAGGAATGAATAAGGAGCTGAAGGAATTAATCTAAACAAGAAGTTTCTTGCATGGTCCCAAAGAACGAGGACATTCTCATAGCATTCTGGCCATATTCTCAGACTGTTTCACTACCAGTGCAATATAGTCAGACTAAAAGTACATTGTTCTTTCCACTGACAAAGATCTTGGGTGAATAGCTACAACATATGTGGTCATTTCTACATCAAAGAATATGTTTAGAATCAGAGTGGACATTTTTTTCCATCAAATTGGATGCTCTGATTCAAGCCTGAATTAGTACTTAAAAACCCTTATCTCATACTGCTTATGAGGTCCAGACAGCCCTGAACCCCAGGCCATGAAGGCTGCAGTGGGAGAAGTCAAAAAACAGTGGAATATTGTCCCAAGTTTTAAAAAAATCAAAGCTTTGAGAAATACCCTACTCACAAAAAAAAAAAACCCCACAATTAAAAAACCTCAACCAACCACAACCACTTCTATATTACCATCATGTTGATCACTTTTTTTAACTAACCATACTGTAAAAGGTGTTTGCTACCGACATTTGACAGAACAGAATATGTAATTTTACAAGTAAAAGAAAAAGGTCCATAAGTGTCTACCCTGTTCCTTTGCAGACAATATCTTTCTGTCACACAGCGAGCCATTTTCCATTATTGCTACCATGGTAATGTGGAATCTTTTTTACTCCTTGCAAAGAATATTCATCATTTTTAGATAACCTCGCACTTGTTTTTCTTCATATCTAACAAGATTCCCTTCAAATTTCCATTTATCTTGCGATTCATGAAACTTTCATGTCATTCTTTCTTGTCCAGAAAGACATCTGTTAACTTTCTGCATCAAAGTGACAGAGATTTCAGGGAAGTTCCTCCTGAAGTGAGTTTCCTCAGCTCTTCAGCTCTGGCCTTTTAAACTGTGAGACTCTTTCATCAATATGTATTTCATTGTATCAGCCACTTTGGTTCAAATGTTTGTTTCTTAGGAGAAGAAATACTAAGCTAGGACCGTTTCCTTGTACTATGGGAACACCCTCAAAAGACTTCCTATTCAGACCTTTCTTCTCTTAACTGCCTATTGACCATTTTTCATTTGCACTCTGCTCTTCCTGCCTTCCCTGGGGGCTCCTTTCCCCCAGGTTTCCCTCGCTTTTAGATCAACACTTAAAAGATTTTCCTCAGAACACCTTCATATCATGAAAACATTGTTCTTTTTCAGTATTGTGTCTGACTAGAGGCTTAGAAGTCTTATCCTCACTTCTGCTGCTTACACCATGTAGGACTTAAGTAGCGACTAGCTAGAAGAATTTAAGTCACTCTAGCCTGATACAGAAATTTCATACATTCCTACTATCTCCTGTACAGTATTACAGTAAAAAAACCTGCCAGTCTGAGACATGTGCCATTGGAAACTAAAAGCAGCGCTTCCCTAATGGCATTAAAAAGGTATTTACACAGTGGCCATAGCAAAGCTCATTAGAGAGATCATTAGCTTGTTTAAAAAAACTAACAAACAAAAAAGACCACAAAGCAGACCATTTCTTATCTTCCAGAGAACCCCCGCACAAAGAAATTAAGTTTGGCTAACATTTTTGCAAAGGAGTTAACCTTTTAGCAGTCACAAACTGGAGTGTTTTGCTTAGGACCAGACTCCGAGCAGCAGGCAGCACGTGTTTAAAGGAGACAGAATTATATCTCCTATTTATGCTCCCAGCAAATCTTGTTTGGGAAAATTCAAGAGCAGGAGTTTTTATTGCCATCTTCTGTTTAAGAACTCTCGATAGATCTTACCTCCATCACCATCCACCTTTTGAAGCCATCTATTTTTCCTGGCCTCCAAAACACATTCTATGCAGCACATAATTACAGTACCAAAACTGCCATCAAAATTGCTTGCATTCAGACCTTCCATGTTATTTCACCTGGCCTTCAAGTTCTTGTCTTTACCAAGAATATAATCTTTCCCAAATTACACTGTTTAATTCCAAGCCCATCAATGTACACCTACAGTTAGGGCAATACTATTCCCTGCATTCATTACTTTGCTGTTACCAACACACAAGTATTTTGCCAGTTTCGTGTTCAAAAGCTCAGAACACTGAAATGCTTCTATGGTAGTTTTAATTTTATCTCCGTCTGTAACAAGTCTCAATTCTCTCACCCCTTTTCCATATTGTTATGAACACACAACTTCCCTACTGAACAACCTGAATTTTTTAATTTTTTTAACCATCTTTCCCAATGTGTCACTTACATGACCATCAGTGATAGGCGCAGTTACTACAAAAACCTCTGCATTAAACTAACAAAAACTTTTTTAGGAAACTAGTTATACCACAGCACCCATATCATTTCACTTCGCACATTTATTGGTTCACAAAAAAACTCAAGTGTTGTAGATTCTCAAAAGAACACATTAAAATCAGACATACATTTTGATGGCAAATAGCAGCTCCTTTCTATTGACTTGTATTTTTAACACTACAACCAGAAGCTCAACAATTTTGCATTTTCTTTCTTTTAGAAATCTTGATCAAGTAACCCCAATACAGGCACTTGCCACTGACCGTCTTTAGAACTGTATTGGCTCCCTTTTGGAAAGGGAAGGCTAGGCCTTCTACCTCCTTTTTCCAGTAAAAGGAGCCTGTTCTTTCCAGATGATAGAGAACAGCTTGTTCTTTATCAAATCATAAAAACCCATGTGGGAGATAAAATCCAGCAAAAATAAGGAGAGGACACAGAAAATTAAAAGCAGTTAAGGTTGTACGCAGCAGGAAAAAAAAAAAAAGCAACATGGGTTTAAATGACCTCCTTGCATTTTGATGCTGACTTTTCAAAAGCTTTATATAGAAATCTATCCTTTCATTTTGTGTTTCTGGTGGATTTTCTTGGCTAGCTCTGGCTCTGATGCTTGATGAGAAGACAGCTGTTTGTACTGTTCCAGAAAAAGGTTGATGGGCTCCGTACTGCTTCCAGGAAATAAGAACCAAAAAAAAAACCCAAAACCCCCAAAACATTGTGTCCTTGTAGCACTCACAGATAAGGAGTTTTAAACAGAATAATCCTCCAAGACACACAGGAGGGTGGAGGAAGGTGGTGTTTTCCAGAATAGGAGCACTTTAGGGGAAAAATAGGGCGGTGACTCCACCACTAGACACAAATCTGGATTAAAATTAAGACTACTGAACTGCAAACATCTGTAAACATCACTGTATTTAGATTAGCAGAAGTATATCTAAATCTTCAGAACAAGAAAGGTGGATTAGCTAGCTCCAAGAGTGTAACAACATGAAAAAGAAAGGCCAGTAAGTGACAGGCAATCTTTAGGGGCTGTTACACATTCACTCCTGGAGTGCTCTGTAGCTCACAGAGCCGTAACTGAAGTGAGCAGTACAGGCTTCTGGCTCTCTAATCATCATAGAAAAAAATGAACACTTAAGAGAAACAAATTATGTAAGCAATAGAAGTGCATGTAAAGTGATTTGGGAAAGGGCAGCTTTCTCTCTAGTCATTGCTGATGAAAGTTGGCAGTTGGCAGCTAGAAGCTCTAGGCACTGCCTGGCAGATTTCAGAGAGCTGCTCCTTTGAAGAAGCTGCAAACCTGTTCTGAGTGACAACAATAATCAGTCAGAAGAGAACATGTATTACACCTTATCAAATCAGAGTGTTCTAAGGGTTCCAGAGAGAGCCTCTAAACTAAAAAATTTCCAGAGCCTTAAGATAAATAGCTCAAAAAGCATTAATTATAGCCATTAAAATGATTTGTAGCACACAGTCATTTGCTATAGACATGGGCTGCAAGGAGATGTCTAAGACAAAACTTACAGTTCAGATAAAAATACAGATATGTCAGAGCATCAAAGGGTCTTCAACAAATTATTTCTGGCCTTAGAGGCAGCAAAGAGAAGTACTAGAGACGGGGAACATCCATCAGATTGTAGGGATTTCTGCTATTTCATCAGGGACCCATATACATGCACACATTAACTCTTCCATCGGAAGACACCACTTAGAGCAGCTGAGCTCAGCACCTCCTCACATCTTGGAGGTTATTTAAGGCAATGAGGAGGGGCCAGCCAAGCAGTACAAATCAAGGGTTTGTATTCCTGATGTCAACTCCAAAGGGCTAATTTCAGAAATGGTTATTTAGTTCGTAACAAAGAACAAGTACATGGCCCTTGCAAATGCTCTTGAAACCAAGAGACGCATTTACATTAGAAGCAAAGAACACTGCTACAGCAACCATACTCCTATTGTTTCAATGATCATTTATTTTTCCAACTATATTTTTAAAGTTTTTCTAGTTATCTTATATACTGTATATGTTACTGCAGTAACTCAGAGAAAACAAAAAAGTTAAATTTGGAATGCAGCATAGGGGAAGTGGAAGGATAAATATAGGACATATATGAATAATGGATACCAAGAGACAAACTGGAGGCCTGAGACTTGCATAACTCGCCTGGAAAGTTCAGCGATTTCCTTTTTCTGCTTTTCACAGCAGTTGTAATGAATGTTTTCTCGTCAAAATATTCATTAATATAATTTATTTTTCTTATCCTGAAATGTCTTCAAACAGTTGCTTATCAAAGTCACAGTCTCAGAAAAATCTTCCTTCAAGTTGGGAACCAAGAAGCCATAGCAATACTCATCCACAGGTTTCCCATTCAGCAGGGATGCAACATGAACATAATGCATATTCTTGTTGTCTTATACTACAACCTTGTTATATTTGTTCTATGAAACTATAATTGCCAGAAACAATCTTTCAGTGTAAGAGCTACTATATGAAGTTCTTTGAAGGTAAGAGTGAGGATGAAAAATAAAAGGTCTTTAGTCAAGGGAAAATGCAAAAACAACCCCATTCTCTCCCATACCAATAGGGTAACTTACATGCAAAGAATGCAGATCTCTGCCAGCAATATCCCATATTTCTGAGCATTTATCTGTAAAGTAGCTATATTCCCAAGGAAAAAAAAAAAAAAAAGTTGTTTATTTACACTCTAAGAGCAAACCAACTATCCTATCTCACAGTAAGGTCCTGTGGTTAAGCAACAAAATATTCCTCTATTCACGATTTTCACTGCTTAAATTCAGAAGCATATGAGGAGAAACAAACACAACCAAGGCCCAGACTAATCCTCTTAAAGAGGAAAATCCACTGAAATCAGCAGCTCAGCTGAGCATTTCCCTTCTACACTGTCTGCTGCAGCAAGATTTTTTTGAACCTGCTGTCAGTGGAAAACAGTTCAAGCACGGGTGTCAGGGATTCAGTCTTTCCATGTGTGCACCCAGCACGCATCAGATGAGCACAACAGTGCGGCAGATTAAAGGTGCTGCCGCAAATGATTCCAGTAGAGCCTGACCACCCAGGGCTGTTGCTCACCACCACAGACTGTGCTCACTCATTCGTGGTACTGCCGGTCTGGTCAAGCCCCACACCAAACCAGCTCCTGCTTGGTTCAGCCCAGTCTTTCTGTTTCAGGGCTGCTGGCACAGGAAACAAAGCCAGCAAACGGAAGTGTGTGGACACCTCCTCCAATCCCAATCCTTCTCTAACTTAGGGGGAGAGAGCTGGTCAAAGCATCCAGCTCACTGGCACAAAGTCAGGAACTTCTCACCACGTAGCTCACTTCCAGAGCCCTCTTGCACACCAGGATCACCACATCAGGGCAGCAGCTCTGGGATTACATCTGCACAGGTAGAGACTTAAATCTTCCCTTCCTCATAAGTTTCTTGCTACAAATACCAACTCTTTTTAAAATATAAGAGTGCCAGACTACATCTGACACTACAATCCTATCAGTCTTTATTTTTCAGACTGAATTCAAATGAGATAAAAGCCAAGATTCTTAATGGTGTTTTGTAATTCCTTAAACACTAGTGTCTACTTGTGCTGGAGACAGACAGGACTCCCACAGCTTTTATTTGGTCTGATATTGCTAAAATATATTTCTTTGAGTTCTAAGATCAGAAGATACAGGATTATAAAAGTCACATTTATGGGAAAACAGAACATGAACATTTAGAGGTGCTTTGGGAAGAACAACTTCTCAACATGGTATAAAACAACAAGGAAAGTGAAATTCATTACAATTTGTTCATGCACTTTCCATTCCTCTGTGTCACTGGAACTTTCCTGTCTGTACTGTTTCCTTTTCTATTGCAACACTAATACTCCAAAAATTTCTTCACGTCCAAGTGCAGAAAAACTGGTCTCATTAAACCAGAGGACCACAGAAATCTCTAGAGCTTCATTGTCCTTCTTTCATGCGTACAAACTCTGCTTCTCAGTTCCTGGCTGATTTCTCTCTGTGCCTGATGAACACCTGGGATGCACAACTCATTCCTACAAAGACACAAGCAATAGCTCAAGCACACAGCTGGTCTCACAAAGATTCACCTTGGGTTTTAACTCTTTCAATAGCCATGTACCTGCTACACTTACATTTAAAAAATAAAATAGAGACATGGCACTTAGTATGGCCTCTTTAAAGTTCCTGCTTGGGTTTATTTGCAGCCATTTTTCCACCTTCTCCCCTTCTTGCCTCCAAACTTTGCTGAGTGACTTCTCCCTTGCTTCACCTAATCATCCAACCCCACTTTCTCATATCTTTTCTGTTTCTCCACTAAGAAGATACTGCACTCATCCAACCTCACCACAGGTTCCTGCAGTTTTAGTGAGGAACACCAGGGCAGAAAAATAACAGCTTTCTCCTTTAAGCCTGATTTTCAGTGCCCGTTTCCTCTTAACACTCAAAAATATGATTAGTTACTTACAAGCAGTACCAGAAAAGCATTACTTTTCACAGTACTGTGCTGAGAGCACATCAATTTCTTCATGTAGAAATCGACTTTGCTCTCTGCACCTTACTACCGAGCTACTTTCTAGAATCTACAGATCAATTAGATACCTGCACAGTCACAATTTCCATCCAGACACATGCTCAGTTATTAATAGGAGAACACTTTCAAAGAAAGAAAACATGACATAAGTTGAGTTTGGTTCAAAACCACACCATTTAACTCCCAATTTAGCAAGCGTTAGGTTCAAACTGCTTTCCAGTTGTTAGCTCTCCTTTTAGAGCTTTCAGGGTTTTCACATTATCTGAAGTTTAGCCAAACAAGTTTGCAACTGAACTACCTCCTGCACAAAATCCAGCATAGTCCCATCTCACGTTTGATCTCAACATTTATATTATTATAATAAAGGAGCTTAAGGCCCCAAAAAAAACGTTTAGAGGTTAATTGCTTATTGTGCCAAGTGGTGACTAGTGAATAAGTTACTCATACTAAACAGTAATGTGAAGATACATTTATAAATAAACACAAAAACAGCAAAGCTATACCTAGATACACAACCGCAGAATTTGTTCCTAAGAGCTGTTAGCGTATTGACTTTTTGCTGCTATCTACAAAATGTGCAATTCGCCAGCATTAAGACTGCATGCTCCTAGATCTTAATGCATTAATATATGTTATGTGGCTATTTATGAATTGGGTGTGATCTCTGTGGATAAACTTTAAAAATCGGTTTCTAACAGTTTTTTTCAGCTGAATCTGTACTGAATTTAATGACAGAAATTTGTTGGGGGTGTCATGGGGCAGACAAGTATCAAACATAGCCCTTAACATTGAGGGCAACTTCTTCAGATGACAAGCCAGGGGATGCACCATGTTACTACCTTGTAATTGCCTCATCTTTCTGGCACAAGAGGGAAAGTCCTTGTAGTAACCGTGTCCAGCCTTGACCTTAAAACTTGTAATCTCTGTCCAGCTACCTACAGTTCCCTCTGCTCCTCAGCCTGGACTCAGTATTGTTGCAAGAACTTCTTTGCTTCTAGTCTTTTATAATCAGGTCTTCCTCTGTCTTGTTGTATCTCTTGGAGCTTCCACTCTCCCATTCCTTCTCCGAGCCTTCAGCCATGTATTTATCTGCCTTTTAAACAAATGTCCTTGAAAATTGCCCCTTTATATTGACTAGATACTGGTTTTCCCTGCCAGTAGTATCTAATCTGATCCTCAGAAGCTGCTGTCGCTGTACACCGATCCTAGTCAGAGTTTTCCAAACAATGCTGACATTGAATTAACCTGTCCTCGATCATGTTTCACATCTCCCTGAAAGTTTTAGACCTCAAGTTGTAAAGCAAATCAATAGAAAATAAGCGCTACAGAAGTGTAACAGATCCTAAAGGAACAGTTATAAACCCCACAGAATTTATAGGTAGTATAGTCATATCTCCATACTTTTTCCTTAAACCACCAAGTACAAATGAGGAAATAATTATTACTCAGAGATTTTCAGTGAATTGTTCTGGCTAGTGAAAGCAAAGCTCAATTTCAAGCTCTTATCCCATGAGAGGCACGATAGGATTCAGCAGTCAAAACTGTTGGCAAAATCAGAGCCTCTGTGATGCCAGTGGGATCCTAGGAGAAAACAGTGATTTCTCAAGCAGGCACAGCTATGTGGTTCCAGCACTGAAGGTATCCTCTGACATAGTCCAGTCTGCTATGAGATCTACAAAGAAGTGATGTGTTAAGTTTGCAGTTTGACTTTGGTTAGCAGATCAGTGACACAGAGTCTCAAAATCATTTCTTAGACAAGTTGTTCTTAACTGCTGAAGTGTTCTGCAACTCAGAAGTAGAAAGCCAAGCCATCTTCAGTCAAGCAGATGCCTATTCTCTTCTCTATGTTCATTACTTAAAGGTAATGAAATTACCATAATTAAAAGTACTTTCCACTAGTGAATTACATGATGCAATTAATATCTATTATGTATAAAAGAAGAGGTGCTGTTCCTTCATCTTCTTGGGACACACCTCTCCCCACCAAAAAAACAACTTTAATTCTGCACGGATAGAAACTTATGATCAAGAAGAGGCATGAACACATCCTCCAGTGCTTTCAAAGGTGTCCCTGTAAGGGAACACTACTCCAAAAAGCATCTTTCATAACATATGTGAGGTATACATCGACACCAAAACACCTTCATCCAGGAAGAAAGAAATTATATTAAGAATAGCATGAGGCAACCTTCCCTTAAAGGAGCAGGAGCTCACACAGGCTTTAGGTCAGCAATTTTCAGAGGAGCATCTGATGTAAAAGTTGAATCCCATTATCTTTAAATGTCCCGTTACTATTTTAATCTAGACCCAGCTGCCCAAGCTGTTTGGCAGACAGACAACCTCAACTCAGAGATTTTGGTATCTCCTGCCCTTTAGGGACATAATTTGATTTCAGGCATTCACTTTCAGCAGAAAGGTCAGAGCTTCTAGTGATGCGATTACTTCAGGTATGTAGAGATACACATGCTTCACTGGCAAAATTTCAGTCAAGTGAAGTAGACATAACAGCAATTATACATCCAGTATTTCTAGGTTTCCCAAACTACACAGCTCCGGTCCAGCCATTGACATTAGCAGCAAGTACAACTGTTGATTTGTCAGACAGCACCTGCATGGCTTTAACTTTCATAGGCTGATCACTCAGTACAAGTACCAGACTGGGGATTCCATGCTTTAAAATCTAACAGCTTAAGCTGTCATTTTTCAAGAAATATTTCAAGGGAAGTGTTTGATCTCAATGACCAAGTATTTGGTACAACATCTGCCATAATGTCTCAAGAATATGTAAATTAACAACAGTTGCTGGAATGCTTTAACAGCATCTGAGGCTCTACCATTTTAGACTATCCCGAGACTTGAAGTTCCCACCATAAACCAACTCTCTAGTAGTACCTTGGAGAGAAGCCCAGGAAGACCACATGCCAACACTGTTTCAGTCACGACATCAGTTTCTACATAATGCAGGGAAGGACATAGTATGCAGTGAATATCACAGAGCTCAAAGCTTCAGGTGGGAGCTGCTCACCTGTGTTCTTTGGTCAGGGGAACATCCTCCCAAACATGTATATAGCAGGTCCTGTCAGATGAAAATAGGCAGAAGTTGATCTGTTGTGATATGTACACAATCAAATTCCAGGTACAAGACTTTTAGATTTAAAAAGTGTGTGTGGGGGGGGGAAGATGCTTTTAACTGAAAGAGAAGTAAAAAATATAAAGTAGAATAGACTCTTTCAAGTTAGAAGGGACCTAAAAAAATACCTATTCCAACTGCTTGGCCACTTCAAATCTGATCAAATGTTAAAGCATGTTACTAAAGGTATTGTCCAAATGCCTTCAACACTGGCAGACACAAGGCATCAATCACTTCTTTGGGAAGCTTGTTCCAGTGTAACCATACATCTGCTATTATTTTTCAGCTGTAATAATTTTTACACCACTATTTTTCAGTGGGCTTGTATTTCTTACAGAAGCACAAATAGCTAATGCTTATTCAGCCTGATTGCCTCTTCCTAGTGAAATTTCTCCAGCTTCAGGGTAAAGCAGATCTGTACTGACACTGAGCTCATCCTTTTTGACCTTCCTCCAAAAGGTGTTCAAGTAGGCCAAATGTACCAGTTTTGAGTGATCTCTGATCACCCGAAGTCTCTCATTTGATGTCCCTCATTTCTGCAAGCCCTGCCTTGCTGCCCTATACATTCGTGTCAGCTCACACAGATAACTGAAGTGCTACTGACTTGAGGCAAAATTAACCTGAGCAAAATTAACTGTGGCAGCAGGAAAGCAGTAGATGAGCAGCAGTTTACAAAGTCTGTGAACCAGTAAATTGCTGTCTGTTGAGGAGCTGCTTTCCTTGCCCATGACGGATACCACAGCTTCATTAGGAAGCCACGTACTCCAGCCTTGTTTCACAGCCCACAGATGTTCTTCTTGAACCCTAATTAACTCCCATCAATCTGCAGGTCAAACAAGCTGTGGTAAATAAGATCATTGCTAAAGCTACCAGGCTTCTGCTGGCTAATGAACTCACCTCAGAAGGCCCCTCCCCCCCCTTGTTAAATGTTTAATGGTTCCCAGTATTTTTTTCCCATTAAGATCTTACAGTAATTATAATTCAGAAGATTTATGGTTCATGACACAGTAAGTGCATATAGAAGAACTTCAAAGAGTTCCCCAAAACAGAATTGCCACTTTCTAGTAAGGTCCAAGTCCATGTTTTACACATCCTCTTGATCTTTGAGCAGTCCTCTGTGATGAGGTTTTAGGCAACCCCACATTTGGTCACAGTGGATGACAAGAAATGAGAGAAATGCACTGACTTCTGCCTCCAGTGTGAGTTTTGAGCCCTTGTCTTGGTGACGAAGAGGATCTAAGCACGCAGATCACTGTTGTACAGGAGCCTGAACACGAAGATACAACTAGAAACTGACATGTCATCCACTTGAGATCGCTGTAAACAGCCCAAGGCTGTCATGCCATTTACCCTTCCCAGCTGCTGTTAAAAAAAAAAAGGTAAGCCACAGATCCAGAAGATGGAGTTGACATTTAAGCTGTCTCATCAGGGTCTCCCACAAGCCGGTGATCCTGCTTGCTGTTACTGGCCCTTTGCAGCAAGACATGCACAAGCAAAATACTTCACAAGAGCTCTCCCACTGAACACAACTGTGACCAATCCTGGACAGTTCATCTGTCCATGAATTTTCTGTGACACACATCAAAGCTTCACTATTAGGGGCCTCTAGGCTTCACAGGATCGTGAATAACACTGCTGTGTTGCCTGCAGTGTGCTACATACTTTTGTGCAAGTGTCTTGTTTCTAGAAGAAATAATAGAAGGCCTGCAAGACCTTTACTGGACAACCAGTAAAACCAATGATGTGGAGAGATTGTGATCCAGCTGGACATGGTTGCTTGCTTTGGTTTTCTAGGTCAAGAGGCTGTTCCCTTTCTTATTTCCTCTCTTGCCAATTCTGAAATCATTGAAGTAGTTCAGAGAGCTGTAGAAACAATGCATAAAACTTAGCTCATTCTAGTAGATCTTACAGTGTGCTTTTCTGTAGTAGTATTAACATACCAAATATAAGCCAACAACTGTCAACTTTAGTTTCAGCGAAACAGTGCAGACTTTAGAAAATCATGGTTGCAGACCCTGATCTTCAACCAGAGCTTGTATAAGACTCAGGCACATTTATGCACTTGAAGATATTTAATTAATTCCACAAAGAAGAGGTAATTTTGAAAAGTATATATTTCCAAACTAGCCAACATGTATATCGCAGAGAACATAATTTTCTTTATCATCTTTGTGATTTTCCCTGGCAGAGACAATAGAGGCAGCTGCTCAGAGAAAGGAGACCTGTTGCTCAGTATTGTACAAACACAAAAGATAAACCCTGCTCTGAACAAAGCACGTTATACTTGACAAAAGAACAAGGTAACTATACAAAGAGCAAAGGTAAGCTCATTTATTAGGCAAGTAATTATTAGCCCAATAAGTATTTCATTAATTGCACTGCCACACAAGTGTACAATTTGCTTCCCAATTATAAGGTCTGTAGCGAGAACATGTTTGCCTTGCACTCTCCCACCTATTGAGCAGTGTTGTATACACTTTTGATGGCTTACAATGGAATACGTAAGAGTGATAAAGCCATGTCATTTCATACTCTTATTAGGATAGAGAAAGCAGGAGAAATAGAGCTATTTATTCCATTTCCCCAGCCCTCAACCCCAAACTCCTGCCAGCTACTTGATTGTCACTCCAGAGGAGGCTGTAGCTGTGTACACCAGAAAAAAAAAATAAATCTATAGGAGACATCATAACCAACTCTTTTAAAGTAATTAATCTATTTGAATCCCCCTACCAATTGTACAGTTGCTTCTTACTCATTAGATGTGTTTGGGAAAAGAGCTAAAATTAAACGGTATTAACGTAGTTTATTAAAGAACATCAGCATTCAGTATGAGATGAGGAGTAAAATGCATTTGCATCTGTAATTAGTCAAAGTGCTCAGAAAAGCTCATATATGCATTAATACCCATGGATTATGTTTGCTCATGATTCTATAATGGTGGTGAAGTAGGCACTAATCTACATGTGCAGAATTATCATAAAAATATTGTAGCAAATAACTGGAACTTTTCAGTTCCTATGTGAATTAACACACTACATAACACCTGTGGACTATAGCACATAAAAGGCTAGTAATTTACTCTAGGTAGAGTGCACAGGAACAAAAGTCTTTTTTCCTCAGAGAATAGTTTGCATAGCCTTTACACTTCCATTTACGTGACTTTTCAAGTATATGGAAGTACTTAAAATTGTTGTGAATTAAAACACCATGGTTTGATAAGACCAAAACATTTTGTCCAAATACCATTTATTTTTTTTTTAAAAAAAAAACAACAAAAGCTTACTTTGGAGAAAAGAGTTTGAATCTTTTCCAAAATGGAAGTTCACCAAACACATTCTCTGCTTTTTTTTTTTCCAGAATGATATTTGGCAACACAAATTCATTTTCTTCAAGAGTTTGCAGCTAGCTCATGCTTCAACGATTTTTTTCCCAACGCTACCAAGTGAATGATTTTCTAGTAAGTTCTAGCTGTCAGTACTGCCACAGGCTGGGCAGCTACTCCATAGTTCCAGTAGCTTTGCAGTCAGCCAGCAGCCATTTGTAGGAATAGAGTTAACCTTTAAAAATTCTTAGGGTCTTCCTTTACTTTTCCCAGGATCCACAAGACAGTAATTTTAGCAGTATAGGAGATTCCACAGAAATAATCCTGAATACCTGCCAGTAGCTTTTCTGCAGACCCATAAGTCTGAGAGCACAGAATCATTTAGGCTGGAAAAGACCTTTAAGATCATCAAGCCCACCACTAACCCAGCACTGCCCAGTCCACCACTACCCATATCCCTAAGCACCTCATCTACAGGTATTTTGAATACCTCCAGGGATGGCAAATCGAACACTTCCTGGGCAACCTGTTTCCATGCTTGAAAACCCTTTCTATAAAGAGATTTTTCCTAATATACAATTTAAACCTCCTCTGGCACAACTTGAGGCCTTTTCCTCTTTCCCATCACTTGGGGAAGAGGCTGACCCCCACCTTGCTGCAACCTCCTTTCAGGTAGTTGTAGAGAGCACTAAGGTCTCAACCTCCTTTTCTCCTAGGTTAAACAACTCCAGTTCCCTCAGCCATTTCTTATAAGCCTTGTTCTCTAGACTCTTGACCAGCTTTGTTGCTCTTTGGACACTTTCCAACACCCCAATGTTTTTCTTACAGCAAGAGGTTTAAAACCAAAAACAGAATTTGAGGTACGGCATCACTAGTGGCTGGGACAGAGGGACAATCACTTCTCTAGTCATGCTGGCCACATTGTTTCTTATATATGCCAGAATGCTGTTAGCCTTCTTGGACACCTGGGCGCGTTGCTTGCTCATGTGCAGCCACAGTCAATCAAACAACTCCAGGGCCTTTTGTGCAGGTCCAGCCACTCTTTCTGAAGCCTGTAGAGCTTCTGGGGTTATTGCGACTCAGGTGCAGGACCCAACACTTGGTCTTTGTTGAATCTCAATGGGCCTTGGCCCATTGATCCTTCTGTAGAGCCTTCAAGTGAAACACCCAGACACTTTTCCAGGCAACAGCTTTAGAAAATAGACTTGAGTAAGATCTCTAAGCTGTAGAAACATGTCAAAAAGCGTACAAAATTTTGCTTGCAAAGGTTCTCATCATGCCATGGAAATGAACTCAAGAGTATCTTTATTGGCATCTGAGTTCAGCTAATATACAAGCTCAGTTCTGCACATTACTATCCCCACAAGCCTGACACAGCCCATTAGCCATCTAATACATTAGAAACACTTTTCTTGTACTCAGCTAGAGCTGCAATATGTTTTTGCTCTCAATATATTTGTTGTGTGCTCACTTTTAAACATACCAGAAGATTGAGGGAGTGGTAACTTTACTACATCTACTCAGCAACAGTACTACCGAAATTAAACGCCTTCTGTCAGAAATCTTTGCTGCACTCATGAAGGCAGCAAGTAATTTCTATACTGCCATTACCTTCATGACCTCATCTTGCTGTTCACAATTTCTATTTAACAGAAAGCCCACGGTGTCATTGCAGGCAGGATGGGCCCTGAGGGGACATGGCAAGCCCACAGTAAATAACTTGCTGTGAGGAATAACCTCTTTTGGGTTGTATACCAGTATGTTCCTCACAGAGGTAACACCTCATGATTTTCAAGAATTTGTTTTTTCACAGAATCACAGAACGTTACGCGTTGGAAGGGACCTCAAAAGATCATCTAGTCCAACCCCCCTGCCAGAGCAGGATCACCTACAGCAGATCACACAGGAACGTGTCCAGTCAGGTTTTGAATGCCTCCAGAGAAAGAGACTCCACAACCTCCCTGGGCAACCTGTTCCAGTGCTCTGTCACCCTCACCGTGAAAAACTTTTTTCTAATGGTTTTTGTGGAACCTCCTATGCTCCAGCTTTGTGCCCACTGTTCCTTGTCCTGTAATTGGACATCACTGAGAAGAGCCTGGCTTCGTCCTCCTGACACTCCCCCTTGACATATTTATAAACATTAATGAGGTCACCCCTCAGCCTCCTCTTCTCCAAGCCAAAGACACCCAGCTCCTTCAGCCTTTCCTCATAAGAGAGATGTTCCACTCCCTTCATCATCTTTGTGGCTCTGCACTGGACTCTCTCAAGCAGTTCCCTGTCCCTCTTGAGCTGAGGGGCCCAGAACTGGACACAATATTCAAGATGCAGCCTCACCAGGGCAGAGTAGAGGGGGAAGAGAACCTCTCTTGACCTACTTGCTACTCCCCTTCTAATACACCCCAGGATGCCATTGACCTTCTTGGCCACGAGGGCACAGTGATGGCTCATGGTCATCCTGCTGTCCACTAGAACCCCCAGGTCCCTTTCCCCTGTGCTGCTCTCCAGCAGAGCAGCCCCCAACCTATATTGGCACATGGGGTTATTTTTTCCCAAGTGCAAAACTCTACACTTGCCCTTGTTGAACCACACAAGATTTCTCCTCGCCCAGCCCTCCAGCCTGTCCAGGTCTCTCTGAATGGCAGCACAGCCTTCTGGTGTGTCAACCACTCCTACCAGTTTCGTGTCATCAGCAAACTTGCTGACAGTGCTCTCTAATACATCATCCGGGTCATTGATGAATATATTGAAAAGTACCAGCCCCAGCACTGACCCCTGAGGGACCCCACTAGACACAGGCATCCAATTAGACTCTGCCTCATTGACTACAACTTTCTGTGGATTGCACAAGATGCTTGCTGTCAGAATTGACCCTTAATAAATAACAAGGAGTATTTCGATACTATGACCAAATCTGTAGTCTCTGGGCAAGCCTCAGCTGCAATCATTCATTAACTTCTTCATCCCAACCTTCAACAGATCAGATGTGCAAAGACATTTTAATCCTTTTAGTGGGATACTTGCATACAAAAGTAACAATTTCAAGTCTATCTCAAACTGTGGAATGTCTTTGTATTTCACAAAGTGACAGCACAATGTGGGAAGATTCATGTTTGTAGACTGACAAGTGTGGTCAAAAGCTCAAAAATTCACTAGTAATAGAGTAATTCTAACTCACATTATCAGCTCTTCCAGTTCAATTAATCTTGACTTGTAAAAGAACCTTACCAAAATTTCTGCATCTCAACGTCCATATTCACTGGTTGTACCACATGCTACAAGCAAAAAATAATGGAAAAAAAAAAACCAATCAGAACAAAAAAAACTCATGACCCATCTCCTTTTGAAGATTGTCTCCCCATGGTTTGAATTTCAAAGCCATTTTGTTGCTAAGGGTACACTAAGGGTACAAGTATGTCTTGATAGGGATTTTCATAGGAAAATTTTCGGTCTTTAGCTGTGTAGTCACAAGATCTCACCTCTCAGATTTTTGCATTTTCCTAGGAAGTTAACTTATTACTGTCAGATAGATATGGTTTATTACTAGTCTGATAAACAAGTAATCTGTAAAGTGCAAGTTATAGAGATCCAGTGTTGGTAAACAGAAAGATGAGCTGTTTATTTTCACCTTTTCATTTTTACAGACTAAAAAATACCCCTTCAGGGAGGAAACATTGAGCAGAAATATCACTAATTTGGAACTTTGACATAAGAGATCATTTCAAATAAAGACTAGTGCAAGCATTATCTGCAGCTTTCAGAGAAAAGTAGTATTAAGCTATGAGTATGCAAGCTGCTGATAAAATGGATTAACTTTTAAAAGGCTCATTTCTGCAAAATCCTGTTTCTTGTTGTTGAACTCTTGTGTATGCCAAGTCTAGTCTCACCTTAAGACCTAACACTTCAGATTTTTACTCCCTGCAGCAGAGAGGAAGAGGACAATGGTTTTTGACCTTGTATCATCCACCTCTTGAATCTATTACTGATCCAACTACAAATTTATTCCTCGGTTGTTTTTTTTTTACTGCAGCACATCCCAGCTACTGAAAATATAACACTTGACAAACACAACCACAGAACTGATCAAGCAGTGGTTTTAAGTTGTAGGAACTAGAAAGTGAATCCTGATGTCCTAGATTAGTAACCAATCTTTTGCTGCTAGGAATATCTCTTTTACATGTCTGTTCTCTTTTCATCATGATTAAAAACTACATCTTGCCATCTTCTCTTTAAAGCTATCATACATGACAGAAGAACACATGCCATGATGAGACGTGTTTTAACAACCCAGGGAGGACCTACATCTAGTCTTTACAGCAACAATAGGAGACAGCTGCTGTAAGGTTAGAGTCCAGAAGAGCAAGAGTTGACATGACACAAACATTTCAGCACAACAAGGACTCAACAACTCAACATCTTGTAGCAATCGCTGTGCAGCGGCTTTACCACATCAAACAAGAAATACAGCATGGGCTGGCAGCTGAGTAGGATGGGGCAGTACACACTTCATCTGCTTCCCTAAAAAGCTCTAGCAGAAGCATAAGCTGAAACTCTCCAGCTTTAAAAACATTCAGAAAGGCCTACACATTACATGTCTTCTGGGAACTGCTGATAGAACTAAGAACTAGAGCTCACTATCAAAGTTGCAAAAGTTTTCAGATATAGAGAGTGTGAAGAATGCTCATAGGGCTTTTGTTAAGCCTGAGCATATTCTACTTCAGAGCTACAATTCCAGCAAAGAAATGAACATCAATGATCCCGATGCCACCTACTCTTCTCAGTTTTGCAATACCTTGGTTGTTCTGCAAGTTATCCGGTTTTGTTTGATAAAACTCACTTTTCCTACCACTATAAACTCATGATACATTAATGTTCCCCTAGACCACTTCTGATGACACAAATGTTTCAAAACTATTTCCAGGTTGGGGACAAACAAACTGAGTTCAGAGATTGCCATTCTCTTTCTACAAAATCCTTCTGAAAAGGGCTAATTCAGTATTGCTCTGCCTCTGTTCCTGATACCACCCATCACAGAATCTCACAGAATCACAGAATGTTGGGGGTTGGAAGGGACCTCAAAGATCATCTAGTTCAGCCCCCCTGCCAGAGCAGGACCACCTACAGTAGGTCACACAGGAACACATCCAGGCAGGTTTTGAATCCCTCCAAAGAAGGAGACTCCACAACCTCCCTAGGCAGCCTGTTCCAGTACTCCGTCACCCTCACAGTGATAAAGTTCTTTCTAATATTTTTTGTGGAACCTCCTATGTTCCAGCTTGTACCCATTGCCCCTCATCTTGTCATTGGACATCACTGAGAAGAGCCTGGCACTGTCCTCCTGATACTCTCCCCTTGACATATTTATAAACATTAATGAGGTCACCCCTCAGCCTTCTCTTCTCCAAGCTAAAGAGACCCAGCTCCTTCAGCCTTTCCTCATAAGGGAGATGTTCCACTCCCTTCATCAAAACACCCATGTTACCTGTCTCTGGGCGGTTATGTCTTCTACAATTCTGGACTTGTTTGCTGCACAGCACCAAATTTCTACATTAAATTCCTAGGAGAAACATCCACTACATCTCCTGAATAAGTAGGCCTTTTTAGAATCTTGATTACCTCAGAGACTTTCTTGAAACTCTGTTTATAAAGCTTTCACACTTGGAACCAATACAACCATGAACTGGTTTCTGTACCAGGATTGCCCAGTACTGAACCCTGGTGACTCAGTAGGAGGTTCCGTTGCAGATTTAACATTGTTTGTACTCATTCATGTTTATATCAAATCATTGTGGGGAAAACAACGTCTTACCAAGAAAACAGGTCTTAAAAAAAAAAAACAAACCAGCAAATAATAGTTTTTCCACTAAGCTTGCAATTCCAGTAGTTGTGCAGGATAGCATAGCCTAGACCAGAGCAAGGTGCAATAACAAGCCAAAGTTATACTAGAAAAAAAAAAAAAATCAAGATGGATTGAACTTTAAGCATACCTAGATACCAAGAAACCACTATTTTCAGCCCATGAAAGCAACTCAAAATCAAGTACATCTGCTCATACTTTGCAAGTTATTACAGATCAGACCATAAAAATTTTTTTTCTTAATTTCAGGTGTACACAGCATTAGAGTAGATGCAAAAAAAACCCCAAACAAAACAAAAAAAGCAGGTTGCAAGAACAGTGTAAAAAGAAACCTGCAGCCAGAACTAGTCTAGGTGCTAGGCTCTCAAGCCACAGAGATATCTCATCCCTGTAGCACACAGCCAGGCATGACTTACAGAGGAGTAGTCTTATTTAATCTTGTCAGTTCTCAAATTGAAGTTGACAATCGTGTATCTCCATGTGGCATAGGAGGTAGGTTCACTGAACTTCTTCCCATTGTTCTTTATGTCATCTTCCACACAATATGTTCTAAAGATTTACTGCAGCGGTTAACAGAACAGAGAAAGGACATGTGTGGCCAAAGTGGGGGGAAGAAAAAAAAAAACACAACGATGACATAGCCCTTGGCTTATTACTAAAATATGATGAAAACACTTAGTCAAAGTCTCGTATGGAAAAGAGAGAAATGCACATTGACACAGAGAACCCTAGGCTAACTCCAGCTGACCCAGATCCAGAATAGGAAGCAGCAGGCTAGTGTTGGTGCCAGGCTGCAGAGGAAACAGACAGGCATCATCAATTTTGCAGGCTAGCTTTACCACACATTCATTACCATCCACCAACTGCAGCTCATTCCCCCCTTCCATTTGCACCACACTAATGCTCATGAAAAGTTTTCCTAATTCTTGTCATTACAACCTGTTGACTAATACTGCTGCTGATAGTGGTTTGAACTAAATTAGCTGGCTTTGCTCTATTCAGTCCTCAGTGCGAGTCCTACCAGTTGTGGAGATAGTATTTGCTCCAAGACCAGAGATTTTTTTTTTAGATCAATTGGGTTTGAATCCTTAAGGAATTATACTTTCTGACATGCTACAGAATGACGAAGTCAAAGTTTTGTATAGTTAACTTATTTTACTTTTAATATTAACTCATATGTCTCTTCCGAGACATTCACACCAGTCCGGCCTCAACCAAAATAGTGGGTCCTCCTTCTAAGAGAAGCCTGAAGTTTTTCTGCCAAAACTTTTCCAAGTAGTTTGTGATCACCAAATTCCAGCTACTTCAAATTACAGTGTACATTGCAGGGCCAATAATATTAAGAATTCTTCTCTAGCATGCTTACCACTATCAATAAAATAAGAACAATGAGGCACACATGACTCAGAACTGCCTAGTAAGAGGAGTCAGAAAGAGAAAGAAACATCAAAACTAAGTTCATTAGGCATAAAAAAAAACCTCTTAGGAGGGGAAAGAATAATTCACCTAAAATGGAGCTTGGTTCTTTGGGCTTTAAACTAGGAACTATGGAGGAGTGAAAGAGGTACCAGAAGACATCTGAGGGAGTGATTGAGAGAGGTGAGAAGCAAAAGGCTTGGGGTGGCAAGAATGAATAACACTACACAAAACAGAGCTTAAACATTGTTACCTCAAATATTTGCATCTAAGGAAATGTTTCTAAAAGTACTCAAGTAGCAAAGTGAATAGTTGGGCAATTTTGGTCCCACTGTTGAATGGGGCAAGGGACCTGTTGATACAGGGTATGGAAGAGACTGAGTTACCAAATCATTTACTTCACTGATGAGTGACTATTATGACAATACTCCTGAATGCAATGTTAATTGACTGGTTAAAAAATACTCTATTTTTACAGAATCCCTCTAACATTCCTTTGGAAGACCCAGGAACTTGGAAACATAAGATACTGCTCAGTAAGGACACTGCCATTGATCTCTGAGGGATGATTCTGTTCTATGGATTACCTGGGGAAAACATCTGGTGAATATCAGAAAAAAAAATTTCCTCAAACCTATATCCATTGGTTCTGAGGGGGTCATGGTCATCTTTCTGACATGTTCTCATTTCACAGGCTTTTGTACAGTTGAGACTTAATGGGCACATTTCAAATATCAATAAGATAAGAGAACTAGAACACCTCCATGTCTGTAATAGAGACTCTCAATTGCCTATAAACATTCATGGTGCATTTCTGGTGATTAGCTTGAAGAAGTTTTGATAGAGCTATAGATGTTCCAGGAACAGAAGTAGAGAGCCACGACTGCCAGATGGACTATTTTCTGTAAGTTGTTTGTTCAGCATACCATTGCAGAAGATTCAGATAGAATGTAACACAATAGGACTATATAACAATTATTCTAAATCTCTGTATAGTTCAGAAGAAATTACTTCCCTTTTATAGCTCTGCTGAACTATCCACATACCTTTATAACCAAGTTATGGAAAGATTTACTTCTTACTTCTCTAGCAAATTCTATCAGACAATCCCCTTCAGAAGAAAAGCAGTAGAAAGTTTCAGAATTTTAAAGCTTATTCAATTCTCGCAGACTTTTCTTTAAGGTGTTAAGATGAAAAATACACTATGTTCTCATTTTAACTACAGCCTTTTTTTGAAAATGGCCTCACGCTAAGCAGATGAGATGGGAAAGAAGCTTTACGTGCTGGCGTAGCCACATGGTACATCCAAATGCAACATGAAAGTTGCATCAAATCCATAATTTCTAAGAGGAAATGACATTTTTAATCCAGCACATTCCCTTATACCTCCAGGCATCACTCCTGGCATCAAATTTCCACCTTGAATAGAGAAAAGTGGTCTTGGAGTCACTGCTGCTTATTGTCCAGAATATTTAAAACATCACAGTCTGAATATAAAGAAAGCTCTTCCTACAAGGGAGAAAGATTGAGAGACAATTTTATGCATAGTCAATATAAGAAAGTGAAGTCCTGTCTTGCTGTTTCAATGGTCTAACAACCATTGTACATTATCATTAAGAAACAGAAGTCTATTCTTAAACAGTTATACTTTAATTATTACAAATGCAGTATGGTGCATTAAGCAATATGGCCAGGGACCTAGAGTACAATGGCATCCTCAGCTTGAATTTTCCAACATCACTGCTAAACCAGATACAGGAACACAACACCTACACTGTGGCACTAACAGACAGCCAGCTGTCACAGCTTGGGCTCACGCTGCTGCCTTGTGATACCTCACTGCTGTGTGTAAATCCAAATCCTGGGTAGCCACAGCTCTCCATGCAGGAAGACTGAGACAAACAACACTGATAGCGCTCAGACTGCAGACTACACACAAGACACTTCCAGAGAAACCGAGGCCAAGCTCTTACCTGGAGCGTCTACTATGTGAAGTGAACGTGGTTCAGTGCTTGTCTAGAAATCTCAGTATTTCTTATAATACAGAGACAGCAAGTATCCTGCTTTCAGGACTGTGGGGGATAAAAGCTTAAAACATACCCCGAATGTCATTAAAACAGAAGAAAGCAGGAATATTTTAAATATAGAGACTAAGTATTACTTACATTCCTAAAGGTTTTAGATCAAGACTCTATAGGGTCCCTAGAAGCTTAGCTTAGGCTCTATATCTGAATTTCAACGTTTGCCGTTTCTTGATGTTTACATTAGTGGTGCAAATTCTTTTAACTAATTTTAGCTACCACTATGAAAAGAAGTTTCTTGATATACACAGACAGCATGGGTAAGAATGAATTCTTTCATATGACTACGTCAGTGGGTGTATTACCAATACATTTCCAAACGGGGAAGAAACAAATCACTTCTGAAAAAAGGGAAAGGTTACCATACTCTAAAAATCATG
This sequence comes from Trogon surrucura, assembly GCA_020746105.1. NCBI lineage: Eukaryota > Metazoa > Chordata > Aves > Trogoniformes > Trogonidae > Trogon > Trogon surrucura. The sequence continues at coordinate 10,500,662 of CM036621.1, read as the reverse complement.
TCTCCAAAGGCTGACACTATATTACTTCTCTGCAGTTTTCTATTAGCATGATGCTAATGAAAAAATCGCAAGTCCTCTCTTTTGTTGGACATGTAATGAACCTGATCTATTTCAGTCTGCAGCCTATGGCTCTATACAATTTTATTCCACAACACTGAATGTCAAGTGCCACTCCCATCTCTCCCTCTGTACCTAAAACCTGGCCAGCTCATCCTCTGGGAGAAACGAAAATGCTAACAATCAAAATTACAAATACTTCATTGTCTTATTACAATATGCTTATTTACATAAATGCCCTCTATCCATCTTATTGGATCACCCTGGCCAAAACAAAATTTGCATTTAAATAGTATCACTGTAATTGACATCAAGTACCTGGACTTATTTTCATACTCTTATTTCCACACATAAGAGGTAGGGGAAAGCTTTCTCAGAGAACAAAAGATCAGTACCGGAGTAATTTCTGATATTTTACTTTTATTTTAAGTTCTCGAGGGACACTGTGCTTTTCCCCACTTAAAAATATGTGGTAGCTAAAGAAATAAACAGCAGACAAAAATCAAACTTGATCTAGTCAAGTAAAGATTCAATCAGCTTGCACGATCTTTTAACAAAGATGAGAATTGCTTTTAGATAGCAATGACTAAATTTCACCAGCTACAAGAACTGGAATAGGTTCACAAGAGCAGCCTTCTGTTTTCAGGTAATTCAGGAAGAACGTTACCTCTGAATACCAGCTTACAGTACCTTAGTACCACTACTACCTGAAAGCATTCCATAGCCATGTATTTCAGTACAGGTAGGATACCAATTAAAAGTTGCTTTTTTTCACCTCAAAGGAAAATCTAAATCTAAAGGACCTAATAAAAGCTTCATTTCCCACAGCTCTGGGTACAACAGGAATCATTGTCTAAATGAAGAATAGAAGAGCAGCAATAACTATAGGATAATGGTTGTGTTTTTATTTGGGGTGGTTTTTGGCTTTTTTTCCCCTATGGTTATCTTCTTCACTACATTTCTCATCCACAAAGCCACAGAGGGTGTCATTGCTGTGTGACAAAGCTGCCAAACGAAGCATTTAAGCGAGATGAATATTTCTTTATGGCAGAAGAGGGCAAAAAAATGTAGCAATATTCAAAGGATAAAACCTTGAAGCAAAGTTGCATGAATACAGCTGAAATGCTCCAGCTAAAGCAGTATTTCTCGAAGCTTAGGCCATAAAGTACCAAAAGACCCTCAAAAGACATCCGTCTTCAAACAAGTGGATGGCAGCTCACTTGCCCAAAGGAAAAAACAGCAGTTCTAGTTATGGCTGCAAGAGTTTCACAAGGAAGGCAGGGGTTAGTTACCTCTAATTGCTAACACACAAGTCAGGACAGATTTTAAACATTGTAAAAGTGTTTGGGGTGGGGAGAACAACCTCACAGAGCCTTCCAGAAATGAGACTGACATATATGACCTTTACAAAGCCCTCCTTTCTTGTAGCCTCAGTATTGCATAAGCACGGGTTTGTTGAACTGAATTAGTGATCTGTTTGCTCAAATACTTCGCAGTTCAATGACAGAAGGAGGCTCAGTGTTGTTTAAATAAATTCATCTCACTCCTACAATATCAGGAGCATATGTTTTGTGGTTTATTTCTCATTTTCCTATCCTAATAATTAAGAACTTTTTTTCCCCACCCAGAAAAAGGGTAGACGACTAATGCCAAGGCAGAAAAATAATTGTTTCCAAACATAATCCAAACCTAACATTCATATATTTGCAGGGTCTTAAGTAATCAAGATGTGATGATCAAGTTCAGACAAATAAAACACTTGCAAGGCTCAGTCCTCAGATTAACATCTTCCAGCTGCTTTGCCAATCCCAACAGCATCCTTTCCCCATCTCAGTAAAACAGCAGCTCCTGCCAGGCAGGTTTAAGACACAGTACTCTGTAATGGCCATTCGGGAGCTGCTACCTCAGCTGAGTTTATTACAGTACACTACCTTTCCATCCCAACATACCACCTGTGACCAAGATATTGTAAAAGACACCATTTGCTCATCATTTCCCTCTTGACAGGGAAGTCAACTGTATGGGTACTACAGTTTCAGGGTGTCAGTTCAAGAAACTGATTGTACTTCACCGGGAAGCAGAGCATCTGAACGCTAATCTGAGCATCCTGCTCCTCCATAACTCCACCCCAGTGAGAACTAAAACATGCTGGTTTAGTCCCATTACTTTTATTACAAACCCAACATCAGACAGCTCTAGGATGGTAATCCTGGACATCCAAAATTCACCACTCCTTAAATATTACTAGGAACGTGGCTCAGGTTCGCTGGAGGTAAATGACCTGTCAGGTCTCAACATAAGTTATCTTTATCAAGAGCAATGTTATGCCCCATTTATTGTTATTTATTTACGCAGCTGGATAAATCCTTTTTTTCCAAACCGTAGACTTGCTGTGCCAAATAGGAAAGCAAGAGTTCATTTCTGCATGAAGTTGTTTTCCCATATAACTGCCCAAAGGAATAATTGTCACAACAGCTCGGGCAATATCTTATCCACACAAGCACGCTTTAATTTTTCTGGTTTTTTTAAATTGACTTCTGATGTGTTTTGCATCCATGAAGAGACAGTTATCCAGACCCTGACAGAGTTTTGCAAACAGAAAACTATAGGAATGCAAATATTTAGCACTGCCTGAAGTGTTCTGCAGAATACAAGTTTCTATACAAAAGCATCCTTATACTCCAAAATGTAAATACGTTTTCAGCTTCTTTCCAACCCCTCTGTAGATAATTAAATGAATATACAATTAATCACAGGACACTTTACCCAAACCAAGCCAAATATCAAGACTTCCACTGGTTTCAGACTATCACCAACAGGAAAAGCCCAAAACGTTCAAGAAGGTTATATTTTATTTCCAGTAAAAGACAGCAGTCTTGGAGGATCCTCCAGTAACAGATACAGGTTTCAGTTGCAGACTTTTTCTTGAACCTTTGACTACTTTGAACTGGAAGCTTGATGCAGTCTTCTCTGGCCCCAAGTCTTTCATCAGTACTCTGTATCGTTGGACACTGTCTCTTAAAAGTATCCGTCTATTGATGTCATTTCTACTGAAGTCAAAATGGCCACCGACAACTCTACTGCCTACAAGCCTCTGTCAGTACAGTGACCTACTAAGAACTATGGCAAAAACAAATATTCTCTTTTCCTTTATACAGTCTCAGTTTTTACACATCTTATACAAAGCCTTTCTAAATTCCAACTGTGTTATTAGTGGGTACAGGAAAAAAAATCTGCCTTGTTTCCCTGAGTTATTGCAAGCCAATGTACTTGTCAGTTCTAACAAGAACAGCAGTGATTTTTTTTCCTTCTGAAATATGGAATCCAGTCACAAGCTGAATTGTTGCTTTTAAAAGTCAGTTCCCCATTCTCGTACTACTCGGAATGAAATGATCTAATATGCTCAACTATTTTAGGTTATAGACAGTAAAGTGCTCAGTTCCTAATGCTGTAAGTGGGCATATCACGTGCCTGTATCACAAGGATCAAAAGTCAATACATATATTTTTTACAAGTTGATGATTTTCATTCTTCCCACTAGAGTCTCCAAGTTCTCTGCAGGCTGATAACTCTGTTCGCTTGAAAACCTCTATATGACACCTTTACTTATTAGCTGCTACTACATTTTTTTAACGTAAATCTTAGTAGGTCTGTTCTTCTCAATCCATATATATCAAGTACTTAATTTCACATTTGACTTCTTGACCCAGTTAAATCAAGTGACAGACATTTAGATTTGAGCACTCGGCTTGGTCATATCAAGAGTTAAAACTGTGCAACCATGAAACTTCACACAGCTAGAGTATATGCCTTGTGTCAGGTGTCTGACTGATCTTCCACTCCACATCTCCTCCTTCTTCGGTATTTATCCATTCAGACCATTCTAATCTAGACACAAACCTGTGACAAACATTTCTGTGACCCATTTTCTCCCCTGCTCATCCTGGTCTGTATGTAAGGCAATTCCTCACTCCTTTTTGTGCTGAAACAGCCCCAAGAATTTGCAATCAAATGCTTATCAAATCAAATCAATCTCTCTAGCCTGAGCGCAGCAAGACAGCTGTTTTGCTCATCTCTTGTGTAAGGCACAACAGTTTCAACCTGATGAAGAGCAAACTCCAGCTCTAGCTCATTAATATTAGAGAAGTAAATAGCTTTTGACCTGCTCAAGTAAGTCAGCTGGGGCACATCTAGATTTCATAGGTATACAGACTAGCATGAGGTGCTTAACCCTATGGACACAAACTTTGAATATCTGTAACTGAGAATTAAACCATTAGCAGTGTTTTTAGCACTTGAATTCACTTTTCTCACTCTCCCTTCTGGTTTCTTTATATCCTCACCGTGTGTTGAAGTTTAGTTTCCAAGGAATAGCACATTCTTAATGTTACTTGGTTCCAAGTCATCTTGTCCTTTCCTTTCAGTTTGCATATCACATTTTTTTTGTGTTCTACTAAGAATACAAAAGCATTCTTTTACACTCTTACAGTCCTTTTTTTTTTTTTTAACCCTCCTACCTCTTACTCGTCAACAACACTCTCCTCCCTCCAACTATTTCAGATGAACTGAGACACACCACATCTCTTTCCAGCAATGTCCCACAAGCTGTGAGAAATACCTCACAGGATCGTAAGGGGCTTTTGGCAACTTTAGCTAGGAGCTGTGGGTAAAAGTTCCAGTAAAGACATTGAAAGACCTCCTAAAAATAATATCCAGCGAGGTCCAGGCTGTAGTTCTTCCAAAAAGCAAGGTAACAAACACACCATATCCAGGACTTAACTAGTGTCCAGATCAACATATTTCAACCAATTATCCATCACCTGTTGGGTTTACCTCTACTGGGTTAACAACGAAAAGTAAGATTTTAGTATAAAGTTTCAATTTTGTGATGGTTGGTTAGGCCTCCTGCTCTGCTGAAAGCTATTAGGCTTCACAATACTATCTTCTAAAAATCTTTTTAGAGGCAAAGGGTAGCCCCTGATATACCAAGTTCATACTATCTTCTTTTCTATAGAGGCTTTTATGGCTTTTTTTTTTTTGAAATACATTCCCAAAAATAGTGAAAGAACTTCAGAAAAATCTCAGACAAAACGTATTGATCTCTTCCAACTCACTTTTCAAGTTTGGAGCACAGTTTCTGTAGTTTGCAACAGCAGCATTAACTTATGTCTGAGCTGGATTATCTCCAGTTTGAAGCTTTTGAAAAACCCAACTTCACTTTTCATTTTTCTAAATTGTTTGTCTCAAGCAATCTCTTCTTTATATTAAAACCCTGTTAAAAAAAGTTGAGTAGAGCACAATAATTGTAGCTGCGTAAGTGAAGCGAGAAAGCTTGTGCTTAAACCTGCTAAGTTCTTGGATATAGACTAGAAATCAGAATAATTGTAGTATACCAAAAGGATGAGTGACTGCCTACAGAAGATACCTGTAGTTTGGAAAGGTGTAAGTAAATAGAAAATAGGCCCAATTTCTTCCTATACTAGAAAGGAGGTATGCTCCTAGCTGACATCTCTCTGACACTAACTCAGATAACTGAGACAGTTCCTCCCTCCCACCAACTCATAAAGGAGCCCTTTGAAGGAAAAGTAATTAAATCAGACAAATTACAGACCTACTCCAACAGCAGTGACTAACTGTGAGAAATCTCATATTTCATCCAGTGGTAGTATATATGCCTATTAGAGAAACGGCAGAATTTTTTTTTTTTTTTAGGTAGCAGTTTGCAAAGTGAACTGTTTTGCAAACAGGTTCGGGTTTTTTTCCTAAAAACCACATCATTCCTATTTTGGAGGTATTACCCGTTACTGAGGTGCCTGGAAGCACTTCAGTCCTCAGTCACTAGCAGAGCACAGTATTCACCCCAGGTCTCCTAGATTACAATTCATGAGTCTTTAACTCAATATTCGTTGCGGGTTTTTTTTTGTTAATGTTGCAACACAACCTTTGAATAGAAACAGCTCAGTCATTTCTTTTTGAACATTATTTCGATTTTTTTTTGTCATCAGCGCAAGCCTCCCTGCAGCACTCACTTGACATCCAGAAGTGCTGCTGACTTACTTGTCTTTAGCAGAGCAAGCTACTCACCTGAGCAGAGGCAAGAGCTCCTGAAATCACAGGAAAAGGTTCCTTTCTGACATTTCATTTGAAATTTGAAGAGTACTGTCATAATCTAGGACAGATTCAGAAGTGACTTCTGCTGGTAAACTAAGTGGCAACTTCATAAGCTCAGGAGAGTTTGCAGCATGACGATGGAGACCGATGTTTTTAATCTAGTTTTTAATCTAGTTTTTTCCCTAACTTCTGCTACAGATCTTTCATCTCCTATGGCAATCTTCACTGACATATCCATCTAGAAAGAATAGAACTTGAAGCTACAAAATCCTCTAAAATAGTTACCTGTAAGCAAGAAACTGTTCAGCTCCCCCTTCCACCCCTTTTCATTTAAGGAGAGAGGCAGTGAAAGAATCTGCATGCAGCCCTTAACTCAGGTCTGCAAATGAAATCTCAGACAAGGCTAAGCCAAGAGGAGAATTTCTGACAGACTCGGTACAACTACCAGTCTGGAACTTCAATTTTTGCCTTAGATTGATTTGGGGAGGTAGCAACACGGGGCAGCATGGCAAAACCCTCCAAGGAATACTTAGGAGAACTGAGCCATAGAGCTGAGCACTCCATCCCACACAAAGCCAAGTTTGTCCGTACATCTTGTCCATCTAATGACAGATCTACATCCTTCAAGCAAGCCAGTGGTGCCTGTGAAGCAAGAGAGGCAGTAATGCAGGTCAGACCTCCTACTTAATCACTGTGTCTCATTGTACAGTTTGTTCCCTGCTTGTGCTCAGCGGTCTGATTCAGGCAGCTATTTGTCAACCCACTTACACGGACCTTCATTGAGCAAGATACTAACTAAACCACATGATTATCACTATTTTAAAGCCAAGTACAATGGAAGTGACGGACTGCACCTGCAGATAGTATTAGACTTGCTTTTGGCAAAAGCAAGGTTAGGTAAGCCATCCACAGAACACGCATAAGCCTGATGAAACATTTGCATGCTCTCAGGTTTCTCTGCTCACTGACACTAAATTCATCAAAACCAATCATTTTTTGCTCAGAAAAATCCAACCATTGAGCCCACACTGCTCTGACAGTCCCAGTCTGAAGCATATGAAAGCATTAGCTTCCACCTGTTCTGTTCCCTCCTGCCACTAGTATCAGAGGAGAAACTAGCTTGAGCAGCCAGGACAATTATTTCAGTCAGGAAAAGCTTGCCATTATGTTTTCCCTTCTCTGTTATTAAGGAACCCTAAAGCCTTAGAAAAGTCACTGTTGATAGACCTGAATAAGTTTGTAAATCTATTATACTAGATATCACTTGGACAATTTGTTTTTTTCACAGTCTGACTTGCATTGGTAAGGAAATTTGAGGAAGGTGAGGGGGAAAAAGGTCTTTCTGCCTGCCATTGAAATTGGAATAATGACAGAGAACAAAAGACCACCATTTTTGCTGTAGAATCCAATTCCCAAGTACCATTTCCTCACCGTCCCCTTCTCTGGCACACCACAAACATCACAGAGGCAGAGTGCAGTTCCATCAAAAACTGAAACGATTCATGAGAAAAAATTTTTGAAACATAATGAAATAAAGCAGAATTAAATTACTTTGTTTTGACAATGTGTGACTAACAAGAATATTTAAGTGTTCAAGTTTAATGATAAATTTGCCCATAAGAGTCAAGTTTCAGATATGATGCTCTAATTGTTCTGTTTTGTAAAATAAACATTTTTGGTTTTGTTGTGAAAGAGTGGCAGCTACTGAGCCTCAGGCATCTCTTGTACAGTGCAGTGTGTATCCCAGAAGGGCAATGGTAGTTCTCTACCCACCTCAGGGAGAGGGAGAAACCAATGCATTGCTTTTTTGTCTGGTTCCAAGAAAAGATACTAGCTGCGATTTGATTTTTTTACTGAGGCAAAAAGAGGCTCCATCCCTTAGGTACCACCCTAACTTTTCCAGCTGATAATACTGCCTACAATGGGTTCAACATTTCAACTTTTACTGAGTCACTTTTCCTCATTTCCCTGCTAAGGAATTTTCTCCTCGCTCAACCACAAGCCTCTCAATGCATGTAGTCCCATTTCCAAAGGGGCAAGAAATAGGAGAGTAAGAGGACAACAAGACAGACAGGAGATGCTTGCAGAAGTCATCTCTAAGGAAATGAACACAAGCAACGCTTCATCTCCTCTCCAATCCCATTGTGTTGTATCCCAAATCTCTCACTTAAACTGTAACTAACGAGTAACAACAAAAAAAAAAACCCCAACCATAAGGCAAAGCCTGCAGCAGTATTTCTGCTGTGGAATCATGAGAAAGTCCATAAGCCCCCAAGGCTATCCCCAAGACTCCAGAAGAAGCTACAACCTCCCCTTCCAATTTATTCCTTACCAGTCAAAACTTAAGGCCTGTATTCAATTTTTTTGTACTCTTGATTTATCCCATTGACTCAAGGTAGTGGCTTCATTAGAAGCAGAGTAAAAACAACCACATCAGCAGTTGACAGCTGATTAGTCCCTTTCCAGTTTGAAATGAATACAGTTTCTGACTAAACTAAGTTACTACATAAATTACATAGAAGCGGGTCAGCTAAGCAGAAAAAATGGGTTTGATAGGAAAAATGTAACAACTGATTCTAGCAGTAAAAGAGATGAGGCATTTTCTTAATGGTAAAACATTAGCTGATGGATCATAAGAGCTTGGTTTAAATCCTGGATATGCATTCTTAACACAAGGGCCTCTCCAAATTGTTACCATGCAAACTTTTGTGAAAATGTATACATATTTTCTTAGCTTGACTCATGTCTTGGTGAGTCTGGAGGGAACTGGAAGATGTACTCTAAGACACAACAGGAAACATTGCCAAGATAATGAAAAATAAGCAGCAGCGTGTATACCAGGAAGGTTTTAGTTTGCAAAACAAATCCCAAGATTTAATTCAGTCAACAATAGCTGCATTCTCAGACCATCTAGGTGAAAGATATCCTCTAAGTTCTCACGTGGTATCTTTTTTCCCCAGTTCGCAGGTCTTAAATCCTTCACTGTTTAGAAGAAATTACATTTGTTAATGAAGCATGCTAGCTCATATAAAACATCAGCTGCTTCCCTGTGGAAGGCACAAGAGCTGCTGAAACCCGTAAGAAATGTTAGTGAAACAGAGGGAATGGTTCAGAGTCTTCAGATCTTAGATTCTGCATCTGACTTTCCAACTCATTTAATTTGGATGGGGAAAAAAAGTTACACTAGAAACTGGCTGCCAGCATCTGGTTGATTTATTCAGTTCAGCATGAGCTTTTGGATCAGAAAGCTCTGCTGTAGCCCAGTCCATAGCAGATCTGGATTCAGTTCTAATGCCACCATGAGAACACTGTGCAGACCTAGAGTGATTTCTCCAGTCTTTTGTTTATAAGCTAGAGCAATACTCCTATTTCCCTACAGGAAATAATACCACATGTAAATATTGTACACTGACCTGAGGTTGCTCTGGAAGACATGGAGTAGAAATAGGCATAAAATCAGAATCAATTCACTTTATAGGCAGCCCTCTTGTGCTCTGAGTCACAGGCTCAGCTGTGGTTGGTGGTTATCATGACCTGGCAAGACACTCCCTGCTCCAGCATCTCTTGTTTTCTATTGGCAGGCAGAAAAAAAAGAGGGATAAGGGCAGGGAGTAGTTCAGAAGAAGGAACAGATAGTCTTTGGGGGGCATAGTGCTTCACATGGTCACCCATGATGCAGGGAGACAGTCCTCACACCTGGCTCCAACTGGCAGAGAAGACTTCAGCCTTATTGACCCTGCCCCACAAATTCTCCACTAAATGCTTACCTAATTTTTCATGCCAACTAAGCATGTGGGAGGACCCGATTTTGAAACTAAATGAGTTTCTGCCTTGGTGCACTACCAGAAACAGACATGGAAGACTGTTCTTGCTCACTAGTCTTGAGACGTTTCAGGGTGCGAGGCAACAGAGGCAAGTTAGAGACTCTGCAACAGCAACTAATGAGCTGATCAGTCCCACAATTATTTATTGTTATTAAAAAAAAAAAGATTGTCACTATAGCAACAGGAGCATCTACCGGATTTGATTTCTCCAAGACACGTAATGCCTTTTGGGAGTGCACACAGCAGACTAATAAGCTATTGGAGCTTTTCACAGGGTCTCCTAGGAAATATTTTCATTTGTTTTTCCATTGCAGAAAGTTCTGCTTCATGCCAGTCCTTGATTTGATTGACTTCACGAACAAAACCTCTCTCCATGACCTAAGGAGGAGGAGCAGGACAAAGTTACTGCCTAGAGTAATAAGGCCATAACAAGACTTGTGGCACCTGTGAGACCACATCCCAGATGAGAGCAGTTTATGGCAATTTTCAGGACTGAGCTCCACTGTTCTAATTGTAACTCAGCTTCCTTCCAGCTCACATCATCCCTTAGGAGTGAGGGCTCCAGTCGCACCCTCCTCTAAGTGGCGAAACTTTTTTTTTTAAAAAAAAACAAAGATCAAGCTCCCATTTGAGTTGATTACACAACACCAGGGAAAGTTCTTTCAATACAATCAAGGTGCCAAAACAGGCAGCAGAATAAGTAGCAGTGTCAAAAGAAATGCTGGTGCATTCTTATGCAGAAATACAGTTTTACATGACGAATTATACAGACTGATGGGAAGAGTGTCTGAAAAAGTGATTTTGTCCCTTTCAACATGTTTCCATCTCCTCCTTGTGCTAAATGTAGGGAGCTTGCAGATGCACAACTGAGTATTAGTTTATTGACCAGACAAATCTAATCCTCAAAAAAATGAGTTAATTCTTCGATCATCCAGCTGTTTGAACCTCCCTGAGGCCACCTTTATTTCTGATGAAACAGGCTAGATCATATTATGGAAGGAGCTCAAAGTTATATTGAATGAAGTCTAACAAAGTCTTGTCCTAATGTCTACCTGCAGGCACCTCAAATTACAGATATACCTTAGGTCACTATGACATTGTTTCAAAATCCCATAGGCCAGTAAAGACAACCCTGAGACAATTCATCATTTCACAGCTGTGGTGGCTTTGAGCGCAGAAGCACACTAACTTTGAAATTCTGTTCTGCAGTATTGCAGTGGCAGAGGTCTACAGCAGTCCCTCAAGAACAAGTGGTCACTTCCTATTTTCAGAAAGCTGACAGCATGGTAGCCAGGAGACTTCAGATTTATTTCTAGACTTACTTCAACACAATTTCTCTTTTAACATTATGAGAGCGCTAAATCTACATTAAGACCCTTTGTTACAAACAGAAGAATGCATGCAGCCACACCTATTATGTTTGTCTACAAGTTTCCTGTCTGAAGCCTACAAGAACTTGGTCCAAAGTTCCCTAAGACAATTACCTATTTTACAGAAAGTGCTAGAAAATAAGTCCAAAAAGAATCTAAGCCTTGCAAGGATGCTTGGGATCAGCACATTTGAGACCAGTCAGCAGTGAAGGGCCCAGTAGTCTAAGGATGGTGGGGAGAAGAACTGTACCTGCAGTGAGCTCCTAACACATACCTGTGAGCTGCACTGCTGGCTAGAGCCAAAAGAGACCTTAAGGGCTCTGGTTAACTAATCAAAGCACAGTTCTGCTCATCCCTTCTGAAGAAATATCCAATTGTCTAGCTTGCTTCCAGTTTTGGGGAGGGAGCCTTGGCTAAGCAGAAGCCCTGAGCAGACACTCCATGTGGTGGTTGGTGGGCTTGGACTGCTGACTACAGCACTTCACTTTGGGGGTTGGACTAGGTGATAGTCTGAGGTCCCTTCCAACTCCTAACATTGTATGATTCTGTCGTTCATGAGGTAGTATTAAAGTACCTTGCAAACTCTTTTTGCAACCTGCTTCTTGTCAAAGGGTTAGGGCTGGGCTGACCACTAGGCAAATGACAGATGCTCTTCATTAACCCCTCTCCCTTCAAACAAGAAGGGAAAGTGAATAAGGGAGAGACACTTACAGTTTGGAGAAGAAATTAAAACATCTTTAATGAAACAATAATAATAAAAAAAAAACACTAATAAGAAAATAATTAAATATATACAAAACAAAAATAAAATGCCCTGACGGGAATCACATCACCACTAATGTTTCAGGGCAGGCACCAGAGAAGTCCCACACTGGACTCAGCAACAGACAGGAACTGGTCTCAGGAACTCACAGATCAGGATCAAAGACAGATGAACAAGCAGAATCCTCCTTGAACACCACTCATTTAAGAAAATAGCTTGTGATCCCTCAGCTTTACACTGAATGTGACAAGTATAGAATGGAATGCGTTGTTGACCAGTTTTGGGTCACCTGTACTGTCTGCTCCTACCCACACGTGTGACCTTTTACTTTACAGCACCCCAACAAGGGGCACAAGATTTGGTAGTGACTTTGGTTTCTATATGAGCAAGTATAAGCAGGAGCCTTTCCTGCATACCAACCCCTGGTAGCAACTATAAGCAATCAAGCATTATCACTTCTACAAAGAGGTACTGCCTGTGTATATATGCTGTTAACTTCAGCAAGTGTAGTCTCTTAGAAGACACTTAGCTGAAAAGTACAGAACAGAATTGGTTCTGTTCTAGTTTGAACCAAGACATGCTGTTTTTACAGAAGAAGGGATGGATGTTTCCTTCCTCCCTTCAGGACTGGGGCTTGGGCAGGACCTCAGCATCCTTATGCCTGGGGAAGGCAGGTGGAATTCCACATGGCCAAGAGGCTCACAGCAATGGAGCAGCTGAAGGTATTAGGGGCACGAAAGGAAACAACACACTAAGTGTATTTGGAGAATCACCAGCCATTTGAAAAGCACAAAGTAAAAACCACTGGGCTGCAGGACACAGGAACAAGAACACCAGTAGCATCAGAGACAAATGCAAGTTCTTCAATATGTCAAGAAATCAGTGCTAGTCATCACAGAAACAGGTACATCCTAAAGAGGAAGGTACAACAGATGTCTCCAGGCGTACAAGGAAATTAAGATGTTTCGAAGACATAATGCAAGGGACCAGACACTAGTGGCCTGGACTCGCATCACTTCGGCTGACATATCGCATTATAAGGATATAAATCCAAGGTACAATTTAAAAGTTAACAACACTACTCTGGAGGCATTTCTCATATCATGAAAGATGAGACTATTTTGTCCTCCAGGATGCTGTAACACTGTACAGCACTGATCTGACACAAGAGTATTTTGTCAGCTCACTCACCAAGACAGACTTCTCTCTTGTATTTTTTTTTTAAATGATTCTTCTGCACCATATCCAACTCAATTTTTGCCCACACATTTTTCTTTCCCTTCAAATCTGAGATATCTGAAGTGAAAAACACCTTGTTATCAGCATCATTTTCTTTTGTGCAATACTTTCTGTGCAAGTAAGTATATGTCAATTCCATTTCTCTTCCACTAGGAAACATGGATATGCCCGTCCAAATTTGGCCCCAAGGCCTAGCCACAACCTTGCTTATCTTTCTGACATCGCCACTTAAAAAGTAGTTTCACATTAAGAAAATGGAAAACACCCAGAAAGAAAAGCAGCCTGTGCGACCTCTGTGGTCTACAGATTCCCAGGTCTCCCATGCTGTACAGAAAAGCTCCTGCTGTAGCTCCATAGCTGCATTAGCAGGCAGCTATCTTTGCAAGTCAGTCCTTTAGAAGCAAGACAAATGGCCTTATGCTCCATCTGTAACATGCTTCCAGCTCTGTAATTGTTTTTGTTGTGACAGGATGGGGAGAACAAAGAAAAGTTTATTTTTTCAAAATCAATTAATTCAGCCAAGCAAGCTAAGGGATACTGTGGTTTAGAATGCCAAAATTACCAAGTTTCCTCTAGAAATCATATAAAGATGAATTCAGTGAGTAATATAAACAAACAGAAATCATTCCCAGATCAGAAAGTTCTCTGGTCTGAAAAAGAGAACAGGAGAGTACTCAAGGTAAACCATCACCCTTTCTTCAGCATTCACCTAGCTCTCTGCTGAAGAAAGAATACAGCGCTAGAGGGACCCTTAATACGAACATCATTAGTCAGGGCCTGGCACAACAGATCTGATGGAGCTCAGGGAAGTTACCTTGAATTTGTCCACTTGAACGGTCCTAAAGTATGGACAAAACAGATCTCTCTTCACCATTTGAGACTAATGATGAGTTTCTCTTGCAGAAATCTTTCCAATGGCATTTTGTTTTAGAAGCTTAGTGGCCCCATGTTTGGAGAAAATCTTCAGGTGGGATTCTGTATCTTATCATCCATCATAGAGAGCCATAGAAAACAACCTCAGGTTGTTGTGGGACCAGCAGAGTTGATTTTAATTCCTTTCAGGAGGAAAATTCCAGCAGAAAATGCAGCCTGAATTTTTGACTGGAAAGTAGTCAAAGTAGAAAGAGTAAATTAAATTATCACATGTCACCACCTGACTGAAACCACTAGGGGTATGAAAATACTTGTTTTGTAAAAGCACTGTTATATGTTTTGGTCTAGGTTTTCAGTTATTTACTCCAAGTCCCTTCTTTAATGCAATCAAGTGATAATTAAATCTCAGTACTCTGTGAACAATGCAAATACCTTACAATTTTCTGTGAGCATAATTAAAATTATTTAAAGACAAAAATGGCAGCTGTTGATATGAATGCAATGTTTCAACACTAAGTTTAATATCAGCAGGCAGAAGAGTAATTAGTTAATGGGCATGCAGAGTTTTTCTTAAAGGATGAAAGCATTAACTACTATTTCGTCTATTTTAAATTGCTCTAAGAAAATAAATTCCACCCAAAGTACATCTAAAGATTTATTTCAGTTCAGATATTGTTTTATATAATAGAAATTCCAGCTTAAAAAGTAGCAATCACCCAGGGAATTGGTAACAACTATTATTCCTAGTGTTTTTCTCCTTGAGAATTAAATCCCAGACTCTTGAGGAGTAACTAACAAAAGGCATTAGTGATTCTACTCTGCATTTATCAGCAAATGTACTAATTTGCCTAATTCAGGAGTCATTTCCAAAGCAGGTGTTTTTTTTAAAGTGTCCCTTACCATGCCATGAACATTCATTCTCACTGTGTTTAATACACACTACAGAATTATTTTTTTGTTTTAACAATTGACAGGATAGACAAAGTTCAGAGAAAGGTTAGTAAAAGAAAATGAGCTTCGTGCAGAGACAGAGCACACAGATCAGCAAATCTTCAGACAGGTCATGGACTGACAATAAGAGAGTTGCACTCTTTCCAATATCAGCATTGTCGCATCCATCCCCTACTTCACCCAGGCAATACATGCTTGACAGAACCCATTTTTTGTATGGGAAATTTTCGTAAAAACCACACACAGCAGAAATTGTATGGTGACAAAGCAGGGCCAGCAGGAAGAAACAACAGCCTTTCCAGATAGACACAAGCAGGAAACCCTCCCACGAGGGATAATGACTCCACATCACTTTAGGCAAAGCAGAGCTGCTGGCATTATGATTTTGGAGTTACTCTAAATTTCATTATGTCTAGCTTGTTTCCTGGCATCCCCCGTGAACAGCAGCTCTGTATGCTAAGCCTCAGTGGCATTAATCAATAGCAGGGCTGTGCTTGTTACCCAGCACCATCTTGTAGCTCACACACCGCCAAAGGCTCTGAGCTCTGACGCTTCTGTGCCACAGGACCAAGCCCACCACTAGAAAGGAGCTCTGAAACTGCAGAGACAACACACAGCATGTGTTGGTGCCCATAAACTACCTAATATCCCAAAGACAGAGCTCTTCCCTTCACCTCTCTGTTCCCAGCCCTTTACCAAGGTCACTGTTAGTCCAAGGCACTTCTCAAAGAGGAGTCCGTGGCACAGCACCCCTTGCCAAGCAAGGAACTTTATTTGAGAACAGCCCAGGTGACCCCTGCTAGGAAATTCAAGCATCCACACTGCCCTGATGATTGTTTTCATAAAAAAGATGCTGACTTCCAGAAGCATAGCTGCATTCAAAATACAGAATGCTTTCAGTGGCATAGCTGCAGCATTCACAGAGGGAAAGTATAATAGTACTGTTAGTTATCCAGCTGCCAGAAAAAAAAAAAGCATTCCCACCAGCAGAGCAAGAAAGGAGTTGTCCAAGACAAGCTCTTAGTTATCCACATTTCGCTCTTATGTGTTACCCATATTTTGCTTTACCACAAGCCTTCCTTGTACATACCTACAAACTGAGGGCTTTGTTTTCTCCTTCAGAGGTTGTATTCCCTGCACCATTTCCCATACAAGCATCCAGTAAGGTGTATAAACATAGATACTGACTCATAATTGCTAGAGACTCCACCATTGTCACCTAACTTTTGTTTGTACTGATTAAAATACTGTATGCAGATAAAGTCAATGCTATAAGCAACACTAGATTGAAAGCATCTAAGTAATTCATCATATTGCTAAAATATGCAAGCGTGTTGCTCAGCACCAGATCATCTCCTTTCTAATTTAGGAGTGAATTAGGCATTGCTGCAAGTTTGCGATTCAGAGATAATTGCAAGACACTTCTCCTGTCTTCTTGAGTTTTCAATTTGTGATTGCTGCAAGTTTAATGGTAGCTGTAATTCTCTGTGCTGCCCCCTAAGTCCCCAAGGTGCAGGCCACAATGCCAGGTTCCCAGAAGTAAACCATTATACTTACTTGCTATGAAGATCAGGATGCAGAAAAAACGTGAAATAGAATGTAATTAAGAGCTCTTTCGTCAAGAACCATTTCCTTCAGGACATTATTCAGAAAGTCTGAGTGTTTTAATGAAAATCAGTGAAGAACAATCCCCTGGCCAGGTAGCAAGGGCTACCTCTCATGATGATTACTCTCTTTCTTAATTTTTAAAAATCCTCATTAATTGTCTACTCATTGTAGATTAGACTGAAACACAAAGTCTACCAAGTTGTTTAATGTTGAGTCACACTTAGCTTATGACAGAAAAGTACCTAAATTCCCCATGAGGTTAGAGTAAGGGAAGACAAACACGCTTTTCAGAAGGTAGACCATTGTCCAATCTCTCATATGAAGGCTAGAAAATAATCCTAGGATTTGAGAGGGTTTTGTTCTTTAGTTTTCGGTTAGTGGATTTTTTTGCTGGTTTTTTTTTTGAAAGTTCTACCTGTAGTGCTTAATAACATTGAGCAGCCATTTCCAATCACTTGAGGAGAGAAAAACAATTTATTTTATGATATGATTGAGACCAACCAGAGAATAGCACAAACAAGACTGCAAGAAAGATCTTGGTGCTGAATTGTTGTACATCTGTAATATCCATATAACTGGGATCAAAGCATAGCCAACAGCACTTAACTCTAATGTTGTTAAAGGCAGTGAACAGCATCATAACCCAGCTAGTCAATACAAGAAAAATTCTAACCCAGCAGAATTCCATCAGCCCAAACCACAACCCAGTATTTCTTACTGTAACTTTGTACTGAACGTCCAGACCACAATCCTCAGTTTCAATTAAACTGGGGGAGCACACCCACACAGTCCCTGAACTGAATCCTTCAGACCTGAAGGCAGCCAGCACAGAAATTGTTGGAAGTATCTGGGAAGGGATCAGTCCCCACTGCCTGGACATTCTACTGGGTCAGCAAAACTCTGTGCTGCACCCGGGAACAGCTGGACCGTCACAGTTGCTGGCTGAGATGATCATATGTCTCCTCAGACATTGGAGCTCCATTGTCAGGAGAAATTACAGTATTTCAAATAGCGTTCCTGACCATCATGGAAAAAGCTTCATACAGTCAATGGTGCCAAGGTATTAGGAGAATTTCAGATCGCCTTCCAGCAAGTACTTCAGCGACTCTTCACCTTAGCCCTGCCTACACAGCCAACACAGTATATATCCCGCCAGTCCCAAAATTCTCTAGTTTCTTTAAAGTATATAACTTTAAAGTATACAACTCCCTTAAACACACAGAAAGGTTTGTTGTACATTGGAAAGCACATGTCCCAGGGCCCTGCCAACAGAGTATCTGAATGATTATACATCACTTGTGATTCAGATGAAAGAGACTAAAAGATGAACAAGCGAAAACCACTCTTGAAGTCAGACAAACACACTTAAAGGGTAGAAAACAAGGAAGGGAAAGACGGAGCCCCAGCAGAGGAATACAACAGAGCTATACATCAAACAGCCCATCAGCAGGCAGAGCATGAACATCACTGCCAGCACCACCACACACCCGGCTGTAAGCAAATCCCCCGAAGCATACTCAATTACAAATAGATTCTGCATCTCAATCAGCTGCTACAAAGCATAAGGGTCTCAGAGACACACAAGTATGAAATACAAATTTGGAGCTTGATGTTATACAAAAGTAATGTCAGATGAGAGAAATAGGGTGTTGCAGAGCCCAAAACTGGGGGAAGAACAGCAATGGGGGCATGCTATTTTAAAAGAAAATAAAAATGTTACAGAACACATCAACCTGTTCTTAAGCCTATTCTCACCTTTCTTCAGCCCAAATTACACCACCAGCTCAGCAGATTGGAGCAGAGCTCTTTCACAGGTCACTCCATGATCTTTGCCTGACAGGGTATACGTGTTACGGGATGCAGCACTTTTCCACAAGATGAAAGAAATGCACAATAGCACATCTGTACAAGGGATCTAACAGCTCGAAGGCAGCTGTCACCTTTGCACCCTGTGCAGGAAGTCTCCCACAAAGATGACTGTTCAAGATAGAACTAGTCCTATACAGCAATATTGCACCTGGGAATTCACAAAGAGAGCAGGCATTTCCTAACACCAAAACAGTGAAGATGACACGGGTGTTGGTACTGTCCCAGCCAGACTTGCAGGCTTCACTTCTCTTTAGAACGGTCTAAATGTCTGCATAAATGTTCACCACGCTAATGACATTTTGTGTGAGTGTGCTCTAAGGACAGTTTTGATTAGCAGGTTTTGAAATGCTGTGACTTAACAGTGGAGACTTGCAAACTTGTGTCCAGGCTGCCACAGACATTTTGGGGACATTCGGTTGAACTTCTCAGTCACAAGAAGCTCTTACAGTTTGGCTCTCACCACTTGGGCATCATTTTGTCAAGGCTTGAGATGACAATGACAGAGACCTATGGACAAACCAATAGCCAGCACTGACTTTAGAGCTGAGATACTCTTGCTGCTTATATCTTTTTATTGTTCAGCCAGGCCTCACACATCACCACTACCAAGTTCATTTCATATGCAAGTTCATGCTTGACAATCATTTAAGGAGGAGAATTAAAATCTTTCCAGGTGCTTTTGCCTACACTCAAGAACTAGAGTATTTCACTGAAAGAATAAAAAGCTTCTCTCCTCCGTTGTTATCAAAGAGCTAAAGAACACCAGGTGCAAGAAGCTACCCACACGGCATGTATTATTAGAGAGTAGAGGAGATGTCATTAACTTAGGCAGATCCTTAGTTTATCAAGAGACCTCCACAAGGCAAGGAATTCAGTACAAGCCTCCTTCAGCTCTTCCAGAGTTTGAGTGACTCTGTGATTAACAGACACACACCCCATGCTTCTGAGGAAGGGCATTTAGCCCTGTATAGCTTAGGCAGTGAGTGAGAACTGAACAGTCATTGCTAGAGTAACTTTTCAGGTTTCCAAACAGAAAACACAGAAGAGCAAGACCACATTAAGCAAAGACTTGCCAGGCGGGAAAAAAACAAAACATTTCCTAAAGGAATAGAAAAATAAGCACATGTTCAGAAGTCACATCTGATATGCATGGAAAATAGATTTATTTATTTTTCTGTGCAGCAAGATATTTTTGTTTATAAACAGGGTGAAAAATAATCACCTTCAGCAAGTTAAAGTCTACCTCTCCAGAGAAAAGGAGCACACACCTATGTCTAACAAGTTACAAGACTGGAAGTACTTACCAAGAGAAAGAGGACATGCTTGTCAAATATTTCCTTTTGAGGTGAAACAACCCACTGTCACCTGCTACATTCTACTAATTTTAACCAGCTGCATTTTCCAAATAGATCCCTGCAAAATACCCACCAAAGTTAACTATTCCCTGCATGAGACCTCCAGCCTGCATCTGCAAGTACCGCAGGCATTTCAACCCCTCCCAAACACACACAACTGAACAAATAGGTATTGCAAGATGCACTCCTCATTTTCACTTTTATTATATGTGCCTAAGCTTAACTATCCACAGACACTGTTTCTTCAGCACAGTGCTGAAGGCTATGACTACTACACAACCCTTCTTGAAACAAAGCTGGCTCTGCCCATACTTGCCCTCCTTCCATCCACTCATGTATATATATGTGTGTGTGTGTATGTGTGTGTGTTTGCACGCGCGTGCGCGTGTATATGTGTATATATATATATAACAACTCTGGTGAGCACTAGTTTGGATAAACCAGAAGAGATACAGATCCACACTGTGTGACAAGAGGGGAAAGCTCCAGGTATCTGGAAGGATTTCTTCCCCAGCAGTTCTGCACCCATTCTTGTCCATACTTAAATATCTGCCAGGCTTTCTGTTCAAGTCCAGCCATACCCACATGCATCCACTCCTTCATACATCAGTTGTTTACAAGCACTGCTGAGTGTTTACCTGTTTGCTCAACTTTTCAAAGTTTGCTTGCTGAGTAAGGTCTTCATCTACTCAAAGACTATTATTCACACAGCAGTGTTTGTTCAAAACCAAAACAACGTATTATTCATACAGAATTCTTCCATTCAGACAGCCTCATCCTTCCAACACCTCATTTTTCCTATTTAGCCTAGCACAGCATTTTCCTGAAATTGGGCATAAGGCTGATATTTTTCATGATTTACTTCTTTTTGAGGCCACTTGATACTTGTTAGACTAAAAGCAGCCCTATCACACACACACACAAAAAAAGCCCAGCCTTTTTTCCCCCCTCAGTCTTGTGTTATTCTTCCTGAGGAGAACCCACTCCCTGCTGGGGAAGATGCTCCATTTATAACAGCCCACAGAGAACTATGTTACAGTACTTGGTTGTGCAGTGCAGCACCCCACTGTCTGCTCTGCAGGTTACAGAGAAATGCAAGTATACAATTCGTTATATCTAATGTTTAAGATATCACTGTTCATCTATTCATCACCCCAACAGTCAAATTGAACCAACTTGGAAGACATCCATTACATTTCTTTAAACTAAAACTTGGATATAAAGTTTTGGCTGCTCACGTTACACAGTTAAAATCCCCTCACTGCTACTACACCTGGCATGCTGATAAAACTAAGGGTTTGTTCGGTTGTGAATTAATGGTCACAAAAATGCATTGAGAATAAAGTAGTGTCATTTAGCATGCAAGTGTGAAAAACAATTAGTAGTACAAAATACAAAATTCCTGTCTCACCATATAATAGACACTCTATCACTAATTAAATAATTTGCACCAGTAGAGTTCCACCTTTGCTTTTTGAAAAGTAGCATGATGTAAGTTTTAGAGTCATCTCTGAAACTAGAACAAGCGTCAGTCTGCCGAGGTCAGTGGGCAGCATGTAACAGTTCATTCGTTGATCTCCAGCTCAGAGTTCATCCTGTGTCTTCTAACACCCCTTCCAAGCCAAAGTTTCAAATCACAACTAAAGTGCAGATTTAACAGTTAAAACAAGATACATTTGAGATGGAAGTAAGGCTTACATCCCTGGGTAGCACTACTTCTGCAGCTCCCAACAGAAACAGCAGGTAAAACACATCTTTAACGTGAGTTTTGTAACAGCTTATTTTCTATTCTGATCGAATATGCGACACAAGAAATTCTTATGATGCTCCTGGCACGTTTTGAAGATAAAAAATTCGATTCATTGCCATTATTAAAAGTCTTAAGAGAATGTTTCCTTCCAGGAGCACTGATACATCATCCTAACAGGAGGATCTGAAAGACCTAATTCTGGCTAGTAGCTCACATTGTAAGTTTTAGCCAAAACTATCTCCTATGAAGTTGCACTTAGCTGAGGTTCAGCACTACGCCAACAAGTCTTAGTATAAATACTCTGACTAGAATAAGTGGTTGTTTGTTTGGGGTTTTTTTTTTTCCCCCAGGGGAAAGCCAAAAGATCTCTTGAGTCACTGCAAGTTTTAGTCATTATTTGAGAACTATGCAGAGAAGCAGACAGAATTCTAACAAGAAAATGCATGCCTTAAGTAGACTATGAAGAGCAGCTAGAAACAAATAGATTTTAGCTATGGAATCTCTTCTATGTTAAGACAGAAACAAAACACAATGCTTAAAAGCTTTGCTACATCTACCTTTCAGGCTTGCCTAGAGCTCTGTTACATGCATCAGCCCCTCATGTGAGATAGGATTAGCCTCCAGCACACGGGATCCAAAGCAATTAGAGCTCTAAACTAGGTACTACAGCCTACTGGATAGGACAGATTCTGTAGAAATGACTGCTTTAATCAATGAAGAAAATAACTAGGTCTCTTGTATTCATCAGGGTAGGACACATAGGCACACATGCAGAACTTTGCCCATGCTCCCAAAGCAACGCTTTAAAGGGATTCCGCAGCAAGATCTATTTTCTATTTTTTTTTCCCAGTTTAATCTTCATTACAACTACTTATGAATTACCTGTAGCTCACCACCATCACCTAACCAAGGCACAATATTTACAACTATGTCACTCAGCAACACTTAGTAAACAGATCACACATCTCCAAAGATCAGTAGCTACTACAAGTAGTCAGACCTGCAAATTCCAACCACATAACAAGCTTAGTCAACCTCTTCCACCCAACAAGACCCTGTAAAGCACTTGCCTTCAACCCAGCCTTCTCCAAACAGCACTTTCTTCTCTCCAGAGGCTCACAAGAAAACAGTCATTTTTTTCACAGCCCAAAACTTAACTTCTTTCTTCAGATTTTATCTTCTTTGGTTGACTGGCTTATTAGCCAGTAATTCAGCTTCACCTGGAGCAGTTCAGGGAGGCCTCGTTTTGCAGGTGAGAGCAATGAGGTAATCTGGAAAACCAATCCTCATGAATAATGGGAAGTACATCATGTAGCCGCTGATAAAACGTGAGCCTTTTACATAACTAAGGATAAAATGTATTGGAAGGTGACCTTAAGAGAAAAGGACTGAGTCTTTCATTGTTAATACTTGTAGCACTTAAAACGTATGAGTCTGTTACTGATATG
This sequence comes from Trogon surrucura, assembly GCA_020746105.1. Taxonomy (NCBI): domain Eukaryota; kingdom Metazoa; phylum Chordata; class Aves; order Trogoniformes; family Trogonidae; genus Trogon; species Trogon surrucura. The sequence continues at coordinate 10,477,444 of CM036621.1, read as the reverse complement.
GCCCTCAAAGACATATGGGATTAACTGAAGGATAGGATTGAACTAAAGGGAAAGAAGTCCACAGACCAGCTGATGTCTCAAAAACCAACTCAAGAAAGCTTTGTGTTTTCTTTCCCTGCAGGGAGGATGTTCTTTGGACAAAGTTAGCAGCTAAATCACAGCAATATGATGATACTGATCAGCTGGAATTTACAGGCTCAGTAAGGATAGGTGGATGCCAGAGGTCAAGTTGGGTGATTTGAATAGTTTTGTCCCTAAGGCCCAAGCATAAGAGGAGACAAGCAGTGGGTGTGCTGTGAGTCACCTGTGTAAGTCCTTGTTCTCCAGATTTACTTCCAAGAGCTACATATTCACAGTTAGCTGCATGTTTTCCTTTCAGGTGCCATGAACATATTTCATAGAAGAAATATTTTGGGTGTCCTTCTGAGTCAATGACAGACAACATAAGCATTTCAACAGATTTTCCTGGGTCTTAGACCTAAATAAACCTTGTGGATTATTGAGCAGTCTTTTACTGTACCTCTCCTCAGAACCCAACCCCCTTTGAAAATGATTCAGTCTTTCTAGGACCCTACAACCTCTGTGAACTCGTGCCCCATCTACTGCCAGTGGCATCTCAGATTAAAGCTTAAGTTCTCCACATGTGAGAGCAAGAGTGGGTCTTTTTCTTAGTATGCACCAAGATGTTCTCTTTCTTACCTGTGAGTTTGTCTATATGATAAAGAATAGATCAAGTACTTTCATATCAAGCTGAACTTGGTTTTGCTTAGGACTGCTCTACGTATTAGACACAGAAAATCTCATCATAGCAGTAGAATCCTAAAGCCCCTCAAAATACCACTACCGACCTTTTCTTCTTGAGTTGCAACTCACCTCTCTTTTTCATTTAACTTCCCCTTTAAGTTTTCCCTGTGCCTATGGAGAAGTTTTCCCTGTATCTTTCTCTCAGCTCCACGCGCCTTTTCATTGTGATTGTCTAACAGATTAGATACATGTTTCATCTTTGTCTCTTGGCCAGGATTAATTGTTTTATGTTCCACACAGAGCACTTTCTTTGATTAACTCAAACACACGCACAGGAAGCTATACAGTAATTTTATTGCTGTCTTCTACTAAATAACATTTTGTGTTCTGGATATTATCTGGACAATGTGCAGTTCACTTAAGAACTACAAAACAGAATTGAAAATTAATACGAACTAGTTAATATTGTAGCAAAACTAACACCAGTGCCATCAGTTATAAGGAAAGTCATGACACACAATGCGTTACCCCAGGAATTTGGCTTTTTTTGTCCATTACTACTGCTGCAGGATTAAAATGCAGTGCATTGTTTTGAGGACATAATAGAAATGCATCAGGTCGCTTACACGTTGCCTGAGCTGACATAGGTAGTTTAACATTCCATGGACAAATTTAAATCCTGTGTGCATTGCTATTCTAGGTGCAGCAAGTCAAACTGTAAGTAACAGATCTCGGTGTACCTGAGCCTTGCCACATTCGAAACACAGCTGAAGACTCGAATCTTTCAGGCCAAGCCTGCTTCTAGGAAAGACCTAACATAGAGCACAGGCACTGGTGATTATGATCACTTTGCCCCACGTGGGCAAACAGATGTCTTTTTCCTGTTGGGTGTAGCCAGGCTCACTCATCACCTTTAAACCTGACTGCTGCAATGCCCTCAGCTGTAAATGCCACAGCTTGCAGCAGGTGTTTTAGGCATGCCAGTATAATGAGAACAAACCTCTGCACTCCACTAGCAGCTTGTATTTCCTTTCCCATGCCTCCTTACCTTAGGAAGGGACTAAATTCAACAAGTGCATTATTCAGCCTCTGCCTAGTCTTGATCACCCAAGCTCTGTGCGGAGTTACCTCTGCCTTGAAGATTCACAGACCAGCTTTCTGGAACCAGTCATCCTCCAGAGCTCTTTGTTCTGGTCACTGCCAGGCTTCCATGCCTTGAAACTCTCCTCTGGATGAAGAAAACTGAAGAATTTATACAACAAATTAGTCACAAGAGCTTGATTTTGTCTGTAAGGTCCATGCGTTTTTCAAACTCCAAGTTTAGTGCCCAGCAAGGAAGCAAAAGCAACTCTTAAGCCGAGATCAGCGTGAGCCAGAGGCCCAGATACTAAAAGATGTATGGTTGTGCAAACTCAGACCACATGCACAGATACAGAGCTAATTTACTCTGTAAATTACTAATGTGTTAAATTCATTGCACTTCGAGTTTCAGGCCTAAATCATGAAAGTTAAAGTATTTTTTGTTTGTTTAATCTTTTGGTGGCACTTGCCACCTCTACTATTAAAACAACGCTGGAATCAGTTTGACACTTTAAATATTATGGACAAATCTTCAGTCACCAGTCCTTTCCACACTATTTTCTAAGTGGCATTTAAAACCATGTCCTTTTTATTTTCCTAGGAAAGTGTGAAATTGTTTCCAAAAGTAATTAGCACACTGTGTGGCAAGTAGTAATTAGTATAGCTATTGACAGCACAAAAACTCTAGCACACCACGAGGTAAGGGATTTTTAAATAAATTGACAAAATCTTCCTAAGGCCTTGAGCCCACAGACACAGAGAAAATTACCACAGAGATTTAGTATGAATTCCCATTAAATTTTTAAGTCATATGCGAAAATCTACTGTAATTAAATTAAAAGTAAAAATTGTATTTCTTTGCTATGAACTGGTAATAAATAGCCTCTGGTGACAAAGACACACAGTCTAATTCTCCTTTACCTGTAATTTTCTCCTTCTCAGAAAATAAGAGGAAGCTCAGACACACTTCAAACACCTGCAGGCAGACAAAACTTGTGTTTCTCCACCCTGCTAACACAGGGGCCATTAGCTGGGTTTGGATCGAAGAGAAGCTCTCTGACACCTGAAAGACACACAAGCAACTGTCTGGTGCTGGGCAAGCAGACATGTTGTCAGATGTCTTTCAGCATTGATTGTATCAGTGAAGAAAAAGCTGCATTTTTGATGTGCAGTGTTTCACTAACAACTAAATGAAGTTTTAGTGTGAAAAAAGATGTTTTGCTTCCTCTGATATTTCTTTAAGTTATTTCATTTAGTCCCAGCTTCTAGAAACATTGCCATTTTTTCTGTAAGTGTCACTTTTTAATTAACTTACTGCTCTTCTGAAGTTCCTGAGTAAAAAGCTTATTTAGCTGTTCCTTCTCTTTCCTTTAAACTTAAGATATTTTTAAAACTTCTTGTTCTTTCCAGATTCTACATGTGTCTTCAACAGTGAAGCGTATGCTTAGTCTTCCAGTCACTGTAGCTGAGGAGGGCTCCATTGACACAAATTATCTCCCTAGAGCCCACCTGAAAATTCAACTACTACCAAACATTTGGTAAAATCCCATCCAGAAGTGACTTCTCCAAAGCACCCACCATTCATTTCAAAGGGAGAAGGTGAATGACCCGATCTGGGCAGTTCCTTGCTGATATGTGTGAGGATCTCCCCCGAGGGCTGCAAGAGGTGGCCAGAAGCTCCACTCCACCCAAGCCCTGGGCAGCTACAGCTGTGCTTCACACACCCCAGCTGCATGGGTCTTTTCCATAACCTAAGTCTCTGATGCAAACTGGATAGACACTGTTCCGCAACTGGTTTATTTCCTCCGAACTTGGAAACTTTCTGAATACCTCTTTCTACTCCTCGCTTAAGCTTGGTCCATACCTGAACCACAGTTTCCCATCTCAAGTGATCTTATTCTCTGTCCATGACAAACCCACAGTGAGCTCTGAGTGTTGGCTGTGGCCTTTCCTTCCACAGCTCTTAGAAGCATTTGCTCCACAGCATTTTAACTCAAAAAAGAGAAAAGCTGTCAGAAGCAGGCAATCATCCAAGAATTCAATAGAGGTACAGATTAGTAGACCTCTCCTACATCTATGATATGGCAGCAGTGGCTATTTCAGAAAGACAGAACTAGAGATGAAGCTACGAGACATTCTCAATGGATCAATCCACGAGACAGGCTACCTACAGGGTAGGTCCAGGTCCATCTAGGAGACAGGGTCACGGTCAGGGACATCCACAGACAGGGACTGACAGCTCCTAGCTGAGCTGAAGTGGGTCTCCTGTGACATGGGAAGGGCTGGGGGAGGTCCCAGGGGAGGCTAGGGAGGGCACAGGGGCCATTAGTGCCCTCGGTGGCCTGACAGTGTGACCCATCCCTTCATCTGAAAGATGACATTAAAAATGTTAACGCTGATATAAAAAAAAACAACAACAAAGTACATTCAGATTTATGATTTCAGCAGTTTTATGAGATCTCCTTCAACTACATGAACACTTGCTGGGAATAAATTTTTTTCACACTTTGGTTTTTTTCATATATATTGCTAGAAAATTATCTTCAGTACCAGTTTAGAAGATCCAGCTAATAGCTCACAATTGTAGGGAGTCTTCCTTGCTCATCAGCTCATTAGCACTGAGTGAGTTTACCAGCTGACTGAATTATTGCTTGTAAGTACTTTTGGATTGATTAGCTCTTGCAGGGTATTTTGAGCTGTCTGAATCAACGTACATTAATTTCTAGATCTTAAATTTTAGGACATCCGAGGATTGGTCTCACAGAAATGCTGTATCTGAGTCCCATTATACAGGTAGTTAAAGCACTATTAGTCAATCCAAACTATGCCAATTTTCTTTCCCTCTTCTGTGTCAGGTTTTTTTAACCAAAACCTTTGTCTGTAAGATCTCACAAAAGGAAGCTGCACCAATGAATGCTTTCTCTGGTATGAGATTTGCATGGGTCAAACAATTCACTCTTTTAAAAAGTCCTAATAGAGTCTGCCGTTGATAGCAGGATCCATCCCAGAGCTGTTGCATTTTTCTGCTCCTGGATTTTCTGGAAGAAGCAAATCTTGATTTTCTAGAAGTAGTGAAAAGAAACAATTTTATTTTTAAAATATCAAATGAGAGAAGATCAATATAAAATCTGCAGAAATGAAATCTTTTACAGTCATAATACAATCCTCTTCCAAAACTGAGTTCAAAGTACACTTCTCAGACCAGTTATTAAAACAAATACATTTCAGCTTGGAGAGGAAAATCCATTATTTTTGCCAAGTTTTTCCCAGGATTCATTTTGCTGTTTTCACCGTGCTACAGTGTGTGGTTCTGAATATCATGTTTCTTATTTCAGCAGCCTCCAGAGGTGGAAACTGGACAAGATACCACCTGTGCAGTTGCGTCTTCAAAGTGGGCATCACAATGAACGTACAGTATGGCCATTTCACATAGAACAAATTGGAGTATTTAATAGTAACCAATATTGTTGGCATTTAAGCAGATTTCACAAAAGCGACAAGAAAATTGCCACTTGGTAGCCAAATCTTCCCATTATGAGTTCTCATTATGAAATGCCACCTTAATAATTGCCCCACTGCTTCTTATGGCAGTAATGCCCACTAGTTCCTCCATCTGGGGCTAGAACTTGCAGACCACAGTCATTGCCATGAACATGAGTTTTTGTTATGTGTAGACACTGTCTGTGGTGCAGACAAGGTGGTCTTGGGGTGAAGAAGGTCTCTAAGCACTGCCCAAGCTAAAATTAGAAGGTTTGATCCTCAAAGTCACAGAGCAGACAATCAAAGGGATGCGTGTAACCCAGAGCAGCTGTTGAATGGGAAAAGTGACACTGAAAGATAATTGCCTAATTAATTAATCGAAGGCTTCAGTAACAAATGAACATATGAAATTCAAGATCTGCAAACGCCATTGAAGATCTGTAACTGTTGTGGCTTTGCAGCTATGGAAGTGAAACATTTCTTATTCACATGAAGGAGCACATCTTCCTTCTTGCCAGCTGCTGGTACTCTCGGCTCCTGGGAGGTCCTACCAGTGCTCTTTCTTGGGGGTTTGCTATGAACTTCAGCAGTTTAAACATTAGTCAAGTGGGATGTTCAAAGCCACATAAGGGATTTACAGACCCAAATTCCATTAATTTTAGAAAGAACTGAATGCTCCAAAACCTTAGGGACCATCAAGCATTTTACCCTCATTTCCATGCCTAAGATTTCCTTTCAAGGAAAGCTTTTGGTAGGAAATGCCATGGGGGAAAACACTGATTTACAGCTATTGCTGGAGAGAACTGATTATTACAAGCAACGAGCACATGAGTTTTCCTTGCAGTTTCTTGTTAGTCCTGTGTCCTATTTGTAGAGATGATTTTTGTATCACTTCTGGGCTCTGCGTTGCAGGAGGTAATTGTAAGGTGGGGTGAAGAGGGATGATCTATGCAAAATGTGCTGCAGAAGCTAGGGGATAAAAGTTTTAAATCACTTGCCTATGACAAGCAGAAGGACTCTGTGGCTAAGGTTTACTGATTCTTCAACACAGCAGTTTATCACTTTTGGTCATTCTCTCTCTCTGCTTGCTTCTGCCAAGCAAAGTACTGCTGGAAATGAAGCAAATGACAGCACAAGCTCACACACATATTTTATTACTTGTGGACCCGAGGCACTACCATAACCTTCAGATGTTTATCATGATGAGTCAAGGAGTATAACTATTCAAACCTCCAACTTTATTTCATCTTATTCTGAAGATGAGGATTAGCCAGGCCCGTATAATTTGCTGTTGAGCTGCCAGGTCAGTCGTAAGAGGTTTGACAGGAATTTACCAGGACCGTGGTAGTTTTTTCACTCCCATTGCAGATGCAGAGACATGACTCCTACCTGACGCAGGTCCTTCTGAAGTGCTGTAAAATCCGGCACACTCAAGAGACTCCCCAGGGAGGCTTCTGCGTTACAGCTTTGCACAAATAATTCCGAAGCCCACTGCTCTGTTCAGCAGTGCCATGCATCCCCTTCACCCCTGCAGTCCCTCTCCAGAGTAATCTGACCTCTGTACTCAGGGACAGAGCACCTTATCGGTGCCAGCGATCACCAGAGTATCATTAGAGGACACAGCTCTCACAGGATTCAGTTAGGTGGTTTTTAATATTCTACAGAATAATGAGCCTGAGATGTGGTGTGAAGCATTCATTAACCTTAGCAGACAGGTACTGTAAAGTCCCAGTGGCAGTAATCTCACCTCCGGTCCTCTTCCTTATCCAGGTGACAAGAAGTCTGTCCCCGGGTATTTTCTCTCAGGGTCATTTCACTTGATGCTTTCAGATGGTTCACTTACATGAGCAATATTGAAAGGAAAAAATACGACTCCCTCTTACTTCATAAAACATCTAAACAGTGTTTTACTACAGAACAAATACTAACAGGAAAACTCTTGCTGCCACACAAGCTCTTTCACAGGAGAAAGGGTTCAAGGTACCTCCTATGCCCTGAACGGATTGTTCTGCATGGACAATCATAGTCATTGACCACGTCAGTTCAGTGGCTAAGACAGGAAAGTAACCCAAGCACCTAACTCCTGAAAAGGTGTGGAGGAAGGAAAAAAAACCAAAAACCTTTTAGGCATTTCTGACAGTATTACCTCTGCAGGAGAGAAGCACTCAGGTCTTGCTGCCTGACAGCATGGTGGCCTGTCACTGGGCACAGGTCTGACCCAGAAACTCTGGCTCTGGTCTGCTGTTGGTAGGAGTACAGGGGCTCCTGCAGCCTGTGAGACCAATGAAACACTCATCGGATGTCACTGAGGGGAGATAGAGCAAAATGATGAGAGAGAAGCATATTTCTAAATTCAAACTTTGATTTTTGACTGAAGCCCTAATTCCTTCTTAAATCTGGCAGCAGATAATAATGCTGCTTTTATGAAAGAAAAAGTATAACATCACCCAGGCTTATGGGGTCACAGTACAGTGTGCTGAAGGGGGATTAGGAGGGACTCCTTGTTCCTACACACACAAAGCTGTCACGTGCAGGGCACTTTCATGCTGCCCAAATCTCCTCATTGAGCAAGAGTTGATTCCCACTGCACTTCCTTGGACTGACCGAGTCTCGTTTCCTATCATTGCTCTGTTGCATAAATAAAGGACAGCACTGGCATTTGCTTGAAAATTTTCCTGCAGCAGTGTGGGACAGTGTATGATCCTGTGGCAACAAACTCAGAGGAAGCTTGTGTGAAGATCTGATTATCAGAAACAATAGACTTCACAATGAGTTTCACTATCAGAAACAATAAACAATAAACTTCACATCTATATAGACCAGCAGAAAGCCTATTCCATGCTGAATATCTTTCACATACACTGACAGGCAGGCCAGTGTCTAATCCAAAGGATCAACTGCAGAGCAGGAATAGCAGTTAAAAGAGAAGAAGGGGAGATACAGTAGTAAAATAGGTAAAATATCAAGGGGCATATGGAAAAGAAAATAGAGCAATCCTGCGTATATCCTTATAAAAGGAAGGAGATAATCTAGTTACTGTGAATTGGGAACCCATTGCAAGCCACTCGGAGGAAATGCATGTCAGCTTGCCTGGGCAGGAGCAATTCACACAAACGCTAATGAGCCTTTGAAACTCATCACATCGCATTGTTTGGTGCAAGAGTGCTCAGGGATACAGAAGATCACACAATAAAGGCTTTTCTGCATTTCAGCCTGTGTTGTCAGCCATTAACTCGGAGATCTGGGAATAAACTTCCCCTTTGGGCGACTTATTTAACTGTGAGGTTTCTCAGGCTTGTGTTTTAGCACGTTTCTGGCAGCTGTGAGAGACAGCATGGCATGGACATGATTTTCTTCCAGCAGGACAAATCCTGCATTTTCATACTTCACAGAAACTACAGAGTCTTTGTTAAGAGTTGTGTTTAGTAACTCTTCAATGCAATGGACAATTTACTTTGTTTCAGCTCTTCTGAGTACATGAAAATCTTGGGTTCTTGCCCTCCTTCTAGAAACCTGATTCCCTCAACCACTTTGGAGAGGTACTCTGCAGAATTGAAATCCTCCCCAGGGAGATTCTGTGGGTACAGTAACACTGTTTAAAGATCCCTGACAGCTTGCTCATGTCACTCAAAATCCTTCCGGAAATATCTAAAACAAGCAGACTGGAGAGGTTGAAGTAAGGGAAATGTGAGAGTCCTGCAAGTGTACAAGTGTGTCATAACCTTTCTCAGAGTCCTAAGAGTGTGTTGAAGTCAAGAATCAATTTCTAAAGAAGCAGAAACAGCAAACTTTCTTTTTAATTTGTGATAAACAGAAATAAAGCTATAAAGAAACTCTGATAACAAGTTTTTAATATGCTCTATAAAAAAAAATCACTAATAAAAGTGTATTAAAAACATATTTAGTAAAGTTTTGTGGTTGAGATTCAAAGGAGTGAATCCCAGAGCTGGAGCAGAGCCTAACATGTTTTTATGAATTCATAAAATGTTTTACAGGATCTCATGAGCAAGCCCCTAGAAACAAAATTTGAAGCCTGAAGCAAATATTTTTACAGTTCGTATATAAAAACAGAACCAGAGGTTCTTAACGACAATAGTGACACATTAACTGTAAGGGGAGCTGTTAAAAACAAATACGAGAAAGAAATGGAGAGAAAGAATTTGCTGGGTACTGAGTACGTATATACTTTCTGCTATTTTGCCTGGAAGCAAAACCATTAATTGAAACTAAGACAAATGGTGAAATCACTGCTGAAATCCTCCTTCATGTCACAGGAAACTAATAGGGCTTTTCAAACACTCCTTTGGACAAGGACAAAGTTGTAAGCTGTAAGTACCGCCCCCAGCACTGTGTTTCACCCCGAGTGCCGTTTGTTTCTTTGCAATGTGCTACCTTACCCTCTTTTTTCTTTTTTTTATCCTGACTGGAAAGGCAAGAGATTGGTGTTGTTTTGATGCTAATGATCCAGCGTTGTTATACGCACAAAAAAAAAGCAACAAAAAACCTGCCGAAGATATACAGATCTCACAGAGAATGGAGAGGATTCTACCTCATAATTAACTTTGTTTTCACTTACTTAGTCAAGTACTGTTTGTTTCCCTGTACAAACGCGGTGTGTAGGAAAACAACTGCTGTAAAATGAAACACATTGAAACAGTGTCAATCCTCTTATTTCATAGAGCCAATCATTGCTTGGGTGATTGTGCCAAGAACACAGACGATTCATTGAACTAAGATCATTTAAATAAAAATAAATTCACTTCCACCTCTTTCCTCCTTCATCAATCTTCATGCTGTGTGCCTTGCATAAGCTAATAACACTCATTGCAGCCGTGCTGTAACCGATTGCTCTAACTTTGCATATTCTACTGATGTATATTAAGAAGTAGTACTCTCAGGATTAACAGATCTGTGCTTTGAATTAGCTTTCATTTCCATTTAAAGTCCATGCAATTCTTTACAAGGGCTCTTCAAAAGAAGTTCTGCAGGAAACAAAGCCAGAAAATTCACAGTAGATTAAAAATCAGCAGGGGTGAATTCATCTCTGGTGAAGAAAGGAATTAAAATAAGAAAACCAGTTCCACTTTTACATTTTTAAAAAAGCAGAACAATCGTGACCTTACAATTGTCATAATTCCTACTGCAACACAAACCTTAGTGTCTCAAAGGCTCTTCATGCCTGTTAATTTGTCCAAGCATAGCCTAGGAAACTAAAAAACCACAGATTCCACAGGTCTGCACCAGTTCCCAGCAAGAACAAGATAAGAGAGTACTTTAGGTTGGGTGAGACCTTTGAAAGTCAGGTGGTCCAACACCACCCAACCGGGCCTTGGAGCAGGGCCAGCCTAGGCCAGGTTGCTCAGCACCTCTTCCAGCCTAGTGTTTGACACCTCCAAGGACAGAGATTCGACAGCCTCTCTGAATCCTCACTGTGGATTTTTTTCCTTGTATTCGACAGGAATTTCCCTTGTTGCAGCTTGTGTCTGTTGCTTCTGGAGAGCAGAATTGCTTGGGGGATGGGGGGGGGTGGTAGAAATTTTGGACATTATTCCAGACTTCTCAAGCATTCAGTAGAGGGGAAGAAGCACGTGGGCTCCAGCTGACACAGCTGGCCTTGATGACCTGGGCAAGCGCTGCTGGTGCATGAGCCACTTGATGCCCACTAAGTCATGCAGGTGCTTTTCCATAACTAATTTGTGCATGAAAGCTCGGTTAGGGGTACAGAGAAATAAAATAACATGTCTAGCATGTCTTCTGTACTCACAGAAATTTTAGAACGTTCCAAGATTGTCTTGGCATATCTGGTATACCACACACACAAAAATCCCTGCATTTTTCAACACAAATTATTTCTTGCACTGTACTTTAATTTTACTGTGGTCTGCAGTCGTCTTATTAGAAACCATCAATCCAGAGTGGCTCTAGAAGACACATCTGGAGAATTGCATCTGGAGAGAAAATTAATCCAGTGCCTTTCTCGGGCACTTGAAAGAGTAAAAGAAAATGATATCAGTAGGAGATGAGAAATTTGAGTAAATAACTGATGTCTCTCTGCATTCATTAACTGCCAGTCTCTATTTCTAGTTATACTTTTTAATGGACTGAGTCCAAACCCAAATTCTTCAGCTGGGTATGGCAAGTAATTCATCTAACACCTGGTATGTAATTGGCAGGCAGTTTACTCTTAGCTCATCTCTTTGGGTAAGCCTCTGTGATCCGAATGACTGGGAATAATCTTGAAATTCCTTCTCAAACAAGTAGCATCCCCTGTGTAATGATACTACATTGACAGCCCTTTAAATCACTCTGTTCTGCTGTGTAATGGTGTTTCCATCATGCCTGGCTTCACTGTCCTGCTCCCAGCTACGTGCTGCTCCACAGAGTTCCCTTAACTACCGCGTTCGCCCCAGCACCTCCATCCTTCTGGTCCAGCCCTCTCTTCCAGCAGCTCTGAGTGTCAGCATCTGTCAGCCATCAATAATGTTTTAAGACTGGGAGAGAAAGTAAGGCTTTTATAAGCATTTTCCCTTTAGTTTTCTTCCTTTCCAAACCCCAAATATTAGATAAAGTTTACCCAGAGTTTTCCCACAAAGCAAAAAGAGAGACAGAAGGAGGGTATGGGAAGAAAGGTCCTTATGTAGCCCTTTATTATCCAATACTACTTTTTTTTGCAAGGGTGGAAGCATATAGTCCAGTTTCTAACATTTTTTCTCCCACCCAGGAGTTTCAAGTGGGTGTTATGATCTTACTCACAGAGCTGGTGTCATTTAGTGCTGTCTCAAATTGTTAAGCAGCTTCTGCATCCTCTCTTCTGATGGATGAGGCAATTCTGTCTTTACGTAATTCAGAGGAGCCACATGAGACTTAATTAATATTTATAAAGCATTCAGGATGCTCAGTTGAAAAGGATGATGATATAAAAGCTCTACAAAAACACTCACAATTTTTCAAATTCTCTTATGTTGCAGGTCAAGTTAAAGACTCATTTTTCCCATTCATTTGCCTACAGCAATTCTGTTCCCTATGGGTTGTGTGGAAACAGTCAATACTCAGAAGCCAGTTACATGGAGAATTTAAAGAGAGGATAACCTATTTATACTTGTAAAAAGTGGCATCCCATGAGCAGAAAAAACAGGGAAACATTATTTCCTGTGGACTTGTGTCCTGTCTCCCCTTACCATCCCCTCGTTCTACATCTTCCTGCAGCCCTTACACCTCCCACAGGACACACGATGGTACAAGCAGCAGCTGATGTGAAGCCCCCGAGGGGCGGGTCAGCCGGAGCAGCGCTGCTCAGCCACGCGACCACTGTGTCTTGAATGGGGAACGAGTTGAACTGCCTAGTGATGATATTATAGCTTGTCATTACATCTGCAGCTTTACTTGTGCAAGTTGGTGGAAATTGTCTGGAAAAGACGACAGACCTCCCAGCTGTCTGAAGAACCTTATTTCTTAAAATTGCCAAGCACAGCCCCAAGCAGAGCAAAGCAGTCTAGGCTGAGGCTCTCGAAGGCTTTCGATGATATCTAGTTTTAACTTACACCTCACTCTTATAAACAGCTATTGGTGCTAGCAAAGAAATAAAAAAAAATGCTTGGCTGAGGCTGGAGCAGAGTGGAAACTGTCCCACCCTGCTGCAGGGCAGTACCAAAGAGGTGCCATAGGGATCAGAGTGACAATAGCGAAGGCATCGGACTGGAAGGGATGCGTTACAGCTGGCAAACAAAAGCAGCAGTTAGAGCAACATCATAGCCCATAGGGAAACGTGTGTTTATTTTTTCAGGTCCCATCTACCACGCAGAGGAAAATTATAGAGAAAGAGAGTGGTTGTGTCTGTTTGTATCTCCACTCAACCGTGCCAGAAGAGGGAAAGCACCCAGAGAGCAGATTTGTCTAATGTGAAATCATTTAATGGCACACGGTGTAATTCAGTGGGTAACCTGAGGCGGTCTCCCCGCAACAGCCCAGCAGTGGGTCCTGCTGTTCCTTCGCAGGGCACCACAGGGACTCGTCCTGCTCCTGCTCCCACCCCACATGGGGAGCTGAGGTGGTGGGGCTGAGCAGCTGCTCCTAAGATGCAAAGTTTGAAGTTGATTTGTTTCTTAATGTGCAATGCATACAACTGCTTCCCGGAGACTTTCATATGATCATTTCTCTGCTCTGTATTGAGTTGACAGATTGACAGGACCAAGTATCACGCTCTGACTGAAGCCCTGGCAATCCTGGGCTCATCTTGCCTTCCCCTGGTGCCAGCTTCAGCATGGTTCTGGTCCAGTGCAGGGCTACTTCTGCATTGAGAGCTGGCAGAGAAGTCTCCATTGTTTTGTTTTGCTGGGTTTGTTTTCACACATCATCATGTCCATCCTCTTGTCCTCATCCGCATGCCTCCCCAGAACACTCCTTTCCTGCTGGGCCTACAAAAGCACACTGCCTGTCAGCTGAGATCCAGACTGCCCCACCACCAGTATTGTCCTGCTGTCGGTAACTGGTCTCACCAGTCAGCCCACTCTGCTGCTGGTGGCTCTGCCACTGTGCAGCATCTCCTGTCAGGCTGCAATACACTGCAGCTGGTCTACACCAGCAAGATACTTGCATCCCCATTTTCACTGCTGGGACATATTCAGCCCCCCATGAAGAAGGTTTGGAGCTGTAAATGTCTTTTTTCATCTTGAATATTCAAATTGCCCGTCGTGCTCGATGCCCTGTTGGCTGACAGAGCCAGCACCTCTAGCCAGAGCTGCAGGGAGACTTGGTGCACGGGCCGAGCAGACAGATGTTTCGAGATGTTCTTCCAAGCTGATGTTACCAGCAGCATCGGCTGCGCTGCTGCAGGCTGGCAGGTGAGCAGAGAAAGCTGCTGTCCCCGGGTACTTGAAAAGCTGAGAATAAATGACCTGAGAGGAAAAGGAATGTAGGAAAGTGAAAGGGAAATGTTTGCTGCAACAAGATAAGCCTGAAATGAAGCATTGGGGCATGGATTAGCAGATCAAAGGGCAGCTGAGAGTTTTACAGCTGCCCTCCAGTGGGCAGATCCATAAAACTTCCCCAGGCTCATTTAACTAATATTTCAGATGTGGAAGAAATCTTCTGAGAGTTTTACTTGTGCCAGAGTAATCACTTCTCTCACAAGCAGTTTGAGACAGAGGAATTGAGGCCTTGTCATTTTGACTAAAGGAGCCGAATTCTGATCCCAAACAGTTCAGTGAGAAAATAAAAAAATTAGTATTGGTACTAAAATGATCAGCAGGGCAGGGTACAGAGAACAGACAAAGGGAGTTAAATGCAGCCTCTTCCAGCTCAGAGCATGATTTCTGAGTTGGCACCTTCTCACTTATAAATCATGTCTAAGGCAGTTGTTCTTTTCTCAGATCCAGGCCCAAGTGTGAGCTCTGCCCTGTGCATCACCTGGAAGGAGTAAAGGAATCTAATGATCTTGTCATTGCTGCTTCATTGCCCACACTTTGCTTGAATTGCCACAGAATCTTAAAGCCCTACAGGTAAGAAGCCCTTAAAAATACTGATGTACGGTATTCCTGCCCTCCTTTCCACCTTTGTGCATCATTTGTCCCTGTCAACAACTTGGCTCCTCCACTGTGCTCACACAGTGGCCGATGATGCTTCGCAAGGAACCAGACTGGGACTTCGATCTGCCTGAAAAATAATGCAGAAGAAAAGGGAATGAAGGGGCATGAAAGCATAGAATTTCATTCAGCTGTGCTCCCAGCAAAGCCTCAAACCAGCTGCCTAGGAACAGGGGACACAGGTATCGGGGAGGAAATTAGCAGGGACAGGGAAGGGGAAAGGGCAAGATTTTTTAGCATCGATGCCATTGTCAAGAAATGCGCATGATCCACATCTCCTGGGCTGCACAAAGTCATCTGGACACTGGGACAGAGGTGCTCAGCAGGCCACTGGCCATCTCCCTGGCCAGCCCCTGTGCCTGCATGCTGTGCAGCAGTGAACTGCTTTGTCTCCCCTCTCCTGAAGGATTTCATAAACTCAGGGGAATCTTCAGTTTTTATTTAGGGCAGATTCAACTCTGTTTTGCACCAATGGGTGCAAGAGGAGGTTTCTGAGTAAAAAACACTGTGCGCTGATGAGTTAGGCTGTTCACCAGTTTTAATGACTCTTCTTCCTGGGATACTTGAGTTCGAGAAAGTTATCTTCACAAGGAAAAGCCTGCAGAGTATTGTAAAATTAAATTAATGTTTGTAAGGCTTTGCAGAATATCTAAGAGAGACTGTGATGCTGTGAGGCCACTGTGTACTCATCCAAAGTCTTGGAGTTGCCCTGCAACATCAGAGGAATGTTCACATCTAAAAGGGGATAAGCCGAGCCAGCAGCGCTGCCGGGCTCTCTGAAACACTCCAAGGACACCCCTTGGAGAAGACCTTGCAGAAGATCTAGTTCTCTGCCTTCCACAGCTGCAGAGGGGCATTAGTTTACATGGAGTGGGAGTGTGGGGGATTTGATAGGAGTCTGCAACCCAGAAGTCTGAGACACTTCCGAACTTGAAGCATGCTCAGGTCTGGACTTGAAGTGATGGCTTTGTTTTTTTGAAATGCCTAACCTGACCAGAGGTTGCAGAAGGAAAACATGCTGAAGAGCTTCTCTCCTAAAGCAAATATTTTCTTGACGCAGCGTAAGTATCGCTCCATGCCCACAGGCATTAAAGATGGTCCTTCAAGGTGGTGATGTTTGTGTCAAGCGCCAAACACAGCCTGAATCCTGCAATTACAAAAATCAATCACAGCAACAGATAAAATCAGCTCCAAACGAAGGTTTTCCATGTTAAGCAAATGCTGCATTGGCCGCCAAGGAAACTATGTTTTGTTTCTAATGGAGAGCTTGAGGGCTGAGGTATGGGAATGGTGGTGGGGAGGTCCTCAGCAGGAATCGCAGCTGTAAGTGAAACGCCACCACCATCTGCTGGACACATTCAAGAAGCAGCTGGGCTCCTTCGTGTTTGTCTGTTAGCAAAATGACAAAAATCCCTCTAAAGAAAAAGTTTAAAAGGTGGTGCCAAAGTCCTTAACCACCTGTTTTCCAGCCATCGGGAATTTTTCTACCCATGGACATAAGTGGTAACTATGTATCTCCTTTGGGAAGTCTGTTTTTATTGCATTTTATTGAAATGGTAGGTTCAAGAGGCAATTCTTACCTCACGAAGTACAGTCTGAATGCAAAGGTGGGAAAACTGTGGGGAAAGAGTGTTTTCTTAGGCAATTTTAAACAAAAAACCCTTATGTGTTTTATAACATAGAGGGTGTTCAGACTCAGGGTTAACCCCCTGTGTAAGAATGAGTTGGGAGAAGGAAATCACTGTAACATGTGGACGTGTGGTCAGTGGAAATTGCAGTAGTCACACAGCAATAACTGGGAGAACTGAACTTTTTGTATTACAGAAGACTGAACTAGTTGGACTAGGAGTCTCACTGTGCTTCTCCTCATTTATTTGATCCTGCTGTGATGCTGCCAGGTGGCCAGGAGCTGCCCAGGTTGGCACAGGCTCAATCCCTGTCGTGCAGCAGCTGAGAAGGTACCGCTTGTCCTGCTCAGGGGTAGGGATGCCCGGCACAGAGATGTCCCTCAGGAGTGCCAGCACAGGGCACGTATGCACATATATATACCATGGAACTATGGAGACACTGGTCCATCCTCCCAGGATGGCTCTGCTCCCAGGAGCCGGGTACCACAGGTTACCCACCGTTACCTCCCAGGCACTGAAGGACTTTCTAACAAACACAAAACATAAGCAGTCTTCCCAGGGTCACATCTGGAGACCATTTCAGAGCCAGGAGCTGAGACCTGTATCTCTTGTGTATCAGAGCAATGTTGGTCCAAACCCCCTCCAGCACACAGCCCTCCCCCTCCTCACCTCTTCACGTGACCTTCAGCAACAATCCCCAAGGAAGAGACCAGGCTATCTCCGGGAGGTCTCACATATCTAAAATTTCCTGCACGAAACCCACCTTCCAGATTATGCCAAGTCTGCAGCAGGGCAGAACGCACCAGGCTATTGCAACAGCAAGGCCTCAACCCTGCTGCATCATTCAGATCTGATTCTTTAATAAATGAAGAAGTGAGGCTTTAATAAGAGATAAGGGAGCCTCAGACTGCCTTGCTCAGACTAATCTTTTAATGGTTGAAAATGATAGACAAGCTGCTTCAATTTCTTATCTAGCTTTTTGCTTTGAATTATTAATAATCAATTTGTACTTAATTTACTTTGTTCAGAAAAATATCTACATGTGTCACTGGTTCCAACATTTCTCATTTTTACTGCCTTCTGCACCAGCAAAGGGATAACTTCATATAATCCAATTAAAAGACAAAAACACACACGCAACCTCCTGCCTGGTTCACTTCCCTAACTTTATGGAATATATCCAGAAATACCAGCTCCTAATATTGCTATACTTCTTTAATTTAAACCTAAATTACAACTTGTGTTAATGATTACAGCTGGAAAAGATAGAATTCTCCTAATATGTGAAACAGTTCTCTCATACTCTTGGAGAAAAAGAAACATTTGGTGGTAAAATGGACAGAATCAACAGTTTTGAGGAAAGAATGGAGAAATTCTAAAACCAAGCTCCAGAATTAATTTACATTATACCTAAGTATTAAAAAAATGTAAGCACCAGACACGTCTAAAATTTCTCATCTCCTAGAGACAGGGAACATTGACTTTATTACACGCAATGATTTTTGGGGGGGATTTAAAAAATATTTTTCAAGGAACGTATCTTGTAGTACGGCTTCTTCAAAGCATAATTTCTTCCCATATAACATATTATTCTGCATTATAGTGCTAAATTTCATCTCATTGGGTCAGGCTAATAATTTTCAAAAATAACAACATTTATTCAGGACAGTAAATATTACTGGATTAACCAAGCAAGTCTCCAAAAAGAAGAGGAAACATTTCAATGACAGCTAAAAGAAACATAACAAACATTTCAAATCCAATTGCTTTGTTGAAAGCTTTTATGGTAAACTTTTGAGAAAAATCTTGTTCCACCTTCACTTTTAAAACTCCAAACTGAACAAAGCCACCACTTCAATGCAAAGTCTTTCTTGGTTTAATTCTTTCACAAACATTTTGCCAAACCAAGGAAGCACAGAAAGAAATGTACCTGCTTTTTATCATACGGATTTTTAAGGAAGCAAGATTTTCTGATAGAAAAAAAAAAAAAAAGCAAAAAACATTCATTAATTTTAATTACCATGTCTGGATTTTAAAGGAATTAATTTTTATATTTTGGGGGCTCTGTGTGAATGAGAAAGCTAAGTCACTCAGTCAAAGAGCTGCTGTTAAGGACGACAAGAAGCAGCTGGGAATAGGAACGGTCATGAGGATGATGAGGGTCTAAACTTGTAGCACAAAGGAAGAAGAAACTAGAGGCTATAAACAACAACTGGAGAGATTTGTAGGCAGAGGTGCTGAATTATAATAATCAAGTTTAATGAAATGAAATATCAACACTGAAAAGGGGTTTTTAAAGCTTTCTGACAGGCAGTAGTTTAATTGGCCTTCTCTGTTCTGCAGAGACAAGAGGAAGGCTGCCTAGAACCACTGCTAAAATCAGGCTTCTGCTACATTTAGAGAACACATATATTTAAAATAGCCATAAGGTAAAACTTTCTACAGATATGCAAATTGTTTAATTTCGGAACAAAACCAATCCACCAGCCCTTCCTTAGCCTCCTCTAAAGGAGGACGACAAATCAAAGGTGAGACTTTGCTTTTATAGACGTGCTCCAGCCAGCGGTTCACAAGCCATCTCGGGTACCAATGCCACAGCAACCACCGCAGAGCACAGAGCTCATTTAAAGAGGTTGTTGCTTAAGTATTTTGGGAAACATCCTGGACAGTCTTCCAAAGAAAATGCATTTTGCTAAAATAGTGCCACTGTCAATTCTGTGGCATTTATAAACGTTGTTTTCTGTGGGTACATAAAATCACTGAAGCCTGAACTCCTAATGCAATAGTCAAGGCAGTGGTAAACCCAAACCTCAGGAAATAACACCTCGCTTTTGGCATTTCTGAAACAGGGTCAGAGTTAACAGATTACAGGTTTAATTTGTAATTTGTTATTGTAATCTGCCAGGAACAGTCTTGAAGGCTAAAATGCCAGGAGCAGACTTCCTCACCAATTTTACAGTCACCAGAGATTTCACTACTGGAAGGGGTAGGAGGCTTCTACACATCTCGCAGTGAAAACGCTCACACAACACTCAAGGCACAGCGCAGAGGCGTCGCGATGTTATTCGGTTTTCTCTGTGTTCCCTTCCTGATCACTGGCTGGCACTCAGCGTGCTTTTTGACCAGCAGAGACACTAAGCAGACATTTTTACAAGCCAACCTTAATAAAACCCTCAAATATTTTACTTCTGAACAATTATATTAGAGCTACTCCTCATCTGGGACTCAGGGATAAACCAGCCAGACCACCAGTCAAAGCGACCTGACCAAGCTGCTCCCATGTAGACCCATTCCTGTTCTGTCTAGGAAAGATGCTCAGACCTGGAAGGGAGAGCTTCACTTCCCATCGGTTCTGCTCCCCACCACACATGCAGCACAGCACAACCAGCAGGGACAAGGAAAACATCAGGCCCCCTCGCTGGCCATCCAACTCAGTGCATCTCTTAGCTTGCAGTAAAAAGATTTTACAGTATTTAACCCGATTCTTTTGACTGCAGCTGAAGGCTAAATTTACTTTTTTCCAGCCTGGGTACTTCCATATCCAGGGAATAATCCAGAATCTTCTCTTCTTATCCACAAAGGGGAAAAAAAAAAAAAAAGCCTTTTTTTTTTTTCCTTTCCATGTTGCCCATATCATCCTTCCAACAGAGGTCCTCAAACAAAACATAGTATCCCAGCTGAGCCCTTATCGGAACAGACTGGAAAGTGCTGCCCTGTGTTTGTCATTCACGTGCAAGCATAACATCTTTGCATGACATCTGCCCTTTTCATAACAGCATGTCACTTTTGACTCTTGTTCTGCTTGTGATACACCAGTGAATGGGAGTTTTCTCTCAAGAATTGCTACACGTAGAGTTTATTTCCTCTGTAATGCCTGCGCATGATGCGCTTTTCTTCTCTCAGTTTTAATACCTTGTACGTCCCTGGTTGAATTGGATCCTCTTTCTGCCTTCAGATCTTCCCAAAATGTATCATTACCACTGGGATCACAACAACCTCCACTGTATTAGCTGGATCTCCCAGATCTTGTTATCTACAAATGTAAAGAGCAAATTTTCTCTTCCATTCCGCAGGTCACTAACAAAGATACTGAACAGATGAGCCTCAGAGCAGATGCTAGTGGAATCATGTCCACTACATGTCCATTTCTAATGAAGTCTCTTTGGGTTTTATGGTCACTGAGGTCTGAACAGAGGCATAACAGGCAGCAAAGAACATTTCATACATGTTTCTTCCCCAAACCCAGAAAGCTCCTTATTCTAATAACAGCATTGACTGTGATACTTTTTGG
Source organism: Trogon surrucura (assembly GCA_020746105.1). Classification (NCBI taxonomy): domain Eukaryota; kingdom Metazoa; phylum Chordata; class Aves; order Trogoniformes; family Trogonidae; genus Trogon; species Trogon surrucura. The sequence continues at coordinate 10,456,640 of CM036621.1, read as the reverse complement.
ACGACATGAACAGGTGGGCCAAATTGCAGAATTAAAAAGGATGACACTTCTCACCCAGCAAATGCAAAGTCCAATGAACACCTATAAGAGACCAAAAAGAAAATGTTTCAAGCAGCAATTCTGATCAATGTGAATCTTACCTTGAAAATACAGGACTGCTGAAAACTTGGTGTGCCATAAGAGAGAACAAAGCAGAGAGCTCAAATCAAGTGACCCTTCTAAATAAGCCTGACACACTTTTATTACAAGAAAACTGAATTAAGCAAAAAATGGAGATACGTGCTTTATCTGACATTTGGGGTTTTTTAAAGACTGAGAAATAGGAAGACATTTACAGAAAGAATAACATGTAAGGTCATCACCAATAAGAATTGGGTTTTATTCAAGCTACTGACAGTAATTGAATTTTAGTTTCCTGCCACAGCCTTGAGTTGTCAATTAATTGAGCCTTGCTTGCATGCGAACAGTGCTTGAGGCCTCTTGAAGAATCAGTTGATTACAACTTTTTTACATTTTTTTCTGAAGAGTGAAACAGCATCCCTCCTTCTCAATTTAAGTAATGATCATCTGTGCAGGTTTCATTATATTAAAGCCTCACTCCAATTGATTCACATTTGCCAGATGCTGCCAGAATTGCTGACAGGTACTTATTGCACTCCAGGTCAGCCTGAAATCACCACGAGAAGGGACAGGGCAGCATCAGAGCCATCCCAGATGCCTGAACGTCCGCCTCCTGCCCTCCCCACACTGGAAGGGGAGAGGAACTTTTCAAGAGGAATCCACGAAGAAGAGCCCTGTGGGGATGGGGAAATGGAGATGTGAAATGGCACTTCTGCATTGCACCAAAACAGACAGTGACGCAGGAGTCAGGATGTCACCTCAATCTGCTTCTAAAACAGTTCTGCTCTGGTACCTACACTGGTAGAGATACATCTACAATGAAAGCTTTTCATGGTTTAATTTCAGAAACTACCTGGAACGGGACAAAGTTATTGAACGAATTATCTCAGCAGGTTCTTTTAAAAAAACCCAAAACAAAACACAACAATCAACCAAATAAAACAACACACCAAGAAAATACTACTACAAGAGCTTGTTAAATGTCATATTAGCAAACAGTTTAATTTATTAAAATGACTCCAGTACACTTCTGTGCTTCTACAACAGACACGGCATTACACATAACAGGTAAAACATGGTAACATTCTCGAGGAAGCAGTATCAGGCTCATTAGCACAGAAAGACAAGAGCAAGAGTATCTTGTATCACCTCCCAGCTCAACCACCTTCTCCACAGTGATTCTGACACTCCCCTGTGGAGCAGGCAGTCAGCTGAACGCAAGTGTGTGTATATGCTTCCCAACCAAAACCAGGTGAATAAAGCCCTATACTGTCAAAGAGAAGGCAGGTACGCCTCTGATACCCGTGTGAGCAGAAAGTAACTGTACTAACAAGTTTACAATCCCTGGGGGCCTGGGCAACTGTGGCATCACTCTCAATATGTGAGATCTACCAGATGTAAATGAAAGACTAAATTTCTCATATCATGAAAGATCCTGGCCCCAGAAAGACTTGCACACCTGAGTAATATGCTCGTAAGAATAATGAGACTTGTGTAAGTCTTTATAAGAGGAGAGTCTTACAATACGTTTGTGGTAATTCAAGGCCAGTTCTTTCTTCTTTACTGGTTAATTTTAGCAGAATTAACTCAAACTGGCATTCTATCAGCAAAGGAAACATGACAGGTTAAAAAATCAGAAGACACTGAAGGTGTGAATACAGTGCAAAAGGTTGGGTTTAGTTTTTGACTGTTACAGCCTGGTAATTTTATATTCTGTGCTTTATTTTCAGGGAAAATGTGTGTCGTAATATACACGCTTGCATATATATGTATACATACACACTTGCTGCAGAATGCAAAGGCTTCCAGTGGCATATGAATTATAGTACTGATTTCTCACATGCAGGTTTTTTTTTCATACAAAAACAAACCTGGTTTAGAGGTGCCCCCTCCCTCTGCATACTAATGTATTCATTAATGTGTATTCACATGCATTATTACCTACCCAGTCACTGATTCATATTAACCAGATTTTTTTTTTTTAAATTATTCCTTTTAATATAAGCCATAAATTACCCCAGTTGCAACACCTAGCCAGAACACTCCAGTGAGCACAGTACTCCTGGGTTTTATGGTAACTAATACATCAGTTGGCAGAACATTCTTAATAAAATGACTCAGGTTTCATTTGCTTCATATTGCTTCACTTTAAAAAATCTTTTTTATGTACAGTCTTCACTGTTGGTACACTTCAGATTTATTGAAATGCAGTAAACTAAGAGAGCTCGTTATTCAGAAGCACCTAGTCCTTTTTTTTTGACATTAATGGAAGCCATCAGCAACAACCATTGTATGGAGCATTCCTCAGGTTAACGAACGGTGCACTTTAGCGAGTATGAGATGGAGCTGGTTTCTAAAGAGCTAGTAGACTTCACAAAACACACTATGTACGATGCAGTCACTATCCTGCTGAGACAGCAGAAGGACTTAAGAACAAAAGCAACTCTAGGGTCAGTTTGTGTGTATTAATGTAGCTTTGGTTCAGAAATTCTTTTAAGTGTCGTAGAGCACCTGGTTTAGTGACAAAACACATGCATCTCACAGTGCTGACAGTATAATGCTAATAAACTATAAACTGCAGGTTTCAAATATTAATAGCATTTAATAAAAAAATTTACAGAAATACTCTTGTTGACAAATGTGCAGTACAAATGCAAGCTCCTTGGCCACAAACGCAAACCGTGTGCATCCGTTTTGTGCTGGCGTTACAGTGCAAGTGCTGGGATTCAAGTATGCTTTTCCGTATTTGTGTCAAGCAACAGAGATCACGTGATGAAGTCTGGGGGACTTTCTGTTCAGAAGGCCAGGATGCAAGAATCAAGCAAAACACTGCGGCAGTTTAAATGTTTGATTTCCCTCATATAGAAGGTAATCTAATGAGGAAAACACACATTTCACAAGCAAACCAGCTTCACATACCACGGAGTTATTGCTTCAGCTAGATCAGCTGTACGAAACCACAGGACTACAGGCTGCAATCTAATCTCCGCTCACATGAAGAGAAGATGAAATCTATAGTGCAAGTCCTCCATGCAAAAAGATCAAATCGCAAGACCGGGGTCCTGTTTCATTGGATAGAATTTATTCATCATTCAGTTTTGTCTACGAATTATTTTTTTGGAAGTCAGACCAGAGTCAAAAGTATATTGCTTATGATACTTCCGTATTTCTAGGGGTTACTACTTCATGCCAATTTAGGTCTGCTCAGCAACAGAACGCAACATGAACACTTGTTTCCAAAGAATTGCTAGTTATTGCTGAAATTTTTAGGGCCAAAAACTAAACATAATTTCGCCAAATCAAGTATTCACTCCACTTTAAAAAAAAACCAACATCTGGCATCCTATTAAGTAAAAAAAAAAAAAATAAAATCTAACTTAATAGTTTTTTTTCAATTAAATAATAACCTAAGATTTTACAAGATATTCACATTCAGGCAGCTGTCAACTGACTTTGATCTGGCTGAATGACAGATGCCGTAACACAAACAAGAACGCTACTCTCACATTCTTCATGACAGCAGTGATTAGTGCAATTTGCCACTGCACTATACAGCTCTGATAGTGCAAGGTGTGCTGGCTGACAATGTTTTTCACACCCATCTGCTACATGGGCGTTATTCTCTGATGTCTGTAATTGTTATTCTCATTAGAATTTGGCATTTATGTTAACATTTATGAAAAGCTATGGCTTTATCCATGAAATACATATCCTGTCTAAGCAAAATTTTTAAACCACTTATTTAAAACAATAAAACTGAGTTGGAATAAAAATTACTTGTTTATGCCATAAGCTGTGTTGCCACTAAACTCAAGATCTCAGGGTTAGCTACAGATCACTAATATGTGTATTTGTGCATCTGTTACAGTCTTTAAAAGTATATTTAAAACATAACACTGATAAAACTTGACTCTTTGTTTTAAATCTAATTCTAATCATTTATCTTATTTTCTGCAACGTTTAATTACTTGTATCCAAAGTGTCATCTGAGTATCACTGTATTACAACAGGACTGGGACTGTAAGAAAGCCATAAATGCAGACGTAAGAAGGCACTTGTCTTCCAGTAGTTCAAGTCAGAGAAGGCCTTACCCAGACAGTGGCACCTTACGCTTGGAAGGATTAGCAAATGTCCCCAGACTTTGACAGTCTCAAAACCTGTCTTCACGTCCCTGGACAAAGGTGCTACGTGCTGTCTATAATACCATGAAGCCCATGATGAATTCCAGTAGTTTTTGCCTGTTGCGCTGAGGTAGGAACGTAGTGCCTAGTTCCAAAATGGTGTCTTTTCTTTGTTTCGTCTGGCTGAAAACCTAGAGCACAGCATGAATATATGTAAGTATCACCATGTTAAAGGAGTCTCTTTTGTGAGTAAAATTTATGGTCTATAACAAATTTGCCCTCATTTACAAGACCTTCCCCCCACCTTGATGGCTTAGATGGCAATGCCTTTAGATATTAATAGAATCCACTGAATGTTGAAGCCCTTCAAATGGTATAGAAGAAAAAAACCTGAGAAATAAGCAGTATATAATAAACAGCCACTCCTAACAGTGAGGAATAAAACACACACTCAAAAGACATCCGAGTTGAAAGAGTAAGCACTTTGAAAACAAGAATTCAGATCCTGTGTTCTGTATAAATGCTATCAGGTTCCACTTTTCCAAAGCAGAATAAACTAGAATTAAAATGACGTATTGGATAAATACTTCCTTGACAGCTCTTACAGTCTACAACAAGATACCTTTACTTCAGGCTTTACAATAGGCTAACTATTGTTAGATTATTTAATACATGAGAATTTAAAGACAAGGACTTCAAAACCCTTATCTAGCAACACTTTGCCTAAACGCTGACGCTTTCAAAATTATAATGTTAAATCCCATCTGGCATTCAGGAAACCATGTCATTCTGGTGAAAAGAAGAACCCTCTTAATCTGCAAAATCTAGATGGGTGGTTTAAAATTCAAAACGCCGATGGTGAAGTGCAAAACTGACCCTTCATTTTAAAGAACACCTGAATCCTCACGGTGGACACTGGAGGTCTATTAAGGTCGTTCTCCTGGAGTATCAATCACTGTTAACCCAAAACTGAGTAACTAATATTTTCTGAAGATGTAAGCAGTCCTTCAAAATTAAATGTACTAAGTACAGAGCACATTCTCAGCCTTCCAGCACTGTCACTAATGTCCAGTAAGGACATGGAATAGAGCAGAGAAACTTGATTTACTGTGAATAAAATTGTCTAGTCACCTAGCCCTCATCTAGACAGGTTTTCTCACACCCAAAGTACCCTGTTCTGCAATGTGGGCTCTTCTTCTAGAGCCCCAAGCCACAAAGAAAGCAAAATGCTCAGGAAACCACAATACCTTTTATACAGGTACATTCACAGATTTTTAAACTGACACTGAACAGGTTCCATGCATTGTCAAAATTAGGCTCATTACCGAAATGAAACTTAACAGTCTCCAGCTTTGACCACCAAATACTCACCCCAATTTCCTTAAAAACTTTCACCGCATTTTTCACGTGACTGTAGGTAGCACTCTCAGCTGCAAGAAAGAAAACCCAGAGATAACCAAACTGCAATTCAATTTGGGCTACATTGTGCTAGGTGGAAGAGAATGAATCAAGCCCAGTTCCAAAACCCATTTAACATACCATATACAGCAACGTTCTTCTCTGTCCTGCTTATTAAGTGTCTGTGTAACTTTTGAAGGTACTCAGACTCTGAAACAGGACCACTAAAATTGTGCACGAAGATGACAGCCGAGCTATATGCCTCCAGTAAAGGTCCCAATAACCTCTGCAGGAACGTGATGTACTGCTGGTGCTCCTGAGACTGGCTCACCTAAGAAAGGGCAACAAGAGTTTAAGTGACAGAGACCAGTGGAAACAAGAAATAACCTGCAACACAGTACATGGCAAAACAGTGGCCAAAAAAATTCCTAGAACAAAAAGGAATATGGAAGCACAACACAGCATGTTATGAAAGCACAGTAAAAAAGCTGTTTACCATGAGGGACAAAACAGGCACCGCACATCACAGATCAATGCTACTTTTTTTCTCCTCCAATATTTTAATAACTATTTTCCTAAAATAAAACTAAAGACATTATATTACTCTGCAGCCAACAGAAGGGCTGCCATACATTCCCAGAGATGGACGTAAGTTTCTGGATGTTAACAAGATATCCTCAATAGTGTTTGTGTCAGCCCTGGGAGAAAACTGGTAATATGTCTAAAATCATAGAATCATAGAATCATAGAATGTTAGGGATTGGAAGGGACCTCAAAAGATCATCAAGTCCAATCCCCCTGCCAGAGCAGGAACGCCTAGATAATGCTACACAGGAACGTGTCCAGGCAGGTCTTGAATGTCTCCAGAGAAGGAGACTCCACAGCCTCTCTGGGCAGCCTGTTCCAGTGTTCCGTCACCCTCACTGAGAAGAAGTTTCTTCTCAAGTTTAAGCGGAACCTCTTATGTTCCAGTTTCAGCCCATTACCCCTTGTCCTATCAGTGGTTGTCACCGAGAAGAGCCTGGCTCCATCCTCGTGACACTCACCCTTTATATATTTGTAAATATTAATGAGGTCACCCCTCAGCCTCCTCTTCTCCAAACTAAAGAGCCCCAGCTCCCTCAGCCTTTCCTCATAAGGGAGATGCTCCACTCCCTTAATCATCCTAGTTGCCCTGTGCCGGACTCTCTCCAGCAGTTCCCTGTCTTTCTTGAACTGAGGGGCCCAGAACTGGACACAATATTCCAGATGGGGTCTCACCAGGGCAGAGTAGAGGGGCAGGAGAACCTCTCTCGACCTACTAACCACCCCTCTTCTAATACACCCCAGGATGCCATTGGCCTTCCTGGCCACAAGGGCACAGTGCTGGCTCATGGTCATCCTGCTGTCCACCAAGACTCCCAGGTCCCTCTCCCCTACACTACTCTCTAATAAGTCATTCCCCAATTTATACTGGAACCCGAGGTTGTTCCTACCCAGATGCAAGACCCTACATTTACCCTTGTTATATTTAATTAAATTTTTCCCCGCCCAACGCTCCAGCCTGTCCAGGTCTCGCTGGATGGCAGCACGATCAACCTATTAAATGAAATTCAGACTGAAAATAAACACAAGCCGAAAGTGCTCCTTTTCGAGTGCGTGCTGTCCCTAAAGAATAAAACATCCAGACACTAAGATACTTCACCCTTTATCAGTTTTCACAACACTTAAACACTGCCCTTCCACCTCCCTGTAAGATTACTTGATGTTTCTTCAGATGTTTTCCTCATGGGAAGCAGAGAAAGATATTTTACTGACTGCAGCAAAACATAACAGATTAACACTGCAAACCACCAGAAAGAAAATTATCATTACCTCTCTTGAACTAGTAAAGCAGTTTGTATCTCTTGCCACAGGCTTCAATGTTATTAGCCTTAGGATAATATTACCTTCAGGTAGCAATCTCTCTGCTCTTCTCCAAAATCACTGTCTTCATCTTCTTCATCACTTCTCCAAGATAATGGCTCGGGGAGTTTTTTATCCCATTGCTGTTCCGTAAGACTGGGGCTAACATCCTCCTGATCATCCTGCTTAAATTTGAAAGATAAGGTGGAAAACAGATAAAAACTCCAAATCCAGGCAAACAACGTGTTTTTTTTATAATCTCATCTGACTTAATCAATCCATTCATTAACCACTATTTAATGAAAGCAGGTGAGACCCAATTACAGTCAGGACTGAGACAAGCAGAGAGAAGACACATTTGGTAAGAAAGACTTTCTTTAGTTCACCTGTCACACAGAAGTGAAAATCTTTGCAAGTGTGACTTAATCTTCGTACAAAAGGCCATGCAACAGCAGTTGCCAAGAAGGTGTTTCCAGTTATATTAGGATAGAAAATTGAGATGCTCTCTGGATGTGGATGTTGCTAACCTCTATACTACTGTTACTTTAAAGACAAAGTAGTAAACTCTGTGTTATTATATCACAGTAGCAAAAATCTCAGATAATACAGAACACAAGTTGCTTTTTGGAAGTGATAACTCTACTGATGCTGTTCTTGCATTTGTCCCCACAGGAGATATTGGTTGGAATTGGAGCCAGTTTTAATCATAAAGGCTTCAAATTCTTTAAAGACTGATTATGTAGATACAGGTATGTCAGAAGTTCAGGTGTACAGTAACTGAGGTGCAACTGAAATACTCCACCTGACTGATCAATGTTTGATGCAACGTTCAATTTCAACAATGCATGTTCAGAAGAGAGTTTTAGAGATAGTAAACACACACTAGAAAGAATAATGGAAGCCTTAGTAGCAATCATTCACCATTATTTGTTTTGCTCAAAATAGAGCAGAAAGTTTTCAAAGGTCACAGGCGCTAAGTCACCAAGGAAAGACGCCCACACAGTTTTTCCATTTAGAAATGGGAACCTGACAAGATTAAAACCAAATGTGGTAACAGACACCTTGTAGACACAATTACTGCCATAAGAATCATGACAAAGAAAAAGGCCTCTGCAGCAAACAAAGAGTGACATCCTTCCAATCTTACAATCTTATACAATGTTTTATTTTGAATGAAGCAAAGGTCACAAATTAAGTTTAAAAATACTGAAGAGACAACTATGTGCTAGGAATATTTCTTAGTTTTTGAAATAGACCCTAGAATCAAAGGAAATGTATTTTTTAAAAAAGCATGGGCCAGTCAAGCTTAATTTCATGAGAAATATATCGATGTGGTCATGTCAGCAGTAAACTGAAATAATTAGAAAGGAGAGAACCTAGCCATCTTTCTTAGAGAGCACGTTGTAAAAACCCCACAAACGTTTCCAACCTGTCCAAAGTCATGAAACAGCCCTCGCTTACAGTGTTTGCACTGATTATGCAAACTCTTAATGTTTTAAAAGCAGTAAGCAGGTACGGAAGTCTTCTAAGTTTGAGAAATTTACTGATAGATTATGTTTCCTTTTTAAGCTTTTATATGTTGCACTGGTGGTGTATATCAGACAACAGAGACAAATATTTATATACTGCCTACTAGCTATCTATATCCCAGCTATGAACAGTAAAGTACCAGACGTGGCAACCAAAATTTATAGAACCCTCAAGACAGGTTTCATGCCTGAGTAGACAGAGGTGCCTAGCTACTGCTGCCCACACCTGTTTTCCTCATCTGGCCCCAGGCATAGAACACACAGGTTTTTTCTAGTCTTCTGATGAGTATTCATTTTTGGATTTATCTAGTAATGATTACAATCTAATGCATGACAACATGTCAGTAGTTCACATAAAAAGCAAGCAGTTGTAACTCCAAAGAAGGAAAATGTTTAATAACCAGGTATACCAAGTAAGTAGTACCTATGGTTACATATATTAAAAATGGAAGCGTGTTTCAAAAAGTATGCATTAAGATTAGAGTGAAGCAGTGGCCATTAACAAATATACCAGGAGCAGCTCTAGCCTCCTTTGAAGCCAGAGAGCTGCAAGAAGAGCACTGCTAAACAGGCAACTCCTTTCCCACGTGCTCTTTAAATTTTGTTGCTTCCTCCTGGGTGGCAAGGTTTGTTTACTGTGCACAAAAAAAAGTTTAGGAAGCAAAGGTACATGGAGTCAGCTGTTCCCTGGATCTCCAGGTTTTCTTTACACTGTATACATCTGGCAGACTGCACCACACAGCACATCCAGCACATCCCTGAAACGGCACATTGTGCCAGCAGAGAAGCTTTACAATAATTTCAAGATTGATGCAAAGGAATCCAAGAATGACAAAAGTTGTAGACTATTGACTCCTGTAGAGTAGAAGGTAAACATCCATGTAGCTACGCTACAATCTGAAAGGGTTCCAATAACAAAATAAATCCCCATTTAACAAAACACTGTTAAGTATGTGTCTCCCTTAGTGCTTTTAGTGGTACGATGAAATTACAAGGAGTCACTCATAGCATCACAGGGTGACTATACCCAAACGTCTGGATGCTTATAAATGTAGGAATGAAGTAATATCAGTCCAGGACTTGCTGTTACAAGCTTTCAGTAACAACATATATTTAGAACAAGAAGCACAAACTACCTATGGCTAAAGGCAAGTGCAAGAAACAAAGCTCATTCACCACCTCTATCACCTTACCTCGGCCACCAGAAGAATGCCGTATTGTATCAGCCTTTCCACCGACTCGTGGCAAACTTGATATATCACCTGGCAAGGCTGCACAAAATAAAAGAAATGCACTGAAAAAACTGCATCCCTTATAGCAACGCTAGTTCCCTGTTCAGTATGAATGTTCTAGATACAGCAGCATTATTGAAGTAAGTTACGAAACTTTTATCAGCGTAATCCCAATGCAGCACTCTTATGTTTACTCTGGCAGACAGACAGACATTAGAAAAATTACAGTGAAATAGGATATTTAAAATTTATCCAAGTTCTTTTAAGTAATGCATTACATTACTACACTCATAGAAAACTATATTAAATATTCTCCCCTTTGAACTGCCTCTAACCAAATTTTTAGCTTGTTAACCATTCTGGAATAAAATCATCACAAAAAGTAAAATGATTGAGACTCATACCAGCGATTTATTTGGAATTTAAACCAAAGTACGCTTTTAAGAAATTATGTTTTGAAAAAAACAACTCTCTTTTATATTGTTCATAATCATGTAGGAAGTATTTTATAACTTAAAAAAAATAAAAATCATTAGCTCTGAAAGCAGAAGGGTAAGATCACTAAAGAAGCCCATCATATGAGCTACATTAGTGCCCAGACAAAAAGTACTAAATTTGGCTTATGCGTCATTTAAAAAGGCACAAGTCAGATAGATGTGTACAAATTTAAGAGCCAATTCAAGAACCTCTAGAATTCTAAGTAATTTCTACCCATAAGAAAAAAAAAAATGGCACTTCGAATTGCAAGTAATCAGAGCCTCTGAAGACTGAACAACATCACCCCTCTTCAGCATTTTGTAACAAAACAAAAGTCAGGCCATGCTTAAAATTGCCACTAAGTACCAGGTGTGGCACACTGTGACTATTTCACTCCCATGCAAATTAAGAATATCTTTCGAACCTGGGGCCTTAGTTCCCAGCATAATTTCAACCATCTATGCAAACTCATGTGAGCTGGGTACTCTCAAGGACTTATTTGTTTAATGAAAGAAACATTTAATTAGTTTGGGCAGAAGGCAGATACAATTGTGATGGCCTAATGACACAAAATCTATTAGAAGTCATTAAAAAGCCCAACGTCAAGCTCTGGGAAGCCGACGGAGATGGCGTGAGCAGCTTTTCTTTCTCAGGAAAGGCCTCAAGCCTGCACCACAGAAACGCTGCGGGCGCACCTCAGCATCCCCCATCTCCCCGCAGGAGCAGCAGGCGTGCGCTCAGTATCTGCCCCTGAAACCAGACCAGCCGATCACACCTTGCCAAGGAAACAAACGTAGTGTCAGGATTTTGGCACATGAATTCACGTGCTGTCTTAGGCCAGACAACTTCTGGATGAACAGTTCTGATGGAACTACTTCTGTCTCAATATTTAGACATTTCCTTCAAGAAGATGGGAACAACGTTATCTTCTTTCTGCAAATGACATTCAACCTCTTGAACCCCATTACCATCAGATTGTACTTACAGCAAGTGTATCATAACTACGACACGTGGAAAAAGCATCAAGTAATTTTAACGTAATGTACACAGTTATAAGCAGAATAAAAACTCAAAACTTGGGACAATTAATGCAATTACTTACCAAAGATACAGTAAATTCATTAGAGAGCAAATAACACAAGCTGGCAGCTTTTCGGACCAAGTGTTCTTGACTAATTAAACTGGGAGAAACACCATTTGTACCATTTCTGTACCTCCTACTCTGAACCGCATGAAGACTGCAGGCTAGAGCAGAAACAAACACAAGTTTACTTTTTCCAGAGAGCTTTACAGCAAAGGAAACTTAAAACTTTTGTTTTGTGTATTTCTTGGCATAAAAGCAGTCAAACATCACACATGCAACTGAAAAACAAAGACAGAATTCACCACTATTTTGAGTCCAATTACTGTCAGATCGAAACAAAATCTCCTTAAAACACTCCTGATCAAAGTTCAGGTTTTGCTCAAAACTCTGATAGTGCTTTGCCTACAGCAGCAACCAATACACAAATGCTTCCAAGAAAGACAGAAGATGATGGGAAAGATAAATGGAAACACTACACAAAAAACCCACAAGTTTACTTGAAAATTGCTTTTGTGAAGGTAAACATGGGCTGAAGCAGAGTGGGAAGAAATACATAAAAATAAATTACATGATAAATGTATGAGGGCTTTTTGAGCAAATACTTGGACTTCACGGCTTACAAGAATGTCTTTCCTTGGTAAACCCCAAACATACCAATAATGGCCTCTTTAATGAATACGTGAAGTACTCCGTTGCTGTAGAAGTTGAGTTCAAAGACAGCAGGTATCGTTGTGCTGGGAGTGATGAAGAACTCATTGTTTCGGCTAGTGTTTGTGATATTTACGCAGTTCCCCAACAAGTGGATGGCGTGCATGACAACATCATCCGAATTCCCTGAAAATCCCAAGTCAAAGTCACGGGCTAAGACCTCCTCCTTCATGGAGAAGAAATCTTCTACCAACCTGGAAAGATCAGTTCCCTAGGGAAAAAAGAAACCAGAATCATACAGTGAAACACTTTTTCTGCAGAGGAGTTTTTCTGTAACCCATATAACTACATATATAGCAAACACAAACACAACACACTAATTGCCAAGAATCCAAAGCATAACAGTCATATTAGAAAAACTTATTTCACAGATTTTGCTGAAATAGTCCACAGGTTTTGAATTACATGCAATTATATTTTACAGTCATGTCACTATTTGTGAATGGAGAATTTTTCTTTGCTTCTTGGTTTCTTTCACAACCTGCAGAGACCTTAGTCGTTCTTCAAGACCATGTTAAGAGATACCACATTTCCACTACCTATGCTATAAAATGAATCATCAGCTATCTAGGAATACTGTAAATAACAGAACTGTTCAACTGGCGGGGCACATGAGGAAAAGCTTTTCCTCAAGCACTACCTTTCCTTATTTTATGTTAAGATGGCTTCAGATGATAATGTAAAATGCTTCTTTGATCCCACTATTTTAGGAAATAGGAAAGACAGGAGTCACAGGAATGGTGATACTATCCTCGATAACCATGTTTACATATCCAACCAATGTTTTCAATTTGTTCTTGATTTATGTGCATAAAAGCTTCAGATTAGAGGGAGAAAAAAGAAAATCAGAGAAAATGCAGAACAGATTTGTAGGAAAAAAAATTTCTTCCAAGGCCCACGCACAAAACTTCAGTTAAACAGTAGTATCATTCTGCCATTGTGATATAACATTCTACTACCGAGGAACAGCAAAACTAATTTGAAAACTAACAGAAGAAATTAACATTCGATGGTGAATGTGTCCGAGATCCAAAAAATAATCTTAATACAATAAAACAAATTATGTACCCTAAAAAAATTTTGAATTACAAAAATCTATTTCCACATACGTATTTATTATCATCTCATCAATTATGGCTTATCTTAACTAAAATATTAGCAACAAGACTATCTGTAATCCACTTTAATTTAAATGCATCCTCCTTCTTTTATTAGTATCATACATTAGTAAAATGAATACTACTTTTTAATTAACATGGCCAAAATAATTTTTGACGATTCAAGCAGCACGGATGCCTTACCTGCCTGTGTCTGTACAACAGCAAACAGGCAACGATGTGGGTAGACATCACAGCACAGGACTTATTAGCAGCTAGAGGTAAACAAGATAAACCCGTTAATCACCTAAGAATAAATACAAATGAAAAAGAGTACTCATTTTCTTTAAAAATAGAATAATAGTGATATTGGCAGGGAACTGTACCTTCTGAATGAAACACAAAGTATTATGTCTCTATAGTAACAGTATTAGCCACATTAACTTGAACTAAGAAGGCTGAGTAAAGCTTAAATATTTACTTAGCTAAGTACCCTTTTGTATGCATCTCTTACACCTTAAATCACTCATCTACTGACTGAAGAATGCACAACGTAACCTATAAACCTAGCAACGCTGGTCCACACAGTTTCATGATTTCACGTGAGTATGATCCCCAATAATGCCATTACGACAGTGCAGTAACTGCTTACATGAACTAATAAGAAATCAGTGCATGAATATGACAACGAAACACTTCAGAGTACAGCAAGTTCAAGTATATTAGTCCAAGGAATATAAAAGTTAACAAAACAACAGGATTAAAAGCTTGCACTTAAACAGAGAGTTTATTAAGCTTTGAGGAGGAGGGAGGGAGGCAAAGGTTGGAGAACTGTCAAGAGAGGATGTGAAGCCATGAAATGGTCACCTGAATGGAGGGCACTGGGATGTGCGACATTACCGAACAGTTCGCTAGTTCACGCAACCAACAATACAAACCAGGTAGTTGATAGTGATACTACAACACTTACTGAACAAAATATGCTCAGCCAAGTTGGATATCAGCTCTCTTCTAAAGGGTTCACTGGTGATATCTCTGGAGCTGGGCAGTGAGGCCTCAGTACTTTCATCCACAGTATCATTAGGTCTGAATACAGAATAAAAATTCACATTATGATATTTACATTTTAATCAAAACGTAAAGTAACCCGGACTGATATTTTTTTATATACATACACTAACTGAACCATAGCACAAAAATGTACTAGGCAGTCTGGTAAGGGCACAAAAATGTTATGTGTAACAAGCTCCATAAAAAGTTAAATATCTACCTTTTCCAGATTATTTCTTCACACTAAACAACAGCCCAAGGAAAGACTACCAAAAGAAAAATTGCAACCTTGTCCTGTGGCTGTTCACAACTTGGCCATTACACCATTTTCGCCCCACAATTTTTCCTAGGAGCTCAATTTTTCCCTAAGTTATTCCATACAATTTAAAATTAAACCAACAAAGGTCATTAAAATGAAAAAAGCGCCTCCCCGAGCTTATCTGAACAGAGCTCCCCAGGATAAGTTGCACAGTTACAATTATCTTAGGTTTTAGTTTTTCTATACACAATTAGAATACCCTTGGGGAGTTCAAGCACTGTTCAGAATGTAATGCAGAACACCAAAAAAGTCAAACAGAAAACCCCCAACCTGTCCTCCCTCCCCCCAACACTCAAATAATCTCTACCTTGATGGAAGTATAGCAGGTAACAAAGCTTGTTCCAGAGAAAGAGGAGCAGGCACAGGTTTTTGGCTTTGGCTGTTTACATATTCCTGTTAAGAGAAGACTTATTTTTTGTACTTTTTCCACCTTATTCTTGCATTCAACTGATAATATTATTATATGAAAAAGGTAATAATTCAAAAATGCAACTATGATTAAAAAACAACTCAAACTGAAAGAGCAGTAAGAAGGTCAGAAACTAACAGTTCATTCACTTTTGATTTTATTTTATGAAAAGGCAGACTATCCACCGCAAGGACTCTGTACTTCATGAAAAACAGTGAAACCAAACCAATACATAACCCCTGTCAGTGCCCTGCTGGGAACAGCTCCTTTGAGACTAGCTTCTCCACCATCAAATTAATGAGAACTGCCCTCATTAACATGAGTGAGAGCAAAGTCCAATACCTATTCAGAACCAACATGGGGACTGCAATTACTGCTTGCTGCCACTTTGCTCAAATGCCAGGATAGGGCACTTCTCCACAGGTAAACTCCAGTTGCAAGACCCCACACAGTACGAAAGCACCCAGGAAGGAGGCAGGGTGCCGCACTTGGAATTCTTGAATCCCAAATTTCTCACAAACCAAACACCTCTCCTTACACGTTAGCATTTACATTATTCTGTTTCCAGGACACTCTGTTCTTTCAGTTTCTTTAAAGACTGATGTGGGAAACTAAAGAGCCACTTAACCTGCTGGTCAGGAATACAGTTCCCTCCCAGGAAAGCTGCTTAAAAAGACTTTCACAGCCAGCTCGCTCTCTTCTGTTTCTAAGCTTCTGCTCAGAGAACTGCAGATTAACCCCCAACGCCCACCTCCATTAGAAAAAGCCTGCAGTGACATACCTCCATCAACTTAAAGATACAGTTACACTTCTGCAAAGCTTGGTGAGGGCACACTTGAACAATTTATGTCATTTATTATCCCTCTGAAGTACAAAAAACGAACACACACACACACACACACACACACACAAATGAGACCCAGCAGAGGTTACCAGGAAGCTATACAGTGATTAGCATTTCACTAGATTAAGAGGGCAGATAACCTTCTCTTTATACTGATCCAACTGTTAACTCCCTACCAAGAATAGCTCAAGCCTTCTCCTCTGGCAGTGAACTAGTATCTTTCCCTACTACGCTAATTATAAGGTAGTGCAGACGGTCACAATAATTTCATGCTGTGGTAACTGAACCCTCCCAAAGCTCTCCAACCTACTGCTTTCCTGAGAGAAGTAGGGCCGAAAGAAGAACACCTAATTAATCTGAATAATGTTCTAGTAGGTTGTTGTTACAGTAGTTAATCTTATTAAAGTCACACTAAAAATGAGGTATACTGTGGCAAAACACGGATTAGGGAAATGCAGATAAGTACAGTACTAGCAGATTCTGCAAAGAGATCAGAGAAAAGTAAGATGTGAAGGCAGATACTACTGCATCACTCCATTCCCTGAGAAACTACACAACAGTGTTTGGTGAATACCTTATGTAGGTAATAGTTATAGAATAACAATGAACTACGACTTTCAAAGAACACGTAGTTTTTTGTGATATATTATCCATTATACTTTTACAGCTACTAATTTGCTTAGCAATTTTAAAAAGCCAGTGAGGTAAATACCCTTCCTCAACAACAGTGTAAGCCATTAAATTACTTAAACTGGAGAACAGCATTCAGCTTCCTTCACCTCCAAACGTCTCCGCAATGTAAAGAATTACTACATGGTACAAGGACCACTTTCAAGCCTGTTATGACAAACCAAAATACTCCAGTGAGAATACTCACACTATTTCAATACTAACATAACCCTTTATTTCAGCTTGACACAACTGTGTCCAAAGACACACATTCAGCAAAGCACTGATACTTTTGTCCCACCAAAATGTACTTCAGCAGATAATGCTAGTGATAAGCCACAACGAGAAAAATCAAACCAAATGTATCCCACTATGGAAACACAAAAAATGTCAAACCTTCAAAAGGATCTTCAAAATAGCAAACTTACTTTCAAGGAAAACGGTTGTGCAAAATCTACTCTGACACACCCGTAATTCTTCCGCAGCATTCTGAAGACTCCTCTAGCTATACTCCAAAGACTTTCATTCTTCTTAGGCTTGCCCTGAAAAACATAAGTGGTTGTTTTGGTTTTTTTCCATTTTTTCCAATCAAAATGTTATGTTTAAAATTAAAACACATGCACAGAGGACAAACCAAAGCTGAATCTTCTGTCACACTTTATGACTTCAAGTAAATCTAGAGAACTATTGTCTTCCACAGATATCCCCTTGAACATATTATTCGCTATGTCATGAATTTGTATTTACAATTACATCACCCACATCTCGGCACTCCCAATCAGAGAGGTTTTGTGCTTCATGGCTCTACACTTCAACACTAACACCAAGGACATGTGACAGAGGACTACTAGCACATCGTTTAACTATGCAATACATTTTCCTGTACATAAACAGAAAATCCCCTAGGCAAAACCAGTTGTTCAATTGCTCTCACCAGCTGTTCACTGTTATAGTGACCTTCAATTATGCGATCATAGGAGATTCCCACAGGTATAATTAGGACATCAGGAGTAGCATTTGAGAAGAGAGCATCTACCACCACAGACAAAAGACCGGCTCTCGCTCCAGATGTCTTTCCACTTCGAGACCGTGTGCCTTCCAAGAATATTTCTAAAAACTGTTGCTGTCTTAACAATTCTTCTATGTGCTGAATACAAAAAGATTGGAAAAGAGGGGAAAATAAATAGTTACACTATATTGTCAGCAATCATTCCTTTTGAAAAACATTGGGAGGTCGTGAGTTGGCACGAATATTTGTGAAAAAAAATAAAAGCAATAAATAAGGCTTGACACAAACAGCAATTGAATTTGCATGAAAACAAGTAGTATAATGCCGTTTGTTCAAGAATAGCATCTCTAGCAACAGGTAACCTAGCCAATTTGCATACATCTCTCCTGGTTCCTCAGTACATGCCATCTTCAAAATGCAAATAAAGGACAAAGAATTACATCAACCCAACATAAACAGAGACTTCCATTAAGTTAACAGAATCAGCATAGATATGCCTTGGCACAAAAGAAATCAGAGATACAAGGCTTGAGTTTGACATTAATTCAGAGAGTATTAATTCCACTTTAATAAGGATTATCCAAGGTGAAAATCAGCTCATCCTCAAAGGTGCTGGGTTCTCAGTGCTCTTCTATACATTCAAGACTTCATACACAAATGCGTCCTTTTTTTGCAGCATGAAACAAAGACAAATTCAAAGCAGTAAAAAACATCCCCAGACTGATACAACTCACTTGCTCACTTGCCACCTGACTGCAATGCTACCTCCAGAAACAAAGACAAAAAATACGTACCACGTAGAGCAAAGCTCTGTAGAGGAAGTCCTTACGACCATCAGGACTCTGATCTAACTTTCGACGAATGAAAAATCCTCCTAGCTTGCGGATCAATGTGCTACATGAAAAAAGAAGAATTACACTCACTGATTTTAGCTTGCGGAAAACTACTACACGTCCTGTACAAAATTCCTAGCGCATCACTGAAATTACTGAACTGAACTTCTCAGAGATTAATACAATGTATTACACTATTTGCACATGATGGGACCACACGAGCCTTACTCTGTTTACTGAAACAGGCTTCTCTACGCTGTTTCACTCCCATGACAGAGCACTTACCCTCTGCAGTGACCCTGACTGGGAGATTATCGTGTATCGAGATGCTGGTGACGCACAGAACAGTTAACCTGAGCTGGCCCAAGTCTGTGCTGTGCTGCACATCCCGCACGGCCTTTGCGCCCGTGCTGTGCGGCACATACCCCTCGGGTGCGGGATCAGCCAGCTGATTTAAAATTAGCCAGCTAATCTTAACAGAGGAGCCTGCAGGCAGCTCCCACTTGACACCAGCAACTACGCCACCTGCATGGCCTTGCCTTTATCTAAAAGTGCAACAAGAAATTCTCATGAGAACACCCTCTCTCCTTGACAGAAGAAATCATGAATAGAAATGTCTTCTTGTAAGGAAATCCTACACTAGCCCAAATGACCAAAACGAGTTAACCCTTTCTGCAGACAGGGTCCGCATGATGCGCTGCGCGTGGGTCAGAGATCCCCTGGATGCTGCAATGCTCAAGGTTTCCGGTGTATACAGGTACATTAGATTACCTGGGCTAGTCTCTTTCTTGATACCATTAGCCCTATTAAACGGCATTTTAATGATACTTTATACAGTCAGAATGCCTTTCTTACTGGGAACATCACAGACCAGCACCTACTGTTGCAAAATACCCTCTAAGTCAAGGTATCGCTCTTCTTTCATCATTTCCTGCAATATCCAGCAGCTTTTCAGAAATCAGTTATCTGTCTCACTGACAAAATACTACCTAGAAGACCTTAGGTTCTTCAGCCTCCAGAAATATGATTTAAACAGAGACCAAAGTGGCGTACCTTCCCCCAAAGCATTATCTGCTCAGTACTGTTGCTGCCCATTAGCCAGCTCTTTAAATTTCATGAAGAAGAGTCGTCCACTCACAACACTTTTTCACATACTCATCTTTTCTTTCTTACCTACCCACTTCGAGACTCCTAGAAGGAAGGAACACCCTTCCTTACCCTACTTAGGTTACGTCAGAGTTTCTCAGAAGGATTTTTATGCCTGCTGTCTGATCGGGTAATAGGAACCAAAGAAGTTCTACATGATGGCTCAATCATAATCAGATTATGTTACACTTGGTCATAAAACATTGCATAATAGATCACCTGAAGATCCCCCCACCTCAGTGTTTTTATCAATTAAGAAAAGGTTACTACCTGAAGATGGGGATGTTGAGATTGTTCCCTGCAGCAATGTAGGGTGCTTTGATGTTATGGCAGAAAAGAATGAATGTAAGGAGCAGGTAGTCAATGTGGGACTTGTGAACGGGCAAGAAGATAAGAGGCAAATTCATCTACGGTGGGGAGAGAAAGAAGAAAGAGAGAAGACAGTTGGTAAGAAACGTGGAATATTACTCGTTTTCTAAAATCCATCTAGCGTCATATTATCAAAATTTATGGTATTTTCCGGTTACTATCATCAAGTTTGTTTACTTCCTGGTTCATTCACCTACAACAAGAACATTTTAGTCAACTGTACTTCTTAATTTTTATGGACTGTAGGCTTTAGTTGTACACATTACATTAACAATGATTAATATTCTCAGTTTCTTCAGACTCACAGTATTGAGAAAACAATCAAACAGTTAAAGGCCAAATTATCAGTGTCAAAGTACTGCGATTTCTTTCCATTAGATATTAGCAAGGATCTATGAATAGTGGGGTTCCCAAACACTGTAATCAAAAGGTAACAGAAAACATTAGGAACCTTTTTTGTTTGCTTCATTTATCTAATCCATCTTTCTAAGGTAAACACTGTAAAAAGACCAATTCCTTTAAGTGTAAAGAAAATGTTAGAATTTAAGGAGCTATTTCATATATTTCACTGCATATCGAAGAATTGGGAACAGTTTGCTAGTAAAAAATAGGAAAAGTTTATGTCTTAAAGATTTTTATTGTAAATTAAGGCAAGTGTGAAAAATCCTAAACAAACCTAATCATTTATTACTGGCTTCCTCAGGAAAAAAAAAAAAAAAAATGCTGGTTGTAGGACACCCGAGATAATCATTCAGCCTGATAGTTAAAAATTGATCCTGAAACAAAAGTAAAACTAGAGTTCACATAGTGCATTAGGTTACACAACTCACAGAGCATTATATTTAGTTAAAAACACTATTTCACAGATTGTCACTCAGACTTAGCAGAACTCTCACAAAAAGAGAAAGAGCTGTAAATGTTAATATAAACTACATTGAAAATCTACTTTTCCAGCCTCTCTTACCTCTGTTGCTGCTTTGACCATTTCTATTTGACCTCTGTGGATCTGAATATTCCAGAAAAAGCTGTTAAACAACTTCAGCAACACCCAGCCAGTCAACCTGAAGGAAGAACAAACACAACCCAAAAAGCTTCATTAATTCATTACTGCAAAATCCAATTGCTTAACAAGTTCTTGCCTATCAGCTAAGCCACAGTTAGCAACCACATATCAGCCTCCTGCAGTTATGACACAAAACTTGTTAGTGTCAGCCCCAGTGAAGGCTGTTCAAAGGGCAGAGACCACTTTATATACGGGGCAGGGTAGTGGAGGTCCTATGCTCATTTGTAACAACTAAGGCCAGTTAGGTGAAGTTAGGTGACAGAACACAGAATCACAGAACAATTCAGGTTGGAAAAGACCCCTGTTTGCATCACAAAAGTTGGTGAAGGGGACTAGGAACACGATAGAGATAAATTAACTCTTACTAATAAAGGCAGACACCACACCACAAGATTTTATCTAAGATAAGACTTTTTCTGGGATATTTAGATCTACGGGTTATGATATTCAGTGGGCTACTGGAAAAAAGATCTTTGACAGTCTAAGATGCTGCAGCTAGCTGCTCTCACCCAGATCTGCCTGAAGCAATACAGGACACTAATATTGGTCTAAGCTTCAGCACCAAATGTAGTTTAAGGAAAAAGAAGTCTGTATTTAATCTTATTGTAAGATTTATCCTTTGGAAAGGCAGAGAATTTCTGCTGCATCTGAAAATGAAGAATAACTATCATTTCATTAGTTAACACTAGAAAAGGGATTTTTATGAATAATGTATTTTTTAGAATAATTATTCATTATTTATGAATAATTTGTTACAAGCTTTGCTGGTACAACACAGAGAGAGCCTGGCCATCGTTTTACCCATTGGCAATACCGATAAGCCATTTTTCTTACCTGATTAAAGCAGGTGACACATTTGCTACCATCTCCTGTAGAATCTTCCTAGCTTTTTTCTTTACTTTGTTGACAGCTTTAGGATCCGCTTGAGCAAAACTACCCGGAGCACTTGGTTCAGAAGCTTCATCTACAATGGCCTTCTGGACTCTGATATCGAAAGTAAAACTTACGAGACAATCCCACAATAGGAGAGTTCAAGGTATAGACAACAACTGCTGGGAATGAGCTCCAATGTTACTACAGGAGTAACTTGCAGCCACAAAAGAACATGCACACTGAATTACTGCGTACTCTAAATGCAGTAAATTTAATTCAGCAGTTTTTGAAGCTCTGGTAAAACAGGTGGGCGATGGATGAATGCGCTCAAAGTTGACCATGTAAAGCAGTGTGTATGCAGTCCACAGGTACGGATATTAAGTGACTGCCAATTTTTAGAAATGGGTAATAAGGTTAAAAATGCAGAAAGAACAGTTGAAATCTCCTCTTTGTCAATACTTCCTTTTTCTTTCCATGGTAATTTCACTTACCTCATTAGACAGATTTATGCAGCTGTTATTTTGCACTTAAACCGTATCTTCCCCTTTAAATTCTCAGTTTTACAAAGTGTAACTAAATTTTAAGAGGGTTATTTTCCCCATTTAATACCTATCTAAGAGAGATACGGTGGTTTAACACACCGTAACTGTGGCACAATTCTGTCTGCTTCACTTTTCAAAAGCAATGCTATAACCTTGAGATGGTACTCAAACATTAAAGATTCAGAGGAGTTAGGAATGCGCATGTAGGCAGCACGTGCCCTCTGACAAAAGTAGACTCAAGAAGTGGACATGCAGCTGAATTTGTGTCCAGGGAAAACCAACACCTTAGTAGCTGATCAGTGGCTCAGTGTGCCATTCAAAATGCCATGTATCAAACAAAAAACAAGCTCCACAAAGTAAACCGTTGGTATTTCATTCCGGAGCCTTTTTCCAATTTTGCCTCTCACTCTCGGTGTACAACGAAATGTTGATTTCCTATTATTTCTGAAATAGTGACAATTTCTGATAACTGTAGTATGATTTCAGTGGTAATGATTTACATGAGTTACATAAACAGATACTTGAAGAGTTCCCATGTAGCAATTTATTTTTCTATGTAGTGTCTGCTGTCCACCCACAATGCATGATTTATTTGAAGATTTTTAATTCCTAATCTGATCTCTTTTGCTATTCAAACAGAACTTGCAAGCTATAGTCCAGAAAGGCTGTGCTGAAGACACTGTATCTTCTATTACTTTATGCAGTCTGATTTTCAAAACCATATTATAATATATAAAACATTCAAAAAATAGTTTATTTTGCATTATCTTACCTGCTGTTATTCAGCACATTTTCTGTCAGATTCTTGGCAAACATACCCTTATGAACATCCCTCTCTTGCACAAAAAGGACGTAACAAAAGCGTCTTGCAAGCCACCCTCTGTACCTACAAAAATATGACAGTGTTTGAGTGTGACTCTAAAAATATTTCACTGCCAGAAAAAAAAACATTAAAAACACCTAGAAATACAATTAAGAAGAAAAGTAAGGAATTTTTTATGAAGGGCTGCCTAAAAGCCTCTGTATCTTCAAGTAAATTGCTAATCTTACGGATGAAATAACTGATGTGCAACACAAAGTATCTGAGACAACTGAAGCTTGCATTGCTTCGGTTCAGGTCTTAAAATATCTGGCCTTAAAACATCCGTAGTATCACAGGAAAGTAGCTACAAACCAACACATACATTTTGTCTATCTGCTGGAATCAGCTCAGCAAGGACAAAAGAGAAGGTTGTGCCGAGTTCTGATTCGGTGACTTTGCACTGAGGAATTTAAATGCCCAGCTAAGAGGTTTGTCAACTCCTTCAAGAAACACCGAGTCCCCCTGGGAAAGCTGCTCACATTGTACGCGCGGGGTAAATTCTCACAGACACTTCTGAAAATGTTTGCATTAGCAACCAACACTAAAATCATTTGGAAATCTTTTCTTCCTTGTCAGTGTTTTTAAACACCCAGCCCTTTGTGCCTCTTACATACCTTCTCCTCGTGAAGTTTAAAAGGAGTAGAAGCACTAAATAAAATCTCTCTACACATTCAAGTGTTTAAGTAA
This sequence comes from Trogon surrucura, assembly GCA_020746105.1. Taxonomy (NCBI): domain Eukaryota; kingdom Metazoa; phylum Chordata; class Aves; order Trogoniformes; family Trogonidae; genus Trogon; species Trogon surrucura. The sequence continues at coordinate 10,432,315 of CM036621.1, read as the reverse complement.
GGCAACTTGGCTTATGCTGCCAGTCTCCTTCTTTTAAATTAACTCCATCCTTCACTCTCCAGACCATAAAAGCAGTAATCACCTGAGAAAATGTTACTTGGAACAGTTTTTCTAACATCACAGAAGATGCATGTGACTCGGGAAGGCCTAAAATTCAGTCCCCAGCAGTGAATTACTGTTTTCACTATCCTCAGCATACAGCTATTGCAGGGATCTGTCAGGGTATAACGGCTTCTACATTCATTTTGTAGCTTAGAATTTTTCTAATTATACTACATTGTATCTGTTTTGTAATCATATAGCAACGATAGAAGACAAAACCTACACAGAATAGACCCAGTCAAGATACATTTTAAAACTGGCATACTCACACCTAAGAGAACATCTGTGGTAACGTCTCAATACAGATACAGCACACCAGCAGTTAAAGAGAATGCCTCTTGCTTTCTAAGGCCAAGAAACTGTGACTATGTAACCCCATGGGCTGTCAAAACTTCATTAAAATTGGCAATTTTCAGACTCTAATACATTCTGAGCTAAAGGCATTTTATTTCAGAATAATTCATTAACCCATATTTTGTTGCCCTTATATTTCTAATTTAAGTAACACTGACCATTTCAAACCATTTTAGCATCAGACTTTTGGGTTTGTTTAAAGGTAACATTAGACACTATCTCTGTTACTTTTCTGTATTCTAAGCTACCAGCTCAATTCTTAAAGAAACATAATTAATGCAAATTGAAGAAAGAACAGCCTCTAACATTAGCTTCCTCCCTCTCAAGCACAGCACAATGCCGCCTTTCTTCCACTCAGACACTCGGGCTCATTTCTTTCAGGCCGCTGGCCTCTCTTTGTTTGCTCTGACTCTACGACAAACACTGCAGGACCTGCTTATGCCAATGATTACAGTAAAAGCCTCAGCAAGCATTATTAACCTTCCAAAGAACATAATATTTTTGTGTACTTCCAGTATCACCCTCCCAGAACATGAGATATACTTCCAGTAATGCACAGATACACCATCATTTTTAGGTCATATACACCATCTTCCAGGAGCTGCATTCTGCCACTGAGGCAGGCGAGAGACAGTCTCGAAAGACATGTTCAGATTTAATTCTCATTAGTGATAACAGTCGACGCCTAAACTGTGAGCCAGATCTGCTCAGTAAATTAAAACGCAGCCTGAAGTCATTCTTAGACCTGGGAATAAAACAGCTCCTCTTGGCATTATGCTGCGGATGCTGCCATTTGCACTCAAGGAGAAAGGATTTAAACATGCTCTGTTTTCTGTGAAACAGGTTTGACCCTTAACACTCCTTGTCTATGACCCCAAAGGACTTTGCCCAGCTCCCAAATACACACAGCCAGATTTAACAAGTATGTTACTTTCCTGAAGTCAGCACCAATTCCTGCATTTTAGGACAGCAACAGATATTCACTTGGTCTTGACTACCCTAGAGATCCTCCTGTCGTAAGATCAGAACATACTGAATCTTAAAAGCAAAGGAAAGACTTGCAACATTACCTTGTATGTGTTTCATTGATATATATGACATTACGCAGACCCAGAGAAGGAATACTAGAATTGAAGAAGTTATCCTGTAAAACCAAGAAAAAAAAGGATTGGTAGGCTATTTCATTACACGGGAATAGCTGTGTCTTTACATTCACCCTAACACTTAAGATAACACAATGTTTTTCACCTCTGTTATAAAAAAAAAAAAGCCAAAGAGATGCTGAAGTTGCTTATAAAGTACACACGGATTGTTTCAAAATGCAAATGAAATTCAGAAAGTTACTATTCCCAACTCCAATACTTTCAAAGCATTCTCCAGGTTTTAATGCATACAGAAATGGTTGTATTGGTTGGATTCTTCAAGTCAGAATGTTTTGTCATATTCTGATGTAATACAAACCAGGACTTCTCAGAACACAGAACTCATCTCTGAAACAGAACTTTATTAAGCCACATTCAGCATTAGTGTAATCACAAGCTTTTTTTAACGCTCAGTCTGTGGCATCCACTTTGCCATCAAAGCAGGCATCGTGTAAGGGCACCCCAAGGGTCAGGATATCCATCCATCGTTAGGTGGCAAATCTTCACATTCCAGCTCTGCCTGAACGACAAACTCAATCCAGCCTTCTATATCCCTGGTACAGACTCTACACGTCAGGCTATTAACTGTTGTGCGATGAGTTTGGGAGCAGTTCCGCTTTGGATGAACAACTACTCCTTGGCAGGAAGACTTTTAATCTTCCATATTCCAACTAAGAACCTTGACCGAGAGGCTAGTTTCTTTCTGTCCAAATAACATTTAATTATAAAACTGGCACCACGCCAACAGTGAATTACAGCTAAAACCACTGGGATTGTGTATGTCAAGGAAGACAAAAACAGGACAGTCAAGGAGAAAGATAGTAACAAGCAACAGCAGAGCTGCAGAACTGCCTCACTGCCAATTTTGCAATGGGAGTCAGATAAAAGTCTTATCTGTATTTTGTTTAGGACACACCACTTGCCACAAATTAAAATATATGAGTGCCCTATGTCATTTGCAAATCAGGTAGAAATCACACGCTACAATGAGGGCACACAGTCTTTTGCCCCATGATAAAGTATAACTGCACAGCACAGACAATCAACAAATTGTTGCTCTAGGCTCTTAAGAGGAAACTTCAATTTCTTAGACTAAGAAAGGAAACAAATTAATTAGTAAATTAGGAAACCAGTTTCTTAAGACTATTCACTGGTAAGTTTTTGTGGATCTTAAAGCTGATGAAATGTTCCTGTAATGAGAGGATTTGCTCTTGGTCTCTCAAAAAATCAGCAACAGAGTTAAGTACCACTGAACACCCAAGTCCGCTCCAGTGCTCTAGCCCTTAGGTTAGAACCTTGCTCTGTGAAATTCACCCTCCAGCTGTCACATCACACTTCAGCTTTTCCTTATTTAACTCTTCGCCGACCCTGCGTCAGGCAGAGGTTGTGGCTCTGTGAGGCCAAGTGAGCTGATGCAGCATCTCTCTGCTGCTGCGAGGAAGAAGCCCTCAGCTCCCACCACCACATCTTACCCCTTCCCACTGAACTCTGTCCCTCACCTCTTACCTTCTGTCACCTCTAGCATTCACCACACCCCTTAACATGCCAACTTCATTCAGGTAAGCAGAAAACTAAGACAGTCAGACTAAACGAATGAATGAAACAGGTAGTTTTCTGCTTGGTTAGTGAACTTGATCAGCCCCCAGGAGAGTGGGAAGGAAAACAAGAGGGATAAGCAAGACTTCCCACTTCCAGCATTGGCAAACTGTTAGTTTGGCCAACACACTTAAGGAAATTCACCTTACTCATCCATCTCTTTTCTTTAAGAGAATTAACAAAAGAAGCAACAGAAAAAAAAAAAAGTTAAATATCCAGAGTCTAATGAGAGGATCTGGTTTGTTATCATTGCTGCAAGGATGGTATTTTCTTCTTGTGGCAGAAGGCAATAAAGGGCTTAATCAGGTCATGTCCCCTTCTTAAGTGCGATCTCAAGATAGTTAATTAGTTTCTTATTAAATGGACAAAATACAGAACAAGATTTTTATTTTTAAAGCATAATTCCCAACTTGAGAGGAACAGCCTAATTACTAAATGTAAAAAGCCCTAAGCTGAGAATTCCTACACATCTTTCTACAAGTCAAAACTTAAACTGAGACTAATTTTAACAGACACTTATCTAACTGCTTGTTTTGTTGCCCCTATCACACGTAGCCTTCACAGCATAATTGGATTTCTATCCCACATGTGTATGTCATTGCTGCAATCTTCTATTCTGGCATAGGAATAAAGTGAAATAATAACTTTTCCTTGGTCAAAGAAACAAGCAAATCTTCACTCTAGTCCAGCCAACGATGGAGCTCAGCGCAGGTTTAACAGAGCAATTTAAAGCCTGGGGTGTGCACATAGTCAAATTACACGATGAACTGGTTGCAAGCTGTATTACACCATTTAACAGCATTTTGCATCTTCAGCTCACCGGAAGCCTTCCCAATTCACTTCAGTAAATTCACATTTTAAATCAGCTTGTGCACCCTCACTAGAGCCACCATCTTGACACTGTTGCCAGCAGACAAATATTTCCACTGTCCTAACTGGCACTCCTCGTTTCCAAGCCCGGCAGATAAACCAGGAATTGGCTGGTTGTAGAAAAACAACCCTTCCTCTCAAGCACAGGACTGATCTCTTCAAGTTTGAAGGGAAGCATGTTGCTTACTTTCAAAACTCTACCTATTCTGCAGATAGAGAACTAAGTGTCCTACTTTCATATGAACCAAAAAAAAAAAGTTACCAGGTAACTTTTTCCAATTTCTTAGCGCTAATTCTGAAGAGCTGGAGAGTTCTGTGCAAGGAGTAAGTCTGCACTGAAAAGTTGGAGAAAAAGTATCACGATAGGTCAGTGCTGTTCATTAATTTCATGACAAAGAAAATATAGCCACAAACAAAGGTGAAAACATTGTAAAGTAAAGTAAAAACATTGTTACTTTAATTCAGAGAGTAAGAAAACTACTGAAACTTCATTACACTGCAACTATGTATTATTGTCAGACATAATCCAGTCCATAATCTTCTTACCCGGCTCTGGGGAGTGCAGACGTAACAACATCGTCCCACAAACGGCCTTTTTCTGCTTAACAGAGCCTCTTTCCATTTTAAAGTGGCGGATCGGAAGAGAGTGGGCCTAGAGTTACATTCTCCCTGCAGAACAAAAAAACACCTTGTAAATACGCAGAAATGATTTACTGGGTATGTGAAAACAAGAGGTGTTGCCAGACATCCAAAAAAAAAAAAAAAAAAAGCCCCAAAAATTTATGCAAAACTAACACTAACACAAATTTTTGCAAGATTTTTCTAAAATAAATTACTTCACCTCCTGACGAAGACTTTAAAAAATAAAAGCAAAATCCCAGTGTTATATTTAAGTATCTTAAGCATTGCAGCATCTGCTGACACACAAAATTTTAAAATAAATAACTAGAATAAAAAACAGCAAGGAAACTGACAGCTGAGGAAAAACTGGAAGAAATTAACAGTAGATTACACTCTCAGATCAGCAATGTATTTTCAGCTTTAATGGGACATCACCCTGTAAAATTGCAAGACTGAAAGTATGCAAAATATTAACTCCGTTCACTCTGTAGGCTCTTTTTCAGCTCTTTTTTTCAAGCCAAATGATATGAAAAAGCAATGACTGTGCCCTCTCTAGCATTTTGTGGTCCTGAAGACTACAAAACCAAAAAATTCAAAGTAACTGTATTCACAAAACACATTCTCTGTTAGGGCATAATGACATAAGTCTACTGAATTGCTGCTTGCCTGAGAATGAGCACTGGATTGCCATTTTCTGAACACATTCTAAGTTTTTATTGAAAAAAAGAAGTTACAGAAACAAACAAACAACATTTTGGTTTTGTTTTGAACATAGCACATTGAAGCAGAGGAGAAGTAGGGTAGAACCAGGACCTTAAACGAGCCTAAAGGTTGGAGAACACAAATACAAATCATCCTGTACTCAGCTAGAAAGCCAGCCCAGTGGAGAAACAACCAGAAAGTCAAAAGCAATGCTGAAGATGCCTAAAAACTAAAATGTGTGTACATCACATTTGGCAAGCAGTATGAATTGGCAACTATTCCAATGCTGAGTCTTCCATTTGAAATAAACAAGCACGAGGATGCTAAGCCCAGCCCAATCCCTTCCCTATCACCTTCCATAATCCCAACTCCAAAATTAACTAAGTTTGTGACAATACTGCCTTCCTGCATCCAAGCCCAGACAACCACCACTTTCTCACGAAATCTCCTTCCTAGCCCTTTTCTCTCGCCTGCCTCTCACAGATCTCCTGGTTACCGCAGCTTGCTGTCTGATGTAACTTACACCTAGCTAGATGGAAAACCCAGTTGCCAGGACATCTGTCCTTTCCCTCAACTCTGACCATGTTTCCAACTCTTCTTCTGTATCAAGTTCAAACTCCTCCTCTCCAGAGCCGTGTCTAATTCTTCCTGACCTATGCCTCTAGAGCAGCCAGTTTCAGCCCAGTCCCCCATGTGGCTCTTTTTCCTCCACTCAGCCCTCTCTGTTCACCGCCCCGCTTTGTCTCTTCTGAATCCCAATACTCACTAAACACTGGACACAGACATTTAATAGGCTCCTTACTTATATCCACCAAATTTCCCCTTACCTCCTCTGTACGGCATGAAAAGCTCCAGTGGCTACATGACTATGTGTTTTTTGCTTCACACTCCTTTTCAGTTCTGCATTTCAAACTATATCCTTTAGAACAGCAACAAGCTTTCTACTTCACTTTCTGTATGACCTCATCCTCCCCCAGGATGGGATTCTGTACATTTCCTGCTACATAAAATAATCAGCAACACCACACCACAAGACTGTAAGTATATCAACGGTTTTGATACAGTTTTTCTTTTCCAGCAACGTTATGCTTTGGCACAGCATTGAACTATTGGTTCCTCCTCATATTTCAAGTTAAATTAAAACCAAGCTGTATCATGCATGAGAGAGGTGATGCCTTATCTTCATTTCCCATAATAACAAGTCCACTTTCGTCTCGAAGAAAAAAATTAAGATAAACACGTCCAGTAATACTCACAATTTTTACTTACCCATTCTTCACTGGAATGCTTACATCTACTGATACTGCAATCTGCTGAGGTGGACAAATAGGAAACATCTATTGTTCCAAGGGACAAAGCAGTTTCATCCATGACACAGGAGTTGAACTGAAGATCAAAAACTGCAAAATAACATACATACATATATATACACATACATACACAAAAACACACACAGACATGGATAATCTCAGTGATGGGTATCTAGCAAGAAAATTAGCAGACTGCTATTTTTGCACCCTTCAGTAAAAGATAGGTTCCAAAGAAGTTTTGCTACAGACAGAGATCAGTATGATTTTAATGTGATAAAATAACCAGCACATTCACTTCCCTAAACACAGCATGCCAATCAGCAACCTGCATGTTTTCCTCTCCCTGCTCTTCTTCCCGTTACAGGTCAGCACAGTCCCTTCACGCTTTTCCAGTGCTCTTCACTGCAGAGTTTAAACCACTCAGCCACAAGGATACACATTTCAGCCACTTTCAAAAGTTTACTATTCTCTTGCACTCCATGACCTCACTCTTTCACCATTGGCTTTTCAAGGACGCCTATTACCTACAAAAAATTTCATTAATGTTCTCTCTCAATCGTAACTCTACAGCATATTTTATGTGTCTGATCTATCTGTAGCCAAACCAGCTCACAAACTCCTCAGAGGAAGGTGTGCTCTAGACAAAAGCACACCCCTAAATCTAAACATACTGCTGACGTAAGTGACATTACAGGGATTAAAAAGCAGCAAAGAAGTCTAAACGTGCACTATTATTTTACAATAGTTTCTACAGTTCATATAATAAGCGTGGTAAATAATTCTCCGTTGGTCAAAGGAAAAAAAGAAAGTAGGCCAAACAGAGCAAAACGGCTTAGCCTTGTACAGTATACCTGCAAAAGACACCAAATTAAACTGTTTTGTTATGGAGAGCCACTGGAATTGGGATCCCAGCATTTTTATCTGGAGAAGGTGTCAAGCAGCGATACCGCCTCTTCCATCTGTCACCGCCACGAAACTTACACCACGGCCAAGCTACGAGCCGTCAGGAACGAGTCGGTTCCCGCCCTGCACGCCAACATCTGCAAGAGCACGACTTCACCCAACCTTTTCGCCTTTCCTACCGTCCCCCCTGGGCAGGCGGGCGGGCGGGCAGCCGCAGCGCCGCCCCTCCCGGCGCGAAGCTCCCGCACACGCCCAGCGCCAGCCCCGGTACCCGCGCACGCACTCGCGGCTCCGCACAGCCTGGCTACACCGGGCAGCCTTTGGTTTTTTTCTCTTTGCTGGCTCTTACACTGAATTTGCCTCTTTTTTTTTTTTTTTTTTTCCTCCTTAATGCCTGGGCAAATTAATACTTAAACCACCCAATAAATATTAAAAAAAAAAAAAACCAAGCCACAAAAATATCATCAACAGCTAAAACGAAATGCCGTCCTCCTGGTGCTCAAGGTGACCTTGGCTGCAGCGGCACACATAAAAGATTAACTTTAAGAAAGGCGTAATTAAAAGCCTGTTGGGGCAAGAGCAACTCCCCCACGTACCTGCGCGGAGCCCGCCCTGCCCGCTGCCCGCTCACGCCGCCATCCCCGCGGCTGCTCCCGCACCTCACGGGATCTGCTACACATCTATAAATAAAACCGCGGCGGCTTCGGCGCCGGGGTCGGGTTGTGGGGCGGCCCCGAGCAGCACCGGCCATCGCTGCCCCAAGGGGCAGCTGCCGTACCCCAGGAGGGGCGGGCAGCCGCCGGCACCGGCCCCAACCCCCCCGAACCCCCTTCAACTCCCCGCGTCCCGGAGCCTCCGCGCTCCGCTCATGCCTCCGCGGGGGCTCGGCCGAAGCTCCCTCCCGCGCACACCCGCCGGGCCCCGGGACAGGCGGCGGCGCCGCCGCTTCTCCCCCGCTCACCCGTCCGAGGGCACCGTGACGCGGGGCCGCCGCTCCAGCGCTCCGCCGGCTGCCGGCCCGGCCCGCCCCCTCCCGCCACGCGGCGGCCCCTCGCCCTGCCCCGCCCCGCCCCGCCCGCGCCCAGGCCCGCCCCCCCCCCGCGCCCCTCGCTGCCCGCCCCGCGGCTCTGCCGCGGCCGCCGTCCCGTGTCCCCGTCCCCCCTCCCCTCACCGCCGGGCCGCGCCGCGGCGCCGGGCCTGACGCGACTTCCTGAGCGCCCGTCGCCATGGCGTCGGGCCCGCCCGCCTGCCCCTCGCCCGGTCCCGACGGATCCGCCGCCGTCCTCCCCGCTCCTCCGCGGCGCCTTGTGCGCCCCCGCTGCGGCGCCCGGCCGCACCCCGGCCCCGGCCGCAGCCCGGCGCGGCCTGTCCCCGCCGGAGCCCGGTGTCGCCGCGGGCAGCCCGGGCAGGGGCAGCGCGGAGCGGCCGATCCGCCTCCCGCGGCATCACCCGGAGGCGGTGGCGGTGCTAACGCTGGCTTTGCTCTCGAGCCAGAGCTGCTAAAAAGAAAATCACGGGGAGAAGTTACGTAAAATCGCGTTCCTGAGGGTTCCCGGCAAGGCTGGGCTGCAACTCTTAAAATGGGAGCAACGGCAGAAAACTGGGGACAGGAATCGATCTGCCCGGCCGGCCTTGCCGCGCTGCCAGTTTGCCTTTTGGTGAGCGCAAAAGTAAATGTTGATTGAGATTGCTGCACACAGACAAACAGGGGCTGAGAGGATCTTTGGCTGTGGCAGTCTTGGGCTATTTAAAGATGGTCTTTCTGTGGCTCGACCTGAGCTGCACACCTAGGGAGAGGCTATTGCCTCCATTTCTTCTTTGCATGTCCAAGGCTTCGTGGTTAATCAAAACAGGGATAAAGTCACGAAGTACAAGATGTCATTTTACGCTAATGCAACTATTCTGCTTACCAACTTAAGTAACCAAGGAGGTATCCTCCTAGAGGTCCCACTCCTGGATGTCATTTTGAATTTATTACAGCTGAGAGCTGGTAAGTAGGAAATACAAACACTTTTCACACGTAAAAGAAAATGCATAAGATGTGATAGCCAAAAAGCAAACTGCTACACACAGATGTGAGTTGCCCCGCTTCCCGTAGCTGAGGGCCTCTTCGAGGAGTATCACTGGAGCTGGTACCTTACAAAGAGTATTCTGCAGTTTATGGATCTGCATTTTCCTCCTTTAGCAAGAAAAGATAGTCTATTTTGTTGTGAGGTGGACTTTGGAATATAAGACTTCTACTTTTCAAATAAAAAAAAAATACACTGAGATGTGATCTAGTGAAATACACAGCTCATAAAAAGTATTTCTGCATAATGTACAGTGCCACATTTGTGGATACCTAAAGCACCATTTTCCAGGGCATCACATTTTATATACAGAAAGGACAATCTCTAGTTGTATTTCTTATTGCAAGTTCACATACTAAAGTTTTCTCCCAGTTTTCTCAATATGTGGGCCAAGAATTTCAAATTTGATTAATGGTGTCGTGTTTCAGTTCTGGTGAAGGAGAGTTGGTTGAAATAGTGCCAGACATCCACTTTCAAGTTTTGGTCTTGAAAAGCAACATGGCCAGAATCTCTGGCCACTTCCAAAATCCGAGCCTGTAACTCTCCAGCTTTATAACAAATCTTTTGACTCTGTATCAACTTTTTTCTTGAAATGATTTGCTGAAGGTCAGCTGGGAAAGAGGGGCAGATTCTGCTTTCATCTGGGTCTAGTGCAGCTAAGAGGATTTGTAACTGTTTCGCTCATCAGAGCCTAGCCCAGGAGGCCATCTATACGGAAAGAAAATACGCGAGAGTCACAGTGCGGCTGTCAGATTTGTGTGATCTCAGTTATTACATCCTCATCTAAGCTTCTCTTACATAATGAGCATCTCATTGACTTTGGAGGCCAGAGAAGGAGGTGTCTGTCTCTGATCCTGTGGCCCAGCCGGTCAGCAGGGCCAAATCCCACGCTCAGGACTGTGTGGAGTTTGTCCTAGGTGCTTTGGAAGCATCAGCAGGGGAAACTCTGAACTCCTTCCAGAAAAGTGGAATATAGTATCGCCTCACACATTTTTGTAACTCTTTGCATAAAGAGCCGGTCACAGTAGTTGAGATCTCAATATAAACCTGCAGCCCAGATCGTGATCATTGCTTCCAGGGTGGGTCTGTCTGCGTAAGACCGTGCACAATGGGGGAAGCTGGAGCTGTGACTGGAGGGGCAGAATTATCTCAGAAATAGCATTGCATAAGATGATTCAACAACTGGATTACATGAAAACTGAATATAACAGAGATGACAATGCATAACCATTTATCTAGAGTCTAAGAAAATGCATGAAGCGTAAGGCAGTTAAAATTCCTCTTCGTGTTATCTAATACTTTCATCGCTCCACTGCATTTGTAGTCTTACTTTGGAGCTTCTTAGTAGGTACTTTACATTATAAAGGACCACCGATATTGCTTACACACGATTTTAGCCTCTCTAAGTGTGGAATCACTTTGAGTTTTTTCCTCTTCCATGCATAAAAATAGGGGATCAAGCAGTGCACTCAGTTTCAGCAGCTATAATGTAACTCAGAGCAAACTCTCAGCCACTGAGTGTAAAGAAAGCTTGTCTGCTTTGCTTCCCTCTATGAAAGATGAACTACAGTACATTCAGAATCCAATACGGATCTGTTGACCTGTCTTTTCCTTGCACACATTTACACTGATATATTTTTCAGGTTGAAAAGTAGTTATTTCTGTGGTTGAAATAATACAGAAAACAGAGTAAGTGTCTCAGTGGCTTTATCATCATTTTATACAGTCTCTAGAGTCTGATTTTAGTACCATTTACGCTCTGGCAGGGGGGTTGGACTAGATGATCTTTTGAGGTCCCTTCCAACCCCTAACATTCTGTGCTTCTGTGAAAAATGCTTAGGTTATTCTCTAGACTGTTCTGAAAAGAATAATAAATAGATACAGTGTTTTATTCAAACATACTGATTCTATGTAGTCAGAAAAAAAAAAAAAAGAACAGGGTTTCTTTTCTGGTGTGATTGTAAAGCTGTTTTCTTTTTATAATCTTAGAAAATTCTTGGCCGATTATAAAATTAATCCAGGAGATAATTTGGTCACTCATCTGAAAAGGATGCAAAATTAGTGCAATGGCAATTGCAGCTCAGCGAGATCTTTTTACAGGATACACTTGTAGAAATCCTTAGGCTTAGTAGTAAAATCTCACTTCAGTGTTGAGAGCTTGGTGGTGATCTAGTGTTGCCATGGAACCAAGCAAATGGGAAAAATTTTGGAATGCCCTAAAGGAACAGACTTTCAGAGCCGTGAGTCTCACTTCCAGAAAAGAGAGACTCTATCCTGCTTCCACTGAAGTCAATGGGAGGTTTGCAGCAGTCTCAGTAGGAGCGGGCGCATGCCTAAGTTCTGCAATCCATCTTTTTAAACTTCTTAAACCGAGGTGTTTACCGTGCCAATGAGTCCAGGGAGGTAATTTGCATAGCATGGCAAATGGTCAGCACCCTGCCTTTGTGTGAATAAAGCTGCTTACCGCACCGCATGGAGCAGCATGCAGATGAGGAAGAGCTGGCAGGGCTTCTTTTGTTACAAAAATAACGGTTAGTCCCCCCGTGTTTAAATTCCTCATGAAGCTTCCAGCGGAGTTCAACAAAGTACCTGTTTGCTAGACAACGCCGTGGGGAGGAGGAGGGAGAAAGGACAAGGGGGGCTTCTTTTTACATCGCCTCTACCCTGGGTCTGTGCTCCCAGCTCACTTCCAGCCATTCCCATGATGTCACTTTCAGTAATGGAGACATGTTTACAAAAGAGTTACACAGCATCCTCTTTAAAAAGAAACCTTCAACCTCAGGGAGTGCTACAAAAGTTAGGAAACCAAAAACTGCGTGAAGAGGGAGTGAAGATCCAGACAAAGGTTCTCTGTTTGCAGTGACCGAACTCGACCTCATGTGACTATGAACAATAATGAATATGCAATTTGGCAGTTGCAGAACTCTCATGTCAGCAGTATTGCCTTTGGTGTACAATGTATTAAGAGCATCTACGAGTGGCAAGGGGCCATGAAACAGATTGATAAGAGGGTATGTAGAAATGGTTTGGGTATACTTTATATCTCAAGACCAACAATCTCTTCTATCTTGTGTCCCTTATCTTGAGAACAAATGCAAAATTCATTAAGAGTACAGCAACTCTCTCCTATGTAATATAGCACACAGTGTTTCTGTAATTTCTTCTCAATTATCGTATTTATTACTGTAATTTTGAAAAGATAAGGGCATTTCAGCCCAAGCCGTTCCTAGCTTTTCCCTTCTTAGATTAGTAGAAAAAGGCTTTTGTTCTAACAGAAAGCACTACTGGGTTAAAACCAGTCGTACTAACTTTTACACTTGCAAACTTAGCACCACTTATCTATGACGCAATTACACACATACTTGTATTATGTACAAATCAAGAAATCTTAACTATCGAAAGGCATTTGCCAGCATTTTTTATTCAGGAACATTGACTGACAGAATTTGGAACGAGAGTCTTCCATACTCGGGCCTTAAGCAATTATCTACCATAACAATGCAAGCTTTCCTGTGCCCGCTGTGAACATGGGCTACATTTTGCAGGGGTGGGTATTTCAGTTCTCTGGTTTTGTGTGTTGAGGGTATTTGCAAAGCTGACATTTCATCTAAAAGTTGATTTTATCTGAAAAATAACACAGATGAAACAACTAATTTACTGTATACAGGCCTGAAATACTGTTAAATACCTCAAAAAAAAAATCCACCTGTAAATCATTACAAATCTATGTGTGAAGGACTGGCTGCATAAAGGATAAATCCAGTTCTGTGTTTGCAAAAATTTCAAGTTTCATGAATGCCTTGATTTTACATCAGGCCCGATGGAATTCTGTTTGTTGCCAACTCACCTGCAGAAGACAGACAAGATGAGTTTTTTCTCACCTGGTTCCCCCCGCAGAAATGCAGAGCTGCTTGCTATCCATCCAAAGGAATAACCAAGGAGCAGAATTGAACATATCTGAGGGCAGTATGGACCATTTTTTAAAAATGACATATCACAAAATCGTGATCTTACCAAATTTGCTGTGACTCATCCTTGAGGGATTGCAAATTGTTCTAGAATAACACAACCCCTCATTATTATGAGATGCTAGGCAAGTCTTTCAGCAGTATCTCAAAAGGAGGCGGTTTTTGCTGCTCAGGTTTGCTCTGCTGTGCAGTTGTTGGCTTTAGAAAGCCTTGTCATATCTTATAATTTAAATCACTGTAAGTATTGGAAGTTGGGATCCCAGGCAGCTCTTTCAACTGCCAGTGCACAAAGAGTCTTTACAACAGATGATACGACCCAGGCGTTGGATCACACGATGTTCCTCCCTTCCCCTCTGTTACGGGTCTTCAGGACTTTAATCAAGGAGTCGCCACTGGAAGAGTTTTAATGCCTTTGACATGGAAGACATAAGACCCATTCATTGGGAAATGTTCTCAGAATTTTGGGGACGTCGTTTGTAAAAAACTTGGGAGGGTTTAGAGAGTGTTGGGGCATCTCGTCTGACCTGATGCAGTGATCCTGATGCAGACTGTCATGTACTCCAGTGAAGGCTTTACAGCCTCAGTATTTTTCCGTCCCCTATTTGATTATCTCTTCTGCAGATGAACAGAGAACCATCTCTAAAGGGCAACACACCTCGCCCCAATTTACCCAGGCAAGCTGATTTAGGTTTTGCAAAAAGCAAACAGGAACTAAAACTTCCCACAAATATTTAGATATATTTCTTTTTTCTTTTTTTTTTCCCCTTGGTAAGTCAGTCTCACTAAAAAAAAATACAAGGACTCCAGGCTTTAGTTTATCATAGATATATGTAGTTAACTTTATGTAACAGAAATTTTATCTATGAACACAATCAACAAAAAGTAAACTATAAATTTTGTATCTTTGTGACAAAATTAACCAAGAACTCTGAAAAAAAGAGGTGTTTTTTTTTGCCTCTGCCCTTCTCTTTGCACTAATCTGGCTATACCAGTTGTTACATTCCACTCCTGACATTCAAATCCTGTTGAGCAATTTTCCCACAGTGTTTCCCAAACAAAAACATTTTTTCCCACTCCCACTTATGCGTCTGCTGGATCTGGGAACTGCGGAAAAATATCCTTGTTTAAGTCCTAAGACTCAGCCAAGAATTGTATTGCAGTGCTAGATTTCACAGTATCAGTGATCATTTGAACAAAACGATACCAATTCATCTGACAAAAGCATACCTTTCTGTTTTTCAGTTACTAAATAGCAGATATTCAACTCAATACAAAGTCTTACTTATTTTTTTTTTTACTGTTTGAAGCATACTTTCCCATGTGCCTTATACCTTTATGAGAGCAGAGCGGAAATTTTTCCCCGTGTCTACCCGAAAGTACTAAATTGCTTAATTATTGCAAGGTATTCACCTGGACTGGCAGAGGTCTTGGAAAAGAAATCACCTCTTGCTAAGAAACAATGTTTTTGCAGCTCTGGACTTTCATTTTTATAAAAGAATAGTGCATGTTACTAACTTGGTATTTCACACGTGACCAATCATTGCTTCAGGAAAAATAGATGGAGCAGAGCATGACAGGCTGGTTTCATAAAGCTGTTTGTGGGCTTAGGGCTGAGTCACTCCACAGCTCTTTCAGATTTAGGAAAGTGGAGGATCATATATGCCTTGTTTATTCTTACCGCACTTTCCCCTTTCGCTCTCTCCATTGGAGGGATAAAGCAGCCGTCATTCCTGGGGTGTTCTTGTTTGTTTTATCTTTACCTGCAGTGAGAGATTAGACTACACGTTCCCTGCACCAAGGTACCCTGGGCTGTACGAGAGAAGTGTTTTGAGCCAGGTCTTTTGGGGAAGGGAAATAGTGCATTTCATTAGGACCTAATTGGTTTAACCTAAGGTAAAAGAGAAGGTTGTATCGGCTTTTGCTTTTAAAATGCCCGTCTTTCAGACACGCAAAGTTAGAAAAAAAAAGCCACCAAAACCCACATTTCATCCAGCATAAAAAAACTGGGCAAATTTGAGTACCTATCCATCAGCATGAAATACTAAAATTGTCACTGTAGTTCAGGTAAAATAAAATTGGTGTAACAGGTAATAGAATTAAGGTTGAAAAGCAAGATGAGCAGCCTCTCAAAGCAGCAGCATCTTATTTCTTCCGAGGAGCTGGAAAAAAAAATGGTCAACTATAGATACCACTTCTGGATTTTATGACTTTTTAATTTTCAGTGTTATGGATTGACTACACTGGTTTGATTTTATGAGATATAAAAAGTAATGAGCAGGCCAGTGCATTTTGAATGTGCATTCAGAAATCTTTAGTGGTCAGAACACACCGGGCATGCATCCGCTTCAGGGTCTTCCTTACAAAAAGTTTGCTTTGCATTTTCTATCCGTGCTACTGCAGCGTCTCCAAGATCAAACTGAGCCCCACTGCTCAAGCTGGGCGATATTTTCCCATCAGCTTTTTTTATAGAAGAACTTTCTGGGCATTTTCACCTGTGACATTGCCAAGATACCTTTTTGTGGATAATTAGCATTTAGTATACAACACATGTTTAGAATGAGCTCATTAAGTTAATGAATAAAAATGCTTGGGAAGCACCGGTTAGATTGGAAACTGGAGAAGGCTCCTCTGCAGTTAAGAAGTAATTTCTGGAACAGCCTTCCCAGAATATTGTGGGGCAAATATCAGTCTCAAGTGCAACCTACATCACAGGCTCATCCTGACATTTTTGGCCATTCCACACTCATTCCACTACTCTTCTGGTAGATCATTAGTACATATGGGCCAGGAGGTACCATCAGTAATCCTGGTATGATGAAACGTGGAGGAAAATTTCATAGCTTGTTTGCACTAGGAATGCTTGTTGCTAAAAATGTCTTAGTTACTATATTTTAACTAATATTTCAAGCATTAGCATAGATATGTTATCTGTTCCAAATCAGCCCTCAAAGTGAGAGCCAATGTACTTTGAAACATTATTTATTTTCTAATCTATGGCTTGTTAAATCTCATAAAGCCTGGGTCAGGCAGATCTGGAGAAAAAGTCATCCATATCTCTGTACTTGAAATATTTAGAAGCAAAACAACGCACGATCAAAGAGTCCAAATGCCATTTTGTAACTTTGTGGTCAGCAGCATGATCCACGCTCTCTGCTTCTCTGTTCTATCTCTTCCTCTGGTAAATCTATATAAGATGCTTCCTGACCATAGATGTACCACATCTCATATTTATGAAATCAGTTGATATTTGGAATCAAAAAAGGCTCCATACAAAGCAAGGTGTGCATTTTCAGAGGGACCACACCAGAAAATATACGCTGATAGAGCAATCCAGTGAAGAAATGCCTTAAATCTAACTTGTAGCGTTTGTCATGGGAATGCAAATTAATCATTTCGAAAGGTATTAATGTTAGATAAAGAAAGGAGGTAAATGATATTATAGCTAACAATATTTCAGATTGCAACTCTGTCTATAAACCTTCCATAAATCCTCTGATTTAGACTTAAATACTTGTTTCATTTTTGTTAAACTAAGATTCCTTTCCTCATCTCCATTCTCTTCAATTTCTTCCATTCCAGGCTAAACTCGGTATGTAGTGCAACATCCAGGACATCTTTAGACTCTCTTTCCTCAGTACAGATCCCGACTTAGTCTAAGTAAAATTAGATTAAATACAAGAAAAAGGGCAAACACAGTAAATGTAGTACAAAATAATAAACACACACACACACACACCCCATCTTGTGAATGTTGACTGACTTCTTTTGATGTCTTCTCTACCTGCCTGTTATTGTGTTTTAGCTGATATAGCCTGAGATGCTTGG
This sequence comes from Trogon surrucura, assembly GCA_020746105.1. NCBI lineage: Eukaryota > Metazoa > Chordata > Aves > Trogoniformes > Trogonidae > Trogon > Trogon surrucura. The sequence continues at coordinate 10,414,853 of CM036621.1, read as the reverse complement.
GGTAAAATCATGGCACGGAAAAACCTAGTGGCAACACTCCCATCCAGACCAGGAAAGCTGCATTACACTAGTATATGTTGTGAATATCCCCAAATTTACATACCTTATTACAGGAAAACCACAGCCACCTACTTTCTGGGCCCTATTTGAACTTATAGTGTACACCTCTGTATTAATCAAGCATTTTACTTACGCAGGGAGGATTTTAATTAATGCAAAATTAATTCGACCGAGAGTAACCTTTGAAACCATGCTTACATTATCAGTTGTAATTTGTGCAGGATACCTCATGGAGCTGCAAACTATGCGTCCTTACGTAAGAGGCGTTAAGAAGCAGTTACACAACTTAGTGCAAACACCACCAACAGATGAAAATCCATGGCACAGACAAGATCTTGGGTAATCATCAAAGCAGTGCCAGAAAGCAAATTCTACCTGCAGAAAATGTTTTCTTCATATTAAATGCATTTCAGGGGATGCTCTGCATTTTGGTTGCTGGTAGCCTTTTATTATAAATGTTTTATCCTTCAAAACGCGGCAACACAAACGTTGACCAACACTGCCACAAGATGTGTGTGAACTTCAACGCATATCTTTACTGACTGCAATAATAAACTTTTGGTCTAAAACAAACAGGTCATTAGCAAACAGATACTTTTGTGCACCATGGTTACTTGGGCCTCTCTCCTGTCATTCCATTTTTCATTCCCTGTTCACATGCTTAGAGTATGATGTCTGAGTATGTCTTCATGATGCCAAGACCTTGTAGCTTTCTCAAATTTAGTAGAGGTGAAGAACATACTTCATTTCTCTGTACACAGAGTTTATTAGTGTCCCTTCATTGTAAGTGCTAATTCAGGTAGTACTTTTATCTCAGATGTTAAATTAGGTCACAGGGTATGTCTAAATTCAGGCAGCCATGCCCATAGATACATATATTCTAAATTCAGTAAATGATATTCAGTTATCTTTGTACTACCTTCAGAATATTTTTTAAAGGAGATGTAATTTCTTGATAAATAAATTTCATTCTGTACAAAAGGAGCATTCCAAGACGCCTCCTAGATACTTTATATTGCAGAAGTTGAAGTGCTATACAAACTATTTTACGGGACAGGTACTGGTCACTTTAACATCAACAGAAATTGGGATGACTCCAAACTTCTACTGGTATGACAAAACTTTTTTTTTCTCAGCCACTGTAAAAGACTCACATGCACGGTAAGACATACTGTGTGGTCTTTCTTTTTGAAAGATGTGTAGTTTATCAAAGTTTAACTACATTACATCTTTAGTAAACACTCAAGTATTTTAAACACCATCAAGCCTGGAAGAAGACTTTCTTTTTGTATTAATCTGTGGTCTTGCCTTCTTCCTTGGTTGAGGTTTGAATCAAGTATATTCAAATGGCAGTGAAATAGTAGTACTGCATGACTAGGGCACACAGAATTGTGTGCATTGCCCCTGCGTTCAAAGGGACAAGAATGCTTAAAGAAGGGAAAGTTTGTTTTTTACCTTTTCCACAGCCTGATAAGAATCCACCCATCCAATTTCTAACCCACTCATCTAAGGAGGCATTTTATTTCCCCTCTTGAGTCTTCTGGTTGAGTCTCCAAACAACCACCAGGAAATACTTAAATACATTCATTCACTGAAAACCCTACCCAACAAAGCCCAAAGACCACGTTCAAGACCAGGTTCAAGAACCACCTGAAAGTCTGACTCCTCCTGATTCACCTTTTCCATTGTTTTTCCCTCCTCTCTCAACAGAAAGAAATGACACCATTCCTTTGGGTTTCTTTTTGGTTAAAACTCACTAGTGGCAAAATACATCCCTCAGCTGGAAGGTGTGCAGTGAGCTAGGGGGAAACAATCCACCTGAAAAATAAGTCAGCACCAACACCATCGCACTGGTCCGACCGTAGAGGCAGCGGAAGAGTGGGAGGAATAACCGAGGGAGGGGCAGGAGCTGCACAAAGTGGCAGGGCCATTAGAAGACATGTATGAGGAGCTGTGCTCAAGGAGTCATATCCTACTGCTTGTGGGGAATATCACTGTTTCCTGTTATTGAATGAGAACATAAACACGGGGGAGGGAGAACCCCAGAAGGAAAACAGGCTTCATGGAGAATGAGGTCAAATCACAGCTTCAAAAAATACATTCTTTACATGATTACCCAGGTTAAGGCTTAGTTTTGCTTTCTGGGGGTGAAAAAAAGGAAAACTTAAATACTCATGCCTTTTCCCTCATTTAAATTACCAGCTAAAAAAAACCCAAAACCTAACCAAACTTGCTTGTGTGCTGACAATTCTATTTACCAGAATATATTTGTATTCATTCCGTTATTAAAACTAAATTCCTTTTGTCAAATCCCTTTAAAGCACAATGGTGTCAATGGGATTAATCACCAAAGCGTTTTTTCTTGAACAAGGTGTTTTCCTCAATGCGATGTTTTCCTAAAAGTTACATCCAATCCGGCCATGCTTGAAAACACTATAATTATGTTGGTCAGGAACATATTTTTTCTTCATTAAACAGGTTTCCAAAGTGGTTTCTACCACCTATGGTTTGGAAACCGTTATACTGTCATACAGGCTACTTTCTTTCCTTGCCTACTATTGGCAAAAAGCCATTTTATCTCTATATGCATGGTAAAAACCTCTGCATACAAACAAAGGATCTATGAGTACAGAAGAATATGGTAAATGTGATGAAGCATTTATTTACTATCTTCTGAATCACTTTTATATTCATGTCTTATGCTTCTTTGTACTGGTTATTCCAGAACTGTACTGCTTTAACAGATAAATACAAAACATGATTTAACAGACTTATTTTTAGTCACAGATTTCTCTTCCTCAATTAAAAAATAACAATAAAGGAACACACAAAAAGATAACTGTAAAGCAAGCAGTGATTCAGAAAGAAATTAAGCTGCTCTGCCCAAAGTAATTCAGTTCACTTTTCTCATTGTAAGACACCTGAGATCAATTTATTTCCCAATTATACATCCTGCAAGTATCCTGAGCACTGCATGGGCATCTCAAACTGTATTTTCTTTTCCTTTGATGCAAAAAAAAAAAAAAGACAAAATAACCAATGTCTTACTACGTCCAGCTAATTTTGCCACATGTGTGGTCATGAACAAGGACATAAATCAAATCTGCCTGGATGAAGCATGATTCATATTTACAGGGGAGGTACCCAGGAGATGTGCCAGGGATGATCTGTCCCCTGCTATCTTATCTGTCTTGCTAAGGCATTTACATGGCTCCCATTACTATGATGCCAAAATATACGGGAGCATATGCTATTCTTACCACACTCCAGCTGGGTGGACAGATTACATGGGTTATCCCAGGTCAGAAGTTTGAAGCAGGACAGATCATCGCACAAGCTTCACGAGTTCTTGATCAGTAGAAGGTGTTTACTGACCATTTCTCTGTAAACCAACACCTAACCCCATTCCCAAAGTATCTAAGTGTTTCTCAAGTGTTTATGTTAAAATAGTCAAGAAGCTTCATCTCGGAGGCTTTATTGGACATGAACCAATGGCTGAAATGAACTGGTGTTCAGCTCATAGGAGCTTCTTCGGGTGCATATCAGCTATGGTTGTCAAGATAAACGTATTTCATAACTAGACTTCTAAATTTTCTGGTTTAGTCAATTATTTTAATTGCAGAGTGCCTAGTAAGACTGTATTTCCCCCATTGCCTATACGGTCACAAAATCGAGTTTGTTATGGAGATGTCACTAACTTACTCACACCTTTAGGTTTTCAAAGTTAGACTATTAGAACATATTTTAAAGCAGCATTTTACCTGAAATTGATTTGAAAACAAAATATACCTGTTTACATTCATCAAGACCTTATCTCCAAAATATAAATATATGCGTATGTTCTTGTCAGTTTACTGAAGCCAGCAGTGATATTTCTGCATGGGTCACAGGCATGTTAACATCTACTATGAGTGATGTACTTTCAGCCTGATGGTTGGATGTCACCTGGTAGCTTCTCCTGCAGGGGTACTCACTGCTGACTGGTGGAGTAACATACTGTATGCCCCTTAGCCCACCAACTCTATACACCTGCTTTGCCACAAGTGGAGGAATAATGCTCTTTATACAATCTTTTACGATTCTCATATGATACCATACAGTCAGAAAGTATTAATATGTTTATAAATATCTTTATCTGTAAATTGGCAAAACACTTACCAACCAGGTGGGATGTTGGGAAAGCTAATTAAGTATTATTTGAAGAAGCTCCTAAGACTGCTGAATGCTAAGTCCTGCAAGAGAGAGAGGTATATGATCCACTGACATTTGGTTAACACACCCCCATGTCATTACCCATGCACCCTTTACAGCTTCACAGACCTCAGTAGCCAAAAGAAATAAGGAAGGCCGGACTGACCAAAATTAATAATGGGTTTGGACAACACGTGGAAATGAAAACTAATGTGTTCACTGTGTTGATAACTTTTCCCTTATAACACCTAGTATTCCAGTTTTATCTAAATATTTTCCATCTAGTACCATCCTTCTAACATGACGCATTACTGTATCTCCCGTCATTTGGGAGTTATGATAGATGACCATTAAAAGCCTCTTCCAACCCAAATAATTCTATGATTCTATGATTTTACTCATGCCAGTATATGTTTGTGCTCAATAAGCTTAATCAGCAGTAATTTGCTTCAGATTTCATCATGAGCATTTTTTTAAAACAATTTTTTTTTCCTAAACTAAATTCTATTTTTTTATTCTTGGTTTTAAAGTCAAAATAGTATGTGGTGAATACGTGGACAAAATCCTCATAACAGAAAACCTGTTGCAAATAATAGTACCAAAGGAAAAGCATCGAAGAAGGATAAGTTATGAAACTCCAGATGCCGAAGACACTTTATGCAGCAGCATCATTGCAGCAATGTAATGAAGGATGTTTTCCGCATGTGTTTAATAAATTTCAACTTTTAGCGATGAGAATTTGAGCTTATTTAAAACTAGAGGGATTGCACTGGAATTGATGGTGACAATGCTAAACAGTTTCACACAATGCACCCGTTCAGATGACTTCAGAAAGTTATGAGCTCCATCTTTCACGTCTTCTGGCTGAAATATCTTGGCTATTTCAGCTGCAACCAATGTGAGCTTTAAGATTAATTTAATACACTACCCTTAATATGATGTAGTCAGATGTAAGAGCCAATCAATTCTAAAATGTTCCTAACAGGTTTTAATAACATCTCGCACTGGAGCTGGTAGGGTATTTTTGCATGGAAAAAATGGATGGCAAGTATTATATAAAGTTAGTCTTTATAGGAATTTTTGATGTTGTTCAGCTCTCATTTAATCCAAAAGTGTTAGTAATTGTGACCCATTGCTGAAGACTGAAGATCTCAGCTCAGAAATACTGAAACTGTGCCTTATGGACATGGTGGATTAGCTCACAGTTTAATAGTGTTACCAATTATGTTGTGTTCCAGGACAGATGTAGTTGGAATGCTTCCTGCCTTCGTTCTCCTCTCTGTGCTGGGATCCTTGGCTAGGTTGTATGTTCTGCAACATCTGCCCTGGCATAATGAATCTTGAGAGATTTTGTCTGAGACAGGAGTACATGCTGTCTAGATCTCTGCAGCGATATTTCTGAACAGACGAGCATTTCAGCTTTCTTTCTGGGAAATCTTCGGACAAATCTGAGAACTTAGACCCACTTTATTCTCTTTACAGAGACAGCATTGCACATACCCATTTCCGTATTTCCACTAAGTTCAGCCATGCAGGGCAGTTTGTGGCAGAAAAGCATTAATAGATAATATAAATATAAATTCATGGCCTGACTCTCTAACATTTGTTCAGCTGAACAGTCCCCTCTGGAGAGGAATCTCAGTGATGCTCAAGAGGCCTGTGACACAGGTATTACTCACAGGGGCCATGGTGCAAGACTGGAACTTCACTTACAACTCGTTATGCATGTATTGTTTCAGTTCTCTTAATGGCAGGCTTACACAGCTACACACATTTTAACTACACAGCAGTGCGAGTAACAAAAATCTACATGCATTCAGTGTAACAGTAATATACTGCAGTAGACATTTCTTCTCAGCAACTAGGATAAACTGGTAGCTGCTGCTGTGACATACTGTAGACCAGCACTTTCCATGGAGACAAAATAGGGCAGAATGAAGGCTATGAGGAGTTCTTGTATTTTTACACCAGCATGACTAAATATTCTTACTAGGCCTTCAAAATTTCCATTTCAACTCCTTTGAAAAAATAAGATTCAAGATGCAAGGACCATATAAGGCAATAAGGAAGAAATCTGTGCATGAATAAAAGGAAGGAAAAAGTAGGTTCACTATTCACAGGTGCATAGCAGACACAGCTCACTCCAAATCAGAAGATGCAATTTTTAGTCTTCTTAAATATATCCCTACAAGATATTTGATTATTAGATATCAAGACCTGGGAAAATCTAGTTGCTAATATGATAAGATATAGTATGACTAGTAGAGACTCAGATGAGTGAAAACAGATCTGATGTTAATCAGGTGAAAAATCTGAAATAGCAACACAGAAAACCATTGTGAGTTCTTAATCTGGAGGAGTTAACTGCCTGGGACAATATTGCATATATCATTACCACAGTATTTTAATGCCAGCCAAGGGGAGCTGTGATTCTGTCTCTCTGGTGGTGTGGTAGACCTCCAAGGTCTAAGAGGTAGCAGGTGTTTCTCTAGTACCCTCGGAAGGGATGATAATTTGGAGGCTCTTTGAAAAAGCATTAATAACACAAAACTGGAGTGGACTTACAGGTCCAGACAAGTTGTATAAATGATTTGGCACACTCTGCTTTTCTGTCTGCTTTCTCTATGCCTCCTACAACATAGAAAATCATTCTAAATCCTTCTTAGTCCTGCTAATGCTGAGAGATTACTGAGAGGCTAAGGAAAAGCTGAAATGAACTGAATGACAAACGTACTGGATGAGTTTCATCCAGTTAAGCTTAGATACCTATATCTGTACCTCACTCTGGAAAGAAACATTCCCTTCTAAGCAGCAGTTCATCTGATCCCAAAGCAGATGCTTCAAACACTCAGATGCATTGCTCATAACAGGCTCTGAAGGACCCTGTTTCTCTGCGCCGAACACAAGTTTAAGGCGACCAGTCCATACATAGACAAACCACGAACTTCTAGAGCTGAGCAGGGTAAACCCCATCTCAGCTGACAAGCCTTGACAGTACAGTACAAAGCAAATAAATGAAGAGTTTATCTAGATGCAGAGGACTGACATGAAGCACTGATAATTTTGTTGTTACCCACTGGAAGAGCTCAAGGAAGTCAAAGCCTGGACTTTGAAATATGAAACTATAAACAACTTCAGACTGATCATCAAAGGTTTTAACCAGCTCACATCTACTCTAGCAGTATATTGCAGCTGGGCTCCCATCTTCCCTGCAGGGTTGCTTCAGTCATTGGTGTAGACATTATCCTCCCACTGGAGATCTCCAAGGATCTAGCTATGACGGAGCTAATTATAGGTAATCTGCTGATGTATGATTAAATACGTTCACCAGCACAATTTGCAGGTTGTGTGGTATGCTCTGCTACACCAAGCAAATGGATCTGGCATTGAACAGGAATAAATACCATCTCGGACTGCAGGAGATTAAGGATTTGAAGCACCTGTTGTGTAACAAAGACATCCAAGCTGGGATGTCAGCTCGAACAAATTTCCTTAAACGAGGATGCCTTGTCATGTATGCATTAGGAAATACAATTCTTCCTTAATCACAATTAAGGGATCATTTTTAATATTTACATTTTACTACAGACCAGAGGGAAAGTGGGCAAAACTGCTAATTCACCCACTGTGCTACAAATATAGTAAGGAGGGACAATCCTTCCACTAAGGAGACTGGAAGCTAAAAATACAAGGCAGAAAGGGAAGGGCAGCCAAAGGCACAGGCTGTCTGTGATCACACAGCTAGTGTGTGCCCAAGGACTGTTCTCTGTCCCCACTGCACTGCTTAAATACAGCCCAGAGAGTGAAGGTAGAAATGAGAAAAGCCTCTAGGGACTGCAGAAAAAAATGTGGCAGGGAATGATATCTTTAGGCTAATGTGAAACCAAAGATCTCAACAATGCAAGACTGCATGAGCTGCTGGCTACTTTTCTGTAAAATAGACGGCAGAATCTGCTTCTAAATGATTGACCCTACCAGCACTGAGGACTGATGAAACCAGTAGCAGGATTTGATTACAAGTAGTCTCAAATTTGATTAGAAAGTTATTTTACAGCAACCATTGCGCAAATCACAGAGTGAGCCTTAGGAGAGGTCTAAGGCTGTTCAGTAGAGATCTCTACTGTACTGGACACAAAAGCCTGGAAAGGGGCTTTGTACCACACCAAAATTGCTAGAGTGCCTCCAATCCGAACACAAGGAGCTGCAAGAAACAGAAACATGTTCTACACAATAATAGAAAGTGATTCTGTCTTCTACACCTAACAAAATACAACCAATACAAAAACAAACATACCAAAATTGATGAATTGTGGTGCGAAAGTTGAGGGGAAATTACATCCTTGTAGTGGTTTGACCCTGGCTGGTGGCCAGGTGCCCACACAGCTGCTCTATCACTCCCCCATCTCAGCTAGACTGAGGAGAAAATATAACAAAAGGCCCGTGGTTTGAGATGAGGATGGGGAGATCACCTACATCTACTGTCCCGGGCAAAACAGACTCGATTTTGGGGAAATTAGTTAAATTTATTTAACAATCAAAATCAGAGATGAGTAATGAGAAATAAAAGCAGATCTTAAAATAACATCTTCCCCCTACCCCTCCCTTCTTCCCAGGCTTAACATCAATCCCAATTTATCCACCTCCTCCCCCGAGTGGTGCAGGGGGACAGGGAATGGGGGTTATGGTCAGTTCATCCAATGTTGTTTCTACTGCTCATTCTTCCTCTGGGGGAGGACTCCTCACTCTTTCCCTGGGCCACTGTGGGGTCCCTCTCACAGGAGTTGATCTTCACACACTTTCTCCAACGTGAGTCCTCTCACAAGAGACAGTTCTTGACAAACTGCCCCAACGTGAGTCTCACCATGGGGTGCAATCCTTCAGGGCAAACTGCTCCAGCGCGAGTCCCCCGTGGCATCACAGAAGTCCTGCCAGCCAACCTGCTCCAGCGTGGGCTTCTCTCTCTCCACAGGCTACAGGTTCTGGCAGCAACTTGCTCCAGCGCTGCCTTCCCACCAAACTAGAGCCCTCTTTAGGCATCCACCCGCTCTGGTGTGTGGTCCTCCATGGGCCACAAGTGGACATCTACACCCCGTCACCTCCATGGGCTGCAGGGCGACAGCCTGCCTCACCGTGGTCTTCACCACAACGCAGGAGCATCTCTGCTCCGGCACCTGGAGCACATCCTGCTCCCCCTTCGCTGACCTTGGTGTCTTCCAATTCCCTGTGCCAGGGCTAGCATGTAACATGTATATACTTGAACATAACAGGATTTATTCCTATCCATGGACTACTCAATGTATTTATGTTTGGAACTGATCCATTGCATAATGCAATAAATAACATAGTAATAGCAGAGAATAAATCAGTTTCCTTAGCACCAGGTTCTGGATATTAATAGTCTGAAAACAACACATGACTCATTGGCAATTCCCTTTCATATGTCAGTTTAAAGGGAACAATATTGAAGTTCATGAAATTATGCCCATACAGTCAGCTATATCCTGTTCAGATAAACAGTTTATATAGGTGTTGGCCATGAGGTATATTGTCCACTAACCAGGGTCCTGAGCCAAAGATTATTAACCAAAAGCGGTTACAAGAGAATGATGAACATACACTAGCAAAACAGTGTCTTTAAAGCCACTTTATCTACGACAAAACAACTGCTATCATGTAAAAGTGGAGCATAATCTGTAATTAACAGCTAGCTCTTTTACAGGTGGGGAAGAAGTAGTTTTTTTCAAAGATAAGGTGGAAAGAAATGTGTTCTGGAAACAATCAGTGCCTTCAACGTTAAGATCATAAAACTTAAACTACCATCGTGTGTTCTTCCAGTGAGAAAAGCAGAAGCTATGCCATCACATCACAGGAGCATTCCCAGCCTCATTGACATTCAGTCAAGAAATATCTTAGCTCTGAGCCTTGCTCCTGTTTGGATTTGTAAGAACGACACACAGAATAGAAATTCAGCACTGGGGAGGCAGGTGGTGGACACAACACACTTCCAAACACTGCGTAGTTAATTACAGCCCTGGAATCACACTCAATTGACAGTGTGGGCCAAATAGGTTCCGAGTTTTTTTAATTGCTCTTTGCTATATTAATATTACTTTTATAGCAATTAGAAAAGATGTGACTCAGAAATGAGCCACCACAGGAATGACAAGTATTTCAATCTGGAAAGAAATACACTGGTCTGTCTTTCCTGATGCAAATCTACCAGGTGGTAAGGTGGTGAAAATGAAAGGGAATCTTATATAAGATAAAATATTTTACTTAGACCGTGCACGTTATTAAAAACCTATTAGACATGAGTAGCTTGGAGTCTTGTGGGGCACAAAATCGATGAAGTCAGTTCTACCATGCAAGCAGTTCAGAAAGGCCAGACCCTTCCAGAGCTGAGAACCCAAGTGAGCAAATCCTCCCTGCTGCTGCACTGTTGATTCACATATCCGCAGGTGGGTCCTTAGCTAATGGGTGTACCTACACCCACAACTGAACACACGCACGGCGGCAGGCATGCACCCCTGTCCTGATTCAGGATAACATATCTACACAGCATCATACACACACTGAAGAAGAGCCCACGCCCCACTACAGGAATTTTCTGTCTGAGCTAAGCGCATACCCCCTGCACTGCTTTGTGCTAATTTGGCCTCCTTTCTCATTCACTTGCCTGCTGGCATTTCTGTTGCCTTTCAATGTTTTAAAAAATAAATGAATGCTATGCAAAACCTGTGTTAGCGCAATGTTTACCCAGCAAGGTCAGAAAGATGGCAAAAGCTATCTGGAGTACAAAGATGGGGGAGAAGCGCAAACAAGAGCAGTCACGCCAGACACTTTCAGAAGCATAGTCAAAGGCAGGAACAGAGAAGGCAGAACAGTTAAAATGAGTCAAAATGTCCTATTCTGAGCACTGAAGTAAGACTCAAGGGATACTCATGCAAATCAGCACCAATCTCAAGAGACTAGAATGTTTAAATTTTATGTTTCAATTTTCATTCACGTTGGGGAAGCAAACAGTTTTCACAACAGAAACCTCCTAGTAGAAGACTTTTGACCACAAAATGTTCTCTAAATCTCCTAAAGGTATCTCTCACTATACGACAGAAATAAAAAGCACGATGCAGAAACTGACTGTTCTTCCGCTCCCTACCAGCTGGTAGTTGGCTATTTAGAAACTCATTAACTTCCTCAAGAGACCTTAGCCCTAATTAGTCCCTGGACTGATCTGCCTGCCCCTTTCTCCTTCACCTCTGCCCCTCAGAGCCTTCCACAACGATTAAAGGAAATCATACTCCTTTTGTACAATTTTAAAAATGGAATTTCTTGAGCTATCAGGGTCTGCACACAGCTGCTGAATTCTGTTCTGCCTTGGAGGTTTCCAGACCACTCCAGAATTCTCCATCTTGTTTTGACATCCTAATTCTTCATGCCTACGCACATCCCTCTTAAATTCTTCCCTAAACTGGTCTCTGCAGTTTCTTTTCCTTTGCCTCTAGTATAGCAGAATCTATTTTAACTGTGATTGAAGTGTCACCAGGGTCATCATTGAGAGGGAAACAAACAAAAATTGACTTATTCCATTTTCCAAAATTAGAATGTGTTTTGTATGTAGATATGTACCCATACATTCCATAATGGTGACAAAAATAACTTATCAATACAATAGAAAAACAAGAGGACTCCTCACTTTAATTTCTGTCTAAACAGATGCAGTTAACAATATTAAGTTCAATAAGTATATGAACAGAAAGATAAACTGTAGAAAGCAAAATGAGAAAAGTTATGGTTGCAAAGCACAAGGACAGTCTTACTCAGGCACTTACAGAGTTTAATGCCTGTGGCCAGGTTATGCAAAATTCTTTTATTTCCTGAATTTCTTCCAGTTTCTCAGAAATATGTTTCACGTTCAACATGTTTGCACAGGAAAACAAATGCTGCCAGGCCCCAAAATTGGTCTTATTGGATGGCTGGGTGGGTTGTGATGGGTTCCACTTCTGCACAGCCACAGGAGCACTCATCGTTCAGCTAAAATCATCCTGTTTCCAGGTAACTGTGATAGTCCCTGTTCACCAAAATAATGGGAAGTATTGTCCTTGTATGTGGACTATCTAAATAGTCAGTCCAAGGGCTATAAAGTAGTAATACTACCCTAACACCTCTCTAATTAATATAATTACTGTAAATGCCACCTTATTGTGGATATGCACACAGGTCTTGCACTGGCATTACAGGAAGGCATCATAATTCATTATCATAATTATATATTAATGATAACCCTAGATTATTTTTTTTCCAAAACAACATTTGAACATCATCACTACAACAGAAATCCCAGCAGGAGTGAGGATAGTAAACTCCTGAAGGGTATCCTACCTGTAGCAATTAAACGAAATTGTAATCAACAGATTTCTCAGCTCAAAGACAGCCTGGTGAAAATAATAAAATATTTTAACAAAATACAATGCCATGACACCCAAGTAATTTCTTAATATTATATCTGAGTGAGGCATGAGCCTAAAGACCCACTTAAAGTAACAGTCAATAGCCTGTTAAAAAAAGTTCCTGTTTTGACATCCTTACCTTGAGTAGTCACTTATTTACCAAGCTTGAGCTGCAGGTATGGTCAAACTACTGATTAAACATTTCCTGAATTCTATCGTTGTTTTCCTTAGGATTCTATATATGCACATATTTGAACCACATGTGCCTATGTTCCACTTTCTTATGTTCTCATAGGCAATTTTCCAATTCTGTATTAACTGTCCTTTGTATTCAAACACAATTTCACTCACGCACTCAGGCCTTTTTAATTTCTTAAAGACTAGTCTTTAAAAAGAAACGTCCTCAATAAGTAGATGTTTCCTTCTACCCTTCTTAAGAAAAAAAATTAGTCTAAATAATTCTTGGGAGAGAACACTTTCGCTTCAAAGAATTCTGGGGTACAGAAAACTTTCCCAAACAAGAAGTGCTTCCAGCTTTATAAGCACAACCAATCAAATTTCAGAATTTCCATCCTGAAGACCACTGCAATATTTTCACAGAAGTTGGATGAAAAGTTCAAATAATGAACTCTATAGAAATATTGATATATCTTATAGATACACTGTCCTGATGGAGTAGAGCATTATGTCCTTATCAGTTCCCATTTTCAAATAACTCAGGGGCAATAGATCACCTTCAGAGTGACCATTGCTTTTTTCACATGGCCCTACCTGCCAGTATTCTCAGGGCAATGAATATAAATTGCCCTCAGAAATTATGGAGGCTCCCTATATTTGCAGGATGAAGACCAATCTGAAGAATACATGATGAACTCAACAGCCTCATTGTTAAATCATCTCACTGCAGGTGAAGTAGCTTCATTGGAAGCTTTGTGGAAATGTTGGAGTTATTTTTCAAAAAGCTGCTCTGCATGAAACTCTGCATGAAATCTAATGATTTATTTGGCAGATATAGATGGAGAAGATTACAGTGCTAAAAATAGTGGAAAGAGGACCACCAGTTTTGCTATTCTGAAAATCATTAGATTTAAACTCCTAAATAACTTTTTTTGAAAATATGAATTAGCCATCTAGGTAACTTAAACCAATTTTTTAAAGATATTTAGGTGCCAAGTCCCCCTAGAGTTAAGATATATGACCATAAACGGGAAGTTTTTAACATAATCGCAATGTAATTTAAAAAAAAAATTCAAAATTGGAGCATATTGGCCAATCAGAAAAACCTATTACCATCACAATAGTTGACCACATAAACATATGATCAGCATGACTGATCTTAGTGGCCTTTAATCCTGATGGCTCTTTTCCCAGGTCATCTAGGACACTTTGTCCAGTTTGTTAAATCTAAAAGATAATAACTATTGTAGATAACACAGCTATATACGGCATTTAGATACAGATATCATGGCATGTCCCTGCACAAGAACAATACTGTCCACTAGCTAGGGTGCCCTCAACTTTGGTATGGACAGACAAATAAGGGATAAGATGACAAGAGGAGCTGCCCCTTCTTGCGTGATCTGTGCAAAATGAGAGGCAAGGAGAGTCCACGCACCGAGGAAGGCTGGAGTAGGTCCCCTTGCACACCAAGCCATGGAAACCTCCCTGAAGAAGGCAGAGCAATGAAATATCAAGGTACCATTTCAATCTTTCTCCTTTGAGCTTTTGGGGCCTCTGAGCAGCAAAACTCAGGCCGTATCTGGCCTCCTTACTTCACTTCAGGAAAGCATAGTTAGAGTGAGACTGAAGGGTCCAGTCTGGCTATGACTGCACAGTAACACAGGAAGCACAAGAGCCTGTATTTCCTTCTCTTTAGATAGCAGTGATTAAAACAGCCGATAAAGTGCAAACTGTGCCTTGGATCACAGCAACAGCCTATTGCCAACGAACCGTATTAGCTGACCACCACTGACTGCACAACAGCAACTACTGCTCTCCACCCACAGAACCTTTCCTGGGTGATGGCATGCTACCACCGAGAGGAGCAGAGGCAGTGGAGCAAGCAGGAAGCCACCACTGAAACCCTGCATTGAGGTGAGGGAATGCTGGAGGGAAAGATTTACAAACAAAATCCCACACACAGGCATATTTAAGTAGCATAGGCAAAGTCATGAAGTGAAGGAGACCATACGAGCATCAAATGTTTGCTGAGCACAATGAAAGTGGTAACTGAACAGAAGGGTGGTGGGGAAGGAAATGCTACAGGAGGTGTGAAGATGAAAAGCCAGCCCACGATACCAGAAGATGGCATTACATAGTAACAACTGCAGACAATGTGGGTTTAGTGGCATATTGAACAGACTCTGCAAGTGGGGATCTCAGCTGAGTTGGGTCCTGACAGGAGCTGAAGGAGGAAAGGAACATGTGGCATTTGTTGTCCTGGAGAGGAACATCTTTCCAAACTACTTGTTAGAAGCCATATGATTAAGACTTGGAAGAAAAGTCAAAAATGTCTGGATGACTGAACTTATTTCACTCACATCTGCCATTCTTGAGTGATGTAGGCTTTGATCCATTCTATTTTAAGTTACCTGATAATAAATTATCTACATTATTAGTTAATGAATATATCCCCAAAGATTCAAGGAAATTGTTTGCTTTCATATCATTGCTAGCTTGTTTATTGAAAAAGCTACACTAGAAATAATTATTATGGTTAATGCAAAAAAAAAATCAGAACAGGCCAATGAAAGGTCCAAAAGATGGGGCAACACTCAGAGGAAGGTGAGCTGTCTTCACCAGATTTCATATGAGTGAGTCACTTTGCTTTTCTGTGTCACGTGTTGTCTGTTTATGGTACACCACTAACACCATCTCCTGGCCAGTTGGTATCTGGAATAAAATCTTTATAAAGGTCTCTGAAAACCTGGAATGAAAGGTATTGCAAACATAGAAAATATTATCTTTGCCATATCTTATATCCATTCATATTAATTGACTTTAACTATGCCAAAATTATATCACTTCACTTGCTCAGAATTAGATGTAGGGTGTGGGAATTTCAACTACTTCTGTTTTTTTGGGGGGTTTCCAGCAACATGTGTGAGAATATTCTGAAATAAGCTTACCTTTG
Source organism: Trogon surrucura (assembly GCA_020746105.1). Classification (NCBI taxonomy): domain Eukaryota; kingdom Metazoa; phylum Chordata; class Aves; order Trogoniformes; family Trogonidae; genus Trogon; species Trogon surrucura. The sequence goes on along the minus strand of CM036621.1, from coordinate 10,399,022 downwards.
CAGAACTGGCTGTTGCTTCAGGTATACTTTGTTTTGGAGACCACAGAAAAATAAAAACTGATATTCAGGAAAAGACAGTGAAAACAGATCCTTTCCCAGTGTTTCAGGTTCAGCACTTTAAACCTTACACACTTTCTCAAACATCACTACTGTACCTTCACCACCTATTGCTGTCAAGATTCAGTATTCCTTGTTCTTTTCTATTCATTTTTAGATATCAGGAATAACTGTAATTTCATGTGCTTTTGGTACAGCCAAGCAGTCAATAGACCAAGGTCTGTCCAATTAACACTTACTGAATTTATCCATCTGTTTTCAAGCATTTAAAACAAGGCTTTGGCATTTTGATCTTTCAAAATCTTAAATATTTGTAAATGTCCAATATAGCATGTTAGAGAGTTACCTTGGAAATCGCTCAGGGGTTATTTTTCATATATATCAGTTGGCCTGGACACCTTGCATTTCAAATCATTTAAGAACTGACTCATCGCTCAAGGAAGATACCTTCTGAGCTTTGGCTTTAGGGACCGGATTTCCAGAAAAATCACCAGAATCAGTACCTTTTTTATTTTTTTTCCTTTAAATTAATTCAGGAACATAGGGTCAACTTCTAATTTTAGCTAATCTCAGAATAAACAAACAGCAGTAGAACTTCTTGCGTCATTAACAGCATAATCAATCTAGAGTCTTCAGCACAGTCTGTCCTAGGGAATTGAGTACTTGGAGCTGTAGTGGGTCTCTTAGGAGAGCAACTCTATGAATCCCTTGGAAGACAATCAGATTATTGTACTCCTGAGGGATTTTCATACAAGAGAACTGCAGAGTCATACTTTCTGGAATAGTTTGTAGAAAATATTATATGAGCATCATTGGAATATTACAATTGCAGACATTTTGCAGATGACCACCATGCTCTGTTCAGCTAGCTTAGGTTGAAAGGTTTTCTGCAGTGTGCATTACACTACTGTGAGCCATGCTAGAAGACAGGAATTGTCATTTTAAACGCTAGAAAATCCTAATTATGATCATCATGCAAGATGGTCAAACTGATTTTGAGTGAATCAATGCAAGACCAGCTACAGCCCAGCAGAAGAGAAAGCAAAAGTGTCAACTTCCTCACACTAGTCTATCAGGGGAAGCCTGCGAAAATCTCTGAAAAACTGTATATGAGCTGTAGTGCAGCCATCTCCTGCATTTGGTGTTTTCAGTGATTCTCCAAGAAATACTATCTTCAGACAGCCAATTAAAAAGGGAAGATCTGTTTTATGACTCAATCTGACTGATTAATCGAGTCATAAAGCAGCAAGTATATGAATACCTGAGTGCCTGATGCCTCTAGACTCAATTGCTCTGCTTCATCCCACTACATGGAGCCTGTAACATCTCTCTACTACTGTAAAACATGGTGAACAGAAAGAACCGTCTCAGTGAATAGCCTCATTAGCATGTTGGTGGAATCTGAAGAAAACTATATCCTTTCATTGATCTGAAATTTGTTCTGTTATCTATGGCCAGAAAGTGACCTTTTTGGAGGTTGAATGTGCTTGACAAAGTGGAAGAAAAAACTTTGTTTATGACCTCAGAAGAGAAAAATCCACTGAGATACTCAACTGTGGTGGACTGAGTGATCAAATCATTCTTAATATGCGATAAGGCCCAGTATAAATGGTAAACTAACAAATGGTAAACAACAGCCTCTGAGATAAATAGGAGTCCTCTGTTCCAGAAGACATGGCCTCATGGTCCAAGCAATTGTTCTGCAGCTTCCTAGAAACTTTTCTTATTCTCAGGACAGACGCATCCAAAGTCTGCTTGGATAGCTTCTCCTCCTGCTTACTGTTTCAAAATAAGAGTAGTATGGCCAGATCAGAGCCCTACACCGGACTTTGGCTTTCTGTGGCTCAGTTCCATTATCTGCAAAACAAAGATAATGGTACTAAGATCATGATAAGCATTATTATGATCACTTTACAAGCACAGCACAAGCTAATTAATACAGTTAAGTTTGATACATGTAGCTCGCAAAGACACATAATGCTTTATAACAAACAGATCCCTTTCACAGCAAAAGAGACTGTCTCCAAGCATGATGCTATCAGACTGCTGAAAAATCACAAACTTTTAAAAACGGGGACAACACTAGTATAATGGATACAGTGTGCTAAGAAAAGTAGGTCTAGGAATGAACGGGGAGGATTATGTAGCTTGGGAAAGCAGAACTGTGATTTTAATCAGCAGGTGCTATTGACAGAAGTGCAGAAGTTTGCGTTTCATTTGAGAAGGCAGCACTAGAGATACTGAAAGATTATTTCATAGGGAAAATGAATGGATCTTAACTCTTCAAAGGATAGGAATTATGGTGAGCATTTCTCGAACCTGATTTTTACTAGCCTTTCATGTGTGCAATCCTATCTGGATCCCACAAAGGTTTATAATTCAGCGAGCTCGGATCATTGGGTAGTCAGGAAGCTGGAGACAGGCTCCGTAGCTCAGTTAAGGGTAGAGGTGTTACAAAGGGAGCAGGAATACTCCAGGCTCCCAGGGAAATAGAGAGTGCAATTCTGAGGAAAGTTTTCTAAGCTCGGGAATGTGAATGAATGGAGGCACTTCCAAGCTAGGTGGCAATCAAGTCCTTTATGGTAATTCTGCATTCCTCCTGCTTCTGAAATTTCCTTATCAGTTTGCCTCTTCATTTTCCTTTGCCTTGCTCTTTCTTACTTAACCATATTTTCTAAATAAGCAGCATACATTTAGGGTCAGTCTTTCAGTGGTCTATGGAACTGCCACTGAGGGACACCCGAGGACAAATTTGCCTTTAATATACTCGTAATGCCTCACTGCACTGCAGTCTTTTTTTTTTTTTGGTCAGCTTTTCTGTAGCAAAGCATGTAGCCTGGACCAGCAGCATTATTTATGGCCAATGCACCATGGCCAGGAATCAGGCAGAAGATTAGAAAGCTGGTATAGACTCAAAGTTGTAAAGACGTACTCCAATCCAAGCTGAGAAACATCATGTTGCTACAACCTTCCCAGCACTAGTGGGATAACGTCCAGAAAAGAGAACAGTACTGGAGCAAGAGGATCAATGGTTACCACTCCAGAGCCAGCTGCCAACCTGAGAAGACTAAACTGATGAGTGACACAAAGAGTCCATTCTACCTTCTTTCTCATCTTCCTCTTAAAATCCTCCCCCCGACTCCACATTGCCAAGAGATCAAGACCTGTTGTTGAGATAACAAGAACTAAAAGGCTTACAAGGTGTTATACAGGATGGCATGGTTGAGATCCAAAAAAGCACTTAAGCACCTCAGAAACCATTTAGGCCAGATTCAGGTGATTCCAGAACGCTAGTCCTCAACAACATCACTCTGCTACAAAACATTCAATCCGTGTATTCTCAGCAGAAAATGCCTGCAGTTCTGCTATGGCACATACCAAGTGGGACAGCAGCAGTGATGATATATGAGCCCAGCAGCCATAGCCACACTCACTTCAAAGGACAGCTGGAGGAGACAGGCCTGGTGGTCAGAGCCCTTTCCAGGATTATGGGAGATGCAGATGCAATCCTCCCTACCTGTAGAGTTCAAAGCTGTCTTTCCCCAGAAATGCTCTACCTAGGAGCTAGCCTTGGGCACTTGATGAATAATTTGCAGGCGCTGTGCTGGCTGGAGCAAGCTCAGGCACGTGTGCCGCAGAGCGTGCAAGGGTGCTTAGACTTCCAAGGCAAACAAAAAAATGCGGTGTGCCTAGCTGGTCTCAGTCCAGATGCCCCCACACAGACATCCAGTACCATTTAAGATGTCTTTGAGTATCCTGCCTGCCCTCCAGATCCCACTCCAAAAGCACATGAGTCTCCTAGAGGTACTGTGTCACAGCTGTGGCTATCTTGGCCACCTTTCAGCACCTGTTAATGCAACACATGCCTCATTTAGGCAAATGAATCAAGTGCCTGGCAAGTTGAGGCATCTCCAAACAGTGGCAGCCCAAGGATGACTGTGCTCTCACACGACCAGTGCAAGTCATCAGTTCTGGTCTCGCATGACCTGTTTTACGTGTCTCATGCCTTTATTAAATGAAGTCCCAAATGGTTATCCTGCATAACTAGCTAGCTCTAAGACAGCCCACAAAAAATATACCAAATAAAATACTTACACAAAGGCTTCAAGAAAACTCAGCTGGAAACTGATGTTTTGATCCAACAGTAGCAAACTCCAGGCAGAACTTTGCTAGAGATGCTTCCAAAGAATACTTCTCTGAATATTCTGGCAAAACTGAAGAACAGGATCAGGCATCCAAATGAACATGAAATACGATTATCTATTTCAGCTATAATTCTGCATTTGGCAAGATTTGCTGTTGTAAATGTCTATGTGAATGCCTTGGACAGCAGAAATGTCCAGGGAATAATTCTTCAGCTGAGAGTCTGTGCTCACTCCCACCCCAGGGAGTGCCTGCACCAACAGCGGCACTGTCTCGCCAAGTGTATGGCTGCAGGTGATTGCTGCAAAATTATGATTCAGCGTTGCATAGTAACACAGACAGACAGGTGATGCATGAGGAAGTTTGGAGAAGATTGTCTCTTCCGGTGACCTGAACTCCCATCTCTGATTTTTATGTAACTTCCTCTTCTACAAACATGATTTCCTCTCATTTCCCCTGCTTCTAATTTGCTTTGTGCAGTTATTGAAGAATGTCAGCCACCTGAGGACTTAGAGTACGGGGTATCTGTGTGTCCCAGGTGCTCTGTTACACACATGCATGGTTCTAGCTGCTCACAAGAATAGAAAAGAATAATAGAATCATCTAGGTTGGAAAAGACCTTTAAGATTGAGTCGAACCATAAACATAACACTGCCAAGTCCACCACTAAACCCTGTCCCTAAGTGCCACATCTACACATCTTTGAAATGCCTCCAGGGATGGTGACTCAGTCAAGTGAGTGACCAATCACATGCCACGAACTAACTAACCGCAGGAAAGGTACTTATTCTATAAAAGGCAAATCAATGTTGAAATCTGTAAAGTATTTATGACCTGAGGCAGTAAGTCTACACAGCATGGCTCACTGTAAACTTAGGATCCAGGACAAATTTGACTGTACCAACACAGTGCTGTATTTCCAACAGGATTCATTAACTCAGATCAGGCCCAATATAAATGCAGTTACCATGGGTACAGACCCAGCATGGATATCTCCATGCCTATGGGACAAATACACTCCTTATCTCAGAAAAAACGGAGTATGCCAGATTTTTGTGCATGACTGGAAACACCATCATCAATACATCACAGCCTCCAGGTGAGTGTCACCAGATCTCTCTCCTCTTGGAATCAGCTTGGTGTGTCCATTGATCCTCATTAGCCCATAAAGTCCTTCCATATAGCTAAAGGGCTCTTCAGGTTTATTATTTTATCCAGACCAATGAAAATTGGATGTCACAATATCACTTGCAGATTCAAAGTGCAAACCTTGCTTCCTTCATGTAAGAACCAGACAGTAGATACTCACTCAGCTTTCCATCACAATGCAAGGAACAAAGCTGGAGAGACAAGCTGCCCTTGTAGGTGAAACTCACAATAAGGCCTTCATTTGCTCTTTGTCAAAATCTTCACAGATACTTAGATTGCTGAGATTATCCAGTGTGCTTGGAAGGAGTCAGGGAAATTCAACAATCCCAAATGGTCTGCTTTGCAATTTCATGGCTTTCCTTTTTCTGTGTGTGCCATTAGTGACAGAAACCTAACCCTTCCCAAGCTTTCATCTTTGATCAGAGCAGGTATCAAATGCTGGTTAGCTTAGGTACATTTTGTGCTTGTTTCTTATGCAAATGCAAACTACTATACACCAGCTGGCACTTCTGCAAATTTGTTTCATGGATTTCAATCTGTGTTCTACCTTTTGTCTAAAAGGAGTATTATGTACATGGAGATTACTTTTCTGTGAGAAGATAGCGAGAGATTTTTTTTCTTTCAAAAATTATGGGAGTAGATCTATTGTGGAGTAATTCCACTGAAACCTGTGGCACTACACCAATGATAATTTAATTACAATATTTGTTAAAAATCATCAGAATAAAGCTAATCTGTGATTCAATTGCTTTGCTAATGTTACGCTTAGGTTGGCCACCTACATAATTTTCAGCAAGGCATTTACATTATGTTTAATCAAGGTTGACCAAATATCTTATGCTCCAAATCAGCCCTGTGTGGGCAGACCTGAGAGATCAAGTCCAACCTCAGGGCTGAATCCAATTCCTTGAGCTTCGAGAATTAGTTTGCACCAAGTTGTGAGGTCTTTCTCGTGCCCAAAGTCACAAGCTTTCTCCCACAAGCCTCCCCTTATTTCTGGGCTATACATGCTTGACAACAGCGTGTTGTGGATGTTTACACAGTCTATATTCAGAGTTAGGCTTAGGAAATCAAGTTTGGGCCTCAATGCCTGCATGGTTTGGGATGAGGCTATAAAACAGTCACCTGGAGTTAAAGCTTCCTTGGTTTAGGATTTCTGGTGAGGATAATCCCTAATTAGGTCACACCAATTCATTTATGAGCTGTGGTTCTTGTTCAATGGATAATTCTTTAATGCAATTAAAATACCATCAAACTCCGGCTGAAAGATTTTATCCATGTGTACATCTTCAGGCAATCTCATTTAAATCAGACTGTGATGGCTTGCAGGCCTTGGCTAAGATGAACAGTGAGAGCAGCCTATTATGTGTATTGCAATCCTTAAGAAGCTTCAGGTCTAGGTTCAGCCTTATTATTTGAAACTAAACCCAGAATTTTATAGACTTTTCAACCCTTCTCTAAAGAAGGCTTTGGATCAGTTTGCAAGAAGCAGAAGTCATGTTTATTACTTATAAACATTTTCATATCATTGTATCACCTGCGCACCATTGTCACTGGGCAAGAGACAGCACCAGTTACAACGTGTGGTGTAGTCATGGCCATGCTTTGCTAATGCCATCTGGCTTGAGACACTCCTTGTAGTAAATGCTCTCCTGAAGAAGCACCCACAGGATTGCTGAAAGCTCCTTGTCTAGCATCTCAGATTAAGTTCAGGTCTTCCATCCCACTCCTTGCTCCTTCAGAAGCTTCAAACTACTGACAACTGGTACAGCTTTACTTCTGTGCAACACTTATGTGCCAAAGGCTGCTGGAGAGAAAGCAGATCCACATCAAACTCCTGTCATGGATGATGGAGAATGAGGCTCTCCACAGAAGGAGAATCTCTGAGGAGCCCCAGAGGACAGGGTCCCACAAGCCTTTCAGTGAGATCCTCTGTGTTTTGTGACTCAAGACAGATACCAGAGCATAAGTAGCTCAACAGCACCAGGATGTGGGTGGATACACACACGCTCAAATTTGAGGCCGTGCTACTTCACATGGCAAGAGTTTCTACAATCCACATTTTTTATGCAGACATGTAAACTAGCAGTAGTGTACTCAAGTCCTTTTTATGAATCTGTCTCTTAAAAGCTAACACAAACAGGATGTAACAGGTCACCACAAAATCTCACCAGCTGACCAAGACTGTCATACAACAACCGTATGACTGATGGTCACATGAAGAGCAAATTTGTTTCAGTTTGCTGGCAATGGGAAATTTTACACATTCTATAGTGTCATATTTAATGTACATTGCATAGTCTTATACACATATAGAATTGACTACTTTAATTATGGAATATAATACTTAGGCTTATGGAAGATCAGATTATGTCCATGAAGTTTTAGAAAAAATAACCAAAAATTCAATCCCAAAGGTGGTGTATGATCTGTTGAAATTACCTTTGTCCAATTTCATGATAAAAAAGGTTGACATTGAAAATAAGCCATTCAAGACCGGCATCTAACTCTTATAAATACATCTCAACTGAATTCTAGAAGGTAGCTGTGGCTTCACCTCTGTAAAGTTCTACATTTTCTTAACAACCTTGTAAACCAAAATTTTTTTGCCAGCTATATACCTTCAACAGTTTTCTGTTCAATTATTTTCAAGATCTGTAAAAAGCCACCATATAAAGACTTTTAAAAAATCAAATAGCAGCAATACAGTCCCATCTAGGGGAAGAGAACTGCTTTCTATAACTCTTTTTTTTCCTCCCACACTGGACAATACTGGCGGGTTGAGATTTAACCGGAGATGGGCTCCTTTTACAAGATTGCTTATATAAAGTGAAGATAACGCCAGCTGGGTTCATTTGAAAGAGGACATCTTGGGAAGAGCTGACAGCGCAGCTATTGGAATACGACCGGAATGAAAATCTGAAATACTTAGCCCCTTCCTGCCTCATAGGTATAATACTTAATTTCTTGTAGAATGCATAGGTTTATAATTAGAAGGAATTGTCACTGAAATGTACTGTACGAGCCTTTTACAAATATGTTTTTAAATAGAGGCTGAGTGAAAATGTTGAAACTGGTTGATTTTGTTGGAAGTACTTAATCAGGAAGATTTTTTGTTTGTTTGTTTACCTAGGTGATATTTGTTACTTCTGATAGTCTGCTCAGTGATAGGTATATGTGGGCAGACACTAAAAAGTGTCTACAAAGGGAAAACATGAGAACTCCAGGCCCAATCCCACAGGCTGTACATGCTTCCCTGTTGGAAAAAATTTGTAGGTTTGAGGCATGAAGTAGAAATATAAATTATTGCTATGTATGTTTTCCTAAAAACCCAACATTTTTAGCAGTAAAAGAGAAAATGCATAATTTACCAGAACTGAGCTACATGAAGTTAGGATTATGTACATCAGGATAGCCATTACCACAGAGAATAGTTTCAGCATTAAATTTATGTATATTTATAAATTATTTTTTTTCAGATCCCATTGTTTCAATTTCATTTGGTTATACTAACACTTTAGGTTTAGACTCTTCACAAGAAAAAAAGAAAAACTAGAATAATTAAAAACCATGACTAAACTGAAATAGTAATATTGAAATAGTAATATTGTCATAATAGTAGCCCAGCAATAATAACAGTCTGGTAAATATTTAGCCTGTAGATGTAATCAAGTGACAGAATATCAGTAATGTCATTTGTTTCTCTCTGCAAGAAGAACATGTTTAACAGTACCTACAGTTTCAGGTCCACAGTCAATGCATTGTTTTTATTTCTGACTTTAAAACCAATTTCAGCTTTTATTCCCTGTGTCCTCAGATCACTGCAAGAAATGATGACTCTTTCTATTTATCTGCTTGTCGTCTTGGCTCAAGCTCTTGCAGGGCCTTGCAATCCAAATAAAGCAGGTAAAATAATTTAAGTCTCCTAAGATCTTCTCTTGTAATTAAGCTGCCAAAGTGGTTTTTTTTTTCTATTTAAAAGTGGAAAGCTTTTTCATCAAAAAGTTAAATTGTAGATTACAGAGAGCTAATCCTTACATTTCTTTTATTGATCTGTTTTCAGCTAGCACAGTAAAGCACGTACCACTAAAGTCCTAGCCCCATGGAGAATCAGGGATATGCTTAACTCTGTGCAATAATCATAGTGCAACAGAATTAAGCACAAGGAGAATTCAGGCATAAAATGGCAAAGGAAACATCAACAATTAGAAATCACCTGTAATAGCACCGGCTAGATGCAGCAGATCTTTGCTGCCCAAGCTGGGCTTTAGTCCTGCTGACTGCAACCAGACCACTAGAGGGGAATGAATGTGCTGGGCTGAACTGCTGATCCACACAGCTTTATTAGACAAGAAAAAAACAAAAAAAAAAATATTGAAGGTAAGGCTCTAATTGCACACTGATTGCCTAGAAACTCAAATAATCTAGTGCCAGACAGACCTGTAATGCAGAATTCACTACAATTAAGAAAGATGATTTAGAAATACATTGGAATAGGCCACAATATAGAGTGTTGGCTTTGTGACTGCTGGCAGGCTACTGTCAGTAACTTCACGGTATATTGTTAAGTATTTGGCCCTCCAGCCACTTATTTCAGTATCTTCATTTGCACAAGCAGTTTCTCTGAACTGCAGGAATTTTCATAGCTGTAGATTCACCAGATTTACAAATCTGACCATCAACACAAGTAGAATCAGCTGAAGGTTTATTGACCAGAAAGGAATGAGTTGTTAAACTCCCTATTTGACTTTCTATATTGCTGATATGGAAAGGCTGAAAAATAAGACTTTTATCATAAAAATAAGAGTGTCGAGGTCTTTAAAAGAAATAATTGAATAATTCCAGGCAGGGTCTTTTTTTCCTGACTGTAGTAATTGGAAGTCTTTCTCAATTTTAAGGTCACTAATGGTTAGTCAATATTTGCCTTTTAAATTTCCATCAGACACTGAAATTTGCACTGCCTGATTCTCTTTGAAAAATGTCCAATTCTGCTGTCATGAGGCAATCAGTCTGTAAGTTATGCTGCTCAATATTCAGGGTTGTATTAGCAATCAGCATGTTTAGAAACATTGTACTGCTACTAACCATCGCTGTTAACAGGGCTAGGTTTTCATTTCATTTACTATTGCTATTAACAGGGCTCATCTTTTCAGTTCATTTTTTTGATCCCAGTTTTTAACTTGAGAACTGTAAAAATTTAGTTTGTGCTCATGCTGCAATGACAGTGCAAGGAGAGAAAGATCAGAACATCTATCATGGCCTAGATCTAACACTGCTACAAAAAGGTGCAGATCTACCAAAGCCTAACAAACAACTTTATTAATATTATTTTTACAGAGTTGGTGGCATTACAGAAGCCAGCTCTGCAGCATAAACTAGGCTGACAGATTTCAGTACAGCCTTGTTTTTCTTCAGGTTTCTCAGCAGTCTCTGCTCCTCAATCAGCTATTCCAGAAAGATAAAAAATTTACATGAAGTTCTGTATTGATTAGAAGGCAAGGGCCAGGTTCTTCTAAAGAGCATAGAATTTAACAACCCGAAGGTCAGTTTTGTGTAGCAAAAGCTGCTTATGGTAGAGTACCTTCCAGCACAGCACCTTTTGCTGACAGAAGTTTAATCCCAATTGAAATCTGACCAGCCTCTTTGAAATAAAGACACCACGAAGTATCACTCTAGGTATATTATTTTCTTTTCAGATGTAATTCTGGTATACTGCTATCCTAAAACCATCATTACCAAAATTCCGGAGTGTCCTTACGGGTGGGAGGTTAATCAGCTGGCACTTGGAGGCATTTGCTACAATGGGATCCACGATTCAGGATATTACCAATTCACAATCCCAGACCTGTCACCTAAAAACAAATCATACTGTGGGACACAGTCAGAGGTAAGACTATCAAGATCAATATTTCTAAGCTGGACTTAGAAGTCAGCTGGACTCACTTGAGAGTTCCATTTGCTTCAGCTTGGAATAGGCTTTAAGTACTGATCGACAGGGGAGGCAAACTCCAGTATCGGGAAGGAGGAAGACTCAAATCTTTGTGCTTTGCATCTCCAGGCAAAATACTTACAGGCTTAGTGATACTAGTCTGTGTATTAGTCACCCATTTGCACCTGTATTACACAGAACATACATATATAGTAAAGTGTATGTATAGGCTGCACAGCATATGGAGAACTACAAAACAATGTTTCCTTGAGGATGGTGTCACCAGACAGAGTCTTCATGTTTTGAAGTACAAAATTATTCCTGATGCCTCCAAGGCTTAGTACTGCCTTAATTTCTGTCTTGTTATCTACAGTTCAAGAACCCCGTTTATCACTTCTACAACTCCATCGTCTCCAACGACACCTCAGTAATTGTGAAGAGCCAGCCTGTGAATTACTCTTTCACCTGCACATACAATGCCAACTACCTGGTGAACCAGGCTGCCTTTGACCAAAGGTACGTCCTCTTCTGGGCGCACACCTCACCCCTTCTTCAGCACCACATCTCACTCATACAAAAACTTTGTTATGTCCCCAGGGTGGCCACTGTCCATGTGAAGAATGGGAGCTCTGGCTCGTTTGAAAGTCAGTTGTCCCTCAACTTCTACGCTGTAAGTGCACTTTGCCACCCACCTTTTTCCTTTCATCTTCCCAGGCTTCAGCCTAAGAAATGGAAAAAGAAGGTTGCTGCTCCTGACTGGCACATTACTAGCCTGGAACAGATGATTACAGTGGGCTTTGCAGGGGTCCTTGTTTCTGCTGATTAACAGGGATATACTTAAACTGAACAGAGCAGATACACACCAACTGTCGTTTTAATCCCTCCTAATCAAGCAGATTTTTCTGCTGAGAGGTACATTTTTTACATGCTGGCAGGTTTCATATGAAAAAGTCAAACTTGTTTGTAGTCCCACTCAAAGAGCAGCATGCATCACATAGTCTTTATAGATACAGCAAAGCTCCATGCATTTCCCTTGCAGTTGGCTTCCTGGTCCTCTCACTTGACAGATATTTTGTGTTCCCCAGAGATTTTTAGGTCATGCTGGATTTTTTTTTCAAACAAAGTATCATCCTTTGATATTAGGCCAATCTTTTGAAAAGTCCCCGTCCTGCGGTGCTGCTGGAACAGCCAGCTCCTGATCCTGGAGTCTTTCTTCCACCAAAGCACAGTCAAAAGCACCTGAACATCCTCCCTATTTTAGCAGAGCTAGATAAAGCATAACTGATAACTTCCTGTGTTAAATTTATAGGTCAGATAGAGGAAGTACTTAGCACAAGGTGGAATGATGGAAATCTCTCTCCCCACACCCTGCATTTTGGCCACCAATTGGTCACAAAACATTTTGGCAGCCTAGGGATGCCATATGAAAACCCACATGGTCTTTTTTTCTGATATATGGCACACTGGTAGTATACGACTGGCAAGGTTCCAGGAGATACCACACTGCTCCTGAATCTCTGGTACTTTTTTTTCTTCCTGCAAATGACTGTTTTGTTCTAACAGCCATGAGGCTCCCAGGAGTCAAAGAAGGGAGTGGCTGAACTTTACTAATATATTTTCCTACTGAGCACAAATACAGAACAAGCTTGAAAAGCTAATAGACCACTCCTTCATTATTTTGTTCACACTTTCACTGGAGAGAAAAGGTTAGTTTCAATGACTTTTTTTTTCTGGCAAAATGGAAATAAAAGATTTATTTTGCCTTGTTATTCATCTCTTTTGCTGCTTGGCACAGCCCTTGCCCTCTGCCTCTGATGGGACATGCTTTCACTTGCTTCATGTGCCCATTTCCTCATCCAGAAGCAATGCCCAAGCTGCAGCGTAACCCAGTGGAAACACTTCAGTCTCACCTGCCCTTTAGTCTGGACACACTATTAACAGCAAAGGACTGTTATGAAGCAGGAGAGGCTGGAGCCTGAGAGTAAATCAGACCTTCAACACTGAAACCTGTTGTGAAGAAACACAAGGTAGTACCCTAAACCAGCACAGACCCATACAGTTTGGAAAAAGAAGTACTATATCAGGTTGAATTAATTTTAGCACAAGGACTGATAAGGTTTTGTCACAGTACTGCAGCAAGTTCTCTCCTTTGGGAGAAACCTTTGGTTAAATGAGAATTTCTCAGGGCACTTAACAGCCATGGATCACTAACATAAACACAGCCCTGAGCCTTAGTTTCATTGCATCCAATCTGTCAGATGTTGCAGTGGCAGTACCTCATATCCACCTCACTGTGTAGGTGAGGAAAGGTACATCAGTACCAGGGAAATGAGCAAGCACAGCAGGGAAAGATAATCCAGCAGTTCCACAACTACAAATACCTGAACACTGCTGTGTAGATTTAACTAAGTAAACCAATGCCATGACTAAACATATGGTTCTGGTGCTATGATCTTATGCATGCAATAAAAAGCAGCGGCATTTATGGTAGGTAACCAAACCTTTTCACCTGAGCACCACCCATTGTGCTACTTTGAGCAGGCTGGCTGTGTAGAGGATGAATGACTATAGCTGGCAGAGCTCTTTCTGTACACTCAGAACTTTCTGTGCCCCCTCAGTTCTCACCGTGCTGGTCACCACAAGTATTAATCATGGAATGCTGAATATTTGCATACAGGCATGTGATTTCTACTTGTCTTCATTTATTCTTCCCTACACGTGGCCATCTCCCATCCCCAGTCCATACAATTACCCCCAGTGTCTCACTCCCATCAACCCCTCATACACACCTCTTTTGTACCAGAAGCAACAGCAAGGTCACTTCCCACCCACGCTGTAATACAACGCATACCACAATCCAAATAGAATCAGATTCTGTCACTTATCATTATAACCCAACCATTAACAAAAATATTTTAAAACATCATCTTGTATTTGCAACAGTCCTACCACTAGCTGTAAATTTTGGGGCTTGCAGGTATTAAGAACCCAGACTTTTGGAGTCCATCTCTCCAGAGCTCTCTGAAGTTGCCACGTGCCTTTGCTTTGCATGTTACTAGTAACATATGATATCTTTCTCTTTGCCTTTCAAAGAATGCCAAGTTTTCAAGTGTAAAAGAAGCCCCTTTCATCGTTGAAACATCAGAAATTGGTTCTGACATATTTGCTGGAGTGGAAGCTAAGGGCTTAAGTGACAGGTAGGCAAGGGAAGGAGTAATAATTAATAAATTGGCAATCAGGATATTCCTTGCTAATCTGATTTGTGTCTCTCCAGGTTCAAAGTTGTTCTCAACAACTGCTGGGCAACTCCCTCCTCAGAGTATTTCTACCAGATCCACTGGCCTCTGATCACCAAGGGGTAGGTGCTGATGGGACCTGGGGGAACATCTGTGCCCAGCCCTGAGGACGACAGAAAGCCGAGGGCTGGGAGTTGAGGGGGCAAAAGAGAAGGCAGCCCACAGCGGGACACATCAGACTGACACCTCAGGAGATATTTCACTGAAGCCATGCAGGCTCTGACACTGCTTCTCCATGCACAACACAGGTGTGCCACAGACAGCTCCATCCTTGTGCATGAGAATGGGAAAACAAACCGGGCGACGTTCCAGTTCAACGCTTTCCGTTTCCGTAACATCCCCAAGCTGTCCAAGGTCTGGCTGCACTGCGAGACACATGTCTGTGACAGCGAGAAGTTCTCCTGCCCGGTGGTAAGGCCTCCCTCCCAGAGAAACACACAGTGCTAAATTTAGACAGAGGATGTCAAGACCTTTCTGAGGGCACTCTGGGTGCAGAGCCAGCACCGCAGCTTTCAGTAGATGGAGCCACCACCACAGGTGGACCCGAGTGGCCAGCCATGCACCCTGACCCCTGTCGTGCCACAGGCACTGTATACATTGGGCAACTCGTTTAAATGTATTGAGAAATACAGTAGCCATTGAAAAAAATCAATTCTTGTCGATATCCCAGACTACAGTCCTCTCTGACAAACAGCTACTGTTAAACACAAGCCTTAAAAAAGGGAAAAAGTAGAGGTTTTTTTCCATTTTACCCAATACCTAGGCACTGAGGGCGCACTGAGGGCACTCTGAGGTCAGCAGGAGAACCTGGCTCAAAGCTCACTGCTGGTCAAATGAAACCTCCCAATCCCAGAGAAAGTCCTCTCTGCTTTAGTAAATTTTGACTCTGGTAGCTGTCCTATTCTGAATAAAATACATGAATTTTCACTGGAGCAGGAACTGAGGTTGAAGAGTGGGTTCCTGTGACCTCAGGTGGGCATAAGGTGGGGTTGTTATACTACATGTTGTTTAGCCTGGGGAGGTGCACACTGCTTGCGCTGATTGATGCAGGAGTGAGAGTTACTAAAGTGTCTTTCTTTAAGGACTTGTCTCCTTCCTTAACTGAGTCAGAGCTTTGCTATTCTCTCTCTTATGCAACGAATGTGTCATTGCTATAAAGTGAAGCTGAATTTTCTTTAACCTGGAGTGAAAGCCCAAAGTACTCCTTGGCTGACATAGTATCATTTCAGCAACAAATATTTCTTGCTGGAGAAGAGAAATCATCACTCCTGGTGAAATCAACTTTTCTTTCTAAACCCTTTCTCAGTCCAGGAGACAAATTAAGGTAGCAGTTTATTACTCAGTCTCAGCACTAAGCAGAGGGCACCAATTTGTGCAAAACTTGCAGATTTGACAAAAATGCATTGTTAGAAATTCTAAGTTTCAAAGGCAAAAGAAAAAGCTCTGGGATTAGATTTTATTATTATTTTTTTTAAAAGATTTCTTCAACTTTTTATCCAGACACAGACTAAGGTTAAGAGAAAACACAAAACCAGCACTCCACATCTGCCTTTCTGACCATACTGCCAAATATCATCCTTTCAGGTGCAGGGTGGAATTCCCTCCTCACCCTCCAGCGCAGGATAATTGCTCGATCAGGCTGACATCCCTCTAGTCCCCTTCCAACCCAAAAATGCAGCTGGTGGTCTGCTGCAATTAAGTTTGAACCAAGTTGGGTGTCTATGCTTACAAGCAACTCAAAATCAGAATTACCACACGCTGAGCTTGTAACAAAAAATACCCACAGCTGGGGATCTGCAAAGGTCAGGGGGCAGACAAGGACCTTTAATCTGTAGAGCGCTGTCTCCATACAGTCCCTGTCAGCTGTGACAGGCATCATTAGTGCTGGACATGAGATGATCTGTATGGAAGGGATTTGGTGCTTTCTGTTTCTACCAAAAGGACAACTATTGTAATTAGCAATAAACAACAAGGGAAGCCTTCGCAGAGGTCACAGGTTAAATAGATGGAGCTCAGCTCCTCGCT
Source organism: Trogon surrucura (assembly GCA_020746105.1). NCBI lineage: Eukaryota > Metazoa > Chordata > Aves > Trogoniformes > Trogonidae > Trogon > Trogon surrucura. The sequence goes on along the minus strand of CM036621.1, from coordinate 10,382,423 downwards.
TCCTTCATGACAGGAGTTTTGTTTAAGGTGAGGTGCAAAGGGCAAACCCAGGAGGACATGTGATTACAAGCAGACACCCATCTGGGCTCCTGCCATCTCACAACTGAAAACAGCACTTACAATGACAGTCACTATAAGGGCTGTGACACATCGAAATCCTTAGTAAATGCACTATAAAGACTGCCCTTAAATATCTCCTGTGCCGAGTCCCCCCAATAATTAGAAGAAAAAATAATCCCTATAAAATATGCAGTGACATTGACACAGATTTCATTTCCTTGGCTGGAAACATGAGAATTGAGTTTGCATTTTTTTAATTATTTTAAATATTTTTTTGTATTCGTGACTTTCTCTCTAATCTCTTTAGACGTGTGACAAACGAAAGCAGCGCATGGAACAAACTGGAGGTGTTTTAGTGGCAGAGATCACTGTACGCAGTAAGTTTCTGGGGTTTCTGGGGTGTTTCCCCCTTTGGGAAGCGATGAAGCTGGGAGCCACCCGTGTCTCACAGCGTAGGAGCAAGCAGAGGGAGCTGAAGCCTTCCGCCAGAGCCCCTTGCCCCATGGCAGCAAGAGTCTTGAACAGAAGTTGGTCCCCTCCAGGCTCCGGGCTCTGTCAGAAGAGCTCAGAGAAACTCTTCTCAATTATAAAGTGAGTAAAGGCACCCATTTGTCATTAATGATAACTGGCCAAACCACTTACACACCAAGTTGGCAATGCAAACTCTGCTCACCTGCATTTAACCTCGGCACAGCCCAGACAAGCTCTGATAGATTGCACAGGAGTTTTTGTCACACTGTGGTTGGTCCTTCAGCATATCCATAATTCTGGTCGATTAACCCTTCGTGCCTATCCCTCCTGGTACACAAACTGAACTGCCATCAGCTTTCCCCATTACAAAACACCACCTGCTTCCTCCACTGCTGCCTCCTGGAGGCATCAGGAATTTCTCCCTGAGCCGGTTTAATTCTGCAGATCCAGCACATCTTTTGAGAGAGGTCCTTGGAACAAGGTGCGTCTAAATCGTGTTTTCCTTAGACCCCTTCTACTGCTTCTCAACTACATCTACACCAACCTGAAAGCCAATTTAAAATTACAAATAGACATAGAGCAGCACTACCACAATTCAGTATGTTGCACCGGTAAACACCCATCAATTTTACAAGATAAAAGAACCAAGGTTCCATTCACGAATTCAGACAGTAAAGCCAAGAGGAAAAAATGCATTTGTCACATTTTGAAACTCTGGGTCTGTTCTGCTTTTACAAAGCATGTTGGTGCACTTTGACCTATTTTAAACATGCCGTCCCAATGTGATCTTTTTCTCTTATTTTACACAGGCAGAGGCTTATCCAGATTTTACACACTCTCAGGTAAATAGCAAAGTATGACAATGAAAATATCAATTCCAAATATGAAATCTGAGTGACTCTGTCAACATAAAATCTATAGCTCAAAGAAAGAGTTGATATAGCAAATTTGACAAAAAGGGAAATATTTCAAAATCAGATTTTATTTCTCGATGTTATACACTTTGTTTTCCTCCTTTTGGCACATCCCTTACTCTGAACAATAAAATCATACCAATAACTTCCAAAAATAAACATTACTTCCTCTTATTTTCACATCCTCTTTCTAAAAATGGAACAAGCATTTTTCACTGGGTTAACAGAGATATCTGAAAAAATTTATGTTCTGAGAGGGATTGAAAAAAGCCAATTTGTTAAAACTTGATATGGTGACAGAGCTACATTAGGGACATGCAGTTGCATTGACAGGGGTGGGAAGGGAATGTGAAAGGCAGCTGACAGGGAACTACTCACACCTAGTCTGTGTTTCTCTTGCAGATGCTGTCTTCCACCTACTCTTCGCAATTGGATTTTGTGCTGTTTTACTATAAAATGCATCCCAGCTGTGTTTCTTAACTTGTCCCCATCCTGTTTGGACTGGGCTCCCTTACTAAAATATCTTTATTTTACGGAGGAAAAAAGAAAGTCACAAAAAATCCTTGTGCACCATTTTACCAGATAAATAAAACTTTCAATGAGCTTTGTGCCTTTAATACTGGAGAATCCCAAAGCAGATTTCCCTCTCTGTAGGTATTCTAACCTAGTGAAAACCCAAGGCTTGTGTATTCTACTGATGTCTCCTTTTAAGAAGCTGTGACACCAACAGCCCTTGTTTCTATAAGGAATACAGGGATATTCAAACTCAGCATTCTTCAATGCCAGATTTACCTCCAGGGTCCCCCTTTTCCATCAGTCTCAGTGTGGCACTAAACTCCCCTCCAGGCCTGGTCTTGCAAGTCCTAGCTTGATCTGTGAAGCTTTTGAACCTAACACATCAAGGATGGGAGAAAAAGATGCTTTTTATGTAGCAATAGTTAGAAGATCCTCAGAATTAATTATCTGACATTTCTTTCCTTCTTCTTGCCACTGTCAGTATTGATTGGTTTGGTTAAGTAGAGTACAACACACGCTGCAGTAGGTACAATACTGTTAGGAGCAGGATGTCTTGCTGACTGGACAGGCTCAGCACTGGATAGCTGCATGCTGTACATGCAAATTAGGCACATCTGAGGCTGGAAAACAAGTTATTGACTTTTACACTTCCTTGAAGACACAGCTGGTGTCATAGCCAACAGAGGTGAAGTATTAGCTCTATATTCGAGCAACAACAACTCTTAAACAGCAAGAAGAAATCACTAGAAAGGAAAACCATGACTTCTAAAGTGCAGGAAATATCAGGTCATGAAACAATTTCCCACCAAACAAGTGCAATGGTAGCTTCCTTAGTTCCAGTAATTACTAAACCAATATTTAACAAACCTCTTGACAGTGCAAGAAGCATTCCTAGGTCTTACCCATGAAACTGCCAGGATCTTAAATGTGAACGAGAGAAGAAGGACTACAGCTATTACACCTCCTATTAATGAACACAGGGGGTGTAACTGTGTCTGTTCATACTGCAGCATAAGCACTCACAGATTTTTTTTTTCTGTTATTGGTAGAGAGGAAACCACCTGAGCAATTCTATTAAATTAAGGATTTTTAGCTCCCTTTTCTTTTTGAAACCTCATTGTTGTGAAGGTAATGCATAGCTAGAACATGCATACATTACAGCCACAGTTTTCAAACACACACAGATCCTCCTTACCGCGGACTCTATCTGCTCCTCCAGGCATAATCTCAGTCCATATGTATTTATAAGCAACTGAGAAAAAGCAAGCTGTTCAGAAGCTGAAATCACAGCCGACAGCATCCTCCCTGACAGCCTGCAGCACGGTCCGCTGCGGCGACGTGCAGTTAGCCACAGCAGACGACAGAGGGCACTCTCCCGACAGAATTGTCTCATTTAGACACACCAGAGCCAGTTGATAACTTCAAAGTATTTTTCAGTAGCATAATTTTCTAAAGCGGACCAGAGAGACTGATGTTTTGCGCACCACAGGACATTCTGACCAGAGATAACGACCCTGCAGGTTTTTCTCTCTCATTTGTTGCTTTGCCTCCCCTTTCCCTTCCCTTGTCCCACTAACATCCCAAGTTTCAACACCTGCCAAGTGGCTTTACCTGTTCAAATTCTTGTCCTTGCCAAATGAGATTAACACACCAGCTTCTCCAAAGTTTGTTTCTTTTGCTTTGCCTTTGCAACAGTCACTGTTCTCCTATCATGGCTATTTTGTGCTGAAAGCCTTGAAATGAATTTCCTTGGTGGGTTGATAAAATTTCTTCCTGATTATGCAAGAAGTGTTGCTTTGGAACAAACATTGCAGGATTGCAGCAGCTGTGAAAGGTGCCTGCAGATTCCCAGGCTGCATTCTCTGCCCACCGTGGGATGGAGCCTCTGGGCACACGTATCTCCTGGGTGTGTTACTGTACTGAGTGGGGCTCATGCAGCCAGTGAGCTGTGGTTGCAGGATGGGCAAAGCACTATTACCAGTCCAAGTCTGGATCGCTATCTCCCTACTGTCCAGAAATGGTTTACTACTGAAAACAAACAAAACAAAACTGAAAAAACAGCTCCCAGAAGTGACCCTGAAAGAGGCTATTTGCCAGAGAAGGCAGCAACATATGAAAGGGTTTTTAGCACAAGCTGAATCTTAACAGACTTCATCGCGTCAGATGCACTATAGTGATGGATCTTTTTCAGCTGGCAAGGCATGATCTCTGCAAAGGAAAATCCAGGTCAAGGCTCTTGCTTTGATCTCTGCACCTGAAAGTCCAAGTCAAGGCTGGTCATGGAATCATAGGGAAAGGAAGGTTTGTTACAGGGAACACAGATAATCTGTTTAAGAGCATTTGTCTTTCCAAAGATTACAGTTGGGGTTTTCCCCATCGTTCCTCCCATTTGGAAGAACTCTAACGAGGCATGAGTTTTTATGTGCTTTCCTTCTCACAGTTGAGTATTGCAATGCTGAAGCACAAGGCCACTGAGGTCATGACAAGAAGTAGGGAAGAAATGAACACACATGTGTCAAGATGATAGCAACACGGGTTGCAGCACAGTATTGCTAGTACAGTGACACACATTTACACAATATTTTGTTCATTAATATGGGTCACTTCTCACTTGCAAATGTTAACTACTATCAACCCGGATAGCCTTTGTTTGACAGTCAGTGCAGACGCAAACAACAGTTCAGAAGGTCCAACAAAAATTGCTAATGAAAGAGTGAGTCAGGTCTAACACAAACCCCTCAGAAGAACAAACCAGCAAGCAAGCCACCTATGCTAGCTGGTACTTTCCATACTGGATTCTCCATATTTAGTGTCACCAAACAAGCAGTGCCATGGCACTGTGATTCCTTCCTCTCCTGGCACCCTAGGTCCAATAGTAGAACAGAAGGAGCAGGTTCTGAGACTCTCAAGTCAGAATTAATTACAGTCAGGCATTATACTTTATATCCTGTGCTGGGATCCCATAATTTCAGATCTAAACTTGAGAACAAACCCTCAGTAGCTGGTTATCAGAGGACATGCAACTGATTCTGCTACAGTGATGCTGGACTAGGTCTGACCTGCTATGCCCACCTAGTGCATTCCCTGCTAGCTCAGCCCTGAAAGAAGTGAAGCCGCATCACAGCTGCAAACCTTTCTATCTGGAGATCTCAACTCAGTAGCACACGAAGGCAAACACTGCATATGCTGCCAGAATTGGCAATATATTACACAGCGTAAACACAGGCAATGTCTCAGATCCAGGCAGCAGGTATAGAAATTCCCCATCTTAATCCTAATTTAAACACCAGGCTCATCTCTTTATTCTGTAAATCCATGACATTTTCTTTAAATGTCCCAGTTCAGGACAAGGAAAAACCCTACTTGTCTCAGAACAGTATCACAAGAGCCACACATCACAGAAGCACATAGCCTGTACTGGGAGTGAACCCACTGACACCGTTTTGAAGATCAAATCTTTTCAAGTTACCTCCTTCCAGAGGGCAGCTGTCACTCACAGGTGCAGAGTTAAAAATAGCTCCTGATTGATTGGACCCCATAGCCCTTTCATGTAGCATAGCGTTGTGGCCCCACAAAGGTCAAGTCCAGCGGCTTCACAGAAATAAATAATAATTCTTGTCAGTAACATGGCCCTGAAATGTTTTGAGAAGATCTTGCAGGCTTAAATTGTTTTCTGCTTTTCCAGAAGCACATTCAGCAGAGTTCAAATGATGCAGTACGGCGTGATGGGAAGCAGGGCATGTAGATCCTATTCCTTGGTGAGTGCTAAATCAGAGGCCATATCACTGAAACGTTTGTACAGCACTATAAATTCACACGGTGATTAATAAGCCCTGATTAGGGCATTCTGAACCCTTCTCATTGTCTTCATCCCCAACACTTCTGTGCTAGCACCTTTTAGTGAATACCTCAATGTATTTTAAAATCAGTAGTTGATTCATCTGGAAGATTTAATCTCCCCTTTAAAAACTGAGAAAAACTGAAGCAGAAAGAATGACACGAGCAGGTCATGGCCAGGGGTGGGGGGTGGGGCCATCAGATTGGTACTCAATTCCAGTAGTGGGGAATGTTACCAGAACAACAGAAAAAGTCATCAAGAAAAATACGTAGTCTGATCTGATACTTCCGAAGATGAATTGTGAATTGAGAAAATGTGCAAATTTTGCATATATCTGTATTGGAAAGAGGAATTCTTTATATACATAAAATCAAGACAACAAATCTAAGGGTTCTGATACACAATTTATTATGTACCTGGTGGCCCACAGTAACAAATCACAAACACCCATAGCAAACGTAAGATAAAACTCACAGGTTAATCACCTAAAAGGAAGTTTACAGCAACAGGTTTTACCTCACACTTGTGATAGGTGTGCCACCGTGCCTCAGTGGGTGGCAAACCTTACCCTCTGATGTACCTGAACCTCCTCCCCCAGCTCACAATGAGCCAGGCTCAGGCTGTTTACCTCTGTGAAAGCAAATAACACAATTGCAGCTTCACTCTGGATGTACTGCCTATCTCAAAAGAAATCATAGCACTCGGGAATTTCACAGACGTAATAGCTATTTCTTCAGTGTGGTTGATCCCACTGCAGACAGCTAGGCTGCGAGCCACCATATACACATCACCAACAGTTTCTACCTTCAGCAACAAAAAGAGCACAACTATTTTTATTGCATATCTTAGATGTGGGGTGCAGGGTGCAGACAAATCTGAACCTTCAATCCTGCAGTGACTATTTCCCAAAATGTAAAGAAAAGCCCCAAAATACTTTGAAGCTACTGTATCAATTGTCCTTCACTGGACTAAACTGAAGTATTTGTTGGGTTTTGTTTGTTGGTTTTTTTTGCCTGAGGAGAGATCATCAACCACTTCACAACTTTCTTTGGCAGATGGGGAAACTAGTTTCTCCCTCACACCCATTGATAGGTTATGGAAACACATTTGCTACTAACCTGCCTATTGAGTTATTCTAGCGGAGGTCCGCCTCCAAGGCTGGCTGAAAAGTCACAGGAAAAGCTTTGTTCTTCCACAACTATTTGCTCAATAGCCAGAAAGAGTCAAATGCCATTTCTTTTAAGGATGTTATGGAAGAAGCTGTACAAGTCACTCAGGAGACTGATCACTTTAAGGGGGATGCTGGAAGAACACCAGTTGAAGCTCCACCAGGTAACGAGCTGCTCTCTCCAGTGGAGCTGGACAGAAGGAGGCAAAGGAATAATTTCTTTAGCCCCAACTTGTTTTGGAAATAGGCAGGAGTTACAGAAAGCATCTTCCAAAACTTCAGTAGGAATCAAATAAAGTGATGCTTGGACATCACTGCCCATCATCCTGACCAATACTACCTTCATATTTCTTCCCCTGCTTCTCATACATCTTTACATCCTCTATTGGCTTTTGTTTCTTAATTTCAGGCGTGTTACAGCAACACTTGGGTTAGCAACACATTTGTACAGGGTGTCAGTCAAAAAACAGACAACATTGATGACAAGAGCTCATCTATCTTGTTTTTCTCTGTCACCAACTGCACCAGTCCCTCCAAACGATCAACTTATTTTTCCAGTTTGCTCACTATATTGTCCAAGATTCTAATGTGCCTACTGGGGCATATACAACAATTTGACATTTGTTTATCATGTGGTGCAAAGCACACAGCCCTTTTCATGAGGTACATAGTTTGATCATGCTTAGGCCTCACTACCACATGTCTCTGCAGAATCTACATACAACTGCTAATTACATGGTCACTCCTCACGGTAGTTCAGAGCAGTAGCTTGCTGACGGAAGAAATAATTTTGAAAGAACATAATTTTCCCATCTGGCAGAATTTAATACCGGCCATGCTGAAGCAGAGTAAATGCTCATCTAATTCAAAGGCCTCCCTCTGACAGAACCACCACCAGCTGCTTACAAAAAGTGCAAAGGCAACAGGCCATGTACACAGTGAATCTCAGGGTCCCCTTCCCTATTGTTGTAACCTAGAGCTATCTTGCAAGACACAAAACCGTAGGCCCGCATTCTGGTCAAATTCTATCACAGATTATTATAAAATACTGAGACTTGGAGAGATGAGTGGGTTTTTTTGAGAGGTGAGTAGTTTTTTTCTGGAGGTTAGTGGGTTTTTTTTGCAGGTTAATGGTTTTTCTGGAATAGAGTTTATAGTCAATGATAGGATCTCCATCGAGCGTTAGAAATCCAATAAAGGAATTACTGGTAAGTTTAGGCACATTCTATAATCTTGCAGAATATTCATCATATGCTCAAAACCCATTCAAGCCTTCAGAGAAGAAAAGCGACATCTTTAGGAAGCAGACAGATACTAACAATGTCTATACTCATCTCAGGTGTTCCGTGTTTCAATGCAAATACAGTAAATATATTTCCAGAAAGGACTATATGAAAAGATAATCCAAAGCAAGCAATATAACAATTTGGCAATGTTGGCTTCAGAAATCTTTGCTAGCCCTCTTCTCCATCCAGTAAATTTTCCATCCTGAAGGGGTTCCTATTTTCCACCAGCCTACACAGTATCATGGTTCTGCTAATAGCTACACGGCATTGCCCCATCTACCTTCAGACATCCGCCAGTGACTCAGGCCACCGACTGATCTCAGTGCTGATGTCTAAATCCAATCAAACGGTACCTAAGAACAGACCCAGACCCAGCTCACGGACCCAGACCTGGTTTGGTTCTACAAACAGAACAAAAAGAAAAAGCAGGAAACTGAAATCCTAGGAAGGATATAGCAGTGCCAGCAGACTAACTTTGAAGTCCTTTAGCCTAAGACAGATCAAAAAAAAAAAAAAGACAGGAGAAGGGAAAATGGAGCAGTCATGAGGAGAGGCTGTAGAAGACCTACATCTCACACCGTGTGAGAATGACCTTGTACTATCTGCTGGAGGTGATATGGCTGAGGTATCTGTGCTCCCTCAACACTCTTCAGCTCCCAGCAAAGCCTAGAAACAATTAAAGAAGCTTTCGGGACAAGATTTGCATTCCTGAACCTTACACTGGCTTTTTTGCTGGTCCTTAGGAACCAAAGTGGATTTTAGTGGGACTTGAGACAGATGGTGGAGTAATTACCTTACTTTTCAAAGCTGCACTGTGCTTGTGCACTCTTCACCAACTACTGTAGATCTGCTGAGAATCTTCCAGCAAGGTCTGTAATTCAATGGAAAAGACTCAGGACTGACAAATCCCTGTTGAATTTCCTCTGCTTGTTGGTGAAGGGAAGGAAAATAGATATTCAAAAATCATTTTCCTAGAATGCCAGGTAGGAGACAGCCTGCATATTGGCCAATGAACTGTCTGCACCACACAGGACAGGCAGCAAGCCAGTAATCAGGGATGCTGTGGCAGCTGGTCAGATTATAAAATTATTGTGCCTTACTCAGCTTCCGCTGCCTGCCTACCCTCAAGCAGTACCTCTCCCTAGCCCAGCAATCTCATAATGACGTGGACTTAAAAGGCAAAACAAAAGGTTATTCTGAGAAGTGTTTAATGTAACCAGGTCATTTTGTCAGAACTGCCTGGATCCAATTTGGAGGTGCTCGACCTCTTTTAGTGACAAACAACTAATTTAGCTACTACCTCAAAATACAGCTGTAGCTGGTATATGCTCACAAGTCCTGCAACCACCCCTCCAGCTACAACCTATGATGGGAAGCAGCCCATTGGTTACCTCCAATCACCTCACTGAACCCTTATCATACAAACAGATTTTATTGCAGTTTCAGATTTGCAGAACATGCTCTTTGATCTCAGATGTCTTTCCAATTATTTACTTACAAACATAGCCAGATTTTTAACATTTCCTTTACAGGCATGGCATACAGCAGGACTGCATCATGCAGGTAGGCTGAATAAGAACATACCTTAACCAACAAACCAAAGTGCAACAAAAATGCAGCAGTCTTGAGATGCTGCCTGAGTTTGGTATTTGCCAAACTATTTCCAGTTAAAAGTACACTTCATTTTCAATAAATACATTTCAACTTTGTTTCAAGTGCAGCAATGATTCCAGACTAGAATAATTAATTGACAATCCATATCTAGAACTAGCTAATATCATTCTTCAAGTAGGAAGGAAGAAAAACATGCCTAGAAATGTCCTGTCATTCTTACGTGCAGTTAGGGATTCCTTAGTCCCTGGGGACTGAAAACCACACAAAGGTGCCTCAGATGCACTGTGGCTGGAGACAAACTTACTCAGCTACGTACGACTGGGGACAAAACCAACTGGGAAAAAGCAGAGGCTTAAATAGAGCATCCTATTAGGCAAGTGCTGTAAGGAGGGACCACAGTGTCAAACCTCTTCCTCTGAATAAAGACAGCTGTGAAAGTGCTGTCTCTTCAAGCCTTTTCCAGCCCTCTTCCAAAAAATCTAGATATTTAGCAGATTCTCCGGGAGAGCTGAGGGTGGCCACGAACACCTGCTTGTAGGCTTGGAGAACACTGCTGTTCCCAGTGCACCTTCCAGGAAGATGTCGTGAAAACCAGAAACGATGCCCCTCCTCTGGCATGTGATTAGTAACTCCAACATATAATCCAATTAACCCCATGGAAAATACTAGAAATTAAGGTGAGCTCACTGCTGGGTTATGAGAAATTTAATGCATGTTTGTTGATTTTCTCCTATTGACCAATAAGTTTATAATAAAAAAGTTGCTAGACTTTCTGCATTGCCGCTAAACTTAAACTGTTAGACAACAAGGTTTCCCATTCAGCAGATCTTTTTAACTTCTAGCATAATTGACTGACATCTGAAGAACTGCAGATTAAAACAAGGATTGCAAGTGTGAGGGCAAATTGAAGAAGCACACCCAGTCATTTCCCTTCCCATTCGTCACAGAACAAACAGAGCTACTGATCAGTACTAATATTACACAAATTGAATTTGTCACCACATAGCAAACACTTACGTACAGATTTTAATCACAGACGTGTCCCTGGAAATCCCACTGGGCTGTAATTGAATAGATAAACGTATTGCTTGTTGAACATCCGTTGGCTGCTGCTGATTAAAGATCTTGCGATGATGGAAAATTCAGCACTTTGTGGCAGCTGGAAACTGCCACCAATATTTTACCCAGTAATAGTCCTGAAAATAAACTGCCTGGAGGTAATACAAGAAAGGACTGCTTTTTTATGCAAAAGGATTGCCAGCCGCAGGCTTCTCTTTGCTGTGCAGAAAAATAGTATCTTCCAGAATATCAAACTAAATTTATCAAGCCCTACAAAAATCCCTAAGGAAAGCTTGTCCTGGAGTGATGGTGGACAGCAACCTAAACTAGCACAGGAACATCTGCAAACAAGATATCAATGACAAGTAAAGACATTAAGAAACAGCTTCTTTCATCCTCTCTGCTCTTTTTGTGGAGGAAAACTCATTTCCAGAAACAAATTTTTGTTAAAAAGCTGTAAAATAATTATCAAAACACTTTTTTTTTTTTTTTTCTGCCTGGCAATGTGGAAATCTTGGAGCTCCAGCAATATCCAGCTATGCAAGAGAGCATTATCCCATTTTTAAAAAAATGGCAGAGTGTATTTGTCCCTCTTTCAAAACCCTGGGACTTTTCAAGGAAAAAAAAAGTCAATTCCCTATTTTTTTTTTTTCTAAATTTATGAAAAGGTTAGAATTTTCCAAGGAGGAAAAACAACAAAAAGGATGCATTTCCTTTCTCCTCCACTGCTCAGGGAAAACATCCCAGTTTTCATGCCCAGCATTAGTGAGAATATCTATCCAAGTCCATCACCTGAGAGTCCAGGACTAACTGCTGCCTCCAGAGCTTTCCCAAGGAGCAGACATACATAGAGGTTTTATTTCTGTTATTCCCATGTCTGGAGAATGCAGGTGGGTGGGGAGACCACCTCATTACAGTGGGCATTAGCTAATACTGATAAACAAGGATGGTTTGAGTCCTCCACAGACAGGTGAGTCACAGAAAAGCCCAGGAGGACCCCTGCAGGCTCAGTTCTGCTCCACTCTAGCAACCAGCAACCAGGCAGGTAGGCACACCTCACCCAACACTCTTCATTAGCTCAACCTGAGCATCGACCACATCTAACCACAAACCCCCAGCACTGTAGCAATTAATATAAAATGCAGTTTCTGTCTTTTTCTCTTCCACTGATTCATTCTGACCTGAGTCTAAACAGCCTGACAGGTGGAGGAGGACAGTTTTTGTCTTCTTTCTGATCTTTTGCTTTCACATTTATTTTCTAACTTGTGTCCCTTTTTGTGCACTTCAGGAAGGACTGTTCTGGTTTGCGCTGTCCAGGTGAGCTACTGAATGTGCAGTCACATAATGGGAGTGGTTTAGGTCAGAGTTTATCATATTCCTAGTTTCATTTGTGAATGCTCCTCTGCTCTCCTCTACTCAGGTAAGAGCAAAATGCTTAATCTACATTAAGTAGAGCAAAGTCCTTGTCCTGCATGGTTAGGAAAAACCAAGCAAAGGGAACAGCAGCAAATGCTATCAGCATGGTCTCGGGGCCAAGTACAGTGCCAACAAGAAGTCTGTCAAAAATCATTTATTTGGGTACAATTTACCTAGCTAGACTCGATGGCCTGCTCTTGGGCTGTCTGTTGCTGCAATATAGAATTACATGTTTTTCTAAGGCAATGTGACAGAAGATAATACACCTTTCAAATATGTATTGCAGGTATTTCAAAGATGACATAATAATGAGTTTGGAAACTAATTAAGAGACAGATCTTCAATGATCACAGCTTCCAAAAATTGTGCACTTGCAAGATGTGCACAACAGATTCCACAGAGTTTAGATACAGAAGGCTGTGAAATGATCCAGAGCACAGACATTCTAGAGACAGTCCAACAAGTGGATCAGATAGCCATTTAGATCCAGAATTTCACTCTTTTTTGGATAAATTGCATTTTTTAACTAATTGGTTATTCTGAGTGGAGATGCCATTTGTGTTACAATGTGCAGCACACTGTAATCCTTGCTGAGTGTTCTGACTTACGCTGTGGTACTCAAGTGTGTAATGTAATGAAGTCTATAACATAAATTGCACAGAGGACGGTTGCAATATTAGTCACAATAGCAGTTTTCAATTCACTAATGGCACGATACCTGATCTGTATTCTAGCACAGAGAAACACTGGCTGTTTATAAAGCCTCACAGCTTCTCTGCAAGAGCTTCTACGAAATATAAATCATCTTTTAAACAGCTAACAGTACAGACAGAGTCCACAAAGTTTTCGAAATATTATAGTCTTTTGCAAGCACACGTCCTTGAAAGCTGACAGCTTTTGAGCAACCATAACAAATTTGGATGGATTTCTTTACTGCTAAAAACCAAATATGCACTAAGAAAATAATCACCACTTGCAATGCTATCTCGTTTCTATATCCCATAGCATAAAAGACAAGTACGGTGCATTGCACTCCTTTCTTACCTGGTAAGAAAGAAGTGCAATGCACAGTAGTTTCTTATGTTCCCAGGTAAGAAAGGCTAAAAATAAGTTCTGAGAAAGCCAAGTTGATTTCTACTTGGTTTTGCTCCCATAACAAACTCCTACTAACACTTTGGAAGAATACCACCAACAGATTCAACAAAGAAAAACCATATTTAATCTGAAACTTGCTTCTAGCAGCAGATGATAAATACTAGACATTTTCCTGGTGAAGGGTTTCATCTTTTGTGTATATTTATATTTTAATTTTTACAGTTAGGGTATTAAAGAGCAAACTTAGAGAGAAGAATGATTTCCTGATTTATCTCCATTTTCATCTGCACAGTTCAAAGCCTACTTTTCTCAGGAGTATGTGGTGATCACTCCTCTGACTGTTGACACACAATGGCCAAATACACATTGCTCTCTACTCTTCATCCCCAAAGCTCCCTTAAAATTTCAGTTTAAAGTTCCGACATAGCAGCTCCTTAAAGTACAAGCAATCTGGTGAAATGGCTGTTCCATAAGAGCTGCTGTTAGACACAAATAGTGCTGCCAAACCGTCGATGGCTGCACAGTGTAACTGAGTACCCATGTAACTAGTTCCCATGATGGGTGCTAATCTCAAGTAAGACCAGGAGAAGAAAACATTTCACTGCTATTAGTCTGAGCATTTCATAACAAAACCCAGAGACCAAATAATCTTTATATTAGGATTATATAAGGAATATAGCGTGGTGAAATACTGGGACAGGTCACCCAGAGAGGTGGTGGAGGCTCCAAGTGGAGGCTCCATCCCTGGAGGCATTCAAGGTCAGGCTTGATGGGGCTCTGATGAACCTCTCTAGTTAAAGACGTCCCTGCATACTGTAGGGTGATTGGATTAGATAACCTTTAAAGGTCCCTTCCAGTCCAACACATTCTATGATTCTATATATCCTTACCCTCCACAACTCCACCTACAATACAGCCAGATAAGTCCTTGTCCAGAGGGCAATTCTGTCAGTAAAAAGCTGTCCTGTAGATTTTCCGCCTCTCCGTCACTCATGAAACAAAGTCTGCCAGCCACCCATACATACACATCAGCAATAAATCTTGCTTTTAAACTCTGTGACTCAGTTATCTGGCAGCATTCTTGTACCTTCGGCAACAAACGTGAGCCAATGTCTTCAGCCATTAGGGAAGTGAAATTGCTCACACCACTTCATTCCCTCTAGCAGGGCTGAGGTTTACTGCTCTTGTCCTGAGGTAGGATACAGTCAAGGAAATTCACTCCAGAGCAACAAATTATAAGAGCAATGCTTGGGGGCTTCTCAGGCCTAAAGACACTTCATGGTTCAGACAGGCAAAGCCTACACACCCTGCAATTTTATTCAGTGGTTTATGCACTCTACATTTTCACTTGTTAAGCAGTGTTACTTTCTATGAGGTGTCCTGTCTTTTTCATAGTAAAATCTTTTTCAGCATTTTTTCCTACCCTTTTAGATAGTAGGAAATAAAACCACTTTCCCATTTTGAAATCTTCTTGATTAAGTGGATGTTTTCCTTACCATGATGGTTTTAGGAGGATTTTCACACAGCATTTGTTAATCTCTAGAAAACGCTATACTTGGGTTATTTTTCAGATCTTTAACCCACATATACTTGTCTAACTTCATCTATCAAATCATTGCTGTTCTTTTTATTATTGGAGTACCTAGATCAATTTCAATGCTTTGGGCCTGATCATATTGAAACCGAAGAGATTGCAGGATACTTAGAGAATACAACAGATAACAGTGATTAAAACAGAGGACAAACAGAGGTAACCGTAAGGGATCATGTGTTACTTAAGTAATCCTTATGCAACCAGCAATATATCTTTTTCTTTTTCCAATGATGCGTCTCTGTATGAAGATTTATATCTAGTAATTCAAAGAGGATGATGAAGTTTTGCCCTCAAGTAGTTTCTGGTAAAAAAAAAAAAATGAAAAAAAAATCATTTGGCTTGGGAAAAGGTCAGTAAGAAATGAAAAAAAAGTAATCGAGCAAACAAAAATGTTGCAAGATGAATGCCAACCACTCTTCCACAGAAGCATGTCGTGCTGTTTGCACGAGCCCTGTGACAGCAGAGAGAACCACATGTTACTCCCTGTAACCTGAGCAGGAGTCCAGCGAGGTAGACACAAGAAAGAATAGCTGGTCTTAGACGTTCTCCATCTGGACTTAGTAGTAGAAAGGCTCATTAAAACACCACAGCAAGATGCCTTGGAGCACAGAGCCCCCGCCCACACTTCAACAATTCCTGCAGCAGCAGACAACTGCCCAAGCTTCAAGACATAGAAACTGGGGAATAATTGAGAGGGCCCTCCTCAAGCAGAAATCCACAGAACTGGCAAATGTGACCATCATAAGGGCTCTCTGGATGAAAAGTTTATTTACTTCTTCAATTTTAAACTTTATTTTAATCTCTGGGTACTGTACCTCCATTCGGAAAGTTTCAAAAGTTTCTGAAAAGCATGTGGAAACTCTCTACTGTAAAAGTGGCTTCATTGAGAAAATCCTTCTTCAAATCATGGCAATTTAATGGGAAAAATCCATTTCAGACCGAAATTATTCTTTACCATACAGATCTATGGCAAATTTCTACCATTTCCTGTAAGTTTTTTCAAGCCGTACTTGAGGTGATCTTGTAATCACATAAAACGTATCACTAGCAGACTAGAAAACCACGTGGTAGGCAGTGTCCCATTAAAACAGTGTTTTCAGGTTTGTGAGCTTGTGAGTAGGCTGGGTAAATCACTAAGGTGAACGCACTGCATAAAAACAAGTTATTATTACGTGAGGGTGTAGCTGTCAGTATAAAAGACAGTTGAGTAAGCAGACTGAATAGCAAAGAGGGAGAAGCTAACAACAGTGCTAAGGAGATTACAGAAACAACTACCGATATTCTACTAAAAGAGGTGAGTGACTGAACACCAAAAAACTAAATTAAAAAATAATGTTGTGAGATTTGTCCACTCCTTGGGCAAAGGTGCTTAGGTGATGTTAACAACACTGTTGCCACAGAGTTAAGACTTCAATGATATTGTTGATCTCTTCTGCTCCCTCCTGGGACACAATACATGTTTAGTTCTTTCGTAGTAATCTCGTTAAAAGATTCTAGGAGAGTTTTATGGTTTTATGCATGAGAAGTACCTTCTCTGGAATATCTAGTTCCACGTACAAGTCTTGACTATCGTCTACTATATGATCACTTGCTTTGTGCATTTGCATTTTGCGGCTGGAGATGGAAAAAAAAAAAGGGATGGAGATAGGAAAAGAAGAAATTTTAAGTTCCTAACTCTTAAGACAACTATTTTTAATATGGAAACCTGTGAGATAATAAATCAATGTATACTGGTACGTATTTTTGAAGAGCATGTGGACTTTCTGTAAGACTGGAAGAAAGCGAATAGCTCTGCAACCCACGGGAAAGAAAGGAAGATGCCAGCAACAGCACAGATGCTGATTTTGTCTAAATAATGAAGTAGCACTAAGGAACATACACCAGTGATACATCTGGATACAACTCCCCAGACAAACATTGTAGGTTTGAGTCGTTGGTTTACTTTTTTTCCTTGTTATTTTTTTTTAAACAAATATGGATTGCAAGATTTGGAGACAAAGACAATGCAAATGAGATGAAATCTAGCTGGATTTTACAGAAGTGTTTCCTAACATGTCTTCTTGTAAAAATTTAATCTGAAAAAAAATAATTTAGAAGCACCAGCATGCACCACTTTTGCATAAAATAGAAGAAAAGTAAAGAAAGACTCATCATTTCCAGTACATGTCAGAATCTCCAGAGTCCTGGGTTCTCCTCCACCTTTGTTGGGAGGCTCAAGTCAAACACCTTCTACGTCAGTTCCTGTCTTATCTTTGAATATGGGACCCTTTTCTTGGATTTGATCAACAAGCTGAGATGTGGATGTATCACTCTAATATGAAATAATTAATGATATTACTTACACCAAAGGTATTACAATATGTGGGTGTTTTAGATGAAGCATGGTACGTGACTGTATATCAGGAGGAAGTCTTGCAATGACCTTTGCTCCACACCATGGACTGAAACATGAGTAAGCTTGGCATCTCAGCACCCAGAAAAGGACAACAAAAGGTGTTACCACAGAATACATCTTTTTTTTTTTGGTGGACTATACACAGCATTTGGAGCTTACTACTGCTTATGACATTCAAGGAGTTTTTAGTTTTTACAGTTCAACTGAACGGATTAACACTGTTCGCATGTTCCTCTGTTATTTAAAATTATCTACCAAGTCCTCATATCATTAACGACCCATTTCTCACTGATGTTGCTTATTTGACATTTATAGAATTGACAGCATTTATTGCATGCTCCTGCAATCAGAGAGACAGATTGCATTATGTGATACAGACACAGGCCCTGCTTGGATGTAATAATTGCCTCAAGGAAGTTTTTAAGTTGGATGTTACCAGTTACAAACAGAGATGTGGTGTTGCTGGAATATTTCCCAGTATTTGCATTCCTATTGCATACTTCTACCAGGAAGGACCTTCTCTGGATTGCTACAGAGTGAGTCAAAGTGCTCTGACTGCCATCATAGCAAATTCATTTAAAGCTACAGATGGACTGTCAGAGAAGCTCAGGGTGCAGTCTTGAGGCAAACCATAGTATGACAGGTGTTGTGTTTGGAAGATTAAGAAAGGAGCAGGCTATATGCCAAAGAGGAGACAACACTCAGGAGTTCCAGGTGGCCTCAAAGACAGCATCATCCCATGGTACAAAGATAATCTTGGCAGTGCATGCCACAGTGCAGATGAAAAAGCCAGCTCAGGCTTAAAAGGTAGTGAAGGCAGTATGAGCCTGAAATGCCATCTGAGGATGTACAAGACTGGTGCTGAAGACAGTCTGCTTCTGACTAAAGTATTCCTCCAGTTTGTATCAACTGCGGAAATCATGTGGCAGAACACCCAAGCCTAGCTGGAAAGTGCAAAGAAACTGTGCTTCAGCATGTCAGAAAAAAATTAATGCAATTCTGTTCAGCTAAAACTGTCCTCTTACTTTTCAAGGTTCGAAAAATCATCAAAGCAAAATAGAGCTTAGCTTTCTGAAACTGCTAGAGACAAAAGAAAACCCCTCCACAGCCAGCTCTTCTAGAAAGTACTTTGTAGGAAACACCCTGAACAGAAATCAGCTCCTCGTAAGAGAAAATCATAAAGCTGACTCCAAAAAGTAGCCACTGAGGGCTCCAGATCTCAGTACAGCTGAAGAGAACTACTTGCCTGGGTTTGCTGTTAAGTGCTTTCCCTTCTGTAATTTGTTATAATTAACAAACATGTCCTCTTCCTTCCCACTTCCTAACAGAATATACAAACTTCACAGCACAAGCAATATGCTTCAAGATCTGGCACAGGCACAAAGCAATCCGCATCAAAGGCAGGTCTCACCACAAGTAGATGAGAAGTCACAGGAGCACCATAACTAACAAAAAACTTACACAGAAGCAGGAGCCTTCAACATCCTCCCCACCCCAAATATCCCAGCTTGCTATCACAAAGTTTCATGTCATTTTAGCAACTACTGGCAGAAGCACTGGGCTGTCAACAGAATTTCAATATTTTTTACTGAGAAGAAAGTATTTGACTGTCATGCTCTGGGATGAATGCACTGCGATAACCTGTGAGCTCAGAGGCAGAAGAAACATGTCAGAGAGGATAGAGCTCCCTGATAAAATCTCCCTGGCTCCTCAGAGCAATAGTTTTCCCTCAGTGCATTCCTCCAGAAAAGCCTTGAAAGGGAACACAGTATTTTTGCATCTACTGGAAAGAAACAGTCAAACCAGATCTTACCAAGGATGACAGATGCAAGTCTGAGTCAAACATTAGGCAAAACCTTCTCCCATGCGAATGCTTCCCATTGAAACACTACTCTCAAACTAAAGAACCCCAGAACTGCTGAACCGGGATGGAGGGGGAGAGCAAACAACAGAAACACATACTCCAGCTCAGCTGCTTTTGAACAATCTTATCCAAAAGGACTGAAACATTCTCCTACTGAACCTGACAGGTGAAGTCATTAAGTGAATTCTTGACACTGAAAACACAGTCAGCATAAACAAAAGCCAAAATAAAGTTATCTGAGGATGGCTGGTCTGAAAGGACTGTTGATGACAATCTGGATAGTGGAGTGAGCTTCTGGCTGCCACATGAGTAGGAAACGTTCCAAGGTGCTTGAAATGCCACAACAAGCTGAAGATGTCTGGCCCATTAACCAAGGCATTGGCAAGGTTCACCAAAGCAAGAGCTATTGCAGCACTCTAACAGACAGGACATCTTCCTTGGTACTGAAGGGCACACTGAGACCACGCTGTCATCAAGTGGCAGTACACCTCAGACACTACACTATGCTCTTGTTCCTCTTTTGATTTTGTTGGCTCTGACTTCTTTGCCTGTTATCAGATTTCAATTAAATAACCTTAATTAACCAGAGTATTTTGGTTTAATTGTTTCAATGGCATCCTGAGTTTGTACTCAATACAGATAGCAACTCAAGGCAGGTCAGATTTTGCAGCTTCTCGTGTATTGGTTATCACACTTCAGCTGGAAAGAAAACAAATGAGTATGTGTGATGTGGTATAACAGTAATTGAGAGGTGAAGCAAGTACCACTAGTGATGTGTGAGATTGCCTCACTGTTACTGTTGCTCATCTCTCTCCATCTAAACCAGAAGTTACATCACAAAATATCAGCAGAGTAGAAATTCTCTTCCTGGACAGAAAAGTCTGGCAGGTGATGGGAAAGAATTAAGGCAATACTAGTTTTGGTTTATTGGCTTGAGCTTTTCGCTTGTTTGCTTTTCAAATACTTCCCTTGGTTCTCCAATGAGAAGTGAATGAACACATGCAGCCTTGTGAAGCAATGGACATGCTCCTCTGCTCAGCTCACCATCAGACACATCACGCATTTTATGCAAGATGGGTGGTTTAATTTGCTTTGAAACTGCATGCACCCAGAAGAGCTGAAGAAATTCCAAATCCTCCAGCAACCTAAGAAAACAACTTCAGATATCAGCAAAAGATCCAAGAGAAGCAATTGATGGCACCTGGTGCCCTCCACATTGCTCAGGGTACCAGCAGTGTCCTGTAGAAAGGGGCGGCCAATGGCCACTCCAAATGTCATCTACTGGCATTTTTTTCTGCTCAGATAATTATCTTTGACCTTCAAACCTTTACACAGCCAAGACTCCACAGGTAGTCCAATACTACTGGTGACAAAGGTCATGAAACTACCAAGACAAAATAGGCTACTTGTCTGTTTACAGCCAGCATGTTTCCTGTTCTCTTAAATTCTGTTTATTCTGTAATTTTTTCCTCTTTCTGTACTTCTTTTTTTAACAAAGTTTTCAGCACTGCATATTCTTCATTGGATATTCGTCATGCCTGAAAAAATCCAGCATGGTATACTGGTACAGTGGCCAGGTCTTATCTTCAACATGCTCTGTAACCCAAAGATGTAACCCAAATAATGAGATTGCCCTGAATAGGCAGCTGACAAAACACAGTCATCTGCTCCAGCTAGGGCTTGAAATCTTCTAAGAAAAGTTTGCAACATGAGCAGCAGGTCTTCTCCAAATCATCTGAGGCTGTGGGACACAGCTCTTGAAGTAACTCAGCACTATATCAACAGCTGTCTCAGTGGGTTGCTGTGCAAGATCTAGTAGTGTTATCAGATGTAACGAGGTGATTACAATTCAAAACATCAGGTCATAAAAGGTGTAGAATTTTAAGTGATGCATTTCATCTGGAATTCATTCACCATTAGAATCATAAAAGCTGCGAGTTCAGGTCCTCTAATCCATCCAGTACTCAAGCCAGAATCAACTATGCCCCACAACAGCACCTACTTCCTAGCCAAAGAAAAGATCCTGTTCTTGTAATAGATTTATTGCAAAGTCGTCCCTGTGTGCAGCAACTTAAATTTGGGAAACATGCTAGCTTAAAACACAGATGCTCCATTGAACACAATGGAAATTCAGAGAAAATATCTGGGCTTAAGTGCTCACTATGACGTCTGTTCAGCGATTTTTCAAGGCTTCCCACAGGCTAAAGTACCTTCTGAGAATTATATTTGTTGTAACTAAACAATAAAGCACCACATTCATCTATTTTGCAAGTCTATCACAGTGACTGCAGCATAAACGCCACAGAAGTGCACTAAAGCACGTTACACACCCATACATCATACACTGATTAATCAGGTAGACAAAGTCATTTACTCACCTCATTCCAAACCCTTACTAAACACCAGGGGTTATAACTTAGCCACAGGAAGTCCTGATTGTCTGAATTTGAATATCACTATGTTTTTTCTCCATGTATTTCCCTGAACTGCAATCTACATCCATGTATTTTTAGTCAAGCAAGCGGCTTTTGTCAACTTCAGTAGCTTCAGTTGGCACAAAATTGAATTTGACAATTCTTTATCTACATAACCTTGAGAAGCCACATGTGCTACTGAAATGACCTCAATCACAGGCCCTAAATTTCTGAATTTACTTTAAGGCAACAAAACACAAGTGCCTTTATCAGTAATAAGTAACTTCAACAACAGAAGCTTAATTAAAATCTAAATCCACGGTTTAAAGCAACATCCCTTTTTGTGATCTTTCACTGCAACGATCTCAAAAGCCTTCTAAAACTTAGCTCCAGTGGTCTGTTAAAACAGATTTATAAAAAAAATACATACAATTACTTTGCAGATTAAAGACCATGCCAGTGAGCACCAGACAGCACAATTCTTTGGTCTTTTAAATCTATGCATCTAATGGAATACATATAATTAAACCACAAAATCATTGGACATCTTATCTCACAACAAGCCACAGCTTGAACTTCTTATACTCAGCTTGGTCTTTAAATAGGACAAAACTGACTCAGTCAAGGCTTGAGCTGAAGCACAGGTAGAAAGAAAAGATTTCAGAACATTATAGGCATTCTGCAATGTTTCAATAACAATGTGTAAGCAGAAGATCTGCTGTATTTTAAAATCTGGCTGTTACAGCTGAGCTCTGTATTGGTTTATAACGGCACCTCATCAACATCGTTATCTCTAGTCTGAAAGCAAAGAAAGGATCCTTACATTGTGGAGTTTCTAAATTAAAGATGCACCACCAAATCAGATGAGAGCTCCTCAGAATATCAAAGCAAGAACTGAACTCCAAGACCTATCCTTTGTGTTAACCACAGGTGAACAGATGAGGTCCAAGACATAACCCATGAAGGACTGTAACAGAAATCTCAGTAAACCAAAGTATTTACTACTCCACATCAAAACCACGGCACCTTTAAAAAATATTTTGAAATATCATTGATGGGTCTCTTAAACAATTAGTCTGGATTGACATTGACAAATTAAATCTTCATTGCTACCCATAGTATAAACAGAATTTGGTTGTTTCAAGAAACGTTTAACCACCTAAACAAATTACAAGGTTGTGATAACACTTAGAAGCAATCCACGTGGTCTTTAAACTTTCCTCATCCAAATATTACACATCAGATATTGCTCACTTTGAACATTAGCTTTTTTCCCTCTTTTATTAGTTCGTAGATCCAAAGTCTAAAGTCAATAAAAAAGATTTGCGCTGCTTTTTTACTTTTAGTTTGAATGGTCAATAGGCAATGTCTCTGTTCATAACTGTCATGTCTGTTTCTCTTGCCCACATCTTATCCTGACAGTACGGAGGTTAAATACAGCAAAACGTTCAGGTAAATATGTAGGCAGAATAGCAGAGCCCAAATATGAAAGCAAGCAAATGAAGTGGAAGCCTCAGTTCTTCGATTACGTTTCAGGATTGGATTTGAAAGTCTGGAGTTGATGCAGAAGCCAAG
Organism: Trogon surrucura; assembly: GCA_020746105.1. NCBI lineage: Eukaryota > Metazoa > Chordata > Aves > Trogoniformes > Trogonidae > Trogon > Trogon surrucura. Next base: position 10,359,144 of record CM036621.1, on the reverse strand, counting down.
ATCTGCATGGACAAAACAAAATCGTGTTGAGCTTCAAAATGCCAACAAATCTTCAACTTTGGTAGGTAGTTCTCATTTTCATCACGAGTTAAATATTGTGAAATCTTCACTAGTGGCCGCAGGCTGGATCTAAGCTCGTTTGTATCCATTGTGTCTGCCCACTTCCGTGTGAGCAACCTCCATTATGTCATTAACTTTTAGAGGAGGAAGACATGATAATTTAATCTGTCCACAGATCTTCATCAGAACCTTGCTGTCACAGCCAGGCAGCAAGGCAGAATGCGTGCTGGGTGGTGTCCAGAGTTAACATGCAATATATGGCATTGAGTAGTTTTGAGACAGGAATGGCTTTTACACAGAGACAGCTTCATGAATTTTTCATCTATGATTCCTATCAGACAGAAGTGATCAATGCCAAATATTTCTTTTTTTTCATGTCAGAGCTCAGAAGAACTAGTCTTTCTGAGACAAATTCTGATCCTAAATAGACCAATGTAAACCCACAGTATTACATGATGCTACTGATTTTGACCAGAAACGGTCAGTTATGCTCAGAGCCAGGAAGTCATGATACAAATGAGGTGCTTTCAGTTTCTGAAAAATGACTGGTGCCAGTTCATACCTGCGTGTATTTAACATCTACAGTTATCTTAAAAGCCTGCTTTGTCTGATTTTAAACCCACAGACACTGGGACACTCTACTTGAGCTCAGCATGAAGAGAAGTACAGTCTCGTTAATTGATCTAAATAGTTTAAATACACATCCATCCCTTTTATACAAATGCTTTAAACACAATAAGAATGACTCATAATATCCTGGCACCAAACTTTACTACTGTCAGGGCAATTATTTAGGCTGAAGGGTTAGAGTTTGTTTCATGTTTATCACTCAGTAGCCTATTGCATTTGAGTAGATTTCACAAGACCAATAAAAAAAAGGCTTCTTACATGTTACCTAGAAGTGATTAAACTCCAGCTTTGTGTAGTAATGACCTTTAGTTCCACTCTTCACAGCTTGGATCGGTTGCATAACCTCAGCAAGAATCATTTTAATCAGCATTCAGGCAAACCCACAGTCGTATATTCACTGGCAGGTTTCTAAAACGTACCTGTGAATCCTGCTGCCAATAATGGAGCTGGAAGAAACACTCCTTTTAATTTCTTTTGCTCCCTTTTGGTGCCTATTCTTCATCATTCAAGTGTCAAGTGAATTGCACAAAGAGCAAATGGTTAACTTCCTTGTGTGATATTTGAAATAAGTGTTAACGTGACTATGACACTTTAGATGAACACAGAACATGGATCTAAACACAGAAGGCAAACTATTGAGCTCTCTGTCACCTATAAAAACTAACAAATGAAAATTTGGATTATCATATGCTTAAAACCTGCATGCATGAAGACACTTCTGTCAAGAATTAATACTTTGAGAAAACATTTTGATCCGTAACCTGCTAAGATATCTTAAAAAATGACTAGCTTGATAGAATTCATAGAGCTCCTGCTAGCCTACAGAGAATTCCTGTCACGTCACCCATTTTCTTCATAATTTAGTCTTGAGGGGAAAAATTACGAGCATTTTCATTAACAGAAAGCAATTTTTTCCATCTTATTGAAAAAACTGTGCAAGTAGGTCTGCCTTGAGCTCCTCTTTTTCAGAACTGGGACATAGGTGATGTTTCCACAGCTAACCTAGTCTATTGTATGTCATTGGTCATGTGCTTTGGTCACCGAGATGACAAACTACAGTATCACTCATTCAGAAACAAGGAACACAGTGTACACAAAGAAGCATGAACTACAAAACGTAAGCCCATGTGTGTCCTCAGGCTTGAGAACACATTTTCCCACTTCTGCTTTCAAAACCAGCTGATAAAAGGTTGCCCACCATTAGCAATTCAGCAAGACTTTTCATCAAGAGCCCAATCTACCTGACTGAGAGATGACACACTTACTGATCAGAGCCACTTATGTCTCCCAGAATGGTTTTTAATTGTGACCTGATCAATGGTCTTCATTCAGCAGGAAACAAAGGTGAAAGATGACAGAACACCACAACTTGGATTAATTTGCTGTTCAAAAAAGGTAAATAGCCATGTACTTTATGTACCAGGAAGAAAGGGTGGAGAAAGTGGCTACACCTTTACACATACAGCTAGCTCCCTCCTCAAGTGACTGCTGTGTCCTCAAGTGACTCAGGTGTTCCCTCCTCAAGGGACTGCTGTGCCTTCCCCCCACAGCAGTATATAAGATGCACCTAGGAGCCCAAATCACAGATGGTGTCAGTCCCTCTAACTCTTTTGAGGCAGTGAGGCAATATCCACTTAGACTGAATGAGGATCTACCCAATTACTAATAATTAGGATCTACTGCATACCTCATAACAGTATTAAATCGGCTGCTCTGTTTCGCACATGCAAAATGCACCACACCAGTATCATCTCTCTACATCAAGTTTAGAACCATCCCACTCATTTTCTTTCATCCTCCTCAAATTGACATTTTCAGAAAACTTAGAGGAGATTGCAACCAGAAGGTCTAGGATGATAATTAGTGTTGGCACATGTCCTGCTAGTAGTTGAGCTTTTATTCATGTCCACTGATACTGGCAGGTTCCCCTACCTCAATCAAGAATACTTAAGATTGTAAGTGAGAAGTGTTAATATTGGTTTACTGTTCAAATATCATATAGGAAGCGAATTATAGCACCAGTCAAACCAGGCCTGGATCAACAAAATCTTCATGATCTCGACCAGTCCTAATAGTATTAATTGAGTTCTGAAAGGACTTTGGTATTTAGTCTTATCTCTTGGATCATGAGGAGCAAATTTCTTCCACAGATCACATGCACAACCTTTGGAAGTGAAGCCAAGAAGCTCAACCTGCCAGCCCAGCCTTCACACCTTACCTCACAGCTGAGTCTTTCTTAAGAAGTGTTAGGCACAGCAACTCTGTTGCTCCCATTTCATGTGAGGAGGAAGACTAACTTAACACAAGAAGCAGGCTTAGCCACCTTGACAGTTCGGCACGCAAAATACCCTTTGCACACCTTCAAAAGATAAGGCACATCACAGGAAGGTAACCAGCCACCCGTACATCCCAACTGCACTGAGAACCTCCACCTTAATGGAGCGTGCTGCTTCACAGACAACTTGAGCTGCAAAGGAAATCCATGCCTCAGTGCTTGTTCAGGATTAAGGAGAGGCCCCTATACACAGCGGTACAGAAAAATATCAAAGTATGCTTGCTTGCTCAAAGTGCCATCTAAGAGGCACCTTTTCTCAGTGGAATGAGACTTATTCAGTGCCCCATGCATGCTCAGAGTAAATGAGAGTCCTCTTACAAACCTAAGTGTGCAGCTTTTGCAGGGCTGGGGTTAGCTTTCACAGTGTGCTGCTCTCTTCTAAAGCTGTTGCGCAAGAATTGTATGCTTAACATTTCTAACCAGCCAAAATTGCACTTTATATTTGATCAGGAATAATTTTTTTTTTTACCTTTGAACCTGTTGCAATGCAGGTTCAAAGGTTACCTGGGTGCAGTGTTGCCTGTTTATTAAAGCCACACACTGATGATTCGGAGCTTAGACCTGCCAGAGAAGCTGGGGAAGCACCAACCCTTGAACACCTACTTGGAGTTGTAAAGCAGAGAAGGAAGCAAAACGTAGCAGCCCCTCCACCGTCTTCCAGCGCTGAAGAAAGGTAAGCAAATCTTCTCCTGATTAGAGCCTGTGTTTCCCAAGCATTAGACTTGCCACTCTTGCAGAGAAGCACTGCAGGGGAGATAATAGCCTTAATTTGCTGCAATGCCTAAATCCAGTGCACTCAATGTGCTGTTAAAGGCAACAGCTGTGTAATTGGCTGCATGTTATTAAAGAAGCAAGTCTGGGCTCAGGGGTGGCATACAGAGAAATCACAGCCTAAGCAAGAGCAACTGCCTGAACACTCCCTGTTCTGTAACACTGACTGGATCTGAAACCCTGACTACGATCCAGGCTGAAGGCATTTTCTTATCAGTTTGTTAGTTATGTCTATTTAAAGATACAGTGTATAGAGCACCATTGCCAGGTTCCCATTCAGACTCATGTTTAAAACAGAGTTACAGAAATAGAATACTCATTTGGTTCCATAGTAACACAGGCAACTTTTGAGATCTTGTCAGTAAAAACTTGTTACATGCTAGATCATTTATATGCATGAGTTTATTGGCAACATTTACTACAATAGGACCCTAACTGCTAACTAAGAACACAGACACTGGTTATAATGCCCTTTTAATGTTTTAAAAGCACAGATCTTAAAGTATGCCAAACCAGACTGCTGCCATCTGTAATGAAGGAGAGGATAGTGCGGACAAAGATTAACCAGAAATCAAGCTGCAAGTAAAAGAAATGGCAAAAAGGATGCTGCTCTTTCAATTCTTAAGGCCATTGTCCTGTCCATACTTCCTTCTCTGAGGAACCCATTTATACTCTGAGAAGATTATTTATGTCCCTGGGCAGTTACTCTGCTTTACGAAAGCCGGAAGGCTGCCCCTGAAAAGTGTAGCAGAGCAATTAAGAAAACAAACTGGAATTCCAAAACCCGTCAAATACAGGGAACCCACACTTCCCACAGACTCACAAAATTTAGATCCAGGTCTTGAAGTGGCAACAAAGAAAACTCTACCCTAAGCTAATGCTTCCCCTTAATTTATCTCCATCCTCTGCTATTTGCTGCAGGTAGATGGGCTATTTTGGTATCTTTGGGTAGCAAAGGCTTGTGTGGCACCATGATCTTAATGTTTATTATAAAAGCTCATCTTATCCATCCTCTATGCAAACCTTTTGTGGCAGTGACAACAGAAAGAAAACAACTCGAACTCTCTGTATGCATTACCTACTGCTCATCTTAATTTGCTAATGGGTATGACTGAGTGTACATTCTATATACGTATATAAAAGAAGTAAAGGTTCAGTTACTCATGACTCTGCTTTATTTTTTTGGCAGATAATTACTCGCAATAAATGGATTTGCGCCTCATAAAAATCTGGAGTCTATTCAGATCATTTGAGACACTATCAAAAATTAAAAGCCTCAACATTTGCATGTCCTTTTCTTATGCAAAACTGTGTTTTAATTTATGGGCATGCAACAGAACCAATCAATAAGGAGAAGTTATCCTCCCCAAGTGCATTCCTTAATCCAATTTATGTTAGAGCTGTGAGACCCCCTGAGTCCAGGCAACACAGTGTAAACTTACCAGTTCAGGGACGTCCGCATCACACACTGGGCTTCTGGCAGGCCAGGTAGGACAGTGCTGAGAGCATATCTCGTACCTGCAGCCGAAGTCAATGCATCTGAGATACGCAGCATTGCTACCCAACAGCTGATCAGAGACAGGGCAAATCCACTGCTTTTTCTCTTAATCCTGGGAAAAAAAAAAAACCAAGACAGCCTGAGACCACACATCTGAAGGGGGAAAATCCTCAGAGAGGCACTCAGAGGAGGTAATAATGGAGCCGGCTGGGCAGGGAGCCTGGTTGCTTTCCCCTCTGTGTAAGAGGTGTTGCCTTTCTCCAAGCATAAGTGCAGCCTAACCAGCACCATTGAGGCTGAAGCTCACAGCTTCACTTAAATGCCATAGGAAGAGGTCTGGGTAGGCAAAGCCAAAGGCAGAGGAGTTTCATGAGGAACAAACTATTTATTTTCCATCTTCATTTAAAGCTTACAGAAAAATTAGTGAATTAAGCCTCAGCTTCCCTAAAAGTATGTCTGCATTGCTAAATAATGCCACAATAGTAAGTTAGCTTTACCTGAATAGCATGAGGTTTACAGCAACGATAAAATCATAATTGCACTTCGTAGAGGCTATGTGTTTTAGCAAGCCAAGGTCCAGGACAGGTTGTATTCTGGATGCAAGTACATGCTATGTTATTTCATCCCAGTTACAGTCTACTCAGCAAATTATTCTGAAATGATACAGCATATAAAAACTTTCAGATAGCCAAACCATTAAGTGGGAAGACAACTCCAAGATCCAAGGCCAAGGGACTAAAGAAGAGATAGGTGAAGCTACTAGCTTTCCACCCCCTCCAAACCTGCTGCAAAATTCCAGTTGTATTAGACATGCATCAGAGAGGAAAAGGAAAACTGCAGCAGCTGTAAGTTTTTAAAGAAAGAAATACCACTGTAAAACCATAAAGAAAATCACTGTCATAGCACGAAACAAAACTGAAGTTTGAAATGTGATTCACTGTTGCTGTGTGCAAATAACTGAACATATGGAAATCCATACCACTGCAGAACTAGGTAGCTTTTAGGGAAAAAACAAAACAAAAGAACCAAAACAAAAACGACCAAACACAAATAAGCCAAAACCAGCAACAGAAACAGGGTTCCAGCCCACCAGCAAGTACAATACAGCAGTATATGAGAAATACTGTACTCAAATTTTTTCATATTACAAGCTACAAAGCTTGGCTCAGCTTAATTTGCTTGGAGCTATAGAGAAAAAAATTGCTATTGTTAAGAGTACAGCCTTATATACAAAAAAATAATATCAAACAGATTACAAACAATGAATGCCAAATACAATTTCAAAAGGTTTTGCTCTGTTTGTCACATAGCTCTTCAGAAATGTGTAAACTTTAAGTTCTTTTCATCAACAAACTCAACAACTTCCTCTGTATTTTTTTTTCTTCCTAACCACTTCAGTGCTCTCATGCAAGTTCCTCCCATTTAAAAGCTCCCTCTCCCAGCATGCTTTTCTGCTTGCTGATTTATTTAAACTGGGGAGAGGGAATTACTTATAGTTTTTTTATGTGTCATTAATTTGCTCCTGTGCTGGTAAAGCTCCCTTTTACTTAAGGAAAAGAGGTTGGCTTCCCACCTCATCTTCAAAATGGTAGGTGGTTTTGATCTCTTTTATTTAGTTCTCGCCTTGTTTTTGTTCTGAAATATTTTTTTATTATTTGGTTTATTGCTAATGGGCTTGCTTGTTGTTACTCACGTGGGCTTTACTGTACGCAAGCACAGTGATCAGCTGTAGGGCTCAAGATAATGTGTTTTTCTGGATCGTGCTAGGAAATCTCTTGTAGTTAACCTTAAGATGAATTAAGTTCAGATATATGTTTGCTCTTTGCTCCTCATAAGATAATCGGTGTAATAGTATCTAGTGGTAAAAGACCTTAGTATCTAGAAGTTTTTAGCCATACCTTTTCTCTGTGTAGCTATATAAGGTGCTTTATGATGATATTCTAGCTTTCTTGAGAGTTCTATATGAATTTTCAAGTCGAGCTTTAGTTCTAGCTCTTTAAACTATGCTTATTGTATGTCCAGAGATAATTTCCTCTTAATGTAATGTTGATGCATGCATATTTTGCAAGAGTGTGATCCTGTATTATCTAATAGGTTAAAAAGTAACAGCACACATTATCTTCAAAACTTCAAAGGGCTGGCTGAACATGTCCATCCTTCTGAGTAGGTAGTTTTCAAGTAGAAAACCTAATATAAAAATATATTTGGCTTTTAACTTTATCTGGTGAAAGTACTTTCAGTATTAGCTAGTGTTATGATGTCATTGCTCTCCTGATGGATGGACGGTATTATCAGACATAGCAAAGATCTTTACAGAAAATGGCCTTTCTATTTAAGTATACTGAGAGCCAGAGCTCAATAGGTTTCATGAGCAAGGCCCAGAAACAGCCGTAACATGTAGCCTGAAGCCACAGAGCGTTACACTTCCTGAAAGTTACTGAGGCCTCGCTCTTTCCCACCCCTTTGCAGAGTGCTCCTCGGCCAGCAGCAAAGGGTACTTGAGCTGCTTGGCTCTGACTTTCGTAAGAGGTATTTGGAAAGCAAAGCCTAACTGAAGTGTATCTTAAGCTTAATGCAAGTTGCTGTGGTTTTTGCTTTGTGGTTTTTACACGGTTCAGTTCAGCAGTCACTGCTCAGCTCTTGCACTTTAGCTTCTCTCTGGATGCTAAAAGTTAGTTGTTCCTGAACCCTGCAGAGCACAAGACCTCATGCTGCAGCTGGAGGAAGATGGGATATAAAGCTTCCAAGACATAATAACTGGCACAGTGGCTCACATCTGCAGGACACCAGGCAAGAGCTGCACTGTGTAAGCAAAAGCAGAGTGAGCTACTGATGGTTAACTAACTAATTAGTGACCCTGTTTGTTGTTGGCTGGTTTCTACTCTTTGTGCTTGAAAAGAATCAATGTTACCTTACTAATGGTGATCAACAAGTTCTCGTGATCACTTCAAAAGCATATGCAAACTGTTCCTTAGGCAAATATGAGACAAAGAATATAATTTTAGAAAACATTCTCCCAGGCGATGCATGACTGTTGCTTCTGAAACTGTGCAAATCAGAGGTTGTTTTGCTGTCATAAAGAACTACTGTGATGAGATGATACTGAAGTTTTCTTTGTACTTACATGCTTGGAGATACAAAGCTCAGTTACTTTCCAGTTGAGAAAATCTCCTGACTTGAAGATGATGTAAAATAACTGCTTCATTCTTTCTAGTTAGTGAAGGGATCACTGGTGGGGGTATTACAGTAGAAATGAGAACACGTACTCCTGAACTCAAGGCTGTAAATGGTATCACTGTAATCTCAGATAAAAGCTAAGCCTTTGCACTCTGGAGCCTAGTGTATCTTATCCCTGACCATTGATCAGGGCAGACAACATAAGTACACTTTAACTGTCTAGCACCTTATTTCACAAGAGACCTAACAGCTGGTTTGAGACATCCTGTGCTTTTTGTACCTTTGTGGACACTGGGAGCTGAGCCCTTCAAAACTCGGGAGGTTCAAGCACTTCACCCCTGTGCCTTGCATGCTTAAGAAAGCAGCTTGTGCTCAGATTTGATCTGCAGTGGAAACTGGTCTGTGTCAAAAATGCCCTGGCTTTGTCTAACCCGAGCTGAGTTTTCACTTGGCAGATATCAATCGGGTATTACGTATGCACAGATCATTTGGTTTTATGGGTGAAACTCTAGCTGTAGTTGCTCCATCAGACAGATCTAGTTTAGAATTTTTTGCTTTCCATGGACAGAAAACAAGTACAGACTCCTGTCCTCCCTGCTGGTGTTCTGCTTTGAGGGCAGCAGGACTAAGTGGCTTTTGGAGGGTATCAGAGATGATTAACTAGCAGTTAATTGGATTTGACAAGTAGTTACAGTAGAAGCTCTAGGCATAGGAAACCACTGTCCTAATGCTACAAATAGAGGCAAATTTGCTGCTGGTCTCTTCCCACAGCTTGAATAAAACACCTTATGTACTTTGACAGGGCTAACTACAGTCTATTTGAGGAAATATGGTTGGAAAGTAAAAGTAAAACATCGCTACTCTATTTGTAAAGTAGGGGAATTGAAAATAATCTTTCAGATATGAAAGGCATTTCTTTGTCCATTGCGAAAAAGATCTGGGTATATGTGGGGGGTTTTTTTGACACAGCACTAACTTCTGTAGCTTTCAAAGATGTTAGGTTTTGACTCATATGTACGGTCTCATTCAAAGCTCTAAACAGGCTAATGAGGACAGCTACTAAAAAAAAGAAACTAACCAACTAAACAAAAACACCCAACCCAGAAGCAAAGGAGCATACAATACTTCCCAGGCTTTAGAGAGAAACTCACAGAATCACAGAATGTTAAAGGTTGGAAGGGACCTCAAAGATCATCTAGTCCACCCCCCTGCCAGAGCAGGATCACCTACAGCAGAGAGCACAGGAACGTGTCCAGGTGGGTTTTGAATGTCTCCAAAGAAGGAGATTCCACAAGCTCCCTGGGCAGCCTGTTCCAGTGCTCTGTCACCCTCACAGTAAAAAAGTTTTTTCTCATATTTTTATGGAACCTCCTATGTTCCAGCTTCCACCCATTGCCCCTTGTCCTGTCAGTGGACACTGCTGAAAAGAGCCTGGCTCTGTCCTCCTGACACTCCCCCTTGACATATTTATAAACATGAATGAGGTCACCCCTCAGCCTCCTCTTCTCCAAGCTAAAGAGATCCAGCTCCTTCAGCCTTTCCTCATAAGGGAGATGCTCCACTCCCTTCACCATCTTTGTGGCTCTGCGCTGGACTCTCTCCAGCAGTTCCCTGTCCTTCTTGAATTGAGGGGCCCAGAACTGGACACAATATTCCAGATGCGGCATCACCAGGGAACTCATCAACAGGTCTTTCTTTAAGTTAAAAATCCATTTGGCCTATCTGAAAATCATTCTTGACTAGATAGAGGGATGCTGGCTATGTTACACTGCGATTAGACTATTATCTCGTTTCTCTTTATATGTGAGAGACTTAGGGAAATCATGCAGAATCCAAAGGCAAAAGTTTTGCTGCATTTAATCATCTTCAGGCTTTTCTCAACTTGATCAGGTGTTCTCTCTGGACTTTGAGTTCTCTGCTCCAAGCATCATTATCCTTTAGGGACCGATGTACAGTTTTCCTAGATGTCTTTGCACAAACTGCCTTGCATGCGAGTCAGTGACTTATCTACTGCTGCATGAACCTTTTGAGGTTAGTGGATTCTCTTATCCTTACCACAAAAAGGTCAGACAAGTGTCTTCTGTTATTTTTCTGCCAAATAAGTCCATGTAACAGACAGTAGCTATTTGTGAAAAATGCACCCATCTATCTGCTTAGGCAGTGTTAATGCTAAGCAGTGTTAATAAGTTATAGTAGAGGACTTGGTGCTATAATCATGATCCCCAGTTCTGTTCATTACCTTTAGCATGATACTCTGCAATTAATCCTTCCTGGTATTATGAAATTGTCCTAAAGTTACTATTAAACTGAGCACATGAGAGCATACTCGGTTATTAAAACTGGTACAGCTGTACAGGCATATGGTGTCTTCAGCTGCCTGCGTACAGCTCTGTTTTCTTACTGCTGATGGAACATTTCACGTCCATGGAAGAGTCATTGGAAATGCTTTGAGTGCAAATTCCCTTTGGTCCATCTGGGGATAGAAAAGCACTGGAAAATGGCTCAGGATGATTGCTATTAATCAAAATTCAGAGGAGTTGAACATAAGTAACTCTTGTATCCCTCTAAAAAGATGCAAGAAAGATATGCCAAGGTAGAGTTTTGCCAACTTGTAGCAAGCTAAGCTTCCAACACACAAATCGTGCAGAAGCGATTTGCTCTGTCACTTGGATCTAACAGTGGGCTCTGAGTTAAAGGAATGAGGCTTGTATATACAACTCCTCTTCATGTTGGAGAGTGGGGATGCCTCTACCAAGCTGCCTCAGTGCTCATGCTATAAAAAGATGACTTGTTAACAAGAGACAGTAGCTGATTTGCACTGTAAGCCAGATACTGTTTAATCACCTATAGAAAGCCGTTTAACTGCTCCAGCAATGGGTTACAAAGCCAAATGTATAAGTTATGAAGGGGAGCTGATTGCAAAATTCATTTTATTAATAATCTTCAGTCTTCCAAACAGAGCAGTGCTAGAACTTAAAGTGAGGTGGCTGTGCCCAGAATGTAAACTTGATCAGCAGATCTAGTTTTCAGGGGATTTTGTTTCTCGAGGCTCACCTGATAAAGGACCAAAGGAAGGGTGTGGAGATGGGTGTTACCCTGTGCTGCCGAAAGAGCAGGTTTTTGCTTCTTAGGTTTGTTAAGCCCAGGGACTGGAACTGTCAGTGCAGAGTGCCATGGACAGTTCCTGCCCTTCTTGCTGTAACACAGCTTTTTTTTGAATCTCAGTACATGAAACCAAAGTCAGGAGTTTGGAGGGCACATTGTAACTAAGGCTTAGAGCAGAAAAGAGGTCTAAGCAGCTGGTACTTGTCAGATTTGTAGATGACATGGCTTTGGCACCTTGGACTTGATGACAAGCCTCTCTGGTACCTCTGAGTACTTGAGAAGACAGGAAGATTGCTAATTAACACAGCCACTGGAAACTGAAAACTACACAACTGTAAACCAGATATGGGTCATCTAACTCTGGCCAATCTGGGCTCAGAGACCCAAATTATGACTTAAGGGCTTGGCTGAATTTACTAACTGTTTGGAAAATACTTTCAACTTCCCTGAAATTAGATAAAGGGTAACTGGAGCCCATTGCTCCAGAATGTCTGGTACTCTTTTCGTACAGGGATGTAGTATGCCAGCTACCAACTATCTGCTGAGTTCCCTTGATTCTGTATGAAGGCATTTGAAAGGGTGTGGTTAATTATCTTGCAAAGCGTGCTGTGTCATGTCCTGCATAGCTATTTAGATATTACCAAAGATAAGTTGGTAAGATCCAAGTTGATTCCAAAGAAAAAAAGTCACCTGTACTCAATTTGTCTTGGCCATTCAATATTAAACATACCAGAGTATGTTAGAGATTAAAATACTTGTTTTTAAGGGAGGAGTCTGAGGTACAAAAAATCCTGCATTCTCAGTTTTTGCTTCCCTGCTCTTGAAGGAAGAGACTCTGGAGGATACAAGCAGCAGAACTGCTGCTGTTTCCCACCTAGACTTCCGTTGCACACACTGACTTTAAGGTCATCACTTCCTAATTCTCACAGTTTTGACTTGTGCTGTATCTCATGCTGAACACGCTTTCACTATCTGAAATACTTGTCCAGTATAAACTCCACTTTCCAGTAAGAGCAGCCGATTGTGAAGACACTGCTTGTCCCGCAGACTTATATATGTAAGCGTAACAGACGTAATTTAGCAACACCTCTGCTATTTTAGCGATACCTGCTCATATTGGACAGCTATAACATTGAGGAGTTTTCTTGCTTCCACTACTTGCATCATCGAATTGCTGGGGGATACCCCTTGGGACAGGGAGCTGCAAGGTAAAGGGGCCCAAGAGAGTTGGTTGGCATTCAAAGACCATTTCTTTGAGGCTCAGGATCAGTGCATCCCATCAGGTAGGAAATCAAGAAAGAGATTCAGGAGACCTGCTTGGTTAACCAGGGATCTGCTGGGCAGACTCAGGTGGAAAGGGAGGGTGTTTAAATTGTGGAAGGAAGGGCTGGCCACTTGGGTGGAGTACAGGGCAGCTGTCAGGGAGTGCAGGGAGGCAATCAGAAAAGCTAAGGCCTCCTTGGAGTTAAAACTTGCAAGGGAGGTCAAAGACAACAGAAAGGGCTTCTTCAAATACATTGCTGACAAAACTAATACTAGAGGCAATGTAGGCCCTCTGTTGAATGAGGTGGGTGTCCTGGAGACAGAGGACAGAAAGAAGGCAGAGTTGCTGAATGCCTTCTTTGCCTCTGTCTACACTGTTGGAGACCGTCCTCAGGAGCCTCAGTCCCCTGAGGCCCCAGAGGAAGTCATGACAAAGGAGGAGTCTGCCCTGATTGATGAGGAGTGGGTTAAGGATCAGTTTGAACACTTGGACATTCATAAATCCATGGGCCCTGATGGGATGCACCCACGGGTGCGGAGGGAGCTGGCGGGAGTCATTGCTAGGCCACTCTCCATCATCTTTGGTAAGTCATGGGTAACAGGTGAGGTGCCTGAAAACTGGAGGAAAGCGAATGTCACTGCAGTCTATCAGAAGGGCAGGAAGGATGACCCGAGTAACTACAGACCGGTCAGCCTCACCTCCATCCCTGGAAAGGTGATGGAACATCTTATCCTTGACACTGTCTCTAGGCATATCAAGGATAAGAAGGTTATTAGGAGCAGTCAGCATGGCTTTGCCAAGGGGAAGTCATGTTTGACCAACCTGATAGCCTTTTATGAAGACATAACCAGCTGGATGGATGGTGGCCATGCAGTGGACGTGGTCTACCTGGACATCAGCAAGGCCTTTGACACCGTCTCCCACAGCATCCTCATAGGTAAACTGAGGAAGTGTGGTCTGGATGACCAAGTAGTGAGGTGGGTCGAGAACTGGTTGAAGGGAAGAAGCCAGAGGGTTGTGGTCAATGGGGCTGAGTCTGGCTGGTTGCCTGTGTCTAGTGGGGTCCCTCAGGGGTCAGTGCTTAGGCCGGTGCTGTTTAATATATTCATCAATGATCTGGATGAGGGATTAGAGAATGTTGTCAGCAAGTTTGCTGATGATACAAAGTTGGGAGGAGTGGTTGACACACCAGAAGGCTGTGCAGCCATTCAGAGAGACCTAGACAGGCTAGAGGGCTGGGCGGGGAGAAATCTTATGAAGTTTAATAAGGGCAAGTGTAGAGTTTTGCACTTGGGAAAAAATAACCCCATGTGCCAATATAGGTTGGGGACTGCCCTGCTGGAGAGCAGTGCAGGGGAAAGGGACCTGGGGGTTCTAGTGGACAGCAGGATGACCATGAGCCAGCAATGTGCCCTCGTGGCCAAGAAGGCCAATGGCATCCTGGGGTGTATTAGAAGGGGAGTAGCAAGTAGGTCAAGAGAGGTCCTCCTGCCCCTCTACTCTGCCCTGGTGAGGCCACATCTGGAATATTGTGTCCAGTTCTGGGCCCCTCAGCTCAAGAAGGACAGGGAGCTGCTTGAGAGAGTCCAGCGTAGCGCCACAAAGATGGTGAAGGGAGTGGAGCATCTCCCTTATGAGGAAAGGCTGAAGGAGCTGGGTCTCTTTAGCTTGGAGAAGAGGAGGCTGAGGGGTGACCTCATTAATGTTTATAAATATGTCAAGGGGGAATGTCAGGAGGACGGAGCCAGGCTCTTTTCAGCAGTGTCCACTGACAAGACAAGGGGCAATGGGTGGAAGCTGGAACACAGGAGGTTCCAGAAAAATATGAGGAAAAACTTTTTTACTGTGAGGGTGACCGAGCACTGGAACAGGCTGCCCAGGGAGGTTGTGGAATCTCCTTCTCTTGAGACATTCAAAACCCGCCTGGACGCGTTCCTGTGCGCTCTATTGTAGGTGATCCTGCTTTGGCAGGGGGGTTGGACTAGATGATCTTTAAGGTCCCTTCCAACCTTTAACATTCTGTGATTCTGTGATCGAACTGTAGGCATTTTCTGGTTATGCTTAATTTGGGAAATTATATACTGGTTTTCCCCAGGCAAATTTTTACTCTTGAATAGAAAGAATTGACATCTGTTCCTTGTCGGACTTCATCAGGCTTCAGCTTTTTGTGGAGGTGGATGCAGCATGGATTAAGATTTATGGGGGCAGGTGATTTGAGATCTCGTAAGAGGCTTAAAGCATTGCATAAGCATGCTTCATTATTGTACCAAGACTCTTTAGGGGTAAACTGCTGAAATGATTTGTAGTATTACTTAAAGTACTCAACTAACCAGGGCTCATAGGTAGTGAATGCTTCTAACTCATGTCTACTAAACCTTCTGTTTGTTTCAGGTTCAGCTCTGGCTCCACTGATCCAGCACAATGATCTGGATACTTCAAGTCTTGTTCTCACCACTCCCAACACCAGCATTGATTAGTCTTATTGTATTTGGAGCTGGCATCTTCCTGTGGGTGATAAGCAGGCCAAAACCTGTTTTGCCTCCTGTTGACTTGAACAAGCAGTCAATAGGAATTGAGGTAATACTTACTGTGCTTGAGGGCATGGACTATTTTTGAGCTTAATCTGAATGCTGATCCATTCTGACTTTGGGTATGAGTGGAAACTCTCCTGTCTGATAGCCCAGGTGTATAACTCAACAGTATGGTGAGGAGAAGGGAAGTCTTAAGACACTAACAGTAAGAAATAGCAGCTCTTGCCAACAGGGTTAGGTGGGCTTTTTACCAGATGGCCTTGGCTGTCGCCAACTTTTTTTTTTTTCTATATTTTAAATGCTTTGCATCAGATTTGAGGCCAGTGCTAGACTTCATGTAACTAGGTATGTGTTAGCTCTCAATCTTAGTCAAGATCTCTCTAATAACCTGTAATTGAATATTAATCTAGGCCATCTAAAAAATTCCTTTGCATATGACTGACTGAGTAGATCAAAATCAGGAAGGAAAATGGGACTTCCCTAAAAATGCAATGCTTTAAAGGGGATTGCTGGGAGAATGGCTGAGGAACCTATGACATCTGTTCTGCACTGTTTCATAACTGTGCTTTGTTCCTAGGGAGGAGCCAGAAGAGGTGCACTCTTGACAGATAATAACCTGCTTTCTTATTACTTTGAAGATGCTAAAACCTTGTACGAAGTTTTCCAGAGAGGACTGCATGCTTCTGGTAAGCTTTGCATCTGGTAGTACTTGCCTATCACAAGTAAATAAAATTATTCCACGTTCTTTTGCCTTGCCTCTTGTCTGTAGTAATAACTCAGGTTAGCAAAAGCTTTCCCAGCCTTTTGCGGGGTGGAGTGACAAATGACCACAATTACTTTATTGCCCCACCCCCTCCTGCCCCCCTCCACTGATTTAGAAGTAGTCTTAATTGGTAGCCTGGGCAAAACAATCATCAGGAGCCTAAGATGGACTTGGGGGTGAACACCTCTGCTTTGTCTTATGATGTGAGTTTTAGTGTAGAATTACTGCCTGCTTATAACTGGTATGAATTTGTCCACATGTGACTTCAGGGTTCCTGTGCATGGAAATATTTGATAGTATCCTTGCATGCTATTTCAGTCTCACGTGGGTTGTGAAATGGGAAAATATCACCAGATCTTGGAAGTATTGCTTGTAAAGATAAAGCCAACTGTTTTACAGTCTTGGTTTGGGCCGCATACCTAACTATGGACACTGTGCACTTCTATGCTCCATTCAGTTAGCTGGATGCCTGTCTAAAAGTATCTCTCACATTCAGTATCGAGCTCTAAAATTTTTTCTGAACTCTTCCATTAGGAAATGGCAACTGTTTAGGCTACAGAAAACCCAACCAACCTTATCAGTGGCTGACATATAAACAGGTGAGCATTGTCCATGG
This sequence comes from Trogon surrucura, assembly GCA_020746105.1. NCBI lineage: Eukaryota > Metazoa > Chordata > Aves > Trogoniformes > Trogonidae > Trogon > Trogon surrucura. The sequence continues at coordinate 10,342,394 of CM036621.1, read as the reverse complement.
CAGATGATGTAATTTGGGATACTGTCTTGTTAACACCAAATTGAGGGAAAATTATCTTGCAGGTTTTGGACAGAGCTCAATACCTGGGATCAGGGCTTCTGCAAAAAGGATGCCAACCGTCACCAAACCAATTTATTGGCATTTTTGCTCAGAATAGGCCAGAGGTGAGTAACAAATGGAGCATTTCCCAGAATATTCTGATGCTTTGGGGGAAGAGAGAAGGGTCTGTACTGAAATAGCTTGAGGTCACATGAAGAACAATCAAAATTATTCCCTACCCAGTTTCCTTATTACTGATCGAGCACAAACCATGCTATGCATGTAATACACTGATCTTGAACCGTCACTACTCTAAGAATCTCAGGGACATGCTCCTTACACAACCCCCACTACTGATGTGTGCATGTGCTAGTCAAGCAGTATGAAATCTGTAAGTAATCCTACCGTGTGAGCTGCTAGTTTCCCTTAGCTGTACTGTTTTCTTTCTCCAGTGGATCATTTCAGAATATGCCTGCTACACTTACTCGATGGTTGCTGTCCCACTCTATGACACTCTGGGGCCAGAAGCCATTTTATATATTGTTAACAAAGGTAAATATTGACTTCCCCTATTTCATCATGATTTCTCTAAGAATAATTTTGAGAAGGCTGAAGTTCAAGGGAATTTGATGCAAAAAAAAAAAAAATCAGAATACCTTACTGCTCTTATACTTTCATAGACGCTTAATTTCTGTAAATCTAGCTGCTTTGCAGGGGATGTGGCTCAGTGCCTAGAAGCTGCCAATGAGCTTCCTATGTCTCTTAGTGTCTTGAATGCAAGTCCACTGAAGACCTGCTAGATCCTGTGGACCATCCTGCAATCAGAGCGCTCAACTATTTGCTACTTGAAGTTTTGCAATCTTGAACTCCTACACTGCCAAACAATTAGACAACAGAGACAGGCTTGCATGTAAATTAAGACTAGATGTGTGTCTCTGATTTAAAGGATGTGAAGAGTGGAGGGGAGGGGTAAAGGTATACCTAAATCTGTTTAACCTATCTGGTTAGGGCCTGTTGTTCTACGGGAGCAACAACTAGTATGCCATCATGGCAGAAACTGGTGAGGAAGCCTGAATAAATCCTCAGTTTTTTTTTCCTTCAGTCTTAAGGCGGATATGTAGAGGGAGGGACTATCCACTGCTGTCACAATGACCTGGGACGCTATCCATAAACAGGATTTGCCAAGCAATATCATTTGAATAGTTATGCTGGTGAACCTTGCAAACAGGTCTTGCCTTGGAACTACAAGGCTGTGACTTACCAGGCTAACGGGGAACCAGCATGTTCAGGCAAATCCAATTACTCTGTCAACTTAATGGGAAATTAAGTTGACATAAGTTTGCATAAAGCTCTCTTACACACGCAGGGAAGCTGAGACGTTACCTCAAGAGTTTTAGTTACTACTTTCAAACAGGTCTAAGTTTCCTTAGATTTAAGGAAGATAGCTAAACCTAAACAATCAGTGAGGGCAATTCTGAGCTGTTACGACAATAGAAAAAGTTTAAATGCCTATCCTGACTGTGACTGAAGATATTTGTCTTCAGTTCTTCAGCTTTTGCCCTCACTCTGAACAGCTAGAATCTCAAGTTTGCTAGATCAGTTGGCCATGGGAGGAGGAAGCTTCTTAGTACTGTAAGCCATCTACTGAATTAATATAAACAAATGCAAAGGCTTTAGAAGAAACCAATCGTATGTTCTAGATATACATGCTACTGAGCTATCACTAGCCTCATGCCTTCTAAACGGACGTCTGAAATGTAATTTCTTTTTTGTAGCTGACATAAGCATAGTGATCTGTGACAAGCCTGACAAGGCACAGATCTTGCTTGAGAACTGTGAGAAAAAAAAGACCCCATGTTTGAAGACTGTCATTCTCATGGATCTCTTTGATAAAGAGCTCAAGGACAGAGGAGCTAAAGTGGGAGTTGAAATTCTAGCACTGCAGGAGGTTGAGGTACGTGACTAAAGGCTTCTGCTTGATCTTGCAGAGGAATACCTTGCCAGCTAGACATCTGGACCTTCTCTAGCAACAATGACACTTTAATGTAAGCATTATCCAGTTGTCACACCTGTACCTGAGCTGTCATTTTGAAACTTAGTCAAATGAACTTACAGAGTTCAAACCTCTGACTGTCCATGTGTTGTGGACAGTCAGTGTGCATGAAACTGAAGACTGCCTTAGCTTAATTCATGGTGTGGTTCTAACAGGATTTATCAGGCTTCTAAACTGGCAGCTGAGTAATTGAAACCATAAGTGCAAATTACTGGCTGCTATGACATCCCAGTACTAGACTTAATCTTCCAGATATGATGCGTAAATGTAAAATATAAGAGATGTGGCCTACATCAAATAAAATGAAATATCTCCACTCAGGACTTCTGAATTCCTTAAGTAGTTTTGATTATTTTCTACGTGCTCAAACTCATGCTTTCCACAAGCTCAAGAGTCAGCTTTTCCAAGTTGTGTGTATTAAAATCAGGAAGGCCAACATGTCTCTCTGAATGAGACAGTGTTATCAAGAGGCCATGTAAAAACAAGTGTTGCATCTGAAATGCAGTTCCCTATTCATATACCATTGTTGCATGTCTTTCTGTTGCAATTGTTAAGCTGCGTTTTTCTCTCTAACACAGGAGCTGGGAAGAAATAACATCAGAGAACCAGTTGTAAGTATCTCTGTAGAATAGTTAAACTGTAAAACTGATCTCTGAAAAGACCTCTTGCCATGTTGCTAGTAGAGCAGGCTGGCAGGAATTTTTTTTTTTTTGCTGTTTCCAATCAGAATTCCTAGTTCATCCCTCTTTAGGAAGTATATGTAAATACTGATAAGCAACTTAATTCTTACTCTGTTGTCCTTACTTGGGATTTTTTTCCCCCTTCTAGCCTCCTAAGCCTCAAGATCTTTGCATTGTGTGTTTTACCAGTGGAACCACAGGTAAGAGAATATACATTGATGCTTTCTTACCAAAACAATCTCCCTGTGCTAGAAAAAAATAGCTTTCCAGCACAAAAAAAAAGGGAAAAGCTAACAACATAGAAGTAAAATAGTAAATTAGCCACTGCTGAAGTTTTGCTTGAGACATTGTCACTACAAATCCACTAAGAAAAAGCTTCTTAGAGCTGAGGGGAAGAATAGTCACATTGATGTTGTCTTACTCTATGAAAAATACAGAATTTTAATGTTAAAGATATTGGTTGTTCACCTGTGTCTGTATTCTGATCCACAGGGACTAGAGAGTCATCTTGTTTCAGCATTCTTTTATGCTGCCTTGCTGTTTCAGTAGAAGTTTCCTTTGCCTAATATCTGTAGCTGAAAGCACTTAAGATGAGACAATGCATGCTGTGACTGAGCCTAATACCAAGAGAGTTCAAGCTAAGCCAAATAAGACATGGGAAACTGAGAGCAGAAGCAGTCAGAGTCACAGATGACTTTGCTTGATCTTTCCAAAGGTAACCCTAAAGGAGCCATGCTGACACATCAAAATGTTGTTGCCAATGCTGCTGCCTTCCTTAGAACCACAGAGGTAAGCTACTGCTAATGGTGATCTCTAAGCTATGTCACTTAGTCATGAAACTAGCTTTAATGCGGGCATTTTCTTAAAACCATGCATACCCAGCATGCCTGTATTTCAACGGGACAATAGTACTGCAAGAAGCTTGGTTAAACTTTGAACGAGAACTTCTACACAGAAGTTATTCTAGAATGAGTCAGTCCTAAATGTCAATAGTAAACGACCCTATTTCAGGTTTTGCTGAAACATAAAACTAATCTTGATCTAGTATGGCTGAGTTACAGCTGCAAATTTTGAAGAGATGACAGATGAACCCGAGTTGCTGCAGTCATTTCAATTGCCTGTTTCAAAGTACTCTAATTGATCCAAACTTTATTCAATTTCTGCTTAAGAGTAATTCAAGCAGGCATAGGGATTGATAACCTACTTACCTTTCCCCTCTAGAACACAGTTGAGTGCACAAGTTCAGATGTCACCATGTCCTATCTTCCCTTGGCTCACATGTTTGAGCGAGTTGTACAGGTATGTACAGATACATGCATCTGAGCTTTTATAAATCAAATTATATTAAAAGGTACGATAGCCTTTTGTATTTTCTCAAAACCTATTCACATGAGAACTTCTCTATCACTGGGCACTAGAAATCATGCTTCTTTCCATAGATAATTATGGTTACTGAAGCTAGGAATTATCCTTAATTAAGCTTAGTCTGGTTGATTTTTAGACTGTGGTCTACAGCTGTGGAGCAAAAGTAGGCTTCTTCCAAGGAGACATCAGGTTGCTGACAGATGACATGAAAGCCTTGAAGCCAACACTATTTCCAGTTGTACCAAGACTGCTCAATAGAATATATGACAAGGTATGAGAGCAATTATAGCTAAAGTATCTTTATGTTCATGTATCTAAGCAAGCTTGCACGTTTAAATTAAAATTTAATGCATGATAATGTCAGCACTAATCAATTACTCCTTAATGGGAAGAATTCTTCTAAAACCCTTTCTGAGGAGATGGAAAGAGTTCTGGGATCTGCAGTACAACAACAGTGTATCTATCCATGACTGGTTCACTTACTTTTTGGAAAGCAAATGAATCAAGTGCAAAGCTAGAAGGATCCCTGTCCCTCAAAACTATGGCTGAAGTATGTCAGCAGTAGCCCAAATTAGTATTGCCCCTTGGTTCATCTCTGAGACCATGAGAGTGGTTCAGATGGGCCCTAGAACATCAAAGTAAGATATGGTGCCTCCTAACAAAGCAAGAACTGGAGGTGTAGATGCGAGTTAAACTCAAGAGTCACTGATACTTTTCCCTGCAGATACAAAGTGGTGCAAAGAGCCCCGTGAAACGTTGCCTGTTAAACTTTGCTGTGATTATGAAGACGGCTGAAATAAAACAGGGTATAATTCGAAATGACAGCATTTGGGATAAGCTAATCTTCAAAAAAGTTCAGGTAAGTTATTCAAAGTGTAAGCAAGCTGAGCAACGTAGTACTGGAGGATCTGATGGCTTCCATTTTGCTTGTAGGAAACCATGGGTGGAAGAGTGCGTATCATGGTAACAGGTGCAGCCCCTATATCTCCCTCTGTCCTGACATTTCTTAGAGCAGCATTAGGCTGTCAGGTGAGTCTTTTCTTAAAATAAGACCTGTTTGATCATACTCAGATAACTGACCAACGATACAGCTGTGGTCCAGCCCAGCTTGTTCCCAGGGAAATTGCTGTCAGTCTTCAGTATTCACAGACTGCGGCACTCAAAGTCAGGCAGCTGCTTCTGAGCTTTGTGGCTTCCTGACAGTCAATGAGCTCCCAATGTAGTACATTTGGGAACAGAGTTCAGAGAATGAGATGACCAAAGCAAGGTTTGGACAGGTGAACTTGAAGAACATCTGGCTGAACCAGTAAGATCAAGGAGTCTTAAAAGCTAAGATTGTCTTGGCTTCCTAAGAAGATGACTTGAGCATGGAGATAGTTGAAACTGAGCCCTTTCACACCAAGGGCTTGGTAGTCAAACAATATTCATCCTTTGTTACACAGATCTTTGAAGCTTATGGCCAGACTGAGTGCTCAGCTGGATGCACCTTCTCAATGCCCGGAGACTGGACAACAGGTACAGTAGCTGAGACTTGGAAACTCTCTCCCACAGCTGTCAACAGGAAGTGGCACTCAAGCTCATAAGTGCTACTAATTTTGGTTCAATTAAAGTTGTCCTGGGTATTTGACATCAGAATAATTCTTGGTAGCAACAGCTTAATAACTACCGTAATTGTTGACTCAAGTAGGTGAGGACCTCTTGTATAAGGTGACACAGGTCAGCTTAGCCCCTGTCCCAGTGTACAGGAGAGGAGTGTCTGTACAGAGCTGAGCAAACTGGACAAGTATTTCCCAAATGGCTTTAAGAAACCAGCTTTAGCTCTCAACTTGTTTTACTCAAAGAAGTATAACTAGAATATCAGATATGATACTTTACTATTTTCCTGAAGGACTACTGATTTAGTTTCTGTCTTAGCAAAGATGTTTTTAATATTGGGTATTCTAAATTCAAGCTCAAATTACCATCTTTGAGAACACAGTAACTGCAGAGAATGAGGATTAAATGCAAATGAGTATCTATGAGGGAATTCTGTGGAGGCAAGTGTGGTACATGGTTGGTGTGGCTGATTATGCCAATAAATGGCTCTAGGCATTGAGACTTAGATGCTACTTATTCTGCAATAACTGTCTGAAAACTGCATTACAAAAGCTTTCCTGAGCATTTCGTGTCAGGCTCCTTTCAAACAGTACTGGTTCTTGCTAAAGCAGTGAACAAAGAGCCATTAAGTATCTACTATGACTCAAGTCTTTCACAGAATCATAGAATGGCATGGGCTGGAAGGGACCTTAGAGATCATTTTATGTATCGAGCACCTAAGTTTTCCCATTTTGCTTCAAGATCTAGTCTTTCTAGCTTTAGATCTAATGGGGCCAACTGCTAGCAGATCCCCAGAACATAACAGTCTTTTATATTTTTTTCTCTTAGGCCATGTTGGAGCCCCTCTAGTTTGTAATATCATAAAACTAGATGATGTGGAAGAAATGAACTATTTCTCTTCTAATAATGAAGGCGAGGTAGGTACCATCTCCTGCGTGTGTCAGGAAACACTGAAACATAAGACTTTGTGACTAACAATGTTCTGTGCTTGCTATAGGTCTGCATTAAAGGACCAAATGTGTTCAAGGGTTATCTGAAAGACCCTGAGAAGACAGAAGAAGCAATTGATAAAGATGGCTGGCTCCACACTGGAGACATAGGGAAATGGTTGCCAGTGAGTAATTGTTAAATACAAACCAACCCTTGGATGTGAATTCCTGGCTAGGTTACAATAATCTGAAAAGCTGGAGAAGTAAATTCTAGGATAAAAGCCTTACACGGTATTTTGTTATCATTCGCCAAATAACTTCAGGCAAAGCTCCAGAGACCAATTACGCTACAAGATACGAAATAACAACTCTTTGGCCAGTAGTGCAGAACAACAAGGTGTCTTGGTTTCTGTTGAAGGAGAATAAAGCTGTCTAATCATGTCCTGAGCTAACTGGAGAAATCAAAGTGCCCCTTCTCAATAGAGAGCAAAGACCAGTTCCAGACTAGCACGTGCCTTTCATACAAGAAAACCAAACCTATTATCTTCTACTTTTAGAGGCAATACAGAGACTTGAAACTAATGGCCTCCACCTTTTCCTTCTAGAATGGAACACTGAAGATCATTGATAGGAAGAAGAATATATTTAAACTAGCACAGGGAGAATACATTGCTCCAGAGAAGATAGAAAATGTCTATGTCGGAAGTGCTCCTGTAGCCCAGGTCTTCGTACATGGGGAAAGCCTGAGGGTAAGTGATGCTAGGACTGGTTATCCTGCAAGATTCCTCCCACAATGAGTTCTGCAAGACCAGGGCACCAATGTATGTATCTACAAAAGCGCTTGAATAAGATCTGTTCCTGAGAAGGCCATGTATATAAGAATATCCTTTCAGGCCTATAGTCTTCCCAGTTCATACTAAAGACAAGGAGATCTTGGCATCAATTTGCAAGCTGGCTAAAAGCTAATTACATATTTGTATGGGATTACTATGTTAGACCAGCTCTGTACAGCTTAGAATTGTAGAATAGTTTGGGTTGGAAGGAACTTTTAAAGGTCATCTAGTCTAAACCCCCTTGCAATAAACATGGACATCTTTAGATCAGATTGTTCAGAGCCACATCCAACCTGATCTTGGATGGCTCCAGGGATGGGGAACCTACCATCTCTCTGGACAAACTGTGTCAGTGTTTTGTCTCACCACCTTCATTATAAAAAAAAATCTTCCTTAAATCATAGAATCATAGAATGACACAAAGATCATCTAGTTCCAAACCCTCTGCCATGGCAGGGGCATCTCCCAACAGATCGGGTTGCTCAATGCTCCATCCAGCCTGGATGTCTAAATTTACCCTCTTTTAGTGTAAAACTATTACTCCTCCTTCTATCACAATAGGCCCTGCTAAAATTATTGTCCCCATCTATCTTATAGGTGCTCTTTAAGGATTGAAAGGCTGCAGTAAGGTCTTCCCAGGCTGAACAACTCCACCTCTCAGCTTTTCTTTGTAGGGTGTTTCTCCACTCCTTTGCCACAGAGTTGTCACTTATGTTAGCAGAGGCCAATCTTCAATCTGTAAACCAGTCAAAAACAATTGCCGGAGCAACAGGAAACCGTGTTAGTACTTCAATTACTCCTGTCGTAACTTGGATAAGTGACTTGAAAGTCCTTGCAGCTACCTTCCAAACTCTAGAAATGAACGGGGATGTAGATGTGGCTTGTTATAGAAATACTGCTCACAAACAAGTTCGCATAGACAATGTAAGTAATTTCAGATACCTTATCCTGGTCTTGACATGACTACTTCCATTTGTTTTCAGTCTTTTCTAATAGGTATAGTGGTTCCTGATCCTGAGACACTTCCAGAATTTGCAGCAAAACTGGGAGTAAAAGGTTCCTATGAAGACATGTGCAAAAATCCAGTAAGAGGCTTTCATTTTAGTGGGTTATGCATAGAATTTAATTCTGATCTTGCATGGCTTTGGCTTCATTCTATCCACCCTTTTTTTTTTAAAATTACACTGGCTTAATGATTGGTGAGTCATGCAAGCAGCCTTACAGTAAAAAATGGAACTATGTATAGGTTTCTCTTGATGTTTCAAACACTATCATTGCTTCTTCTCTAATGGGAAGACAGACCGACCTTGTAGTGGCCTTAATTTGAGAAATTTTGATTGCTGAATGCATTTTTTTTGCCAGCCTCAGTTTTCACTAACTGGGCAATGGGAATGGTCTTGAGTTACAACTACAAAATGGCAGCTTTACCCATTCTGCTCCTGTCCTGTTTCTTCTAGGCAGTGAAAAAAGCTATTTTAGAAGATATGATCAGACTGGGGAAAGAGGCTGGCCTTAAATCCTTTGAACAAGTGAGTATTTCCAAATCCCGCTTGTCACAAGCACCTGTATTGCTAATGTAATGGCTGGGAAGTCTTCATTTCTGTTATTGACTGTGCCAGGATGGAACCTATGACAGCTGCCTTGGGAGAGCTGATTGAAGCAGGCAGTGAAACATTGATTGGCTGCCTGTCTCTTGACCAAGAGAAAGGTGGTTGTACAGAGCAACAGTAGCTGGAGGTTCACCATAGGCTGGAAGAGCTGTACCATAGTTCCAGCCTATCCTCTTGTTGTATCAATCTAAAGGAGTTTGAATTGCTTCATACAGTCTAGCTGAACCTCCTGAGATGAAGTGAATTCTTGCACTGAGCTCAAGGAAGCTGGGGAGAACTGTTGTTTGTCCTCTAAGTAATTACGTGTCATGTGACAAATTATTTTCTTTTAATAGGTTAAAGACCTGTACATCCACACAGAGATGTTCTCTGTAGAAAATGGACTCTTAACACCAACACTGAAGGCAAAGCGAGCAGAGCTGGTGAAACTCTTCCAGCAGCAGATTGAGGACCTCTACTCAAGTACGCAAGAATAAGTTTAAATGAAGCTGCATGGAGTATCCAAACAAATCTGTGACACTACATGACTTATGAAGAACACAGATATGAGTGGAGGGGAGCAAGGAGAACTTAATATATTAATTCTGGTATCCTGGGAAAAATGACTTTTTCAGATGAAGCTGGCTGTAGTATAACTGACAACGGGCAGGACTAAGCATCAGCTGTCTAGGCAAAGCTGGACCTTCCATCTTCCTTGGACGGTGACTGTAGTGCAAAAACACTCAAGAGCTTCAGTCTTTCAAAGGCAGCTGTATGCACCTCTCACTGCCAAAAGCAAATCTTGTTTTCCTGCTCCAACTATGAACTCCATTATGACCTTTTATGGGTGGAGCTGCACTCAGACTGAACCCTTTCATGCAGTTCCATGTTTTGGGTGGGGGGGGAGATATTTTCCTGCACTTGGTTTTTGAACTAACACTTCAGTTTTCACTCAGCATGCTGTAACGTGTCTCAACTCAAGCTGTCCAATATGAATTGGAACTCAACATCTGTTCAGCAAATACAGAAGTGAATTTCCTGTTCTAAGCCCTGGACCACATGGTATAGGTTGTTTTTACTAAAAACTAGTAGTCTGGCATCAACTGGTTTACAAAGTACACGTGTCTGAAGCAAATGTATTTTATACACTAGCATGGAAGGCACTGGATCAGATTTGCATGTGCCCTCAACTGTAATGGCAGTTGTAAAGCCTCTGATTACAAATTTGAGCCTGATAAGGGGAAAACTTTAGCTGTCATTCCTAAGGATATAAGATGCAATAAATTTATAACTGCACAATCAAAGCAAAGCCTGTGTGAGCAATTTGTTTCTCTGCTGCAACTGGAGTGTCGGCTGCAAGGTTTTCTCCTGCCTGGTACTGTATAGCTGCAGCTGGAACACAACTGCTGTGTACTTGTGTCTTGTGCTGTCACTGCTTAGCCGCAGCTCAAGCCAGGAGGCAATAAGATAGTGCCAGATCAGATGTTGCTCTTCTACTCAGCCTTCCTCTTTGTGTAGTAAGGCAATATGTGCCAAAGTCTTCAGCATAAATTCATTCTTTCAGCTCAGCCTATCACATGAAATAAGGCATCAGCTATCACTTTCCAGGGTTAAAGCTGCTGCTTCAGAAAACTGTTTAGGTGAGATGAGTACTTTTTTCTCTTTAGAAACATGTCTTCAACCACTGTATGTTGTCTCTGCTGAGAGCTCCTCCTTGTCCCTGTAGCGGTCTGCTTTATCAGTCCAAAATGCAAGTCCAGTGCTGCTAACAAGGATGTAATGGGGGAGGAGCACATGTAGTTTGCTTATGCCAAATCTCCTTGTCTGTGCCAAATTCTTGGAGGTAGTGGCCATTCCTGCCTGTATGTAAAGCTTTTGATCAGTTATCGTAAAATGAAAGGAACCAGGAGGTTTGTTGGTCGGGAAAGACCCACTCTTTGCTGTGAGGCATCTCTAGCTTTGACTAGTAAAAACAATCAATCCAACTCTGGTTCTAGTCTAGGCTCAAAGACCTTGATATTTTCAGGTAACGGTTGTGTCACTTATTGTGCTTATCATAATCCGAGGCTATAAAAGGCTTTTAATACTCTTCAAGTACATGCAACTATCACAGTACTTTGTTCAATTTATTTGTGAACGGAGTAGAGAGTGCCTACTTATCCATGGCACATCTCAGAAAGTAGTAACTTTGTACAGGTCTCTTCGAAGGCAGTAGAGATGCTTTCTCTTTCAGAAGAGGGAACACCTCAATCTCTGAACTTTGTTTGCTCTTAATCACAATCAAGCCTCCTCTCACAGTGGCAAACTACAGGGCTTTACATTTTTCATGTCTCTGGCATCTGCTAGCGGCTGTTACAAAGATGTGATTGAACAGGTAACAGCACTGTCTGAATAATAAACCATACATAGCAATTCAAGTGTAAATTGTAATTTGGGAGCCGCTTCTGCCATACAAACTGCTTCCACAATATACATCTGAAGTGTAAACAGAAGTACTTTTATGCTTGCATTGAAATGGCACAACAGTTATCTCAGGCTACTGTTTGAGCACTAGAGGAAGCTACAGCAGCCTTGAAGCACTGATACACTCAGTGAACAAATAAATATCTAAGGTGAGGATTACTATAGGTACAATGAAGTTCAATTTTCTGCAACTTCTTTTCCCATGATAGAGACTGGTGCTAAAATAACATCCAGTCTTCTCTACCTGCTTAAAAAAGTTCTCATCTAGTAGCTGCTCATTACGAATTGATCCATTTGGTCAGTATAGATGTGTACACATGCTGAATAAGGAGATACCATGACTGATATGATTCATATAAGGCAGATACTTAATATGAATCTTGATAATATAGGTTCCTTTTACCTAACAAATTGGAAGCAACTCATATGTACTGCATCAAGAATTAGACTGCCTGACTTTGTCTCTCCAAATCATGTAAGAGTTGTGTGCAAAAATACTATTTAAGTGTATTTTCTTTCCATCTCTATCAACCAACCCCTGTGCCTACAGCTTAACAATTACTGGTCAGTCTCTTCTATTTCTGATCCAGGGAATAACTGTTTAGAGGGAAATACTGATTCCAGTCATAATTTGGCTTTAATGAGGTTCTTATTTCAATCAACACTCTCAAGACAGTTCTAGAATGGTTCTATAATGCCATAGCTAAGCATCTCAATTGTAAAAACCAAAATAACCTTCAAATCACTAGCTTTGTAGCATGGGAATTTTTCTTTTCTCCTCCTGGTCACTACTTTGCATTTGAAAAACTAACTACATAGGACATGCTTACACTCTGGTACAAGCTTGCATTTGTGCAACTCTTAATAAGAGATCTGGATTCAAGTCAGAAACTTCTCAGTTAATACTACTGAGGAGGAAAGAACTCTTTGATCATGGATTTCTTTTACTATTGGCAATCACCTCAAAGTTATCAGGCTTGAGAACACCAAGGCTAGTCTTTCTTTTGCACAGCCTGTTGTATGTGGTAATCTAGCCCCTTCCTCATTAAGCACTGAGCCACCTGGCACAGTCAGTGGTTTCACTCTGCAAAAGACAGTCTCACAGGATTGGAGGCCAAAGCAAGGGCAGATGAGCAGAAAGCAAAATTTTCATTGACTGAGTAGTTGAACAGGGTGCCCGAGATGTCCATTTACCAAGGCCAGTATTGTTTGCTTTTATGACAGATTCTGTTTGCGTTTTGGTGCAAAGGAACTGAAGTAGGTAGCTATTTCTTACTGGTCTCTTTCACCGTTTTCCTTTGACCAGGGGAACAGGGTTCCACTCCAGTATGCAATTACCCTTATTTTCCATCATACTGATCCTGAGCTAGGCTAGTTGGCACTGCAAGTCCAGACTTGCTGTTAGGCTGATGGAAAAGATGCAAAGCTCAAAATTTTAAATAAGGAGAGCAAGTCTTTCCTCTAGGAAAAGTCAGAGAGAGTTTAATAGATGTAACTGCTGCATGAAAAAGACACTTGCTTTTTGTTTTCCCTAGACTTAGCTTTTCTAGGGATTTGAACCTAAAAGAAAATCAACTGAATTCCCTGATAAATCACTGCAGAACACAGAACAGCTGTGTCAAATCAATACCTGCTCCTTTCCTTAATAACTGGTCTTCCTTGAGCAAAAAGCAAGGAGTACAGAATGAAGAACAACAAAAGGTAGAATGGGATAGCAGAAAGGGAGGAAAATAAAATCTACTAGTATTAAGAATCGGAGTTCCTTAGAAGGGGTTTGTGTTTAAACTTCATGATCTGATGCAATTGTTTTCAGCAATGGAAAGACACCCAGTATTTTCTTGGCTGCAGAATCTTTAAATGCCTTCAGGAGGTAAGCATTTTTTTTTTGGCTGGTGGTTTGTAAGCGAGCACTGCTGAATGAAGGTGGTATAATGGTAAACACAAACACCAGTTACCTGTGCTACAAAACCGAAGAGTTAGGACTGAGTTACACAAGGAAACAAGATGGAAAAAATAAAATATATATTTTTAAAAAAGCACATAGAGTGCATTTCAGATTTTTAAGTCCACTTCTGAAGCAGAGCTCCTGGGCATGCTGTAGCTCAGTGTAGAGTGTGCAAAACTATGCTCAGATAAAAGTTGAAATAAAGTTGAAGATGCTGTTCAACCACTAAAAAATATGCAGTCCCCTGTAAACAGACCACAGGGAATAAAATCCCCTGCTAGTAGCTAATGATAAATTGTGGGCATTAGTGCTCTTAAAGTATTGAAGTGCTAATTGCTGTCTGCTAATATAGATACTAGCTCTTTAATAGCTTCAAAGTCAAGAACAAGAGGTCCTTAGCTGCCAGCTTCCTCAGCTGGGAGATAAACATTTTTCTAACCTGCTTGGTTTCAGACTCCAGGCACTGAACAGAAACTACTGTAGCTGAGACTAAGAGTAAGTGATCCAGTTTGGAGGTTTTCGTATTAATTTCTGCTCATAATCCAAAATAGGTACATCCTGTTGAGGTATGGCCTTTCAGCTCTTGCCAGCAAGGAAACTAGAGTATGACACACTCCTATACCTCTACTGAAGCCTGCTTCTAGAAAAAAAAAAGTGCTTTGATTTCAAGAGGGCAAAGCAACGGCTTGCAAACTACTGAAACTGAACACAAACTCCCCACTGACAGAGCCCAGAAACAGCCTAGGATTATGGCTCACCATGAGCACTAATGCACAGCAGCCTGGAGGTAACAAAAGACTGGCTCTGTGCTGGAGATGGTCTGAGAAGGAGCACACAGAAGTATGGTGGCTTGTCTGTATGCAGTTATTTCCACATACACTTAATATTGTTTAAGAAATGCTTATCTGCCTGAATAGCTCAAAGAAGTGGAGATAAACCAGGCATTAGTTTGAAACAGTAAATTGCAAAAACCCTCAACGTGTGACATGCAAGTAGACTGAGAGAACAAAACCACCTCCTGCACTTAGGATACATAGAAAGCCTTCAGCTGGTATAAATTGCTCCATTTTAAGGTCTTCCTTTTAATAATCATATCAGATGCTAAATAAAAATGCTTTAGGAAAGGTGTTAAATCAGTTAGTGGCAACTGGGCTCACAAAAATATTCATTCATGGCACTACTGCTTCTGTTCATTCTAAGATGGATCAAGAACTCTAGTCTCTTGGGTACATGTTCAGATTTCAGAGGGAGCAGATAGAGCTGGCTAGATTTTTTTGCTGTTAAAAGCACAGAATATTCTTATAGCAGAAGCTGAAGTCTTTCTAACCTTGAAAAAGAACTTATAACCAGGAAATTTTGTTCCCCCATCAATTCCCATTACCATGCCTATAAAGACCTTCTTGTAGGTTTAAGAACAACTAAATCCACGAGTGCATATGAATGTATCATTTATTTGAGGTGGACAATTCACATCATCAAAAGTCACAGGTAACAAATTTTATCTTGAATTTGAATCAGATGTTTATTTTATAATAATTTGCAGTGGCAGCTTCAGAGAAAGTAAAACACAAAAGATGACCAGCACGCATCACAATCAGATGCGGTTGAGGAAATAAAATACGAACCCTCAGAATGCAATTTAAACAGCAAAAAGAAGATGAAAAAGATGCATCTTGAAGGCAATTCACTGAATGGCTTCTTCAATTATTTATTGTTAAAAAAGTATGCAAACCATGGCACAAGCATATCCAACCCTTCCAGCTGCAAAGAAAACAAGACCTTGTCCTAACACCTTCATTGCATAAGTTTAAAGTAATACACAAAAAAAAATTCAAGTAAAGGATTGTGGTCTGAAGTAAAAATTCCATTTCTTATTTAAAAAATAAGAAGGCTATCTGTTTTTCTTCTCTCCGTCCACTGGTTGATCCGTTTCAGAGTCATATTGGCATTTTTCCACACATTTCCTAGGGAACCAGCCTCGTTCTCTTACTCCACCTTAAGACATGAAAAGTTGCATTAACTTGGAAAAACACATGATCCACTATAGAGGCAAAACACAGGACTAGAAGAGACAACAAGGAGTTACCTAGATGATCTTCTTCAAGGCAGAACTTCTAAGTCATTCCTAAAATCATTGCCTGGGGACGAATGGATTCTCTGCCACTGCCTAAAATATTTTCCCAGATCTGCGGAGTCTTCCAGTGCTCAACCTTCCTCACTATGAGAAAATCTTTCCTAATATCCTATCTGAATCTTTCTGTCTGTACTTCAAATCCACAACTCCTCTTCCTGCATGCCAGGGACAAAGGAAGCAGTTAACAACCTTCTCTACAACAGATTTTCACACAGCTGATGATTACTTGCATATACCCAGCTTTAATCCTATCTTCTTTTCTTCTCCAGGTAAGCCACCCCAATTCTTTTAGCTTTCCCTTTTAAATCACATTTTCTAGTACTCGGCTTATTCTCATTGTTCTCCTCTCAAGCCTTTACAGCTGATCTTCCTCTTTCTTGAGATGCAGTAACTGCTTTTATGTCACAGTATTTCAGTTGAGTCTCTGCCACTGTTGAGTAGGATGGAAGGATTACTTCATGCATCTGGGAAGATACATGCTTTTTTCTTTTTTGCAAGTGTTGATTCATCTTATGATTGATTTTTTTTTCTCAGAACTGCTACTTAATCATTAACTTTTCCATTTTGTTTTAGTGTAGCTTTTTATTCCTGCTTATTTGTAGCTTTTTGTTATACATTCCAATTTTTAAAGCCTAGTTCTCCAAAACATTGATGTTATTTTGAATTCTAATCTGGCCTCTCAGTATACACCAAGTTCCCCACCCAGATGCCATTTCACCTGATTTAAAAAAACCCCAACATTTGATATAGCACAGATATCTCCTCCTAATCTTCATAATAAGCAATGCCACACAAACTATTATGCTCATTTCAGTGACTCATTGAGGTTTGATTTTTGAAAGAATTCATTGGAGCGAGCACTTCTAGCCCATGAAAGTCTCAGACCTCCCATGAAAATGACACATGCTTTCAATATAGCAACTGCTGGTTGCCTTTCTTTTACCAAAAGAGAATATATATATGCAACAAATTAACAATTGTCTGGAAGAGATAACAGAATCCAGTGAACCCTCTGGCAGGTAAAATTTTAGCTCAGTCCAAGCAAGAAGGCTATGGTAAAAATTTCAATGCAGGTGGCTGCAATACTGTCTCTCTGAAGACCAGCAGAAGTCGTTAACACCTTTGATAGCTGTTAATTTCTAAAATGCACAAAAGTGCATTGGAATTGATCTCAAACTAGAGACATTATGTCTCCTTGTTTTTAAGATTTATAAAGAGTAATCCCAGGTACTATACATATATATATAGGGTGTTTAGGCAGCAAATCTGAATGTGCTTAAGAAAGACCACTACTTATATATTAAAAATAGAAAAAAAAATCATCATTAACCTCTTTAGAATCTGTCTTTTTCTTAGAATATGAAGTGTTCCCTTTCCCACTCAACCTTCAATAAACTACTACACGCGCATTCGTTAAGTCTGACAGATTCATTATCAAAACTGGCAAGTCTATCAGATGTAAAAACTATGAGTGTGATTTTAGAGGAAACAGAAGCTAACACCAATAAGGTTAGTCATTAGACATTTTGAGAACTGATCACATAATATCGTCCACATTTCTAGACAGTTATAAGACTGATTTGTAATTTCCAAAAGAAAAAGTGAAAATAACTGCTTCATACCATCAGCAGCTGAGTCGAGAATCTTCTCGCCATACATCCAGTGTCTGGGGAAGGAAGCGGAATAGGTAATTAGATGCCAGAACTCATCTCTGTTTCTTTTAACCAAACATAAAGGTGTGGAGCCACTAACTTTAAGCCTCTTGTGGCTAAAATGAGATCCCCTTTACTCAGTGCAATTCTAGGTTCTTCAGTGCACGGTGTTGTGAAGAATGTTTTAACGCCTTTAGTCACAGGGCAGCAGACACCACTGTAATCTTCTACTGCTCGATACCGCACCTACAAATTCGAACGCAACACAGCATGTGTTATTGCAAGGAGTTATGATCTTGCTGACAGTTTAATACAAAAAAATCAATTCAAGCATACCATTAGATTTGAGCCTAATGACAAGAGCTGTCAGAGTGACACTAAATTCTAAGTTAACTGCTTAATGATGAAGCAAGGTCACCTGTATTGTCACATTCTTTACCACCTGGAAGCTAAATGGCAAGTGCAAAGAAAGCTAAATGCTAAGTTTAATTAAGCAGAGGTTGCATCACTTTGTGTGGAAACACAAAGTCTTTATTTAATTAGTAAGCTTAAAATCAAGAAAAGAAATAGTGTCAGCAATTACTTACATCTATTTACACTGATATTTCAAAGTAATTTCAGACCAAACTGCACAAATACTTACACTTCTTACTCGCTTGTCTGCTTTCTGTTTCAGTTGCTCTATCTAGAAATGATTATAAAGAGATATTTAGGTAGTGCTTAGTTGAACACGACTTGTGTATTCAACACAAAATGAAGTCAGGTATTGACATCATTCAACAAACACAGGAAATACCATTAGCACTTAAAAGCACTCACAACTTTTTAGTCTACCAAAAATGAGAGAACGTTTGACAGAACTCCTGTTTCTAAAGTATATGTATTACTAGTCCATCTGCTCTACTTATTTACAAAGCAGGTGTTTTACTGCAAAGGAAAGCAGGCAGTTGAATAGCAGGGAGAACTATCGTGACATATCACTGAAGATAATTACCGTCAAACTGTATTGATGACAGCCATCTCTCACTGGCCAATCCAGGCCATCTCCCTCAGGAATCCCAGACCATGTAAACACTTGCTTGAAGTTCTTCCATTTACTCCCCATGTCATAGGGAAATATGAAGGTCTCACCTGTTTGGTAGTACTGAATTCTGTCTTTGGCCTGGAAAATAAATAAGAAATACAGTACATAAAAAACACACACTACAAACTGCAACTGAGCAGCAAATATTAAGTCCAGGTCGTAAGCCCTGTGTGTGCCCACGAGACCTAGAGGCAAGCATTCTGAGGCAAGAGGGGTAAACTCCTACTATTAACTGTAGTAATAGAACTGAAGATTGGCGAGGAGGACTGTAGGTACGCTCAAGCGACTTGCACGTGAGGTGCTGGAAAACACACCCATCACACTAGATTACTGCCTGGCCTCGTGTGCTCGGCAAGCAGCACACCCGCACCGAGATAACAGAGGCCTGGGAGAGATGCTGGGGCACCTCTCACATTCCTGCCCTGCACGGTGGTGTGTGAGTCCTGGGAATTCAGGCAGAGCAGCAAGCAAAACATAACAAAGCTGTGGGATAAACACCACATGCTTTCTAACAAGGAGAGATCTCCTTATGCCTGCACTGCTGCTTGTCGAGCTGCTCGTGTGACCGCTGCCTGTGTGCCTCAGCTCGGTGCTGCTGTAAAGATTCTTCAGATTCTCAGGTAGCGAGAATAAATCTACTCTTTGCATTTCAGCTGTGGTTTGTCATTGTTCCTGTGTCCTGCCTATTTCAGACGACACCCTAACCCAGGGTTTTAGAACAACTTACAATTTAGAAGTGTGTCCAGTTTGGGTCCCCCACCCCTGACTCCCCATTCACTATTTAACAACATAGTCAAATGGCTACATTGAATAATCCACTCCATGCTCTGAATTTATTTTACAGCTTATTTTCAAGACTGATATCTGACTATTTTTCAGTTACATACAAAGAATGTCACGGTTCAGGATTCTTTGACTAACAGTCATGAGCATAATTCAACATTGGTAGCATCATTTCCACTTTCGAGAACCGCACACAGAGGCACCCTCTGCATCTCCCAGGTTCTGTAGTCATGAACTTTTCATTCTCTCAGTGATGGTGACATCTAGCGGAAGAGCTACAGAACAGTTTGTTCGCTGCTGCAACAAAGTTGTTACTAAACACTTACCCTATGTCAGCCTGTGTTCAGTTTTCAGCAGGGACATACTAGCAGCTTGTATTTTACAGCAAAAACGTTAACAGGCTATTCTAAATTCTACTACAGAGTAGTAACAGGGTTTTCTATCATTTATGTTCCATTGTCCTATTACTAAAAAACTCTAGTAGGACTAGGATCCAGCTAAGCTAAATTTTGTGCAAAAAGAAGGCATTATAATACTGGGTATTTATACATAGCTGAGATCCTCATGCTCATTTGGACAGAATAAAAGAAAGACAGCAAGACAATGATGAAATGTTTGTGGACTTATACAAAATAATCTGGCAACACTGAACTAGTTTCTAAACACTGCGAGTTTGTCTGTCTTGCTTCCTCTAAGCTTCTGCTGCTTGGCTGTATTTCTTCTGAAGAATCTTGGGGAAACCCTCAAAAGACATGAAAATCAAAGAGAAATCTTAAAAAGACTAGGCATCTTATTTTCTAGCACTTCTTCGAAATCAAGGAAAATCCTCCCAAGTTTAATCAGAGAAGTAGGAAATGAGCAAAGTCACGAGCCAAAATGTGCCACCTAGAACAGAGAGGGAAGGGGGACACAAGCAGGCATAGTGAGAAGCAAAGACAACTCAAGTTTCAGATATAAGCACCCACATATTACGAGTAGATAAGCAAAATCTCTTAAAAGCGTTTTTCTACGTTCACAACAATTTCTCCAAACAAAAAAGAAAAATCTATGCAGTTAAATTATGTCTCATTTATTTCAGTAAATTTTAGAGACAGTAAAGGAAAAGCTGGCTGTAGGTGTTAAATCAGTGGTGAACTGAAATTTCTTTAGTTTGAATCCAGAAAGGTACAGTAAGAAATTCATAAATATGGAGGATAAACTTTGTAACAACACAGCACAAGAACACCATAACAAAAGCTTACCTTTTCTTCAATCCAGGACTCGATTGAAGTTTTATTTGTCAAAATGACTTTCATCTAAAATAAAGGTGTTAGTTGAAAATAACATTATTCTGTGCAGAAATACATCAGCTAGGCAAAGAAAACTGCACTTAACCTAATCTTGCTTTAAAGAATAAAGCAACTTTTATAGGCTGAAGCATATAAAACATTCAAAATTAAGAACAGATAGCACAGATACATACTAGTACTATCCTGTAGAACTATACACTTAGCATCACACAGTATTTCTCTTTATGCTTAAAATGTGTCTTTTTGTTTCTTTGTAAAGTTCTCAAACAATTGAAGTAGTTTATCCGCATGTTTATACCTATTTTCAGGGACTGGGACATGTGTTCCTGAAACATCTAGTATTTTGGTTTTTTCAGAAAGTTTATAAAGCCCATCTTATGTTTTCTTAGTTGATTAGGTTTTCATCTCCAAGTTCTCCCACGAAAAACAAATAGAAAAAAAAACATGTGGTAACAACAGAGGAACTGAGGTAAAGCAACATAAAATCCTGGAAAAGTTGCACAGCAAAATAAGCTCTAAACTAAATCCTGAATTCTGGTTCTGCTCTGCAAGCATGCAAAACTTTGAGCTTTTAACTTCTTTGTAACAGAGGCCATACACTTACCTGGATAATAAACAGCATACCAACAGCAATAGTTGTTCCTAATGCCAGTCCTAAGGCAAATAAAGACGCAGCAAATGCAGACAGTCCAAAAGGAATAATAGGCCGAGGGTCTCTTTTGGCTGCACTCATGTCAATCTTAACAGAACTCCATCCAAAAGATATCTGCAAAGGGAAAAAAACATTCAGCTTGAGAACACTCCAACTGCTGAAGGAAAGCAAGTTACCAATAAGAAATCTGTCTCTGAAGGTAACTGTCAACTTCTGACAGGCTTATAATTTAAAAAAAAATAATATTTATATTCAAAAGACTTTTCCTCACCAAAAATACATTCTTTGCTAGATGTAGGCCTTCTCTAGATGTAACCCTAAACCAAAATTGCCATCTTGGATGCTGCACAAGTTAGGCTCAAAATCGGGCAAAAAAGCCCTGGACTCTAGCACACTAACAAAAACGCATTCATCAGTTTCAGATAGAAAACATTTGCATAGCACTGTATTCATTCTCAGTGTAAATGCTACATGTTCAGCAGGTAGCAGTTCTCCACATTATTGCCCTGCAAATTCAACACACAGCTTTTATCTGTTACACTCAGTTGATGTTTTCAAGCTCTTCACTGCAACCACAAAGGCTGAAATTGAAGCTCATAAACTTAACCACAGATCTGAGATAAGGGATGTATTGGAGAACAAGCTTTGCTCATTGGGGCTGCAGTTAATCTTTTTCATCTACAAGCAAATTCCAACATAATTTTAGTTCCAAAATTCATGTACTTTCTTTGTCCTTGACAATTTGGATACAATTCTAAAAAAGCTGCATGCAAGAATAAATAAAAAGCCTCTAACTCAGGTGATAGTAGTAGCTGGTTTCTGTGCCAGCCAAAATACAGCCTCTCTCTCTCTAAGTGCTACTCAGAAACTGTCTTCAGTCAATGCAATGCTCTAGGAAACTCCCAGTAATTATGACAAGCAACAGGGCAGGAAAAATAGTAATAAAACCAAACAACTTTCTCTGACTCCTTCTCCAATTAATGAACGTACTTCTCACAGGTGGAGAGCAGAACTGAGAGTACATGCTGAAAGAACGACAACAAATTCCACATGGCTGGGGATGCCCCATCCCTGGAAGTGATGATCCACATCCCTGGAAGTGTTCAAGGTCAGGCTGGACGGGGCTTTGGGCAACGTGGTCTCGTGGGAGGTGTCCCTGCCCATGGCAGAGGGTTAGAACTAGATCATCTTTAAGGTCCCTTCCAGCCCAAACCATTCAGTGATTCTCTAACTCTTCTCAGGACACCAAATTGTCTCATACTTCCAGAGATAACTACCCATCAGACTTAAATAATATTGTAAGCATTTAATTATGTCTTCTTACTCTGTTGTAAAGCTGAGTGTACATAGTCATAACAAATATGAAAGAAGCATGAATGCATCCCAGTGGAGCTAAGAGGAGAAACAAAGTGAAAGATGCATGATTCTGGTATCCACAACAATTGTTGATCCAGGGACAATGGTGATCCATCTTCATGACACATCTGTGAATAATAAATATTGATTAATATAAAGGAGATATATGGTGTTTATCAAAAAGCTCAAAGAAAATGATGGCTAACTTTCTACTACTCAACCTCCATTTATTCATTTAAATCCACCAATTTCTGACAGATCAACACAGTAATTTTTTTAATTATTTTTTGTCGCTATTCAGAATGGTATTTCATGCTGTAGAGTGAAAGAAAGCAAAAGAAAAGGTGCTCCCAGGTCCTACCCACCCTAATCATCCCTCCTTCTTTTTACTTAAACTTGCTAGCTGCTGATAAATGGCATATTTCAGAGCCAGGAGACAGAGATCTAGAACAGGGCATTTAAGAACTATCAACACAATAATTAAACACTAATATTACTTTGGGTTATTTTTGTGGGTTTTTTTAAATAAGCACACTGGAAAAATACAAGAAATAACAAATCCCCTGTGAACCACTTGTAGAAAGAACATATATACAGACAGAAGTGGCTTAATGCCTCTTTCTTTTCAGCAGTAGACCCTCTGAAAGCTTCACCAATTGACCTCAAACCACTAAGTCCTTTTAAAAATCTATTTAAAAAGTGTGAACACCCTAGAGATTCTCTTGTATTCAATATAAAGCTGGTTATTTTGGTGTAGCTTATGGGTGCAACACCTGGTAAAAGATTTTTCCACATCCCAACTTGCATTGATTTAACTTAACAGGTGTAAAAGTCACTAATTATAATGTTGTAATTCATCTGAACCAAACCTAAACAATAAACAATTGAATTGAACAAGTATCCAGCTCCTCTGAAAAAAAAAGTTAATGGTTTTCAAATTACTGACATCGTTATCTTTTAAGCTAGTTCATTCCCAATATGAATTTCAGTTTCTCCCTTTGAAACAATTAATTATTCTTCATTAGCATATGCTCAAGTGCCATTGTACAAGTTCTTGAACATGTAATCATAATTGTAAACAAACGTGTTTCTGAAGAAGTTCCTAGATCTTAGCTAGAAACGTCACCCTGTCCAGGTGGGCCACAAGAAATGACTCCACTCATGCACCGAAACTTGCCATAACATAAAAGACTTTCCATAAGGGCTTCAGTTACCTACTTCATTGCAACAGGCAAGAAACATGCAGAATGAGACTCTTTGGCCAGAGTTGAGGGGGCAGAAAATTCTTAAAGCATATCAGCAAAATTATTTGAACAATGTGCTGCAGTTTCTTCTGTTTTATTTGACAAAATGTAAATTATTTAAAAAACTTGCTTTTGCAAAGACAAACATCATGATCTGTTGCCACTTTCTATTAATTCCTCAGTATAAAGACAGTCACTCAAGGAGAAGAGTCTAATTTTAAATCTCAGGATGGTGCAGACAAATTACAGCACTTCTCTACAGTTTTAGTGTCTACTTCCTAAAAGCACACTGACTGCCCATGTTCTGTTTACAGAAATAACAAAAGAATGCGTATGTTGCAATATCCTTTTACCACGTTCTCCAACAGCCCTTCAGAGGAGGATCTGCCCAGTAAACCCAAGATAAATCCAGCTACAGCCTGGACTGCAGACAGCTCAAATGGCTTGCTTTTTTCAAGCTGCACTAAATTCCAATGCCGTTATTTATAATAAAATCATCCTTCACCTCAGAACGAGTCTGTTGGAAGACTAACACATAACAAGGTACAAACTTCCTGTTTTGACCTAAAAGGCTTATTAGTTTATTCAATGTGCAGACTCCTCTAGAGAAAAAGAAAACAAAAAACCAACACAAAACCAAACAAGCTTCAGTGAAGAGTCAAGAACAGTCCAAAAGTTCCACTCCAGTCAACATTTAACTGCCATTTGGAAAAATGACAGAATAGGCTTTTCTACTCCCTGAGCAGGTGAATGTTTGGACTCAGAACTTACAAAGGACTGAAAGACTTTTTGGAATTTACACAAGGTCACTTCTCTGAAACAGTACTGCCAGGTTTTGTTAATACTGTCAAGAAATTCTTCAGCAGAATTGATTTCAAGCTAAGAAGAAAGTGTTAGATTTATTTACTAAACTAAAACACAGTAAAACCATATAGAAATCATACAACTAGAAAGCAGAAATATCTGAAACAGGTACAGTGTTCATACGGAAGTCTTTTAAATGCACACTACAAGACTTAGAAGAATAAGTTATATTAATAACTAATCATTAGATTTGAAGCTGCTTTAATAGAGACTTAATTTCAAAGACAGACAGTACCTGTTACACTTTCGACAGTGGTGTGAACGTGGTGCCTTATAAGACTGACACACTTTACAGTATTGGAGATACATGCAATCCTGAGATTTTTCCTTTAAACAGAAGAACAGGTGTGTTAAGACATACGGATAATTCCAATGGCAATACATATCTGGGCATTTTCCTAACCTAAGCATCTTTGCCTTCTTCTGACAGGGTGTGTTTCACAACCCAACCCTATTTAATGGTAGGTGGTGAAGAGAGAAAAAGCCAAAATGAAATAATCTCTTGGCTATCTGTACAGCCATCTCCCATTGGAAACCGCTGATTGCTAAAAGAAATAAACAGTTCTTCCATCAGGAAGAGTGACTGTGCACGTAAGCATTTCATAGTGAAGTTCTGAGAGTTTTTAAAAAAAAAAAAAAAGCATGAGGCCTCTACAATTTTTAAGAAAAACCTTGTGTCTCCATTTTATACCATAAGCCAATCCAGGCTTACTACTACTACTACCGGTAAGCATTAATATTCAACTAGCTCCTGTTTGCCATCTCCTCTTTATTTCACACACACATACAACAACAGCTACAGCAAGATGAGAGACGGAGACTTGTAGGTACCAAGTAGTAATACCGGGAAAAATCTTCGGTTCATGAAGCAGAACACCCAGTTGTCTCACTGGGACTACATGAGGATCCTCTTCTCACGAGACTGTCCTGAGAACTATCCCACGCGGAGAAATGTGACTATTACTAATCTTTGAATCGTGTCACTGGGACGCAAACCCTGGCCAGCTGTTTTGAGAGCCTGAACTTGTACCATTCTGGTCCCTAATTACTATTCTTCAAAGAAAAATAAAGGAAATGTAAATTTCTACCTCGATTTACAATACTGTGTTGAATATGAGATAAACATGCAAATTCCTGGCTCACATAAAAAAAAAATAAATTGCCAAATAAAGTTGCTACTAATAATAAGGATCAGAAGAAAGTCTTGGATACAGATAACCTTGAAGTTCTTATTCCTGGCCAACAGCACTTGTTTCCTGTTGTTGTGCTTTGAAAACAGCACGTATAAAACATAAAACGGTTGCCACTAAATCAGCGTTACCGCTCAGCCCCGGACACAACCAGGGAGGGATGGAGCAAGCTGGAGCACGCTGGAGCACCCAGAGAGGCGGGAGGGAGGCAGAAAGGGAAGATTCGAAACGCGATAAGGAGAAAGAGCGGCCCGAGGGGCTTGGCCGCGTCCTTGCGGGGGGAGCCCGGGCAAAGGGGCTTCCAGCGCCGCGCCCCGCCCCGCACACGCTCCCCCGGGGTTGCCGCCCCCCCGCGCCCCTGGCGGGCCGAGGCGATGGAGAGCCAGCGCTTACCGGCGTCCAGCCCAGAGGGACGTACCCCGGCCCGACAAACATGGCGCTGAAGTAGTTGTAGAGGATCATGACGGTCCAGTTGAGGAGCATGATGAAGTTGACGCTTCCCCCGGCGGTGTCCAGGGGCCAGTACCAGAGCGCCGCGTCCGCCATGGCGGTGGCGGAGCACACGGCCACCACGGCCAAGGCCACCAGCGGCCCCCAGTGGCACAGCCGCCGCGCCCGCCGCAGCCCCCCCGGCCCGTCCATGGCCGCTACCGCCGCCCGCCCGCCGCCGCCCCGCCGCGCATGGCTCCCGCCGCGCTCAGCCCCGCCGGCTGCCGAGGGAGAGCGGCAGAGAGGGAGGGAGCGCCCCGAGGAAGGGGAAGGGGAGGCGCCGGGGCCCTCCGGGCCTGCGCCCCGCCCCGCCGGCCCGGGGAGGCGGGGGGGAACGGAGCGCGCGCTCGCCTCCGCCCGCCCGCCCGCCCCGCCGGGTCAGCCACCGCCCCCCCCCCGGCTGTCCTGTGGCAATAGCGGCCCGGCGGGAAACAACGTCCCGCCGGTGGTGCCGCAGCCTCGGTGGTGCCGCAGCCTCGGCGCTGCGCTGAAGGAGCGGGGTTGCAAGGCGGGGCGCTGCGGGGTCCCGGCGCTTGAGTGGGCCGCCGCCTCCTCCTCCTCTGGACCTGGGGCTGCAGCTCGAGCCCCCAGGCGAAGACCGCGGCGGGGCGGCAGCGGGGACCCTGGGCCGTGCCGGTTAAAGCGCCTGAACGGCGGGAGGAGAGTTTCGCCGGAACCTGTGGCGAGGCGGCCGGAGACGGGGGGGACGCGTTTGCGCGTTGCAGAACGCGGAAGCGCCCTGGGTGCGTGGGGCGGTTGAGCGCGGCCGGCAGCGGCATCTCGGCGGAGCGCAGCGCAGCGCAGCGGGGCCGCCGCCTCCCCCGGCACCGCCGCCATGTCCTCCGACTTCGAGAGCTACGAGCAGGACTTCGCCGTGCTGACGGCCGAGATCACGGGCAGGATCGGGAAGGTGCCGAAGCTGCTGGGAGGTGAGCGGCGGGCGCCCGCGGCAGGGAGCGGGGCGGGCGGGGGCCCGCTGGGCCGGCGCCGCGGAGAGGCCTCCCTCGGCCCGGGTGCTGCCGCCCCGCTGCGCCGCTCGCCGCCTCCGTGGCCCTCGCTCGGCACCGCGGGCCCCTCCTGCTTCCCAGCAAGAAGCGCTTGGGGCGGTGCGGGAGGTGTCCGTGGTTTCCTGGCGCGGTCGGTGTCTGCGTCCCGTCACGCCGAGGTGTTTTGTTGCTCCTTTGCGCAGCCGAGCCGGGATTCATCTCCCAGCCCCGAGTTCGAGCAGCGGGTTGAGCCGTGAAATGTGTTAAGATTAACTTCACGGAACGTTGTTTGCTGGCCGGTGGTGGGGATAAGCCCTTCCCTTCTGGTTCGCTGTGAGGCCACATGAGGTTGTGCCGGCGCCGCTGAAGGGCTGAGGAGCGGAGCAGGAGGCAGAGCTGGGTGGGTGTTTCTGCTATCAGCTCTGATACCGAACGCTTCTTACCGTGGTCGTGCCACGCCATCAGTAATGGAAATCAAATCTTTTCCATGTGGCGTAGACAGAATTTGCGCAGGGTTTAAGCCGAATCTGCATGTTTGCTGCCTAGTGTCAAAACATATGATTTGTGCGATTGACTGTGGTGACTCACATGCAGGAGCAGATTCCAAGAAATCAGTGCTCGTTTGCTTTAATGTGTTTGTCAGTAGCCTGACATATCCCTGTAGCAGAGAAAATAATATCTCTGCGATTGTTAGGGTAGAAAGCTGAAAATTATAATCTCTTTAACCAGTTCAGCTGAATCTTATAGTGCTTACAAATCAGTGCCCTAATATAGGGCTCCTAGTAGAGAGTGAGGGAAACTGAAACTAGTGGATTTCTAGTCTGTCCTGCTTGTAGCTCAGCTTAATGCCTCTTCTGCCTCTTCTGTCTCTGCTTCCTATGCACGTGTCCCAAAGCTTTAAGATACTTAAACCATGGGAGCGGATATCGTGTAAAGGAGGGAATAAACACACACTAATGGTATACTTTTCCATATGACTAAAGGAAAAGACATATCATACATCCAGGACCAAAGAATATCATCCTGGTTTTAGAGTGGGAGATGAAAGTGATGAAATAGTGATTCTGGACAGGGTTAGAGGTAGGTGGTCGACTGAAATGTGATCCCAGTGCAGCATTAATTCAGAGGTCTGAAATACTTCTGAAATGAATAAACAGGGGGATTTGGGGTAAAAATGTGTCTGATTCTGGAAGGCTTTGTCCAGTTCTAATCTTAGCAAGTTAGGAAGTCTTCTGATAAATTGCGATTCAGGGAGCAATAGCAGGCATGATTCAAGCACAGGAAACTATGCCTTTTCATTGCCTTAACAAAGCTATTTTGCTGTTGAGCTTAATAAAAAGGACAGAGAGGGATAACTTGAGTCACAGTCTGCAGGTGCTTGTGAGGTAGGAAGCTTTTTCTGTTTTGTAATGGAGACTTAGAAAATGAGGAAGGGAGACATCCAAAGAGTTTTCATGATTGAAATTTATAACTTATCTAATGCAATAGCTTCCTCAGAAATTATATTTAACCTGTAAGTGGCCACTGGAACTATTTACTGAGGGGATGCAGTGAATTCTTCACTAATGTAAAGTACCTAATCAAGGCAGTATTGCCCACTGCCTCCCAAAGGATTATTTGCTTTTAAACAGACTAAGTTTAAGGACATCCTGTAGGAACAGGGAGACATCATAAATACGCTCCTGGCTCCTCTTCTGAAAATCAGTAGTGCTACACTGGTTTGTGGAAAAAGAAAAAGAAATTTAATTTCCTGATTGTATAGATTTTTGGAAGTTGTCAGCGTCTGTCAACAGCAGGAACGATATTCTGCTTGGTGGTAGCGGATTTCCATAATCATCACCTTCAGTCAGTCTCCCTTCTTCACTTAGGCAGACTTTGGAGCTTAAATACGAGATGTTTAAATAGTATTGTCTTAAACAGCCTAGAAACAATGGGCTTTGAAGTCATGATTCTTTTATGTGGCCATTAGAAGACTATTTTTAGAATTTGATGTCCTCTCGGAGCAGAAAGAATGCATGTACTCTGTGGGACCAGTAGTATGGTACTGGGCTAAAGGGCCTCGAAATAAGACAGTGGTTAATTTTTAATTTATTTTTTAAGGCTTGGCTTTTCCATACTAGGATTTGAGGCTGGTCATACGTGATTTGGACTGGCTTGTACTCTACTGTACGTTTGAGTGAGTGCATTGCTTCAGCTTTCAGGGCTATTCTGGCTTTCACCAGCAGAAAATTCATGTCTGACTTCAAAACGAATTGCAGTCTTAGCTAATAAGATGCATTTGACCACCTGGAAAAAGAAATCTCTGACTATGCTGAACACTTTAATCAAATATATTTTAAATACACATTTTTCCCTTGTTTCTTAATAGGAATGTTTGCAAGATCTTTTCTTCTTCATCACCAGAAGTTCCAGTTAGTTCTTGTGGAGAAGGCTGGGAAAGCCTCAAAAAGAGGATTGTGAGGTGGGAGGGGGACGTGAGGAAAGATGCACGTGAGGTGACAGTTTTCGGCAGCAGTGGTTTGAGAGAGATTGCTGATGGCCTTCTTCCTCCACGCTGGAAGAAGCAGGATGAAAGGTGTAAAGACTTGTGCTACTTCTGCATAATACAGAGAGACCTTCTGAAGTCTAGTGACTGATTTATTTCCTTCTGCTGCCCAAGATGGACCTGCTGTAAGCTTCAAGTTCAGTTGAACTGGAGAAATACTGGTTACTTGTTTTTTGCAAGATCTCTGCATTCAGTGTTGTCAGGACTTGATGCTGCCTTGTGTTCTAGGAGAATGATGGCTCAACAAACAGTCCTGTCATCACAAACGCATAAATAGTTCAGCAAGAAGTGTAACAAAGGCACTCTGGTGCCACAGAAACAATAAGCAGCAGGGACAATGGAACGTCTTTGAACGAAATGTCTTCTGTTGAGAAAACATCGTCTGAAGAATTAAAGAAAATGTTCTAAATAGAGAAATGGCTTTTTTTTTTTCTCTGTGCTGCTGTCGAAGGTCTTTGGAGAATGAAGATCATTGGCTGATGTGTTTTATTAATGTTCCTCATTGTGTCAGAGAAACATCTGTCTTGTGATTTGACCAAAAATTTATATAAATTTTTATTACTTGACTCAAAAGAGAGTCTTATCTGCACAAATGGTGATACTTAGTCTTTCCCCAGCATAGTCCATTCTATGATAGTACCCTCTGGGTTATGATGGTTTTAGACTGGAATACTGTCATTCTTCCATACTCGGTACCTGCATTTTATACCAGACAGTCAAAGCAACATGTTTCAGTCTTTAACACATTTAGCTGAAGGAAGTCCCAACTTAATTTTCAGTTGAACTCTTGTACTGGAATCCACTGTCTCCATTTCAGGTCTGGCTCATTATGTTGTATTCCTTGAACCCAGTTTTATAACCTGAAGAGAGAAACACAAATATTGTTCCATTTGTCTTTCCTGTTGGGCAGCAACTTCTGGCAGTGGTGAACATATAAACCACCTCAGCCAGCGTAGCAAAACCTGGAGGTGGCGTATGAACTGAAGCCCTTTGTTACTCAGTCTCTTCCTCAGCCTGTACTAATAAAAAGAAGCAATTCCACAAGCAATGAGACTACTCAGTCTTGGTCCAAAGTTTTTCAGTCTCTTCATTGATTGTGAGATCAAACCAGTGCTGTGCTGTGTTATCTTTCTACACTTGGGGGGGACGAGAGAGTGACTAATGTAAGGGCAAAGCTGAAAGAACTGAGGAAAATGTGGTAAAAGCTTGTTGCTTTGAGAAAGTGGTACAACCCTGTGCACAAACACAGAATGGTTTTCTTTGTTTGCAATCCTTACCTGGAGGAAATAACACACTTTTATTCCAGTCTTCATGTTTATCCATCTTCTGTGGATTTCACCAGTTAGATTATGAAAGCTACATTCAGGAGTTTCTTTGGTGGTTTTTTCTGGCAATGTGGTGACAAAAATTCTGTTCTGTGTTTAGATATATTTCATGGAGCATTGTTTTTTGTTTTCCTCAAAGGAGATTGCCAATTTTGGATTAAGAAAAAGTTATAAAAAGCCTTTTCATGATTTCATATGATGGAAGTGTATTTAAGGAAATGATCAGATAGACGGATTGAAAACTATTGTAAGACACAGTGGAGAGTACATTTAGTAGTATGAGGATCTTTAACTGGATAGTAACTTGTTCGTCCTGATCTACTAGATTAGCAGCAAGCTTCACTTGCTCCGAGTAACTCCCTCTGACCTCATGTGCAAGTCATTCTGTGGATATTGTACTGGTCAGTGGAGTGCTAAATAGTTCTCATAGTTACAGGCATGAACATAATTTGGACAGCATGAAATATCTTCCCAAACCCCCAAACTTTATATCCTTAAATTTCAGATTACTTAATGTGTATGGAAATTGTAATCCAGGAAGACTCGGGGAAATACTGAAATTGCTATAGTACATTTATTGTCTGCTGCTGTTTTTAAATTTTATTTCAGCATCAATAAAATGGCATTGTGTGTTCTGTATCTTACATCGTTATTCCTTTTGTCCCTTGTCATCTTGCCTAAATGAAGGAAAGAGCAGAGATGTTGTGGGTTGCTGGCTAGGAGAATTGAAATGTGTGGGCAGACAAGTGGCTGATTCTCTTTTCTTTTGGATTATGTTAGGAAGATAAATCATTAGCCAATACATTTTCTGACTGTGGTGCCATCATTAGAACTTGTTGGGGAATTTAAACTAGATGTTACTAGCAGAGAACTAAAAGTATTGCACTTTTAGTGACATGAGAAGCATGAAATGAGCAGTAATGATGGTAAGTGAATTGCCCACAGGTTCAGCAACACTGCAGCAGCTGCCTGAGTGATAGCCCAGTGCACATGATCTGTTCTTGTGAATCTGCCATGCTCAGGATGGTGTATCCTCAGAAGACTGCTGGTTATTTGCAAAGATCTCTGCATTGGTGGTGGAAAGATGATCCTTAACCTGATCCTCTCTGCAGGCAGAGCTCAAATGTATGTAACTGGAGAAGGACAGATCATTATGTTCATGTCCTTAAATGAGTGTAGAATATCTTAGGTAAATAAGAAGACAGGTGAATAGGGCCATGCAAATAAAATGCGGCATATTGTGGAACAGCAGCGGCAGGACTGAGCTGAAACATCACTTCCTTGAGCTGGGGTTGCTTTGCCAAAGACTCTACAGCAATGTAGTCCTTTCAGAAGTACTTCTGTTGCTTTTAATGAAGGTTGTTTTAAGGAGACGCTTTATTTGCCAGAAATTCTGGTTTTGGTTTCTACCTCAGCATACCCTTATTCCTGCCTATGGCAACGAGTTTCCTTCGAAATAAAGCATTTTAGCCTGTGAGAAGCTAAACTACGTGCCTTTAATAAAGGGGGTCCCTCTTGAAATTCAATGGCTTGTGGCACACAGAGGATCAAAGGAGATCATCAGTCCCTTTTGGTCTTTAATGTGTCAATTCTGGGATATAAAGAGATCATGCGGAAGAGAAGCAAAGGAGTTCAGGCTGAAAAAGAAAACTGAAGTCTAAAGATGCACAACAAAGTCTCTTGTGCCAACATCAGCTTATCCGTCATGATCCCGGAGGAGCAATGACTGGAGATACTTTTGTGCAGTTCACTTTTTATCTGCTTCATCAGGCAAACCACCAGCACAGATGTCTCCTGATGCTCTTGGTTTCAAACAAACGATGATATAAAGGGTTGTATGTTCAGGGTTTTGTTGTTGAGACAATGGGTGGATTTACAGCCTGGAGGATGTGGCTGTGAGAGGCGGGCAAGGCTGTGCAAATGATAATATGGAAGCCCTTGAATGTGCCCGGTAACTGAGCAATGTAGGGACTTATTTATTATCCAGTGACTGAATATTCTTCAAAAAGTCCCCTTGCATGTGGTAGCAAGCCAAGGGGTCAAGCAGTTGGAATATTTGGCAGGTGTGACGCTGTATCTCAGTTCATACCGGACTGATTCTCTGTCTGAGAATGGGCGGGCAGAGGCAGGCTGAAATGGGATGTGCTGTCTGTAGCTGGGTCACAGCCTTGTTGGGGAACCTGGCAGACAAAGATTGCTACCTGTAGCTTATAACTGATACTATTTTTTTATGTTCATCTTTTATTACTAATTTACATTTTTACTACCACTAGAGGACAGTGTTTTTCTTGTCATTCCCATGGCATTTCATTTTGATCCTGTTGGAGCAAAAGAAAGGGTTCTAGACCCAGCATAGGAGCAGGGGAACAGAAACCTCATTTTTCTTCAGTGCCTGAGTTCATTAGAAGTGGGATGCTGGCTTTGTGCGTATTTGATTTTGCAAATAAATAAGATAAGCCTCTGTTCTTAAATATTTTTTTTCTTTTTGGAGTGTGCCTTCTCATGTGTTTTTACGCACCCAGAAAGCACCTGCTGAGGTGCAACTCCTACACCTGGAGCAGCTGTAACTTCCTTCCTCACTAGCACATGGTGCTTAACAAAGCAAAAGACTTCTCCAAGTCTCCTGTTTTGGGGTGTGTCACAGTGTGTGATGATGTCACACAGAATAAATCCTTTGAGTCAGTTTTAACTGATACATATAAGCTTTTGAAATGGTATATTTTACTTTTCTGGCAACAGCACGATTATATTGGTATTTTCACAATTCTGTTTCAGATGAGAAGAAGCAAATGGTTGCAAATGTTGAGAAACAGCTCGAAGAAGCAAGGGAACTGGTACGTTCTAGCTTTTTATGTTAACTGAAAATTCTTAGGGAAAATAATACCATCATTAGTGGTAATATTTAAGACACATGATGCCATTAAACGCTTAACAACAATAGCACATTAGAAAATGAAGTAATATTTTTGAAATAGTTCTTGTTTGAGCATATGAAATACTGAAGAGGAGCATATCCTTTTTTAATCTTGAGTTAAGTGATTTAAGGTTGGCATTATTGCTGTAAGCTATTACAGGCTGCTACAGGCTTTGAATTGTGCTTTAGGTTTTTCACTTTAGGAATTGAATTAATATTTACACACCTGTAGTGTTTGTTTTTTTCCTGTAAGACACATGCATCTACTGATTTAATCTGTCTGATTGTCTCGCAGAGCAGTAGATTTTTTTTTTCTCTTTTAGCAAGTGAGCCATCCGGATATTGTTTGAGATCGAGGGGGCAATGGTAGTATGGGTTACTGATCTGAGAAGAGTGTGTATGTTAACCAAGGGTTAGTTAGTGGTCTGTGCAGACTGAGAAAACGTTATATGCTAAGCAAATATGACCTTTTTCTTTTTATTTTGTTCTCATTACAGCCTGTCATGTCCTCCATCTAGATGGAGTACAAAAGTAAAGTTTTGTAGATGTGAAGTAACTGAGAAAAGGTGTTGATGACAGCTGGGATTGATTTCCTCCCCCCCCCCCCCCCCCCCCCATATGGCCAATAGTACCTTGCCTGAAGTTGCTTTTGTTTACTGGTTGCAAATACGTTTGGTGTATCTAGTGTCAGAAGTGTACTCTGACTGCTAGGATGGGGAGAGGAAATTAGTTCTAGCCTCTTGTAATTGAGTAACTTGTATCAGTGATTTGGTTAGTAACTAAACAGTAATGTTGAAATTCCCTTTTTTTAAGTGGCATAGGAAGAAAAAATATCTCTAGAGTGTTTGTTGACATACCTGCTGCTTTTGATTTAAGGATTGAATTAGTCTTGTAGACCAGAGCGTTGGAATAGCATCCAGGAGAGCTGGATCATGGGATGATTTCTGCAGGTTTACCCCGTGAGATGCCTAACCTTTCTGATTTGGTATTCTCAGTGAGAAACATGATAAAATTACTGTCCCATCTCATGAGGATGTTCTGAAGATATATTAAGGCCTTTTGGGCAATTCCATATTCAAGCAGCTGAAAGAAAGTGAAAATCTAGAGATGTTTTTCATCTCTTTTTCATTACAGCTTGACATGACAAAAAAGCATAGCAGTACAGGCAAATTGTAGCATGGGTGGTCTGATGAAAAATGGTTAAAATTTGCGTTTCTACTCAAAGTAAGATTGGAAAGAGCAGAAATTGAGTTAATGGTTCATTACTTCTCTCCTTATGTCAGAAAAAGAGCATCTGAATTTGTATTTATTATAAGATTAAAAAGTAAATCCTGTATCCGTACTTTTATCCTAATGATTATCTTCATTTAATGTACTGGCTTTTCTTTCACGCTTTTGTTTTAGATCTGGTTGCTAATGCTTCTGGACAGATGCTTAATTCAATTATTGGCTTTAAGCAATTACCTAACATGTTTGTGATTAATGTCAAGGCTTTGGTTTAAAAATCAATTTGAACAAACCTGCTAATAACAGAACTGATTAAAAAGATCCTCTTTTAAACTAAAGGCTGCAGTAGAAAAATCAAAACAAACCTAATTCCTTGCTACTGATAGTTTTCATACATTGGTTTTTCTTCGTTGTTTTGACCAGTCAAAGCTGGGCTTACCCAGTTTGGTTTTATTTCCTCTTTGGCTAGGAAATAACACTCTCATGTATTATAAATATTATTGTAGAGATGATTTATTTACATTGACTAACCATTGACTGTTTTAAAACACTGTCAGCTCTATTTGGGTAAAATCACTGGTGTAGTTGGTTTGATCTGTGTACAGAACTGACACCAAAACTTTCAGAATCCTGGGCTGCATTTTCAAGCCAGAGCTGTTGAGTAAAAGACCTCTGGAGAGAAATCCTGTTGGTCTACATCCCACGTGGAGTATCTGAATGTTAGTTTTACTGGGTTTTTAAGAAAGGTGAATGTCGTGATAACCTTAGGGAAGTTCTTTGAATATAAAATGTAGCATGTGCTAGAAGAGCTGGAATTAGCTTTTTAGTGAAATTCTCCATTTAAAAAGCAAAAAATGTGTGTTATTTGAGGGACACATCACAAAATTGTTGTGTGGAAAGTGTTAGGTTATTCTCGTGTAGATGCTTGGCATTTTAATAATGCACATAAAGTTAATGTTCTGCATGCTGAATTATTCTTATTTAGATACTTGGGGTTTTTTTTAGCATAGAGGTCTATTTTAGTTTCAGGACTTTAGAATCGGAATAAAATAGCAAAGCTTCCAAGTTTCATAAAATACCAGCAACTGTCTGGAGCAATTCATGTGGAAAACTTCCTGCAGGAACTTTGGGGTCTCAGTGAGCAAGAGCAGCACTTCCTTGCTTTGTTGTACTTTGAATGGAAATACCAGTGGCTGCTCTGCTTTACGCTGTGTTTGGTGCTGGGAGCATATCGGGTGTTGTCCGGAGAAAATGTACGAGCTTAAACCCCTGAGGAGCCTTAAGGATGGCGCCTGGTTTATGAATTTGGGCAAGAGGCGTCAGAAGGCTCAGCTTCACCACCGTGGTGGCAAGTTTGGAAAAAAAAAAAAAAAAAAAGCAGTAGCAGAAGTTTGAGCTTGTAGGTTTTCTGAAGAAAATTTGTGCTTTTATAGATGTTTTGAGATTTAACTGGCATGTTATTTTTAGCTTCAAGTAGAATTTAGCTCTGTTCTCGCTTATGTGTGAAAAGTATGGTTTTATGACCAATGACGTGAGGCCTGAAAGTGAAGATGCATGAAATTGGGTTGCATTTAGTTTCACACCTGCTTGGACCACTACCTTCTGCATGACTCTGCATGGAACTCCGTGAGCCCAGCCATAAAGTGCACCTGTTTAATCCCATGATGAAAATAAAAGATGTTAAATGTTGATCAGTCCACACTGTTCGTTCCACCTGACACTCTCTGTAAGGTTCATTCTGTTTAGAATGAACATTTTGGGTTTCATGCACTGTGGTCTGATCCTTGCTGCCGATTCTGTGTTCACTGGGAGATGGTTTCATTTTTATATTGTAGATAAGAATTGAGACTTCATTAAAATATCCTGACCTTGCATATATAATTATATATATGTATATGAGAAATATTTTCTATGTTTATAGAACATTTGAGATCAATTATATTGAGATGACATTGATCAGAAATAAACCATTAATTCTAGCTATCAGTTTCATTTGTAATACTGCTTTGGAAAATTAAGCCTGAGCCAAAGAACTGGGTAGAATTAAAAATTGCTTTGTATGTCTCAGTTGGTTACTGACTGTTTAATTAAAGTCTGCTTTACAGTTTAGTATTGAATATCATTTTGTATAATCAGAATAGATTAGGCGGAACAAATTTTGAGTATCTGGTAATTCCATTGATTAAATTCAGATGCTTTTCATACTATATGAGGGTGAAATTTCAAAGTCTAAGCAAGCTTTTACATAGGAATAAACTGTAGCTGTCTCTTGTGAAGACCTGTAATCAGTAGCTTGGGACCCTAATTGAAAAGCATTTCTGTTCCAATGCCATGTTGCTCGACCGAGATCAGTAGGAGGTGAGTAGGTACTGGTGTAGGTGCCTACAGCAGCCAGGGAGAGGTATTCTTTTATCTTTTTTAAGTGAGTTGGAAAGATTTGAAAAGGCAGGTAAGGGATTCTTCAGCTGCGCAAAATAGAATTCCCAAACAGACAGCACCATGTAGAGGAGGCTCCGTGACCCAGTGGGCAGGTAATTAGCAGGCAGTTCAGCCCTGATTTATAACTCCTTTTGATTTTCTGTACCTCTGTGCCTTATTCTTGTATTTTGGGCCCCTGAATATTCTACATGGCAAGAATATAGAAGCAGCTTTTGAAAAATATATTCTGTCTTTGGCATTTTAATGCTTTTGACTGTGTACAAGTTCTTGAACACTATTGTGATTGAACCCTGAAATTCAGCTATTTAATATACCTCCATGCAAATTTGGGATGTAGATTTTTGGGCAGTTGGTTGAGGCTTTGTCATTTTGCTGAGTAAGCAGCATTTAAAAGAACAAGAATTATTTCATTAAACATAGAGGCTGGTGTTAACTGAAATTTTAAACATGGATATATATGCATACACACGTGTGTGTGTGTGCGCGCGCGTATTTTCACACACAGACACGTGTGTGTTTGTGTATAAAAATAAAATACCTTTTTCAGCCAAGGGTTTCCAAAGCCACACACAGCTAGCTGGAGGTAGGTTTTCCTCTGAACTATGCTCATTTTCAGTGAGTTATTTAACCTCAGTTTTACTGTTTTCTTGTAGTAAAATGTATTCATCACATTTGGAATTGAAACCCAGATAAGTATGACTAGAATCATTCCTTCTAAATGTTAATAGTATTGGTTTCGTCACTGGTTTATTGCCTTAAGGCTGTATAAAGATTTTAATGAGTTTTTTATGCATTGCAGAATAAAAAACGTTTTTCTTGATAAAGAAGGAATATTTCTTTGTATTTGTGGACAATTTAGGAAGGTTAATCTTTGCTTCAATTACCTTTTTGATCTACTTGTCTCTTCCTTATTTTCACTTGGTAGCTCGAGCAGATGGAACTTGAAGTTCGAGAGATCCCACCTCAAAGCCGAGGAATGTACAGCAGTCGAATGAGAAGCTACAAACAAGAAATGGGAAAACTTGAAGCCGATTTCGTGAGTTTTTAATGTATTACATAAAGAAGGCACCTATGAGATTTTTTTTTTAATACAATAATGCAGTTATTCAGGCAACTGAGAGGGTATTTTTTACTAGTGCGAGAGATGAGTTCTGGGTGTAGTTCACTGTATTTATGGACAGATGAAAACCAAACTGGGAAAGAGAAGCTTTCTGTAGCAGTCTCATACCATTATTCCAGTTGCTAGCCTTCTCTCCCTTCACCCTGGATATGAACTGTTTCTGTGCCTTTAAACACTGTGAGTGTTCATGCTGTAGGCAAAATAGTCAGTTTTTAATCCTATTTCTCAAGGAATGACTGGTAGAACATTGGAATTAATATTTAAATTATAACATAAGTATACTCTGAGTGGAAAATAACGATTCATTTAAGACAGCTTGTAGTGATGTTTGCAGTAGCATGAAAAGCAGTATAATTTCCAATCCATGGAATTTTTGAATGTAGTTTTTCTTATGTCTTTCTTAGTCTCTGTGATTTCTTTTCCGTTGCACTTAGATTCTTCTTGGCTTTTGTACAAATCGGTTACAAATAATACATTTTTTTAAGTAATGCATGTGAACTAACAAGATTCCGTTGTCTAGGGGCTGCTGCTACAGTTATCAGTCCTTTTTTTTTTGTGACTAGAATTTGCACTGAGTAGATTTACATAGAGACAAAACTGTTTCCTCTAAAATACCGAAAAAGTTCAAAGGAATTGCAAAGTGTAGGAAAATGCTATGTTAATTGGCAGCAGTTCAGTTCCTCCAGGGTAGGGAGAAGGAAATAACTAGTGGCAGTATTTTCCATTCACTGGAGAACTGAATTTTCTGGTGTTGCTGGCAGCAGTTTATTCCTTCAGGGGAGGGGAGTCCATGTTTATAGCTACAGCCAAGAAATCCAGCTGACTGTCACTCCTCTGTGCTTCTGCCAAGTTGGAGTCGTACAAAAATGTATTAGAAGAAGCTACAATTTTGTAAAGTTTGAGGAATGTTGGGATAAAAAGACCTGCATCAAAATTTTGAGATAATGTCATGCTGTTTCCCTGTAGGAAGTGTGTGTGGCCCTGTTGGCTAAACAGTGGCTCTGAAGAGAGGAATTTTTGGACCAGTAGTGAATGCTCTTCATCTTCTCAGATGGGGGAGAATTCGCCGTCAGCCTATATTGGTTGCTGGCCTGTTTCTCTGTGTAGGCAGATGGAGAAATTGGTACTTCCATATTTGCAGGCAATGGGGAATCCAGAGTTCGGGACTGGACACTTTATATGCGAGGAGAAATGAGTGTGTGTGGAAGAAGTGCATCAGAGCACCATGGGTTACACGATGGAAAGAATGTGAGTTTGTGCTCAGAGTGAAGGAGCAAAAGCAGCAGGAGGAAGAGGAAGGAGCAGATCATAATAATGGGAAAAGAACAACTCAAAACCTAAGAATGGCGTTCAGCAGAAGATCGAGGAAAGAAAGTGGAGTGAGATGGGGCAAAGTACTAAAAGAAAACAACAGGTCTGATTGGCAAAATCTCCATTCTATAGAAAACGGTGTTGTTACAAATAAATACGCTACATAATTCCAGTTTGTAACTGCTAGCTTTTTTCTCAGTTTGTATGTGAGGGTTAGAAAATATTTTTGGATTATTCCAACTTGTTGGAAGCTCGCTTGTGAGTTGGTGGAATGTGTAGTATTTTCTCTCTATGCACTTTACTGTGCCAGAAGTATGTTCTGAAAAAAATACGGATTTAGGCTTGGTTAAGCTGTACCTTGAAAAGTTACTCCAAACATGGCTTGTTTGTCTCTCTGACTTTGTAATAAAATAGGAATGAGTTGCAAATAGGGGATTTACTGCTACTTTTAGTTGTGCCTGCAGTTAGTTACCAGTGCTCTGCAGTCCAGAGACGTGTGTGGGGGTGATGACATCTGCCCCAAGCACTGTGTTGCCCACAGGTAGTTGGTAACCCACTAATTGCATTAAATTGTGTTTGAAGAGAAAAAGCCACCTTGCTCCATTTTTCCCACCCTCTTGGAGAGGAACAGTGCTAATGAAAAAAAGAATAGCTTAATTTTGTTTTTAAAAGTACTTGGGTAGCATAACCTGTGAATAAGGATGGGGAAAATGAACAAAGCCAGCATTGCACCTGGAGTCTTCCATGGGGAGCGGATGCCTGGGAAGAAATATAAGAATAGGGCAAGCTTGAAGTGATGCTTTTCTGCAAAAAAAGCTGTATCCACCTCAAAAGGCTTCCGTTTCAGGCTTCTTTATTTTATATAGTGTGTGTGATAAAAATATTGAAACAGGATAAAACTGTTTGTTAAACCTTATGCTGTCTTTTTTAGCTTGCAGATGTAAATCTTCGTTTTATTATCTTATTTTCAACAGCGTGTTCCAGTACTGCACTTTTATAGCGGGGTGTCGTTCCTGGTAGGTCAGGGAAGCTGTAGTCCCCAAACGTGCGGTGCCTCTGGGGCTCCTCCTGCACAGTCCAGGCTCCCTGGTTTGCAGAGATTGTGCTGATGGCTCTATCTTGTGGCCCGAAGTGGAGTTGCAGACCGCGTACTTGGACTTCCTGGGTTAAGGTCTTGGGACCACCCACTAAAGAGTTCTTGAAATTTAAAACAGTGTTCCTGTTAAGCAGGTCTTTTTCCTGCACTACCAATGCACCATTATGTTGTTGAAGCTTGTAAATATTTTGTTTTCCACTATTTCCAATTTAGGATATCCACAGTGACTGCCTGCATGAAGTAACTTCTGAATGCAAAAAAAGCCTTACATTTTTATTGTATTTTTTAAAGTACGTGGACTATAGGTGGTGTTTATTTTTTCAAATACAGCATTTTTTGTTAATTGTTGCCTGAAAATAGCCAGTGGTCTTTAAACAGTGGGGAGATGCAGTGGTAAAAGGCTTTTCAGATTTGACCTGAAACTATGCCAGTTCATTTGAAACTGTAACTATATAAACTTACAAATGTGTGGTTAGCTGCTGGCATTTGTGTTCCAACAAATCAACATCAACATCAGGGCACCGTAGAAAAGCAAAGGAAAAAGAAAAGGGTCGGCATTTTCCTCTAAAGCTTATAACTCAAATATGAGGAATTCAAGCAGATGGGGAAGTATAAAAATCCAGTAAGACCGTATTACACAATAATATTCCTGTTACAAAAATGAGCATTACACAGTCAGGGCTGAAAGTGAGATGGGTATATTCAGCAAGAAAAATAGCCGTCAGATAAAGGAGGCAGCATAGCTACTGTTCCTGTTCTGTCACAGCAGCAGAGAGGCAAATTTTACAGGTGCAGTTGTTATCAGTCCAGGAGACAGTACTCGTTCCTTTTAAAGACTCGGAATTGGTACTGATTTTTGTTATTCTGACCTTTTACTTAAAGCAAAAAAAAAAAGAGAGGGAGGAATCATAGAAATACAGACAGATAAGTTGCACAAAATGTGACTAAATATTTAAACATTTTTGGCATTTAACAATAGCTTCGGTTCACTCAATAGTGAAGATACATATTCACATTTCATACCTCCCACAGGTTCTGTTTAAGATCATTGTTAAAATGACAACTGCTGTTAAGCTTTAAAAACATTTAAGGAGATAAGCACTGCAGTTTCGTTTGATAAAGGGAGCTCTTTTGTGGGACTCTGAAGTACCACCTGAGTCCAGGAACTCACCTGAACAACTGCTACAGCTGTGCCACTTGTGTTCTGGCTGCTTTTTGCAAATACTGCTACCTTTATTTCATGCCTAATTGTCTACCCAAACAAATATTCGTAAGCCTGTAAACATAATGGATAACATTTGTTAAGGGACAGGGTAGTGGCCCATATCTTAATGGCCAGAGTCTTGCCTAGCTTTCCAGTTTGAGCTAAAAGTTTAGAGGCTCAGCTGTTGCTGCTGGAATATTTTGATGTATTAAGCAGAGCATTATTGCTTTATAGTTACAAAATCATAAACCGTGTGTGGGACAGGTGTGTATATCTGCATGGTCGTATCCCAACGATGTTACTGAAAACAGGGAGCCCGCGCGCCACGTACGCACGTGTGCTCTGCGTGGGCAGTCACGCCTGCCCAGAGCGAAAACCTGATCTTGGTGACAAATTGGAAACTTCTGAAATCAGATCAGTTTTCGCCATGTACTACAGCTCTTTTGAACAGGGCTGTGGAGGATTTGGTTTTAATGCACGTGAGATTGAACTGATTATGTTTCAGAAGAAAGAATTTGAAGTATCTGCCCGTGTGCTTAGACAATCTAATTTTGAAAAAGCATTTTGTGAATACAGGTTCCATCACTGTGCAGTTTTTATTCATACTGTCATCTTCTTGAGATAAATAATCAGTCCTCTACTATGTACTCTAACTGCTGTAGACAGGGGCACTTAATTTTTTTTTTCCTCTGTTCCTTTTCTAATAAGTTCTGATACGGTATTTGTCTGCTGCTGAACGTTAGGCCAACTTCTTTTCTATAAAGTTGTTATTCCACATTGTCTTCAGTTTGTTTTCACTTGTGTCTCCACCTTGGTGGGTTTGTGTTGGAGGAAGGTGGAGGCATTTGACATTTTGCAGTGACTTCGCTTATAATGCTGCTATTTAAAATGGGGAAAAAAAGTGATACAGGAAAGAGTGGGGGCTTTGTTGGTTGTTTCTCCTTTTGTAATATTCAAGACTTAATCTTTCATCAAAAGCTCAGTTTAAGAGGTGCTATAACTTAGATCCCCTGTAGAAAACTTGCCCTAATTTATTTGCATATTAAGATATTTTTTTTTATGATTTTGTGTAGAAGTATGGAGAAGGAAGGAAATTTATTTCACCGTGGAGTTTGCTAGTGATGACATGCTTTTCCTTAGATGAAAATGTGAAAGATGTGAGTTAACATGCTTAATTTGTAATTAACCTGAGGGGTTATGATCATCTTAAGTGAGATTCCTGAGAGGCCAGAGCAGTGAAGCACACCTTACCTCCTGGTTTTCTAATTCTGTAGGTATTGCTTACAAATGCTTGGTCAATAAAATGCATTTCGTAAGACAATGTGTGAAAAGATAATATGCAGCATAAAGGCAACCAAGTAGCAAATTTTTAACACCAACAGAATTAATTCCTTAACCCTTGACATTATCTCAGTGGACTTCATCCTGATGTTTGTAGGAAATTCGGTGTGTTTCTCTCCAGAGATGTTGCTCATCTGTTAACACGTAGGGATGAGACAGATGAGTTTTGCGGCACGCTCTGTGTTGGTCCTTCAGCAAGTCAGTGCCTGTTGCGGTGGAGGTAATGCACATGATTTTAAGAAAAACCAGTTTGTGGAGCCACTAGACTCGGCTGAGTGATTACAAATAAAGGTGCTTTCAGGAAGTGATTTGGTGAGTCTGATAATTCTTGTGTCTGTCTGGGGGCTGGGAATGAAAGGCGTGTTGACTCATTCAGTGCGCTGTAAGCATTCATGCCTCTTTCTCCCTTCACGGACAAAATGTTTCTGTATTAAATGAAGCTGAAAAGAGGTCTGTGGCAGAATGAAATCCTTCTGTAAATATGCTTAAAGCATGTGATAGAAATAGCGTTAGTTCTGCCTT
Organism: Trogon surrucura; assembly: GCA_020746105.1. Lineage (NCBI taxonomy): Eukaryota > Metazoa > Chordata > Aves > Trogoniformes > Trogonidae > Trogon > Trogon surrucura. The sequence goes on along the minus strand of CM036621.1, from coordinate 10,298,135 downwards.
TCGTACTTTCTCACCTGGCAGTCCTTAGATGCATCTGGGTGCCAGCCCTCACCAGCCTTTCTCTGGCAGAGAACTATCGCTTAACTATTTACCAGGTAATTTGTTCTTAGGTTAAAACTTCTACTTCTCAAAGTAGTAGAATGGAATCTGTTTGGGGATCTTCCTAGCAGTGCAGGAAGCAATGTCCACTCAGAATGACCTCTAGCCAGCTGGTGACTAACGTGGTTTCGTCTCCGGGAGGTGAGCGCTAGTTTTGGGGGAGAAGGAGGAAGGCTTTAATGCTTCCCACTTTCTCGGGGATTTCTTATTTTAGTCAGGTGATACTGCCCTACCTGTCGTGCAAAAAGCAGCAAACTCTCATTGTCCTGCTGTTGATAACAGCAGTCGTAAAGGGTCTGCGGTTGGAACGTGGGTGTGGGATGCGATGACGAACAAAGCAGAACAGAGCGTTGTCTCGCTCTCCTCTCGATGTATTGCTCCCATGCACATGCATATAAGTAAAAGTTTGATTTGTTTTCGATTGTGAATTAGAAATGTCAAGACTTCAAGAAAAAACAGCAGACAAGCTGAGGAAAAATCCCCATCGTTTTAACGTGCTGGCTTTTCAGACTAGAACTTCACGTGTTGCTTAACGTGTTATTACTTTTTTTTTTTTTTTTTGTCCTCAGCTAGAGTGAGGCCAATTTATGTTTTACTGCAAAATAGGGAGAAACATACGCTACTGATAAAGCAAAAAAAATAGGGAGAAGGTGCCGTTTTGACAGTGGAAGGATTAATTATAGTCTTTTTCAGATTTCATTTGTTTGTTCAGCAAATGACACTAGATGGCACTGTTTGTTTGCAAAGCTAGTCCTTTTTTCTTTTTTTTTTCTCTTTTTTTTCCCTCCTCCTTTTTTTCCCGTTTTTTTTTTTTTTTTTTTGCTTTGGTAGTAACTGAAATTACTGTTTCATGAATAAAATATTTCTGGTGGGATTTGCATTTCTATATTGGCTGAAGATACTGTGTTGAATGTTTTATTAACCAGCCCAGTGCAACTGTCAGCCTATTAAAGAGATCCAATGGACCCTGTTTAGCTAAATAAACTAAATAAATCCAATTCGTCAAATTGTGTTCCTGGCTGTTTATTTTCCATTCTTTTGATGTACAGTTTATTTTAAGTTAAAGCCACATCGTTTTAAAAATTAATGTGAAAATAGAATTTAGTGTTTGAAACATGAGGAGACTAATTGCCATGGTCAAAAATAGCTTCCCTTTATGCTGAAGTTGCCTTGTGGTAAATGGTGAACTTTTCATTGGTGACTGATTAACTGTCCCATGCCAAAAACTAGTTTGGCCAATGAGTGGTTAATGGCTTTTCTTTGCCCACTTGCTGGGTTATGTTGCTTTCATGAAATGAAATTTGAAATACAAGCGCTGCCGTTAAAAGTAGCTATTTCTACCCAACTTCAAGAGGTTTGTGCTTCATCTTGATATTTTCTCAATCAGAATTCAAGGGGAAATTTTTATAAGATCATTACATATTAAACGCTTGTTGAAATTCTGATTGCATCATAGGCAAATACTAGAGTGTAAAAAAAAAAATCTCTTTGCGTAACTGAATATATTTGATATCTGATTGTCAAACAGCTGTCAAACATTACAAATAGTAACATTCATTATATTCTGCTGGTACAAATAATATTTTAGTTACCTTTTTTATGGCTGAAAATCTTTGCCATAGAATAACAGGAGACAGGCTATACTTTTATAGTGATGTTATTGACATAATAGAAGTTCTTCTGTGCCAGTTAAAAATTCCTGTAAATGCAAATATATTCTGATTTTTTAATAAGAGAAATGAAGAAGCAGTGATGAATGTGGTGATGTTGTGTGTTAACTTTTGTGTGTTTTATAAGAAACTGAAGTTGCCAAGTATCATATTTTGTATAATTTTATTTTTATAATCTTTGGTTTCCAAAACTGAAATTTAGTGCAGTAGCAACACAGCGGGTTAAATTCAGGTTTTGGCTTTTCTCTGAATAAATCTACTGTAATGGATTCAAAAGTCTTTGTGAAGAACTAATATATTAGTATGAATTTGATAGTGTCAGGGATTCTTAAGGAAGATCATTTGATCAGTTCATTCTGTGATTCCATCTTTTTTTTTTTTCCTAATTATATTTTAATTTAACTGAAATTGTAAATTTCTCTTGCCACCTCTCCTCCAAACTCTAACCCACAAACAAAGGAGATATTTATGCAGATGTTTTCAGTGTTGGATAGAGTGCTGTTTCCTTGTGTAGGTACACTTTCATTTGTCCTGAAAAACCTTGAATTGCTTTAATATTTACAAATTGCAAACATTTAAAAATGCTATTTAATAACTAAACCGCACAACACTGGCCTGTTTTCTCTCTGATTAAACCTTCCTATTTTGTGCTCTAAGCTGATTCTTTTAACGTATCAGTAGTAAACACAGGAGGAGCTTTATGGTTCTTTAAAACTGGCAGATGCAGGTAAAAGAAGATGAACTTTTACAGCAGTGGAGACGTTGTCTTCTTTCTGGCTTAAGACTTAGTGAGGAACGAATATAGAGAAGAAAAGGGAGTTACAAACATGCTAGAATGATTCCACCCCGTGATTTTTTTTACGGTGTGGAGTGCATGGAAAAAGTGTGTATGTATCTCTGTTCTTTTGTTTGGTATTTTTAAATTTGTATTCTGTAATCATTTAGTAGTCAGTCCCGAGTACAGTCAGCTTCCCTTAAAGCTGCTGTGCAAACCACAACAAAAAGTGGTTCTTGGCCACAAAGTTTATTTAAACTTACTCTTCTTACTCAGTTGGGGAAGAAATCCCTGCAAAGGCTACAGGATCTGCATGTTGTACACTTGACAATTTTGATGCTTGTATGCGTTTATAACAAGTGGAACAAATACAGCACCTCTCTTACTTTTCATTTGCGTTTTCTAAAATGCCTTTAGGGTGCCAGGGCTAGGAGAATAAGCCTTTTCATATATTTAATAAATACTACAGAGGTTTCACTCCTAAAAGAGCTGATCAATGAAAATTAGAGTAGAAATGTAAAGAACAGATAGAAAGGAGTATAGCAGGTGACTTCTGGGATCGGCAGTAGAACAGAATTTTTCTTCCTCTTGTAACATTTAAACATTTCTGATTTCTTTACTGAGAACGGGCTATTGCTAACTATTGGGTGCCTGGTAAGCAAAGAAGTTGGGGAGTGTGTGGGAGAGCTCTGCATGTCTCTCATTGAGTGGCATTTGTCCTTATTTTCTGGATCCCCACAACTTTCCAACATGGCCTTAGTTTGTTTCGTTGGGTTCTTTTGGTGTGGTTTCTTTTTTATTTTTATTATTATTTTCAGAGACGTTAAGACTAGAATGAATAAGGGTAGCATTTGCCAGCTTACCCCTCTGGTCAGCCTGGAAGCATGTTAGGTAGGGTTTTGAAAAACGCTGAACTGCAATTGCAGACTTTATAGCTGTTCACTGAAGACGCAAATGTGATTTCTGGCAAGCCAGAGAAAAGGCTTGTATTGTGTTTGGTGGGTTCTTGGCTTGGACTTTAGATAGAAAATGCTCCTGCATTACAAAGATAGCACCTTCCTTTCCACTGATTTGTGAGTAGAAGCGTTTGAGCCCTTATTAAATCAGAGTTCAACCTTTGCTAGGGCATATCACCAGCCAGGAAAGAAGTGGTATTTAATATTTGATTTAAGAGAGAATGGCATTAATATCAGAGCAAATTATCTTATTTCAAAATTTGCAAATATCTTTCCATGATGATGGCTAGTATTTTGGGATGTGTAACTGCAAATATTTTAACAAGGGGTCCCTATTTGCAGAGTGCCTACCACAAAAGGGTTTCTCACCCATGACTGCACCTCTTTGGCACTGTGATATTGAGCATTAGCTAAGTAGAACTAGGCAAAGAAGTGCGTTGTTATGTCGATGTGTTTCTGGTGTTTGTTTTTGTTTCATTTATTTAAGAAATATAGGTTAGTCTCAATATTATGGTTTGGTCCATTATCAGCTGTCTTTGAAAGTATGAGTTTTTATTTATTGTAGATTTCTTGCATCCTTAAAACAAGACTGAGAATTTATCAAGAGTTAATGTGGTTGAGAGTAAAACTAATAATGCTGAGTTCTTAATATAGTTCTAGGAATTATTTTTAATTACAGATGATTTGTAATAACTGTGTTTTTGTGGTGTGAGTCAACGTTGTTAATACCCCTAAGTGACCATGTGATTTCCTCTTCTTTCTGCCCAGTCTTCTGGAGAAATCAGACTCTGTGGTTCAGCTGTGTAAGCTTCCCACAAAGTTAGTTCAGTCAACTAAATCAAGGCAAAAAGTTACAGAAAGGTCAGGATTAAGTTAGGGGTTGCTAACCTGAATCGCTTTCCCAGCCTTTTTAAGCCCGTAGTGCTCCTTTTGTCTTTTTCTCACCTTCTGTCATGTTGTCCTCCTTGTTAGATCTTTATTTCAGTTGAAGGCACCTGGGCTGCATCTTTCTTCTGACCCATACTTGGAGTCAGTCTCAAACGTGTTGTTAAGATCCCCTTTTTCCATTCATGAGCTGCCTGTCAAGCATTCAGCAATGCAGATGGGTGGCTCCACGCTCATGCCCTGTAGAGATCTTGGTTTAAAATACATGAATTTTAGAATGAGCATAAGGGAGATTTGCTTCTCTCCCTCCCTGTTTTCATTTTTCTTTTTCTGCTTCTCTTTCTGGAGCAAACTTTAAAACTTTAGCACTTTTAATTTGCACCTAAAAAGTACTCTGTTGCTAAGGGCATCTGCTGAGTTCCCGTCTCTCGTAATGTGGGACCAGTTTGCCAGCCATTTGTGTGTTTTAAAAAATGTCTCAGCAGAGGACTTTTCTCCCACCTGGGGCTTCACATACAGTGTTGGTGTTTGGTTTGGCAGCACTCTGATTTTTGAAGCGAGTTCCCCAGTTTGTCTCACTTGCTGTGCGTGGGTATGAATAGGATTGCTTTTGGAGGAAAGGGAACTGAAAACTCGATTTCAGGTGTGCACTGGACACGGATCTGAACCAAAGGCTGATGTTTCAGAGAGCTTTGAACCATGTTGAAGTGAGGATGCTTGGTCTAAGAACTGGGCTAAATCTATTCTATGATAAAACTGGTAAACCATGTACACTGCAGAAACAGTGTGGAAAAACTGGGAGGTGCTAGCCGTTCTGATGTAGTTAAATGTATCCTTTTGGAGCAAGACTATCTTTTGAGGTCCTTCCTTCCTTTATGGAAGATTTGTGCCCTCTGGAAATTTCCATTCTCCTTCTCCTACCCTATTTCAAACAAAGCTAACCAGGGTGCCTGCTTCTGTACCCTGAAATCTAGTTATTGGCAAATTTGGACTACTTTCATTTTTAGAAACTGTCTTTTTAGTGAGTCTTATTAGATGGATCATGTGTCAATTCTTTCACCTACCTGTAATTTGAATAGAAAAACAAAGCTTCTGGTTTTCCATCATATCCAATGCACTTTCAAGGTCCTTAGCGTTAAATTTCTGATATCGGCAAAGGATTAGTGGCTGCTACTTTAATATTCCATATGCGGGTCCTAAACTGTACTCATCGCGCTTGTGATTCTGATACAAAAATGATGTGAATTAGTAAGATTCGCACTATATAAGCAACAAGAAATTCAGATCAGGTCTTGGAGGGCACATTCAGCATGTCTGGAGTTTTCTGAGAAATCACTACCCTTATCCCTGCCAGCTAAGTTTTACAGAATAGTGAAGAGGCTGTGGCATGCCACACTTGATGTCCGTAGTATCAGCTTGGTTACATAATAATAAAGTTCTTCTCTATGTCTTATGCTGAGGTGTGGACTTGCTGAAGAGAAGAAAGCCGTCTCCAGCGAAGAGAGATCAAGGCACAGTCCGTTTTCTATTTCCACTCTGCCTTTAAATTCTGATGTGCTGCTGGCTGTGATTTCACCTGGGTTTGGTTTGGGCAGGAGTGTTTGAACTAGTCTATACACTGGAGTTTATCTTTGCATTCAGATAAATAAGGCGTTGGGGTTTTGCCCCAATAAAGCAAGCTCTTGCGATCTGGCTGGAATGACTCACTGATGAAGTGTTTGGCTTTGTAGTGGTGGGGGGATGAAATTCTTGTACCGAGACTGTGCTGCCCTCTGTTACATTTTTTGCAGAAGTATCTGGAAAGAAGTGAGAATAGATTGTCCTCTTAACATCATAAACAAAAAGGTGGACCTTTGGTAGTAACAAATTCCTCTTGAGGGAGTGAAATCAAGCACCTTCTGTAGAAAGTGGAAAGAAGTGTATTGCTTTGCTGAACTAGAGCTCTATTCGAAGTTTCTTGTGCCTTACATTTTAACTTTTATGCAGGCTCAGTGTATTTTAGATAAGAAGAAATTTTTGTGTTTAAATACAAGTGAACAAATTTGTGTGTGTTTTCTTTTTTTTTTTTTACCATTAGAACCCTTTTCCTTACCCAAAACAGTCAAAATGGAATCCAAATTCTCCAAGAATTATAGGCTGTCTGTAAACTTCACTGTTAGATATGTCACTTCAAAAATAGCCATATGAAGAAAAATGTGCGATACAGTTATTGACAGAGAGAAGCCAATAAATCCAATTTGATTCAGGAAGCTGAGAAATATTTTAATAACTTTTTGACGTTTTCCTGTAGTCCTTATTTACCTTATCAATAGTTATGTTGACATATGATTGTCAAGTTCTTATATTAAACCAAACTAATAAATTAAACATGTTGTGTTTATACCTGATGAAAGCTGACGTTTTGGAAAGGTGTTAAAATATACTGACAGGTCTTGTTCATAAACTCCTTTGGTATAAATATGTAGATGACATCTTTAGATATTGTTTGTACATAGGCTGATAGGCAGGAAACGTTGACAACGTAACAAATGCAAATGTCAACCCCACAATTTAACCTTTCTGTGTAGGAAAAGATGTTAGTTTTAAGTTACATGTATCTTTTAACTTTATTTTCAAAGTTTTTTTTGAGCCTGTTATCATCGCTGTTTCATGTGCCACTGAAAGTAACGCTGCAATAAGAAAGATTTGCACTTAAGAGCTTTTCTCTGTGGTGTTCCTACTTAAATGACTACAGCTGAGAGGGTGTTTTTTCTTCTAATTCTTTTCATTTTTCATGTTCGCCTAGTCCCTTCTGAATCTCTCTGCAATACCACCTGTTCACTCCTAACTTGCCAATGATTCAGAGCTTGTAAGTGAGACTCAAGGGCAATAAACCAGTAAAACTATTTTAAAATGTTAGACCAGTTTATTTTAACAGCAGACACGTGGCCTTGGCTTTAACCCGGACCAGGGTTGCTTCGTACGCAGAATATTTTTTACTTACCCTCGGTCTCCTCTGTGATGTTTTAAATCCACTCTGTGCTACCTGCTTGACTTTTTTTCCTGCACCCTCTGCAAACTGTGGTTAATACCAAATCTTGCAAAAGGTGTGACTAGTTTCAGGTGATGCGGGCGCTGAGGGCACCCATGGCCGTTAACAACCCCGAGCAGCCTCCCCATGTCAGGGCTTTCAGTCCCTGCTCCAGGGATTTAATGAGATGCTGCTCTCCAGCTCCCCTTGTCCCTTCCCAGCCATGGTCCTTGCTGAGCTGGACTCTTGCAGAACGCTGGCCTGAGCTTGCCAGCGTTGGGAGCTCTGCCAGATGTCCCAAGGGACCTGGAAGTTCCCTGTCCTTGGTCATTTAAAACTACTCAATCCAAACTGCTCAAGTAATGCTTCTCCATCAGACACCCAGACACATCTGCCTGTGCTCTGGTGTCGGGGCGAGCAATACGCCGTCTTTTGCATACCCGTGTGGAGGACTGCTGGGGGGATTTCGCAGTGTTGACTTGGAGCACGCATCGAGTACCTTGCCCTGCTTTCGGGATGGGAGTGTCCATTTCGATCCCAAGAGCTGCGAGCAAAGTTCCTGCTGAAGTCCATAGCCGGTCATTTTAGTCTTGGGGGGGGGGGACTTTAAGAAGGAAAACTTACTGCGCTTTCTCACTGTCCTTCTTCTGTCACCCGAGCTTTTCACTCTGTCTTTTGGTGGCTGATTTCACAGCCAAGATGAACTTTTCCTGCTGCTTCATGCAGGTCTGTCTTTATCACAATTGATAGTGCAGTGGTAGATTGGAAATACGTTGGTAGAAATTTCATGATGTGTCACACAACTCTCAGGTTGGAACCTCCAAGAACGAGGGAGTGGTTTGAATATCAGCTCTGTAATACCTAAGGATGTATCCATGAGTCTCATCGAGGAGGACCCACCCTTTCCTCACACCTCATCAAATGTGCTGTGTCAGGTAGGGAGGCTAAGCAGAAATTTGGGAACGGGAGGGTGGTGTTAATTGGTTTGTGATGCTGGGCCGTTGGTGTTGAAGCTGTTGCTGTTGTGACAGGAATTACAATTTGCTGAATTTTAGTAGTGGTAGAGGAAATTACTACTGGTTTTGTTGTTTTTTTCCCTTGTTGTAAATGAGTTAAAGGATGTCCACAGTCACTACTGGACCTCTGCTGTAAATAAAATGAAAAATGTACCAGTGGTTTTGGTGTTCTCCAAGTGCCTGCAGAGGTAGTTAATGAAAGTCAAAGTAATGGGAGGTTGGTGCAAGCATATAAAATTTAATAGTTTTGGAAGGCTTCAGGTGTATTAAAAATAACTCTTTTCCAGAATAATTAACTGCTTTAACTTGGTGTTGAATCAGTCAGCCAATTAGCACAATTTCCTGTTTTGTGTTGTGGAAACTTTGGTAGCACGTTAATGAACACCAACCTTTTGAGAGGAGATATTTCAGCAGTTAGACTGACTTATATATTATGTATTACTTAAAGGTGGCTCTCCAGCATTTTTCAGCTGTATATTGTTTTCTTTTTGTTAGTTAGATGGACAGATTTGGGATGTACATCTGTGATACTGCATAATTGACAGAAAACCCTCTGGTATTTGACTGTCCAAAGAACATGAAAGGTATATACTTTACTTTGAAACAATCATATTTTGTCAGATAGTTGCACTGACTTTCTGAAACAGTTGGAGAAAATTGATGAGACTTAATGTAAATGAAACCGTTACGTTTGATACTTACCTCATGTTACCTCCCTGTGATACCAAGCAGTTCCCAGTCGTGCAGTAAGCATGTTTTGCACGGTTCTGATTCCAACGCTTCCCCTGGGGAAATCACTGGAAGTTGTGGGACAAATGTCTTTTATGTGCCGTTTAACCACCATTAACTGACTTTCCTGAGTAGCTGAGCTAGGTGGCTCATTTAGTTTCTTTCTCCAGATCGGTGGCTTCATTTAGTCTGTTTCCTTTATACATACTCTAAATTGCTGCATTGTTTCAGTAGAATTGACCTTTTTTTTTTTTTTTCTGAGGAAAACAAATGAAGCCCAAACCACCAACCTTTAATTTCTAAACCGTTATTTGGGAACGGAGTTTTGAGATTCCCAGTAACTCTGGCAGGGCCTGGGCAGCTTAGCTGCAGCGGGCTTTTGGAAGTTGCCATTAATTAGCATTCTGGTTCTTTAGCTTTGTTTAGCGGCTTTTCTGCTCAGTGTAATACAAGCTTTCTTTTTCTGTCCCTAGGTTTTGTTGTTGTTGTGCATTTCCTGCTGAACAGCATGTTTGTTTAAGTAGATATAAATGCAGTGAATTTCCTGAAAGTTACTCATTGGGGAAATTGAAATGAAATTTTAAAATATCATTAGGAATGCAAACAATAAATTCTTTCATTTGCTGTAGGCGTCTTTAGGTTGGAATGACTAGAAAAGGTTCTGGTTAATTAGAAGTAATTTGTTAGAAACCTGAATCCTTTTTTTTTATTTCCTAGATTAAAACTCAGTTCCCAGCTGGATGCTTATAAGTGCAGGAAATGTAATTGTGAGATGATTAACTGCAAAAAGATGGATAATTGGAGTTCATATGATATGTCAAATATGGCTAAACCGAAAGGTTTTCTGCATGTTGAAAGAGATTGGCTGAAGTCTAGACTGCAGAATATTGAGCAATTGAGGAGTGTTTTTAGAGATTAATAATCACAGATTGCTGCAAAAGGACTGGGCAGAGCTTGGCTGTAAAGAGCTAACCCCTCCCAGCCCTTTCCTATTACTTTGGGTTTTAATTAGCGTCGTTTTGGTTTTGTCCTCTTCCCTTTATTGCTGTTATGTGAATTGGAGATTAGGAAGCACAGTAAACATCATACATCTCACACCAATGCTTAGAGACAAAGATATCTCCTCCTCTCCACTCAGAAAGGCTCAGCCTACGGTGGGGGAAGAGCTGAGCAGTCCTGGGCGACTTGTGTGTGGGAGCCTCCTGTGTTGTTTCCTCCCCAGTGTCTTGCCTCGCAATCAGCGTGGGGTTTTTTGTTTGTTGTTTTTTTTTAATGTTTGTAAAATTTGCCTTGAGTCCCTTCTTGCTTTTTTTTCACCGTACTGTAATAATAATTTAAAAGGTGATACATACAGTATAAACTGCATCGATGGCATTTTGCTTTCATTATCCCTCATAGATGTTTAGCAAAACAGTGCCTGGTGTTTTAAATTACTTCTGCTTTAGTTTAAAAGGGGAACTTATGTTTGAATAGCCTATTGTTCTGCTAGCTACTACAATGCAATTCAAACCGCACGGTGTTATTATATTCACTGTGTTTTGGGATCATATAAAATATTTGTTTCCCCCCCCTGCTCCCAACCTATAAACTTCATATCTCGATAAGGAGTTTCTAACCCTTGGAAATACTGCTTTACAAATTCAGCTAATGACCCAAATACAGCTTGTTTGTTGTGTATGAGTTGTATTAAAATAACGTACTGTATGTGTATTGTCATTAATGATATGCTCATTTTGATAATGGAGCTGCAGTCTCTTAGTATGTAGTCCTTGGGGAGATGCTGCATTTTTTTAACTAAGTATTGTTCTGGCTCCTTTCCTTGATTGGCCCAGAAATAGCAATCAGCTGGGGAGCAGGATGACATGCCTCTTAGCGATCCCTTTTATCTTTGAGATGAGTATCAACATTGTATGCTTCCTAATGGAAGTGTAATTTAATGAAATCTATTGGGTAAACATACTTCAGATGTTCAAAGGAGGTGACAAAATTTTTGCTGGCAGCCAGGACCTGGCTGGTTTCCAGCTTGCCTTTAGCTGCTATGCATATAGCATTGAGAGAAGCACTTAAAATAGGAACACAAAGTATTGTTTCTGTTGTGTTTTGGGTTGTGGATTTTTTTTTCCCCCCCTCTGTTTTATTTTCCTGAATTTTGTTTTTGTCGTATTTGTACTAATGCCCTCTGACTCCTACGTTTTCCTAGCAAAATGCTGCGTGAGGTCAGGTTTCCCCTCTTCCCCCCAAAACGTAGGTAACGGTGTTAAACTCGGGGGAGATCATTGGCACAGACCATGGGGCATATTGGGGAAAGGGTATGTGGGGGGTGAGTAATCAAGGCTGCTGTTTGTTAGGCAGTAGCTCTGTGAAAGAGTAAGTTCCTCTGTAGACTGATAAAATTAAACATCCCGTTTTAAAGATTGTGGCAGAGCACTTTTGTTTTATCAGTAATAATTGCTGATGCAGAACTGTCCTTTATGAGGTTTCGTACCAGATGGCTGGGAGTGGAAGCAAAGCTGCTCAGACTTCCACCTCCTCAGCTAGAAACAAGGTTGCTAAAAGGAGACAGTTGTCCCTTTTACCATTGCTTCCTCCTCATTAGAGAGCACAGTGGTTTTACATACACACACTCACTCACTTTGCGGTGACAAACTTGGCAGGAAGACTGGAAGATTATTTCAGCGATGTGGTCCCTTTAAGTGGCTGTTGGACTGAGCGGCTGATGGGTCTTACTCAGATCCTAAAGGTTTGGTAAATGATAGCAAAGTGTTTCAGAGGAAATACATTAGCCTTTAGACACCTTTCAATATATTCAATGTGTCTTTGAGTCATGGGATTGTCTCCTTTACATGTTAGGTCTGCGATGGGTAGCTTTCCTTTCAGGATTTCCCCAGGGAGCAGAATTGGAGAATGAAGAACGTGCCCCTGAGGAGATAGGTGCGTCACCTGCCTTTGTCTTTCAGGTATTGGTGGCTAAATCAGAGCTTGTCATTGTGGCCCACTTTATTTCCTGCTCAGTCCCGTGAAGAAGTCTTGTTCCCAACCTTACATTGACACTTCACGATGAATGTGTGACATGATGGGGGCTGGTTAGCTCACTTGGTTAGAGCGTGGTGCTGATAACACCGAGGTCACGGGTTTGATCCCCGTTGGGTCGCCATGTGTTGCCTGGTCTAGTTGAGAGGCGTCCCTGCCCATGACAGGGAGATTGGATTAGATGTCCCCTCCAGCCTAGGCCATTCTATGATTCTATGATATATTTGATCATTGTGGTTTTACTGTGGTGCCAAGTGAGTTCTTTGGACCAGAGGAAGTCATTGTCCTGCCAAGTGGGAGCTTGTTCTCAGTGTTACAACTTTGCGTACAAAGGCAAGGGTTAAATAACCGCCTCTTTGTAGTGATGTTAAGCATGTGTTCTATGTGGGGCCAGTAACTAAGGATTAAAATAACATGTAAAACTGGAGTGAAACATATTGCTTGTTTACAAATAATGGAAGGAAATATAAAAGACTGAGAAAGAAAATTCAGGATATATCAATGTACTTGCTATTTCTGTAGCTATGGGGTATAATGATGATATAAAATAGTTAATTGTATTGAACTGCCTTAATTCAACGTGTCTTTGAATCTTCAGCCAAACTCCATATTTCTTTAACGCTTACTATATCTTACAAACTTTCTACTGATGCCCAAAGTTTGTGCAAGACCTAGATGTATACTTCTTTGTTTGTGTGTGGATGCACATATGATATTGTGCTGTATATGGAATATTCTTATGTCAGCTTAGCTTGTAGCAGCTGTGGAGTGGTTAAAACTATATATGTATTAAGACTATTTAATATATAAACACATTTTATTCAATTTTGTCGTTGCATTGCTTCTGGAGACTGACGAGGAGAGGCAGGAAATGGGCAAAATTACAGGCAGCAGCGAAGTTAATGATTTTATATGTTGTGAACCCAAAATAATTAAAAGGTTCACCAGGCTTTCAACTCAGCAAGATTATACTGGCAGTGGCTCAGACAAAAATAATTTCCAAAATAAAAAATTTGGCAAAAATGTGAAATGTCCTGGCTTTAGATCTGCTTCTTTGAAACTATCCTTCATGTGAAGTCCTCCTTTAAAGTGAAAGGTTTCTCTACGCCGTCTGTGGAGCAGTTAGCACTGTAAGTTGGTATCTCAGTGACCACTTCAATGAAAACACCTTTTAGTGATATCTTAGTGTTTTAATATAGGGTTTTTTTTGTTGTTGTTCTGTAAAGCTTTCTTTAGGTACAAATAAATGCAGTAGTACAGCATTTGGAGTGATTGTTGTGTCTAAGCTTTGTGGATGTGTATGAAGATTTAAAGTGAGGTTTCAGCAAGACCATGCTAAGACTTGAGTATGGAAATGCCAAATCTGCAATGGTGTGACTGTACTTACTGTACGTGTTCCATGGTGTGACTAGACCTGAAGGAAGTCAGGCATTGGAGCTTTTGTTTTGGATCCCCTTCACCTAATTGTCAGTTGAAAGTCCAAGGGAAGCGAACCAAGTGCTGTAGGCTGATGAGGCAGCATTTATTAACTTCATATCCCCTCTTTGCATTAAGGGGAAGGCACTAACTTAAAGCTTTTTCTCATCTTAGTGTTTTTCTGAGTTTCTCTTCTGCCAAGGATGTAATTAGATCGCAGTCTGCTTTCTCTATCTCTTTTCCTTCATCTTATTCCTCCTGATTTGTTTCTTCCCTCATGGCAGTCCATGCTGTAGCTGCTTCATACCCCAGTGCAGAAGATTAAGTTGCTTCTGAGGCCACCATCAAAAGCTGCTTTCTCACTAGGTCTATAGGAAGATGCCGAAGCATTACCTGTGACTACTGCCATTGTCGTCTTTATCATCTTTTTTTCCCCATTGTCAAGCCATCGTTTGTAGCTGCAGTAAGCTTTTACCTGTGGCAGCTTAAAAGATATAGGTTGAGATTTTTTCAGAAAGGACCCTGAAGAAGTCACTGCTCAATCCTCAATGGCTTTCAGGGCTGAGCAGCTTAGACCTCGTAAAAATTCTAGTCTTATGTCTTTTCAGGTGGGATTTTCAGATTCTCGTGACTAACCTGTAAAAGGAAGATATGTTGAAACCTGTACCTCATTTCATGGTTCAGGAGGGCTTGGCTCTTTTTTTTTTTTTTTTTTTTTTTTTTTGATTATAGAAGTGCTTTTGAAATTTCATCCTTTGACAAGATCTTGTCTCAAGAAGCGTGTTTCAGTCTTAGCAAGGTAGCGTTTGAACAGCTGTGAATTCAGAAAGAATCACTTGCCATTTGAAGAATTTCATTGACATGTTTTTCATGTGGAATTCCAGTATGGTTGAGCAGCCAGTATATCCAGAGGCCTTTTGGGTTGGTGGGTGTACCAGCTGAAGTAAATAAAACCAGAAACTTATAGCAGAGCTAATCTTTAAGTTGTTGGAGAAAGGGAAAGAAGCTACCTCAAAGATTTTGAAGTGTTGCATGTTGCAAAGAGTGAAAAATGCAAGAAAGTCTGTAGTGTTATCTTGAGAAAATCTTTGTTTGGGGAGTGATTACCTTTTTCTGGGGCATGATTCAAGATGACTCTGCAATCTGTGAACCTATTTGTCCTTAGGCAGCTCTGAAAAAAGATAACACCGCCAAATCCACCAAAACCCTACGTCTTATTCCATCATTTTTAAAAGGAATTAATTTTCCTGTTTTAAAATTATGTGAGCTAGACAGATGACAAGATGGATGTGGAACTGGAAGTATAGCCAAGGGAAAGATACAATTATAGAACATAACATCGACAGTAATATTATAGATACTGCAAGTGATTCAGTCAGTGAAGTACAGTTCGTGTAAAATTTTCCTGTAGAAATGTCCTGATAAAGTTGAGAGAGCTGGGATGTCTTAGAAAAGTCAATACATTAGTACGTGGCATTTGAAACCTCTATCAACCATGAAGAAGACGGTGATATATCCTCATCTACCATGAGAATGGCTGCACTTGTTGGACCAAAACCACGTGTAGCTTCATATTGTTTCTCTGTAAGCAAGAGGTCGCTGGGGAACAGCGCGAGGGTAAGGCAGATGTGCGCTGATGCTGTTCTTACACTCTTGTAGCCCTTCTGAATTGTGACTGAGAGATTCCTGAGACAGAAGTGCTGCCTCCAACCTAGGGCTGTATCACCAGAACAGGAATTAGTTATCAAAGTTGTGGCTCAGGAGTTAAAGGTCAGAGGAAGAAAAGAATCAGAGAACTTCTGCAAAGGGTGAGTCAGCTGTGCTTTTTCCATGGCTCAGAAAATGATGAGAACAGTGAAGCAGGATGCAAAGATGTGAATGGTGGTTTCTCCTCTTGTTTTCCATGAACGTTTTGCTTGGAGATAGCAGAGTCTCTAATGGCTATTGCTCCAGCGGACTGCAAGTGCAAGATCTGAACTCTGAAGACCCACGGTGGCAAAAACTATCAGGGCTGGGTCTGAGGGTGGGAGGAGGGGGCGGTTTGGCCGTGAACAGCCTCATGCTGTGGACCTGCTCTCGGGCTCCCTGTCCAGCTTCAGAAGGAGCACGGGTACAGAGTGCCTGGAAGCCAATAGTGCGGCAAATAAACCTGTGTAATTCTGGTGCATATTAAGATTCCTTCACTTTGTTTAATTTATTATGTCCTTTATCATTGGACAGTATTATTTTGTGAGGAGAAGGAGGTCCTGCTCTAGTAGTGTTAGTAATAAAGCTTCCTGTCTAGTAACGTATCAGGCTCTGAAGCTATATACTGTTTTCTGCCTTACATGGTGTTTTATATTTTGTCTTCAAGCTATTATCTACTTAGCTTTGAGCAGATGATTGGAATTATATAAATGAGGATATCTATATCCAAACATGTATTTTTAGGAAATATTCATTACACTTGTAACTTGCACTTTGTTTACTCTGTCAGTGTGTGGGATTTTTTTTAATGTGTATGAGTGCCATCTATTCTCCGTCTGGATAAACTTTTCATTTTGGGCTCTAAAATACCAGGTGCAGAGCTTCCATAAAGACAGTAAGAAGTGCAATTAATCATTTATCTGCTAGGTGTCAGCAAAGGTTCTCTTTAAGATAAATAAATTAAAAATTGCATGCATTCATACACTAGATCTTGAGGCTGTGTGACTCAAATCTGTTTGGAGGCTGAAAAGGAATTTCTAAGGATATATTCAGGAAAATAAATACTAGTCAGTGCCTAGAAGATACAGCTGCACTTCATTCATTAATTAATTCACTCCATTGCATTTTTCTTGATGTATTGAACTTTGAACCTCTCTTTAATTAAGCAAAATTAACGAGTTTACTATGTGTGGAGAAGATTTCGTAGATTTCCATTCAGCAAAGTTTTTAAAAAAAATTACTGTGGCATAAGAGAGAAGAGACTTTCATAGATTAGGTCAAAATAGGTAATAAAGGGTAAGAAAAATGTCCAGTGGAGGAAACTCATGAGTGGTGTCCCACAGCTTCCTGTCTGTGGCGTTCAACATATTTGTAGGTGCTCTTGATAGAGAGGAAAGAGTTAGCAAAGTTACTGGTGATACTAAAATATGCAAGATGATAAAAGGGAAAGCTGAATGAATTATTTCAGGAGTATCTTGGGGCACTGAGTGAATGAGCATTAAACTCACAGGTGAAGCTCATTGTTGAGAAGTGTGAAGTGATGAGTGCGTCAGAAAAACAATTGTGACTTTGCATTCCTGATGATGGGGAAGTGTTATTGCTTGGTAAAAATATATTGCGAAGTCCAGACTCAATAGTGGCCAAAAAAGAGAATCAGACTCTAGGAATTACTAGGAAGGAACAGAGATTGAGAGAAATCGTGTCTCTGCCTACATACATTTATGACTCTTCAGTGCTTTGTGTGATTCTGATGCCCTGTTCCCCAGAAGTGCAGTACAATTAGAACATAGTTCTGCTACTGATAGTGAAAGCTCTGGAGCAGCTCAGAGTGAGGAACTGGGTAATAGGCAAAAATTCTTCAGCTGGGAAGAGAGTGGAGGGATTTACAGAGAGATGATTATATAAATTGAGTGGCATATAGAGAAGGTCAGAGTTAAGCAGTTATTGACTGTTGCTCATAATATGCATCAGGTGTCATAAAACTGATTTGTCGAATAAGAAATTCAAAAGCAAGAGAGATTTTTTTTCACACAAGGCATTATTAAAACGTGGAAGTCATTGCTACAGAGTACTGTGGAAGCCAGAAGATTACTTAGTTTCAAGAAACATTTGCAAATTCAAAGAAGAAATACCTTTGGCGTTCTTAAACGAGAAGTGAGAGCATTGAAATTGGAAAGTGCCTGATCTGTCGTCCACTGCAGTGTGAGTGAGCGAAGAGTTTATACCAGGGAGGGGTCACGTTCTTTTTACTCCTTCTCTGGGCATCTCGTGTTGGTTCTTCTTGGATACCGTGCTTTAGACTTGTTAGAGCCTTGATCTGAATTAGGATGGCCAGTCAGCTCTATAAATTCTGCTTTTTCCTGACCACGTGTGACGCAGAAGAGGATGCAGTTGCTTTTACAGGCTTGTACCCATGGTAGGTGTAAAGAGTGTGTTTGGACTTTCTGGCTCAAATGGTGAATATTTTGCTTGGATAAGTAGCAGTCGTTATTCTAAACGAAAAGCTTGGGAGCTTAGCAGGCACGTGTCGATTTGTTTGGGTTGATAGGTCAATATATTTAGCTTCAGCCTATGCAGAAAATAAGTAAGGCTTCCTTTGTTCTGGTGTGGCTGCAAGTTCTGGAAGTAGTATAACTTAACTGGGGAAAACACTGCAGATACTTGTTTGGGAATACAAACAGATTTCATCTGTTCCCACGTCTCTGTCTCATTCACTTCATAGAAACATTCTTGAGAAACGCTCTGTAAATGGAAATATTTTAAAGTTTGTACACTTTGGATTTATATGCCTACTTAAAGATAATGTAAATATTAGGCTGTACTTTTATGCGGTATTGGTTATACATAACTCATCCAGCTGGGGATCAGACTGTTACCGTATGACCTTTGTTTTTAAAATTTAACACTTAAAATATATACATCAGCCAACTAGCAAACTACCTGGAAATAAAAAGGTTGTATTGAAAGAGTTCCTTCAGAATTTTTTTTTTAGCCAGTTTGCAGACATTCGAACGGAAAACCTGAATTAAAGAAATAGATATACACTTCTTAGGCCTTGTATAAAATCTCATGTTTGTCGTTAAAATATTATATGAGAATTCATACTACCCATTGTGATAGTAGTCATTACTGTTCTTTGCTTCGATCGAAGTTTTTGGAAAGTGGTTTGTTAGAAGCGCAGCTTTTTTAGTTTCGTCTGAAGTAGTATTTAGTAGACTATTGAATGCGACAATTGAGCTCATTCAGACTGCTGATTTTTTTAATATAACTATGTAACTGCACAGTAAGCCTAGTATTTCCCCCTCAGCTCTTGTATTAATGAGAAACAATGTTGTCTAATATTACTGTGTTAATTGTAATTCAGTAAAGCTCAAATAACTCCCTCAGGCTTGGTGGCCATACTGCGGCAGCTGCTTTAAAGTCAGAAACATGTCCTCTCTGCACAAAGAACTCCAATATCTGACCTTTCTATTGGCTTTGCTAGTGAAGAATATACCCGCTTTGGTGGTATCAAGTTTATGCAACCACACAATTGTTTTTCTTGTTTTAAAATTTTCCTGTCTTACGGTCCTAACAATGAAATTTAAAAACTTTAAACCCGCAGTACTTGATCTTTAGACTTTCAGCCATGTCCCTCTATTAATTACTGTGTTAAAGAATGTATTGAGGAAGCACATAGCTGGTGTTCATGTATTGCCTGTTTACTCAGTAGGAAAATATGATAGGAATGCTGTCACTGTGCAGTGAGAAAAGTTTGATATTTTCCCAAAATCAAGTCTAATTAGAAAGAACTTCAGCCGTTGACATTTGAAAGGATTTGTTTTGTTAAGTTCTGTCATGCCAGGGAAGTTGCTTTCTTACATTTGCTGTTTAAAAAAATAATCAATTGGTCAATCTCTTCCCACCTCCCTTGTATATCTGTTCACCAAAGGATTTCCTCCCATGTCAAGTTTCCAAAATTCAAGTTGAAAGATACAGGTAGATCTTGTTTGCCTATACTTCAGCTTCCAAATTCTACATGAAAGGGTCCTAGTCCCACAAAGCAGGCGTTAAAGCTGCAAAACGGTGTTTTTTCCAGTACATAAGAAAAAGACAATGACCACAGGAAGCAGGTAGCTCTGTGCTTCTCTACATTGAATAACTTCTATCCATGCAATTTATATATATATAAAATATGTATATAAAGCTTTTTAATCTAAAGACACATTAGGTTTTTATTAAATTCATGCCTTGATTGCAAATCAGGCAGGTATTGATTGAATAGCAGATAATCACCATCCCCAAAACAATTGTAAGCCAATTTTGTAAAAACGTGAAAACATTTTGCATTGCCATATGTCTTAGTTAATATCACAGGAAATAATGAAATCATCATTCAAAATTGCATGATCTTGCTTTTTTCCATCTTCCATTTAGTAAGCAGGATGAGAACAACGTAAGTATACATCTGTGCAGGTGTATTGCCTGTGTTGTGTATGTTATCTTTCATTTTGTTCTCTAAATACATATGTCCCTTTCTAGACTCATTCCCTGGTGTGGTCATGCAGAGTTCACTCTTAATACAAGCAGGGACAAGGGCTGGTATCACATCTGTCTGCCGGCCCTCATCCTAATTTCTGAAAATATATGTGGGATTTGGAGAGCCAAGGGAAAGAGTGGAACAGTGGAGAAGACCATCTTATATTTGCACATACTCCAGTGAGATATAGAATATGACCATCAAGATTTTAGATTAGTCTTGATAGCGTTCAACAAAAAACATTTTGGTTGTATGGAATTAGGACCAAGGCTAAGATACTGAGTATCTGTAACTGCTCGAGGCTCACTGAAACCTGTTTATTGTCTCTCTATATTTTAAAAAGTAAATTTTTAAGTGGCATAGCTACTCTCTTTCCTACAAAGCTAGGTTGTCACCATTTCTGTTACTATTAATTACTTGACTAATGCCTTATATTTATACCGTTTATATGCAAATTATTTAATTAAGGTAGGGATTGAGCTATGGGCCCATAGTGTTCCCCTGCTCTTTGTTTTGTTCTAGTTCCTCAGACTGAAACAATTACAGGCAGTGAATGCATCGTCAAGGTCTTCTTTTGTTCCCTGTGCCAGAAGAATGACACTTCGTGCCATGTTAGCATTTAGAAACCTGGAAGTACAAGCTGGAGTGCCAGTGGCTGTACAGCACAACTCCTCATTCTGTGTATCCCAAAATGGAAAAAGGAGGATGTCGCATTATGTTGTAAAGTTTGAAGATGTAGTCGTGGATTTGAATTTCTCATAGAAAGAATTTTGGTGCAATGAATGTCTGTTGGGTTTTATGTGAGAAGTGTCTAGACTTGGAAATGTTTTGAATAAAGTGGCACAACTGAAATATACTTGAAGGTCCTGATAATTTTGGAAGCTTTCATTAAAAGATACTTCAGATCATTGAGAAGAAAACCAAAACCTGATGAAGAGGAATAGAAAGAGGTAGATGTTAGTCTCTATCCCAGATATATTGGAAGTGGGGAAAGAACTGGTATCTCAGACTCGAGACCAAGATGCATTGTGAGGAGAAAACTCTCTTGTCTTTGTAAAGGGCACATGCTGTTGATCAGGATTTCTGTCTTCTGTGCTGATAGAAGACAACACCAGGTGCTTCTTGAGGAAGGTCCAACCTTACCAGAGAGTCAGCCAGGAGAGTCAGGCAGGCGAGGTGGCATGTCGTTCTTTTTAAGGGCCGAGGAGTCTGTGAGGCTGAGAGAGAACCACTGAAAGATGCCGAATGAAGGTTTGCAGACATTGCCTGAGCAGTGCTTAGGGGAAGAGGCAGCAAGTAACTTTTTTGGAAGAAATTCTGAGCCACGTTCTGCAGACTCGATCAGACTGATGCAGATTTGCAGTTCCTCACCTTAACAATGTGCACACCACCAGTATACAAAGGAGACTTACATGTTAATATAAATTAATTTGTTTGGCAAAATTCGTCCTGTTGGCAAACAAGCAGGGGTCAGATTATATATTCTTATCACTCTTGAGGATTTTAACTCCTTGACCACGTGGAAATAGCTTTGGGGCTGTGTGGTTTCTTGTTTCTTTAAGAAATTCATTTGCAAACATTGCAACATAGAAATTGGACATTTGGTTACTTACTTGGCTGCTAATGAAGCAACAGAGGTATCGGACACAGAGTTCAAGATTATTTTTAAAAATGTTTTATTGAAACATTTGTCTTTTTAATGTCCAGTACATTTTCAGATTTGGATAGATCACTGATAGAATCATTTGCTGTTTAAAGTTTCTCTAGAATATTGTAAATCAAGGGGAGGGGGGTAGTTTGTGATAGGTTCTGAGCCTGTAGCTTTGAAATCATATGTAATGTATATACATAACATATGTAATGCAGTGGCCCAATACAAACTAACTTAAATGTCTGCTTGCAGCTTTACTTTCAAGTATTACTTGGTTATTAGGAGTGTATTTTTCTATAAATTTTGCCAGGAGATGACTTTCAAGTAAATAAATATTTACTTGATTTTGTGTTTCCGTCAGTGTAGTTGTTGATGTGTTTTGTTGTGAGATTTGGCTTTTTTTTCATCGGAGTAATGGACTTTTGTATAATTTTATCTCTACCAGTGCTTAATTTTACATTTTTATTTAATGTTACCTTTTTGGTATCATAAGAATTTCTAAAAAAATACACAAATTTTAGATTCACGAAGACAAGATTGCAGCTTCTCTTATTTTTTGGGGAAGGTGATGGAATGTAAGTGAATATCCTGAGTTTTTCAACTTAGTTTAAGGAAGTTCCCTGATATAAAACCAAAGTTTTATTGAAAGCAGCAGCAAAAAGAAACAGAAGAAAAATATTTAGATAAATTTCATTCCAATTAGCTTGTGGATGAAAGTTTCTTTTTTAAGTGCTATAATCCATGAAAGAAAAATAACTCCTGGTTCAAATGCTAAGGTCTGTGTAGCATACTACCAGCTTTCAGAGGGAAGGTGTTTTCAAGGTCTTTTCATGAATGGTGTGTTATGGAATGGGGTCACTCAAAAAGGAATAATTACAGAGTGATCAGAAGATTTCTTTGAAAAGATTGTGCTAGACCTTCTGTGTGGTTTGTGGAAGAACAGAAATCAGTTTTGCTCCTAGGGTGGGCTGACAAAATGTATTGTGTTTTTGCAGCTACTTCTATCTTTGCCCCAAAAGATGCACGCGTCACCTCGGCAGTGCTCCGAGCCTTGGGAAGGTCATTGCCTAGAAACCAGACCTTGGAGTTGTTAAAAGTACAACACACTGCTGCACTGTGTGACCAATTGCAAAAGCTTAGTTTTGAACTCTTAGGAGTCTTTGCTCTTCTCGTGTCTTAGCAGTACCAGTTGTTAAATGATTAATTCCTCTTTGATTGTACCTCTTCACGTGCTTTTATAAACTTATTTGTATTATTTTGCATTGAATTTTATTTCTACGCAGCCTCTTCTCGTTGTTTCAGAGCATGGAGTTACTAGAAAGAATTAATTTTGAGGAAGACTTTTTCACACTTTGTGTGTTGTTCGTACTGAGGATCTGTGATCTACAGTAATTCTTATTCACTTAGATTATAGCAATTTGTTCCTGTCAGCACAGGGGCTGGTTTGTTGTTTTAATTTGCTGACTTTTGTTTTTGTTGGCATGCTCCCCAATACAAATGGTACATCTGACCAAAATCTATTTGTATGACAGTTCAGTCGAGGTAGGTGCTCCGTGTTGCCTAACAGTAGGGTTTGGGGTCCCCAAGATAAAAGTTGACTGAATGCCAAGATTTTACTAGAGCTTGTTCATGCAGATAACAGAGGTAATCCATATTCCTCAGGTCTGTAAATCACACAGACAAAGAAGAAATGTGTGTGCACACCATTCTCTTTGAGATAGTGGACTGGTAGTTTCTTCTTAATAACAGTGGGGACTACCTAACCCATGAGAACAACGGAAAGCTGACACAAAGGATGGTCCTATATGAAATTAGAATGATTAGAACATTCTTAGAATGCTTCTCCCCATTTAGCAGATAGTGCCTAAATAAATTATTTAGTGGACCTGCTTTGTGACTCTCTGGCAATTTCTGCTCTTACGGGGTTTTCTCTACTTAGAACCAAATTCAGATTATTATAGATCTGAAAGTTGTTCCATAATAGAGTGGAAGAGGAAATCAAGCCCTAGGTCTTGACTGTGTTTTCCAGGGTGATACAGACAAATTATCAACCTTAGTGTCCATCTATGGAAATACTGTTCAGGAAAACACATTCCAGTTTCTAATGATCCCCTGCAATGATTCTTCCACAATAAAATAGAATACGGAAATGTCTTCTTTTTGATGAGGTGATGCGAAATTCGAACTAGGAATCCTAGTGGCCTAGCAAGTGCTTTTTACTAAAATAGTTTTTAAAGTGTAATAATTGGTTTTCATCCACAAATCAAAATATTCCCTAAATCAGCTGTCTGTAGCTATACATCCCATTTTTGCTGCTTAACGGTGGAATCTCACATTTTGGAGTTAGCGCTCTTCTGGTTTCCTGATGTACAAGTTTTTTTCCCAGGCTGATGGCCGTCTAAGCCATAAATTTAGTCTGGAAGACTTCTTACTAGTTAGAATGTCCAAGGATATCTTTATGGGTAACTTGTATATACTTTGATACTTGGAAATTCTCAGGAAACATTTTAGTGTGAAATCTCTGTTATTTATATAAGGTTTTTTTGGTACACAAAGGCACTAGTTAATTTTTTATCATTTACTTATAAATATCTGCAGAAAAAGGCTAATTCTTCTCTCATATCTATAGAATTACTGACCTGTTAATTCAAATTCTGTGAGCATGCATTTTTTTATGCTTTGTAAAATCTAGGTAAATAAATAAATAAAACCAGAAATGGTTTCTATAGTATGTTCAAGATCAGCTGGAACCATATTTTGCTTTTTTTCTTGATTCTCGTTTGGTCCTCATGTGTTGCCTGATCTAGTAGAGAGGCGTCCCTGCCCATGACAGGGAGGTTGGATTAGATGATCTCTAAGGTCCCTTCCGGCCTAGGCCATTCTATGATCTTTCAGACTGAAATACATCTTAACTGCCGAGTTCTTTCTTACCTTTTATTGAACTTTCTCACTTCTTTTGCAGAAAGATTATAACAGAGTACTTCCAACATGCAAACTGATGTTCAATATTTTTTTTAAACAAGAACATCTTAATAGATTTGTATCATTCTGCTACCAATAAATGCCCATTTCTGATCAGAGTCAACAATTCTTATAATGTTCTAGGTCATGTATTTTCAGGTACATTCATCTTGGGGAAAAACAGTATAAGCTGACACCTAATAATCACCTAAACTTTTTTTCCTGGCGCCACTGCTTCTGAAGAATTTGAAACTATTGAGACCCTATTCTAATGGTTGCCTTTCCCAACAGAACCATAAAGCTGCCTGTAGTAACAGCGGACAATGACAATGGACAAATGACGGCAAGAGCTCCTCGAGATGAGTGTGATCCTATGTGAGACTTGAGAAGATGAGGTTAAGACAGGACCCAAATATCTGAGCAGAGGGAGGGAACCCGCAGGAAATGGCAAAATGAGTGGTGGGAGGGGGAACAAAATATGATGTTTTGTCACTCCTTGTGCTGGAAAGAGTAAGTGTGGTCACACTGGAGAGAGCATATGATAAATTTGGGTTAGAAGGTACCATCTGTGAAAGATGTATGGTGGAAGACTGATGAATAATAAGCAAAGGCCAAGAATGGCAGCAATATCGCCTGCGAGTTTAGTAGAATGGTTCCTATCACTCTCTGTATCTTTTGTGTGAGTTCTTTCTTAAGTTGAAATTTTAAATTGAGATTATTACATAAATTTGGGTCTGTCCCTGAATGCTTAGGAATCCAAAATCCAGTTGAGTGTTACATGCTTGGATTTTTTTTCCTTCTGTTCCTTATACTCTTCTGTGTTGGTTTTGCGTGTCAGGTTCATGAATCAGAGTTGGAGATATTATGTTTGCCATATGCTATCAAACTTTGTTTTTCTTTGTATCAGATCATCTGTATTTGATGCTAACAGCTTTGTTATACCAGAAATTTCTAAACTCTGCCATACAAGAACAGCTGGTGGGGTGGAGGGACAGATGTTTGGTCAAATGGTACTGGGCTCTTCTTGCACTTCAAAGGAGCTCAGTGGAGATAGAATGTGACTATAGAGTATAGTTCTGTTTTTCTAGTCTGAGTAATTTGAATATTTGCTATAGTTTATTAAGAGATTGGGAGAGCAAATGACGTGTATGAGCAGAAATTGGAAAGTAATTCATTAGATAATCTTTCTCTTACTTTGGAGTTTACCCTGTACAGATAAAAACCTCTGAATTAAGTTCATGTTGCCAATATGTGCCCCATGGAAGAGACATTACAACGTTCTGTAATATAAATTAATTCCTTTTGATATTTTAATTGTTACCTTCTTTCTTTGGAGCTTCAGTTCCCGTTTCGTTCAAATGAAAAGCGAGGTAACTTTGGAATTTAATCTTTGCCCTGATAGTTAGATCTGAACCTCTTTCTTCTTATGTATGAATGCTTGTTTGGTTGCTATTTAAATAAAAAGAAGTAGCATGTAAGCAGTAAGCATCAAGGTTTATTAAGTATGAAGATCTTAGATGTGCATTAAACTCCCTGAACTGCCGATCTTCAGAAACTGGCAGCAGCTACGGAAATGAGACTCATTCCATCCCTGCTCTGCTCCTTAAGATTTCCCCTTGTTATACATTAATGGCCACTATAGGAGTCAGGACAAGTCCTGGACTAATTGAAGCTTTGACTGATACAGCAGTTTTTCTGCAGGCTTACAAAAAGTGAGGTTTTCCTTACGGTTCACACTACATTGTCTTGACAGTGAAAATCTAGGCAGCTATAAACAAGATCAATAGAAATGTGTAAGCGTTGCTGGTGACAACATAGGAACAGGGACAGAACAGAAATACTCAGTGAATTTTTTGAGTTTGGACATCAGTATTTACTGGGAAATGTGCTACTGCCAGTGTCAGTGTTTCTCATTACTCTTTTTGTTGTATGTTAGTCCACTTAGAGGCAGAATTTCTGACAATGCTACAGGTGAAGGGAAAAATAACAAATTAGCTGAAGCCTGTCTATCAGAAAGACGCTCTAAATGCAAAATATTTTGTAAATACCAGTATTTTGTGTAAATATACTGCCTTTTTGTTACATTGTGTTACAAAGCTTAAGACATCTAAGTTCTGAAGAAATAAACCAAGTAGGGGAGGAATTGACGTGGCTAGTTTTCATCCAGATGTATGCATTATAATAATAATTTTTTTTTTCGTCCATCTATTAAGAAACAAATATTGTTTATAAGTGTTTTTATTGGATGGGCGGACTGAAGAACTCAAATTCAGAGGCAGTGTGAAAAGGAGGAGGGCTTCAGTTAGATAAATTATAGGTAGTGGATTAGTTATTGACTTTTATCTCAGGTAGTGTAAAGCAAGAACTGCTAATCATCAGCTTGTGATAAAACTAGAAAATGCCATGTCTGAACATCGGGCTGGTATTTTATCATATTAGCTATTGATTTAGCACAGCATGAAACAACTGGTTCTGTCCCAGAAGTGCCTGGTGGGGAGCAGTGAAGGTACAGATTTACTCCTTCAATCTGCTGCAAACTTCAAAGCCCAATTGTGACCACTTAACTACAAAAATTACTTAACTCAGGCATTTTTTTTTCTCTTCTTCAGACAAGGCAATGTGTCTGTGTGTAAATACTCATGAAAAGGAGGGAAGGGAATCCCAGCTCAAACATGTCAAGGCAAAATAATAAATTCAGGAAGCACAAGACAGTAAGATCCAAAACTCAGTTTTGTCTAGGCTGTATTATACACAAAGTATCTTCATTTTCCTTCTTATTAGTCAATAGTTTGAACTAATGTGCTTATTGTCCAAAATGCTTGCACTGAAATACACGGAATGAGAATCATGTGCATATATTTGTGTGTAAACCACCTTAATTATGCTGGTTTTCCATTTAATTATTTTTTGCATTAAGCATTATTTTGTATTCAGTGATGAAGTCAGAAATTATCCTCTGCTACTCTCATTGAACAAGGTTTTTCATATTTATTACGGTTAATATTTTTAGGGCTCACCTGAAGTTTTCTTATTCTGTGTATTTTTTTCAGAAATTGAAAAACGTGTTGGTATATGAGTGGAAAGATGTCTCTGAGAGAGAGTGTGTATTCTCAGTGAAAAAAAGGGCAGTGCCTAAAAATAGCTTTTTATGCACTAAAAAGTATTTTTGGAAAGGCCTGCTCAAGTTTCTTTGGTTTAAAATAGATCTTATCAGAGCGGCACAAATGTAGGTGGGACAATTCAGCTGCCTTGGAAGCAACTCATTCATCTGCTTTGCCCTCATTCCGAGTGTCCAAAGTGAGATCTTGTCTTTATGGCTTCCTTTTGTTTGTACTTTTGGAGTTCACAGTGGACAAAAGGTGTAATTTATTAACGGAACCAAGCTCTGTAGAGAAATTGTACTTTTAACCGGAAAGCCTAAAAACCTAACAAATGCCATCTCTCTTAGGCCTTATGTATTATGAGAAATTCAGGATGTGAAAGAACTGAAGAAGAGGATGGTGGCATTGAAGAATGGCAACTGTTTCAGCCCAGTTAGAGTTGCTGAACTCGGAAGGGTCTGGCCAGAGAGTGCAGGTACAGGCTGATAAAGACAATTAAGTAACAAACCGAGGAAGGAAGGAACGCTTGGATGCTTCTTCCTGGGGTAGGAAGGAGCCGGTGGAAAATACCAGCAGATGTCTTGTTACTGTTAGCAACAGAAACTTAGGCTCCAGATGGAAATACCGGCTGAAACAAAGTTATTTTAATGAACGATTTATGGTTTGGTTTATCTGAGATATTTATCATCCTTTACCGTGAGCTCATTAGTGTGAACTAATTAGGTGAAAAATCTTAAACCTCCATAAGATTATTTTTCTCCCTGCTTCACTGTCTTTGGGAGCACTCTCTTTCAAGGTTGACCCTCACAGTATAAACTTCTTCCTTTGGAGGAATATGGCTCCTTATTTTCATTTTCTTCATTCATCTGTCTGTTGGACCAACATGCTGGAGTTTATTTTCCATCTCCAAGACTTACGTTAACATTTATGTTAACATACGAGTCTACCACACGGCACAGAGTCTTTGGACCACAAGACAGTCTCAAGTACATGATCATCATGTGTAGTTGCTCCTCGTCCTTTAAATAGCGTGTGTTGGATAAATGGGTCAATAAAGTTGCATGGAGATCAATATTGGGGGGAAAAAAAAAAAAGAAAGCAAGATTTTAGTAAAAAAAAAAATTGAGTTAGGTGTTTACAAGGAGATGATATGACCAGTGAAGATTTTGTAAAGGAAACACTGGAAAAAAAGCACTAGGACTTCTCTTTTCCTCTGTTATTCTTATGATATCCCTAAAAGGTAAATTTGCAGTTAAACTTGTAGCTCTTACATGTATGCTTGTTATGTGCATATGCCAGTTCTAAAAAATCTGCTGTAGTTAAATCATATCCAAAATAAGCTTATTTGTGTAGCCTAGTTTTGCCAATCTTTAAACTGAAGTTATTCATATTTAGCAGAGACTTCTAGAACATCAGCCTATATGGCATCAACCACTGACTTCCAGTGTCTGAAGTGACTTTGTAAAATCTGGTTTTAGGAGTGAGAGGATTTGATATAGAGACTGAATTTTCTTAAGTGATCCTACTGACATCCTTAACTATTTCTGCAGATTAGTCTGAACATGAAATGAGGACCAATTTATATGTCAAAAATACTGGCTTAATTTTGGCTGTTCCTTTTCTTTGCATCCAAAATATTTTATTTTTTTTGATGCCACCATCTAGACATGTCCCTTTTGCCTTCAAGTCCAAGCGTGAACGCTATGAACAACAGAATTTACCCACTTAGACCCCCCTACACCTAAAAAAACAGTCAAATTGTGGATTATTTTGAACCCCTGTCAAGCATGGCCTTACAGCTGAGGTATCTTTGTTTTCAGACTGTGCTGCCCCCTCTCCAGCCCTGCTCTTGTCTTTTCTTCCAGTGTTGCTGATTGAAGTGACTGTGTTAAATGAGGGTCTGCAAGTTGCAAACCCTTCGTCAACAAATTAGGCAAATACATGCCAATGGTTGCTATACATACAAAGGCAAAGGGCACCAACACCAGCCAAGTTTTAATTTAGCAAGGTAGATTATCAGGCCAGTCTTTGAACGCGCACAAGGTGGTTCCAAGGAAGCACTAGGCTTTGCTTGCAATCTGAGGAGAACTGGACTGGAGTGATCTCAGGTGCAATTTGGAAGAATTTCCATTGACTGACTAGGCAAGTTGGTTGACTTAGCCAGAAGAAGATGTGTAAGAAGAAGTTTTGTAATGCAGTATGATAGTTCAATAATGGTCATTTGAAGAAATCAACAGAAAGGTGTTGTTATGAAGTAGTGCAAAAGGCAGATGTCACTATATTGGCCGACAGAGAGGTTACAGTTAAATTTGCAGGAATGCTCAGTCATCCTTCATGCATCAGGTGATGTCTGACATATTTTTTTGAGATTACGTAAGTAAAAAGGCAAACTGTTGTGCAGAACAACCTGAAGCTGGAAATCACCTTTGAGAAACTGATGAAAGAATAAGGTAGTGTATACATAGGGACCAATATTTGGCAATAGGGCATGGTGAATCAAACAAGGAAAAAAAAAAAAGAGTAATTATAACTTTTTTTTTAAAAAGGTAATTAATTGGTATAAACATCAGGCTAAGGGAAGTTTTTCGTTGTTATGTTTGAAGAGTGCTATACAAGCCCAAACAATACTTATCTGAAGTTTTCTGTGCTTGAATTTATAACTCTTGTCTGTCATTAAATACTCTTCTGTAGATGTTGTCTTGTTAGATTGGAAGCGATGGTAGTGAATTGTAGAGCATCCTCTAAGAAATAGAAGGGGGGAGAGGTGAGTTAGTTGCAGACCTTTGCATTTTGGAAAAATCTTCCGTTTTGGAGGTTATTAAGTTTAAAAGGCAGATCTCAGGTAGATATAAGCTGTTTTTCTAAACACAGATGTCTTCTTCACAATAGAAATTATCCCGTTACTCTTAACAGTGAGTTACCCTCCTCTGACGGATCACCGGCGCAGTGGTGACACGTTGTTCAAGCATCAGCTGTGTTGGTGACATGCGTGCTCCACTGGTGAGGAGTTGATAGGGAAGTACTTTTGTGGACAGAAGCTGCATTTTTCACAACCACCGTAATGCTGTGTGTTGTATCCTAGTGGGACTTTGCTTGACCTTCCTCCCTGTCCTGACCCCCTAATGAAACTAAAAGTGTGTTTGACGATCATTACCGAGGAGAAGGTTTATAGACCTGTGAATTCTACTACAAATGGGTGATAGTATCTCTGTATGAATTTCCCATGAACACTTGAAGTTTGATTTCTCCCTGCTGTCGTAGGAAGCTGACGACATTCGGCAGAGTGGCTCAATACAGGTTTTAGGTTGTGCATTTCTCTTTCAGAGTTGCCAGCAATGTTTTTTGTGTGCGTGCAGGGAGGGCAGACAAGACCAGGAGTGATTTAGACATTGACTTTTGCCAGCCGATGTGCACTGTTGAATTGATTCTTTCAGTCAGGAGTTTCATAGGGTTTATAGAATAGTTTTTATTTCCTTTTGGACAGAAATGTATTTCTTAAGGAAATGCCTGAAAGTCTAGCATTGCATCAGGTTGTATATTAGCACGATGTAATCGTTTTCCTGCTTCTGTCACACAATCGATGAAAACTAAGCTGCTTTGGAACAGGAGAACTCCTTTCGAATTGGAATCTCAAGTGTTTAATCTGTTGCTCCTGGATCACTTTTACGGCGAAATGTAGTTTTGAAAACTGAAGTTTGAACACAATTTCTGAAGGAATTATTTCCTGAAGAAGTGGTTTTATGTTTCTGTTTAAATATAAGATTTTAGGTTATTAAGTAGGGCCACTTATTTTTCTTCTAAATTAGTTGAATTATATCTTTTCCATTTCTGCTCAGCAAGAAATATTTAAATATCTATTCTGAAAGATGGAGATGAAAGCACGCATTCAGCAGTATTTAGCAGTCCATTTGAGGATCAGGTCACTTTTTTTGCTTTACTTTTAGCAAGAACAATGGCAAAGCTGACTACTCTCAAAGAACACAAAATAAAATCTAATTTATTCCTACAAATTATTTCTGGTTATGCTAATTTCATGTATTTATTTACATGTAGAGCAGGCACAAACTCTGAAACAGATGCCTGAAGATTTTCTTAAAGCATTTGTATATACTAGGAAATCCTAATGAATTTTGTATGAAAACAGATGTTTGTGGATAAATAAGCCTTTTTGTTTGTTTACGCATATTTCCCCCAAAAAATCTGTTTAATCTGTTCTAAAAGCATTGAGCCTAAGAAATGGAGAGGTTGGGAGGAGAGGATTTGCTGGGCCTTTTGTCTGAAATGCACCTAGGTTTGCTTCTTTGTTGGGGGGGGCTGCTTGGCATTTAGGAGGGGCAAAGCTATTCTTTAGTTCAGGTATGAAAACACGCCGTCCTTTATATTAATTATTTGGCTGATTGCTGGGAGTGTGTTGGAGTGAGGGGGCAACGGCTAGTTCTGGCCTTCACTAATGGGAACGTTTCAGAATGTGGACGGTAATTAAAGTACAGAATGCGGAAAATTAGGCCAAAATTGAATAGAAATGAATAAGTGTGTGCTCTGTTGTGCAGATGTTGGAAAAAGATTATTTTGGATACCTTTTTCTATCTACATCTTATTTGGTTACCATGTAAAAACCGGTCATAGACCATGTAGATTGTTTCTCTTCCCATTGCCTTTTCTGTTTTTATGTTGTGATGTATCTGTATAGGTAGTAATTTAGCAAAATATCCTGTCTGCCAGGTGCGGGAACTAGCTGATTGTATTGTAATACCAGATCATTACTTAATTCATATGCAACCTAGCCTAGCACATGGAAAGCATTATAAATCTATTTACAGTGTGGCTGGTCTGATGATAACATTGTATTAAATTCCCAGGTGAGGCAATTTAAGCAATTGCTTTGCCATGTGTAGGCCATGGAAATTAACTTCTCATATGCTTTAGTAATAGACGAACTTCATTGGTATGCTGAGATTAGTAGTACAGCAGAATTCTTACAGTCTGGTTACATGTACCCTGCTTCACATGTAGAATCGTACCGGGGGGGGGCGGGGGGGTGGTACTGCAGATCACAGATCTTAATTAGTCTAAGCCGAGTTAATTCATTTCAATTCTAATTTAGCTGGGCTTGCCCAGGAACACATTCAGTTCTGTTGGGAAATGTTAAGGCTTGGGTCAAGTAGGCAGATTGTTTAAAGCCAAATTGCCAGACAGAACTGAGCAAGTGTATCTGTTTGAACAGGGCTTTAAGGAAATCACCCAATCAGTATGCAAAAATCCTGTTCATAAACCAAGAGAGATCTGCCTGGAATCAGAAATTCTTCCTTGTCAGAAGGGTCTGGGTACTCTAGTACATTTAAAACAGCCCCTGAAACTTTCTCTGTCTTGAAGTTCTTGCAGAAACTAACTTAACCCTTTTGTGTCGTGGTGTGTTCGTGTGCACGCTGCGTTTGAATGCGGACGTGTACACCGAGTTAAAAACCTTTGTG
Source organism: Trogon surrucura (assembly GCA_020746105.1). Classification (NCBI taxonomy): domain Eukaryota; kingdom Metazoa; phylum Chordata; class Aves; order Trogoniformes; family Trogonidae; genus Trogon; species Trogon surrucura. The sequence goes on along the minus strand of CM036621.1, from coordinate 10,265,160 downwards.
TGCTTAGACTTTTTGTCTATATGTATATATAAAGGGAAATAGAAAATACAAGGGGAGCTTATATATCTGACAGACCTTTCCAGTCAAAAAACCGCACAGAGAACCTCTTAAACCTATATTGAGCTGCCCAGAAACGCCTTGGATTACAAACTCTGTAAAGCTTCTGTCTTTTCTAGAAACATACATATAAAGTACCAGTAGACAGTGGTAACTGACAACTAAGACTAAAAATGTTGACAATTTCTTGATTTGCCTGGTTAGCTTATGTATAGAAGTCATTAACTATTTATAAAATGCATTATGAATTGGGTTCCTTCAAACTGTAGCAGAGTGTGTGACATTTCCAGCTCAAACTATCATTCTCGCATTTGGCTGAAGTACATATTTATAAACAGCTGATAGTGATGAACTAGAAGAAAAAAATAATTTTAAAATTATGTAATTATTGGCTTCGGATGAGCCTGAACTGGTTTTGATAGCCGCTTTTAAAAGTGTTAGCCAGTATTACTTTAATAAAAATAAGAATAGTAATTCAAGATATTGATATTTTGGACAAATCCTGAAAGAACAAATGAACACTTTAGTTCAAAGGCCTTTTCTTTTATATTATTGATTCATTTGGTAGCGAAACTGTGATCAAAAGTAGTATCAAATTATTTATTGATTATGGCAAAGAGTTATACCTAATTGTAGTCAAAGGGTTATTTCTTTTAATATAATTGCTAAATTTCAGATCATGACATATTATTGCAATAAAGAAGCAATGATACAAATATATTTATTAAGTTCAGTGGTGATGATATAAGGATTATAAAGGACCTCTAGAAATTGAATTGCTATTAACATTTATTTCTTTCCTGTGAAGAATATTCTTTTTCCTTTCTTCCGTACAGGCTCTTCTGAATGAGAATATCAGCCAGTTAAATCTTTCAAATAAATCTTGTGTAACCAAGGACCATTTCAGTCTCTACATATAATTAGGCTACTTGTTCACTGGAGAACAAGCTCATGATGCATCATGCTCCTCATCTCAGTCTAATAATGATAAATATATTCAACACTAACAATCAATGGGGCTGAGTCATTTTGTGAAATTGGGAGAGACTGTACAGTTGAACTACTAGACCTCAAATGGAAAGATTGAATCTTAATCAGAAAAGAAAATTAGATATTTATCGGTATATATTTGTAATTTCCTTCCTTGTTTGATGTGTATCAAATGAAAATAGGAAAATAATATAATTGAGCAATCTATGCCAATTTGTTGGCTTTTTGGTGAAAAAAGAGGAAAACAAAACCTATCTCCATATGATATTCTTGCATACTGTGGAGTGTTTTAGTCCCCCATAGTGATGAAATGAATAATTTAAACAGGCAGCTCTGATACCACAGCCTGTTTAAAGGTTCTCATTTCCTTTAATGCTGTAGACTACTTTAGCTTGGTTAGTATGAAACTGTGACAGCTGAGATCTCCAAAAGATTTGGCGCAATTCAGCTTTTGTAGTAGGTCCGTGGTGTGCTTTGTCCTTGCGATGTACATCTGTAGCTCTAGCATATAACCTAGAGCTGAACATTAGCGACTGAATCGTGAATTGGTAAGCATTGTAACGATGGTGATGGTCGTAAAGATGAACCACATGGAATAAAAATCTAAAATGTGTTGCTCTGAGATGAGGCTTACTTGACTGCTAGGTTCCTAGCGTAATGGGCGACCCACTTCCAAACTTTGTCACAAAGGTAATGAATTTCCCTGTGCTCAGTGTAATTTCTAGCGGGTTGTTTGTTTGCCATGCCCCAGCCCTAGGCAGATTTTTTGGCATGATTGTCCAGGCAGGGAAGGTTTCACACACAGAATCACAGAATGTTAGGAGTTGGAAGGGACCTCGAAAGATTGTCTAGTCCAACCCCCCTGCCAGAGCAGGATCACCTAGAGGAGGTCGTGCAGGAACGTGTCCAGGAGGGATTTGAATGTCTTCAGAGAAGGAGACTCCACAGCCTCTCTGGGCAGCCTGTTTGAGGAGGGATTTGTTTTTGCTGAGTTCCTGCTTACAGTGACTCCCACAGCAAAGCACGAAAGGAGGTCCTGCCAGTAAAGGAAGGCTCCACAGCTTAGTTCTTCCTACTCTTGGGTTTCCTCCTCTGAGGAAATGTAAAACTGGTCATAACAGTACTCAAATATAAAAAGATTGTAGACAATATGTTTAAAGTTCTATATATCTTTTAATGGTGAGTGGAGTATTAACTGACTAAAGGCCCGTTATTTGATCAACAGAGACATTGAAAGCTGGGCTGATACTCTCTTTATGATATTCCCTGTTGTTCCATTGAAATCTCTGCTGCCCAGGTCATCTTCGGACATTTGCTTTCCATTGCTTGGCAGTTGATTAGTTTAGAGTCAATATGATGGTCGATTCCTGAGGCAATCTGGTGCTCATGAGCTGTGGATAACGACTGTCTGTCATAATGACCTAACGAATGACTGTTTCAGTCTTGTGGTCTTTTCATGGAACTGCTGGAAACCAGTGGTTCCTGGTGCTGTACTGTGCCAATGTTTCCCTCTACTGTGTTTCTTCTGCCCTTTGATTTCTGGTCCTTTCCCGTTAGGCCTTCATAGTCTTAGCAGCATAGAAAATACTTGTTAATTTTCAACATCTTTAAGTTCAACCATCTTTGCCAAATATGTGTTGTCCAGATTTGTTTTTCTGTTGGTTGGTTGGGTTTTTTTTAACATATAGTAAAAGCTCAGTCTTCTTTCCTGTTTCGTGGCATCAGTGCAGTGTTATGCTGCGTTCCGTGTCCAACTAGCAAATGTCCTTCAGAAAAATGCGTGTGGTTCCTATACATGAATTTCCTCAATGCTTCTGGTACTAGTGTATATTGCATCTCCCGGTTACTAGATTATCGGAACTGGGATCACACATTATGGATCTTCAGCTTCTCTGAAGCTGCTTTCATTGCTGAAATGTTGAGGATGTGACTGTCTTAGAAATGCTAAGGTTTTGCTCTGCAGATCTGTCAAAATACAGCAGCTGAAGAACTTCTAAATAACTTTTACTTGCAGATTTTTTTTCTTTTTTTTTTTCATCAGATAGGTATCCATTAGGGGGCTCTCGAGGTTTAAGATGATCAGCCTTGATGCCAATGGCTTCGGAGCTTTACTTCCTAACCCTTTTTTCTTTTTGTTTTACAGAAAAGGTCACGAATCGCCTACAGTGATGAGGTGCGGAATGAGCTCCTGGGGGATGACGGGAATTCCTCAGAGAACCAGGTAGGATGCTAATCAAGAAGCCCTAGTGGGTGGCTGGAGGGTGAAGGAGGTCACTGGCACACTGGGCTTCTCAAGCTGCTCCTTAACAGCATTAGCAACAACTCATGTGGAAGTGATACTGTTTAATGCAAAGCTGGGGTCTTAATCAACTTCAAAATGTTTCTTGGAGATCTTACATTTAACCCTTTAACTTGTGATCACTGTCTGCTATCTCAAAAAAAAATCTTTTCTTCTCTTTTCTTTATTATTTAGTACTTAAGAAATAACTTGAAACGCGCTGTTTGCCGACAAAGCCAAGGTCTTCACCTCAAACACATGTAAAAGGAATAAAAAAAGTACATAATGCAGCTTTGATAATAATGCAGTATAATTAAATCAACACTAGCAGGCAAAACAAATGAAGGTGCGCGCTCAGAATCAGGCAGTAACCCACTCAGTTTCCTTGTGTGATTCCTTCCCTAAACAGATTTTTGTACCAAAAATACAAGTTATACTAATAAGAGTGTGCTTTCATAATGCATCTTGTACCAGAATGCAGAGTGCTATCCATCTCTTTTAATAAAGGAAAGCTTGATAATTCTGAGGCTTTTTTAAAGTCCAGTACTCGTGTTGTTGTTCTGGACACTACAGTGAGGATTCTGATAGGTGGCTGAAAATTGTAATGGCAACATTATATTCAGGAGACTCTGGCCCACCTGTTACTGTGTCTTTTGGTGCTGAAACTTATTTAACAATGTCTGTCTGAAAGCAGAATGTTTCTTGTCTTATTGAAAATCATGTCAACCGTAATCAAAGTTGTGCGTTTTGAAGTAGAAGTTAGTTGGAAGTTTTCTTAAATATCAGATTTCCTCTTCTGACCAGATAGAATTTAAGTTATTTTGGTCGTGAAAGTGAAAATTGTTTAAATGTTTGCTTGGTAAATGCAATATTAAATAAAGAAATGGATCAGAACCATCTTCTGACATTTTTAGTACCCTCTACCCTTGGTATAAGCTCAGTGCCACTAAGGACAGAAAATAAGAAGTACTTGGAGACAGCCCAGTACGAGGAATTTTAAAACACAGACCCCCTTAAGGCTTAACCTTATACAGTATTTTAAGTGTGCTGTATAAATTTCAGACTCTGTAGTAGACTTTAATACATACATTGATAAAGTTATACACAGAATACAATATATTCACAGGATACAATTTGTCTGTAGACATAAGAATGTGGTGTATAGCAGCTCTAATACCTGTGTGAAGGATTAAATTTAAAAGATATTAATCTTTATGTATTACAGCAAGGGGAGATTCCAAAATTTGAATAAAATAAAGATAGTTAAGAGAGTTTTTTAACTCTAAATAATAAATTTATGGAAAGGGTGATTTTACAGCAAAGAGTTTCACAGTCTGCATGTCACGATCATGATCTCAGTCCTGTGAAAGTGTTAAGTTTCTCATTTTATTTCTTCCAAGGTGCTACTATTTTTACATTTCAAGAAAAAATTGTGTGAATTCAGACATAAAAGGGCAATTGTGATAAGAAGCTTTACTTATAACAGAATATCTTATGTGTAGGGATGAGATAAAATATTTTATTTTCACTTTTTAAGGAATGGTTAAAAAACTGGTTCATGTGCACTTTTTATGAGTTATGGTCTTTTTTCTAAGCCTGATGGAAGAAAGATGGTCCCATCTCAAGGAACCAGATGATACCTTCAGCCGTTTGTCAACATGAGTTTTTTTCTTCCAAATGACCATTTCTTAAATGGAAGAAAATTTTGGCCAATAAAGGAGTTTTATGTAGTCTTTTAAGTAATCAAAACCCTTTTATATAAACCGACTTAAAATTGTTACCCCTATACCTTTGAAAATTTTGCATTTCTTTCTTTTCTTCCTTAGAAAATGTTATGAAATATCACCATGAAGGAGTTGCCTAACTTCTTTTAAATATGTGAATGCCAGTATTTTTTTTAGAAAAATATTACTTATTGTGTTGTTTCAATAATCAATCTTGCAATCTCTTTTTCTTATGAAACATCATTATTTATATTTGTACTTATCTTACATGCAGTGCAAGGAACACAAGCAGTAAGTGCATGAACTTCAGTCTGATGTTGAGCTTATCAGAATGTACAGCTATCCAAATGGAGTGTAAGGTTTGGGTACTTACCATACACTGAACACATTTTATTGAGTTATTTTTTTAACTTGGTAGCCCCAAGTCTAATACACTTTCACTCCTATATGTTATTATATCAGTAGAAAACTTGGACTATATGATGAAAGGATGCTCAGGTGTTACTTACAGCCATACAAAAATATCTGAAGATGTTTCAAATTCTTGCTTTCATTTTGGTTGGAAATAAGTTTGTTTTCATTTGTTTCTTTTCATGGAAATAAACACAGGTGGATGAACTGACCCGGACCTTGACATTGTTGGACTTTTACTTCTCAGTTACTGTTTGTTTTCCCCAATTCAGCCACCATCCTGTGGGGAGAGGAGAGGAGGGATTCTTTTTCTAGCATAGGCGTTGTTTGAAACAATTATCAGCTCAGAATTGCTGCTGTACCAGTCCACAAATATGGTTTAAAAGGTGCCAGTAGAAATGCTGAATGGCTTGTTAGACTGGGGAAATGAGAGATGAGCTGCATGTTTTAGGTCTGGTCTTTGTCATCATGATAAACATTTGCACACTGGTATTGGTGGAAGGAACTTGATGTGTACTGGCTGCTGGGACCATACTAAGTATCTAGAAATAATTGGGGCACTATTGGAAGAAAACCCAACAATTTGGGTCTTTCTTCAACTTGTTTTGTTCAGTTGATTTTTAAAGGTACAATTACAGCAAACCACAGCTGAGTTATAAGCTGTAATGAATAGAATCATAGGTATGAGTTCCCAGTTGTTCTGCCAAGAAGAAAGATTTAAGTACAAAGAACCGATTGAAGAATTAGCAAATGATGATTTATCTTTTGTCTTCTTCATTTTTCCAAAACGTCACCCATAAGTAGCAGTCATCATGTGTAGCTGGCAATAACTTAGAATAGTTGCCTTATAATGAGTATACCAAGATTTAACTAATTTTTCCACATAAAGAATACAGAAACTTCTAACAATAAGTTGTACGTATCCTAGAATTCTGCTGTTGAAAGTTTCTTTTGAAACAAACACGCCTTTGTTTAATGAGACAGGTAGTGATACAGTGCTCTTAATGCACTTAGAGTTTAGTAAAGTCATTGCTCAGTATACATTAATTTCTTCTTAGTCTGAGTCATGCGAAAGTAGTCAGAAGAGGCACATACAGAGGTTGAGCATCAGGAGATGTCCTTTCTTGCAACAAAAAAACCCACCTCTCAACCTCGTACCCCAAAACCTGCTGTGTTCGTTGGGTCGTTATTTATTTTCCAGGAGTGTTCTCAAATGAGCTCTGTTGCTTTCAAGTCTTATTTGTCATTCTGGCCACCAGCGTTTATCAGATCCCTTGAAAGTTTTGAGTTTTTCAGTGCAATGATGCACAACTTAAAGTTATGGCTTCACCTTAATAAGAATAGAACTGGCTTATGTGGCAATTCCTTTGCTTTTTAGAAAGTATGTGTTGGATTAAATCGGAAATCCTTTTCAACCAAAAATAATGTCAGGTACAGTATTCCCAGCTTTCTTGAAATATAATACTGTTCCTTTCTCTTTTGCAACTGTGTTCATTAATAAGTTTAAATAAATTTGCATTAGGTTAAACTGTGTGTCCGGATACACATACATTGTATATGTGATTTGTGGTGAACAAATATTTTCTGGCTGCTTAATTTCTGACTACAAAGTTGTGATAATATTAGATTTGGACTTGCTGTGCATAAAGTATGTCAAACTTCAGCTACAGACCAGGGGGTGAAGTTGGTCAATTTAATTCCCCAAGATCTAAAGAAGGTCGGTATCATTTCATATAGCCCTGGCAGAGCAGATCATTACCAGACACAAATCTGTTCGTTACATGCCGAGGGTTTATAGCAAAATAAATAGACTGTCATCATAAGTTCAGAAAATTGTGTGTTCGACCCACGATAATGTGTAAAGGGCGTTTAATAGAGTTCAGCATTTATTCGTTATCTATATGCGGACAGAGACGGCGGTAGCGTTATCAGCTTTTTAAAAAAAATTCGGTAGTTTTCTATGTCACGTGACGTGCCTCACAGACACACACACACACATTCACACACCCCATCTCGCTCTCTGCGGCGCGGTTTTGATTTTAGTCACAGCAGAAGGCTTAGCCACAAGAGATTCCACTGGTTCAAACCAGCGTAAACCAGATTTTTTTTTTTTTTTTTTTAGCCTACAAAGGAACAGATTACCTCTTGTATCGAATTCTGTATTGCAACAACAACAACAAAAAATCCTTGTTTCAAAAATATGCTGATTATCATAACCTAAAATGGTGGCTGCGTACGGCTTACTCCTGTTTACAGTTGAGCAGTGAGCCTAACAAAAATAATGTTTCGAAATAGGAGAGTAAAGGTAACACATTTTCATCACGAGCATTGTTAAATGGGGGAAAAATACATCTTTTGTTAATTTGAATGAATATCTTTCAGCCAATGTTAAAAAAAAAGCAAACCCAAACCCTCTCCCATTACTTAGCTTAGCTGCAAATCCCATGCAGAGCTTAAATTCAGCCATGCAGCACAAACAAGATAGAACATTTTTGTTTGGGACCTATTGAAAAAACAAATGTGCAGCATTTTAAAACTCTCATTGATTGTAGCAGGGTGGCATGCCCAAACGGGCTCTGTTGCGGGAGAGTAGTTTTAAACTTTGGCCCTTTAAGTATCGTAGTCAACTGAAGAATGGTGGCCTCGGAAAGAAAAGATAGCGATGTGATCAACTCCTAGATCGTCGCTTTAGAAAGAGCCTTAATGTTTGCCTTTTGGGGGGAAAAAAGGGGGGGAAGATCTGGAGAAAGAGACCAATTTATGATAGGCCAAGCGCTTGGATTTAAGCGCCGGTTTGGCGGACAATGCTGTTTTCTCACACCAAATTCGAGCAAAGTTCCTTTAGCTACATGCTTAAGAGCCGTTTCGGTTTAAGTCCGTGGGGTAGTAGCCCTCCTAATTACATCTCCTTCGAGCCTTGTTCTCCGTCTTGGTGGTGGGGTGAGGCGTATGTTCAGTTTTAGGCGAGCCATGTGAAACAACAGAGAAAAATGGAGGTTCTTTTGTTTCCTTCACGCTGGCGAGACTTTATTAGTAGTAAACATTCTCAGCTCACACACGTGTTGAAAGTTACCGTTACGAAATTGTAGGTGAAGTATCAGGATAAAGTGAGGTAATGATGTAGCTGTTGTAATTCCGAATTCAACTGGAATCGGTGAGAGAACTATAATTTTTTACAGAGCCACTCTTATGCAGACGTTTGTTGTAATTATAGGTTTTGTTCCAGTACAAATAATTTCTCTGTCCCTCTAAAGGGTGAGCATATTACAACGTAGCTTGATAATCAGACTGGGGTTTTATTTAGTTTTATCGTAAACCTGCCAGAGCAGTATTATTAATAGTATTAGACTATGTTGCTGTGCAAACGTAAACTAATAAATATAAATGGATATACTCTATAAGTATACACACACACACTATGTGTATGTATATACACACACTGTATAGCGGTCTAGGATTAAGAACCTGGAATGGGTCTTTTCTGAGGGAAATATGTTTCAGGTTGTTCCCTCTTCCTTTGTCTTTTTGAAAATATGCAATACAATAAATCGTAATTCTGAGCCATTTAACTAAGTTGCTTCATTTTTTTGTAGAAACTGAAAAAAAGCTTCTGTATGAGGTTCAATAATAAAATAAGGTAATATAGTTACATTAGAACTCGGGTATATAAAACCTGAAATACTGGTTACATGCTGTAAAGATGCAGTCATCTATTAATAAGTTGGATCTGCTAGTAAAATAAGAAATCAGTTGTCACAACTAAAATATACAGAAAACATTCTGAAAACTTGTATATACAAAACCACTTCAGCTGTACAATCTTCGAAGAGAGGAATAGTAAACTTGTTTTTTTCTTTATAATATAGACTTCTATGAAGTCATTCCCCTTTATTTCATGATGGTGTCTTAGATGTGGTTTAAAAGAGAATTTCACACTATTCTCTTTGTTTAATGTGACAGTGTGAGAAAGTGATCTTTATTCGTTCAAAAAACTCTGCATGTAGTCTATGTTTAGGTTCTTTTAATGTGTTTGTCTGTGATTTTTAAATGCTAAACATGTAAACAGATAAATTGTCAATGTTAATTCTGTATCCTGTCACACAACTGATCTTTCTTTCCTGCCATTTCTTCCCTTTTTATCTTTTTTGTGCGTTCATGTTGCAGTTGATAAAATTACGTGAAGAGGTGAGTACTTTCTTGCTTTTTGTTGTCTAGCTTTCCCTTTAAAGCTGAGTTTCTAAATCTGAAGTAGATCTTTTTGTTCATTGTTGCAGGGAAATCTACACAAAGCAAAAATATTGATTACATTGCTTTAAAATATTCACTGTTGTGCCTCTTTCTCCCTAATAATTGTATACTTACATAGGAATCTCTAGATCAAACCTTAGAAATTAACATTCTTTGATAGTGGAAATTTTTTTAAAGGCACTAGAAAAAGAAGGGGAGAAAAAAACCCCACTATTATTTGATCTCTGCTAGAATACCATGATCAAATCAGGTACAGTAATAATCATGTTTGCATCGCAAAATCTTTGATAGGATAAATACATTTATGCACTGGTATTGAAAGGGAAAACATTGCTTTGGTAAAAACCTGTGCTGAAACACTCTAAAAATGACACAGTATTTCACAATGTTTTGAGTTTGGTATGAGATATTCAAGTGGCTTATGTATTATATTGGATATTGTATACCCACTGAAAGTACGGTGCAGGTAGAGCTACACACACATATCAATATTTATTATTTATTTGTGAGTGCTGTAGATCTGTAGATGTGACACTAGAGATCAGTATTCCAGAACACCTTTCTTCCAGTTATAAAATGACTCATAAATATTTTGAGGGAGAAGCCTGGTTTAATGGTCAGTTCCTCAAATGTTTCATTGTATTATCTGAAATTAATCTCCTCTTTTACTTAGTGCTGTAGCAAAGCAGGTATCTGAACTGCTTTTTATTATTATTTCCCAATAGCTGCCAAAAAAAAGGTCTCAGTAAAGTCTAGATTACTTATAGGTCAGATTTCTGAAGGGTTTCATACAGAGAGTTTGAACCAGTGAAGTGTTTGAATAAATATATTTAAAAGCATGAGTATTTTAACATCGCATATTTGTCTGGTATCTTCTTTTTGAAACGTGTGCCCAGACGTATCAGTAATGAATACTGAGCTCTGCAGGAAAGGATTTGTAAGTTTTAGAAACGGTGATGACAAAGAATTGTAAAGTAACCAGATTAAGGACAATTACAGGAAATTCTTATAAACAGCAAGATATTTGTGATATAAAAAATTCTTTCACGAGTTCCCTGAATGCTTTATTTTTCCTTCTTCTTGTGGAGCTGATATTAATATGTTAAAGCTACAGAATAAAACATTTTTTTTAAAAATTAAACAAAATAAACATGTAACCACATGAAAGCCCTCCCACCACTGCTGAGTTCCCCTCCCCAACAGCCTCAGCATTTGAACAGATGACCATATTATTGCAAGGGTTCTGTAGCCTGATTTCTGAGATTTCTCAGAACAAGGTTCATTTGCTCATCCCTTTAACACCACCCGCGCGTCTGCTCCTGTGCTTTTGTAAAAAAATGTAGTAGGATCACTTTTGCTTGCAAACACAGATTATAGTTTTATAAACACAAAGATTTCTAATTTGTAAATTTACTCTGAAATGTATAGAACAAAGCTGCTACTTAACTGCTGTTCTTTTTGAAACAACTATAAAGGCAGATAGGAAAATTCAGGATGTTACTGCATAGGGCTGCAACTTGGAAGCTGTACTGAATTCAGTGGTACCTTATGGAGCTTATAAACCCTGTTTGCCAGTCACCTAAATAAAATGACATTGCTTCTGGTAATTTTCTTTTTTGCTTTTCCTTGGTAGCCTCTTAAGTTGTTTTTTCCCCTCTCTGCATATTGTGGGAGCAGCAGTAAACGGAACTAAATCAAGGGATTTATTGTTTTGTCTAGATCAAGATTGTACTGACAGAGGGAGAAACAATTTTAAAAACAATTATTAGCATTCTGTTCTCTGCACTTAGGTACCCACTATGTGTTGGATAAGTTGTAACTGTGGTGGTGTTTTTATACCCGATGCAAAACGCACATTAAAGTTTAAATGAAGGCTAGTACAGTGACTCAGGCATAATTCTTAACTCGTCACGTAGTGAAACATCAAGGCATCCCCAATTACAGTTCTCCTAAGGAGGTATGAACTGATCTTAAAAGAAATTGTGGTTTGCCGTACTGTTTGTTAATAAAACCTGTACTTCCTCTCATTACAGGGCTCTATTCCAGCCCACTTGCCGTACACAGGCTTCCACGGAGGCTGTGTCGCTCTGTCTTTTGAGCTCCTGAGATCTCAGTTTGAATCCAGCCCACATGGAATGACTAAATCTCTAGTGATAGCGTGCCACTTTGCAAAACTTCCCTCTCTAACTCCAGACAGAAACTGTTCCTGAAGCTGCGAGACGCGCTGCATCACCTCGCAACCCACCTCACCGGGAGCGGAGGATGCTGTGGGAGAAGGAGGTTGGGGAGGGGAGGGAAGCCGCTGAAGCATCAGCCGCGACTGTAGGGCATTGATTTCGTGACCAAAGTGCACGGGGAGCCTCCAAACCCAAACAATGCAAATAAAGCCGCCCTTTACAATATAAATTAAGTTTTGTTATAGAATGGGCTTGGGTTGGAAAGGTTCTGAAATGCTATAAGAAGTAGTTCTGACTTAATATTAGCGCTGAGTTCACGGGGCTTGAGTATTCTAATTACTCTCAGTAAGACTGTGGGCTTGTAATTTACTTTTTAGATTAAATGTGGCTTATATAGTATATAAAATATACGGTTAAATGCTAATTCTTTCCATTGGGTAGCTCTTCCATATTGTAATGTGAAATCTGATTATTTCTCCCCTCCCCCTTAAGATAGCAGGGTAGTCTTTTCATATTCAGTACGCCAGTACAGCACTGTACATCTGTTCTGTAATTATAATGTTCTACTCCTTGTGCTCACTCCCAGCCTATGGTGTTGGTTTTTTACAAGTATCTCCTCTTTAACTTTTAGGTTTCTTACCTTCTAAACTCATTCTTTAAACCCCCCACCCTTTCTCTTCTACTTCCTTTCTTGAGAGACATCTATGTAATAGTGTTAGGGTTCTGATGTTTTTTTACAAAGTTTAAAATATTTAACACAGGTTGTTCTTTAAAATTATTCAGGGGAGGCAGTATTTGGAGAAAGGCACTGCAGGCTTATCCTTTTTTTTTTTTCTTCCTTCTTGTAATGAGCAATGGAGAGGAACCAGCAGATGTTATGAAAAAGGTGCCTTTTGAAAAAAATTAAGCAGAATTAACACTAATTATCTAGACTGACCATGGATGCTAAGAACATGTACTACTCTAGTTTCTGTCACGATTTCAATTACAGCATTGTAACTTAAGGTTTTAAATTTTATTAAGTGCTTGTGCTGATTTTTTTTTTCTTGGTGGCCTGCCCCCCATGAATGCAAAAGGCTTTTTTGCAATTTACTCTTAACCTATCCACTGTGTATTAGACAACTCTATTAATTATTATAGACTGTTATTGCAGCTTTCCTGACCTTCACATTGGGTCCTATCTGTGCTGATCTAAATGCATTGTTTTAATGATTTCCAAAAAAAGAAAAAGAGAGGGGAAAAAAAAAAAAGAAAAAAAAATTCAAGGCAAGCTTTGATGTGGCTTTAGCTGCCTCGATCGTCTGGCCGCATCTCAGAGATGTGTCACCTATGCCGGGAGGGAATAGGGAAATCACGTTTTGAATGGTAATGATAACATACTAATCACTTCCTTTCTTTGAAGATAGAAGCGAGATATTCTGTCAGCATCCCTGGCTGCTAGAGCTTGGAGGCACTGGTCTAGGTGTATTAGCTTAAGTGTGCATGTCAATACAGCTTGCATCTCCCAAGATCCATAGGGGCTCATTAGAGCAAGGTAGATCGTTTCGGTAGACAGCCACTCAGATAATATGGATGGCACCTCCTTTTTTTATTATTATTAGAAAGCATTTCTTCAATTTTAAAATGACATCTGTCAACAAGGCAAAGTTGTAGGAAATGTTTTTTGACAACAAATTTTTGTTTAGGGGCAAAGGGGTGCTCGGAAAGCTGTGTGTCATTACTTTCCTTGGGGGGGGGGGGGGTGTTTATATATTTTGATGGCTTGATCAAATTTCCAATCAAATGAACTTACGTCTTGAAGTGCTGGCATTTTGGATTGAGAATAAACTAATGAAAATAATAATTTCACTTTTCCAGTATTGCAGACTCCCCAAGTGAAAAATGTATTGCAAGATGCATTTTTACTAAGGATTATTGTTATCTCATAAATGGGCAGATGACTTCAGAGAAAAATATCTTATACCGGCGCGTGTGCATATTATTTATATATTCACATATATATTTAGGCATAAGAGATGTAAATCGAGAAACCAGTGTTTTGTTTCTACATCTTTTTACATCAAACAGTCTGAAGAATATTCATGCTGTTCAGTATTCTGTATGAATAGCTTGTTGTTTTTATCACCTCACTTGAGTAGTACACATAAAGGAAATATATCCTCTGCTGAAAATTAAGTTCATGCTAAAAACCTACCACTTGCATTTAAAGCGATGGTTTCATCAAACTGTAGTTGAATAGAAATCCTGGGTGCTTGCATACATGTGTCACAGGGAAATCTATTTTGGAAATGCTCTTCAGACAGGTTTCCCCTATAATAGTCGCATCGTGTTCTGTGAGTTCATGTAATAAGAGTGAAGCACATATTCCGTCTTTCAAAACAAAAATGATTGGTACACATAATTATGATTGATCATAGAACCTGCCCCTTCCAGTAGTCCTTGTAACAGGCTCTTCCATAAAATATACGTGGATATTTTTCTGTTTTGGAATATGAAAGCACAATTAAAAAAGGGGGGGAGAACATAGTAGACTGCTGCCTGATTTTTTTTTTTTTTTTTCTTTCTCTCTCTCCCCTTTTCTTTTTCAGAGGGCACATCTGCTCGATAACACAGAGAGGCTGGAAAGGTCATCTCGGAGACTAGAGGCTGGATACCAAATAGCAGTGGAAACCGGTAAGAATTCTGAGAGTGAGCAAATTGTCTTGCTTATGCACAGCAGTCTTCACAACACATGACATTTCAGGGAAACTTCAAAGGCGAAACAGAGACAGCAGCCCGAGATGTGGTTTACATATTGGGGAGACAATTGGGAGCTTATTTGCGCTTATCTTTTTTCAAGTTAAAAGGCATGACATCTACTGAAAACAGTTCCTGAGGTTTAAAAGTATACATCTGAAAAGAGATGGAATACTTTGTCTAAATTCTACATTTGTCTTAATATGCAGTTACATGTTGTCAGTTTACCCACCCGCAATGATTGCTAGCACACACTGCAGACTCCAGTTGTTTTTATCTTTTACTTTTATTCATATATGTAAAAAACACCATTTTAATAAATTTATAAGATATTAACTACAGATGATATATAACAAGGTTATCAGCTCAATTTTCTCCTAATCAGTTCAGTGCCTGATTATGCAGCTGTTTCTGTGCAATGAAAGAAGTAAACAAACCATACCCTGATATATACAGATGGAGTGAAATTAAGGGAGAAGGCTAAATTGAGGCTCAGTTATTGAATTAGTGAGTTTATTTTTATTGACTACAACTTCTCAGTTGGTATTTTCAAAATGATTTTACTAAGTTTTAGCAATTTGTAGTCGATTTTTCTTTTAAAAAACCGGCAATATTTAAGCCTCCAAAGTCTAATCCCCTTAAAGAAAGCTTGTGCAAAGTTACAGAAAGTTTCAGAAAATGTGTGTTTGAGCAGTGAAGCAATTTTCTGGCAGAGAGTCCCAAGTAACTGATATATTCCAATATCTTTTTAGAATTCAAGCCTTATTTAAGAGGTAAATCAAGTTGAACCCTTATAGAGTTAAATATGGTGATGTTAAATGAATAGTGTTGCTGAAGTCCTTGCGTCTTAATTATTATGGGCTTAGTGCTGTACACAATAATGAAGTGGATGTATGGAACATACAGTGTAGGTTTTGGACAGGACAAGGAGAATTAATTCTCTTAAACCAGAGATGGCATGTTGGTAGAGATAAACATATGATAGCAGTTAAGTTTGCTTTCCTGCAGATTTTCTATCAATGGTCATAACTTTTTTTTTTTTTAGAAGGACTATTTTAAACTGATCAAAAATAATTCCTAATCTGCTTTAGTTGAGCCTGAATCTTTCACAAAGAGAGAGTATATGAAAATTCAGGCTGATCCTTTTGGGAAGAGATATCTTATATCCTTTTTTACTCCATGTGGAATTTGTTTTATAGAGATGATGATCATGTTAACTTCCATTGCATATCTCCATGGTGATCTCTGAGAAATACAGTTGGAGTGCAAATGTATATTTATATGGAAAGGTTGTCTTTCAGTATCAAAACCAGGTGAAACTGCATTGAATTCCATAAGTCACCCCATCTTTGTGCCTGTCTTTACTTTTCATCTTGAGCAGTGAGAGAGATATATATATATATATATATATATATATATTTCCTGTTCCCTAAACTCTGTGAAACTAGTAGTGTAGTGATTCTATGACATATTAATGTTGAATAATTTTGAGGTAATTACTTTGGAAATATTAACTTCATTGTAATGTAGATATTTGCAGAAGATGGAAAGGGATTAATTATATTTAGTGCCTGGCACTGGCATGGATCATCATGATTCTAAGTATGAGTGAATTTAGATTAATTTGGTGCAATGAAAGAACTTACTTTTGGAGTTGCTGTGTGATCATTCTGTGTTGGGATGCTAAAATAAAATATTCAATTTGGAGTCCCATCATTACGTTGACTCCTGTCTCGCCTTGATTATTGTTTTTGTTGCATAAAGATCCTCTCTACACAGCACTGGTGACACCACATCTGGAGTGCTGGTTCAGGGTCTGCACTCCCTGGTACAAGATAGACATGGACTTACTGGAGTGAGTCAGCAAAGGGCCATGAACAGAATTAAGGGACTGGAGCATCTTTCATGTGAGGAGAGGCTGAGAAGGCTGGCACTGTTCAACCCAGAGAAGGCTCAGGGGGAGCTTATCAATGGGTACAAACAGCTGATGGGATGGAATGAAGAAGAGGGAACCAGACTCCTCATAGTAAAACCAGTGACAGGAGAAGAGGCCAAGATATGATTTCAAAACCTGTGAAATTCCATCAGAACACAACAAGATAACTTTTAACTGTGGAAATGGAGCCTCTCTCTGTGAAGATATTAAAAATCCCAGTTGGCACAGTCCTAGGTCTAGGTGACCCTGCTTGAGCAGGATGTGGGATGATCTCAAGAGGTCCCTGCCCACCTTCACCGTTATGTGAGGAGGAAGAGGTGGAGGTGACAATCTTGAAGTATCTACTTTATTTATATGGTGCCTTTTCACTATTATGGATATGTACGTTGCTTATTGTAATGAAGCTGGATGATTTTCACCTCTGGAATAAGTCACATTTGGGTCTTTCTTATTACCTTAATCAGCAAAAATACATATACTATTTTCACCTGCCCCTGTGATCATCTTAGGATTAATCTGACATCACATAACTAATTTAATGCAATTTCACATTACCATTCCTGAAACTTACCATGATAAATTGGAAGCTTTTTTTTCCTGTTTGCATCTCTAAATTGATAAGCCCTTTCATCTTATGTACAGTTGTTCATACAAGCTGAGATCTGTTGGAAGGTCTGACTTCCTCCTCTGAGCAGTGCCATTGATTCATCGGCTTCAGTGGTGCCTGAACAGAATGCCACTTACGTCACCATCTCTAAGACACAATCCAACACTGACTGTCAGGCTTTCCTGGTTTGTTGGCTCTCGTTTGTTGACACTGAGGATGCTTGAATCTATGCAGAAACCTCAGGGAGGACTTTAGCCTTCGGGTCTCGTAACCAGTTCTGTAGTACTCAAGGCCTGCTAGATATTTGTAGGAGTTTGTTGCAAATTAACAGGCATTTGAATAGCTGATTTGGTAGACCCCTAAGTTCATCAGAACATTTGTGTGTTAATTACCTGATGTATGGCGCAAGCGCACATGAGGGGAATCTCTCAGGACATACAGGGAAACTGCTGGCTGAAACAGCAGTTGAAGGTCTCGTCTGTTTTGTACCAAGTAGGGGAAGTTTTAATTATGGCTGATAACTGCAAAATGCACTCATCTGCTTTTTGCTTTCTTTTTACCAAAGTACTGTTTTGAAAAACATTTCTTGTTATTTTTCTGGTTTTATTTTACCATCTGCTTTGCTGGTAAGGAGCAGACAAGCAAGTTTACAGCTTGGTTAGTAGCCATTTCCAACGCCAGTCATTACTTGTGAAGCTAAAGCTCAGTGTTCTTAATTTCAGATCATTTAGTCTGACCATATAGCCTCAGAATATGAAAAAGATTTTAAAAATGCATGAAAATTGCTGGGTTTAGTTGAAAGAAGTGTCTGTTGAATTAATCTTGATTAATCACCAAGTTCTTCCTGTTTGGGAGGGGGACATTATTTAATTCCATTCTCCCTGCTCAGATTTCCACAGCATCAAATTGAGTTCTAGAACTTCCCTTTTTTTTTTGCCTGGGGAGTGTAGCATAGTAAGGTATCCCCTTCTTTGTCGAATCTTAAATATGTTTGCTCAAACAAGAATATTCTGAATGAGGAATCGTTCAAAATGCTTCATTCATCTTCAGAGATCCAATTGGCACGCAGATGTTAAACACTGTCAAGGAGAGGAAGAGCAAACTCTGTTGTAGAGGACCATTGTAATCTGCAGTTGGATTGCTTTGGTACGTTCTTCTCAACCGCCAGATACTTTCTAGGGGAAAAAAAAAATCACAGTGTTTATATAAGATAGACTTCACCATGTTTCATGACAATGAAGATCCAGGCACTGAATGGTGTCTGGGTTTTCATGGCAAAACTACATTGAAGGTATTTGGTTTTATTTTTTTCCTCCATGAGCCTTAGATATTTCTATAGCTTTCAGTAATTTGAGAACAAGTGTTGAGCTTACATCTGTGAGTGATGATTATTGGGTATTATGATGTGGCTCTGAATGTCTGAAATATCTGTGCTACTGGAAGAGTTTGTAGTTTGCCAGTAGTTTGTCACTAGATCTATTCTTTGCGCTGAATCTTAATAGTTTGCCTTGGCTTCTGTTTTTATATCTCTCTTGTACTATGTAAGTGTGATGTTTTAAGGAAAAGAGATCAAAAGAAGAAAAAACTCATTTCGTTTACAGAAAATCCTTCTGAATCTTGACTTTAGGTTGCTTAAAATGTTTCTTCCAATCTTCCTTACTCCTTGGGAGTCCCAAGAACACGTAATTCTGAAGGAGTTAAAGGAGAAACATGTCTGAGCAAGAGACACAGCAGTTTGTTTCCCACCTTGTGTGACATGAATTATTCTCGACACTAAGCAATCCAGGCAAATTTCAGTGACTTTCACCTGTGGTAATGAACTACAATGAAACCTCCCTTTCTAGACTGAGGCATAAATGTGTAGTGTAAGGCAGTGGTAGCCAGGCTGGCAGGCAGATGAACAGACCTGCCTCAAAGTATTGGCAGCTTTCTAGGTGGAAAGCAAATGAGAATCCCATTAGACAAAGAGATGTGTTTACTTCTTTGTGAAATAATAGTAGTTATTGTCTTATCTGAATGTAGAACTGAGTGAAAGTACTGTGAATGGACCAGTGAAAGTGTGTTAAGAAATGTTTATAGAGGGCTCCTGAAGGCAGAAGTCTTCAAAGACTTCAGCATGAATAGGGAGCGATTTAAAACAACTCCAGTATGGGTCTTGCCAGATGTCATTAATGGAATTTGAGGTACCAGCACATTGTCCACAGCAGCATGCCACAGATTTGGATTCCTGACTCCTTTACTGATAAGACACTGGAACCCCAAGCATCTGCCCTGAAGGACCTTCTCCCTCCATATTTCATGGGGTGGTTGTACTGTTCAGGTGTTACAAATAAGATGCACGCCAGAGCTGACATAACATTTGTGAAACCATAAAAATTAAGATAAGTGGATCCACTAAGCTGATTCCATTACTGTTGCAAGAGCTGGAGGTTGGCTTTTCAGGTAGGCGATATAGTAAGCATTGCTGTGATCAAACTAAAAAGTGTTTGCTCAGCTTAGAGAAGATGTAAATGGATCTAACATGAAATGTTAACTTCACAACATAACAAACCCTAATGTTCACACATGTAGGGCTACATTAGACTAGTGGAAAGGGTGTTGCTTCTTTTGTGTTGTGATTTTGTGTACTTACTAATTTGCCTGCATTAGTTAATACTGTTTGGACCATCACATCTCTGTTCTGTCTTCAGGTGCATGCATATTCCAATTACATTTGAACTCCAAATAACTAAGAGTATGGAAATAGAAACCAAGTTTTGAAAATCAGGACCTTGCTTCTAGTGTCCCTTGCTTTAAATAAGAAATAGTCTATTCCTGTCCCAGATATTTACACTTAATATCCACCTGTTTCATCTCTCATGAATTATTCATACATGTATATGTGAATACTGTATGTAAAACCTTTCATTAGAGAAAGAGGGCTTCTGAGTTCTGGAGCATATACCAATATCTCCTCCTCAGGTGTTTCTTTGATATGCCAGAAAATCTTTCTGCTGAAATCTTATTCCAAAGTTTCTGCACTGAAATGAGTTTTTATGCAGTTTCCAGTCACCATCAGAGAGTTTTTTCGTGATCTCTGTTTCTTCTGCTAGCAACGATATTTCATGTCTCATATATAATTTTTTTCTTTGCAGGCTGATTTCTATTAAAATCTGTTTATTGTTTCAGAAATTCATTTTGAAGTAGCATATTGCATTCCTACATCTCTAAGCCCTCTGCCCTTTTTTATGGTCCAGGCTTTAAAGTGGGGCAGATGAAGAAATAGGGAGATTTTTGTTCCTGAGGATGTCCCACCTCAGGAGTATCCAGCGGCACGGTCATGGGGGTAAACATGTTCAGGTAGTGCTGGTGCCTTGTAACGAACAGTCAGAAGCAATATCGAGAGGGCATGGAGAGACCAAACTACTCCGTTTCCATTCCTTAGGTTTACAGTGCAGTTGTTGATACCAGCAAAGTGGTTTTTACACCTTTGGTTTGAATATTGCCTGCTGGTTCGCTGCTTGTCCAGTCACTGAGCTGCTCCCTCCAGCTTCGTGCTTGTCTCCTCCTTCCCTCCCTCTCACCAGCCTTCCCAGCTCTGATCTTCTTAATTCTAGCTGCAGATTTCTCTTTTTTAATACTTTACCCAGGTGCTCCTACATGTATTTATACAAATTCTGGCACCAACCTCATTTTTGTTAGCTCAGTGTTTCCTTTTAAGGATTTGGTTCAACAGCAGTAGGGGCCTTGCCAATTTGTGGTCATGAAAAGTTTACGCAGAAACCCACCTGACCTTGTCTAGTACTGTTCAAAATCTTGTTCCCTCTGCTCAGTGGCCCTCTCTATTTGTGTGTGTTGTCTCAAATGCAGGATAAGGATTTTTAGAGTATATCAATATATTTAGAGATATATAAAGTGCTTACCATAAAGTAAGGAAAAGGTGAATTTTCATTATTTAAGCATTGTCCTCTAACTGCTTCAGAGTAGCAAAAAAAGTACTTCCCCAACTACTTTCTTTGAAGAGACAAGAAAAACTTGTTTTGTAGAGTTTTTCACAGTCTAATGCAGTATTGTAAGACCATGTCTGTTAAAAGCTTATCTTTAGGTACTCAGCACCTTTCAGCTGGAATTCCAATAAAATGAATGCTTATCTTTCACCTCAGTAGGTTTGAGATTATACCATTAATGCAGTAAATAAGGAATGTCAAATCTGTTCAGTAGTACAGATTTGCTAAGGTATAGTAGCAAAAATAGTGATCCAAATTTGTCCATTTTGTCCCCTCTTCTGGAAGTAGTCCCAGGTTATTTTAGTGTTCACTAATGTGCAGGAATTCATTGTCATGCTACGTATTGTGAGACAACTTCAGTCTTGCTAGTAACTGGCATCAAGTTGAATTAAGTTTGTTTAAGATGGATTTTTTGGAGGAGCAAAACATTGCAAGACCTTCCTAAAGATTCACGACTTGTGAATTTTTATTCCATGGTAGAATGATGGAAACATTTTGTTTCAGGTACCAGAAACTTTGTGCATAACTACTTCCAATGCGCATTCCAGGCAAATCATCATACAGGCTGAAATCTGCATATATTTTCATGTTAGGAAGAAATTCTTCGGAAAGAGTGGTCAGACACTGGAATAGACTGCCTAGGGAGGTGGTTGAGTTGCCATCCCTGGATGTGTTTAAGTGTCGCTGAGATGTGGTGTTGGGTGATACGGCTTAGGGGTGAACTTGTAGTGTAGGGTTAATGGTTGGACTCGATGATCCCAAGGGTCTTTTCTAACCTGAACTGTTCTATGATTCTATGATAAGTAGCTTGCGCTTGTCGTGGAGTGCCTGTGAATAATACCCGCATCTGAATTATAAACTGAATTCAGAAGATAACTTTTAAAATGCTATTTTAGAAGCACTGTGTTGGACCACCTTTACTGTGCAGACTGTTCTATGGGAAATAACCTCTTACTGAATCACTAAAAAAAGCATTTCAGCCTAATCTCCTTTGGTGCTGACCCTCTTTCTCTAATGTGTTTACTGCTGTAAGATGGTGTTTATTGGTGAAGGCATTCATTGTAGCTTATTCCTAAGTCTCTAGCAAAGCTTTTGAACACTTGTTGTCCTAATAAAAATGTGAAGATTTCAAGTCAAGGTACGTGCTTATGCTTTTTGGTCTGAAGTTACACTACCTGCTTCTTTCAATTTTGAAATTATGTAGCCTGAGGGATGTTTCCCCCCTGTGATAACATTTCAGAGTTTGTTGTCTACTTCTGAGCAGGTAAGGCAAATAAAAGAAAGAAAGATGAAAATAAAACGATAAATTAATAGCAGCTGTTTCTAGCAGTCCTGGTAAGCTCTCCAGACTACCTTGGTTTGGCAAAGGGATAATGGGAAAAGGCACTGGTTTGCCTTTCCTGCGTTATATGTCTTCTCGTAACTCACTTGAACAATACTCTCAGTCTTAGATGTCACTGAGAGATGCCAGAATTTTATCTATCCTAGGTCATCCAGACAACCCATTGTGATGAGTGGCCAGGAAAATGTGAGGCCATGCCTGTAACAAGGAAACGTACAGCTTGTGCTGGCCTGAGAAGCTCTTGATCAGGTTTCATATTCTCCCTGAGATAAATAAGTTGTAGAGAACTTGTCCAAAAAGTTACAGATAGTTGGGAACTGCTGGTTCAAATATAATGGGCAGTGAAATGAGTTGATTCCAAGTGAGAGTGGCTTGGCAATGAGTCGATCTGTTACGACCTTTAAAGGAGCATAGCTGAATAGACTTGCAAGTCTAACTTTTGACCTTCAAATATATTAGTACCCCGCTAGTTTAATGACTTCATTTGATGATTTCATTGTCCACAGAACATAAGCTGTACATTTAATTAAAAAGCAGACTTCGATAAGTTATTATTTTCAGTCCATAAGTAAACAACATGATTTTCAGTAGTTTTAACAGATTTTTTACTACACAGGCATGACTGAATTTGCACAGCATGAGGTCTTGTTGGGCAAAGACTCTTTGTATTACAACTTACATCAAGAAGAAAAGTTGATGAGCTCAGACTTGACAAAATAAAGTTCACCCTAGAGGGTTTTTTTTTTATATTTCTTGTTTGAAGCTTTCTTACCTCTACTTCCTGTCAGGTGAACAGTGTTTTCCTCCGATCACACTAAAGAACAAAGTTTAACATGAAAAATTGTATCTGTATTGAACGTGCTTTTCTTGCCAGGGCAGTATTTTGCCCTTTTACAACTTAGGACTGAAGAGTTATAGTTACACAAATACGCCTTTTTGGGGGTAGAAGTACAGGGAGGGGCAAAAAGCCCAAACTTCTGTCCAGAAGTGAGACATAGAAGCAGAGGATTAAAACCCATCGTTTTCACCCCTGTATGGAATGACTGAATAGCAGCTTCCCTAGGTATGTCTTCATATAGTCCAAGTCACACTGTACTACTTCATACCAGTGATTTTACTACCCTACTTACAGAACATCTTTTCTCCTGCAATTACTGGCATTTGTAGTCAAAAAAAAATATCTAATTGTTGCACCTGCAAGCACGCAAGTTTGGTAAGTACTGAACACTATGGAAACTTAGTCCATTCACAGTTGAAATGTCTGCTTGTGTAATATGTGTGGGGTAGGACGTAACCTCTGATTTTTGCAAGTAACACTGGCCATCCACGTCTATGTTTTGAAATGTTCTTTATGAACTAGCACAATAATTTTATTTGAGTTATCACAGCCTTCTTTTAAGAAACTACTGCTAATTATTGGCTACCAGGTGTTGTAAGGAACTGTGGATCCACAAAATTGTTGTTGATTGCTTCAAAAATTGCAATTTCACAATTTGATATCGGTTTATCATAGGCCACTTATGCACATCTGTCCGTTCTTGTTTCTTTACATCTTTTCTTGTCTCAGAAGTACCTTTTTGTTTCCTTCATACTTAGCGCATCTAGTTCAACAGAAGGTCTTTCTACTGATTTCTGTGAGTTGGTGTTCCTTCCATATTTTGTAAACTCTTCTCTTGCTCCTAATTTCCAGCATCAGCTGTCTGTCACACTGTGGTTGTTTTTCTGCCGTTTGCTATTTATGTCATATTACTTCACTAGTTTCAAAAATGTAAATGTAAAATTGTGCATGAAATTTTATACTCTTGGCTTAATCGTTACAATTGTAATAAATGCTCGTGTTTGTAAACTTGCCCAGTTATTGGCAGAGCATAAATATTCACATATTGAATTGCAAGTGTGCGTACGCACAGGCATTCGTGTGCATGCTGGGGAGGAGAGGTTTTCTGTTTTACTTAGTACATCTCCAAAAAGGTTTGCAAAATAAGAACTTGTTTCCATGAGTGACGTGAAGCTCAGTGCAATGATGTCTGAATCTACGTATCACGAGAAGCTGATTGTTGCAGTTTGCTTTTTTTGCAAAATAAATCAGATAATTTACCTTGCATATCTTGCAAAGAAACGCTGGGGCAAAGGTGATCTCTTACTTGGCTGGTCTCTGCTATGATGAACTTTTCTGAATTTTCTGGCCTCTGTGACTCTATACATATGAAAATTTTGGCATGTTCATGTATTTGGGGATTTGGTTCCTGTTTAGCTCTCCTGCAGGACCTAGACAGACAACTGCAGAACACTTTGATGAGGAGGATTGTTGAGTCTTTGTGTTCTTCATTATTTGCATAGATGCAATAATTCTGTGGGTTTAATACACGTGTCTTGAAAGTATTAATCAGATTTTTATAACTGAGTGTCGTAAGATTTTGTGTGCTGAATGTCTTGGCACTTGACTGCTACAACAATTTGCTGGAATGCCATTTTGAGAAATTTCGTGAAAATGACTGATTATATTTGTTTTACTCTGTATATAAGTGCCTATTCTGGTTTAGTGTTTCGTTTTTTTTTTTAAATAGTGAAATATCAAGTAGGTAAGTGTTAAGAATTAAATGTAGATACCCCATTATTTGTTTTATTGTTATTTTAATTGTTAAAAATTAACTGCTTCCTATTTTGTGGCAAGGATATATTTTAAATTCAGCCTAGAAACAATGATATTTTCTTAAATGATTTTTTAAAAATTATTTTAAAAAAATGTTACTTTCTTAGACTTGTTCATGATAAGTTAAGAAATAGATTAATTGTTATAAAATGAGCAAGTCTGCTGTAATCTTTTAAGTTCATATAAAAGTGAGACAGGATGAAACTTAATTCAGTAAAAAAGTTATGCAGGATTCAGGATCAAATATAATAAGTTCTGCAATTAGGATTTATTGTCTTTTTCTGAATTGATTAAGCAAGTAAGGTACCTGAATCAGATGGAAGAAAGTGATATTTGATTATAGGCCTGCTTTACCATTTTCTGAAGTAGTTGTAGGCACTTAACTCCATATTTGGAGAGAACACTTATAAGTGATTCTCAAGATCTGGCCTACAGAAATGGAAATGACACTAAGTTTGTGGAATAAATTCATCACTTGCAAATGTAAGATACACTTGGATAAACTTGACTGTTTTTCCCATGTTGATGACAATTTTTTTGAGTTGCTTTATTCAGCTGCAGCAAAATAATGTTTTTAACCTCCTTTTTCCAAGCAAGTTGTTTGAAATTAAAAAATAATTTAAAAAAAAAGTCACATGACAAATAAGAATACTTCATAGGCTACACGGTCGTTAAAAGAACTATATGGAAGTATGGCATATCCTCTTGACTGCCTAGAAAAGACAAAACTGAGTTTGAAAGGTTTTCCTTGGTGAAAATTGCCGTGTTTTAATGGCTAAGCAAAGACAGTGAATCATCTTAAGAAAATAATTTAAACTAGTGGCTCAAAATAAGATTGACTGCAGTTATTTAATTGCAGGTTTTTACTTCTAGACTAAATAAAATGTGTATTTCTGTACATTTTTAAAGAGCAATGCCCTTCTATTTTACTTCATTTTCCTCTTAGATATCCAAGTAATTTGCACAATTATATTTCTTAAAATGTTTAAAAAACATAGACCATTTATAAAAACCAAGACCTTGTAGTGATCCGTAACGCTTTACCTAACACACCTGCACCATTATATTTACATTTTCTCTGAAAACTACTATGTTTATATAGAAAATGAATGTTTGAATATTTGCCTTGTAAATTTATGAAATTCGAAGCAAAAAACTTTGTTACAGGCAGGTGAAATATTGAATTAACACTGGAAATAACTTTATGTTGTCTCCTGTTGTGTTGAATCTTCATTTGCACAAATACTTGGAGAAAGGTCCTGTTGCCAAAAACCAGGTGACGCGTGTTTTCACTCCTATCCACAACACGGTTCTGGAGTCTGAGTCTTAACAGTTTGAGTTCTGTACAATTCGTGGACTATTAGTCTTTCTGATACAGCTTTTTCATGCATAAAATTATCATTATGCAAAGCAGAAAATATTAAAAGTTCTTGAATTGTGAAGTTCTGCAAATGTATTGATTATTATAAAGATTTTGTAGTATCCTTGTTGACCATTTTAGTGCTCTAAGTTGAATCATGTCGCTTCACACAAATATAATTCTTTAGAAAACCAATATGTAACTTGGATATTTTGAGATGCTACGTTATCGGACATGTGTTACAATGAAGTATCAAGCTGCAAAAATACCTGTATAGGCTTGGCTTTTCCTGAAATTTCCTTCCCAGTCATTTTCCAGGAGTTCACTAGAACTCCATTGACGTTTGTCTGTGTAATTATCAGGAATCTAATTGCTCACTTCTCTTCTCATTTTTCTTTAAACTTTGTTGACCAAATCGGAATAAAACTTCGACTGATTTTACAAGGGCCTGATCCACAGTTCACGGAAGACAGTAGGAAAGTTTCTCTTGGTTTTGCTGGAGATCATGCTGGAAAGAATGAGGCATAAAAATATCAGAAAGTCCACAACTGTTTTTGGCTACTTCCTTTCTTACTAGCTTTATTTTAATTTGGTAAAATCTGTTAATGTTTACGTGATATTGAGTGGTCTCTAAAACGGATTTGATTCTGGTGTTGGAAATGACACCGTGAATGACCGTTTGGTACCTGGGAGACATTAATTTCAGAACTAAAGATCCAGTTCATGAAGCCAGTACTTCTAGATTAATGTAAGGGTTTGAGTGTTTGAAAACTGTTTGAAAACGATCCATGTAGACTCTATTCTTAACTTTTAATGTTTGGGTGGGTTTGTATGGTGTCAAATACAGTGCTTTCTTATCTCCAAAGATGGAATTTGCCCATTTTACCTATGTAATATTTATATATGGACAGGAAATAGAAGTCAGTATCCAGATTTGTTGACCCTTGAGATATAATATTGACCTCAGTGAGTATTAACTTCTCAGATCAATAAATGCTGTTATTGACCTCAAAGAAAAATCAATACCAGCTTGTTAATTTGCAAACTATGACTGCAAGAAAATGGTACACATTTTGTTCTTCATTATCACCTATTTATATCTATATTTTAACACCTTCAGTATTTCCACTTAGAGATCATTGTGTCAAAACATTTCAATCTCAGCTGTTAGAAGGTTGGGGGAGACAGGTATTATACATTATGGAATAATTGATGAGCAGTATGTGTTATTTCCCATATCTCATGAAAATACGTGTATCACCTGTGTTGTTTTTCTTTTTTGGGTAGTCCAGTTCATTTCGTTTCATTTTCTCTGGTGCACTTCATCAAAACATTGCATAGAATTACTATATTTTTGCTGCCAAAAGAACATTTCTACATGAATAATAAGAGGATGAAAGACTGACTACTGGAAATGAGGATATTGGAAGTGATCACTGTAAAAATCATAATTAACATAGAGTAGATTTTTCCTATTTGCATAAGGATGACAGGTTTCTAGGCAAGAATCTGCTCTGCAGCAGGCTGAAATATAACTCAGTGACTGTATAACAAAGAAGAAAGTTTTTAATGACGAAGTATTGGTGGAGAGGTGTTGTTTTGTGTCATAGCAGGTTTTGTATATAAACACTGAAATGCCAGGTTTTACATGGTTTGAAATGCCTAAAAAATGCCTATTGCTGAAATTCAAATGTCATAACAATTCTCCTGCATATATATCACTTTGATATTTAAACTTAAAAACCTCATAAATGATTTAACATTACTTTGGCCTTGTTATGATCTGACTGCCAAAAAAGGCAGAGGCTGATTTTTATCTGGTCTGGAAAGTAGTGTTTTCATTCACAGAAGACAAAGCACAAGTCTGTCAGCCTTTTGCAGTCATTAATTCCGTCTGATACATCTGCAGTGATCTTGGCAAACTGATTGCTATGTTTAGAAAAGTTTTCCTTCATTAAATGACAGCGTGAGAGGTATTCAAATGCAAAAATTAGGCAATAGTCTAATTTCTACAGTAACCGAGGTGGCTGCAGATTTTTGGCCAGCTTGATGACTATATGGTTTTTCCCAGAACTTTGTTTTTGCATTCATGAAACGCCAAAGGTCACTGGTTCAATTCCTGTTCGGTTCTCACATGTTGCCTGACCTAGTCGAGAGGTGGCGTCCCTGCCAATGACAGGGAGGTTGGATTGAAATGATCTCTCAGGTCCCTTCCAGCCCAGGCCATTCTATGATTCTATGTTATCCTGTTGAGAGGCAGTCAGTGATATTATGCTCCTTCCATAGATGGGTAGACCAAAGCATAATGTTAAATAAAAAAGATAAAATAATGAAACAACAACAGCAAGGCAGCACCAAGCAAGATTAATCTCTGGGGTTCAGAATAAATAAGGCCAGTGCAGATCTGGATGTTTGTGGTGGATGTGCAGTATCTTTTCTGTCTTATAGAAAAGTCCTGAATGGTTGGAAAGAACAGTATCTATAAGCCTGTGTAGACGTTCCAAATAGTAGGAACAGTCTCCTGCTTCTCTGGTGTTTTGAGTCATCTCTGAATAACCAAGGACTTTGGGCCCTTATGCAAGAGACTGAAACAGAAGGGATGTGGGAAGATGGTAGGTTGGGGGAGGATGGGAAGTTCAGAGTCCCACTGCAGGAGTAGAGAGATCATGTCAGTTTTACAGTGTAGGATTCTCTCTTTTCAGCCTCCACAGGTCAGAGAAGAGCACAAAGTGGCAAATTGTCCATGTTCTATCAGAATTTTAGCAGTAGAACTGGGAATAAAGTCTGGGACAACCAAACAAAATCTTGATTGTGAGCCAGTTGTGGCTCCTTGACTCTGCAAACCGCTTATTTTTCGACCTGGAACTTATCTAGTCTGCTTAGGAGCACTGTGCTACAGTGACTGGATCTCAACCTGACCACAGCTCTCAGGCTTACGGAAGATGATGCCAGTGCCAGTTCTCATGGTGCTTTCATGGCTCTCTGGCACCTGGTGCGTTCTCTGCCCTGGAAGCATTGTTTATAAGGTTTACTGGCATTCAGGAAAAAGCTTTATGAATTCAAACTTCTAGTTCTCTCCTACAAACCTCTAATGCTTTATTTTGCCTTTTCATGTTCTCTGTAATCACTGGAACTGTTTCCTTAGCTGATGAGAAGCTCTTGGGACTGACGGTAGGTCAAACTTACCCAAAAGAGAAGGAAATGTAACGTAATACACAATGTCCTAATTTTTTTAAAGTCTTGTTCAGAATCCAGCTTATGTGGTACGTCAGGAGTTCAGTTTATAAAACCACTGAATTTAACTTCTCAATAGATGTCACTGACAGCAGTTACTGATTTCCATAATTGAAATGTTTTGAGATTTTGCACTAATGGTCAGTGGGGCACAAGCAAGCAATGTTGTGAGATGAGATGTTCTGCTCAGCCTCTTTGTGAATGACTTTTACTCTCCACATTTTGCTTTATTAAGGGAAATTTCCATTTACATCCTATTTTGGGAAAAAGTATCTACGTTATTAAAGTCTATAAAATATTTGATGCCATAAAATGGATCTATTTTAGTTTGATAAACCAGAAATATGCTGCACTGTGAGGGTCATAGCTTATAATACATACTGTTAGTACTTTTTCATTTTTCTATATTAGGAGATTAGTGAAAAATAAGCTCTATCAATTAAGTTTTATTGCAAAATTATCTTCAGATGTACAGCAGTGAAGATGATATTGAGTGATAACACTAGAGTGGATTTTATATAAAGTAATTACAGCTTGAAAACCACAATCTGAATGAAAATATTGCTCAGGGTTTTTTGTAATCTAGCATTAATACCAAAAAACTCTTCCTTTGGAAAGTGCTTAAATTACCTCTATTAAACACAAGACATTCCTAGGGTGTTCATGTGTGCTATTGACTGAGAAATGCTTTAGTGATACCTGGTTTTACTGCACCTGCTTTGGCAAATTTGTGAAGTACATATAAGCATATGGTTCCACCTCTTAAGATGATTCGTTGTTTATAACATTACCATGTTTTCCTAAAGATATTAATGTGTTTATATTAATGACAGAGTTCTTAATTCAGAAATTATTTTATGTAGATGCATTTTGATGCTATGAAATTTTTTTGTGTTCTTAAAAGCAATGATTTACCCTGAGAGAAGCAGCAAAGCTTTTTCACACTATAATGCTATACATATAGCTACATATGCTTCCTTGACATATTATTTTGGAGCTGAAAGTGCATTAAGCTTTGCAAAATGAATTTCAAGAACTTTGGAAGTGAATTGTTTAATTCTGCTCATAATTAATGAAATCTATCTGGATGTTCAAATCATTGCTATTGCAGTGTTCCATTCTGCCATCCCACCTTAGGTGGGAGAGACAGCCCCTCAAAACGGGTAAAGGACTTTGCTAATTTAGAAAAACAAATCAAATT
Source organism: Trogon surrucura (assembly GCA_020746105.1). Classification (NCBI taxonomy): domain Eukaryota; kingdom Metazoa; phylum Chordata; class Aves; order Trogoniformes; family Trogonidae; genus Trogon; species Trogon surrucura. The sequence goes on along the minus strand of CM036621.1, from coordinate 10,234,220 downwards.
GTTCAAGAGCTGCAGAGCAGTTCAGTTCCTTTTTATGGCGTAGGAAATTTTGCATGCAGCATTCACTACTTAGTTTTGAACAGCATCATTCAGAATGTTTTACTGAGTGTATGTACAAGAGAAGTAGCTCTGTAACACGCCCAATTTGTAATACACTGAGCAGTACCTTAAGGAGGGTCACATAATTTCAGAAGTGTGTCAGTTGTACTCCATTGTTTCATTGTAGATAAATAGTTTGTGGCTCTGACCAAATCTCCAGTGATGCCAGCATGAATCCATACAATTGAGTCAAGTGGTTACAGGTTTCCATCCTTTCAAATTGATCAAAATTGAAATAGCCCATTAGGAATTGATTTAAATCAGTTTAGATAAGCTGAGTCTTAGTCCTGGCCCTTGAGACTTTGCCTACTGAAAGTTCGCTTGAAGCTGGACATATACCAGCTCCACAGGCCACCAACTTTATTAGTGTGGAGATAAGCTGATTAGATCTTGTCAATCAAAGGTGCCAATATCTCAATTGAGTGTCTCTCCCAGTCTTTCTCTCCTTCTTTGTTGGCCACTTCAATGCCTTAAAAAAAAAAAAAAAAAGAGAGAGAGAGCAAGCAAGCGAGAGATGTGTGGTATGCATCCCCCTGGTTGTCACCAAGCAGGGTGCAAGGGTACTGTGATGATGTGATGACTATATTAAAGAGGACATCAATTTGTTTTAAAGTGTTTTGATTTTTTTATGGTGGCATTAAGAGAGAGAACATTGTGGTTGCAGCTTTACTAGAAAGCAAAGACTTCTAGAAGGAAAGAAAAAAAAAAAAAGTGTTTCTTTGAAACCTACCGGGTCTTTGAGTCTTGCTGTGCCAATGGGCGCTTAAGTGCTCCTGTAACTGGCATACTCTGATCCACCACCAGCTTAGGTACTATTCTTCTCTCCAAATTATTCATTTATATAAAATGAAAAGATTTGTGGATGTTGGATCCTTGCAGAAGTAATTTTAAATGTTTGTTCGGAATAGCCTGTTTGGGCAATGTTTGGTCTTGTCAATAATAAGCATGATATATTGTAACAGCCTGGGAAATTACAGCACGAGTTAAGGTCAGGTTAGAACACATTCAGTGACCCTGTCTCTGAAAAGGAGCTGTACATGCGCTGAATAAATACATGCAGATATTTGCATCTCTGCTTTGTAGAAGAAAAAAACCCAGATAAACAGAACATCAGCTGTAAAAATCTAATAGTGCCGTATTTCAGCTTTAGGCTTCATCATATAGTTAAAGATGGTATAGAGGAAAACTGGGCTTTTGTTCTTCACATCTGAAGTTTGCTCACACCATGCCTCCCTCATACTTCAAATGCAAACAACAGAAGCCTGTCCTTTTCTTCCATCACCCTACACTCACCACCCAATGAAGGCTGGAGCTACAGTGCTGCAGAACTACATTGCCACACTGGATTATCTCTTTATCAGTTATTCTTCACTCCACTGTATCAATTTTCCACTAACCAATCAGACACTCCTCTTAGAAAAGACTTTGACTATTTCTTCTAGATAAATGTATTTGTAGCTACACCGATCCACACAGTCAACTCATGTGATACATGTCTTGGGGACAGAAAGGGGATTACTTGCTCCTTCCAGGAGACTTCAAGTGTGTCTCCTCTAGCTAGTGCTGCTATTTGGGGATATTCCAGGGGAAAAAAAACCCAAATAAATCCAGCATTTGTGTAAAGACCTTAATTATTTGCTTTGGTACTGGAATTTAGCTATAACTCTGTTTTATGTTGCAAACTGCAGCATTATGTGTTTATGTAGAACAGAGAGATGCTCTTTTCTAATCTCACCTTTGTTTCCTGCCAGTCGTTCTTGCCAGCTCCTGTTCAGTCTGAGTGCGGAGGGAAATTTAAAAGCCAACTTGAGCAAAAGGACAATATCATACCAGTAACCTGTCTGCATTATTCAAGTAGGAGTTTTCTTTTGCTGCTCTCCCCAAAAAAGGTAAAAAGTTCCAAGCACATTTAAAGACATTTACATAACAAGAAACAAGCCTTATTGGCTTGTTGTAGCTAATTAGAATTCCTCCATGTTTAGATGGGATCGTTGAGCTGTTTATTTTTTTATTTAATACACTGTTAACAGCTCTTGTGCCACAGTTATAGTCAATTGGAAGCAAATGTGGTTTTTTGAGAAGTTATTGAAGGAAATCTGGCTAGCAGACCGCTAATCAAATGTCGCACCCTTTTCCTCCAGCTATGTCTTATATTGGGAAATCACTAACTCATTGTTTAAAATCTCATTTTGAAGGCTGAAAAGAAATGTACTGGAACTCCAACTGGTCCTTTGATTGATCTACCTTATGTTCATTAGTCATATTTTTTCAGACTGATGGTTGTTTCTAATGCAGTCATCTTTGAAATTTATTTTTTTTTACTGGTTGAGTGAAACTGCACAAAATGGAACTGAATCAACAGTTTAAAAAACACAGTGATAGTATTTGATAGTAATCTAGTATTTCACGATAAGACTGGATAGCATGGTCATGACTTCCAGAGTAATTTCTATGTTATTAAAAATAGAGTGTGCTTAACTTGCGATTATAGATGGAACATATGTTTTGTCTTGGCAATTCTTAGAGTACTAAATAACATTTTTCTGTCTTCTTTTGGTGAAGTATCAGGTGGAGGAGCTGAGCTCTGTCTTGATGGCTAAGTCTAAAGGAATTTTATTGCTGCATTTATTTCAGCAGACCCTTCAGTTAATACTTACATTCAGCTTTGCGTAAGGCCACAGATGACAGTAAATACAATTTCCAGAAAGATGTGTTAGCCAAATAAGCAGAGATTTTTGGCAAGTTTTTACTTCAGGGCTACAACTGCTACTCAAGTTATTTGAAGTTTCTGTCGTATGTGTGCTGTATTTGGGGATGAGTGTGCCTGATGAAAATTATATATGCTTGTAAACATCCTCCCATTGTTATTTAATAAAAGCAAATCTAGAACATTGCCGGAAGGATTTGTATGTTAAGGCTCTCTTTGACGGCAGATCTGCAATGTTCTTATTGAAAGTGCTTAAAAGTCATTTAAGGAGGGTCTCTAATTTTGAGGCCACCATCTTGAGGGAATGGTTTCAATGTAGTGAAAAAATTTTGGACATAAATTAAAAGCTGACAGTGCTTAAGATTTTTTTTTTCTCTTTTGGAAGTTTTATTGTTTAGCAGCTAAGAAACCCATTCAATTTATGGCATTGTTACAGCTTAGATGTGAAAGCTTGAAAATATTCATCGATACACTCTTTTTTTCCATTGTTTTTAGTTTTTTTTTATATTTTTTTAAGAAAACTGGCTTTCAGTGATTGTTTCATTATTAGCTAATGAATGTGTTTCAGTGAGGTAATGTAAAGTAAGAAATTAAGAACTGGAATGAACTACTTTGTGTACATGTACTCCATGTACTCCTTTCACAAAGTTCCCCAAGCCATCTTCTAGAGGTGGTATTTACTGACTATGTGTGTGCTGATGAGTGTACGCAAGTATATTGCATATATGAGACTAGAGGCCAGGTTAAAGGTATCCTCTGCGAACAATCAAACACAGAAGCAAAGATGTTTTGGTAGTAAAAAGAAAATAAAATCAATATTTGTTTTATGTTCTTCCTTGGAGGTTAGTCCATCTTCAAGCATTAGAGGGCCGCAAGCATCCGTTTTCCCTGTTTACCCTGCAGCTTGCCAGTTTTCTGACCAGGGAGGAAATATAAGTGGATATTGGAAACTAAAGTTGCAGTTGCCTAAGCTTCCTTTTCAGAAATCTCTTGGTTTTAAGAAATTCGACAGAAAATATAATTCAGAAAAAGTCTTCACTTTTTAAAATCATGTTCTTGACTTATAAAGTAACACAACTCTTCTGCTTTTATAGCAATGTTCTGATGTCTTTGATCTCTATTTTGATTTTGGAATTCTTATTAGCTTAAACACAGTCACTTTCGGGAAAAGTCTTATGAGGAGGGAGGATTTTTCTTAAATGGGAGAAAAAAAAAAGGAAAACAAAAAAGGGAGAGAGAGAGAGAGAGAGGAAAAATCTTTTCCTGTTTCTTCCCTGAGGCTGGACTGTTTATCACTCCATCCTTGTTCGATAGAAGTGAATTTTATAATAAAATTTTCCCTAATCGGGCTCTGTCAGTGAGGTGTCTTATCATGAGGAGGAAAATGACACCGATCCTATCGAAAAACAGAGACGATGTCACAGTGTCCCCAATCACAGCTACTCAGCTTCCATATCTACCTTCTCCACAAACACCAAGCACTGCTTTTTCATAAGAACATCAAAACCTAGCGAAGTCATTAAAATTGCACCCGCGTAGAGTTGCAGGGATCAGCCGCACTAGCGCAAAATGGGATGTGGGAAAACAGACTCTCTAAATGTGCTAATTCCATTGTCACGTGCTTACGGCTTAATTTTAATCAGTTAAAAAAGCCACACATTGCAATAAATTGGCATTATCTTCTGTGACACCAGAGGACACAGTTGGTTCAAGGATTTAGAGGGTCGCTGGCAACAGTATATAGTGTTACAGACAAAGTATTTTTACGCTTGAACTACGGTAGCTAAGGTGCAATCCCCAGTTAAGACTGCAAACAAAGACTATAACCCACACAGTACTAAGTTCAACATGCAGACCACCTTCAGCCCGGAGACGGGGTAGAATGCTAAACTGAATACTGCTGAGGAACATTTTCTAATTTAGTGGTTAAAGGTAATTTGTTGGCCGGTATGATTGAGGTTGCAGTTCAGTAGCGTTCTCTTATGTGTCCTGTAGTGTAATGAAGAAAGATCTACTGGAAAAATCCCTTTGCTGTGTTTACGTTCAGTTTCTAAACTGATGGTGCTTGTTTACATTGTGCCATTAATTTCTTCCGGAGGACTGTGCATTGCACGTTCTATTCCTCTGCTCACGGAAATGCAGGTACATCGGCCAACACGAACTGAAATGTGATAGTAGTAATACTGCTGCTTCCAGTGAAAGGTTTATGGAAAGTTTAAGTTTTCTAATTAGGCAGTATCACTGGTCACATGAGAATTGTACATGGCATCCGTCTCGTCTCCTCCCATTCTCTTTCTTTTCCGTCCCCCCTCCCCCTTAGACTTGTTCTTTTGCTTGAATATGGCTGATCAAAATGTTTATAAGCAGCAGGAGAATTATTTTCTGTAGAGCAGTGTGATCTAACTAATAAACATCCATTTCAATAAAACTGTGTCTATAAAAGTTGTCTAGTTTTATTTCAATGGATCAAACATGAAAAATGCGTGTGACCAGTTTAATTCTAGAATGAGGAAGCAGAAAGCAACCAAAGAAGCAATTGGAGCAGGAATTTCACTTTTACTGAGTAAACAGCTCCTTTCAGGATGTGAGCCCATCCACAGCCGAACACAAATGTCTGTTTGAAACAGCACTAAAGAGAACTGCTAAATAACTGCACCAAGTCATTACTGTGAGAAACAAAACGTGTTTAGTGTAGGATGCCGACCGGCACTCTGCTGTTTCCAACATTTTGATATTTTACCCTGGATGATTTAGTGCCAAGTATGTAGTATGTCCTTTCTGTGTGTTCTAAGCCCTACATGCTCTTAAAAAATAAACATGAAAATGGCCAAAAAAAGTATTAACGGTCAGCAATGAACAGCATTAGCAAATAACGCAAAATAAATATATGGATCTCTTTTGCGTATAATGAATTGAATTGTTGGATCTATTTGGGAACAGACCTGCAAAACTGTTCTATGTGGAAAACAGAGTGATGATGTTGTCTGAGTCTGAGTAAAAACCAGGCTTCTTTTCATTAATTACATGCTTATAAAAAGTGAGAGGTGCTAATAATGAAAAAAAGAAATGAATTAAATATATAAAAAAGGTTTTACACTCTACAAATTGAGCAGAAATAAGTGATACCATAATACAAGTTTATTGTCTGAATTTTCTGAATTTAATATCTATTTCTGTGCTGGCAGTTTTCTTACTGATTTGGGTTTGTAACATGATGCAAGCGATGTTTTTTGCGTTTCTTACCTGTTAAAACAGCTTGAGTAAATATGCGAGGCCATTTTATTAGAATAATAGAAAAAAAAGAATTGAGTGTAAATATAAAGCACTGTTCTATTCTGCGTCTGGATTAGCAGCAAACTCTGCATGACAAAAAAAAAGTCTTCTTTATGTCAGTATACTTGGCTTTATAAAGACCATTATGACTTTGTTCTCTAAAACAAAATACAGGCATCTAATTGTTTGAAAGGTTTTACTTGAGAGTTTTGCTGCTACATTTCTATGAATGTGTGCTTATATTCTGGGAAGAGAGTGGCATTTTTTATTTTTTAAATACTTCTTATTTTGGTTTACAGTCTGGCAAATTAGCTGGAAGAGCGTTTCTTTAACTAAACAAACTGCAGTTCTTGCAGCTTTTTCTCCATTTAAGACCCCCTAAGACTGTTCAACTCGCTTATAACAAGCGATACAGGTCGTGACGTACCGTAGCCAGGTTTGGGACACTCGCTTTGAGCAAACTGGTATTTTCACCGGTCGGAAAATTATTATCCAGTTCTTTAGAGGCGTGAGCTGGCCAGTCTCTGCCTTTCTCTTCTCTCTCTCACAGTTTTTACAATCCGCACTTAGAACTGTGCTATAACTGATTTGTGATTGTATTTAAGTGGAATTACTGAATCTGGTTGCTTTGAACTGAGTGAGGGTTGGGATGGGGAACTGGGAGAGCTGGTTCATGTTAGATGTGTATGTAGGAGAGTGTTTGTTAGTGCTTATATTTGAATGCTTCTGTACTAAAATTCTTAGCTTATAGCTATAGGAATTTACTTGTTACTTACAGCAAAAAAGTAAAGTGTTTTACACTAAATATATCACTTGGAAAACAGAAGTTTAAATCCGAGTAGGTATTTTTTCCTCTGAAAGTAACACGAAACAAGCAATATCAATGTACCAAGATGTGCATTTTAAAGGTTGTGAGGTGAAGTCAGATATTATATATATACTTATATTCTGCAGTATCTGTTTAGTAGAGGATCAGTAAAAGTCATTGTTTCAGATCTAGTCTTCAGAAAAATATTGCGTTAAATTATGCTTATTTATTAATTCTGCATAGAATCGCTTGAATTTCATGTTTTATGTTGTGAATAATTTAATTAATTTAGCTCTGTAAGTATGTGTACTGTATTAGAATATCCTTTAATTTATGTGGCTCATCACTTTTCTAAATAGTAGTTGTTTGCTTATCTAAATGCAATAAAACCAGAGGGTTGGCACTCATTTGTAATATGAACTTCTTGTGTTATACTTTTGCACACATAGGCTGCGCCATTGAGCCACCAGTCAGATAAAACTGTTTTCTTACTTGATATTGTGTAATGGGTGGAACTAAAGATGTACTTAACAGAACTGGCTATCAGCATCTTTTTGTGTTTGTTACCGTAATGGAATTTGGGGAAAATGCAGCGTGTTTCTAAGTACCTACTTGTAGCGTTAGGCAGTGTCTTATAAGTTTGACCCTAATAGATTTTTTTTTGGATCTGTAAATACTGTGGTTACTTTTTAGTACAGTGCTTATAACACAGTTATTTGTTCTTTTGAAATGTATATCAATAAATGTACAAAAAAAAAAAGCATCCGGCTATATTTGAGTAAGAATTAAAAATACAGTGTTAATAATATGCAAGTGTTTTTCTTGAACAGGATTTAAATTTAATTAGTTTCAAAAAGATGTCTGTTACTCTAATTAAAGTAACTTTACCAAAAAGTGTAAAGATACTATAATATAGATGTATATATGTGTTTGTGTATGTATATGTATACACACATATGCACACTCTTTTAGTTTAGATATTGAATTTTATCCATACGGTAAGATCAACCAATTAACCTCTCTATCCCTGAAAAGGATTTTAGAACTCAAAGTGAATATTATTGCTGCTCATTTAATTGAAAATGTAAAATGTCCTGTAATTCTAGGCAAAAGATTATTCTGTTCTGCTTAATTTGTAATACACATTAGTAATATATTTGCATAAACACAAACCGCATCTAATATGGGAGGAGGGGGGCAGGATATCTGAGCAGTGTTCAGGATTTTTAGTTTCCTGGGGTTTGTTGTCTTCCAGTGTTAGATATTTGGTATTTTTAGTTTCTGAATCAGAGTTCAATACGTGAAAAATGCAAGCACATTTATATGAAATTAGCAGTAACTTAATGATATGAAGGTGTTAGAAAAAGGAATTACCTTCTCTAGTGGAGCTAATAAACCTTTAGTTAATAGTTGATTAGTGAGATCAACTTCTTATTTTGTAGATCTATGAAACACTGTTGGAAACGCTCTATCTGTTTCAGAAAACCTTCTGTTTAGAAACGTGTTTTATTTTTAAGTTCTAGCTTGTCTTATGCAGATAGTCTCTATTTCTTCTGACTTGTCATTATAACTGGTTTTGCATGTGTCTGTGTGTGTGTTCTGTTTATGAATCTTTGTGGAGAAAATAGATTTGGGAGAGGGGGGATACAAGCAATCTTAAATCATCATTTACATCTTTGAAATCCTGTTTTTATTACCGTGACCAATTTTTCTTTCTTGTCATTGCGGATTCAGGATGCAACTTACCTAAAACACAAATTCTGCTTGGTCTCAAGAAGGTCACTTCTTATGAAGCAGAATAGATCTGTTAATGGCCATTTTCAAAACTCTGTAATATTTATTTCAAATGTTATGATAGTGTAAGGTAATTTTATTTTAATGTGATTCTATCACGGTATTATTCCGCAATTTTGAAAGTTTGTGTGTAGTGATGTCGTAGTTTTTCATTACCAACGTATACTGATGTATTCTGAAAATGTGCTGTCACTTAAATGTGTATATGCTTAATTTGGTTAGGAGACATATGTCTGTGATCACTAGAAAAGCACAACAAATTACAGTATAAGGAGCAACAGTCACTGAGTTTGAAGTATACCTGCCTTATATACAAAAAATAATTACAAAGTAATCAGAAACTCTTCCTTGTTTTCTAATATATTAAAGGGGAGTTGTATAAATGTTGTGCAGTAGCGTGGGGCAAGGTTTATTTTATGCCAGTGCAGCCGTGGTTAGGAAATCTGCAGTATCTGCAGCTTGTATGTATGTATAATGCAGTCTGGCATCTCTAGCCTTGTAATTATTCTTACTATATATTACCTGGCAGCTACTATTGCCACAATACTAAGAATCCTTGTCTTGGATGAAGACTCTGTTGTATTTATTTGCTGCGCAAAGGCAAGGAAAAAATACTTTGTATTCCAAAAACCTGCAATTAAACAGGGAAGATGAATGAGGATTAACAGGTTGAAAAGGAGGAGAAGGGCAGTGGTGATTAGAATCTGGGCAGGGATCTTCATGGACCTGAGGCCTTCATGTGCTAAGTTTGGTTCTGGTTTTGTTGTGTTTTTTTTTCTTCTCACAAACATTACAGCAATGAAGTTTTAACAGAGGGATTGGGAAAGTTCACAGCGAGAACTTGTGCTCTTGTGGCCAGGAAGGCCAATGGCATCCTGGGGTGTATTAGAAGGGGGGTGGTTAGTAGGTCGAGAGAGGTTCTCCTTCCCCTCTACTCTGCCCTGGTGAGACCCCATCTGGAATACTGTGTCCAGTTCTGGGCCCCTCAGTTCAAGAAAGACAGGGAACTGCTGGAGAGAGTCCAGCACAGGGCAACTAGGATGATTAAGGGAGTGGAGCATCTCCCTTATGAGAAAAGGCTGAGGGAGCTGGGGCTCTTTAGTTTGGAGAAGAGGAGACTGAGGGGTGACCTCATTAATGTTTACAAATATATCAAGGGTGAGTGTCACGAGGATGGAGCCAGGCTCTTCTCGGTGACAACCACTGATAGGACAAGGGGTAATGGTCTGAAACTGGAACATAAGAGGTTCCGCTTAAACTGGAGAAGAAACTTCTTCTCAGTGAGGGTGACGGAGCCCTGGAACAGGCTGCCCAGAGAGGCTGTGGAGTCTCCTTCTCTGGAGACATTCAAGACCCGTCTGGACATGTTCCTGTGTAGCATAATCTGGGGCGTTCCTGCTCTGGCAGGGGGATTGGACTTGATGATCTTTCGAGGTCCCTTCCAGTCCCTAGCATTCTGTGATTCTGTGATTCTGTAATTGTAGTAGAATAGGTAATTGTAGATGGGTCTGAAAATCCTCCCGTGATGAACAGTGAGAGAGAGGGACAAGGGGTATTTGCTTGCAGATTTGGCTGGTGAAACGTTGGTCTCTTTGGCCTGTCCTACATACTCACCAAGAGGCTGACGGGTACACTGAATAAAAATGGATGAAGTGCAGTTGGCCCGGCCTTGAAAATGAAGAGGAGCAACTGAAATTTGACATGGAGAGGGATGGAAACTGGAGGCAGGAGTGGAGGAAGTAGAGGGAAGCACCGTAAAAAGAGGGATAAGTTGTCCGAACCACCCACTAGAAGGTTAGTTTGACAAGGCCAGGAAAGAGATTGTTTGAGTGATCAGTACAAAAGCTGATGAAAGCCTGGACAGAAGATTTACATATCAGTTGATAGCAGAGGCTGTGTTTCAGTATTAATCTAGAAAGCATCTACAAGATTTTAGACCTAGCCTGGTAAGAAGAAGCTGATGCAAAACCAGCAACGGTACCACAGGAAAAGAGAAAGAAGATAACAGGAAGAATTGGGGATGGTAGGAAATTGAAGAACTCTGTTCCAGTTGTGTGGATCTTGAACCAAAGGCTGGATATATTCATATATGTCCCTTTAAGAGACAAGTCTTCCTAGATCATGTCTTTTTTCTTTAAAACTAGATTCTACTCTTAATAGTCTCACTTAATTCTGATGTTGGATAAATATTTGACATAATGAATCAGGAACTTAGAACAAAATTGCAGGGCCCAGATTTAAATTTGAAAACCTTCATCTATCTCATGCAGTATGCTGTGTAGTGTGTTATGATACAGTAGACAGGAGAGGTCAAAACAAAATTACGTGCTTATTCTCCAGGTCATTGGAAGCTCATGGAAGGGAAATTTTCCAGGTTTTCTTTTATTTAGGCAAATGGCTGCACATACTGATAAATGTGCACACCTAACATTTTTCAATAATTTGACTGTAACAGCACAGTGCCTGAATATTTAAAAGTGTGGTAGATCTAAGGCTTAGTTGTTGAACTTGTAGAAGCAATGAAGGAATGTGTTAAAACTAGTTGTTCAGTTCAGTGCTAGTGATGAGCTGAGAGATGCAAGAGTAACGTGATGATTTGCTATCACGGAAAACATTTGAAATAACTCCTACAGCCTTATAAGGCACTGTGAGATTTTGTGTATGTATTTTTTGTGTGTGCATCTTGATGCATGCAATTTTTCTCTCCCCTTTTTTTTCTTCTCTGGATACGTATATACATACATACAATTCTTAAGTAACGCTTGGGAAGTATTAAAGACATCCCTGCTGCGTTGTGATCGTGTAAATAAGGGGCTGGCTAATTCATCTTTGTACAATGAGGCACCCTCTTTTTCGGACCTAAGAATGGGCTTGCGTTCCTAATCACATGTCTGACATTTCAAACTGTATCTTAGAAAAGTTGTAGCTTCTCTGCAAACCTTTTCATTTTGAGGGAGCTAGCTTGGTAATATGGCAGTAACCTGTTCGGGTGTGGTCTTGGTTTGGAGTGTAATGATTGATTCTGAAGCTGGTATTGCCCAGGGATCGCAATGAGGGTGGCTTTTTTCTTCATTTGTAAACCAAAGAAAAAGGTCCCGTAAGATTTTCGTAGGGTATTTGTCGAAGTGTTTTGGTTTGTTTTTTTAAATAGTTCACTATTGCAATGACGCGTAAATGCTGCACAGAGATTCATGTAGCAAGTGATCTCATTTCTTTCTTAAGAATTTCATTTCAGGTCCTGTGAATGAAGAGGCTTGCTTGCAGCTCTCTGTACTCACCTAATCTCTTCTTCCAGGTTTCTTCACGTTTACGTGCCGTTCCTAAGGGTCTTATTTGAAAAGGTTGGATTTGCACTGTGTAGATTCAGGTTCAGCATTATCTACTCAAAGTTTTCCATGGCCGTTGTCTTGCATGCACCCTAGAGAGGGAGAGTAATTTGATAAACCTGTATTTAAACTTATCTCTAAAGTGGGGAGAGAAACTGCTGTCATACCTTGTGGAGGAAAATTATTAGACATTGACACAGTTCATAAATTCATAGATTTTAAACATGGAGGACTGTTAAATCACCATCTCACATACTGTATAAAAGAAAGCCAGTGAATCTTGCCTAATTATGTCAGTTTTATGCATGAAAATATCTTATCTAGAAAATAATCCACCGTTGATTTGAAGGTATCAAGGGATGGGGAAGTCATCTCTTTCTTTTAGGAATCGTTCCAGTAGTGAATCAGTCTGCATTTAAAGGAGTAGGAGATCCTATTTCTAATCTGACTTTGCCTGACTTCAAGGCTCAGTCCTAAATTCCTCATATTCCCTTTCCTGACAGACTGGAAACTGCATTAGCAAGTGGAACCTTCTGCCCTGAAAATATTTAGGACCGTAACTAAACTTCTCAGTTTTATTGTGATAGCTGAATTCCTTAAATCCTGCATTGAAAAATAGGGTTCTTTGCCTCAAATTTTAAATCTTTTCTGTGGCCCTTCTTTGTACTCTTCAATTATTCAACAACCCTTTTTAAAACAGGGAGTGGAGAAGTAAGTCTCTTTCAGTCTGGTGATGTATTTCAGGAGAGTATGATTCACAGGTGATTCACAAAGATTATGCAAGACATCATGAGGCAGCTTCTGTGTTGCTTTTATGTTTCATGCCTGCTAAGGTATCACAGTGTGTCATAGCAACTCTGGTTTACCTACTTTGTCTAACGGCAGAAAACGTGGTTAAGAATCAAGAGTAGGATAAGGTCTCCTGAGCACACGTGTTTTGTGTTTTCCTCCTCCTAAATATGCAGTTCCCAGAGCTGAGATGAACAGAAGAGAAGGTCATATTTATAAATATTATAAAGTTTCTGCAGTCTATGAAAATGGGTACCACGAGTGATAACCGCAGTCTGCCACTCCTCTCTTGTGCTGGTGACATCGACATCATCAGTGCAGCTTTTAGCTTGGACTAAAGAGGGTAAAACCCCTCATCTTGTGCCTTTTCCATCCTCTTTTCTTCTGCCACAAATCCATACTGTAATCTTGGGGTCTGTCAGATTACTTCAACTTCATGTCGCAAGTGAGGTGATCATTTCTCCTGCCTGTGGATAGCACTATTCCCTGCTAGCTTTTGGTGTTAGGATGATGTTAAGAGTTTTAAAATGGGACGTGCCCTAGGGGGCTTGTGCTTTAAAGTAGCTCACCTACTTTCTCGGTGTGTTACAGTGTGTCCCTCTGGCAGAAGAAATGTCAGAATCCAAATTTTTTTTTCACCCATCTGAAAGATTGAGCCCTGGGCTGCATGCTGTGAGTTCTGGGGATTTGTTGTTGAAGCATGCCCTGTTCGGAAGCTTAGTAAGTGCTGTTTGCAAGGTGGAAGAATGGGACAGTGGGAAAAGGCACAGTAGATCTCCTTTCAACTGCATCTATGTCACACTGGGAAACTGCTGTGTAAGTAGATTCCAAACTTATAGCAGAAATGCAGCTCTGTAGTGGGATTCCTGCACAGAACTGTAGTAAGTCCAGTGGGTTTTACAGGGCCAAAAGTGATGGTCTAATTGTTGGCAAAAAATGGACATGTAGGTAACATTGCCTTAATCAGAAGGGTTATGTCACATGGGGAAGTTGAGCACCAAGAATAGGGTAATGAAAAGATTTGTTCTAGCCCTTCCACTGCAGTGTGTGAAGAGTCAAGTTCTTTTTCTCTTCATTCATTTGTTTTTTCCTTTGTCTCTCTGCTGCTGTCAGAGTCAAAAGCTCTTACTGAGAAGAGGCTGGCTGATTTCAGCCCTGCCTCCCTAGCCGGCATTTTCAGGGAGCTTGACCATTCAGTTGCTCCACAACCTCCCTTTTTGAGACTCTCTTGGTGTACAAGCAGTGCAACTACCGCAATGACTACATTATTGCCTGTTTGTCAGACACACAAACTTAATATTTTTTCATGAATTTTAATCCGTGTTAGCTAAAAGAAAAATAGTTTTACTTCTACATCCATAGATTTTTTCAGTGTGAGTTATTTGTCCTGGGTCAGACTGCTTCCATCTATTTCAGCTTGCTTTCTTCATACATGTGCAACATAGCGTGACTGGCAAGAAAGTATGAAAAGCTCTGTCTGGGTTATCATTACCTGCCCCACACCACATCGAAATTACATGCCAGGTCTTTAATAGGTCAGAATTTACTTAAATTCTGAAATACAGTGTTTCAGAAAGACAAGAACCATCTTTCTCATCCGTATTAAACATCTAAACTAGCACTGAATTGTAATGAGGTTTCTCAGGCCATCTCTCCTCTTCTGTTTCTCTCAGTCAGAACAACCACCTGTGTCCTTGCAGTACCCTGAAAAGCTAAAAGGGGCTTAACTTTGGATTTCAATTTTTAAATGAAACCGAAAGAAAACAATTTATCCATCAGGACTAGTTTCAGTTCTTTTCTGTTTATCCAGAGCTTCTCGGCAGTGTGAATTAAAGAGGAGATTATCAACTAAGGGTGGCAACCACAGGTTTTGGTTTGGGTTTGTTTTTTTTTTTACTCCAGGTATTACATTGCCAGTGTGTGAAGTTTTGTGTGTTTTATTTCTAACTGTGCATTGGACTGAGGAAATCCAAACTGTGTTGATAGGGCTGTCAGTGCCTTCATTATCAGGTTGGGTTCTAGGAATTCATTTTGCTACTATGTGACCTTTTATACCAGTCAATAAAGTCAGTGAATTTGTGCTGGTGTACAACTGGACTAACACAGTAATGAGTGAGGCCACAGAAAACAGCAGACAGCAACATATCAGTATATTTATCACTTTTAAAAGGTTATGGCAGCTTCTATTGGCCTATGTAAAGAAGTTTCTTATTGGGTTAGTTAAACCTTGCTTAAACATTTTTTTGTGTGTGCATCATATAATCAGGATCTCATTACATTTTTTTGTATTAAATTTATACTCAAAACCTGCTTTAAATTGCTGAATACATAGAATTTATAACCAGCAATGCTTTCTTATACTTTCCTCACACATTTGAGTTTTGCAAGGAATCTCAGAAGAGCCTGTCCTGGTGTATCCTTCATGAGACAGTGCCAAGGTACAGCCGGGTGAGCTAAGGGCGGGCTCAGAAATGCCTTGTGTGCATCTGTTTCAAACCAGTATGTTTTCCGTAACCTTTTAATGTATCTGTGTATGTGCATGTATTCGTGGTATCAAGGATGTGGTAGCATTTGGTTTTGTTGACCCAAGTGCTGCTATTTGTGTGTGCAGTCCATGCGGTTCAATCTTTCAGTCCTGTGCCTTTACCAACCCATTCAAACTCCGCGCAGTATTCACACATATATTACGTCAAGTAAAATAATAATAAACAAAAATACATTATTGAGACTGTGGGGGCTGTGAATGGATTATTACGATTTGCCTATCATTCTAATGGCACCTGTTGGAGGTGTGATACAAAAGGCAGTGACAGGCAGTGTAATTTAGTAATTGTAGCTATTGTGCTGTATAGCTGGTCAGTTCACCAGGCAAGTACAAAGAAACTAGTGTTAAGGCTAAGCAGGGGTGGGTAAGCTTAATAGAGAGAGCTAGTGCCTTACTGAAAGAAACTTTTGGTGGAGGGTTAGCTCCCAGGGGGAAGGAGTTAGAATGGGTTGAAAAGAATGAACAAAAGTGCAAAAATGGTGCAGGTTTTCCTGTTTCAGTTCTTAAAGTGGCAGGGGACTTGTGGAGATGAGCATGGCTCGGTCCAGGTTACAGGGGGAGAGGGGAGCTTTTTGTCATACGGGGAGGGTGCTGATGATGGGTGATGATGCTGCAGGACCCAGGTAAGCCCAGGCTAGCGGCTGGCTCTTTCCGCATCTTGCTGGATGTTGCAGTTGGGTTTGGCAGAATCGTTTTCCTATCAAGGTAGAGATAAAGGTGTAACAGAGTCGGAAGGTAGGTTTGAGAGGTCACAGAAGGCCGCTGCTGGCAGGTCGTAAACTTGTGCCTTGCACATGCAGATATGCATCTATGATTTGAGTGTTCATTTGGATGGCAGGCCTGCCAAATACTAGTATTTGAAGACTTAAATAGGGTCTGAAAAGTTAACTGAAGTCTTTAGTGGATTCATTCCTGGTATATAGAAGCCACGATATTCACGGAGCTTTTTTTTATTAGAGATAAAGGAGCTAAAGGTACAAGGATAGTTTGTTACTAATTCCTTTGTAAATGGGTTTGTTTTGTAAGCACAGACCTTGTTTGTTTGTAGCACAGACCTTATCTTCCACACCTTGGACACAGAGGAGTGAACACTCAATACTTTCTTAATCCCAAATGTCATCGTTTTCAATAATTTTGTGAGGCAAAGAACACCACAAAGACTACACAAATTAATCTTTTTCCTGATGCAGTGTATCTGTAGACCCTGTAAATGTAAAATGCATAGCCATTAATTAATTTTCTGTTTCAGTAATTATTAGAATGCTAAAATGCTTACAGACTTCTTATGCCAGACCTATCTTTTTTTTTTCCTGAAGTGCTTTGAGCTTGTCTTTATCTCTCCTCCCCCCACCACCCATCTGGATATTTGATTTTCCACACAGCATATTCGTCTTTCTTCATGTGAACCTGTAATTATTGAACAAATTGTTGTCACAATGAAGAACCTCTTGGGCGTTTATGAGGATACATTAGGAAACAATAGTCTCGAAAGATAAGTAGTGGACACAGCACTGAAACATATTAAGGCCAGATTGACTCATTTAACAGCGTTAAGAGAACAAGGAAGTAACCTGAAGTTAACAAAGGTCTGCACAGCAGGACGTTTATGCTAGCAAATACTAATTCGCATTTGCTAAACAGTATAAACAGCTTTGCAGTCAACACCAGGCATCCCATTTAAAGGGATTAGGTGTGCCACTTCCCTATTGTCTGGGCTGAGGAATGTGGGGTGCTCAATGTGCTCCCTGCAATTAGCCCAATTAGGCAGACACGCCCTTTGTGCAAAACCTGTTACAGGGCACTTAATCCATTGATTGGAAAGGTGATATTTCTTCATTGAATTTAGAAGCTTGTCCCTTGGTCTATCTTTGCTGATTCCACACCTAAGCCTTAAAGTGACCACGCATCGTGAGTCAGCCAACCCATTGATAAAGCGTATTTGGTTTATATAAACTATGCAAACTTGTGTATTGACTTTGTTGCAGTCAGCTGATGGAAAGCTCCAAGAGGAAGGGAATGGTAAGGAGCTTTGCAGTCAGAACAAAACTGAGTGTTAATAAATGCCCCATCCCCATGGTCTAACAGCTAAGTGCAGTGAGGCGTTTTATTACATTCAAAGTGCACTGTCTTTACTAGTCCACCAAGGGTTAAAAACACAGCAGAGGATTCATGTGACATACTGACTATTATCACTAATTTCTGTAGGAAGTGATTCATGTTACACTGGAGCTGCAGAAACCCCTGCATTCCTTGTGTCCTGCCTGTCATTCAGGTGGTAAAAGCCATTTCCAGGCTCCTTCAGCTGGTTGGAGGGTCAATACAGCAGAATCCCTCTGAGCCTTGGAAGGATGTTAGAGAACCAGTCCCAAAGGCACCTTCCTAGAAAATTATTACAAAAGAAAGTTGTGTAAAAACAAAAGAATAAGCTGTGTTCAGCTGAGTACTTGCATATTGTCTACAGGCATCTGAATTAATTGCAGATTATATGCCAAAGTAAAACCAAATTTTGTGCCAATGAAAAGGAGCTGAAGCAGTGTATGATCTTCCTGCACTCTCTGCTGGCCTTCTGCTGGAGAGGAGCCTGGTCGCAGTGCTGAGCTGCTGAGTGCTCCCTGCCCTGGGAGGAAAGGCTGGGTGCCGGTAGAGCTGACAGCATGGAGTGTGCACGTGGGCAAGCTCGAGGAGTCGTGGCAGAGTCTAAAGCTTCTGCAAACCTCCCAGCTGGTTCCTATGAGTTTTTCCAAATGTAGACCCTAATGGGTCGCTGCAATGGATTAGGCTGGCACAGGCTAGTTCCTCAAATACTGGTGGTAAAATCCACACCTAATGGAGCCTGAACTTCAGACCTGCCTATGTCCCCTCTGTCATCATCATTGCCTCTTTTACCAGTGATAACATTTCAGAAATCTGTCTCTAGCTATACAGGGACATCTTTATTTGAGGAAGCTTCACAGGTTTGTAAAGGATCTTCCTGGATATAGAAGTACAAAGTTCACAGAGCAGACGGGAGAAGAGATTTGGCACTGGGCACCCTGCCTTAAGGAAAGGGAAAGAATATCCAGTCTATGAAACCAAGTGGGTCATTCCACTCATGCCTTTCAGGTTAAAATATTGTGCATAAAATTATCATATAAGGTGTAAAAGAATGTTTCTTTCAAACAGACAAGAAATTGGATCAAAGGCAACACACCTTCTCTGAAGTGCAGCCTTTACTTCTTGTGAAATCACTGGTGCTCCTTGGTGGGTTGCAGGCAAGGATGTGGCTACAGCCCTGCTTGTGGCCGCGTCCAACCTTCCTGGAGTCAGGCTCGGTGTTTGGGTGCAGTGTGTGAAGGGTAGTAGCACTAAACACTGCCCTCACAAACCACTGTAATTACTTCTATTGCTGAAAAAACCCAGAACATGAGCAAAAATATCGTAGAAAAGCTATTTCTAACACTAGTGCTGCTCTTTATGGCTAAGTGGCAGCCATCATTTTTTTCCTAAATTATGTGTTCTTTTTTCAAGCATTTAGATGATGCAAACCAGATTTTTGTGGCAGCATTATTGCTCATAGCCAAAAGAGCATTCAAGGAAACACTGTATTTCTGCTAAATTGCCATTTATTCAGAACACTTTGTTTATCTTTTTTCATTCTCCTTTCATTCATCAAGTCCCCATTGAGTCTATATCTCTCAGTATAAGTTCAGTAATAATTTTAGTAAAAGTAATAGCTCACATCTACTTTCGGGGGGCGAGATTATGCAGAGTTCTGGCTCTTGCTTTATTTTTAAAAGGAAAACTCCTCAAGAAAATTGTTTTTCCAGTTTGACAGCAAAACTTCCTGTTTGTTTTAGATTTTTGTTTCTTATATGTAGCATTATAATAGAAATTTTGTTGATGTAATTACATTCTAGGTAGTGTTCTAGAGTTATTTTTTTATGTGTTTACCTATTCCCTGGACTGACACTGTTAGTCTTAAAAAAAAAAAGAGACTGTGAGTGTTCATTACAAGAATACTGTGAATATCTTCTAGTTTTTCGCATTGCTTTTTATTCACTTTGAGTGTTCCTAATAGTAAGTGTTTAATGGAGGGAATGTTCCAGAGGAAAGAAATGGTACCAGATAATCGTGCAGAGGTATGTAATTATGAATATTTGTCTGAGGCATGTGAATACAAAAGTTCTTTGGGGTTCATCCAGTCAACAAGTAAGAACAATAACATGAGATGGAGGTGATTAATCAAGTGTTGCAGAGAGAAAAATATGAATTACAAGTAATCAAAACAGTATCTAGGACAAATAGTTCACAGGCAATCCACAGGCCACACATGTTCACATGAACAAATTACTGAATTGTTTCAAGGTGAGGACATTTGTGTACATGAGAATCTTTGTATGCAGTCACGAATAGAAAAATGTACTAATACAGTTGCATAAATTGTTTACTTTGTAAATGCTATAAAATTCCTTTCTCAAAATAGACCATTTCTGCTCTGCCTGTAAAGAGTGGAAAGTACAATGATTAGCTTAGAACTGACTTCAGACTTTTGCATTAAAGAAAGGAAGCTGACAGTCAGCTCTATCCAAGCCACAGTATAGCCCTGAAAAATATTGTATCATTCACCTTTGAAAGTAATACCGTGGTTCGTTTTAAGTTGTTAAAACCTAGACTGAAGGATCAAAATAAACACGTTTTTCTGTGTGGTGTTTTCTGGGGTTTGTCTTTTCTGCAATGCGTGTCGTCTTGTTCTGCTGCCTGGCTTCTGCATAACTGCCAAGTTCCCTGCTTGCTTTAAAAAGTCCAGGGGTTTTATAGGGATATTTTTTATCCTTCTTGCTAGGCATCGTAACTTTTAGCTCAATAGTGTTTAATTCAATTACAGTGAATTAAGTTTACCTTAGGATCTTTGGAGCCCCTTAGAGGGCTGATCTGATTAATTACTGTGCAAAACAGATTGTTAAAATAACTGGGGTTTATGCAGTTTCTCTTTGTTCATTCCCTTAGCTTCTATAATTCATAGACACTGATACTGGATGAGTGAGGTTAATGTAGCAGACATGTTCCCACAAGCTCACTGACTCTTTTGACTTTTTTTCTCTTCCCCAGTAAAAAACAGGCTCCCATGGGTGGGGATCGTGTGGGACCCCTTCCTGGGCTGTGATGTGTGCCCTCCAGTGCAATGAGGTTTGTGTGCCAGTCCCAAGGAGATGGGCAGCAGAAGAATCAGGATGGCTTTATGTACTGGTCGTTACGAATTTAGTAGCAAATGAACTTTGTAATGCAGAGTACAGGCTGAAGGTAATCTTATTTATGGTTTTGATTGTAGCAACCTTTAATACCTAAAGCTAGAAAATATAGCCTACTCATCATCCACACTGCTGCTCTGTGGTGTCTGGAAGCAACAGCGTAAGGAGTCATCCAAGCTCCTGACATTGCTGCGCTTTTCTGCGGGTTCACACAGGTCAGGGGTTTAGTGGTTTGTGTAAGTGGCCGTGGTCCTGCTCCTGAGCCAAACCAGACAGGCCCTTAGTAGAGACACAGCATCTAGTTACACACTTCCTTGTGTGACAAACAAAAGTGGCTTATACCATTCTTGAACAAGTTTATCCCATCCCTCCGCGACCTTGGCAGGCTCACTGGTAAAAAAGCGGACATGGTATGAACCAGGCAGTGCAATGGGGTTTAAGGGTCACTTTGAAGGGAAGGGAAACCACCTGTGTTGGGCATGGCGTATAATGTTGCTGGATGCAGCTGCACAGCAGGAATTAGGAAGGGAAAACTGCCATGGGCTGCTGTAGCTGCACCTGTAGCCCAGGCGGTGGGGACGGAGGAGGTCTCAGCCAGCACCAACAACTCACTAGACTTCATCCTTGCTCTTTCCCTTGTTCTCCAACAAGGAGCAGAGCGAATAAAACCGGCCCTTTTCTGAGGAAAACCAAGCTGACTAATACAGTCCAGTCAGCCTTAATATGCTGGAGTGGGGATTTCCAAAGTTAATCCAGGTCGTTAGGGGTGAAGTCCAATATCAATCTCTTCAAGCAGACTGGGGATTTCCAAAGCTAAATTAGGTTTGTTGGGACAAAGACCAGTGTTATTCTCTTCAAACCAACCGTGTAGTCTCCAGTTTGTGAGAGGTGTGTTAACGGGACCCTGTGCATGTTCTAGCTCTGATTCATTTATAAGTTTTCTGTGATTATTTTTTTTTTTTTTTAAATCTACCATTGAAGCTCGGCCATTTGTAATTTTCCTTTGAGAGGTGGAGAGATGGTGAGAAGGGAGGAGAGTCGAGATGTTACTTACTTTCCCTTTTTGGGGTATAGGCCTCATTTTATGGAACTATTGAAAGTTCTCGGTACTTTAGTCCCTTTTTTGAAACACAACAGAAAGTCGCTGCTGTACTGATGTCATCAAAGAAAAATGAGCCAGTATTGAGCTGAAAAGTGCATTAAAACTTTATGGATCTTTTAAAAAAGTTTTACCGTGAACTGCAGCAGTGGATTTTAACTTGAACAAAACCAAATCAAGTGTTAAACCTTTCCACATTTAGATGTTGTAATGGTAACTGGAATTTTAAAAGCAGTGTTGAGAGAGGCAAAGTGCTTAGTGAAAGGCCCTGGCGATGTGCACTGGAGAGGGATCCAGAGCGGGAGCAGGGTTGGGTCTGACAGAAATCGATGCTAAAACTCAGTTAAACTAGACCAGTGCCAAGAATTTATCGCACATCTGTTTTACCTTGATTTTATATTTAATTATCACCTGCAAAAAGTCTGATTTCTAGGCATTTATTATGAAATTAATAAAAGAGTTTACAAGGCAGTGCTGTAATGCACTCCGGGGTGTGTCATGCTGGAACAGGGCCATTTCCAAAGTTGTTGAAGTTGTTCCTCATAAAGTTAGTGCTTCAGTTTGTGGTCAGTGCAGAATAATATCCCAGGAAAAATACTGTGTAGTTCTGGTAGTGCTACCTGGCAGAAAGCTAGCTGCCATGCATGGCCCCAAAATGGATAAGGGCTGTGCATATAGCAGGCTTTGTTCGGAGCCGTAGGTGATGGGACACCAAAGTTATCAAGACTTCCTGGTGCTTGTTTCTCTCCTGGGAAATTCACAGAGAAGATTTACTAATATATTAAATATATTCAGGATAAGATATAAGATATATTTATATAAATGTGTATATGTGTTTGAAGCAAAGAGGAGCTAATCCTGAAAGATGAGAAAACCTAAAGATGAAGAACTAATTTAAAACTAAATCAACAGTTGAAGAGCTTTTTAATCAATTGCTCTCTTTTCTCAGCAGTGTAGGCAACAGGTGGTATGAGATTGGGTGTCTCTCTGAGTGTTCTGGTTTTGGCTGTCCTTGTGTAGGACTCCAGTGTATTTTAGTACATATTGAGCACTTCCATGTAGTAGCAGCCCTAGGTTCTGTGCAAGTCAGCACTGTGCAGCCTCTGTCAAGCAGCTTTTTTTCTTTATGACTTCTCTCCTTTGTATTTTTTTTTTTTAATTTACTTTTACTTTCTATAGTGCGACCTAACATGCCTTCCCTCAACAAGTCAGGAATTTGATCCACTAAAAAATATAGGACACACTTAAAACGGTTTCTGTTGATGTGTGGCCAGTAAATTTTTTCCTTGCCCTTTTAGCCCCATTTTTTTTAAGTTCAGGTTAGTCCTTTTCAAAATTTCTGTTCAAAGGAAACATTGTTAAAAGCCTGGTATTTAAGCCTGGTAGATGTAGAAAATTTAATTAAACAAATCTCTGATACCTCCAACTGCACTTGCCAATGGGATAGTTACAGGATGTTGGGTGCAAAATATATAAGCTGAAGTTTCTCTAAACCTTCTGTTCCTTATTATTATTTTGTTATTCAGTTAGTGTAGTGCCCAAAGGCTGCAACTGTTAATGCAGACTTCACTATACTGAGTATTGTACAGGCACATGGTGTGATTTAGATGTGAATGGATGATTGTGATCAATTTGGTTGTGGTAACTTCATGATTTGCTTCTCAGATGATTTAACGATAACTGATTATGTATTAATTAGTACTTTATTGCAATCAATGCTGGCGTGCAAGGCTGGTTTAAACTGATGTGCTTTTCTCTGTAATTACAGTGGTTTAGGAGTACATAATGGGCCAAGAATTCATTACCTCAACTCATGCAATGAGTGGATGGCCCTGGGCTTATAGCAGGTTGATTGACTACTTGTAGCCAGTCTTGGGACTGAACCTCTGAAAACAAGATACATGCACGTTGGGGAAAAAAACCCCATATATACAGGTTAAGTGCAAAAGAGAAAATGTTCAATGTACAGTACTATGTTCCATAATGCTGCATCTCTCTGATCACTGTGTGTTTTTCTGCTTACTCCACTAGTGCAGATATTAGAAATCACAAATACCTTCCATCAAACTAAAATTTCTGCCTCTGCTGTTCCAGTCGGAGAGTTATTTTGTGGTATCATCCATTGCTCAAAGTGCTGTGGCAGCTTTTCCTTTTGTGGAAAGCTCCTTCTTCAAGTGCCTCATGCTGCCCAGAAATGCAGAAACATCTTGAATATTTAAAGTCAGCACCAGGTCATTCAGAAACAAGCTGGCAACTTACCTACTTCTTTGGAGCGTAGGTGAAGTCACTGCTTTCTGCCTGGAACCATCCTGAGCTGGTGAGCACAGTCACCCACTGAGTTAGAGCTTCCAAAATATATCCGAGCTTCCAAAATACCGAACTGATTCCCCTGTATAGCCCAGCAATGAGAAGCAACATCTATATGATTAATGTTTATGATGTCTGTGTTCAAATATACTGGCAGATTTGGTATAAATCCCCCAAATGAAATATTAGAGACACAAATCTCTCCAGAGATCATAGAATCATAGAATGGCCTGGGCTGGAAGGGACCTTGGAGATCATTTAATCCAACCTCCCTGTCATGGACAGGGACGCCTCTCAGCTAGATCAGGCAACACATGGGGACCGAACAGGGATGTATATACTCTGAAAACTTCAAAACACATCAGGGATGGGTTTAGATGGATTTTTTCAGGATGCTAACGACTCATTTGGAAGTTGTTTAGTGCCACGTCAAATAGATAACTGAGCTGAATTATAATTCATGTATACTTTTCCAGTTCTGCACTGAGCATGTAGGCTGCTCTTGTACTTTTTCTCCCATGAAAATGAGCTGTTTCTATTTCAGCCAGGACTGACTGTGGTTTTCCTGTTGCTATAGTCAGGTCCAGAAGTATCTTATAAAGTCAAGGACATGGCTGCTGTTCATTCACAACTTACATGTATAGACAAGCACTAGTTCTAATCTGTTAGACTACTGAAGTTAAAAAATGCCTGTTAGAGGTGATGCTCGGCTCTTCTCTTGTGGCCAGTAATTCTCTTACCATCTCCTGAAGTTCTGCCTGTCAGAATTTTCGTTTACAAAGACAGGACGAACATATGTTGCGGATTTTTTTTTTATGCACTTGCTTAGTTTGCTGCTTCATAGTCTGTCTTTGAAAATGTAGCTGTGCAAGTTTTCTTTTAAAATAATGAAGACTAATGATGATTGGATCTGTTAATATTGTTAAATAGTAATATTATTTATATACATATCTTTTCTTCCTAGATATTATAACCTATGTAATAATAGTTTCCTAATTTATGAAACATAGTTACCTAAGAACCATGACAAGTTCTTTTTATTCATTCACTCAGAAACAAATTCCTATTTTTTTTCTCAGAATGCCGGTCTGTCTGATTTTATTGTAATTTTTGAGATATGAATATGCCATCAATTTTGTTGTAGGTCTGGAAACCAGCAGCAGAAAGCAAGGTTTCATCCATTCTGTTCTCCAGAGTGTAATCTTAAGTCAGACTTAACATGACTGAGTTTGGAATGGACTGTTTCTGGAAAATGGTTCCTCCTTTTGCTCAGTACATCCATGTACTTCACTGATCCTTCACTTTCTGACAAAAAGATGTTTCTCTTCTTCTTTTCTTTTCAAAATGTTCTAGCAATGATATTTCTTCTATGCAATAGTACTTAAAATTTGTTACGTAATGGTTTGGAAATGGTGAAGAAATGGGAATTTAGTGTGTTTATACAGCGTCTAGTGCAGCTGGATCCTAGTCTCCCAGAAAGCAAATATTAACATGCAGTTTTGCGTACCATCACTGCAGTTTTAGATGTTACATTTTTAGACTCTTATAAACTTAGTTCTAAAGATGTGAAAGTTAGAAATTAATTGAATTAGAGCGTCAGAGTCTGACTTCAATTTGTACTATCACTAGTCAGAAAGAAACACTTCTGAACTAAAAAAACCTGTTTGAAATTAGATAATAAACTTGTACTATCCTGCGATGTAACTTGATGCCGAGTCTGCAGTAATTACAGCCATATTGTCAAGTTTATATGTCAAATCTAACTGCTTCAATTGTGGAAGCTTTTCTTGCACTCGAGCATTAGTCGAAGTTGCAGCATACTACAGTGTGTTGTACAGAGGTGTGTTTGGGTGGGCCGTGTGCTGAAATACCTCTGTGGTAATTAGAAAGATCATCCCTGGTGAAACTACACGTTCCTTTAGTTTTTACATGACAACATACACATGTAGTAACGTTTTGGTGGTAAGATTTGGGAAAAAAGTTACTATATAGGTACATTGGATTTTGTAATGGAGAATAGGAGTTTTTCTCTTAAACATCAGGGAAGACTAAATTGGCAGTGTGAGGCCATTGGTCTCCTGCGGTTTTAGCTGGTGATATTAATTTATGTATTAAAGTTGACTTCCTTTATCCTGTGTGTTGTTACTTTACAGAATATTGGTTTGGCTGCGCATAACTAGTGTGTTGAGTTTCCAGTCACAGATTGTTAACTGTTAAGGAAGGACATGAGCTTGTCTTTGAGTTGTGTTCAGATTAAGGAAAAAATACAAAAAAAAGGAAGGCAAGGGAAGAAATCATGCAACTAAACCGCTAGACTTGGTCTTGGGAGATCTGAGTTTGGTCCTTTTTTCTGTCACCTCCTTCCTTTCTGACCTTGTTTAAATCACTTGTATCATTTACTGTTGTTTCAACCTTTTTACACAAATATTCTTGTCCTTAATCTGTGTCCATATCTCCTTACTTCATCACTGTGAACATCACTGTGTTCATCCCTTACCTCTGGACAGACATAATGTAAAAGCAGGGACTGTTGCTGCTGTTGAACCCTCAGCGCATCCTGCTCACATTCTCAGTGTTAGGCAAATTGCCAGGTTCTTAGTTATGCGGGATTTTTTGCCCCCACGCCAGATTTGCAGGACGTAGCTTCGTGGGTGTTTTAGCTCTTATTATTCTGGCACATGGTCTGCTTTCTGCTCTCACTTGTGACTTTTGATTGAAAAATTCATCTGGGTTCTCAAGGGCTTAGAGCATTGACAGTGTGCTTGATCTTTCTCATGGTCTCCTCTCAAACACTCTAATTGTGGGTTTTGATCTTTAAGGGGTTTTTAAGTTTCTTAAAGGATGCTGGGAAGAACTTCTGTTTGTGGCATATGTTGACTTACAGTATAGATGGTCTGTGGCTGCTTCTGAACCAGATGTGTTTGATTGCACTGGTTCTTGCTATTGAACTCTAATAGCCATTTTTCCTATGTAGTAGTGTATTAGTTCTTTCATTAGAAACCTGCAGCCAGCTCCAGTTATATGTTGTTCTGAACAGACC
Source organism: Trogon surrucura (assembly GCA_020746105.1). NCBI lineage: Eukaryota > Metazoa > Chordata > Aves > Trogoniformes > Trogonidae > Trogon > Trogon surrucura. The sequence goes on along the minus strand of CM036621.1, from coordinate 10,207,205 downwards.
TTCCTCTAAGAAGGTGAGTCTGTAAACACGCGAAGTTTAACCTAAGAACTGAACCAATAAAATTTGGTTACAAGGCCATGGACATAGGCCCCATCTGTCCAAGCTTACTTGTCCAAGTAAGGCTTTCACTTCAGAAGAGAGGGAGTAGGCAGAGAAAAGGAGAGCAAGGATGCCGTAAAATGCTGCAGTCGCAGCTTTTGATGAGTTGCTTTCACGTTCTGTTACTCCATTAAGTCTTGAGCAGCATGTTCTGAGAAGTGCCACTTCTCTGCTGAGCTCCAGTGAAGAAATTTAAGAGGTCTCTTGCAAACAAACTGCAAGAGTGTGTGCTGCTGTTGCACCTCTAAGTCACAACATTTTAAGCTAATTTTTAAGGATAAAATGTCGCATTAGAACCATTTGATTTCCGGTTTCATGAAAATGTTGCAGGATGTGTTTTCAAAATTATTGTGATTTATATTTTAGTCCTTTTTATAGACTTGATGTGTACAGGACTTGAGTAGCAAAACCTTAATGTTAGGGTGCTATTTAAGTACAGATTTCTGGTGTTCGTGAAACAGTATTTTTATACACAGAGAAATTAACTCGGTTGCTGAATGTAACTTTTTACTCTACTTACACAATACATACCAAAGTGTGTCTATCCATGTGCCTCCAGACATGCAACTGACAGTCGCTTTTTATATTCCCAAGCAGGAGACCATAGTTCAAGTGCAATTAAGGGTCATCACATGGTTGTGTCGTTGAGGAAATAGATCGAAAGGACTCTGTATAATTGTGAGGCAATCACTGTCTCAGAAGACAAAGTGTATGGAAACTGTACATTTTTCTTCACTTGACCTGTTTTCTTTAAACCTATGTCTCAAGTCCTAGAACACCAACATTTAAAACACCCATCTTTCTATCTTACATGCTGTTGTTAAACTCTTGAATAGATGAAAGGATGTTCAGTACAACAGAAGATCCTTAAATTGACCACAGTGGTGTGTTCTAGTGGAAGAACATAGCAGTGACTTGAGCTTTGGTAGAAATGTGTTGAAGAAGAAGGTATTTAAGCCAACCTGCTCGAGTCTGGCCCTTATGCTAGAACCTTCCTTCCAGCTAAGCAAGGCAAAGGAAGGTTATTCAGATTTTGTACGTAGTATTAGTAAAGACACAGATTGACCGAATATGGAATGATCACCTTGGAGAAGGATTTTGACAAATGTTAAATACTTAAATGTTCCTAGAAGTAGATGGGTATTATGTGGGCAAGGAAAAATATAATTTAGTTTGGGCAATGGAATCTTGGTTATATTTTGGAATTCCCAGAGGAGAAACACTGCTATAATGTCTTAACAGATAGTGACAGAGGTGATGTCTGAATTAAACATTCATGCTCCTTCACATGGCTATTTGCTGAAATATTTATGTTGGAATATATTTCGTTCTTTTTTATGATTAAAAGTTTGCAGAAAGTATGCATGTTTGTTTATGCTCCAGAGATTAGGGTCAGTGCTATGATGTGAAAGGCAGCTGATTAGATGCTACTTTGGTTTAACAATTATGTATTTATTTATTCATGTGCTTTCACGTAAGTTTAGAAGTATATTATTATTTTTTACCCTCATAAACAAACTTGTGTATCTCACAGGTTTCTATAAAAGGATAGCAATTAGAAATAAAGAAAAACAATGGATAATGAATTCTAAAAAAGTAATTCTGTGTCATCGCTTGTAGTCAGAAATTTAAAAAAAAATCAATTTTGTAAAGGTTAATAGTAGTAATTGGCATCTCTATTGATGGGCTTGCTTTTATCATGATAGTTTTTTAGATTTGATTACCATAGCATTATGATTAACAAGCACGGGTAGATCTTTGCAGAATTTTCCCATGTATAGAAGCTTAAAACTTCTCAAATCATTTGGTCACAAGTGTTTCTGCCAACTGCTTCTAGCCATTTAGTGACAGATACCATTTTCAGTTCCAATCTCTGTAGTTCATAATATCTAGCTTACATCTTAAGCTTGCAAATTCGACTTATATGACACTTCTAAGATAGTGTTCCCTATGTATCCACACATACCCAAATCTTTTCATTTATTAGCAAAAACTTTGTTTCATCATAGTTTTTCCCGTTCTGAATGCTACTTCAAATATTTTCCAAGTCAGCTGCCTCTTTGCATTACTTATCATGCCAGTAGCTGCCCATCTTCAAGCTCATCAGAAACAACCTTTAAAGTACTTTCTGAGCTATCCCCAAGTCAGTTCTTGTGTCCTGCTCTTTATCAAGAGATGAAGTACCCAGTTAGTCAGGTAATGATGATTGTCTCCATCACCTGCGGAATGGTTTTGGCTATTCTTTCACATACAATGCCTCAGCAAAGATTAACCCTGCTCATATATTGTGGGTGTGCTTTCATGCTATAACTAAACTAATCTATTGGTGAGCTAGCACTGAGAGGCACAGGTGAAGATTTTCTTCTCTTCTGTACAATAACAGGTAATTTATGCACAGGGTAATTTGCAGAGACCTGTTGATGTAATTCTAACTTTACCTTGTTAAGGTGTTTACATATACTGAATTGAAAATTTACCTTGCAGGAGAAATGGGAGGAGGCATAATGGTCAGAGGCTCTGATCTGAAATAGCTAGTCATCAGACACAATGGAGGAGAATACAGCAAGGCATAGGGAACATAAAGATAATGCAATGCCTGTTTCTGAACTCTCCCATCCTGAGATGTTGTTAAGCCAAGCCCTGACACTAGTCAGTACAGCCCAACTGGTTTATCTGAAGTCTGGCAAACAGGAGTAGAATAAATCCATCATCTTTACCAAGTCTTGGGAGACGGGAGAGGTGCCTGAGGATTGGAGGGAAGCAAATGTCACTCCAGTCTTCAAAAAGGGCAAGAAGGAGGACCCGGGAAACTGTAGACCGGTCAGCCTCACCTCCATCCCTGGGAAAGTGATGGAACGACTTATCCTTGGTGCCATCTCAAGGCATATCAGGGATAAGAGGGTCATTAGAGACAGTCAACATGGCTTCACCAAGGGGAAGTCGTGCTTGATTAACCTCATAGCCTTTTATGAGGATATAACAAGGTGGATAGATGATGGCAGAGCGGTGGATGTGGTCTACCTTGACTTCAGTAAAGCCTTTGACACAGTCTCCCACAGCATCCTTGCTGCTAAACTGAGGAACTGTGGTCTAGACTCTCAGGTAGTGAGGTGGACTGTGAACTGGCTAAGGGGAAGAAGCCAAAGAGTTGTGGTCAATGGAGCGGAGTCTGGTTGGAGGCCTGTATCCAGTGGAGTCCCTCAAGGGTCGGTACTGGGACCAGTATTATTCAATATATTCATCGATGACTTGGATGAGGGACTAGAGAGTACTATCAGCAAGTTTGCTGATGACACCAAGCTGGGAGGAGTGGCTGACATGCCAGAAGGCTGTGCTGCCATCCAGCGAGACCTGGACAGGCTGGAGCGTTGGGTGGGGGAAATTTAATGAAATATAACAAGGGTAAATGTAGAGTCTTGCATCTGGGTAGGAAGAACCCCAGGTTCCAGTATAAGTTGGGGAATGACTTATTAGAGAGTAGTGTAGGGGAAAGGGACCTGGGAGTCTTGGTGGACAGCAGGATGACCATGAGCCAGCAGTGTGCCCTTGTGGCCAGGAAGGCCAATGGCATCCTGGGGTGTATTAGAAGGGGGGTGGTTAGTAGGTCGAGAGAGGTTCTCCTTCCCCTCTACTCTGCCCTGGTGAGACCCCATCTGGAATATTGTGTCCAGTTCTGGGCCCCTCAGTTCAAGAAAGACAGGGAACTGCTGGAGAGAGTCCAGCACAGGGCAACGAGGATGATTAAGGGAGTGGAGCATCTCCCTTATGAGGAAAGGCTGAGGGAGCTGGGGCTCTTTAGTTTGGAGAAGAGGAGGCTGAGGGGTGACCTCATTAATGTTTACAAATATATCAAGGGTGAGTGTCACGAGGATGGAGCCAGGCTCTTCTCAGTGACAACCACTGATAGGACAAGGGGTAATGGTCTGAAACTGGAACATAAGAGGTTCCGCTTAAACTCGAGAAGAAACTTCTTCTCAGTGAGGGTGACGGAGCCCTGGAACAGGCTGCCCAGGGAGGTTGTGGAGTCTCCTTCTCTGGAGACATTCAAGACCTGCCTGGACACGTTCCTATGTAGCATTATCTAGGCGTTCCTGCTCTGGCAGGGGGATTGGACTTGATGATCTTTCGAGGTCCCTTCCAATCCCTAGCATTCTGTGATTCTGTGATTCTGTGAAATGTCTGGGAAATGCCCATATGGAAGAATGCCCAGCTCTGTCCCTGCTATCGCAAACCATTAGACCTACACGGACACAATTTTCCCATGTCTGACTGTCACTGGGTTTTTGGCCATTTTGCTTCAGGCACAAGATATCAGTGTGCATGCCTTGAGTTTCAGTAGGTGCTCTGAAATTTTGCAAGATTGTTTTTAATCGTTCATGTGAACTTTGGTCACATTTTTCACCTGAATTTTGCAGTCTTGCAAAGCTGATCATTGATGAAAATGATAATTTTCCTAAGTGGTTTATGAAATTTTCGTTCTGAAGTTTATGATGTTGTCTTTCATTTCAAGGTGATTGTTTTCTTCCCTTTTTGACCTCTATTTGTTGAAAGTCCTGAGACTGACTTGAGACTAAGCAGTGTTCGTAAAATATAGCTGTATATTTTAAACATCAGGTTTTATCACTATTCACAAATAATATGAGGAGCTGTATTACAAAATCTGGTGTATTTATTCATTCCTATTATAGTGGCCAGTTTAACAAATTAATTTTTCTTCATTGTTCTTTTGACTTGGAGATCATGATAGCGTTTGCATACTCCATTCTCAGGCTGTTTGCTCTCAGTATATCATGTTACCGTCCCACAAATTTCTTAAGATTAGAAGAGTATCCTTAATTGCCCAACTCCCTTCTAACCCTGGTGCCTAGTTTTCTACCTAGTGGGAAAGTCAATATCAAGATGCTTCTAAATGAAAATTATATGATTTTTGAAATTACAGGATTTTTTATTTACTGCCACAATTAAATAACTCAAAGTAACTGAAGACAAAATAACTTGTGTTTCAAGTCATTTGTGGCTCAAGGTGATTCACTCTCCTATAGTTGTTACTAACCAAAGTTGAAACTTGAGTATTTTATACAATTTCCTATTTAACTTGAAGACTTGCTTTTGACGTTGCAGACATGTCAAGGCTAAACTCCGTTCAATAATTTCATCATTAAACATTTATTTTAAGTTGGGTTCCTTCCTCTCCAGTGTCAGGAGACCAGTCTTCCTGGACTAGCAAAGACAATTTTAAATATCCCCCTAAGTGAACATTAGCAAGGAATGAATGAGAATGAGATATTTTGATGTTTTGAGGAGACCGAAGGCAGACAAAATACGGTTTACTGAAGATTTTATGAACGAGCACCAGTGTCTTTACTTGATAAACAAATCCAAATCACTGAGATGAAAGCTTAATTTTGGAAATAAATGAGGTTTTTTTGTTTGGCAGTTTTTATACATTCTAGCCTGCCCATTTTTTTGGAGCACATTGTTTTGAATTGATTTAGGCAGAATGTATTATTTCTTAAGCAGAGAGATTACCATGAACAGTTCATAGAATTTGACAAAATATTTCTTTCCGCAAAGGAAGATTTTTCCAACACATTTCTGAAATGCTGTCATCTGCTACTTTCCCTAGCACACATTACGAGGAATGAACAGCCAACGTGTACTGCTAGAAATCAAGCTAAAGAACTCAAAACACTTTTTCTTCACACTTGTGTTCATGTTTAATATTAAGACCAGTTATCTTCCTGTAACTCCTACTAACTTACTCAATCTTCTGTAAAGAAGATTAAATTTTTTAAAATGGTGAGATGTTTTGTGCTTTGATAAGGAAACATTTCTTTTCTGTAAGTCAATTGTTAGTAATACAACAATTATTTGACAATGTTTCATTCACAATGGCATGCTTAAAATAGTTGCTGCCAATTCATTTTTAAGACAATAATTACTTTTTTCTAACATCCCTAAAGAAATAATTATGTAATAAAAATTTACATGACTGACATATTCGTTACCTATAACAAGTGCAAATATCCCTTGAATTTTTAGCAATTTTGTGGAGGTTTACATTTAAATATTGAAACTTATTAAAATTGCCCATGGAGATTTCTGGGAGAGGTTATCTATGGGCCTCTGCTAATTAATTATGATATATTTTACTTCCATGTGATTTGTCACTACTAGTCCTGTAAGGACTACAGGAAAAATCATTTGTTTAATCTGACTGGGACCTTGTGGCATTTAATTGTAAGCATAACTGTGATACAATAAATCCAAATGAATTTGGACAGTGATTAACAGGGAGCTCCTTGATATGGTAATGAGATTTAAAAAATGGTTCCTAAGTGTTTCTGTGGATTTCATTAACATTTTTGCAACTAAACACTTTTTAGGGTAAGAGTGGTTGCTTGTTGTTGACCAGTGTACATTATTGGTAACCTGCGTGAAGACATTTGTTTGTGTCTATGTGTAATGTATAAATATTTACATGTATGTACCTGTGTGAGTATGGAAAACATACAAAGAAAATACAGTATGGAAAGCTTATGCTGCATTTAATTGTGATGAGCCAAACAAAAATACACCACAGAGTTAACGTTATTATTACATATATTTCAAGCATCCTAAAATGTACTAGTTGACTAATCACAGATATGTAGTTCCTGCTCTGAAAGCTTATTATCTAAGGCACCTGCAAATATTTAGACATCTTCATAGCTTTACTACTGTGAGTAATTCTACTGATTTTGTTTATCTGTTTTTGTAGGATTTATGCCCAAATTTGTCATTACATAGCAAATTTACAACAGGAAAAAGAAGAAAAAAACCCAGAAGTTTGATATGGTTATTCAGAAAGCATATATGTTGATCCTTTCAGATGCTTTGTCATCACATTGCTAGAAAGCTGGATTTTTAAAGAATATATTTGTAATTTTGCTATTTAGCAGAATTATAATAGAACTGTAGAGAAGATAAAGAGTATTTCCATTAACAGCATCAAACTGCTACTAGACTTCAAGGCAAACTAATTTTTTGTTTGTTTATTCTTGCAACTCGCCCTCTGCTTATTTTAGTATTTTTCCAAAAATTGGCTCGTCTTCCTTTGTGGTGATCTTTAGATGGACTTGATATCATCCATTTGTTTGATCATCGTTCTCTTCTTTATTCTTTTAAAACTTTTGTTGCTGAAAAAGTATTTTTATTAATTGGAAGATCTAAACCCTCGTTGTTACCACCATTCATGTAGCAGTACTACATTTTTCATATTCTGCCCTGGGAAAATGCTTTTCTGTGGTCTAGAAGGAAAAATGGTTCAGTTCCTAAAGCTTCTCCATTCCTCAGCGTTATGACTGCTAACCAGAGGTCACTGGCCGTTGTCATTTTAACTTCATGTTTCTTCATCAGTAGAAATTAGACTGCACCACAAACAGAAGCCTAGCAGGGGTTGGTGTTTTCTGACTTGACGAACAAGCAAGACTTGAGTCGAGACTCACTGCCATCCCTCTGCATATCATGTTTCCCTTGAGACTCCAGCTCAGGGAAATCTTTAGTAGGAGAAACAGACGGTATTTGGGTGCTTGTTTGTTGTCACTTACGTGAAAGGAGAAGGGTATAATTCAGATGGAAGGGGAGCTGGTTCATACTCTCGTGGGATGCTGGGAGTGTCTAGCCGCTTTATCTGCCTGCGTGCTGAGGTTTCTGCACAGAGCTCGACCTAGCACCGCTGGCAAGGGAGCACTAGCTTACTTGGCCTTCTACAGCCAGCCAGCTCTACCAAGGAGGTTTGTTCTTTGTGCTGCCATGTCAGTTTGTCCTCCGCGTTCCTTGGCCCTTTATTTCTATGTGTCAGTTATTTCCTTAGCTCCCTTCTGTTCGTGCTGTTCCATGAAATCTTTAGAGGAGGAGCTTCAGTGCTTCTTAGGGTTGATGTGAGGGCAGTCCTATCACTAGCATAATGCAGGTTTCTTGTTGCCATTTGCTTGCAGAATTAGAGAAAGGGCTTTCAGGCATCTAGCCTTCCCACAGCTCCAAGGCAGGACTCATGATGTGAGTGGTTTAGCTAGTTTGGTTTTGGTTTTAATCTGGATTGCAACTTTGTACATGAATTGATTTTTATCTTTGGAGAAGAAAATGTAGATTGTTATATTAACAATGGGTAGACACTCGTGCCACGAATGGTGCTCTGACCTATATTCTGTTGCTGTCCCCCCCACAGAGCTCTCTTTGCCTTCACTGGGAGCCCAGATGTAGAAATGATGGTGAGAACTGGCGACAGGCAAAGCTGCATATATCTTGTAGTGGGCTGGGTTAGAATCTGTGGTGGTGTCCCCTGAGCTCCTGTGGTACAGCAGATTTATTCAAATCCATACAGGAAGGGTTTTACTCAAATATCAGAGTTATTTGCAAAGGACATTGACTGCTATGTGCTGTTTTTCTATAGATTGCTGCAACTGCCCAACTTCAGCTCCCCATTTGCTGCATAGCTTGTGTTGCAGAATTTCCATCAGCAAAGCTTGATGTATTGACAGCTCCTGTAGGCTGAAGTTTCAGTACCTAAAGAGATGGACTTGAACACACATACTGATGGTAGTGCTAAAATCTTCAGCACAGCAGTGGTTAACCGTAGTGGTTAAACAGAAAAAAAGTCCATTGTTTTGATTAAAACTGTTAATTTGATGCACTACTCATTGCAGTGGCATTGCAGTCATTATTTCAGACCGTTTGCAAACTCAAGAACATAGTCGCATCATTACAAATCATTTTCGTTTTGTGTCTGTGAAGATTTTTCTTGTGACCACAAGAGTCAGAAACGCGTTTCTGAAGAAAGCTTAGATGTTGCAGCTAAATATTGCAGCAGAGAGTGAACACTGCATCAAATTCTGCTTCTGTGTTATCATGAAAAATGCTGAACTGTGTTCAAAGGTTGCACAACAACTGTAGTCTAAATGTGGAGTTTTTTCCTTTATTCTGTTGAGACACATACGATAAAAGGCCTGTGAGCTACCTAGACCTCAGAGTTGCTTAATAACTTGTGGGAGCTAACTACTTGCCAATTTTAGAGCATCGGTCTATCTGACTTAACCACATGTAGACTTACTGGCAGGTCTACTCAAATCAGTGGTGTAATTATTTACTTCTTAAAGAGAAAACAGGCTTACATTATAATGACCTTACAATAACTTTCAGTTTTATGTGGAGAAAAATAAACAGTTGTCATTTCCTTGTTATTTTGAGGTTTAAGCCTTTACCACAAAGGTTTTAAATATTTACTAACTACTATGTTCTCTGAAATTTCTGTGTTTAAAAATACAAAGAATTTATTCAGTGAAATCTTTCTGCTGCACCAAGCTTCACAATCTTGATTATAGGACATTATAAATGAATGTCTGTCCCCTCCGTTTTTCTTGGTATTGCTTGACTTTTAAGTCATTAAAACTGTTTATTACATTTAATATTTTGGCTGCCTGTTAAAATTTCAAAATACAAAGGCTGTTTTTTATTTGTGATACAGCTATGTTCCTAGAAAAAGTATTTTTGGCCTTGGAAGAAGAAATAAGTTTGCCAATGTCATATCTGGAAAATTATTTCACATCAGAGTGCTTCCTGAGACTTAACGTGTGTTGATATTGGGGAAACTGAGTAAAGAAGTGTGAGCTTATTTCTTTTTTTATTAATTTTATTTTTTTTTGTATGACTCAAAGGGGAGTTAAATGCAAGTTCTCATTTAACCAAATATTAATTGCTCTGTTTTTCCTGCTTTCTCTAATAATTGTGATTAATACTTCCATTTGTCCTTTTACACCTTTTTGCTTACTTCTAGTAGTTACTCTGAGATGTTGAGCACACAAAGGACATTATAAAGATATGAAGCAGTAATTTGGCTACTGCAAGGGAAGGATGGAATTCTAGGACATCAGTACGGCACCAATGGTCTGTTGGGGCTGACCGTAGGAGTGATTTACTTTGGAAGTGTATTTGTAAAGAATTACATCACTCCAGTTTCTAGTTCCTTCTAAACGTGTGTCGCCTGAAGCTAGTCAGTAGTTGGGCTTCCTCCTTTCAAAATCTTGAAATGCAGCTGTTTCAGCGTTTCCGAACCGTGTTGAACTATTTGGTTCTGGTTTGACGTGAACCGTTGTTATCCCAAACGGCTGCGGGGCTGTGGTGAGTCCTGGCGTGTGGTCCTGCTGCTGGTGCACTGAATGAGCTTGGCTTCCGGGAGGTTCCACGTCTCCATGGTCTGTCACGTCAGTTAGATCAGATGACAGAGTGTGAGATAAAACCTTAGATTCAGCCAGTTTAGTTAGAACCGGCAGAGAAAATGCCACCATACACCAGTTGGAGGTTAGTGCCCAAAGAACTTAGACTATGGGAAGGAAACTGTGAGTACTTGCACGTGCCTCCCTGCCGAGACAGTTTGATTCCTAGCTGCAGCAGATGAGGGGTGCTCACACATGTTTTGCCAGCTCTGCTGTCATGATGACGGTACCTCTAACAGGAAAGCAGGAGCCTTAGCATGATACCTGGTGGGGAGAGAAGGGCGAGAGTCTATTAATAACAAACATCTTAATTCACTTCAGTCATTTACCAAGTAGACCTATTCTCAAGATATTGTTGGATAGAAACGTTCTCTCTGTAGTACTCCCCCCATATGAAAATGAGAGCACAGTAATTCAAACTAAAATACTTGAGTTACCAAAAAGAAACTTTTTGCTTTGTTTCAGTGACTAGGCTGTTTCAACCAAAGACGAAATTAAGGCAAGATTAAAAACTCTCAGTAAATTTCTCACTGGCTTAGCATGAAGAACTTCACAGTATTTTTAGTAGTGTGCCATAGATAAAATTTGAATTTGTATTTGTACATTATAGGATTAAAAAAAATTGCTCAAGCTTCAAAAACTGTATGCCTTCGAGCAAAGGCTCCCCTCAGTGAGGAGTGGGGGGTGTGAGCAGACTGCCACGTCCTGGCCAAGGGGCTCTGTTCAGCGCTGCTTTGCCAGAGTTCAGGCAGGTCTCCCAACACTCCTTTCAGCTGAACGAGCAGCACGTGTGTGGTAGTTGCTTGCCAAAGCTGGCTTTAGTAACAACTAAAATGTTAAAAGAGAAAGCTGGAACATTTTTCATAAATGACATTTGTTTTCGTCAATGTAGGTACAAATTATTTATTTTTTTATCTAGAAATTTTTAAGGCATTGAACCTAATATTTCTCATGTTCATGGGGAAAAAGAGCAAACAGCCTGGCTTTGCGAATTTTGAAAATCATCCCTAAAACAGTACAAAGGAACTTGCTGAACATATAAGAAATTATATTGATCTCCTTTTATTCTGGATAACCATCATGTTGTTCATTCCTGAAGTGACAAGTGCCGAGCATATAATAGCAAAAGCTGATGAGGAGAAGGTAGTAGCCCTTTTTGCCGTGTTCTAGTGTACTGGGGAGATGCAGCCCTTGTTCAGCTGTGGTTCTTAACAGGTAATGCTCCTGCGGGCTAGGGATGGGGGTTGAGAGGGAAAGGAGAAACTTCCTCCTTTGCTTTTGTGATACATTCTCAGCTTGTTATCCAAGATACCTGAATTGAGAGGCAGGTACTTGCAGCCCCAAATACCACTCCCTGTGTTTAAGCATCTCAGTATAGGTCAAGAAGTATATGCGGTGTACTAAATTGGGAATTGTGGGGTGGGTGGTTGTTTTGGTCTTGGTAATAGAAAATGCAGGTCATCTTGGGTGGGGAGAGTAGGTATATTTTTATGCGGAGCCCAATACTGACAAGTAAATATTTACCTTGGAGTCCTAATGTCATGTTACCATGCTATTCCATTGTAGGAATAAGTAAAAGGTAAATGTTTGCTTTTTAGTTACTGTCCCTGGAGCTTTTACTATAAAACCATTTAGAATCCTTTTTCATATCGTAAAAAGGAAGTTTTCTCTTTTCACGGAGAAAAGATGGCAAAGGCAACAGCAATTCAAGCTTCCCTTAAGGCTCCACCATGGTGCAATAGCCCATTCTGAAAGAACAGCCTCCAACACTCTCCTTGTTAACATTTATTATATCCTCAGCCTTTCTGCCTCAAGTACTAGCATGGCTGTCAGCCATGGAAGAAATTTTGGTGCTCATTTTTCTGACAGGGACATCCGTTCAGTTGGAAGTGGACTTCTGCCTCAGAAGGGTTATACCACTCAGCAGTGACTTGTGGCCATCATCACCTTTCTTTGTTTCTGCTATTGTCCTGTAAGGTGCTAATGCAGACTCCCACTGCTTATTCTATAGACCTCTACCTGCCTTTTTACTGATGTGGATTATAACGAACAATTTAACCAAGTTCTTCTTCAACAATATTGAATTTGATACCTTTTAAACTTGCTCTGCATACCGAAATGAGATGAATTTGGGGTATGCCAGTCACAATTAGAAAAGATACTCCATGTATATTACCTTATTAGACATACTTTTTCCTAGCCACAGAAGACAGTGAATGGTCAGTCATCTCTAGAGCGATTGTGAGTGATTTGCCATGTCTTTTGACAGAAGTGGAATTTTATTTTAGATGACTTAATCATGGACTCTTGGTAGGAGTGAGAATAACGATAAGAGTGTGGTCCGTGACCTTGTCCTGTCAGTGCCGATAAACCAGACTATACATTCAGATTTCAAACAAATGAAAGTTTCTGTCAGTAATAGTGGGAGTACAAGTTCCTTGACAGGACTATTGAGGCAAGAAAGCTTCTAACAACTTCCTTGGAACAATACTACAAGATAGAACTGTAGGTGAATGGTTTATATTGAAGGTTGGATCTCAGCATGGTGAGGGCAGCAAATCGTGATCTGCAAAAAGACCCAGAACTCCAAAAGCAGTGGCACAAGGATGTTACTGTGTTTGGCACAAGCATATGGTAACCAGCAGCAAACCATGTGTAGATTTTGTGCCCTGAGATAGTCAGCAATTGTTATATTTGTGTACAATGTTTATTTGCTAAGCTTCATGGTCAACTTCATTACTCTTCATTTTATTCATTATTATGTCACTGAGCAGTAACTTGTTAAAAGATTAAAAGTTCCAATTGGTTGCTCATGCCTAAGGTATGTAAATGCTTTGCAGCTCCACAGTAATTTACTGACATTTCTGGCAATTTGCACTTAAATAGTTTATGCGCATGCATATACATGCACACAAGCACAGTGTAAATGCGTATTTTTTTTTTAGAAACCCAGTGCAATTAGCTCTTAGTATAAAGGACCTAATCCTACAGTCCTGATGCACACAAAAATCAGTTTTATTTTTTGTCTATAGGAGAAATCCTAAAAGAGCATTGTTCTTTCAAAACTAGAAACAGTGAAGAAGCAAAATCTAATGTTCCTATAAATCCAAGGTGCAACAGTTAGTACAGAGTTTCTTTTGATGCAGACGTATTAAAAATTTTCTCATTACCAGTTTCTGAAATAGGATGCATATGTTTATATATACATGTGCACAAATACATACATATGCACACACAATTGTAACTGTAGATCTTTGTGTGTGTGTGTGCATATGTGTGTATTGAGGCATGTAATTTTAAATCAAGTTTTACCCTTCTCACACTCAACATATGCTTCTCATTTGCATTTAGCCTTATGAATATTACTTCTGAATAATGACAATACTTTTGTTACAAATTTAGATTTTGACACCAGGCTACTGTATCCTCAAATCTAGTACAAATGCTCACATTTTGAAACTTTATAAGCAGCAGTTCCGTGAGCATAAACTTATTAAATTCCATCTTGAAGATCAGAATTGGATATCATATAATCAGAACAATTATTCTTCTGTTAGAAAACACATATTTCCTCAAGCAGACCTGCAAAATCATGCAGCACTACATGAAGTCGAATAGTATAAGGCTGATATGAGACAGCAGCATTTTCTTACTAAGTTAAATTACAGATTTGGCCATAAAAGCAGATTTTTTCAAAACTCATCAAGTGATTTTATGCAGTTTGCTTGCCTTTATACCAGCACCCGGTGTTCCTCTCTTTCTTTCAAGCTAAAACCAAAACCACAACACTTAATCATTTGAACTAAACAGAAGTCATATTTTTTAAGAGATTTTGCTGTTTGTAGCATCATAGAATGGTTTGGGTTGGTGATTTGTGTCGTAATTTTGATATTATTCCTGGTGAGTCAATAGCCCAAAACTACTAGAACAATTAGCAGCTTGTTAGCCGTTCCTGTAGATAAGGGAGGTAGGGAAATTCTCAGAGAATTGTAGTATCCTACAAATATAAGGTACTTATCTCAAAAATCCTAAGGAAATACAAAGAGGGAAAATGTTACTACTCTTCTTTACTTCTTCTTACACTCAATACCCAGTTTTGCCACTTGTTAACGAGCACAATATTTCTTACATGCAGTAGAAGCAATCTGAGTATAACCATGATACCCTAGTAACATGGTAATTTACCTATAGAGGCATGATTAATACCTTTTTATTTCACCACTGTTTTTTTTTTTCCCCCCAAGTTTCCCAGCCAATTTGATTTAAAATGTTCCTTTTCTCTCCAGTGCTACTTTACACAAAGGTGATGTTCTCTCTAGGGACAGTTTGGGAAGTGAAACTGTGTTGCTATAAGGCTGCATCAGAGAACAAGGTGCTTTATTTTGTGAGTTCTGCTATTGTTTTAGCTTTCTGGAGTGTCTCTTGAACACACACATTTTCAATGAACAAATGTCTTTGCTCTGAGCACCAAAGCTGTAGTAAGCTTGTGTATGTTTCTCAGAGCATGATACTTCTTTATGTTCTATTGTATTTGCCAAAGTTAGGTTAACTTTTTTCCTAGATTAGTTGATAAAGCTAAAAATAACTAGTTTTTATTTATCAAATAAATAGAGCAGTTTGTGGCTTTTGAACGAGGAAGTTATTTGCTTTCTTTTACCTTCAGTAGTTCAGATGGTGGCTTTTTTTTCGTTCTGTATGGTGATGGGTTGGAAAAGAAGGTATAAGTTGCAAGACCTAAAGCAGTAGCAAGGAGAGACAACATTATAACATCTTTTTTCCGTTGTCAGATTTTTTCCTTTTGGCCTGCAGAGGCAGAAAAGATGGTCAGTCTCCGCAGGACATAAATCCTTTCTCTCTGATAAACTCAGAGACCATTCCACATAACCTAACAGTGACTGGCAGGGGATAAGCCATTCCAGGTTAGATGAGAACCAAACACTTTCTTTTTACTGGCATGTAAAATAGCTATTGAAATCCTGAAGTCAGTTGTGAAAATGCCAGGGATTTTTGTGAAACCAGAATAAAGCCCTCAGGGATTTGTGGCAAGAAATTATTCTGCACTGGTCAGTGAAGTACCCTGAAAAGTCTTGATGGTCTTCTGCGTATGTATTTTCCATTTGTGTACGAGCAGAGTGTTTCAGAAAAAGCTAAACCAGAAATATCTCAGCCATTTATTGCCATGCAAAATGACATAAAGGAATGTGAAACCACCAGAGAGTTCTGAAAACTGAGAGTACGACCAAGCTGTTACTTGTGATTTGAAGTTCGTAATGAGGTAGATTTCTAAGATCGTCCCTTTTATCTTAGTTCTGTTTTCCTATATTGGATTCTTTATGCCTGAATTTCTCTCATTTTTGGGTACTGATATAATTATTCAGCTGCAGTTACAGGCAGTGGGCTAGATTCGGGAAAAGAAGAAAGCATTTGCAGTTTGTAGGAAATCACTTATTTTAGGTAACCCTTTTAGAAATACACAACTTTTGGTTTTAAAAAGAGCTGTGGAAGAGTATTGAAATGTAGTCAGATAAATTGGTGGTGCTTCCATGTCTCCACTTTCTGTTGTTAGTAGCTGCAAAACTGCCTGTATTTCTTTCCTCTCATTCTGTTCTTCTTTCTCTGCTGTGTCTTTCCATCTTACCCGCACACATACCCACGCTTCTTTCTCGCACAGAGATGTGCTGGCTTTTAGTTTTCCAACTTTAAATTGATTAGAACACATTAATTTTTAAATAAGTGTCACATATCCTTAACCAAGCACTAAAAGGTTGAGAAGGCTTCATGGTGTAAAGCCTGATCCAAAACGCAGTGAGAAGAATTTTAAAAATGTGGGCTGCCCTTCATTAGCCTTCATGATATCTCTTGACAGGCAAGGTGCGTGTGTGTTGCCATGCCAGGCCAGGGCAAGACCAGCTGCCATGCACCATTTACCCTCTGTCAGCAGCTTCAGTCAGAGCCCGGGCAATACTGTACACACGAGTCTGTCATGCGTCAGCATCAATTAGGCTCAGTTTGCTGCACTTGGGAAAAGCAACGGCCCTGCTGTTAACCATTTTTCTTCTTTCTTCCCTCTCCACCACTGCCATCTCCATTTGACTCTCCAAGCAAACCGTTCGGTTTTGGCAGAAACGTTTTCGTGGCAGGCCTTGCAAATCGCAACTGCACTTTTTTTTTTTAAATAACTCACTGATTCAGTGAGTTGGGTTTGCTGCAAGAAATTAAATTTGTTTGTACCGTTGTTTAAATGGGGAAGTTAGATACAGCCATTCTAATTTTCACTTTCACTTGTTATGAAGACTCTGTGTCTGCCTGTCTATACCTGTATATATAAATATAGACCTGCATATATACCCATGCACATGCACACACAAATTATAGTACTAAACTTTAAACTTATCATAAGACTAGGGTACTAAAATATTTCATTAAAACTGCATCTTCTGACCTGCTTGTGTTATACACTCAACCTGTTTTCAGTTCTTCAATACTAGGTATACCTTTCCATCGCTGTTTTTGGGTATTGTTGTTTGAAGAGCAGAGCTAAAATTTCCCTAACTTTGTGAGAAACCAACATGTGTGGTCATGCCTAAATTTGACTCGCTATTTTGTGGCTTTTCACTGCTATTATGGAGGGGGTGGGGAGCAAGACGACCACCCATGGTGTGTTCTCGTCAAGCGGTGCGATGAGCAAATGAGTTCACTGATGTGCAATGAGTGTTAAGTGAACAACCTCTTCTGGCAGAGTTTTCAAGCACTTCCCTCCTTCCCCCCCTTCCCAAATTACAGCTTCTTCCTCCGTATAAGTATAGAACACCCATGACTATTTATAAAATGAAAGAGCTACTGTGTACTTTAATGGATAGTTAAAGACATTTTCACAGGTCTGTATCCACCTGGGATTTATAGAGACTTATAGACCTGGTCAGTTTGTAAAATCGTGATAGCCCAAGAGACCGTTGTCAGATGTTGGTAACAAGACAGTGTTTGAAAGGAATCAAAACAATATAAATCCTGTGAGATCTGTGGCAGCAGGATGGGTTCTAATGGAGAGGAAGACAGGGTCGACCACCACACAAGAGAACAAGGAGAAGAAAGTGTTTTTTCTCTTTCAAGCCTGCAGCACCAGCAGGGGTAAGCAGCTTTCTAAAAAGAGTCTCATCAGCGGATCAATCCAGTGTAACAGATGGAGTGCACAGATATTGTCTATCAGATTTCCATCGCATGTGGCAAACAAATACATTGTTGAAACTGTTAGCAGCAAAACTTTTCCCTTTTTTAACATCATAATTACCAAGAGTTGAAAAGAGCTGTGGGTTAATGATTTCCTAACAAAAACTATAGGGGGTTTGGTGGATGGTAACTTCCCCAAGGAATACATTAGCAGGAGATACAAAGTCACTGAGCATCTTGAATGGAAGGGTTTGGATTCCTAGAAATAACTGCCTATAGCGGTGCATTTGGAAAAGTGGAAATTTTCCTAAGAAGGAGAGACTGGACTGGATCTCGTAACCAGCAGGTTTACACTGCAGACTGCAGGGACAAAGGAGTCTGTATGAGCTCAAAGTTTTCAGCTTTGTTGCCTTTATAAAACCATTTGCAAGAGAACAATTTGGAAGGGCTGAGAACGATTTAGTGTGTATACGTAGTTACAGCCATAAGAGGCAAGATGTGAGGTGAGGAATTAATTTCCCAGTGTTGCTAATGTTGCTATTATTAATTAGATGTTAGTTTTGTTAAGTCTTGATGCAAATATTGAAGTCTGGATGCAAATATTATAGAATCCTAGAATGGTTTGGGGTGGAAGGGACCTTTTAAAGATTGTCTAGTCCAGGTCTCAAATATGTAATGGGTCTTTCAACATCTTCTGCATTGTTTCATTAATGCTGTAACAGAGAGAATGAAAGTGAAGTGATAGCTCTGGAGATCGTCTGATGACTGCGTGACACAATAGTGTTGGTGTGAATGCCATAGGTTTAGAGGTGATAAATATCATGGATTAAATGGTGAAGCTTTTACAAGAATATGTTACAATTCATTTTTTTAAATAACAGTTGTTGAGCCTAATAAATGTGTAGTTAAGAACTGACAGATCATGGTTTAGTTACAGAAAGTACCTCAGATGTATGGCCAACTAATTTGAAAAGTTTCTCTAGGCTCCAATAACCCAATCCTTATTAGGTGGGTTAGTCCTGTGAGCTAACTGGAAAAGGATCAGCTGGATTGGAAGGGCCAACTCAGTTGCCCAAACATACAGATTTTTGGCCATTTGAGATGACACAGGACATCTCCCGTCCTTCTGCCAATCCAAAGGAACACAGGTCTCCCCTACATCCTTCATCCATAAGGCTGACCCCGCGAGGACGACTTGAATAATGCTGTCTCTCACATGACTGTAGGGACCAGGGCAAATGAATCAGGCCCTGGATCTTGTCAAAATGATGTATGTGTTGGACCAAGGTTTGCCAGAGGGGTTGTAGTGTCTCCATCTATGAAGACATTCAAAAACTCTGGGAAACCTGCTCTAGGTGACCCTGCTTGAGCAGAGAGATTGGACAAGCTGAAGTCAAGACATCCTTTCCAACGGGTTCTAACAAGTCTGTGATTCTGTGAAGATCAAAGGTGTGTATAATGACAAAGCAATGCAAAATATAGGTTCAATTCTTTGTCTTTCAGGTGTGCAGAAATGGGAATCCCCAGATTCTCGGAAGTTTAACACCCAGCAAAATATGTTCTCAGGAGTTGTGGCAATTTTGTTTGTTATTTTTTTGTTACAGCATATCTGTTCACCAGTTCTCTTAGTTTTGTTTTTTAAAACCTTTTGTAAAATAACATGCAGAATATGAGAAAAGATTGACTCTATGCTTAAGACACATAGTTCAGATAATGATAAGGTACTTTTCAATTCTAGATCTACCATGAAGTTTCTCAGTAGTCTTTCTGTGCCTCTGTTGCCCAGCTTAGCAAGGAAGCTGTTTAAAACAGGAGCTAACTTTTTATCCATATGTAATTAACCTAATGAGGCCAAATGACTACAGTTACATGTCCTTGATGACTTTTGAGAGTGATTCTGGTCCAAAGAAACCAAGTGTTCAACTGAAGAAGTATCAGATCTACCTTCACCTTGAATTATGTTTCTGACCAGTATTGTAATTCACAGCATCTCTGATCGTAAAGATATACCCACAAGAACGATGGATATTGCAGAAGTGAAAAGGGCAAATGTTAGTGCAGCAGTAACAGTCTATCACGATTTTTTTCTTGGCATTCTTCAGCATGTATGACATTAGTCAGCATTTTTTAACTCGTGCTCTAAGCTTGCTGTATTTGATCAGCACTTGAGCCACCTCAAATAAAAACTGCATTCTCAATTGTTTCCTATTCAAAGCCCCGCTCCTCAGTGCCATTTTTCATTTTAGTTTCCTCAATTCCAAGAATTCTAAAACAAAAGTCAAAATAGCATTTACACCCTTACTTCCTCCAAAATATATCTTCTCCTTCTGGGCCTACTTTCTTTGCACACTAACCCTGTAATTCTAGCTCTGCAGGAGCCCAGGTGCCTTTATAGTATCATAAACCCGCCTTTACATGTCTGTCTAGCTACTGAATAACCTCATTTCTGGGAAGAAATAACTACACACCTTTCCATGCCCCTCTTTTTATGCTTATTAATTGCGTCCTGCCTTCGTTTTCTCTCCCAAAAGAATGGAAATAGCAAACGGTCTCTGAACACTCCTTGCCCCATGGAGAAGATGGGTGATTTGCCCTATTTCTTCCCAAGTCCCAAAGACCCCTTACCCTCGATCTGTAAAATATGACAGGGACGTGGAGACAGGTACGTAATCACCTAGCGCTCAACAGCTCTTGCTGTGAGCATCATGCCACAGCCCTCACAGTACAATTATGAAATGTACAGAGAACATCCTGCACCCAAAAGCGTGTTTCTCTAATCATGAAGGTAAATAACGATCTCTGATTTTGGCTATACGACGAGTTCTTTGACTTGCCTTCAAGTGCTGCTGATTCAGGCCCTGACATGCGCACTGACCCGTTAAGTGTGATGTCAAGACAGATTTGGGTTGTCTAAATACTAACAAAGAGCCATATCTAAGGCACAGGCAAACTTGCAGCGAATGTAAAGGAAAGTTAGGCGGAGTCCTTCTTGAGTGTTACTGACAGGTTTTCAGAGAGTTGTGATTGTTCAAAAACTGCCTTTATGGAAACTTGAGAATTAGGGATGAGTGACTTTGGTCAGGATTCTCGCCCATCTGCCTGACAGAGCAGAAATTCCTTTCCAGAGGCAGCATGTTCGGAGGGCTTAGGTGAGCTTGGAAAACTGGGCAGCAAGATGACAGTGTCATTAGTGACATAAATAAAAGAGTTTAAGAAAAGCCGAAGTAGTGATAATAGGAAACATAAATGACACTGTCAGCTGTTGGCTGGAATTCACTAAAGGAAGCAAGGCTGTCTGTGATCTTTTATGGATTGCGTGTATATACGTAAACGTGCATTATGTTGTGAGGAGAAAGAGGGCCAGTAGACTTAGGTTGTTTGTACCAATTTAAATGGATTTGGGACATATTAATGTAAATATTCTCAAATGGCATAGAAAAAAATAGGATACATATTTAGCAAATAGACTTCTTTCTATAGAAGCTGGCATACTTATGGAGGTGACGTAGACTGATGTTGACAGAAATAGCTTTAGCATTTTCAGGTGGGTATGCTGTTTCTGAAGTAAACTTTGGACATGGTGTATCACAGCCAGACATCTACCTCCTGCACCTGCTTCCCTCAGATCAGATATTTAGTTACCTAGTTATAGTGCATCTAATTATTCTCAAGGAAAAAAATACATATATGAAACAAAAGACTATTTTGAGACTTAATAAAGGTTTGGCTTAATAAGTAACCAAGGTACCATTTTGTATGTACTTTATTCTGAAATACCATTGAACTAGTAATGTTAGGCTCCCTTTGTTCTCATAATCTTTGGTTTGAAATACAAATGGATTTTAAGATGTTAGGTCAGTGGGTTTATTCGAGAAAGTAAAGCTTAAAGGAAGTTGTTCAGCAAAGTTCTAATAGCACATCAGCGTACCTTTCCAAACCCATTTTTGGGTCTGAAGCAAAGCATAGCTCAGCTGGAATTTGAGAGTAAGACTATATTAGGAAGTATATGCCCCCAGTGGAATAACTTTTTAATGATTTCCATATTTGCAAACCTTAACCAGTTTACTTTCAGTTCAGTTGTATAAAGTAGGAAATTCTTAGTTTTACAAAGTGAAGTCAAAGTGAAATTTAGAAAGCCTAAGAAAATTATTCAGGACCTCAGAAAAAAAACAGAGTCAACCTTGGAGTTCTGTAGTTCCTGGTCTTGAGTATTTAAAACAGGCATTTCATTTTTATAGCCTGCAAGTTATTACGTTATAAGTGAAAAAGTACACAGTAGTAAGGCCAAGTACGAGCGTCTTTACTTGTGTAATAACTGTAAACAGTAGGTCATATTTGTGGGATGGGAATAGAAACCCCATGATAAATGAAGCTGTAAATGGCCTGAAATCTCACTGGAAATGGTTAGGTGGAAAATTAATAACAATTAAACTTTGACAAAACACAAGTGGCAAATTAATTGCATTCCTTCTTCCTCAAGGAAGTAGTAGAGGAAATAAGAACACCTGATGCAGAAATGTTTGCCAGGTCATTGAGTTCAAGAGAAGGATCAGGAAACCAGAACACTGGAAAAATTAGGCTTGAATGCCTTGTTACGTGTATTTTAATGACTTCCAAATAGCTTAAGCCTGTATTCAGAAGTGGAACAACTATATAAATGAAACTGTGGGAGGGGATAGGTTTACTGTGATATCTGTAGACAAGAAGGAAAAGTGGACACAATTTATTTCTAGTGCAGAACAACTGGTAAAAGGGAGCGTGGTCCGGTGCAGGGTGTGGAGCCAGGAGGATTGCGGGCTCCAATCTGTTCCGAGCCACCGCCGCCGTCTGACCCGGGCGGGTCACTTGACTTCCTGGTGCCTCTGTCAATCCAGCTGGAAAATTGGGTAACAAAAGCAGGACCTTGCTGAAAAACAGATGCTCCATCTGAGTTGAGCTGTCCTGGATAAACAAATTGCAACACATTGATAGATACCCCAGTACAACAGAGACAGGTCTACAGAGTCAGTAAGGAAGAATGAGTGATGTGGGAAAGATCCATGCTGACAGTCCTGGGTGCCTGAAGAAAGTGATTTGTCTCCAAGTTCACAGGTGAAATGGGAAGCTCACAGGATGGACGCAAAACTGGTTTATGTCAGAAATTAGAAAAACGGGAAAAGAATAGTGTTTGGAGTCAGTACTGTGTAAGACCTGTTTTCAGATTGTCCAGGGTGTGAAAAAAACAGTGGTCATTTATTCCTAATGGTGAAAATTGATGTGTTAAAAGACTCTCTAGGGGGTGAGCATCCTATAATTCTTAACCAGGTATCTGGATGGGCCCATCAGAGACTGCACATAATTCACTGATCTTGCTTTTGTGGTATATTTTAGAGCTTTAAGGGGACCTCATTTGAAATTTATTCTCTTTTTTTTTTTAATTTCCCTGAGTTTGGAACTCAGGCTTGGCTCCCGAGTCCTTCAGAAATGTCTTATGGAAGCCATCTGCAAAAGCTTTGAAATGAAATTAAATCCACAGGTTCAAATTTGGTTGGAGATAGAGCACCGTGTTAAGGGAGGGGGGGGGTGTGAAGAACACATGTTCCAGACCCCTCCATTGCCAGAGTGTGAATTGGAGTACCTTTTAAAAATGTTTGCCAGTGTGCTGTGCAAGAAGGATGTATTTATTTCAGTATTCATATTTACTTTTTCAATATGTATAAAAATATAGAGTACGCAAATTTTATATGAAAAGTTATGGTAATATTTTTAAGTATAAAGAAATCTCTGGACGTAGTCTAATAAACAGGCCTTTGGAAATAAGATTCATAAAATTGAAGTTCATTTCTTGGCTCTGCCAACAGTTGTGTGCTTCAGTGTCTCTTTATTTTGTTTTCTGTATCTTGAAACTGGAAATAAGGGTCCTTGCTTTTGCATAGAGCTGCTGATGGAGAACGTCAGGTAGGAATTAGGGTCAAAGTAAAGCATGTGTTGTTTATGTTTCGTTGCAGTGGACTAAGAAGCAGCCTCATGATACTGTTCAATTGTGCCGTTTATATTTTTGTCGCACTGACTGATGTAGACATGACAGAAGGAAAGAGCAGCTACATGTATGGTCATTAACTGGAGAGTGAAGGACATTGACTGCCACACTAGCACACTTGACTTTTTCCATCAAAGCTATGCATTAAGTGCAGTCCTAAAGGTCTTGAGACACCAGCTCAGCATGTGTTTTACCACATTTTATGACTTTCCGCTCTAAACACTCCAAAACCACTGTTCCGTAGTAGCTTTGGATGTATTTAAAATAGTTTTTCTTCAGCCTTTCTGGCACTCAGGATGAGGCAAGGTTAGCTTGAAGACTCCAATAGGCTTAGAAGGATCTTGAGCGTTGTGAAATACTGAGCCTTAAGGTGGCAGATAATCTTGGAGGCAGAAATATTGGAAAGCCACGCTAATATTTAGGAGGAAAATTATTTTCAAGAACCTGAAGTGTGTTTTGTAGGGAGATTTGTGCCAGAACCAAATGTCCAGCAAGTCATTAGTTTCCTGTCCTCGTACTTAGTCTTGGCAAGGAAGTGTTTTGTTGGAAGGTGTGTTATTATGGCAGTGATGGAATTGCTTTGAGAATGATCCAAAAACAATCTCAAGAGCTGTGCAGAAAAATGCTAGCTTTTCTGGACACAATAAAACTGGTAGTTTCTCATTCTACAACCATGTTAAGACTTACCTGTCCTGCAGGCTGCTGTTTCATGCTGTTGGGTGAGCCCCTTTGTTCTGGTCGCCCGAGGAAGCGTCCGTGTTTCCTGAAAATACACTGCACTGTCAAACAGACCACGGCAGCAAAAAGCGAAGGGAAAGTCAAATACAGTAACCGAACTGCATTCTTAGATTTTAATGTTTGGATTTTTTCTATCTTTAGCATTTTCTGTTCTTATTTCTTATCCCATAGATACATTAAGTTGTCAACTTGTATGCATGTGTGCTGGTTTTGGCTGGGATAGAGTTAATTCTCTTCACAGCAGCTGGTATGGAGCTGCGTTTTGGATTTGTGCTGGTATTGCTGCGCAGTGCTTATACAGTGCCAAGGCCTTTTCTGTTCCTCACCCCACGAGCAAGCAGGCTGAGGGTGCGCGAGAAGTTGGGAGGAGACACAGCCAGGACAGCTGACCCCAAATCACCAAAGAGATATTCCATGCCATATGACATCATGCTCAGCATATGAAGGTGGCATGTCTGGCGTTCTGTCTTCCCAAGTTACCGTTAACGCGTGATGGAGCCCTGCTTTCCTGGAGATGGCTGAACACCTACCTGCCCATGGGAAGTGGTGAATGAGTTCCTTGTTTTTCTTTACTTGCATGCATGGTTTTTGCTTTACCTTTTAAAATGTCTTTATCTTAACCTATGGTTTTTCTCACTTTTACCCTTCTGAGTCTCTTCCGCATCCCTCTGTGAAAGGAGCGAGCAGGCAGCTGTGTGGGGCTTGGTTGCTGGTGGTTTGCGGCATGACAGTTCTTTTTGACACCCAACACGGGGTTTGAGATAATAACAGATTGACCAGAGTGTATTAGGAGGGATTTATATCTGTTAACAGTTGCAGGTCACAATATTGATTCATCTGTTCTCAATATTAGTTTGTCTAATCTGTACCATACTCCTTTTTTTTTGCTGGACGTGCTAGAAATTGGTGTTGGCTTTTGCAGTTTGCTGTGCTCTGTAGTGATTAGTGATGTTTTGACTGTGAGATTTGTTGTTAAAACACTGACCGTGAATTTAATCTGGTATTTGGGCTCTTCTACTGAAGCCATTACTCTAGTTCGAGTACCACTTCATGGAGACAATTAACAATTATACTTATTCCCAAGAGAAAGAAACTGAGAGAGGGTTTTTGGAGGAAATATAGAATGACACCTTTGCTACCGTCTTCTATAATGTTTTCTGCCTCATTGCAATAACTTCTCAGTATCTTGAATGTCCTTGAGCAGTTAAAATACTTCTGTTGGTATTTCTCAGGAATATTGCTATGGTTTTGTCTATGGTTGTTAGGAATAACATCAAGTCTCCGTGAGAGTGTACTGATGGGTGGCACAGCACGTAGGAGAATGTGAGCAGGTGTCTAGAGAACTTCTTACCTCCAGTGATCTGGATGTTTACTCCCAAACAACTACAGGATCCTGATGAGGTGATAGAGTGCTTGAAAAAACAATGTCGTGGCTATTCCAAAGAGGCACAACTTAAGCACACTATGCTGGGCCCTGGCCAGCATCTATCAAACCCTGCTTCGTACTATACAGTCCCTCCAGGGTTCAGCAATAACGAAAACATCCCTGTGTTATCTACACTGTTTTCAGTACAAATCCAAAACACAGCCCCATACCAGCTACTATGGAGAAAACTGTCCCAGCCAAAACCAGCACAGCGTGATTAAAATTCTAAATACAAACAGGCGAACTGAAAAGATTTTTTTTTTGTAGTTACAAGGCAAAGAGCTGTATTCGGTTGTAAAGACCTGTATTCAGTTAGCATCTCTGCCATAGGCAAACCAAGTAATCCTGGTTAAATCACTCTGTCTCTGAGTCTTGCTTTTTTTCTTTGTAAGGACTAGGGTAACAGATGGTTTCTCCAGGAGATGTCTGCCATCTCTCCTTCGGTTTTCCGCTGTCAAGGTCTGGAGTGGACTTTGTCCAAGTGTATTTTGCAATACCCAGGATGGTATTGTTCCTATCTTGTTTAAGCTTACCTTCTAAATCTTGTAATAGTTCCGGTAGAGGAAAATGTCCTTTAGTGGCAGAAACGCTGCCTAAAGCATGAGGCAAATACTGCCTTTGCCAGTGCACCTGGCAGTAACAATAGACTGTGAACTACAAAGGATGACATACTGCAATTAATTTGTGAATGATCTATTCAAGATACTATCTAAGTGATTTCGGATGGATTTGATAGCTTTATAGCTTTTAGCGTCGACAGGGATCGGTTTAGAATTGGACTTAGAACGGTTAAAGAGACAATGATTGGGCTATTCTCCTGTTGGCAAACTTACTCTAATTTGCAGCCCTTTATGTCCCGTCCTTCTCAAACCATCTACAGGGACTCCTATGCTGAATACACTAGGCTTATTAGTATGTCACAAGGTACCGTGCCCAGAGTGGCTGCCCATAAGCAGTCACAGCAGAGGTGGGCAGCGTGCCATACAGGCATCGCGTTACAGTCATAGGCGAGTGGTCTTTCTGTGCTGAGGAATCAAATAAATTACAACTGGAGTTTTCAACTTCATTCATAAAAATCAGTTCTTGCTTAACTAATTGCCAGGAGCTGGCCCCTTCCCTTGTTTCAGTCTGTTAAATTGCCATAAGGTAAAATAAAACAGATTACTAACCAGGCATTGCTCTTCTAGGCTGTCACGGCAATGTCATGCAGTTGCAAATGGGGAGGGCAGGTGGTCCAGACAACTGCAAATGGAAAGGTGTCAGCCAGGCGATCTTCTATTAAGAAGTGATGCAATTATGAAGTGGTTTGAGGACCCCTTTATTAACCCATAAAGCAACAGACTGTCACAGAGGGAATTGCCTTCTCGCTGACTTTCGCCTGCTGAGCTGGATTTTCCCCCTTTGGTAGAAGCATCTCTCCTGTAATACATTGCTGTACATTCATGTCTGTGACAGTGAGCCTTGCCATTTGCTATCAGAAAGATGGTGGAAAGGCAGAAATGGGATGAAGAAAATAATAAAAAAAAAAGAAGAAAAAAGATTTGCAGTAATTTCAAGGCACAGTGGTGATGGGTAGAGGCTGAAACTGGCAGAATCAAACAAAACAGAGATGAGGACTTCTAGGCCAGTCTGAGAATATCAACTTGTGCTCAAATATTTTTTCTCATCTGTGGTCTTAGGGAGAGAAAGGTGGTGTAAGGGCTCCATTAGCATCGCCTTGAATGGTCCAGCTGCTGAGCTGCTGTATGGCTCTTCCACAAGGACTTTGTTGCCCAGGGCAGCATTTGTGGCTGCTGTAAGCATGGACCCTGTGCTTGCCAGCACAGAGCAGACAAAGCGAATACAACGGAACTTGCATCTTGATTGAGGCAGCGCTAGTCTCATGAATGGGGAACCGTTTGGGGTTGATAAAGTTTCATCAGAAAGATTTCATTCCTGGCTCTGGCACAGCACTAGGAGAGACTTTAAGCTGGCCAAACCCTGTGTCTCTGTTTCTCATCCAGCTGAACACAACAGTGACACTTGTCTTCCCAGGGGAAGGATATCGAGGCCTTTGGCTGAAAGTCATCCTGCAAGGCACGAGTGTGAAACTGCTCGAGTGCTCATGGGTGAAGCTGGCTGTTTGGCCCTTAGCCAGACGTGCACGCAAGTCCCTTTGGAGACAGCAGGACTTAAACATACACTGAGTTTAAGCATGTGCTAAAATTCTTCGTAAATGCAGATCTTTGTGACAAACAGTGCTTATGAGGTAGGATGATCAAGATCATGATCTTGGATATTTTTTAGAATGCTTTGTCTTTCCCATTAAAAAAAACCAAACAAAGTGTTCTTTGTCTCTGCATTTATTACAGTGTTATTTCAATGAAGTGGGTTTTTTTGTATTTATAGTAAAGACATGGCTTGCATGACCATAGGTTTTTATAGGTGTTCTTGAAGGACGAATAGGAAAGAGGAGGAAGAAATCTCATTCAAACACTATCTATTTAGGGGCTGAAAAGCAACTGTTGCATGACATAATAAGGAAAAACTCACTATGGGAAGTTAACGATGTTACTAGAAGCGTGTTAAAAACTTGATTATGGAAGCTGAGCTTTATAAACAAGAGTGAATTCTACACCGAGGTCTCTGAAATGCCAATTACAGTCACTTGAGTACATGGGGGCACGCCGAGCTTTTGCCGGGAGAGTTAATGAGCAATTTCATAACGTGCTATATATCACTTTAAGAAGACATGATAAATTGCCACTAATGGTATTGTGTGTATAAATGGGAGCTGGTTTTGCTCTGCGTTTAGTTCTAGTGATTGGGTGGTACACCTGGAGAGACTTGTATTTTAATGGGCCCTTTTTAGCACTTTTGCACCTCGTATGTTCTGGATTATATATGATTGATGGCTTTGAATGTATGGGAAGGAAAGATATGTAGATCTTAATGCTTTTAAACCATTTGTTTTCCAGTCTCTGTAAAAGGCCTCTCTGTTTTCTGGGTAATGGTTTATACTTCTCAAGTAAACAGAAGTACGGTTCTGGGACTTTGCCTTTTAACACTATAAATCCGGTGTTCTTTTATAGGAAGGTCTTTCAGTTTACAGTGCTCTTAAGAAAAGATAGCTGTTTTCATGCTGGTCATTAAAGACAGATAAGTGGGTGGTTTGTTACAAGGGTAACTTGATGCATGAAGTATGTAAAAAATAATACTCAGTTTGCTTTGCTTTTATTCTGGGCATTCTCCTTGTTCCCATTTCATGCGATGAGTAAACTCCGTTCCGTACCCGAATCACGCCGGTTTCTCCTCAGCCGCGACCTTTCCGACTCCTGGCTCTCCTGCCAGAGCCCGCCGGTGCTTACTTTGCCCAGAGGGGTTGCTGTGGAGCAGCGAGAAAGCAATTCTGCTCTGACCCGGGGAGAGACAGACCCAAACTGGAAATCAAACCCAAGTTTCCCATGTGGAAACGCAGACGCTACCTGCGGGCTGGCCCGGCGGCGGGGCCTGTGCCGGGCTCTCCGCGGGGACGGGCAGAGGAGGCTCTCGGGTTGTTCAGCGCCGATGCCTCGGCGCAGGGTTAGCGGTTAGCTCGGGCTGGCTTTTAAGCATCCGTTAGAGCTTAGAGCCTGGCGAAACTCCTGCGTGTTTCTTGCGTGTGAGAAAACTGGTTCTTCTGAAAGGAAAACTGTCAGTGCTGGCGAAAGCCGTGAGCGGTGCTGAGGCGTTCGAGGCCGGCTTCTCCTGCCGCTCCTTCCGTGTGCCTCGGTCCCGTGGCCTTTTGCCTTTCAACTCCTTGGGCAGATTTCGGGCTGATGTTAGCAGGAGAAGTACAAACTAACTTTTGCTGTAGCTTAGTTTAATACTGCAGGGTTGAAAGGCGAGTGCTTTAACCCCTGCTGTCCCACGTGTTAATGTATTTGTAACGGCTGCTTGTTCCCTGTAATTTGTAGCTTGTACCTGCACACCTCAGTTTGTGTTTTTTGCAGGCTGTTGCCAATCCTCAGCATTATCCGTAAAGCAGTACCTCCTCCTAACTGGATTTCTGGTTTCTATTTCTAAAATTAAACAAAGAGGCAAGTATATCCCTAGCATTTCTTTCCTGTGCTGTTGTTTGTTGCCCTTGGACTGAGAGTGCATAGATGAGATGTAAAGATCCACAGGCTTTCCTTCCCTGTCCCTTCATGTCCCTGTTGTTCAGGAGCCAGAGTGATGTTCTGTAGAATAATAAAGCATAGCTTAGTCTATATATCTCAGTTTCATGTCCGTATGTCTTTCATTGTCAGGCTGAAAGTTCAGCTGGGGAAAGGCCACTAGAGTAACATGCATAGAAATGAATATGTGTAGAGGTGTATTCTACCATTTTTTGCATTCCTCTCTGGTATTTATATTTAAAGTATGCTACTACTTGCTTTGGCTGTACTGCAAAGTATAAGTGCCCAACTTAGCTTTCTACTTTAATACGAAACAATTAAATGCTAGGAGAAATGCAAAAGAAAAAAATAACAAAACCTTTTGCAGCTTGATAACTTACATTTGTAAGGCAAGTGATTATTGATAGTGCTTTGGAAATGAAAGGCAGATTTGCTACTTTAAAGTTGAAGTATTCTTGTTGTGTAAAACAGCACAGCTAGGGTTTCTCTAGTGTATCTTTTTTTCATGTTTTTTAGTGTGCTGATGCAATGGAGGAATATTTTTCAGTGAATTAAATGGTATCAATATAATCCTAACTTAAAGGTAGACATGTCTAGCACAATGCACTCGTATCCAGTAAATATATAGATACACACACACATATTTATGTGTGTGTTTATTCTCTGTAACTGCTAGCACGAGGAGTCTGTGTTTGTAGTAATTACTATCATTATATTGCGTTGGTTTATATCGTTTTAATACTTGATAGTATGTTAGCATCCCGTGTAAAGAGTGATATCTTGAAATCTTGGGAGCCTAATACTTTGATTCTGAGGAAAGGAAAGGAAAGGAAAGGAAAGGAAAGGAAAGGAAAGGAAAGGAAAGGAAAGGAAAGGAAAGGAAAGGAAAGGAAAGGAAAGGAAAGGAAAGGAAAGGAAAGGAAAGGAAAGGAAAGGAAAGGAAAGGAAAGGAAAGGAAAGGAAAGGAAAGGAAAGGAAAGGAAAGGAAAGGAAAGGAAAGGAAAGGAAAGGAAAGGAAAGGAAAGGAAAGGAAAGGAAAGGAAAGGAAAGGAAAGGAAAGGAAAGGAAAGGAAAGGAAAGGAAAGGAAAGGAAAGGAAAGGAAAGGAAAGGAAAGGAAAGGAAAGGAAAGGAAAGGGAAAAGGAAAGGGAAAAGGAAAGGGAAAAGGAAAGGGAAAAGGAAAGGGAAAAGGAAAGGGAAAAAGGAAAGGAACCTGGGTTTGTTGGATGGAGTCTCTTAGTTGTACTTTCAGCTTCTTTAATGAGACAGACAATAGCTAGGAGGGCCTGTTTCTAGTGTAGATAGGGCTCATCACAGAAAGGCGGAAACAAAAAAATCTACACTGCAAATTTGCTAAAAAAACCCCTCTAGTCTGCAGAGTACTCTTAATTGAGCAAAAACTGTTCCCCACCCTTCTTGGCATGCAGAAAGATTCCCTTTCATGGAAAGCAATAGAGACTTGAAGAAGCAAATAGTGGGAATGCATTTGAAATAGAGATTCTTGTCTCTTGGGCTGTTTTGGGGAATTTTGTTCAGTTGATTTTGAGAAGAACACAGCTTGAGAGTGTATTGAAGCAACTATTTTAATTTAATTTAGTAATTTAATTTTTTATGTTTAATGAAAATTATGGCAAAAATGTGTATTAAATATTGTCATTTGAATGTTTATGATTGCTTTAGAAGGTAAAAAGCTGGATGGAAATGCTTTTGTGTAATCTAAACTACCTCAACAGAAATACTGTAAATGATATGTGCTTTATTCAGATGTCCCATACATGCTGTAGTCATATCCAGCAGTGTGGCCCAACTATGTGGTATTTAGCACTTAAATCCTCCCTGTAGACTTTTTAGTGCAAAACTTCTCTTGTATCCTACCCCAAAGTATTTTGAGACAAATACATTATTTTGAGTAAAAGAAAACGTATCTATCTATTAGAGGGAATGCCTCATCTGCATTTGGCAATTTATCCTGAGCACCCCTGTGTTCAGGGGTGTTGTTATTCTGTATCTCAGATAGGGTGTGAGCCCGGTATGGACACTACCTGTCCAGTATTTCGTAGGCACACTTGAGCATCCTCTGCCTGCCCAACAAAAATGTTTCATGTGGAAAATAGGATAATGATAGACTGTATGGTGTTGGACCCCAACCTCTTGAGCCCAGCAGAGAGTGGAGGTGTGTAAGGAGAGCTGTGAATTGTCTGACTGCTACGGGCTTGATGTTTGCTTAGAGCACAGCAGAGCGAGGTGCTGAAGATCACGTAAGAACCATCCAGAGTGACCTTCCCAGTGTCAGGTTGCACACTGGCTACAGAGCCAGGAACTGAACTCAGCTCTCTTAAGTGTCTCAGTAGCTCTGGGTAAATCAGTTATTTCTTCCATAATACATTTAAACACGTACTCTCTACCACAGCTAAGCACAGAGAGAAATCTTACCTCTTCTGAAAAAAAAAAAGCGCCTCAGAGTTAGCTTAGGGAGGGAAGGGGGAAGAAGCAAGACAGACAACTCGCAATCCAGCCCTCATATGAAAGTTGCCCCAGGCAATTTTGTTATGTCCATGGAAGCATATGATATTCATTGCATGGGCCCGTCATTAATGCTGACTCTCTGGGAACCTGTCTTATGTTGTTTCCACTTGGGGCAGGTTAGCTAGAAAATTGATCCGATTTTATTAAAGAGTCATTTTCTTTGCTGTCTGGCAGCGGTCTCTGAAAAGATGTTTTGTCTTTTTAACACTTGGTGATTGCTCTAATAGGATCTCAGAAGTCCGATGCCCAAATTGAGTTTCACACACCAGACTACTTTGTGGCTAAGTTTTTGACTCCTGGCTCGGACTGTTTAAAATAGAGCTCAAAGGATCCTTCCCCATTTGTGCTGCAGGTGAAAACATTGTTTTTACTCACATCCCTTTAATTAAAAATAAAATACATTTACATTTACAGACGGTTAATTATCCACCTTTTTTATATATACATTTAACTGTAAACAAATGGCGATACTTACTGTATGGTTCACGGTTTCTCACAGTTGGCCACTTTGCTTAGTCTTTGATGCAATCATTGTATTCAGCGGTAAATACTCTCTTATTCTCAACTCTTACTCTCCCTGGATGGAATCTATCTTCCATCCAGACTGAGCAAGTTTTGAACAAAAACACAAAAAAAAGAAATCCCACCTCTCTTCTAGTTTGGGGGAGTAAGACCTGTGTGTAATAAAAGAGCAACTTTATTTTGCTTAAAGGTTTTTTTTTAAATTCCCACTTAGCTGCCTATTGATCAAAGGATAGTGGTTTAGTCAGTCTGATGGCTTAGAGGGATAAGATCTGTGAGAAAGAATCTTGCCTCTGACTGACTTTATTTTGTAGGCAGTAGGGGATTCTTCTAGAGGTTTACAAAAAAAGTAAAATATATATAAAATTTGTCTTTTGGAGAAGTGATAGTGAGAAACAGATTTTAGGACAGAGCAGGTAGAGGTGGAGATTGTAAAAACATTCCCAGAACATGTTTCTTTAAAATTATCTGCCAACAAACCTTTGTAACAGCAACCTGATATCCCCCAAAGCCCAGCAGCAGAGGCCAGATGTTCGTTGCTGATGTGAGCAGAGGCCACCATCAACCGGGGTGAAGTCAGGATGGAGCCCAGGGTGAGAGCTGTGCTAGGACGTGGGATGGGTTCATGGGAAAGCTCTGGTCTGGGAGGAGAACTTGCAGCCTGTAGCTGTTGGTCTTGGTGGTATAGGAGGAATTGCCCAGGATACTGTGTGAAGGGAATCCACCAGATGCTCTGTACCGGTCACGGAGCTGCTGAGTAGAGGAAGGGGGTGATGTGCTGAGGAGGGAGCCTTGACATGTTCTTCCAGTCGCCTTTGGGACCTACAGTAAATTAATGAACAAAAAACAAGGCAAGGGGAAAAGTAAGGATGCTGTTTCTTAACACAGGTGCCCTTCCACCCCCTGAGTTCTTTTTTGTTTTGACTTAGTTTAATTGAGAATTCAGGGCTCAGACACCCATTGCAAAGCGTTGCGCTAAGCTGTGGCTTATGGCCTACCTTAAACACAGACTAAATTTTTTTAAAATTTAAGAAACTAATTAAATACATGTAAGCAAGGGTCAAATGGGTTGCACATTTCCAGCTTCATATTTTGCACCAGTTGCACTTGGAATTTATTTTTGGTAACTAAAGGCACCGTGTTGATTTTCACAAACGTCCTTGGGGAATGGTCTTAGAACTCTTTCCTGCCCTAAATTCCTCTCTGGTTGCACAGAAATCTGGCAAAGATCCTGCAGATGTGTGAGGTTTCATTCCTTTTTGCAAATTCTTACCATTTTCACTCTTAATTTTAGGTCAGCTATAGAGGAAATTGAAGTCACTTTTTAATACGCGGTACTCGGGACATGGCAAAGATCTTACACCATGTGAAGTGCTGAATCAGACCCTACACCCTTTTCTCTCAGACTTAAGTTTCTATAAAGCATGTCTGAACAAATGAATTTGTAAAGGTGATGGGCAAGCACTTTGAGCTATGATGCCTCCCTGAATTCTACCTCCCCTTTACAGGGGGCCGTGTTTGAGCAGAGCACAGAATGGCACAGAGACCATGCTCAGCCTAAGCAAGCCAGGCTGAGCAGAAGCTCTGGCTTGCAGCTTCCCAAGTGACTGTGCTGAAGTTATTCTGAAGTGTAAAATTATGGTTGAACCTGCTTTATAATAACCATGTCCTGAAATAATTTGAACAGACACTGTTTTAAAATGTCAAGCATTATAATTTGTATTTACTGTGGAAGTTTTTCCCCCTCTTGCAAATTACTCTAAATGTTTCCCAGGTTGCAGGACAACTGGTGATGTTATTTTCTTGTTTTGTTTTGCTTGCTTTCTCAAAGCACAGAACATGCACACTACCTCCCATAATTCAAGATCTGTCATAAGGAGATCTTTAGCTAAACTTCCATCTTTGGTTGATTGATGTTTTTTGGATTTTTTTTTCTGTTTTTAAGGATGAGAAAAGCTATATGTGAGTACTGTAGTCACAGTCTGTCCTTTCTGTCAGCTCACTTCGACCGTTTGATATTTTTAAACTATCTTATGAAACAATCAAGCACTTTACCTGCCCTTGAGCATGCAGAATACAGTCACAGCAAAAGCATCGGAATGACTGTGTGGAGATCCTCCTGTCTGTGGCTTCTCTTTTGCAATCCCGTTGCAATCCCACAAAACATGTCCAGAAATGGAAAATTGCAGCAATGCGGTGGTGGCCTGCACGGTGTGACACGGAGCTGGCTGCAGCAGGCTATAAAATATGACTCTTGTGTTTCAGATGATCATATCTCCCTCTTCCTTTTTTGTCAGTTTACTTGGAAATGTGAATTTATGTGCATCAAGACAATGCAATACTATAGGTGAGGCTTCCAGTCAATCTCATGCATCAGTCCGTACCAGAATTTTAGCTTTATATTCCTCTAGGCATGCAGCTCACTGCGCAGCGTTATTTTCCCACTGCAGTTATCCATTAGCTTAAGACTTTCATAACCCAGGAGGACACTTAAATCTCTCTTCAATCATTATGCCTCTGAACACTTTCCCCTAATGTCTTGGCTTTCTTTTGGAATCTTTTGTCTTACAATTTTTATCCTGCGTTTACCTGCATTGAATTGCATTTGCCATCCTACAAGAATTTTCCTCTAGCCCTCTTTATTCTTGATGGTTAAGATGATGCCACATGGGGTGATGGAAAGGTATGTGCTGTGCTCCTCAGCCATCTCTCAGATGCCGAGAATGCTGAACTTAGCGTGCCTCCGCTTTCTGACTGTCCCCGTGTGTGTCTCAATACAAAGCATATGGGGAACCCCCAGAGCTTTGGTACCTAAATGCCTCCGAGTCACGTTCTCCTTCGTTTTTGCTTCCTTCCACCATGGACTGCCTCTCCCCTTAAGCAAGGGAGAGGTTTGCTGCGGCGGGAGCCGGCCTGAACCGCGCTGACAGATCCAACGAGAAAGCAAAACACTGAGGGTGGTGCCAGCCGGGTGCTGCGTACAGCTGCACCCCCTGGGCTTTGCTCGGGCTCTCGGGCATGGATGTTGACCTGAAAACAGTTCCAGAAATTGTCATTAAAGTCATGTGGATTTGCTTATGCATCATCTTTTTTTAAAACAACAAAACAGTTTGTGCTGTCTCCAGGATTCGGAGGAGCCAGCTATTTCAGTGTTATTTACTTTTGTGATGTTTATCTTTCGCCCACTGGTGGGTGTGAGCATCGCTGGTTTTACAGTGTGCAAAGCAATGACCTAGGACTATTTTTGCATGAGACTTCTTTGCCATTTTAGTTTGCACAAACTTTTCTTTTAAGGATCCCTCAGAGCTATAAAAACAATGTAACACAATCTGATGTTTCACAGTTAGGAAGAGGAAATTAAAACACCCTATGTTTTTCATTTTAGAATTAAGTACTATGTGAGTTATCCAGTGAATGTAGCTATTTAAGGCATACAGCATGAATGATTTCAAGTATTTCATTCCAATCACTTTCCTCTCCCATTTTTGATTAATGAGGAAAAATAAAAATAGAATAAACCTGGCATTTATCAGGGATGAATTAAACAAAAACCTAATAATTCAGAGTAGCTTACCCATCTCTCTGTAACTGTGGGTATTATTTGATGTATTACATGTATGCATCAACCTTTTCCTA
Source organism: Trogon surrucura (assembly GCA_020746105.1). Lineage (NCBI taxonomy): Eukaryota > Metazoa > Chordata > Aves > Trogoniformes > Trogonidae > Trogon > Trogon surrucura. The sequence goes on along the minus strand of CM036621.1, from coordinate 10,170,684 downwards.
TGATTTATTTTTAATTGTTTAGCTTGAAATTATTTTCTTCTTCTTCTCTGCTCAGCCAGGTGAGAGTTCCTGTTCACTATGATTCACTGCTTTACATAGCCAATATTTAAAAATCTTCTACAACCATAGCTTTATCATCTTAGAAGAGTGGGATTTTGTTTGTGATTATCCTTTTATTAAAAAGTAAATTGATACTTATTAAGAGCTTATTTACTGTCTCACCCTATATTTGAAGGGCATATGACTATGACATCGTTAAATATACAGGTGTCTGAAGAAACTTGAATTCAGTGCATAAGAATAAAGATGCCATTAGCTAATGTGACTTTGCCTCTGACCTGCCGCATGGAAAGTCAAAATCAAGTTCTTTGTCTGGTGGAGGATTAGCAGCCATCCTTGAGATTGCAAAGACGTGCTCACTAAGGGAGGGTTCCTTGTGTATTATGCTGTTTACCTAAGGGTTATATTCAAGACGCTCTCTGAACAGCTTGGCTGATTATTGAAAAATGCCTTATAGTAACTTCCAGCCTAAGTTGATCGATATTAGTGCACAGCTTTACATGGGGGGGACCTATTTAAACATTGAGAGCCTCCGGGATAACCGGGAATGAAAAAATAATGTAGAACAAATATGTTGAAGGGTTCAAGAGGGAAGAGTATCTTGTCTCTGTGCAGGAAAAAAAAATAATAAAAAAATTTCTTAAATTGCAACAGAAAAACCATTTGAATTCACTATTAATAAAGGAAAAAAGGATTTTTCCCTAGGCCGAAAAGAGAAAAAGGAAAAAGAAAAGCAAACCCAGCAAATTGTAGTGCTCTTTAATTTAGAGAGAAGCTAATAGTTATCTACACACATCATCTCATAGAGAGCTTACCTTTGCTCAAACCTCCAAGATGTTCTTGGTCTGTGGCTGTGTACTAAGCTCCTACACCTGTAGCTCTGGGACCCCAACTCAAGCTCGTTCCCCCTCCCCAGAGCAGACAAAATTCAAAGATACTGATTTCTGTGTCAGGAGCACCAGAAAAGGAAAATATCTCAGAAGAAGTGTAAGAATGTGGAGTGGAAGGGTCCTAGCACCTGAAAATGATGCGCTTTTTTTCCTGTCATAAGCATGCAGCAGTTAAAACGTCCTGTGTTTTATCTTGGTGTGTAGAATTTTGCCAGCATTCAAATGGCCTGTGGCATTTTGTGTGCCCTAATAGAGATGGGCATTGTTCTGATTTGTTGGTGGGAATGTGAAGAGAAGAAGGGGAAACAGTGATGCTGCAGAGAAACTGCTTCCTCTCTTCTTCATGGGAATTAAAAATTAAAGATTCACAGGAGTCTTATGGCAGATGATATCCTAAGAAATGAGAAGTCCAGAGAGATACCTTTGTCGGTAATTTTTTCTGACTTTTATGAGAACCACGTCCATCCCTTGTCTTCATCCTCTGTTAATGATGAGTCTTTGGTTTTGTCAGTTCATGATGAAACCAGGCTTCAGTGTTGCCAAGCTGGAGGAGGCCAAAGGAGGAGCTGATGGGAAAAGCCTGACAGGAGGACAATGTGTGAAGGGAATAAGTGGAATTGTGTCATGGAAAATGGGAAATAGGTTGATCTCTTTTGCAGAGCAAGATGGAAGTTGAAAACTTAATTCTGGTGGAGGGACATGAGAAGCAGATTGGCTCGCTGAAAGGACTCTGGACACTTGGAGTGGGGTGCAGCTGTAAAGCATAGTGGTGAAAAAACATTTCTGGTGTTTGTGGTTAAAATGGTGTAGGCGAAGGAGGCATCAACTACGAAGCCAAACAGGATGGAAACAGGATAGATTCCTTTAGTAGGTCAGTTGATGCTAACTTTCAGAATTTAAAGAAGCTTGGCACCCTTTTTTATCAGTTGTTTGGCACACGCATGTGAAGGAGCAGACTGAACTTCCATCACTGCTCAGGGTGAGATGGGAAAGTAATCAATGTGTAACTCACTGTTGCCTTACCTGTCGTCTGCTTTGTTTCAGCTCTCTTTGTGACTGGTGGGGAATTGCTGGGAGAGAAGTGATGACTCTTCGTATGAATGTTCTTTAAATATAATTCCAGTTTAACCCTGCTTACCATGCCGTGCAGAAACTCAGCAGTTTTGTACGAAACGTGGAGCTCTAAGAACAGTCATGGAAATGCTTTGCAGTGTAGAATACTCTTTTTTCTTAAGTCAGGTTAGGAGCGTGTCTGATTGTTTTGCCACGATGCAGAAGGGATTCTGCAGGGCATGGGAAGGGATGGATCCAGTGCCCAACTACACTAACCAACAACACTGACTGCTGCCCCTGACTTGGGAAACGTATTTTAGGAAGCCTCACGACTACAGCACAGGGCTGTAATTTTGCTTTGTGATTCATGCTAAGATATAGTCCCTGCGTGTCTTTTTGTCTGGATACCTAATAAAGCTCAGGCCATGCCTGTTTGTGGATGCAGCAAAATGGCAGGGAGCTTCTTTTTATACCACTGATTCTGATGAATGCCACTTATAATCAACACCTCCATGAGGAACTGGCTTGTGTGCAGAAATGCTCTTTAATTGAAGGGTGCACATCAGCAGCACAATGTGGTCCCAGTGTGTTTCTCTCATGAAAGGCAGAGCCATTACAGTTACAGAATATCAAATGTTTTGAATGGAGCATATTTATTTTACAGTTTCTATGATCATATATGTCTTTTGATGATTTTTAAGATCATTCTTTTCTGTAAAAAGTGGAATGTGGTCACTCTAGAATGAGATAATTAATTCTGTGAAGGGGCCAGATGAAAATTTTGGGAAGCGTTCCTGTCCTACAAAACATACAGGTCACCATGCTTTTCTGATGAGAGAAAAATTACTTGCAAGAAGCTGTTAGGTTAATTACTCTTTAGAAAAGGGGGTTAAATTATAAGAAGTGTGCAGCACTCTGTTGATAGAATGACAGTTGCTGGCAGATTAAAACAACAAAAATGTTTTTGAAATTGTCCCCCCCTTTCTTTTTGAAACAACACAACAAATTGGACCTGTGAATTTTGACAATGGCTTTTGAGCTGGCAAGATTCTGATGTGCATCAACTGAAACCACATTTTAATACATCCGTTTGAACTAAAAATGAAGGAGCAATTTTAAAAGTCAGTGGTAGAGATCTATGGGATGGCCACATCTTTTTTCCCACAGACTGTGACATGCACCTTAGAGGATGCTTCCAGCCTGTTTTGCCCAGAGCACCTTATTTTCAAACTGAGCTGTATTCAGTTGTATCAGAAGCTCCTCCTGTTTTTACTGCCCAGTGCTAACAAATCCATCTTCAAACCTCTGTCTACTCAATTATTGTTGTCAACGCTTTTGCCTGAACATTTTGGGTTGATTTTTGGCATGAGACATTTTGGCTCCCCGATCCCCTAGCCTTAAGGATACGTGTAGTGCTTGCAGAACACACCGTGTGTGCATGCAGCACCTCGTGGCCAACGTAGAGCTTATGGTCATCAATCATTTGACTGTTCTTTAAACACTGTTTTAACAGGCATTCGTTGTATAAATGGATCAGGTTATTGACCTTTGCCAGCAATTGCTTGCTACATGTCATCATGGCTTAATGACATTATCAAGGAACATATTCTGTCTTGTAGATACTTTACAGGGTTCATGCATTGTCTCTCACTAGGACACATGGCTGGCTAAAGTATCTTGAATTAGCAAGTTATTTGATGTCATTATTAAAATATGCAGAGCATTTCCAGCTACTTACAGAACAGGAGAGTGAAATACTTCTCTCTTCTACAAAAGCAAGGGCCAGGAAGAAGAGTTATTTTTCATATTGGAATAGTTGTTTTGAAATCCTACTTCTTTTCTTCTTTAGAATTTAATCTTCTACCTAGAATAGAGTGGGGCAATCTTCTGAATATCCTATGAAAATTGTTTGACTGGTCTGCAGAGCTCCAGCTGCAAGTCCTCCATTTCTAGGAATACTATAGATCTAATTGGCATTATTAAATCATTACAGCACATAATAGATGGAACTTCTGACTAGATCAACTATGTTTTTAATGAAGATAAGAGTTTTTAAATTAGAATGGATACAGCATTCTTTATTTATGTCTGTGGAGTGGGAAGGTTGTTAACTGTAATGGGTGATTCAATTTAAATGAGGGAAAGTAGATAGTATTTTATAAATTTCCTTTTCTAGTTAAAATTTAAGGTGGTACTGACTTTTTAAATCTCAAGGTGTGAAATTGAACTATTCAGCTGACTATTTGTAAATGTTTTCAATTATATAGATCTACTGTGGTTTCTGTGGCTCCTCATGTCACAACCTTAAAGTTGATATTCTGTTCACAGGAAAACATACAACATATAGCAGACAAATTGCATAGTCTTGGAATCATATTTTCTCCGTCTTTGTTGTGTTAAAATTCCAACGCTGTAAATCAGAGAGAGGCGCTTCTTAAAAGCTTTAAAATGGATATTAATCAATAAATCTTCATGCCATTGCTAGAAAATAATTAAGTAGCATTACTTTCACTTTATAGTGAAGACTCTCAGAAGTGCTGGTAGTGTGCGGAATAGATAGAGCCAAAATGAAAGTGTTACCCTGTTTTCTGTAGTAATTCCTCTTCTAATCCAGAAAGACTTTTTTTTTTTTACAATGTAAGGATCTTGATGCTTGTAATAGTTACTCCATTTCATACTCATCTTAGTCTTTGCTTTTCTCCTACTAGTTGTTTGAGAACCTATTCTTCAATATCCCGTATTTCTCTCCCTACACTGTGTTTTGCTCATTATTATATTCCAGTCAGTTCTTTAACTTTTCTTCTGTTTTCTTTTCCATTGCCATAGCAAAATGCCTTTTCATATACTTTCACTTTAATGGTGATTATTATCAAGTTCTCCTGATGCTTATTAACAGCTTTTCAATGAAAAGCTGGAATATAAAGCACAAGGGATGATCTTGAAGGAGAGTAGGCTTAAGGTCATAAGTAGTGAATTCTTACCCTTCCTTCTGACTTCATATTACTTTTAAGTTAGTTATATCCTTCTGGGCTGAAAAAAATGGTAATAAGACTTTTTACACCTGGGAATATTGTGGAGATCTCTTTATTAATAGCTATTCCACTTTTTCGTAGATTTTAAGACTTGAAAAGAAAACAGTAATTATTTGTCCATATGTTCTGTATTGAGGCTGTAGAAATTCAACAGTTAATTTTGGAATAGAAGAAGTATTTGTACCACACAACTGTAAACCAAGTGTAACTTCAGGGAAGGAAGGGCAGCAAGCAGGTATAAAACTGGTGCAGGGGAAAGAGAATCAGAACATAAAAGCATTATTTGAGAGTTTCTTCTAAGTAAATCTCCTCACAGCAGTCTCCATTCTTTTTTGCCAGGGTTGCATTTGAGTGCTGGCTTTGACAGCTCACTGTTGGCAATAGGTTTCATAAATGTCTAATCCAGCTGGATCGTTCTGTCTTCACATTTCCTTCCTACATCAAGAGTGTATACTATTACTAAAAAAAAAAGACAAAAAAAAAAAAAAGGAGAGAGAAACTGGTTGCTTCCATTACGGGATTTAAGATAAAACAGAAGATGTAATCTTAATAATTAAAACCATGAAGGCTGTGGTGGTGTTTTGTTTTTGGAGCAGGGGGAAAGAAAGCAAAAGCTTTCAACGCATCTTTAACATCATCAGGATAGGTTCAGAGCTGAGATTTCAGCGCCAAGACCTAACAAACATCGCATACAAAGTGCAGTAAATGCAGTATTCATAAATGTGTATGCTCTTTGTGACTTCATGTCAGCAGGGTTCTGTAGACCCTCATTTGTATCAAATAAACTTCAAATGGTAAAGAATACGTGCCAGCCAGGGACGAGTATCACTTTGAATTGTTCCTTGTATATCGTAGCTGAAGTGGGAAACATGGCTGACTTCCTTTTTGTCAAGAGTGAAAACAGGTACGTTTTCTATAATTATTAGTAATAGTGTCAATTTAGTAAATAATTCACTCGTGACAACAAGATTTACATTCTTTTTGCTGATGGCTTGTGGGGGATAGTGTTTGGTTTAGGAATGTAAGTTCTGACAGTAATGCAGTGTACATTGTAAATCTCTGTCTCACACGTGCACTGCAACAATGAAGACAAGTGGTGGGAATTTGTTTCCTACAGTACGTTCCTCCTCCGTCATGGGTGATACCCACATATGCTTGCTAAATTTTGTGCTATAACTTATCAGTTCTGGGATTAGACGTTTAGGAATTCCTTTAACACAAAGGTTCATGGTTGTGGCCAAGATTTCCACGGACTTTGGAAGGAATGATGATTGCGTGGTGTGCTGATGGGCGAGAGAAGGCAGATCGAGATTGCGGGAGCATGATGAGGCGATGAGTTGTTTATGCTCAGCTCCTCTCAACCTTGGCAACATGGGAGAAAGTGCAGAAATGCCTGAGTCAAAATTTAACAATATCTGAGCTGAGAAAGAAATTAATATGCTGATAGCAAGTGGGAGAAGTCAGACCAGGAAGTGATTGACTAGGGATGAAATGTAGCTACTGTTTAATGTGCTGAACTAGGGAGAGGCAATGGCATGACTAGAAAGAGAAAGACCAGTTTGATGCTAAAAAATGGTGTTTGTAGCAGCGTTCTGCATTACTGTAGGTGATACATCGATTTTTGTCAAGGCTAGAGAGGATGATGTAATAATATTTTTAAAAGGATGAGAGCCTAGAAGAGTTTTAGGAAGGTGAATGAATGGGACTTATCTGTTTCCTATCAATGTCATGCGGAAAGAATTGGACAGCTTGCCCAAAAATCAGTATTGAAGAAAAAGAACCGAGTAAAAAAAGATGTTGGGGCTGGATGGAAAAGAAGATGATCGTGTTGCATGTCATGAGAATAGGCGGAGTGGAAACATGTTGTGGGAACAAGGAACTGTTGTGTTGTGTCGAGTTTGAATTGAAGGCCAAGTGAGAGAGATGGGAGAGGAAGTGACAGAGAGGGAAATCTGTCACTTATTAAATAGTAGCTGAGTTTGTGCATGAGGTTCTCTAGGCGCAAATCTACTGCAGATCTGTGGGGAGGACAAGAACCAAAACCAGAGCCTTACACAGCCCTCAGAGAGGGCAGGATCCTGGGTGCAAGGGGAGGAAAAGATTGCAAAAGGGAAAATATGACCATGTGTGTTGAAGGCACATGTGAGCTCTCATCATCCACCAACTCCTCATCTGGGAAGCTTCCCTATCCCTCCGTCCATCCCTGCGTTAAGCAGAGGAGCTGGCTCTTGTCACGTCAGTAGAAGCAAGCCAGGTTCGGGCTGGGATTGTTTTCAAAACGCTGCTGATCTCCTACATTGGCCCTGGGATGGCAAGATTCTAAGAGGAATTCACAAATGCACAGAAGGCCGATGTGATAGTTTGAAAAGCAATTAAAGCAATAAAAATAAATAAAATGGACATAAAATAAACCCCAGTATGTCTACAGCAATTCCTTTGCTAAAACTTGTGATATGGTGTGAAAGAGGCTGAGGCTTTCCTCCTTGATAATACGTTAAAAATAATTTTTTTAAAATTTTTCCTTAAGTAGGAATAATATTTAATTGTCATTTAAACTCGTTATTTAAAATCCTATAGTTTTACCCACAATAATCCAAGAACATTTAATAAGTCTTAAAATATTCATAACACACGGAGATCATTACTCTTGAGACCTTTGTACAAAGCAGTGAAGTGTGTTAGACATATGGCAGAAACCTCTTGATTTCCTATTTCTTGCTATGATTATTTGAAAGAAAGGAAAATTCTCCGTTCTTTTCCCAATTGCAATCTGTGTACCAGTCATTATTTTATCTGTTGTGGGCCAAAGTCATCTTGTATACATGTTCACTGAAGAACATGGAGTTAATCAGGCTTGAATTTAGCTCAGTAAATATAAGCACAATAGTGGTAAATTGCTGTTTTGTTTCAGTTTTCTGTCCAATATTTCAGACAACTGAGAAAGAGGAAATAAATTATTTCTATATCCCACATGACATTAACAGCCCAAACTGTGTTGTGTGACAGATGCTGGTACCTAGATTTTATATTATTAGTAATTATCTAAAGCCGTTAATTGCCGTGGCATTGAGTATTATGAAAAAAAAAACAAAAAGCAATCGGTATGTCCTGTGTTGGAAATGTTTCACAAATATAAGAAACCCTTGTCACGGTACTGACTGTATGTGAGGAGGATGAGCATTTTTATTTTAATTATATTTCAGTGTGATTGTATAAAGTCAAGTGGAACCTCCATGGACTATATCTAAAATAAAACTGTGGTTACAGTGTATGGTCATAAATCCCAAATCTGTTGTGTCAAAATGACAGTATAATGAGTAGAAGTTAAAATGTCCTCTGCTTTCAAGTCATCATGGTTGTCATTTGATTAAATAATAGTGCATTCTGTTTGATGTCTTGGCTTTATTATTCAGAAGCACTTCAGTATATGTGTCCTACCTTTGTATTATGTGCTCCTGGCAAGCAGGTATCCATATAGGTTCTTATTTACACACCTGCAACGGATACACTGCACGTTTAGCTTGCATGTGTGCTGCTTGAGTATGGAATTTTAATTATTCCTCTTAATTATGGTGCATTCACCAAAAAGAGGGAAATCATTGGTCAGGTACAAAAAGAAACTGCTTAGTATTTGAAGGAATTTGATAATTTTGTTGTAGTTCGTAGCTTGGCAGGTGGTAATAATGCTATGCCAGCACTGTCAAAATATGAAAATTAAAGTGACGATGGGTTTTAATGAAATCCATTTGACAAATATAATTAAGGTGTTTTAATATGAAGCCCTGTAATAAAGACTACCGGTGGACTCCCTGAGGTCCTGACTAATTGTGTAGATTGCTTTTAAGCTTTGAATAGTTTTATTGGATAATGAACTGTTAAGAAGTGTTAGATCTTTCTTAAGCAGAATTTGGTTTGAAAAAGAAGAGGAGAGACAGGCCTGAGGTGTGGCATTTTAAACATAATTAGAAGAGAGATTTAAGTTAACATCTTTGATCTTGCTGTCAGTTTTTGATTAGAGCTGTAAATGCTTTAATCAAGTGCAGTGTAGTCATTACATTTCTAACTGTTTTTAAACTGCGAAATTACTGAGACACTGACATCGGCTTAACACTTCTTGAGAATTTCCAGCAAAGTTATGTTTGTAAACTGGGTGTTTGCATTAAAATGTCATACTGCAATAATTTACCAATTCAGTAGATCATGGGATAATTATATTTCAGTGCTCAAATAATTGGGAAATCCTTTATGAGATGAAATATGTTGTCCTGTAGTTGAGGACAGTGTTCTGCTTCATTTTAAAAATAATTTCTAGTACTGTTTTCTCAAATAAATGATATTCAAACTAGTAGTTAAAATGAAAATGAGTGTATAAGAAGCTAAGTGCAGTATTTAAATGCCTCACATAGGAATGCAGTCCTTTTAATGATAAATGTTGTGTTCTGCCAGGGTGGATTCCTTCACACCCATTTTAGAAATGGGGAAACAGGCACAAATATTGGCCAGTAGCGTTGGAACCGGTAATATATTTGTGTTCTCTCAAATCCCTGTTGTGCAACGTTAAAGACTGCTGTAAGAAATTTCAGCTAGATCAATTTATTGATTTATTTACTGCCATCGAAAACAGCAATAAAGTGTGAAAATGACCTTGGGCACAGGTTCGTAACATCAGAGAGGGCCGCGGGTTGGATGAGACCTGCCCATAGGTGGCATACTTTTTACTTCAAATACAGAACCTGCAGTCCAGGGTCCTTTCTCAGATCTGACCTTGCCTTCCTATGCTCTTGATCTTTGAACGTGACAGCAAATCCAGGTATTTGTGTCTTTATTGTGTCAGGCTAGGGGCTACTGGGCATGCTGTCTTGCTCGTGTTGGTCATCTAGAGCTGTAGAAATAATCTACAGCAGAGAGAAACTTTGTTCTGTCTGCAGCGTACAGAACATTCACACAAATAAATGTTAACAGTGGCCTGCCAGCAAGTCCTACGAAATCATTAATTGCATCCCACAGCAGACCACCTGCTGTCTTTGGCAGCACGTACTGCGGGATCAGGAGAGAGGGGAGATGTCACCCAAACCTCGGACATCCTCACGGGGACTGGTCAGCTCCTAGTGCTCCATCATGGCACCTCCAGTGCACGGATCTCTGCGGACTGCAATGCAAGTAGCACTCAACAAAGAGAAGCAGATTCTCTGGTAACCCTGGCCCAAGTCATCAGGGACTCAAAGATAGCACGTCCAGTAGCTGGGATGGCTCTCGGAGCTGCCTGGGGAGAATCCAAGCACAAACTGCTGTCCCATGCAATGAGCTGCTCTGTTCTGGATCAGTTTGGTTTTGGAAATTTCCAGGTTTGTCCCCAATTAAACCATGTAGCGGTGATCTAATGCCAAAAGCATCAATAAGGGTTGCCAGGTTCCTCCATCAGAAGAAATCACACTTGTCATTTTAGGCACTTACTGAAAAATCAGGTGTTGCAACAATTTTTCCTCCAGGGATGCCTTAGAAACAAATTGTGTCCACGTGCAGTAAAGGGCCCAGGTAAGTCTACATCTTAAACACAATCTGAAAAACGTAACTTGATCCTTAAAATATGATTCTGCTCTGAGAAGTGCTGTAAAAAAATCTATTTTTGGAAAATCTTTATTTCCATCTTGGCAATTTCCAGAAGAAATATCTTTGTTTGACAAGTACAAGAACAGAGACTTTTTTCTTTTTTCTTTAAAATATACATACCCTGAAACTCAGCGTGGATTTGAAAAGCAGTCTGGATTCTTTCCTTCTTGTATACCTCCTGATAAAAATGATTTGCCAGACCATCAGGTATTTTTCAGTGTTCCCTCTATATCCTAGCTGTGGGTTTATTGAGGTAGTGGTTTTCTCAGCATTACTCTGCATAATCGAAGACAACATTGCAGGTGGAAATAACTAGTACTTAGCTCGTGTGTGTGAAAAAGGAGCAGAATCCATCACTGCATTGGTCCTGCAGGATAAAAATAGAAATCTAAACAAAGAAAAATGCCTTGAGATGAGCAGCTGAAGTGGAAGAAGACAGGAGTCTGTCAGAAATAAGCAGCACAACTGTGTGTAAGCAGCACAAAGATGTTTATGTTCGTGTTTCGTCCTTTAGGTGCAGGTTTTTAAATCACTGTGTATTTCAAATGAACACAGATTCTGATTCATAGGTAGAAATACCATTATGTGTAAAGCCAAAATTCAAAATTTAATAAAATGCACAAACTGCTAAACTTCATCACCAAACAAAAATGTAGCTAAGTTTGCGTTTTCTAGAGATCCCTCTGGAGCCCAGAATAAAAATCGAAGGCAGAGCTGGAACTTGAATGGCGGCCAGCCCCGTAAGCTTTGGACTGGCCCTTCCCTCTGCTCCTTGTCTCTCCATCTCCAAGTAGCTGCTTCAGATCTCCAGGGTCCTGGTAGAAGAAACATCTTTTTTTTTTGCAAGCAGAAATGCTCTCATGACATAACTGATGTGCGTTACACATCAAACGATTTTCTAGTTGTAAATTTACCCACTGAATAAACTAACATTGGCTTGAAAGGGATTTTTCTTCTCCAAATTGCCACCTCTTTGGAGTGATACTACATTTTCAAGGGAAACTGAGGCTTCGTGAATAATTTTGAATTCATTTTGCCTCCCTCTATTTATCAACTTTTAAAAGCTTTTTTGCTTTTGTTAGAAACCTGGAACAATAACTTTCCCCAGCATTCTCTTTACTATTACTTTTCAAACATTGGTACTTTCAGCCTCCAACTTTGCAATACAGTTCTTCTATATGGCATTTAGATTTTGAGAGGTTTAGTTGATGGAAAAATGGGAAGCATTGAAAGAAGGAGCTAATTAATGTTTGCTCAGCCTATATAAAGTATGATATTGTATTAGAGTCTTGCCACGTCTGTAATTTATGCCGGTTAAACCTTTGTTTTATCAACTATTACCAACTTCTAGGGTTCTGTTTGCACTTACTGTCTGCAACACGCATTTCTTTTTATATGGAGAAAAAAATGGTTGCAGTTGCTTTTACTGTACTCGAAAAGGAGAATGGGATTTGCAAATGATAAATGGGGAAGTTGACTAGCTAACTAATAAAGATTTGTCTTAATCAAGTATGATTTGTCAGAACAGGAGCGCACTGGGGTCAGGGCACACGCAATGAATAATACAGCATTCACTGGAGAAAAGGACCAGGCAAAAGGCCTCATAAATATGCCGCGATTACCCATTGCTAATTCGTATTCAAAGAATGAGTTGCACTGAAGCCAGCTTCGGGGTTGCTGAGCTGTTCACCTGCTTTGTGGGCTTTCCGATGTTTAAGAAAGTTTTTTTATATATATATATATATATATATATATATATATATATAAAAGTGTGTGTGTATACTGTTTTCAGAATGCTTTATTTTTGTACAGACTGCTGCACTTGTTGGTCAATGATTTTAAGCATTATTTATTAATCATCCTCTAGGTTTGTTTTATTTTTCTAATGTCTGGACACTTTTATTTCTGGTTTTCGTTGTTTAAATATGAATGTGTATACAGCAGGAGATAGTTCCATGAACATTTAAAATGAATTGCTGAGCAGTGTAAGAAAGGTTAAAACACTCTTTAGCTCCATGGAAGCATTAAAGATCAGACAAGCACAGACTTTTTCTGTGAGTCGCTAGCTTTTCTGACTCTCCAATTGGTCTGTGGATTCTGTATAAACCTGGTGCATCAGGATGTTGAGGGAAACCTGAACAAACCCAAATGTCATTTTATTTGGCTCTGGCTTTGTTTTCATTTGTTGATACTGCTTTTTGCTTCAAGGAGCAATTTCTCAGATTTGAGCGGTTGAAGGATACAGTCCTCTCATAGATTTTCTGATGTCCAGAAGCTGAGCTACTGCAAAGAACCTTGTTCCTATTGATAAGTTTTAGCTGCATAAATGGGTCATGAATAATCAGTTTTTAAAAAACTAAAATTGTTCCAGTGCTTATGGATATAACTAGCAGACTTTGTTCTTCATCTTTCTACTGTTTAAATGTCATATACTGTGGTTTTGTGTAGTTTCGTAAGTTTAAAAAAAAATCTCTTGCTCCACACTTCAATTTTAGAACATATTTCAACATTTCAAAACATTTTCTTCTTGTTTGAAAACATAATGTAACTTTATTTTCTGTTTACTGGTTGGCTGATAGTCTGTCTCGTCTACTTTGTGCTCAGCTTTGTGTCCTAAAGTGCATTTATTGCGTTATGAGAATCAGCTATAGAGGTAAGGACAGCTTTATGAGCATCGAGCTGCTCAATGGAGGAGTCTAAGTTGCCAACTCTCTGCCTACACATTTTAAGTCTTTGAAATAACCGGTACTGCGGGGTCCAAAGTAATTATTTACAGTGCTTTGAGTTTATAGCAAACTTTGTAGATGGTGGAGCGTTTTTGATTAAATTATCACTATGAATCCAGCCTTAGTTAGACGAACCAAGGATCACTTTTGTGTCATCCCAGTGCTGTTTGGAGACGTGGGTTTAATTAAGTGATGGTTTGTGGCTCAGGTTTTAGAGGATATGTTTCTGCAGCTTAATTTAGATGCAATCAGGATTGTTAATACTCTCCCCTGCTAAATTGCTTTCAGAAAAGTTCAAGATTGGCAGTACTGTAATGAAGCTGCATCCGTTCCCTGCACTGAGCTCAGAGTGAGCAGAGACTTCTGTCCTGACAGCCCTTGAAGTAGTAGGAAAAGAAGATACTGATAGTTGGTTCCCAACTTCACTTACATAAGTGAATGAAATGGGGGTAGCAAGGTGTTTACTTATTGATGCACCAAGCAAGGATTTCTTTCGCCTTAGAACTTATTTGAAGGAGGGGGGGGGCAGGGGAAGAAGATGCAAAGGGAGGAATTTGGAGCAGATGAGCGTTGCCGCGCTGGCGCGTGGCTGGAATGATGGCTGGGCTTCAGTGTAGACAAGCGCTCAGGAGAATCAAAGTCTGCCACCTCCTGTGAATGTAGCTGTGAGGATGTTAGGAAGGGAGCTCAGCTAGGTGGGTGATGGGAGTAGAGAGGGGGAAAAAAAAAAATCACATCACTTAGTGAAAAATGAGTAGTTTTATACCAGCAGATTGATGTAAGTTAGGATTTCAGAAAGGGTATGAAACCTTAGAAAAAGAAAAGGCTATTGGAGCTAAAGCTACTAGGTCTGTCATATATCACCTTTCTCCTTTCTTTTTCCTATTTTTGTCTCATTCATCTGCCTTTTTTTTTTTTTTCCTGGGGAAGGACAGAGTAAGCCTGGACCATGGGAGGTGTGTGGTTATGAAATGCTTCCAGTTTGTTCTTAAAGGCAATGTGGCATCTTCCTCAAATATCTTTTCTTCCTTATTTTGAACAAAGCACGAAGCTTGACTTCTGATTAGGTGTTCTGAATGTTTTTCCCTAACCTTGGGATCAACAGACCCCTTTTGCTGTTGGCCAATAAAAATAATTTGATGAACATCCATTGTAGTTTATAGGGACCATTTTAATTTGAAAAATGTTTGTATTTTAAGTTTGGTAGACTTCTTGGACTTTGGACGATTGGGAGGTATTTTTAGGTGTTTCTTGGTCAACTTCTTTTATCCTCTCTTGCAACTGAGCTTCTGACAGCTCTGAAAGCTTTGGATGTCCTCAGACCATGTTGTTGATGGTCAGTACTCTTTCTACCAGTATGGCATTTGCTTCTGCTGAAGAGGCTGACTAACTAGTCCCTCCCTATAGCATGGAGCTAATTTTTATTTTAAGTGACCTTTTAACAGCATGCACGTTAACTTCTCTGTGGCAGATTCCTGAAACCAACTCTCATGTTTCACTGTTCTGTTAATGCTTTACAAATTGTCTCTCCATTGGCTTATAGCCATTATATTATCCTTCATTTATCTGTATTAATCTATACTTGCCATTTAATAACTTTAATGATCTAAATCCTTCTGTCTCCAATTATATTGGCTATTCAATGTAAGTATATATCAACTGTGAACTTGTAAATTTATAGGATTTTTAACCATGTCCCTACACTTAAAGATATGTCATCACTTTCTTTATTAACTTTCTGCTGTCAGAAGCATAAAGCATTTGACTCAGCCCTGAATTCTTCAACTCCCGTAACATATATTTTCCAAGTTTGTAAATCTGCTTGCTGTCATCTCTGAGAAGACAGCATTTAACGCTTTCTAGCATTTTTTTTTCCAAAAACTGCTGTTGATGATTTATCTCTCTTAGTCTCCCAAAATCTAAACTTTTAACCTGTCCAAAACAGGGTGACTTTTGGACAAAAAGTGCCCCAGCATTGTTTACTGCTTACTGAGTTTCTGCTCATGTCAGCATAGTTGTTCTCCAAAAATCGTGTAGCTTCTGCTACATCTCCAGAGCTTGTGATGTCTCTCTGGAAAACAAGACAAAATTGTGCTCCCCAAATGGTGTAATTCACTAGGCAAGGCTGAGGATCTCAGGGTGAAATCCTACTCTGAGTCCTTCTCTCACAACACCCAGTGGGATTTTTGAGTTTACTTCATGGTTCTGTAGGACAGACATCTCGATTGCCCCCTCCCTGGCAGTGTTCAAGGCCGGGTTGGACGGGCTTTGAGCAACCTGGGCTAGTGGGAGGTGTCCCTGCCCATGGCAGAAGGTTGGCACTAGTAATCTTAAAGGTCCCTTCCAACCCAAACTGTTCTATGATTCTATGATTTTTAACACTATCTTCTGCTTTTGTGGTTTAAATTAGTTTGTCTTTTACCACCTCTAATTACATAGCTCAGATGCGTGCATCATATGTTGGATTTAAGCCTTTTTTATGTTTTAAACCATACCAAGGTATCTACTGCCTCTCCTGAAATGTATTTATATATATTTATATATATACACTTGTAGGGTATACTTTGGGAGGAAAAGTACTGTATAAACCATCTTGGATTATTTTATTTTTCATATGAAAAGAAAAATGGGGACTCTGTCTTCAGAATTCATAAAAATGCATGTTTGTTTATGCAAAAGCCTGGAGAGGCTCATTCCATATCATTCATGTCTCTTGAGTAAATATATTACTTATTCTTAAGGAGAAAAGTATTATTGACTTGAATGATTAGAAAAAGGTCTTTCAGAATCAGTTTAGCTGATAAAGTAAATAAATACTTAAATGGCTGCAGGCAAAAAAAAAAAAAAAAGAAAAAGGAAAACCAGTCAAGCACAACTTATTCTGTGTCCTTGATATGTGTGTAGGTATTAGGAATCAAGCTTTATGGAACATGTATTAAATAATAATGATTTGCATGTATAAATAAATACTGCATATAGGTTACAGACAAATTCCAAAGTATGGGCATATTCAGGAGTGTAAAGCATCGCTAGAAGTGATCGTTGTCTGTTGGGTTTATCTCAGTATAAAAGTTGAAGACCGTGTGCCAATCTTTGCACACATAAATGGGTTTGCATTTGGTTTTTTAGGTTTTTGCTTTTTCTTCAGTTGTGGAAGGCATCTTCAATGTTCTAATTAGTTTCAGTATTTTAGAATAAGAAATGTTACACTTTATTTGCATAACACGGTCTTAGAAAACCAGGCATCATTTGTGTTGGATTCACAACTTAGAATTATTAGGAGGCTCCGCACTGAAGAGGCTGATTTCCCATACGTTGTTCAAACACCTTTAAGGCAGAATATATTTAGAGCTGTGAATTTTAGCATTCACCCTTTAAGGCTGATGCTTGTTAATACTAAGTTATGTACTTTTTCAGATTTTTTTTTTTCTGTTCATCACAGCATTGTTTAAGACTGAGATAATTGCTATATTGAATATTCCTGCCCTCTGCCAGTACATAGATAATAATGATGTAAATGCATTCACCCTTCTGCTTCTCCTAGTTTAGGTGTAATTTTAGAACATAATGTTATGCATCTCTTTGGGAATTTCAGGTAGAAAAGGCAGCACCACACAGTCTTTTTTAGGACTTGGGAGTGCACTCTACCAAACATTGTCCGCACATATTGACTAAAAGGATGGGAAAATTCCCAAATAATTGGCGTTGTTAAGATTCCGTGGAAATAACACCGCTACTGGCAGCATGCAACACCCTTCAGTTTGCGTATTGGTCTTAATTCATGCATCTGCACTACGGTATATCTTAGAAACCTGACCTTTTCACATAACTGTAGTAACATCGTCAATGATTTGCATTATAAGTAGTCTGATAAAGTCTATACACCACTGTTGCACTAAAAGTAGGAATGTGCCACATAGATGAAGGTTTTAACTGGTAGGAAAACATCAGAGTCTTGGAGAAACTTGAAAAATGATAGCAAACAGATAGCAAGGACTTCAGGCTGGTAATTAGCTGTACTGTGGGCTAATGTGACTTTTTTCCAGTCCCGAGCATCTTCAGTTGCAAACCAAGTGAGGAGACAGGTCTTCATATCATTTATAAAACTGTGTTTTCTTTCTTTAGTAATATTTTTGTTTGACTGTCTTGACCTTCCAACTAAAAATCAAATTTGACTGTCATCAGTGAATTTTCTGAGTAGAACCAGGATGTGAACAGGATCTGTGGATAAAGGTGTCAATTTATGTTTGCAAACTTATTGTGAGATTATGTTACCTCCGTTATGTCTCTTTGTTCAACTTATGTTGTTATTGTAGCCCAAAAAAGGCCAAAGATCATCAACTAAAGTGCATGTAGAGTAAAGCTGCTCCTGTAAAATTGATGATCCGTCCAATTATTTATCTATAGAGGCTGCTGGGAAGAAACGCAACTATCTCAGTTCTCAGACCCCTCTGCTAGGTTGAACTTCATGGCTGAAGGTTTAATCCCTAAGTGTCATATCAACAATTCATTCTGTGATATTCTGGCTGACATGCTCTCCTTCCTTATTTATTGATGTCTTCAGTCATCAACAATGAGAGGAAAATACACTATTCGTCAAAGTGATGGTGTTTTACCCTCACTTACAGATGATGCTGCTGTCACATTGATGGTTGGAAAATAAACTCAATCATTATAAAAAGCTAAGAGTGTGAACTTGCCAGTGACAGGAAGAAGATGAAAAAAAAACCCCACAGTAACTTGCTTAAAATTGGTGTAATAAAAATAGAGCTCTTTCCTATAAAGATATTTTTGAGCTTTGTTTATGAAATACCAAGCCATTTTAGCCATTTACTTTATAGTTATTCCTTTGAAGGAAAACCTGCTCCTCTCACTCCTTTATGTCTGTGCAAACATACATATAATTTTTAGCAATAAATACTTGTTATCATTTCACCTTATGCTACTCGGTTAGTAATTTGTAGATTTTTTTTTCTCTCTGTTTTTAAGGGATTTGGCTTTGTTTTTTCTCCCCCAGATTACATTGAATGCGTGTATCTGCGTATTACAGTATTTTGAGTGCTTTGATGAGGAAAAAGCTCAGTATAGTTTCATCCAGTAAGTCCTTTGACATGCAAACATAGGCAAAGCTCTCTCAAATCACTTTCTTAGGCTACCATTTGTGCAGCCGTACTGCACCTTACAGCTTTCTCAGTTCAATAACCACATATCTTACCACATTTCACCTTTGGGAGGCATTGTATATACAGCTAAAAGTAAAGAGCAGCAAGGCAAGAGGGACGAGATAGCATAATGAGGATGTCAATTTGTGGTCAGATATCTGAGGAAATATTTATCTTACTTGTACTGTACTTGGCAACAAATAGAGAAATATACATGTAATGAATTTTCTCAGACTTCATCTGGCAGAGTGTGTACCTTGTGTTAAATAGGTTTAGAAGAAAATTTGCTTGTCTCAAATTCTTAAAGTTTGAGGTGATTCTACACTGGATTGTTTCCTGAAAATAAGTTGTATCTATTAAAAAAATAAGAATAGTCATGTTTGCTCTGCTAACATATTAGTGAATTTTTAAGAATCAGTTTTCTGGAGGCTCCTTAAATAATGACATTTTTAGATCCTGCTCATTCACCAGAAGAAATGCACAGCATGATTTTTGTTGTTTATGAAAAAAAAAATGACGTTTTTGTAGTTTTACTCAGTTTTGGTGTCTATCTCCAGCAAGCTAGCTAAGTAGCCTAAATGAATGTGCAGAGAAATGCTGGTTGTCTCACACGTGCTGTGTGTCCTGAGGCAAGCTACAGCTGCTTCAGCTCCTTCTGTCTGTTTCCCCATCTGTAAAATGAGAATGATTTAACTTATTTTTCTCCTTCGGGGAAATACAGGGAGAGTTTCATAATGTTTCTATAGAGCTTTGAAGATTAAAATCTCTTCTCTATACCCGCTGCTAATATTTCAGTGTTAGAGGAGCATTTGACTGAAGCTGTTTGAAGAGTAAAGTTTTGGCATCTTGTGTCGTCTTTGTACCATATCTTGAGGCCTCTCCATTGTAATTTTGCAATCTTTGGTTCAGCATAAGCTGTGGAAGCAAACAAGCCCCGTGTAAACAACCAGTGATGACAATAAATTAATGTATGTGTCTGCTATTAAAACCACCAGGAGATCCATTACAGCGTATCTCTAAGTTGGCAAGAAACAGTCCATGATGGAACAAAACAGACACCAGTAGCTGGGCTTAGCCAAAAATTGCTTTTATTTAAACATCAATGCTAAATACTGGGAGGCACGGAGGGTTTTCTTCTCGTATGACTTCTCTCTGTCTTTAGAGCTATAAGGGTGGCTGATGTTCTAGCAAAGCCTTCCTGACTTCCTTCCTAAGACAAGAAGTGGGCTTAAGGAGTGTGTGGGAGGTGTGAACACCCAGCACTTAGAGCAGTTCTGGAAGTCTTGTTGCCCTTGTTTCACGGACCAATGCTCAGCTCAATTCCCAGGGCCTAGACAACCTCGAGAGACTGCAGAGGGACACCTTCTGATTTGGTTGTTACTTCAGTTTTACATTGCTTGAAAAACTTAAAATTTAGTGTAATGATGTCTTCCTCTTTGCAGTTAGGAGGAGTGATTAGGCTACCACATGTATTAAATGCCATTGTTACGATCTAACCTGGCATTTTGAGGCCTTGCAGTCACAAGCTCTATTTTTCATGATTTACATTTTGATTTTTTTAATGCAGAGCAGATTGGACAGGAGATGCTGGAAAACCTCAGCCATGACAGAGAAAAGATCCAGCGTGCTCGGGAAAGGGTAAGTTTTATAATAAATAATTGCTGATCTCGGATTTTATTTGCTTTGCGCAAGTTCTCTGTGCATGCAAAAATAATGCCGTATATTGATCAGTTTTATATAAAACAGTTGCTGTCCTGAGGTATAATCACTATCTGCAGTGAAGCATTTAAAAAGTGTCTTACATGGGCCCAACCCTGCAAAAGGTCTCCTGAAGGCAGCAAATCTGCTGTTGAGAGCAAGCTTTCTGTCACTAACGTCATAGTTAGGTCAGTTTTCTGTCCTTTGAAGGGTTTGTTACAGTGTCCATTGCAGTGACTTCTTGGGCTTTCTATGAAGCAGAAGTTCAGTATCATGGCCGAGCTTCTAATACCTGATCAACCTTAGTCTTTGTAGCTGCAGATGTTGATAATTGTGTCCTTGGGCGATTCCATGTGAAAAAACAGGTAGTGGTTTCATTTTTGGCTTATGTTGCCTCCATAGAGTTGTTGTTTACTCTGCAGAGCTAATGAAGATGCTCAGAAGCCCATCCCATGCAACATATACAACTTCTCTGAACTTCAGCCTAAGAAATTGGCCTCTCTGGTTCTGGCTTCTGCTCACAGAGCCGGAAGTGACTGCACTGGTGACTTTTTGCCCATGACACGTTGATGAAGTACTTTCCTGAGGGCCCAATTTTGCCAAAGCTAAGTCCTCCCACAGGCCTCAAGATGGCCAGTGCCACTTCAGAAGACTCCTTGACTGGTCCCAGGGAGTTTCTTTACCTGAATAGCTTCAATTGGTGAAGGCTCATGTGACAGCTTTAATGAGGCATTTTCTGTCAGCAGTACCAGCTGCTTTCTGAAATCCTGGGTATTAGCTACTTTAAAACCTTAATCATAACTAAATCGTTAAATATACCTAAGCACTGTGAGCATTTACAAGGTGTTGTCCAGGCAACTTCGCCTTTTGTTTTACCTCAGCTCCCCACATCCCTGGTGACTGCTGAGTCTGAGATGCTTTTTTGTTTCTAGTTGGACAAGTAAAAACTAGGCAGTGGAGATGAATAACATTTATCCCTTTCTGCTGGTCCAAAGAATCCTCAGGAAGGAGAAAGAGGGTAGTTCTTTTCTGTGCTTTCCACCTGAAGAGCAAATTTCTTTGATGGCAAAACCGTAAGCTGCAAGAAGCTGCAAGATTTAAAGTAAAGATATTCTAGGAAAACGTATTCCACCGCAGTGCAGTGAAGGACCACTCGTCCTGGGTGGAAGATGTCAAGTTCCAAGATTTATCATATGCCCCTTGGAACATTTTGTTTAGGGAATTTGGAAAAGTTCTCCAGTGGAGGCCCATGAGTGGACTTGTCCCAGCTGTCTATATATTCAGATATACAGTCAGGGATGGTCTTGGATAACTTGGCAAGTTTTCCATTTTCTGGAGATTTTTTTTAAAGACCAGGACAAAGAGTGCTCTATCAATGCATAATAGCTTTACACTGAGTGCATGGCATTATTGTCTTACCAATCAGGGAACAATCCTGTCTTCTGAAATTCAGATATTAACTTGAATATGATGGTCAGTTCCTAGCAGTTCAATATTGTGAAAATATTGAAATTTAAATAAGTTAGTGTCTCTTTAGTTTGGTTAAATTTATATATATATATATATATGAGTTTTCCTGTATGTAGAAAAAAACTTTTTTTAGGTCAAAGTAGGGTGATAAAAGCTTTGCTACAAGTCAAGTAGGTTAACTGGGCTATACAGGACTCAAAAAATGCAACATTTTGTTGGGAACACCTCAAATTAAATTATACCTGAGGCAGACAAGATGTCAATGTCAGCATCTTACTCATCTTACTTTCTCACTATTGTTCTTAATATTATTTTTTAAAAGCCTTCCTAAACATCATGTAGATTTGCCATTGCTAATATCAAAGCATATTTCAAAATGTGTTCACTACCCCAGTTCCGTGATACAAGGAGGTGCCTTTCTGTACCGTTTAACAGGTCTGCATGTCACCCATTCTTTGGCTTCTGCAGTGCACTGATATTGACAAAGAAATGATGGGAGAACTACAGTCAGATATTTTTCAGTTTTAAATAAAAACAAACCTACAGTTTTAAACTCTTTATGTTGTTTTTTCTGACAATGCAGGAAAAAAAAAACGGTGGTTTTTTTAGTGCTCTCTTGGGAGAGAACTAGAGATCTTCCAACAATGTGTGTACGTGTTTGTTTCTTTTTTAACATTTCTTTCGCTTATTTTGTGTTTTTTATTATTACCATTAAAATGTGAGGTCGTCTTGCTTAGAGGAGTTTGTCAAACCTCTAAGATTCAGCTTTCCCTTCCTAACTATCAGGACTGATTCTAGCTGTCAGGTAGAAACCTGCAGCAAGAGAGGGAAGTTAGGATCAAACATATAATGGTAAAAAGGAGAGAGCTACTTTTCTGTGAAAAGGGAGGAGAAGCCCCAAGTGTTAAATGCATCTTTATGAATAATAAAAGACCAATGTAAAGCATACATTTGTACTTCAGATTCCCTTCTAGCATAGAAAAGAACTTGGCTTTTTAATGAGCCTTTTAAAAATTATTGTGACGTTTTTTCTTCTGTTACTTGTGTCAAACTGGGCTAAACTGCTTTTCTGGAGTTTGAATTGTCTAGATGAATCAAGAAAAAATGAGGGAACGGCCTCCCTGGAATATAACGCTCATCTTTGTTCCATCATAGCACATAATTACAGAGATCTGAGAGTCAGTGCAAGCCTTCCCACTGAATATGGTATTGCTGAGAGCAAATCTTGGTTGCTGTTACCCAGTCCCAGCTTCTGCTTGCTATTTTCTTAATACTTCTAACAAGAACAAGGAGGAAATTGATGCATAAAGGTTATGTGTCATCGATTGTGAATACTGATTTCAATAATAAGCATGAAATCTGGAAGTGAATATTTACAGTATTTGGCTCCAGAACAGAAACTGGTTTTAATATTGCCGCTGTGCATATATTCACATATATGCTGTGCATATAATAGTGATTTGTTATGGTGAAGGTGGTTTATTATTGGAAGACTGCCGCTTTTCTTGGCAGCGTTACTGCTTTGATGGATTTATAACACAGGATGAATTTTGTCTTGTATCACGAAGTTCTTTAGTAAGAAGTCACAGAGTCAGGTAATCCTTGCAATCTGATTTGATAATGAAGAGGTAAATATTCAGCTTTCATAGGAGAAGAATGTTTTTATGTATGTACATGCAGCTGTGTTTTGGAGCATGTTCCTGCTATTTCATAACTGACAATCGTTCCATGATCATTTACAGTAGATATTGCTATCCCACTGGCTCCAAGATCTCTCAGAAGTCCAGAGATGTCTGTTCTTCAGCTATCAGTACAAAAGAGGCAATAGGGTTGTAACTCTGTTCTTCTGATACACTTCTTCATTTCTAGACATAGTTTTGTGGGAGACTACTAAGCACAAAAATAGAAGGAATGTTTTAATCATTTTTAAACAATGGAAGCAGTTTCTCTTTGTTAGTGTGAAAATAATTTTCTTCATAAATTTTCATCTCCCCAATTTATTTTTTTATTCAGTTATGCTTTTACGTATTTCGCAAGATTTTTGAGAGCTATAGAGCAAGTCAGCTTATTAAGTTTAACTGTAAATATAAGTTTCCTAAACTACTAAAAGAGTTATTTTCAGTGAGTGAGTGATCCTTACATGCAAGAATATATATTGTACAGCTGTGTCTTATGTACATACTACATACTCTTCAAGGTATTCGGGCATCCATCCCAGTGGTGGCTGCAGTAAGGTCAGTACAAGTTTTGTATTTAAGGGACAGTATAAGCAAATGGACAAAAGGATACTGGTTTGTATTAATGCTTTTTCTTAAAACTACTGTCTTTGAAAAACAGTGGGAAAAAAAAAAGTTTGGTTTACCTTTTGTAAAGCCTCGGGACCACATCACATGACTGTCTCTTCATCCCTTCGTACACACATCAATGGGTGTTCTGGATACCAATGATACTGCTCCTGCTTGCAACCATTCATTGGTAAAGCTTTTGCTCTTTAACGCCATTCATCTTTGTTGCCTCAGTGTCTTATCTTCCATGGGTGTCATCTTTACCTAAATGAAAACCAGTTTTAAATTTCAGAGCTTTGGTGACTTCCTTATGTGAGAGTTTGCTGTGGGCCAAGCTGAAGCTGATGATCTCTAAGGTCTCTTCCAGCCTAGGCCATTCTATGATTCTATGACTCAAATGACAGTAGAAATATAGGGCCACGAACGTGATTAGAGGGCTGGAGAACTTCTGCTGTGAGGACAGGCTGAGGGAGCTGGGCTTATTCAGCTTAGAGAAGGCTCTGGGGTGACCTGGTAGCGGCCTTCTGGTACATGAAAGGGGCCTACAGGAAAGCTGGAGAAGAGCTTCTTACAAGGGCCTGTAGTGATGGGACAAGGGGCAATGGCCTGAAACTGCAAGAGAGTAGATTTAGATTAGATAAAAGGAAGAAATTCTTCACCATGAGAGTGGTGAGGCACTGGCACAGGTTGCCCAAGAAGGCTGTGGATGCCCCATCACTGAAAGTGTTCAAGTCCAGGTTGGATGGACCTTTGAGCAACCTGGTCTAGTGGGAGAGAGGTGTCCCTGCCCACAGCAGGGGGCTTGGAACTACATGATCTTCAAGGTTCCTTCCAGCCTTAACCATTCCATGATCTGTGATATCGGTCCTCTGTACAGAATGGAGTACATGTGTCTTGGGCCTTTAATGGAACTCTTTTCTCCGCAGCTCAGAGAAACAGATGCAAACCTGGGGAAGAGTTCCAGGATTTTGACGGGAATGTTGCGAAGGTAAGGCCAAGGTAGGGACACTTCTGCTCTTTCTTTTTTTCCTCCCTCCCTCCATGCCTTTTTTATTTTTTTTTTTAAGTTTTAATTCAACCTCAGCATTTTTGACACAAGCTGCTGTGTAAAATGTCTTTAAGCGAATGCGGGTAGTGAAGAAGGCGGCCTGGTTAGGTAGAAGGCTTTGTCGCAGCTGTGGAAAGAATTTTCTGTAGCCTGAGGCATTACCCCTTCTTAAATCATTTCTCATCTTTGTTTCTTCGTATTCGTGATTTTTTGTGTGTGCGTTCTAAAATTAAGCTTATTAAAGCTGTGTGTTCCTTATTCTTGAGTGATTTCAGAGTTTTCAGGGGTTTTTTTTTACGTATTAGGTTTTATGTGAGAAAGTTTGTAAATGTTTTGGGACATCATACTTTTACACTCGGAGAAAAGATTAAGATGAACAATTGTGCCTGAATAGATGGGGCAAACACGTTGTCAAACCTTGTGGGTTTTGAATATTTCTTTCATGTTTCCAGTGTTGTGAGAATTGTACCTGGGATTAAAGTGGGGTGATACGGAAAGGAAAAATGTGCAACATCCTAAAAATCTGTGTGGGACTGCAGGGGGGGAGTTATCCAGTGATTATTACCCACCTTAAATTTACATTGTTACCTTCACAGACATGTTTTGAATTAGTGGCATCTTTGAACATGTGTTTGTTACCTGGTGAAACAGCACCTGAGCTTCTCTGTGATGTCCATATTTCTGTATATATTCAGCTTCCTGAAGAGGAAAAGCTTACCTCTAGTAGATGGTGTCTGGTGCTATGCCTTTAAAACACAATTTTGAAGGAGTTTAGAGCATCCTTGGAAGTATTCAGTATGAAATTACCCTTGCCATGGGCTTTTATGTTGCATATTTGTTTAATGCAATTATAAAAAAGGACAAAAAATAAGAGAAGATTTTAGCAGAGTTTTTGATTTGTCGCTTGACTTGGAAAATATCAAAACCAGAATTTAATAGGTTGTTCTTTAGTCTCCTCAGAAAAATATCTTTGTTAGTTCCTTGTACACCCAGATGACAAAGGTCAAAATGACTGAACCTCATGCCTTCATTCCACAGATTTCTTACAATTCCAACTGCAAACTGTAACATATAAAATTCTCTGATTAAGAGTAATATGTAAATGACACAAGCTAAATTCAAAAATCCATGGAGAAAGGAAGTGGCAATTGAAAGGGATGGTTCAGTGCCTGTAGACAATCAAAATAAACTATAAAAAAAATGAACGAAAGAAAAGACACAACCAAACCCAAGTCTCCCCAGGAAGGGCTCTGCGACATGAGCTGTAACGAATATTCTGCATATGTCTCCATTTTGTCAAATCTCATTAAAGGGGTTTCTTGCTTTATGTCAATTGAGCTGTCCAAAAATCATTCATCATTTTAGTGTAAAAAAAATCATGCAGTTATTTAAATAATATCATATTAATGTTAAAGTTCAGCTGTCATTTAATAGTATGGCTTAATCAGACATAGCATTTAGGAAAAATAGTTTTTTCGGGCTTTACTTGGCTTTCAGGTTGGCAGATTCAAATAAGGATTTATGGGTTTCTAAACCAATATATTCTTTCCATGTTTATGCTTGAGGTACCTCAGCTTTTTTTGCAGCACCCTGTAGTCTGTTATTTTCAATAAAATAAAGTATCTCCTCATATTGTGTTTGAATACATTTGCAAGTAATTTGAAGAAGCAGAAACAAAAACATATGCTGTAACCTTTGACTTTGTTTTGTGTTTGGGAATCACAGTTAGGAGTCCCAGTTTATAAGTGTTCCATGAGCCAAATGAAAAATATGATCTTTCTGAAATATACTTGAGCTCTTCTTCTCAGACAAAAGGATTATGTAGTCGAACACCAAGATGGCATGTTTCAGAAAGGCACTGGATTTCCTTTTTCTTTAACAAAAATGCTGAGCTGAATCACCCGACTGGATGAAAGGCAGGTTAGGATTTAAACTCGGTTCAGGTAAATGTACCAAAAGCAATGCCTCAGCATAGATGCAACTTGCAGTAGAAGATTCTCAGAATGTTATTTAAAACCCTGTAATAGATAGACCTATGGTGGATTTAATCTCTTTATGACTGTTAGGGAGAAGGGTCTAGCATAATCGCAGCCTCAGCATCATCCCAGTCTTGCTTAGTCTCAAGAGTAATCATAAAATACAGACCCCAAGAAATCAGCACAAATTAGATAAATAGAACTGTAAGAAAATAATTAGCACAGATTGGCAGTTGCATCCTAATTTCTGCATACTTGAGTATGTACCACACAATGTTTCACTTAATTACTGGAACCAACAAACACGCTGGAGGACTATTTTTCACATCATTATTATACAGAAAAGATCATGTTAAACTGAACATTGTTCAGCTTAGTTGCTGCTCCCACAATATGTATTTGCTGATACGCTTGAAGTCAGATGCCAGGCTAACACCTTGTGCATCAAATTAATGCCTGACTATTTCTGTTTTTACCGTCTGGGAAAGGTAAAGCAGCACCTCTTCTGCATCTGGCCAAATATATTAACAGATTAGATATTTAGATAGCTAGAGGGCTAAATTACTCCCTTTGTATGACCTAAATTCCTTGACCATGTATTTGTGCATAGAATGTTCTGGAGATGGGGAATAAAAAGCAGGGACAGGTTTTATACGTTGCTGTAGCTCGCAAAGGAAATCAGTGCCGTAATAGGGACAGGTCTTCCTATCCTGGTTTGCTGCTCTAGCCAGGCTTATGTACTGGAGTTTATCATCTCCTGGTATTTTGGGTATTTGGGTAATGAAAGTTTTGTAATAAATGTTTGTAAATACTCTTGCTTTGAAATGACATATACATTCATAATATTCTTTTTGTTTTTCTGTAAGTAAACCTACTGAGATTCCACTAGTGTATTTCACGTACAGCGTTGTTTTTAGAGTGATATCAGCGTGTTGGTAATGTCCAAACATTAATCATTTCTTTTTACATGTATCTATAGCACTGGACATCCTGACATTTTAGGACTGCTCTTTAAAACTGTGAGATTATAACAGAAGCTCAGTGTAGTTTCAGTTATGGAATTTTCAAATAGTAGGTTTAAACATAAGGAAATTACATCTTCTGCGATCATCTGTGATATTGCCATCTCTGACACCTATGCCTTGGCCTCTTCTCCAGTGTGAATTGGGCAGCTCACAGTGTGTCAGAAAGAAGCAGAAAAGACTGTGTTCGAAAGAACTCTTTTGCCCGTATCCTAAGCCAATAGCCTAGAAAAGCTTTTGAGAAAAGAATTTGGACAGTCTCCAAGCCACACACAGCCCAGTGGGAAACAAACAAACCTAAAAGTAACCAGATAAAAATCTCAGTAGATGATTTGAATCTTTATCTAATTAGAGACAAATTCTATCTACCATCCTCCAGATTGCAGAAAAATAGCTTCTACCCTCCAGAACAATGTTTTATTCAGTCTGGTTCACCCGGAAATTTTTATGCCAACAGCTCTCTTTTAATCTTCAGATTTCAGTCTTCTGAATTGTTATCAATGATGCTTTGAGAATCTCATGAACACATCTGTTCTTATAAAAGAGACTTTTAAAATTTGATTTCCATTAGGACAAACATGCTAGCTTCAGCTGATGGAAATGGAACAGTAAGTGTTCAGGTGATAAGTTGCATGACTTGCCAACAGCTGCATGACCAATGTGACTACAATCATAAATATGGAACACCTACCCCTACAAGCTTCAGGATTGTAGTCAAGCTTCAGGATTCTTCTTTCCAGGAAAATTCTAGTAGTCCTGCTTTCAGCATTACTTCTAGTTAAACTTTCTTGTACCTTTGAACTGCAGGATAGTCCAGACCTTACAGTTACTTCACGGACAATTCAGATTGGAAGGCACCTTTAGAGGTCATCTGGTCCAACCTCCTGCTCAGTGGAAGACTAATCAGAGCAGATTGTTTAGACACTTCTCCAGTAAGTTTCAGACACATCTGAGGATGAAGATACCAATGTGTTCCAGTAGCAGTTGAAATAAGCAATTTTTACAGGTATCTAATTGAAATTTCCCGGCATCCAACTTGTGTCCATTGCCTCTTGTCCTAAGTGGAAGTGCTTTAAAACTTAAGTGTTTTGAAATTGGCCTTCAGATTTTGCGCATGGGTTGCAGTCGTTCCTAGCAGTTGTCAAACCGCTCCAGCAGTTCTGAAGAGGCCCCCGTGATCGTTAGGCTGAGATGACGTTCAGTGTTGGACAGTTCTTCAGACAGGATGTGGGCGGCTCTGCCTCTGCCCAGTGACCCAGTAGGGTGACCATTCGGCAGTCTATGCACAAGAGGTGTTTTTTTTAATTTGCTTTCTCACGTTCCTAGAGATGCGAAAAGTTAATTATACCTGTTCTTCCTTCTTTCTTGACAACGAAGCCCGTATTTCCATATGGAGAAGAGTAGCAGCGGAGACAATGTCTCTCTTGAGGCAAACCAAACCAGTGTTGTCACTGTCTTTTTCCTCTATTTCCCTACCAATCTCTGTTTCCATCCCCAAAGTTCATTACAAAAAAGATTTTCTTCTGAGCTAAAGCCTATCTCAGTATCAGCCATACTAGGCCACTACTGTTGAGTCTCTCCAGCTTTGTGGAGGAAGATCTTTGTGTCACAGGTACCAGCCGAAGTTGAACATACAGTTAGATTCTTTTCATACTCATAGAGGAATTCCACTTTCTAGCGGGAACTTTACGTATTTGATCCCTGTCGTGGGTTGACCCTGGCCGGCCGCCAGGTACCCACACAGCCGCTCACTCACTCCCCCCTTCACTACTGAACAGGGGGAGAAAATATCTCCAAGGGCTCAGGGTTTGAGACAAGGACAGGGAGATCACCCTCATTTACCGTCCCGGGCAAAACAGACTCAGTTTTGGGGGAATTAGGTACATTTATTAAAAGAACTAATCAGAGAGGAGTAGTGAGGAGTGAGAAAGAACAAACAAATCTTAAACAGAACACCTTCCCCCCATCCCTCCCTTCTTCCCGGGCTTAACATCAATCCCGGTTTCTCCACCTCCTCCCCCCGAGCGGCACAGGGGGACAGGGAATGGGGGCTGCGGTCAGTTCATCCGATGTTGGTTCCACCGCTTCTTCACTCCGGGGGAGGACTCTTCACTCTTCCCCAGGGCCACTGTGGGGTCCCTCTCACGGGAGACAAGCTTCACGCTCTCTTCTCTGCGTGAGTCGTCCCACGAAGGGCAATTCATCACAAACTGCCCAACGTGAGACACCTCACGAGGGGCAGCCCACCCCTCGTGAGTCTGAGGCGCAGTCCTTCGGGGGAAACTGCTCCAGCGTGAGCCACCCACAACGTCCCAAAAGTCCCACTGGCCAACCTGCTCCAGCGTGGGCATTCCCTCTTCCACGGGCTACAGGTTCCGGCAGCAACTCGCTCTGATGTGGGCTTCCCACGGGCTACAGTCCCCTTTCAGGCATCCACCTACACGGCGTGGAGTCCTCGGTGGACATCTATGCGGTGATCCTCACGGTGGACTTCTGCACCTCGCCCATGGGCTGCAGGGGGACAACCCGCTTCACCATGGTCTTCACCATGGACCCGGGGGACTCCTTCTGCTCCGGCGCCTGGAGCTCATCCTCCCCGCCCCCTCCTTCTTCACTGACCTTGGTGTCTGCACAGATTCTCACTCCTCCATCTCTGTGCCAGCTGTTGATGGCGCAGTTCTTTTTCCCGTTCTTAAATATGTTTTTCACAGAGGCGTTCCTCTGCTATCACCTTACTGACAGGCTCAGCCTTGGCCAGCGGCGGGTCCCTCTTTGTAGCCGGCTGGCATTGGCTCTATCAATCTTGGGGAGCTTCTAGCAGCTTCTTACAGAAGCCACCCTGCAGCTCCCCCCCCGCCGCTGAAATCTGGCCAGGCCAAACCAAAACAATCCCAAACCAAAAGAAGTTTGAGTATAAATTGTTTCGGCAACTTTTTGGTACATATATTTCTATTTTTACTTTGAGATGTATTTCTACACTCAAGAATGATTGAAATGGTAAATCCTTTAGCAACGTCTGCTCTGTGTTGAATATTTACAGCTGCAGCTGTTTACTTCAGTAATTTAGACCTTGATTCAGGAACATATTGAAGCATATGGTTAACTTAAACCAGAGGAGCAATTCCCTTAACTTGAGGGGGGAGTGAGCAGCAGAATGATTCCGGGTCATCTCTTGGGGCAACAGAGCTTTTCTTTTGCTCCTTGCTCAACCCAGTCCTTAATATTTTGGTTGTTGAATGGAAGCCATAAAATACATATAGAGTATGTTAGTGCTTGTTACTGTCAGTGTAAGAACTTTTTTTTTTCATTTCCTGACTTTTAAGCATTTAATATAGTTACTTGATTCTTATTGTACGTTTGTGTTTCAATATGCAACTAATCTTTATCAATTATGAGGGGCTGAATCTTTTCAGAAGGAAACTCATAAGCTTTGCGGTGCTGTTAATATCAGGATAGTCTTTGGATAAGGAAAATACAGATTGTTACTCCAGATTAAACATTGGCATTAATTAATACATGGTCATTACTCACTTTATCTCTGACTTTAAAAAGAAACCTTGTTTCTTTCTTAAAGCGATGGACTAAACATCTGGAAAACGTAAATGTAGTGTCAGCGAAATTCCCAAGGGTAAGCATTCTTCATCATTAGGAGTCCAACCAAAAAACAGGAAATGTACCTCTAGGTCTAAAAAGCAAGAATTTCAAAATAGTGTGAGACAGTGTGAGTTTCCTGTTCTCAATTTAGATATGACCTAATCTGATGTATGTAAGATGTATTTCTTGTTTTTAATAATCAAGAGCCATTTTATGAACATTGCTCATCTTTCTTGGACAGTCTTTTGCATGTTGTTTTCAAAATGCTTTTGAAAACTCTTTCTCTACTTTTATTCAGTGTTAGAACTACTTTTCAGTTCATGCATCATAGAAGGTGCAGAAGTCCTTTGAGCTGCTGTATAACCTCCAAAGCTACAGCAAGCAGTGTACGTGGAGAATTCCAAACCATGTACTGAAGGTACCGAGTGCTTCACAGAATGGGGCCAATTTCAACATTGCCAGCATGTAGATGTGATTAGTTAAATGCTGCTTTAGCCTTGGCAAAGCTTCAGCTCCAGCAGCCTGAGTGGTACAGACCTAAGTTTACTTCAAACCTGGAAAAAGGAAAGAAGCATCATGATTGTTTAATAAGTTAAGTGCACAGGATAAAAATCAGTGGTTTAATCTCCTTGTGCCTAGGCAGTCTTAGAAGGATATGCCCTTCATTCATTGAGATAGTAGCGTTGTTTTATTTTTCAGATTGTTGGAAAGCTTTATCCATGTCTCAGGCTGCCTAGACTATGTCCATTGTGAGAAGGGCTCTCAGCATTCTTCAGACAATATTCTAATTCTCTTTTTTCATTCCTTTTTCAAATATACAATGGCCTTTGTTCTGTCCTCTTCATTCCCTCTTTTCTATCATCTGGAATTACTATCTCATTTGCCCCCCTTCTATCTATCTGTGTCCAGCTGAACAGCTGGAAAGAACATTATCTAAAGCACAGTTGTGTTTCTGCAGGAAAGCAGGATCCCAATGGATAATTATCCAAGCTGGTCCTAGGCTGCATATACCAAGAATGTAAAGCATCGCGATAGGTTAAATATCACGTAACCCTTTGTGATTGTTCTCTGCATTGAAATATGTTGACTACCATTAAGCAGCTAGAGCCTAGAAAGGTTCGCAGTGTCATGAGTGAAACAAAAGGCATTTCATAGTCAGCGTTGTCACGTTTGAACCCCAGTAGATGTCCCATGACATACGTTCAGGAGAAGGCATGTCTTATATTGGCATCATCAGTGCAGTGCTTTCCTGCAGTAGTTACAAGTAGTTTCCAGTTGGATGGGTTCTTCTTTCTGACATGATATTCAGGAATAGTGAAGGTAGCGAAAATATTTTTATTGTGGTGAGATTGTTGATGTGAAGCAGGGTGAAGTAGGGAAGCTGTTAGCAAAAGCTGACATTGGTAATTGCTGAAAGAGTTGGAGGCAACTCTTCAGAAATCCATGAAGTCAAAGTCCTTAAGGCCAGTAGTAAATTAAGGATCATGTTGTTCTTGACACCACTCACACTATAACTGTCACAGAACAATATATGCCAAATTTTGCACATTCCATTTACCACAGAGTTTTTAAGCCATAATTCCTAAATGTAACATTATCTGATAACAGATCTGCATGATACCATGCTACATTGGTCATTTTATTTTAATCCACAAATTTACCGAAAGAAATAGAATTGACTTGGAAGCGATCTAAGAGAAGTTCATCCCTTTGTGTTCAGGCAGGTTTGATTGTCCCTTTTTCAATCCTGGCAGATATTTGCTTGGCCTGCTCTGTGCTGATCGGCTTTCCTCATCTCCATCAAACTGTTTCAAGTTCTCCCTAATATTTAGCCCAAATATTTCTTCCTGGGGAGACAGAGAACTTTTATGTGCATGTGCATTTGAGGAGATTCTGTGCTCTGTCATGCCTGGTGACTTCTGCTGTGGAAAAAAAAAAACCTGCTGAACTTTTCAAGAATTAGAGAACATAAATAATAGTGTACAGAATTGCAGTTTCCAATTTTCATCAAGCTAAGCCTTTTGATGGGATTTAGAAATGTAAAAGTGGAAGTCTTGGGTAGTGTTCTAATAGATAAATCCTGGAAGCTCAACCTCTCCAAGCATTAGCTTCGTGCGTAGGTGTC
Organism: Trogon surrucura; assembly: GCA_020746105.1. Lineage (NCBI taxonomy): Eukaryota > Metazoa > Chordata > Aves > Trogoniformes > Trogonidae > Trogon > Trogon surrucura. The sequence goes on along the minus strand of CM036621.1, from coordinate 10,136,933 downwards.
ACTGAGCTTTGCAAATAGAGACACCAAAATTAAATCGTTCTCATGAGGTTGCATATCTGAACTGAAACTCAACAATATACTAAGCTGACTGAAAGTAACATTTGAAACTCAAACAAGATCAACAAAATACAGGGATTTAACTTTTTTGTGGCTCTTATAAATGTATTCAGAAAAATACAGTAATGTTGTCAAACGAGCATCAGAATTTTTAACTTATTTCTCCAACCCTTGCCCATAAACTTTTTGGACAGATCTTGTATTTGGAAACAAATGGTGGGAATGGGAATTGTTTTGGCTACTCCTCTGTCGAATCTCTGGAGGAGCTTGGTCAATCTTGATCCGATAAAGAAGCTCTTCTGTGCATTCTGAGGGCAATTTCCAGTAGCACTTGGCACTTTTGTTGCTACCCTTGATTGAAATTTTCAGATTTTAATAAAAGTAAAATCAGTTCAGCTTTCCAGCACGATTCTGATCACACACAAAGGACTTTATCTTTAAGAATACAATGAAGTCATCAAATTGATTTCAAACGTCTGTGATATCAGAGCTTTGTCCTTATTAACTAATCTTTTATAGTAGAACATTTTTAATCTAGCTTGTAGTAACAGGTCAGACTTTTGGGTGCACTCAAGAGACGTAGGAGATTAAATGACCAACAGCTGGAACAAAAGAAAACTTGGGATTTGCCGAGTGCAGTTTTTATTCAAGTCAATCACTCAAGTTCTACCACAAAATCCAGGACCTGAACTTGGAAGTCATACTCATGGGAGTATTTTGCTCATCTGTAGCCCTAGTATTGAATCAGGATTGCTTTTAGTTTCAGCAAAGTTTATCTGGGGGGATGTTTTTTGTTCTGATAGTTTTACAGAGAAGGCTGTAAATGATGACTGTGAGAAATCATCAGCTAAGGAAAATCAGGATGACTTAGAGTTTGTTGCAGATAAATTAGTGCTGCAGTGGGGCAAGACCAGACCTGAGGGAGAATTTCTATCCTTGGGTAGCATGTAGTTATGTTGTAACGGACCTTTAAAACTCTGCAGAAGAAATGTTCACACATTGCTGACTTGCTGAGCATCTGTCTGAGGAATAATGAGGTCATGAATGAGAAAAGGTGGTCTTACAATAAGAGATTCTTTAGTCTACTTTGTGATAGGAAGAATGGAAATTTGCTAATTTTGGCTGGCTCTTCAACTAATATGGAAGACTTAAACCTAATCAAGAAGACAAAGAAACGTCTGTGTGGAAACTAAGCAAAATGGGAAAGGCAGAGAAAACCAATTTTTGCTGTAAATAGAGATTTATGATATCTGCAACATCTGTGTAGCTTTTAAGCAATTCATTGAAAATCATTGAAATTGTTTCAGAAATACCTAGGATAATGTAAACAAAGGAGAGACTCTTACAACCAACTTGCTTCAGGCAGACTGATACATTTTCAGTGCTAACGCTCCTTCAGTTTTAGAATTAGAATTATGACTCAGATTTTAAAATCATATTTTTAAAGCAGTTTATTAACTGGCGTTTTTTAAGACTTGAAAAATTAGTCAATGAATTTGAATATGCAGTAGCTACAATTTATTAGCATTTTAAGTGATATTAGTAATCTCCAGTTTAAAAACATAGCAGAAGAGTTTTTCACTGATCTGTATCCCTTCTGCAAACATTAACTTTTCCATGAGTGTTATCATAGCCCATCTTGCAGGATGCCGCTATGTGGCGTTTATTGTCCAAGAGGTTTAGTTTAGCTTGGTCTTTGCTGTATTAACTATACTGTAACCCAGAAGTTGTTTTTTAACATTTGCAAGTTAGAGCAAGGTATTCACCTTGTCTTGTGTAGTAGATCTGCTGATAAAGATTACACCACTAAGAGATCATTTTTTTTCTTGAATAAGAGTTGCACTTTAAAAGTATTTTTGCACCCACTGCTGCCTTTCTCCTTGTAAAACCTCTTGTGCAAACAAACAAAGAAAAAAGGCAATGTGCGTTTCTCTGATGTGCTTATCATGACCGCACATAATGTGTTTTAAAAGGGAATTGAGAAATACGGTTCTAGGTGTTCCTGGTCTCACCTAGATGTTGGGAAGCATATGGTACACTTTATCCGTGCAGGGAAACTTTCTTGCTGCTTTCTGTCACCACAGTATTTTTTCAAATGCAGTTTTCAGCATGAATGGCACACACGTGTTGATTGTGAAGGTAGCATTCTTTTAGTATATACAGCCTTAAGCTAATTGCTCTTAGTGGCAGCAGGGCTTTGTACCTCATTTCTGAACAGCTATTTATATGGCTACACCAGTACAAAGCAATGTTTCACTTTACCAGTTTACCAGACTATTACACCACTGTGTTTTAATCCACTGTAGGTGGATGGAGAATATGAGCCATCTGTTTTGTTTAATGATATAATCAGTAAACAATATATGCCCTTTACATGTTTCACCATTAAAGATACCCATATTGTTGGACCCTGTATTTACATTGTAAATTGGTGTATTCACACATCGGCTTGTTCTGGTTTAAAAGGCTCCTGTGTTCCTGAGATGGTACAAAGCAAGCTCAGTAACCGCTGGAACCCAGCGCAGGTGGTCGAGCTAGTTGCCACGCAGATCAAAAGTCAAACAACTGTGAATCTTCCTTTGAAATGGCATTTAGAGAGACAAGGCTGGTCTTATCTTCACAAACAACAAAGAGTTATAGATATACATCATGAAGTTACGAGAACAAAAGGGGGTTTCATGGTCACTCGGCATCAGAAAATCCAGTACTGCAGACTTTTGTGAAGACATCTTTGGAGTATAAAGACCATCTTATTTTCCTGGACAAAATTTAGAGGAGTGAGTCTGAATTATTAAATATGAGAAGTCAGTGATTTCAAAGCTTTGGAGACAAGAAGTTGCTTTCTCTCACAGTTGATTTTATTTTATTTTCAGCAATGGTTAAGCAGAATAGAACAGACAGCAACAGCAAAATCCAGTCTTATTGAAGGGAGAGAGGTGAATGGGTGTATTTGTGCTAGAAACAAAGGAAATTGCTTGATATTTCAATTTCCCTGAAGTATCCTTGGTCAGCACCAAAAAATAGCCACCAAAGTACATTAAAAATTCATTGATAAGTAAAATCTTGTTTGCTAGTACATTTTTATGGAGGTAGAAAATCATACAATCCTGTATTAAAACAGTAATGTTTTGTTTTAGTGTTTCACTTCACAGCTTGTGCTTAAGATGTCTGGAATTTAAGGTATTTATTGGGGGATTCGGCCTCATTTCTCATTGTGTTTTATGAGGAAATACTACTGGGTTTATCATCAGGTGAAAGCCTGACTGGCATTTCCAGTAGACAGCGAAGAGAAAGGACTTGTGGAAGTGGAATGGCTGGGAGGGAGTTTGCGGGTCAGCAAGGCTGGAGGCGCAGTCTTGGGCTTAACGCCACAGCTGCTCGGCAGCCATGGCCCCGCTGGCAAAGGAGGAGCTCTCTGGGTTCTTCAGCTCAGTTTGAGATCATCTTTTAAAGCAGCAGAGCGTCTCTCAGGATGAGGTCTCAGTCATTTTGTGTTGTAGGCATTCGTGCGGGAAAACTAGTAGCAGAATATTAATACGCAGGAGATTTTCGTTTTGGTTTCTGTTCTTATGTAATGCAGCTATACTCAGAGGCACCGAATACGTACTCAGTAACAAAGTCTGGGTACTAAAAAAAAGTGTGTTCACTTTCCATTTAGCTTTACAAACATGAAGACATAGCTTTCTAAGTCTTTAAATCTATTTCAAAGCCCAACTAATGGTATTATTCTTTTTTTTTTAATCTTGGGATGGGAGGAAAGAAGATTGTTTTATTAGGGCTTTTTTATGCTGGCACAAACTCTAGAGATAAAGTATTTTTGAGTGCATGAGCAAAGAGGAAAAAACTTCTCATTTTATGAGCCATTGTATATGCTTTCAAAATATACAATATTTTCATCATTAAATATTTAAAATAAAACAAGGCTCAGATATGAATCACTTTTATAGTCTTTCTGTATCTGTGTTTCATGTAAGTTGAATATTAAGTGTTGGCATGTTTCCATATGCTTCGTGATGCCTTCTGATTTAGAGATATTGTGTAACTAACTTCTAATCTTATAAAGGTGGTGAGTTTTTTTGGCCATCAGAATCCAGGAAAAGCAATCGGAAAATTGACTACTAATGTTTGAATCCTAGCTTTGTCCTTGGTGTATCATGGGTAACTGTGGACACATCTGTTTCTGTGCATCTCTTAAAGGAGGATAATGTTCCATATCTCAGCAAAGCATTCCAAGAGCAAATGCCATTAATTAATCCGTGCATGGTCCTCACATGACACTCTGATGAGAGTTTGTGAATGATGGACTAACTGGTAGCAGTGCCTGTCCTGATTTGGAATCATGGTTTAAATGGATTTAAAAGGGGAGAAAGAGAAGCATGGGAAGAATTTAGACTAGAGGGATATGGAGTATCTGATTTCCCATGGCAGTCCATTTACCAAGCGCAAACCTGATCTCCTTAGCTACTGAATGTAGATATAAGAAAGAGGAGGTATCAATTCTTTGTTGTCTTCTTCAGGTAATATAATTTGGAGGGCTACAAGTGACAGACTCATCTTTCCTTAGGTGACGTTTTTGGTGTGTTGCAGACAGAAAAGAGTATTTGGATTGGTTCGACAAATAGAATGAATGCATCCCTGGAGATGTATGTAGAAGTGCATGTATAGAAGAGCAATAATGTTAAATTGATGTGCTAGCCCAGGCAACTGCTCCTTCCTTATCAATCTCTACTTACCGCTTCTGTCAGAAATGGTGTTCTTATAGCTTCCTGTGGACTGAGATGTATTACTGCTGGCTGCTGTCAGGCCTGCAAACAGTCAGTACTTTACAAATGTTTGTTAAGTACTGTAGGGTTCCTCAAAGAAGAAATATATCCCTACAAATGCAGCATTTAATGACTTGCTGTCACAGCACTGCCATTTCCTTGTTCAAAGAAGGGGTGGAGGAGAGATGTGTAGCCTCAGGAGTAAAGCTAGGGAGTCACTTACTTCCCCTGTCCACAGGTAACTTCAGCACCATCACCTCTTGCCAGGAAATAAACAGAAACATAGTATGTTACAGAATGTGGATGGGCAAAGCCAGGAAGATTATGTAGGAATACTGCAAGTCCTATCTCATGTGTAGTAACTTGATGACCGAAACCATACCAGCGAGCATCTGAGATTCCAATATTTTACTGTTCAACTTCTGATTCAGGATAAAATAAAAATGGGAATTTCAGTTGTACTTTGTTGAAACATCCAGTGACATGATGCTGCTCTTAACTGTAAAATTAAAAGACGGTTTGTTAGGCAGTTTGGGTAGCAGGCACGTGTTGAAAGCTAGGGTAAAATGAAGTTTGAGTGTGACAGCTGGTAACAATGCTGCAGAACACCCTCTTCGTGAAGGGTATTCTTTATAGAACATCTCTTGTGCTGGTGTACTTGGTTAGTCATAATTTAATGGTCATATTTGAATTATTGATGATTTATTAAAGCTCTATCAGCAAGCAGTGGGAGAATTAATCTCCCACATGCCAGTTCTGTCAGATGATTCCTCTTTGAGGAATCTAAGTGATCAAATAAGGTGAACCATTTATAATTCTTCAAACAGGACTTGCTTACAAGTAGTTGTTTCTTAGTAAATTCCCAGTGTCCTCTTTGGAGTAAGGTTGAGTATTTGCAATTATATGGTTCGCATATAATCTTAAGCATATTGCAGAATTGTTCTGAAATGTACTGCATAAACTATACTAGCAATGGTGTGGACGCTTAGCAGGCACCTATGGAAATAGGGACCTTGTCTCAGGGATGCACACTGTAAAGAGGCAACGCGTAGGTGGGAATATTGAATGTACCCAAAGAGAAGACAGTGCTGTGTAGATGCCATCATGCCATTTCAGGATTATTGTGTGCTTGTAATTCTGTTCATTGAAATCAATGGAAAAGCTCGTACCCAAGTGCTTGTTCTCTGAACCTGAGAGGAGGAGCAGGTGCACGAGATGCCAGAGAAAAGCTCTGGTTTATAAATGTAGAGAGTAGCTTACAGCAGAGTTTCTGTTTTGTCCGCTTGCTCCACTGACCCAATTAAATACAGGTTTCGTAGGAAAACATTGTTGTGGCAGACTTGTGAGAGTTTAGTTGAGAGGGCTGTTAAACCTGGCCCTCCTCTCTACTATTTTGTTCCGAGGCTGACTTTAGTTTGAGACCCACTGTACCCTGCTTTCTTTGATTCAAACCCTGAGAATATGTGATCATCATTTAAAGGAATGAACTGCTTTGTGAGGAGGAAGCCAAGAAATGGCTCAAGAGAGTTCCTCCCCACATGGAAAGCCACCACCCCCTGATTTGATGGCTTCCATGCTAATGCGTCTTTCGAGGGGGCCTCTTTGTCCTCTGTTGTTACTTGTTTGGCTCGTCTTTTATTTCACTCCTAATTGTCATTAGCGTGTTTTAGGATTTTTTTTCTAAAGTCATCTGGGGAATAGTAGTTTACTGCATATTGTTGTTTGTCTAAAGGCAATTGCACAAGTTTGAAACCTAATCCTTGTAGTCCTTCCTACTAGAGAGAACTTGAGATAAATACTGCTGCATGCTTGGTGGGAGTGGGTCTCTACTTTTTGATCATCCATGTCTAAATGTTGAGTAATACTTAAGGGAGAATGTTCTCAAAACATTCCTTAGATGATTATTAGATTATATTTTATGTTTGATAAAAACTGAAAAATTGTGTAAATATTTGCTTAACATCCCACCCCTAAAGCAATTTATTTCCTTTCTGGCCTTCCACCCTCTTGCTCAGTGAAATGAGATCAGTCACTTTCTGTTTATATTCAGTTTCACTTTGCAGTTTTCATGTGCATGTAGTGCGATTCCCCACTTCAGGGGAGTATTTAAATAATAAGTGAGGAATAAGGGGGAAGGAAGGGAAAAATCTTTTTAAGATATTTTCTAGTGTATACCCACATTTTTAAAGTAAATGTGCTGCGATTATACTACTTGCATGTGACATGCTAATAGCCAGTGTTAGGAGAAATTAAAAAAAATAATCCAGTCCTGCTTTTCTGTAAGTTGTTTGTCACATAATTAGTAAGACCAGTTTATATATATTATGTTCCTGTGGCTACCATTGAAATTGGCCTTTGGCAGTAGCAAATGTGCGAGATAACTTGTCTGTGTAAGAAGAAATCACTTCTGCATCTTGAATGCTCTGTCCTCGTTGAATTTTCTGAAAAGTGCTGACTTCTGCACATAGACGAGTCAATACTCACACAGGTGACCTGTTTGGTTGTTTTCTGTCGTCTGAATTTTTCATTTTGGATTAATATCGAGTATCGCTCTCAAAACTTTGGGCATCAGAACAAATGTTAGGTCATGATTAGAGCTCAACTAGGTAGGAGAAGAGACTTAGGGTAACATTGTTTTGCGGGAAAAGAACCATCAGAGTCAGTAAATGAGTGTGAAAGATTGAGGACACTTCTCTGCCACCAACCAGCACTGAAACGTTTCTGTTGTGCATTTGCAAAATGGCTGCTTCAGACGCAGGAAGTTCTGAAGTTTCTCTTGAGTCCTCTTTCTCTCCCACCATGTTTTTGCAATTAAATACTGGATGAAAATTCTTTTTCCTTTCCTTTTGTTTTGTTTTTTGTTCTAAATGTGTTACTTTTTCCTTAATGTGTAGCAGCTGATTTTTCCTCTGCTGGCTCACTTAGGCACAGAGACAAACCTCGTTTCAAGGAGCAGAGTTCCAACATTGTTGTTGATTATTTTAATGGGAAACCATCTGTGTGGTACGGCAGGCTCTCCAGCTTTTTTCTGGGGGGGGGAAAGGTGCAAGTATTTTAGCCAAAGGTAAAACCTTTGTGGACGGACTCACAAGGAAAATAGACATAAAGGCGTGTGTCTGCTCAGCACACTCAGGAAGAGCTGATTTTCAAGAGCAGCCAAGCTGTGACAGAGAGTCCCGTGGGAACACCACTGACCTTCTGCAAAGTGTGATCCGCTCTTGGTGCTCCCCACAAAGTTGCGGTTGAGATCTGATGGTCCTTTGGGGGGTCAAAGGACCAGTTTGCTTTCCAAGGGCTGTTTGCCCTTCTTTTTTTGTGGCTCACCCCATCTTACCTTCCCAAAGTTTGAGTTGCATTTCTTGCAGGAGTCTTTTCTTCCTCTCTGTCCCCTTCTGTAGTTTCCATAGCCTGACAGTCTGAGATGGTTTTGACATCTTTTGACAAAAACACCTTCACTTAGAATCACAGTGTGGTTGCCCTGAAAAAAAGGCAGCCTTTCTTTTCTTCCTGCCTCTTTATGAATTGGAGGCATAATGTGTAGAAACTCACAATAGCACTTTGTCCTCTTTCACATCACTTGCCAAATAACTACTGTTGTGGCAACTGCTGTAACCAAGCACAGTGTCAGCTCGTTTTGCCATAACATGACTGGGTGCCAATAATTTTAATATAATGTGAAACACACTCCCAGGCAGTGCAATGAGGCATCTAATTATTAAATTCCTTGAAATGTCATCTGGATTTTTTTTTTTTTATGCGTAAATTCAGGTCTCAGAACTGGACAGTGTTGTGATTAAAAGAAAAAGAACAGAAAATTCTCTCATTATGGTAAACATTTCCAAGAAAACTCTCACCCTGAAGCAGACAGCTCTCATAGGCAGCAACAGCAAAGGCTGTGTGAAGGCTATCGGGGTGGAAGCTGTAGTTGTGGCTAGCAGTTGTTTGCTGCTCTTCACTGCAGCACTTTCTCCAGTGCAATTAAATACGATTTATTTTTAGACTTGTTCTGAACGACTTATAAAAACTAAAAGGTAGGAACCTGGTGAAGCATTTGTTTCTAATATATTGCTTACATTGTGCTCCAGAGCATGGTGTTCAGCATTGTTGTTAGTGATTGAAGCATTAACATTTAATTGTGTAAAGCAATTAAAAAGCTCAATATTCCTACTTCTTGGGCTGAGTCCCTTAATAGAGGAAGCATTAGTAAGGAATATATTGAAGAAGCTGAACAAGGTCATGAATGTTCTGTGTGCAAAGCACCTAATGCTTTCTTCCAAGCCTTTAAGAAGTAGGTTTTTTTTTAAAAAACACAACCAAAAAAAACCAAACCCAAAACTTTGTGAGGTGATTAGATAACAGGCTTTCTTGATATGCTTGTGTCAGTTTGGCTTTTTTCTGTAATTGCTGGGGTTGTTTTGTTCCTAAAGAGGGAGCGGATGCCAAGCTGAAGAGGTAATTTCTGAGCACTGTTTCAAGATATTGTGAAAGTTCCCAACTTTTCTGTAACAAGAAAAATAACACTTCTCTAATGATGTCTGTTTATTGCGTATTGTTCTTCTGTACGCAGTTCAGTGCTGCTGGCAGCAAGGACGTGAGCGAAGCCCTGGGCTGAAGAGACAGAGTAGGGGAACCTGAGTAGCCCTGGGTACCTGCAGGCTGTGTGCACCGAGTCCCCTGGGTGCTGTCAGGCAGTCCTTGCCTTACATCACCGGGGATGAAATCGAGAGAGATAATTTGCATTTCATCCCAGGTGTCTTTACATTTGAATCCAAACAGGAAAAGACTCCTGGCAGCATGAAGCTGGATTGGAGGCGTTGATTCTCCAAATATATCCGAATGTCGCTCTCCTGGCTGTGGGGCTCTCTTTCCTTTGGTAGTCTTAGAAGTTACTCACACAATGAAAGGTCCAGGTTTTTCCAACCCTTAAAGAGTCATAGCAGAGCTCTGCAGTTTTAAAGTACCATGTGCTCAGAAGTGAAGAAGATTTTACTAGAGAGGACCTCAAATCAAACCCCTGAATTTGGATGTTTCTAAACCTTGGAATCTGTGGCTGCATCTGAGTTCTGCGGGTTACATGTGCCAGCAGTGCATGAAAGCAGTGTGTGACATGGAAATTTCCCTAAAACTTACAGTATTCCACATCCAGGTGCAGTTGCAGCTAATTTCTACAGGCTCTGCTAGACCGTTTCCAAGGGAAAATTTTGTTTCATTTAATATCAAGCCAAATCCACTGTATATCTTCAAGTCTCTAGTTACTGTCTGAACAGAAGAGAACTGTGTGCAGAACAGAAGCAGCACAGGCAGAAATAATAGTGTTTCCCAAAATTACTTGTTTGACACTTGGCTTGGGAAAAACATCAGCCTGAAGAAGGAGAAGCAAGTTCTGTCACTGAATCCACATAGGTTTTGCCTTCTCTAGTGATGCTGCAGTCATGGCATTTTAAAAGGATGCAGTTGTTTTTAGTCCAAAAGCAAGTTGATTCTTCACTCATAGTTGACACTACTCTTTAGACTGATGAGGGTAAATTTTAGGACAAACCACAGGAAATGGCTTGGAGAGGTGGAGGTATTAAGAAAATACTGTATTGCTACTTTAGAAGTAAAATGAAACACGTTGGGTTCTATTTTCCCGTATGATATTTACAGCCATTATTTTGATTAAAAAAATTTTGCAAACGATATTGCAATTATTGAAAACGAGCGTCTTGTCACCCTCTAGTTTTGGACTAATTGTGTCTGCTTGAAAGTACTACTTTCTTTGTGAACTTTGAGAGAGAAAATTGTTCCACTTTTTGTTTATGGAAGAATCCGCTTTAGCTGGGAAGTCAGAGGCAGCAATAGGAAACAGAAATAGCACTTTTAAAGCTGATGGCTTGTATTCACTTTGGTATGTAGAGAATGGCAACAGCGGTCATTAGTATTGAGAGAATTCTGTTCTTTCTCTGTATCTCTGCCCCGTTTGCAAGATGAGCAAGGGCTGACCTGAACTTTTGTTTGTTTGTTCTGCTGTGTGGTTAAAGATTCACGCTCCCACCCCAAGAATGTTTTATTCTGTTTTGGTAAAGGGGGGGGGATTCAGCTTTTGTGAAGGCAAAAGAAAAATCCTTGCCTGATATAAGAAACAGCTGAGCAAGACCTAGGCTGATAGATCTTTCTTTCGCCAGCTTTCTACCTGTGAAGAAATACAGTATTTTGAGGGTGAGAGGCGATAGTAGAAAGCAATGATTGAACAAGTAACTGCTTTAAGGCCACTGCTAGGAATGCTTGCCAATATAGTAATGTCAGTTGGAGGTGTGATTTCTGGCTGCGTGTGTGTATTGGCAAAAGCCCTAGTATAGACATGGTTGTACCAGGAAAAAAAAAAACAAAACTTTGGCCAGTATATTCTATTTTGCTTGGGGAGGGCATAAGCTCTAACAACAAAAGCTCTTTTTTCTTCTGGTAAATTGCACCTCCATGCCAAAATAGTTTTACTGTTGTAGTGGCAAACCTTCTTCATAAACTAGACTTCTGAGTCTGGTATCCTGACATTAGCAATTGTGCTCTTGTTATTGTTAATTTTAACAGCAGTAACATCTGAAGGTAATTTGGGTGGCTTAGACTTTGTAACATTGTAATGATCCTGAATTTTCTGATCTGCATTTCATTTACTTCCCATACTTAGGAGAATTGCAAACAAAATCACACTGGACTCCATCTTTTGCATGGAAGACATTTCTTTACAGTTCTCTTTTTTTAATGGATTTTTTCTAGGTACTCAAGGAGTAAAAAGGTCCATGTGCTTGCAACTGTCTGAAAGCTGGAGAATGGTTTTCTGATTCATTACACGACTGTTTATAGTGAAACATGGTTCTTCTAATTGTAACATAGTCCTCATACCTAGGTTTTGCAGATTACTGTAGCAGTTGTTTATTTTAATATCTTGAATAATTAGGATTCTGGAGGAGATGTCATTACCTCGTAGAACTACGTAGCCATATGTGTGGCGCCACAGGCCTTCCATGTGAACTCACACGTCACGGTGAGAAAGAAGACCTTTTCTTCTAGTGCTGAAGCACACTGCATCTTCAATACATGAAATCAGAAGGTGTAAATACTCATTCCAGGTCTCCGCTTCATGTCACAAGAACATTTCAGCTATTGTGTAATCTCTCCAGAGTGCCCTCACACTAGGAGAGCAAAAACAGTGCTGTTCTCAGTGCCACTAGGGAGGTGACACTTGGCAATGTTGTGCCATCCCCTCAGCAATCCACGCGCTGCTTATCTTCCACTGGTGGTTCATGCCAAGTGACTTTATTAAGAGAACACCAACGTTCGAACCTTGATCACTGGACTTTTTGTTCAGCCTGCTACTGCTTCGTTATGATATGGCACCGAATGATGTTATGGTTGTTTGCGGTTATTTTAGTTTTGCTTTAAATTGCTTCTGACTTCATTGGCCGTAAAATTCGGCCAGTGTTGACTGCTTTTGAAAATCCCACCCTTGAGTTGGTTTTGGGTTTGTTGTTGTTTTTTATGGCCAGTGTAGGACTCGGTAATATGTACTGGCATAACATCTCACTGGAGCACAACAATGATTTATTGTGCTAATTACTGACATTGCAAAACCACAGACAGTAATCTTGATCTTGAGTTGAAAAAAAACCCACCCTAAACACTACGTTAAGACCTATTAAAAAGATAGTTTATGTGAGTCTGGTAGGATAAGAAAACTAAGCATGTTGAGTTTTAGAGTGTTTATGCTCTTCATAGGTTGTTTTGTTTTAAAGAGTGGGGAAAAAAAAGGGAGATGCTGGGGAAGGTCGGGTTTTAATAAATGGTGCACAGGTCTGAAGCTATGTTTTTAGTATTCCTGGTCTTTCAGTCTCACAGGTTATCTTTTTCTAGGCTTGTGAAGCATGAAGTAAGTTAAAATCAATAGGGTTTATAGAATATTTGGACTTTCTGGCATTTTTTCTTTGTTGCTCTGTGACTTGGACAACAAACATTGTGAACTGAGTAGCCTCAGTTTGTTAATCTCTCCCTTGGGTGCATCCTTTCTTAGTTCAGCAAAAACACAAACAAAAAAATCTACCGCATGTGGTCAGTCCTCAGTTTCCTTCGGCTCATGTGTCTTGTTGAAACCAGAATATTTTCTCTCCAAGACAAGCCCAACCCCTTATTCTTGGTAAGAATTCTCAGTTTTCATTCTGGATTTTAGCTGTTAACCCCTTTGCCATTTCAGCTTGAAAAATCAACTAAAAAAAACCCATTGTATATTTAAGGGAAATATAGATGTTTAACATTTCCCTTGTTCAAGTAGGTTAACTGCATTTGTTCAAATATAAAACCACCTCAAACAAACAAACAAACAAACAAGAAGCCCAAACGAGCGGAAGATCACTTAACCAAAACCAAAAATGAGAAATTTCTTTCTCAAAAGTGCAATTTTCAAGAACTTTTGGGTAATGAGTGAGGTTAAAATGGAAACACTCTTACATCTGAGTCTGGAGTGTCTGCTACCCGCTGCCTTAAGTACTTTGGCTGAAAACAAAAATGTAAAAGACTGACTAAAATCTGGCTCTTGCAGCTTCATTCACGGTTCAGACGGGTTGCTAGCAACTTTCTGCCTGCAAATGTCAGGGTAAGATCACTTCTTGGGTGGGGATACGAGAGAGTTCCTCCAGTCCTCTTGCTCTAACACAGTCTCTCTAAGGGCAGCTATACCTCAACTCTATTGATTGAAAGGAGATTTAAACAAAAAGAAAACTTTTTATAAATATTTTTTCTTAGGGCAGCTGCCAGATTAATTTTTAGCATGACAAAGATTTGCCTCATGGTGTGCCCCTTACCAGGAGAAAAAGAAAGAGCTGGGCAAAACAGTTGTTTCTGGAGGAACGTTTAATTGAAAGCTTTTCCCTTAAAAATATCATCTTTCCAGAAATGCAGATGTGCATGATAATCCTATAGGGATATTGTTATTTGGCCTCTAGGATTTTAAGAGTCCTGTTCCCAAGGTTGAGATATGCAGAGAGCCAAATTTTATTTGAAACTATTATACAAGACAGATATGGAAGCTCATGGAGTATTACATTGCAAATCACATGTTAAAGAGAGACACATGGCTCTTGAGCTATAAAGTGAGTAGAGAAAGGAAAGATATTTAAAAGATATCTTTAACCACTTGTTTTACTCATTAATCTGCAATTCACAAAGCATTATTTGCAGCAAAAAAGTTGCAATTATAGAATTGTTCTGAAAAGGAAACAAATATTTCAGGCTTTTTCACAGCTAACGTAACTGTGTAACAATAGCAAAAACAAGTACTGATGGTGAGCAATGTTTCTGTGAGTGAATGTGTTGAACAGCTGCCACTTTCCACCCTTGAGACTTCGACGTATCGGTGCTGGATGAAGTGATTCCTGTAGCAGATTTGTTACACACTTAATGTTGCAGGGGGGTGAAAGGGAAGAGCTGAATCTGTGATGCCTTAGTGTAGTTTTCGTCAAATCAAGGGAAATGTCTGCTATTGGCATGACAGGGCTGTTGTGTATGACCAGATAAAAAGGTCTGAACGTGCCTCATGACAAACCTTCTGCCCCAGCGCAGCAGGGTCGCAGCGCGGTGCCGTTCCCTTCCAGCCTCAGTGTCCCGTAGGTGAGCACTCACTGGAAAACGCGGGGTCTTCTCTCCCTGTGTCCCTGGGACAAAATGGTCTCCTTACCCGCATCCTCCGACATGACGTGAGGCATCCTCAGGTATTCACAATCATTCGGAGACTGTTGTTGTTTCTTACCAGATTTACGAAGAAGAAGGCACTGCAGCTTTGAATAAAGCACTCAGAATTTTGTCAGAAGAATGGCATTAGTCACATATTACCAACTTTATCATTCCTAAGAGTATTATTCTGTTCCTGTGGTCTGGATGTTTTGTGTGAGTGGGTTAAGTTCTGGTAGCTACAGATAACAAGCAAGCAGCTGAACTTGGTAGATACTCACTTCCAAAACATATTTGAGGGTATCATATTTTGCAGAATACAGTTCAGCCTACTCCATTTATGAGCAATACAAAAAGATATAATGAATAGCTTTAATTATCATAAATTATTGATTTAAAAGAGCACTGGTTACTTACCCTTTGACTACAGTTTGTTGTTGATACAATCATTGCAGCTAAAACAGTTTTGCCTCCTGAAAAACATTTGCATTTTCAGAAAGATGTGCATGTTTTCTTCTTTTCCGTCAGCCCCTTCTTTGTGCTCCCAGATAGCATATAATGTGCTGGTCAGAACACTTCTGTGAGTTACGGAGAGTCCAACTCTAGTACTTGGGTTTTTTTATATTCAGATCAGCATCTGGACTCTGAGTTTCCTACGTCCCAGCAAATGCTGGACTCCAGTGGTTCCCAAGTTCGGTGTGCTGAGTTTGTGCTGTCGCAGAAAATAAGAGCGACTGACTATAGCCTCATGGCTACCCTCACATCACACGCAAGATACAGACTTTTTTGTTCAAATCTGAACACATCCAACAGGAGAGCTATGAGAGACCTGATTGGGACAGCTGAGGAAACTGGAGCTGTTTAGCCTGGAGAAAAGGAGGGTGAGGGAGGGACCTTATCAGTCTCTACAACCACCTGAAAGGACGTTGTAGGGAGGTGGGGAGCAGTCTCTTCTTGCAAGTAACAAATGACAGGACAAGAGGAAATGGTCTCTGGTTGTGCCAGGGGAGGTTTAGACTGGGTATTAGGAAAAATTTCTTCATTGAAAGGGTTGTTAAATGCTGGAACAGACTGCCCAAGGAAGTGATTGACTCACCATGCCTGGAGGTATTTAGAAGATGTGTAGATGTGGTGCTCAGGGACACAGTTCAGTGGTGGACGTGGCATTGCTGGATTAATGGTTGAACTCAATGATCTTAAAGGCCTTTTCCAAACTAAAAGATTCTATGATTCCAGAGTAACTTAATGGTTAAATGTTCAGATAGGAATCAGTTTTGGGGTCTCCCTTCTATAGTGAGTGATAAAACTGGTGAGTTTGCTCTGGAGTCTCCTTCTGCCCTCTCCCTGGAAGCTGCTGAGCTCCAGCCATGGTGTGTGTAGTTGGCAGGTACATGCCCAAAATTTTGTATGCTCTGCTCTGAGGAGAGGGCCAGAAAATAAAACTGAGCAGAAGGCTCAGAGATTCTCCATTTCCAAGCTGGTGGTAGAGAAAAACCCCAGAGAATGCAAATATTAGGAAATCATGGAAATTCATCTATCCTGTGAAGTACAGCCTGGGACCAATTAAAAGAGTGGATGTCATAGGCTTCAGGGTAACTGTTACCATGACTTGGACCTGATTCTCACGTAGGTGTTTGACCCTGAGGTGTCCCTGGGCATCACTGTCAGGGTGGGTCCGGACTCTGTCTTGCAGCTCAGCGGGAATTTTGCCTGCGCTAAGTTGTGTTGTGAGTGGTTGCCTGGTGCCCCGATGTGTGTGTATGTACTCATGCTTTTGTAAAAAGACTTTGGGTAAGTGACTGTTACTTGAAAGACCCAGAATCAACTTGTCAGCTGCCAAATGGGAGGCCCAGTAGTTGTTCCTGCTGCAGTAATCTTTGTTCTGCAGGATGGTACCACAGCACATCACAGTTGCTGAAGGGTTGCTTGGGCTTCTTACCCTGCGAGCTACGGTGGCGTAACAGCTGCCTCTTGGCTCTCTAGACTTGCCTCTTTGTTAAAAATCAGATCTGCTTAAGCGTCACCCTTTTTGAAAGATTTCTTCAGTGTTCAAAGTAAATTATGTCAGGGATGATGATAATCATTTGCCTTTAATTGAACTGTGGTGCTTAAAAATCTAGAAACCAGTTCATGGTTAATCATTTAAGTTCATCAGAAATAAGATTCAAGTTGGGGCAATTAGACAATTGCTTCATTATTCAAACTGTCTAATGATGTTTCACTGATCTTTCACAAATTATAATACAGTAGATGAACTGTGTAGTTTAAGAATAAGTTATTCCAGTTTTAGATAGTTAAAAAGTGACTTACCGAAACTGTTAACAGAAGTTATTCAAGATGTGCTGTCTAAATCCTTTCCAATTAGTGTTGAGGTCTTGAAGGGCCAGTCTTAGCTTTTTATTAATATGTTCAGTTTATTAATGTATTTTTTGATATATGCATAGTGTGACTGTCTGGTACATCTCAAGATGTTGCATAATTATTATCCTTTCAATTTGTTTTACTTGGGTTCTACTCCTTAGTCTTGCTTAAAATTCAGAAATATTTCATAGCTTAATAACTTAATAACTCATTAGAAAGCCATGACATGTACTTGAGGTTACCTCAAAGGCTATCCATATTTAACAGTAAACTTGAGATAATTCATTGAGAGTATGACCAGTTTAAATATTTAAGGTTGTGTTTTGACCTTTTGCCTTACATTTAAACCATATGGAGAAACTGAAATAGACTGTGTACAAAATTGGGATCTTTATCAACTGGTTATGGCATTATGAAGCAACAAAAAAATACTGCCTTGCCTGATAATAGGACTATATAGATATATATATAATTTATTAAATATACACTTTTATGAAATTTTGTTATTCTGTTCTATATAGGACCCTTTCTCTTCCGTATTAAAAATTCCTACTAAAAAGAACTTCTGCTTCCACTTTTGGAGCAGCATCTGTGACCAACAGATTATTGCCTAAATATGATACGAGATACAAATCAGGTTTTTGAAAAACAGGACTCATTAAAAATGTTAATGGTATTTTTCAGGTCTTTCATGCTTTTATTTTGCTACATATGAAAAGGCTTGGTTTGGATGCTTCAAGTGGTGTTCTCGTGGGAACTTCTTTTCTAAGATCTAATGTACGGAACCGAGGCTCAAGGAGAAATCACATCCTAGAGTCTCAAATTGGAAGCTTTCGAATGCCCTGTTCGGTTCTGATAGGCTTTCTTGTGAAAACAGAGCATGTCTTTAGTCTCTGGCTTTTCACACTTTTCTCAGCCCATCAGCTGCTGACTGTAGAGGTTTCTCATGAGTGAACACAATTGTAGTTTTGCCCCCCACCCCCAGCTGTGTGTGTGCCTGGTTTTGTCTTATGTTGGTGGAGACACATGATGTTTCTCTAGGTTGGCGGTGTGATAGATTGTTTCCCATTCTCTCGCTGTTGACGTCCATGAAATATTTTATTTCACTGAGTTCAAATGCTATTCTAGAAACAAAATAAGCATGTTTTAATTCGTTTATGTCATAAAATGTAAGATGTCATACTGCATTTACAAGGATTCCACAGATTTCTATTACCATCCTGTCTAAATTTAACTTGGTAATGGTATTTATGTAAAAAGGCTCAATGATTACTACCCATGGAAAGGGCTAATGACAAAGATTGATGGAAAGAAGATGGGAAAGTATTTTTTTCCCTGGCAGAGCTTCTGTATCGCTGGCCTATGTTCAGAACATCATCCTTGAGTTCCTGTGCTAAGTGCCCTTCCTTCCCTTTTACTGTCTGCCAGTCTAGGGATGGCATAACTTGGCATCTGAAGAGGTTACTAGGTTGAATAGTGATTCCAGTGCTTCTGATACAGCACAGTTGCCCTTCACACAAGGCTAGAGGTAACTTTGTGGCTTTGTATTCTTCTGCATCACACCTGGACAGAAAACTAGCCTGTTACTGCAGTATTTTGATACAGGGAAGGCAACATGATCCAAGTTCCCCAGCTGTTCCTGTGGACAACTGGTGACCCACAACCACATAATCCAGAGTGGTTTGAACTGACAGTTTGATGATAGATGCTTGTTTTCCATAAGATGTTTTGAGACTGGACAGTGATCTTTATGTCCTAAATGTTGCAGCTTTTCTAAGCAGTTTGTTATTTTTGAGACTTCCCTTCAACAGATGCATATATTTCTAGTCACATATAGCAGTGTGCACGTGTACTTCTTTGTCATAGCTCTCTCTTCTCTCTGAAAGCTCTTACCTTCCATGAAACTGCTTAGAATCTTCCTGTAGCTTTTGTGTTTTGGAGGGAGCTAATTAACTGATTTATTCCTGGGTGGGTTTGGCACCTCACCAGGTGCCTTCCACCCCAGGATCTGTGCCTGCCCCACTGTCCTCCTCCCTACGCCGAACGCTGGCCAGAAAGGCCCTCACGCTCTTTCCCAGGCAATGCCAGAAGCCTTTAGGGTATGTTATGTTATTGCCCTGGAGAGGAAACTGTAGAACCACTTGAGGTCTTACAGCTCATGATAGCTAAAAAGCTTAAGGCTGCCCTTGAGTATTGGTTTCAAACGCCATTGTTTCTCTAGTAAAGTCTAGAGCATGACATGTAATCAGCATCAGGATGCACTGTGAAGTGATATTGGGGTCTGGTTGTGTTATGTAATGGCAAGTTCTTACAGTAGTGAAATTTGAGATATCTCGACGGGAAGCTTTGAGGCCCCTTAATTCTGTAGTACATGTTCTCAAAGGCCTTTGTGGACTCATTTAACATGTATAGCATTAAATGGTTTTTTCTCGTAGCACCTGTAGTTTGGTTCACATTCCTCTCACCTTTTCTTACTATTAGGCTAGTGCCAAGCTGTTTTCAGAACTGCTCTGCTCTCAAAGACATTTTCTGCTGGGTTTTGTTCTAAATAAGTGCAAGAAATGTCTTTATTATTTGCAACTTGAAAAGCTAATATCCAGCTTTTGTCCTTCAAAAGAAATTTGGCCTCCTTTTAAGAGACAAATAAATAGTGAATTAGAAGCTGAAGGTACTATGCTTCTAATTTCTGCAAGATTAAAGATCTCGTACAATGAAGAATTTGTATGACTATGACTATGAAGAATTTGTATGACTATGACTAAATACAGCTTTCTTTTGGAGAAAGATAGGGAAAGCACTCCTACAGCTACAACATAGTCCAAAGGTCTCCTTAAAAACTAGAGTGAAACTGGGAGTTAACTTCCCCTAATTCCTGGAGCAGTCCAGGATTTCTGTCTGGCTTTGGAGCTTTCGCTCTATTTATGCTACAACTTGGAATCGTTTTCTCACCATTTCCTAAGTAAGCACAGTCTAACCAGTTAGAAGACTGATTTAGAGGCTGAATTCCAATATCCTTGTTCTGTGAATGGTTCCATTGGATTAATCGGCTCCTTGGGAAGTAAGGAAGTATTCAGAGTAAAAGTGATGGGCCTAGGTTTTAGCTAGTTATATTTAGCAGCCAGCTGAAATACAACTTTTTGTGCATACAAAAACAATGGTGCTTTTCATAATTCTGTCCTCAAGAGTATAGTTACTAATGTAATGACAATTAAAAAGTTTTATTGATGCATATATTTCTTAGCCATTGCACATCATGAAGTACTACTCTAGGAAACTAGCGGATTATTTGTTTAACAGCTAGTCAGCTAAAGCTGTAATAAATCTTTCATTCTAATCTGTGTAATCCAGGGTTTGAAACAAATTGTATTCCCCAAAATAAACTGGCAAGTGCGTGAGGTGAGAATGCAGTTAAAAATGCCCTGCTGATTTTATAAACAGACAAGCCAAGGTACAGTGAATTTCTCGTGTCCTCAAGAGGCCTAATAGGTTTGTGACAGAACCTCAGGAGCTGCACTGTAGAGTGTTGATCCACATCATGTTCTCTAAAGAGCACTTTAAGCACATTTTGATGCATCCCAGAAAGGAGATGGAAACACCTTTCTCACGCGGGGTAACTGCTCTGATATTCTGGTTGTTTGATGAACTTTGCATTTCTGTTATCGTAACAGAAACAATGAACACAGCTTCTTAAAAGCTTGTAGAAGAAAGTTCCTAGGAGATGCCATGTTAATTACTCTTATGTATTTTTCAGTTTAATGATAGCTAAACATGGTGCTTACACAGGGTTAAATTAATCGACAGCTTCCTAATTAAAACAAATATCTTTTCCCAGGGATTTAAAATGTGGGGTGGTGTGTTTTTTTGCTTATTATTAAACAGTCAAAATGCTTCTGTCAGATAAGGCAAAGAAATGGATTGTTGAACCTAGGAACCTCCTGCATACTAGTCCTGAATACATTAGCATTAAATATTTTGCCTTACAGACAATAAATTATGAAAAGGCTCTTTAATGTGGGGATGATAGGGAAGGGATGATGGAGGCCAGTGAGATGGTGGTTAACACATTTGCTTGTAGGGCTTGCAACCAGGCTTCAGACTAGTGTGTGAAGAGAGTTGTCTGTTCTCAGCTGAGTTTCTTAATGGGAAAGCCTGGCACAGTGGCTTTGCTTTGAAGAGGTCATGGACTTAGAAGCTCAAGCTGAGTATTACAGGTCTGAATGAGACGAATTGACAGAGCTGTGGGAGGAAGCTTTTCTTCACTGGCCTTCACTTTCAAGAGGCTTAAAATTCTCCAGATTTTCAACTAAACTTTTGTTTTAAATTATCAGATGAAGTGTTAACTTTCATATGGACTCTGGAGGAGTGTCGTGAAAACTCATCCTTGAGAAATACGCAGCCCTTCTGACTCTTCGTGTCTCCCTATCACACTTTTGCACATCCACTTCACAGGCTGACTTTCCCCATGCTGTGGCAATTGTTTGCTAGCACTGTTAATGAGCTCCGTGGCTTTGGTAGACAACAGATCTGATTGGTTTTTACTCAAAATGAGTTAAATTAACAACTTGGTAGTATTAATGTGGTTTAAATATGATGAACATTACCCTGGATAGATTTTATAAGGATGTGACTCAAATGGGTAGCTGGTGCATTTTGATGTACAAAATCCAGAGTCTGCTGTGAATGTTTATCTTAAATTTGTCTGTAAACTATGAAACTCCATTTCAACCACATAATTGCCTCTTAGTATCCTTACCCATCAGCTATAAAACGTCAAACAAACATTAGGACCTTCAGCAATAGGTCCATTTTATGAGTGTATAATAAACTTTTTCGTCCTAGTAAAGTTTATTTAGGTATCATAAGTTGATAGCATTCTAATGCACAAAGAAAGCGTGTTTTCTTTCTTCTGAATCAGACAGTGTTCCCCTGGTAATTATCCTGAAGTAAGGTATAATGAAGTCAGCTTTAGTCTTATGAGCCCTAGTATCATGTCATATGCTGCCAAAGTTTATAAAATAACCAGATATATACATTACATTAATATTAAAAAAGAACAGGGAGATTATAAAAAAGGACATGATTATAAAAAAGGACATGTAGCTTCTAGATGATGATACTAGAGGAAATGGTTTTCTCCTTGAAAAAAAAATAGAGAAAAGTAGGCTTCAGGGGAGCGGAAAACATTCCTTCTGAATGAGAGAGATTTGCCCAATGTCATAGGTACATCCTGAGGGAGGAATTTCAGCGCAGGTCGCCTTATCCCCGCTTTGTAAGCCCTGGCCACGGGGTGATGTGGCCATTGAGACTGGAACTATTTCACATTTCCGCACGGGGCCGTGCACCAACGTGTTCAGTCGAGTGTTTACATGAGATCTGCTTGTGTAACCGAAGGAATGAGTCTGTGTAAACAATTCCCATCAATTATGACAGCTAATGCCTGCTCAGCAGTGTTAGACTCAGTACTTACATATTTCAGGCTGATATCTATTTGTTGTCTCACTATACTAGAGTGTTTATTAATAAGATTTAGTATGTAAATGCTCTCCTCTAGTGCTCAGTGCTGAACATGCTCTCCTTGTAATGGGACTTTTGTTTTGTCCTAGTAATATTAGCTTAAGAGCCAGTGATGGCACAACCTTTCGCTAATTCAAGTATTACTACTGCCTGTGTAACATGCTGCCCTGAGTCATTCAAAAATAAGTACCAGTTAATTCAGTGTCTCGGTGGAAAATAATGATACAAATGTTGTAGCAAGCCTGTAAATTGATGGTCATTGGCAAAACCACAGTGGCTTTGTTGTGCATTGACACACAGATCTAGATACCAAGAGACAGTCTGCAATAGTTTCCGATTACCTTGTCTAGCTGACATTTCCCCTTCATTAGTCAACAGCCCGATTCTTAAACTGTGCCATCCCCATTCCAGCCTAGGTTCAAAAACAGTCTCAGTCCCAGGAACCACTTTGGTATTGTCATTTCCTTGAAGTGCCCTATAGTGATCGATTGCAAGCTCATCTGAGGAGTTTTTCCTACTAGAATCTCTCACTCACATGGAACCTTTGGTGAATCTTTTGCCATATTTTATTTGAGAAGGTGTTGTAGCTCATTGTGGTTGGCACCAGCTCCAACCAAAGTCGATGCCAAACATGGTTACTGGTGCCAGTGGTCTGTTATCCCTGGCATAGCTGCACCGCTTCTCTGAAGGACATTAGCTGAGTCAACAATAGCGTGTTTCCGTCACTACTGCTACAGTCAACCTGGAAGTTTTGCTGGAAAAATAATGTTGGCAGGGTTTGGTTTGATGTGGTTTGGTCTTTGTTGCTCCTAGCCAGCATAGCAATGCCAGAAAAAGGTTCATGTGGAGATGAAGCGCTAGCTCTTGTGGATGCAGCTGATTGGTGAGTCCTTCAATCTGACCAGCTTCAGGTTGTGCCTGGAGTCCCAGGGAGAGAGAGAGGCCACAGTGATGCTCTGTGACTGCAAAACCTGCAAATTTCAGAGGTTCACTGTAAACTCTGCCACCTTGTTTGGTTTCTCCTGTTCTGAAGTGCTGCAGATACTAGCAGGGGACTCTGGCCATCAAAAGCCGAAGGTGATTCTTAAACCACTGATCTCTTAACAGTTCCACCCGAGTTGGATTTGTCACATGCTCTTTCCAGCCCGTCCCTCACTAAAGCATATATTCATATTCCAAATGTAATAATTGATGTAATTGGCTGGACTTTTTCTCAGTTTTATACAAGCTCAGTGACAGTGAAATCAGGGGAAGTAACAACAGTTACAGGGGAAAAACAACAGTAGCAAGAGTAGGGCTGGTGTTTGGATTCCCTTCCCCTTCCCCTCCCTCTTCCCACGTGGCCAGGATTGTTTAACCGTGCAGGAGCATTGCAGTTAAAGAAGAAGCACGGACTTTAGGCTCATGAGGTTGTGTGTTGATATGATATAGGTCCATAACTCAGTACCATAACTCAGTCAGTTTGAGAATATAAGTTTCAATCATTGTTCATGAGTTCCTTCCCTTCGTGATTTTAAGAACCTTACCATTATTATCTATATTTCTATGATTTTCTAGACTGTAGTTGACTATGATAATATCACAGTACAAATTAAATTCTGCTTCCAGTGATTCTCCCTAGATCTCATTTGCTACTTTCCTGAACAGATTCTGAAGTATCACAACTCAGTAGTAGCAATTACTAGCTTTTTCATTTATTGAGTAGTTTTAATGTTCTAGGAGAACCCATTTTCTTAACTTAATGATAGTATTTTTAGGCTGTTGCATAGCATTTAACTAGTTATTATTTGTTCTTCGCTCTTTGAACATGTCTAGTTATACTGTTCTGATGTCGTTGCAAATGCAGTTCTAAAGTCTAAGTAAAGCAAGCACTTGTGATTTCATAGATAGTTTCATTTTTTCTCGTATTTAAGCCTAATTATGTAACACTTCTATTGGCAAAGCTTTCATAAATTAAAAAGTTTTGTAAGGTTGGAGTCCATGAAATATGCCACTAGGAAAATATTTTACATATGGTACTGTGTTTAAGTGTGCTTTACTGAGGCTCTGCTTTCAGAAGGTTTTATCTGGCGATACCACTCACCCTCTGTTAGTGGTGGACATTTAAGTCCTGGCAGTGCAAAGGAAATTTGCCACTCTTGCCTATTAGGGGCCTGTTTCCAAGTGTGGGAATAATAAATCTGAGCTAAGCATAGGAGCGAGATTAAGGGGAGGCTGGGCAGGGACAGCTTTTCACCTCTTCGGCCAATGCTGCAATTTTCCGTCTTAAATAGAGGTGCTTAAATTGCATCTATGTGTCACATGTGTAGATGCTACATGTTTTCCAGGGGCCTAGACTTAATTATCTTTGAGATGCCAAACATGATGCCTGCCCCTCACCTCCCCACTGCCCCAAGCCTGTTACACTGATCACTGTGTCCGTTTTAACCTGTTCTGTCCGTCTCCTGGAATTGTTACCAGGCCTGGCTTTGAAGGCAGCAGGCAGGTTATCCCTCAAAGCTTCAAGGTGATCTCTGGGCTGAATCTCTGCTGTGGTCCTCCTTGCCCTGTTGGTAATTTCCATGTTTCTGGATCACCTCTGTTGAAGCAGTGAAGACAGTGGTAATATAACATTTGTATGCTTCGGGATGAGTACTTGCTCATATTTTAAAACTCAATTTGGTTGCCGACTGTACTTGTTTTGACCTCTAATTATATTTTTTTCTTTTTTTAAAATAGCTTTTTTCCCCCCCTGTGTCCCAACTCAATTCACAAAGGAAGCCAGGTTTATTCATGCATTGTGCCTGGTGTTTCCAGACGCATTCAACACGCAGATTAAGCCAGCATGGCTGAGGCAGTTTCTGCTCGTGGCTGTACATAGTGCCTTTCTTTGGGAAGTTGGTACAACCACCGTGGTGATAGCTGAATGAGATGTGCATTTGTTTCCCCACCACTGTTCATAATCTGCTATATTAATGTAGCCTGACATTGGTTTAATTTACAGTATAATACGGGGCTGTAAACTGCAGCTGTTCCCCGCTAGATTTGTTTCCCATTCAGCCACCTCTCCAGTGGAGACGATGACCTCCAGGAGCCCAGCGGGACTCAGCTCCAGGCAGTCCCATGTCACTGGCTGCCACATGTGCCAGCGCACTCTGTCCATCCACATCACCAGGGTCACCTCTGGTTTTGATGCCCACTCAAATGATTGACCACAAAAAAAAACTCCTTTGGCTGGAGGTCATGCTAGACCATAAGATAAATAAGTGCTTATGAGCTAGAGGCTCACATGGAGGTAGTCTTCAGTAGCTTTTCCTTATTTTAACTTATATTTAACTTTGTAGAATAGAGCTTTTGGTCATTTACAGTCAAACCAATTGCTTTATTTAGGAAAGAAGACGTTAGATGTACACAGTAGCTTCTCTTCAACAAAAATGTCAGTGACATTTAGATGTTATCTAGATTTCCTGCATAAGAGTTGGAACAGAGCCAAACATTGCATGACTCCAGAAAAAAAAAATACGTCTGTAAAATTTTACTTGGCTTTTTAGGGGATGATTTACTTTTTATGAAGTGAGGAGAAAAAGGAAGGAACTACATGACAGAGAAGGAGACAGAGAAGTTTTTATATTGGGAGTATCTGAGGAAAGTCCTACAGGAGGTTTCTTTCAAACAACTAATTTATTTTTTTATCAGAAGGGTTTTTCCTTATGTTTGCTGTCAAACTATGCTGAAGGAACAGCAACACATACATGTATAGAGTGATGCTGGATTGTATTGGAGAGCTCTGTAAAATCTACAAATACCCCTTGAAATCATAGGTGCAGTGTGTGTCTATACCTGACGGCCATCTCCCTTTTGAATATTGGGCTAATTTACTTTCTCCATTGTCTTCTTATCTCCATTTTGGATTGCGATTCCCTGGGAAGGGAGAAGGTGCTAACAGTACAGAGTGAGTGACAGGCTGGCTTCTTTTCAAAAGATGCTTGGTAGCACAATAGGATGGGAGCAGCTTTTGAAATCGCGTTCATTCTGGCTTCTTGACACACACTTAGGGTCTGCAACATTAAAACATCCTCTGAGATAGAACAAAAGGCTGGTTGTTGTAGCACAATCTTTTAAAATACAAAGTTTTGGAGAACGTGCAGAGAGCTTGGGCAGGGGAGAACAAGCAAGGCAATCTCATAATAGATGTTGCTTTTTACTGAAAGAGACCATGGAAGAAGAGGGAGGCTTTCTGCATAAAAGGAGAAGAAACTATGATTCAGTAAGTTATGTGGTGCAGTCCCATCCTGAAGAAATCCAGTCTAAGCCTAGAAAGTACCACAACATGGTGCATCAGAGATAAGCAGGAAGCTGTAACTGTTTTTATAGGCATTCCCATACATTGCCTGTGAGCACATAAGGAGAGAGAAAATTAAATATGAAAGCTTGGGTGCATTTACTGCGGATCTCCTCATGCCTGTGACAGGTGAGGCATTGTAAAACTGCTGGTCAGGTGGGAGCTCTGGGCACTGGGGTGCACTGAGCTGCTGAGCACTGTTGGTGCCGTGATAGCTCTGGGCCAGCAGCCCCGGTGCCACAGTCCTGCTTGTGTAAGGAGGATACGAGGTGCAGCTTTTCCATACGAGAGGAACCACAGTGTGACAGTCTGTTGTAGTTTAATCTGCAAGATTAAAAGTAATACGCGATCCCCTGTTCTAAAGTACCAGGTGCAGATAATTTCTTTGGTTTACTTTTTATATGCATTAATTGACAAGAGAGAACTGGATTGTGCCATCTAGCAATAAGACACCAGACTGGAATATGTAATCGAGCTGGAGAAGCGTGTTTTCTGCTTTTTTTTTTTCCTGATTTTTGAAGTGAAGGTGGCAATTTTCCTGAAGCGTTGGAATATCTTAAATTTGGAATCTGTAAATGAAAGGTTTCTTCGTGTACGTCTGTTGTCGTTATTAGCGTATCACTTTTGTCTTAGATGAGTGAAAATAAGTCAAACTGTCAAACGCATATCATTTCAAAATAAACTCGTTTTTAGAATGCCAGCCATTTTGCTAGGTCATTAAAAAGATAGAAAGTTGCAGGTGATATTATCAAGTTTGGAAGTACCTTACATGAGAGAGAAGATTCAAGAGGTAACAGTTTATGCATACTGCTGTTCTTACAGCATAAACTAATAAAAACAGTATTTGGTAAAGAAAACTGTTTAAGATTGGGATAGTTCCAATATAAAAGAGCCTCTAAAAAATCCTATGTAAAAGTTCAATTTTAATTTTCTGTCAAAATCAGATGGCACAGCCTGTCATGGGAAAATAACAAAGACCCTCAAGTTGTGGAGAGATGTATGGCAGTTACTCCGCTCTTGGATTAGAGAATGCAGCTAGGTAAAAGCAACGGTCTCCAGTTTCATACATTCATATAGTTTGGCTTCATGTGCAGTCCAAGGCAATTCTGAATTTACTCTGATTTGTTTCAGGAAATCAAACCAGAACAGTGACTATAAAGATCCTTGTACGTCCTGTTGTAGTAGCTCTCTCAGTAAATGCTCTCATTTGCAATCACAAACACCAGAAGATGCATATAGCTTGGAGAAATAGTGATTGTCTGCTAGCAGATCCATGGTTTTAATTCATAATATTTATTTTTTACCTTAAATCTTGTATCATTGCTACTGTGACATTTTCATGTCCTGAGGATTCGTTACAAATCTCTTTTTGGCTTTTTTTGGTGACTGAAAAAGGGAGAGGGCGGTGCAAACCTGGTGATTTTGTGCATGTTTTAATAGTAGTTTTAAAGAGCCTTTATTGTTGCTATTTACAAGGTGCCTTTCATTTTATTGTTTACTCCTGGTTTTAAGCTGCAGTGTTTACCTACACAACAAGGCAAAGGCTAACAACCATTATGCTGTGTGAAAACTTTTAAATTTAGCTAGCAACTACTAACAGCAAAAATGTAAGCCACTGGCTTACTCTCAGTAGTCGGGACTGCAAAGACCAGTAAAAGGCAGTTAAAATTTGACACTTGGCCACATGGTGAATTTTTTTGAGAACCCCAGCTGTTTGAGGTGTAAGAACATCTGTGACTGTCAACAGTTCATTAGAAAACTGCTGGCAATAAAAAAATGCCACCCCTCTCCTCCCCAAAGCAATTGGATTCCTGATGGTCTGCCTGTCCTCTGGATCGTTTTACTTGGTTCACAGAGAGGCAAAATTTGCAACAAATTTTTCTTCTGTGTCTCCCTTGTGGTGTGATGATCTAACATCATTATTCACTCCTTACTTGTACCAGATTTGAATATGCCATTGTTTCTTGGACAATAAAAACATCGTTTGCCTAGCAGTCATTGCATACATTAAATCTTTGCCATATGTGTGTTGCATTCCTGTGTCATATTCCTTGGACAGAGCCTGGGTAAATTCCTTTGGCTTGAGTTTTGAGATGATGGTTGTAATAACAGAGAAGGCGTCCATTAATAACTGGTCGGAGCACTATGTTAATACTTCATCAGAACCCTTTGCAGTATTTGGATGATATCAATCTCTGGTGTGGGACCATCTAGCAGTTTGCACATTAGATCAAAGATATGCTGAAGGAGCAATGAGCTATTTTTATGCTTACATAAAGAACAAGAAGAAAAAAAAAAGACGGTGTGCTCAATCAGACCTGTCTGTGCAGGGAACCTGAAGCAGGCTGAAAGTCTGGCTGTAGGATCTCCTTGAGCTTTGTAGGTCTGTTGCTGCTTGGATTCTTCCCTTTGAATTTTTGGCTGCCTGCAGCAGAATTTCCATTGCTAACGTTGTTTCTGTGCCACGTAGCAATGGGGAAGGGGAACGGTCTACCATTTAGTATTTCTTTCTCACATGTTTCTGCAGCTCCCCCTTATTTCTTTTCTTCTGTTTGGCTATAGACCTGAGGGTGAGATCACTCATGTATAAAATGAGAGCTGTAGAAACACATTACTCGGCCGTATTTAGTGCCAGCATTTGAAAGTGCCAAACTGCTTTCTGGGTTTTCAGTATCATGTGTGGGAGACATCACAGGCTACTACTGTTCATTGCTATCTACTCCTTGCAGCACTTGTGTAGTATTTGAAAATCCTTTCACAGATGAACATACTTTTTTAGTTACAGGATATTGACAGCGTTGATCTATCGCATAAAAACAATATAGTGCTTCCGAGTTTGTAGACTTTTCTATTAGGCATTTGAAATGAGCCAATTATGAAACCAAAGATAGCTTAACTATGACATTTGCTCGTTGTTTTTGTCCTCAGCAGTTCTGTGTAGACTGTCTTGGTAATTAAAGGCTTTAGTTAGTAAAGAAGATTCCCAGCAGTCACTCTGGGATTAGATTAACAGCGCAAGAAACTCCCCCTTGCTGACCACATGTTCAGTCCCTTTATATCTTCCCATCTACAAGTCCTTCTCCAATTTGTTTAAATGAATTGCTGTAATTTGGCTCTGTGGACTTGAAGACATCTAGCTGGTCTTTATTTAGAAGTATAGTAGTGCATACAGTCTCCATCTGAAATTAGGGCCATGTTGTACAAATTATCATATAAACACAAATTAAGAGAAATCCTCTGCACTGATGAGTTAATGATCTTGGTTGTCAAGACAAAAAATGGGAGGAGTAGCGTTATCTCTGCTGTACGCTGTGGATGCACGGACTGTAATGTACTAAAGGTGGTGCAGAGAATGTGTTACAACGTTTAGAACTGGACCTTCATTTCCCGTATCTGAGGATGCCGCCTTAATTACCAGACTGGCTTCTATCCTGTCAGTCATTATAAACTCTGCAATCATTTCAGGTTGGTACTGTGCCAGGCCATGGAAGCAGTATAGCTGACATACAGAACTGTACTTCTCTTTACCTGCAGATGTGTGAAAATAAATACATTTTGTCTTCCTAACTTACAAACTGCATCCTTGCAACACACACTGGTAGAAAAGAAAGGATTATTGTAGCATATCTGTGTTTTAAAGCTGCTGTCTGGTTCAGCATGTCCTGGCAGTCTTCATTCATTTTTGCGATTGTCTTTTTGTTAACGATATAAATACATTTTCATAAGTCGTGCTGCACAAGTTGGTTGTAGTCGTTGTCTTTTGGGAAAAGTTTTTTATTTCTTTACGCTTGACTGAACCTGTCCTTTTCATGGGAGGAGATTTATTTTTGGTTAGCCTTTCAAGTAGATTTCTCAGATGCGAAGAACTAGATACCCGGGGTGTGAAGGAGTGACTAACAAATTCAGTAGGAGCAGGTTGCTGGCAGGTGTACTACAAGGACTCCAGCCATGGTGTATAGGCATTTCCATCTCTTTGCTGTCCACCCCATCCATCTGCCCGAGGTTACCACCCGTGCAGCAGACCTGACAAAACTGAGCTGGGAATATGTTTTGAGAGGGCACTTGCAGTCATCCTGTGGTTTTGGACACCGTGTCAAGCCCACAGGCTGTACACCTCTTGTGTCATAATTTGTATCTTCATGGTGATGAACTGGGTTGCGATCTCGTGAGATAGAGAAGAAGTTCCTGTAATAATACGACTGTTAAACGTGTAATTTTCCTGTGAGATCTGTGGGATTTGCAGGTCGGAAAGCACTGTTGAGACATTTTTTATACTGTTGATATAATTTATAAACACTGGGTTGATATCTTTCACCAAAAATAAAATGCAATTTTCAGATTTGGGGGTTAGTTTTGCAGGAAAAATAATGGCAGTATGAAGGCGGTTCTTTAAATATTTTACAAAATGGCAAAATACTGCTCACTTTACTTGAGCAATGTATTTTTTTTTTACTTTCTTGGGAATGGTGGGGAAAGAAAGAGGAGACATTATAAAACGTGAATCCTAGTTCAAAAGTTACACAAGCAAACACTCTTGACCAAGGTGTTGAATTATAAAGTTTGATATTCCATAAAGCTAAACAATCAGGAGTAATGCTGCCAATAAAAGACATTCATTTATTTACTCGAGGTGCCCATTGTTAGCACTAATAATACATTTCAACATATTGAAATTGCCAGATAATTCTTTTGTGACTTTAATGCTGGATGATATTGTTATTTAAATGAACCTGCGGACCACACTGTAATGAAGAAATGCATGTTTTGCCTAACAGTTATCAACCAGCATTCCGGCAAAATGAGAATTTTTGCCTCCATTCATTCTGAGGGGAAGCTGGGGGTCACTGTTTTCAATATGGACTTTTTAAAAGCGTTCAGCAGTGAATAATTATAAGCTATATCTTCTGAAATTACCTGTATTCAGTGTAGGGAAGAAGAAACTTTTATCTTTTGTAATGAAGTACAGTTGCTCACTCAAATTTTGTGAGACTTCCTTAAAATGGCGGTTGCATTGTGCTGATTTAGTATTAGGTGGAGAAATAAAATAAATCGATTTTTAAATGTACAGATACACTTGTTTATTCAGTTTTACTCTTCTTGAATTTTGGATCCATCTTGTCAAATAGTACAGATGGAAAAAATGTGAGCCCTTGTGTAAATAACCTTATCTGTACAAATTGCTGTTTACTAGAACAAGTGTTGCTTCAGTTGCAGTTTCAAATTCATTTTGCACTTTCATTTGAAGATTGGAATTTGAAACTGTTTTGGTCATGCTAATTTTTCTATATTAAGTTTTAGAAAAAGATTTTCTTTTCATATAGTTCAAAACTACGCAAAAGATAGGGATTGGAAATATGGCTTGCAGCAATAGGCTTTGGATTTCTCTCTTTGTTCTTAAAAACAAACAGGTTGGCAATATTCATTGGTGTAAAGAAACAGAAAAGTCATTATCTGGGGAGTAATTTTTAAAAAATTATATACAATAATTTGTTAATTATTGCCAGGAAAAAAAAGCATGCAGTTTTACTTCTGAAAACGTGCGTTCCGGTTAATGAAAAACATTACCCTGCAGCCTCTGTGGGATATTTTTCCCCTTGTAAAAGTTTTTTTAAAGAAAAGAAGAAACTGATCCCACACTTTCCTAAATGGGATTTTTAGGCAGGGACTAACTGCAAGCCTCACCCTCAGACAGTAAGGAAGCACAAAGTTGAAGGTTGAGAGCTTTACACTTGAATTCTTTTAGAGCAAAAATATCTCTTCCCCTACCATTTTTTTTTCTCTTTTTTGGTCTTTTTAACTAAATGGCAGATTGCAAATTGGGTTGATTGTTTCAATGAAAGGTCTTTTTCCTCTACTTTGAATGACCGAGAGGCTTGATTTCCCCACTCAAGTCTTCTGTCCTGTCTTGGGCACCACCAACCTGTTTCTGTTAGCATCACTCAGAAAACACTTCATCTGTAAAATAAAATCTAGTTTTCTAAGTAAGATAATTTCACAGTAGCTAAAAAGTTTTAATCCTGCCTATGAGGCTATTTAGACTGACTGATGCTGCCCTATTATTTGTCCAGCAGGGTGGGAGAGGAGGCAGTGGGAGCAGCAGCCTGATAGAGGTGTTGCTACTAAAGTTGGGCTTTTTTAACCCCCTGCTCATGGTAACTCTATTAATGATGCTTAACCACATAGTTACCTGATTAACCAGTATATCACCCAACTTGCTAAATATGTATTAAACCAAAATTTTGCCCGTGAATTAGTCATATTTAAGTATGGGCCATATGTTCAATACTCCGAGAGGCTGATCCATATTTCATTCAGCTGTTTAGTAAACTTGCCGTCTTCTCTCCATGTACTCAGGCTCCCGAGCCATGGTAAAACGCCCAACTAGGCGTCTAGAAGAGCAAACACAGTCCTTATTATATATCCGGTGATGGTTTTGTGCTAGAACCAGGACCCTTAGGCAGCAAAGAGTTGCCCCCTCCAGAGGGTTTACATCCAGATGGCTGAAGATGTTTTCTCAGGGTAACGAGTTGCCTTGTGTCAGCTGATGGGAATATGCAGTCTCAGCAAATGCAGAGTAATTCCAGCTGACTTAGCCCTTTCTCCTGTGATAACTTTTAAACCCAACAACAGGAGACAACAGGTGGATATAAGCAAATGGGGGAAGCACAAGGAGTGAATAAGAAGGTCGGCTTCATAGGTAGCAAGCTCAATATTGCAGCAGCACAGCCATTGTCAAGCCTTTTTTATTTTTCCCTGGCATCAGAGTTAAGAGGAGGCTTGAGAAGGGATTTGAAGGAGGATAACGAGGTAGCTTTGTGGACATGAACAAGGAGCTCTACCCAAGCATGGGGGCAGCAGGGGAGAAAGCACAAAGATTCTTGCTTGAAAAGGTAACAAATGGGTGATGGAGCCTACTGTCAGGGGCTGACTGGAGGTGGGAGCTCTCCCCTCTGGAATAAATGAATGAGAATAGGTTGGGAGGGGATTAGGCTGAGAACGCTTTGAAAGAAAAAGCAAGTAGATTATGTTTATATAACACAAAAAGGGAAACCACAGCAAAGAGGAGTAACAATGGTCAAAGTGATGTGCAAAGAACATTCCGGTATTAAAAATATTCTTCAAGGTTTTCCAAAGCGGCTCTTTGAATAAGCAGAAGGAAGAAGTGCGTTGTAATGATGGCTTTGTACGCATCCCCATCAGAACCAACTCCTCACAGGTGCTTTCTGAAACTCAGAAATTATCACTGAAATTTTCTAAGCCTGGCATCTGCCTTTGAGGTGAACAGTTACTGCCTGAGCCAGAAGAATTTTCTTGTCCATTATTACAGGGCAAAAGCATATTTCCCTGCTGGAAAAAGAAAGCCACTGATCTCTTAAATTGCGGGGTTTTTAATTATTACAAGAATGAACTTGTTGCTTTGTTGATTTGTCATAATGATTTAAAATTCAGCTCTACAGATTTCTCATTCAGTTAAAAAAGCTGTTTTTGTTATGTCCTCAAATGTGTAGTTTTCATTATTTGCTTCTGATAAAAATTACTGGATTTTTAGAGGGTGTTTACTACAGGCAGTCTTATAGCAAAGTACATATCTGTCCTTAGGCAACCATATTCCTCAAAAGCTGAAAAAACCCCAACCATAACTGAGGATAGGCTGTATTCTTATATGAACCATCTGTTGTTGATGAAAAGGCAAGAACAGATGATCTGAATTGGCTTGTTAGTGCATAATTCTGTCCCGAGTTGAAGACCCAGGCTTTAGCTCGTTCTCATCGTTTCTGTCCTCTCTGCCACTGGAGACCAGTTGGTTGCACTGGAGCCTCCATCCTGCTTGAGATGAGCAGAGCCAGCACGACTCTTCCTGTAGCCATTGCTGGCTCGTATCCACAGTGCTACATCGAAGGTCATTCCTTAAGTCTTCTGGTTTGGCCTCCTGCACAAAAGACACATCTGCAGTTTGTTAGGAAGAGAAAATTGAACAGGTTGGTGTGCTGCCCCTGAATGGATGAATTTTAATAGTGAATAGTAAGCTGTGTCTGGATGTTTCGATGTCAGGGTGGCCTTATTGCTGTACGTACCTACAGAGGATCTTGCAGTCAGTTGCGAAACTGTGTGACGGTTTTGACGTGTGACATATATACAAGGGGGCACTAATCACCGATTTAATATAATGCTTAGCCCTGTTGTGAACACTGTCATTTGTTTAGTGCGCAAATTGTATTAAGTCAACCAGCAGCTATAATTTTGGAAATCAGTGGAATATTCCTATAAAGAAACACAAAAGATTGTAAAGATTGAATAAGTTCATTGTCTTAGTGACCAGTTGGGGAGGTAGAGGCCGTCCTCTTTTATTTTTTCTTCTTTTAAAAATACTTTGTGGTTCAGCAGCACAGACACTGCATATCTTTGTATCCCCACACAGCCACCATGTTAATAGCTGTTTGCTAGCTGTGGTCAGTTAATTTAAAAAAGCTGGCACACTGGTAATATAGGTTGCAATAGATTATTCTTGAATCAAATGTAGTATTGTTGCTTCAAACCAAACCCCCACCCATGACAAAATTCGTTATAGCTCTTTAATTTATAATAGTGTTTGAAAGGACGAACCTGAGATTATGAAAGGAAACTCAGTTTCTTAAAATTTTCTCAAGCCATGCATCATCCTGTTCTTACTTCCCTCTTGCTACATGTAAAGACTTAGTAAGGAGTTACTGTTTGTTCAGGAATCCAGCACTTATTTGTTTTCTTGCAAACATGAAAACAGATTATAAAATGTTCACTGACATGATGAACATGGATGCGCCTCTAGAATATATTTATCCCGAGTGTATGTTACATACGTTTCTCCTATGCGCTCTAGAGAGTCAGTCTAAAACATGTTTTATTCAATGTACCGCAGTGACACAAAAGCTCCAGGCCCATCCTTGACTCAGTCACTGGAAGCCTGTCAATGCACTGGAGGGTAACTAGGCTCTCAGAGCTCACTTGCCCTGCAATAGCCATCACACCCCAGCTGCCGGCCGATACACCAAGCGGCACCACTTTCTGAAAAGAGAGCCTCAACTATTCTTCGCAGACTGGAATGGACAGTTTCAGAGGAGCTCAGAAGCTTGAGGGGTGATTGGGAGCTGCTAGAATAAAAAACTGAGTTTGGTACACACCAGTTTCCCCCCATCAGTGGGGAAAATCCGATCTGGTGAGACCACTGGGTTTGAGAGATGATCTGCCCAGTCTTCAGTTCCCATTTTTGGACAGTCCCGAGTCCTGCAGATGCTGTCTGATATACCCACCTGCACAGTAGCAGGGTAGCACTTCAGCATAGCTAAGAAAAGATTTTCTAGACCCCCCAGAAAAAATCAACTATACAACACTGCTGTTGTGCCCTTTCGTACTATATATGACAAAGGTGACGTTTCCGGTCAAAAGGAGAGAGAAAGGGATATATACAGACCGAGTGTCCGTTGCCCTTTCCTCATCCATCCAGACAGTCATGTGGCTGTGTCTAGGGAAGCTGTGGGGGGTGCATCCAAACGTCTACTGCTGTGAATAACTTTAATTCGGAAATGAATAGTTGCAACAGGAGAAACAGAGGTGCCTTCCCTGGAAGAGTCAGCCGATAGAAGATTCAGCTAAGGTATGAAATGTGAGTCTTCAATCTGATTTAGGGAACAGGATCTTGATCTTTCAGATCATAGGGGAGCACAATAATTATGGAGCTGTTGCCTTTTCTGGAGTGAAATGAGTGTGTTCCCATTTCTTCTCTGGCTTACAGTATAAAAATAATTGGTTTGCAAGATGATGTGGGCTCAGAAATTTTTTGTAGACTGAGAAAATGGAGTCCCACTCATTGCCATGGCTGAACTTCAGAAAATGACCCTGTGCACCTCTGCATAGAATGGGTTTTTTGCCATGCACTTGAAAGCCAGCACATCTCTTCCCTGTTCAACACATTAAGCAGTGGAGATATAGCCCTATCACAGAAGTTGAGTATCTGTAAGAGATACAGAAGTAAAATGTATACCATTTTAACGTGCCGTGTTTGAATTCTGCATGCATATAACTGGCAAGTATTATGAAAAGAAAAAAATACCAGTTCT
The DNA here is from genome assembly GCA_020746105.1 of Trogon surrucura. Taxonomy (NCBI): domain Eukaryota; kingdom Metazoa; phylum Chordata; class Aves; order Trogoniformes; family Trogonidae; genus Trogon; species Trogon surrucura. The sequence goes on along the minus strand of CM036621.1, from coordinate 10,100,127 downwards.
TCAGGCCAGTGAGAAAATTCTGTAATGATGAAGATCTCTAAAAACAAATGGATTACTTCCATGAGGAATTTAGAATGAAAAATGTGTTAAATTATGCTCAGTCATTAACATTTGTTGAACATTCTACTTATTATTAGTGTTTCGTATACTTCTGGCTCAAACATTTCATAGAGAAAGAGTGGAATAAATGGGGTAACACTAACCAGATGGTCCTGTATGTGGAATTTCTAAAGCTTTTTGTGTACTTTATGTCCAAGATAACAAATCACACAGGTCAACAGCTACTGTCAGCTAGTGAGAAATGATTGTACATTTTAAGGAAAAAAAGCTCTTGAGGTCTTAGTTGCATTGGTGTCAGGGATTCAATTTTGTGATTTTCACGTGGAAATGAAGATGCTTCCAAGTGAGGCACACTGCAGAAGAAATGTTTGAAGAGAGGTTTGTTTAGATTCCAAAAACTAGGTTATCTTAGACACATTTAGGTTCAGGACATCTCCTCCTTGCTTTTCGTTTAATTATGTTTCTATTTTATCTTTGGCATCTGCTGAGGATAAAATCTAGCAATAATTAGGACTAGAGCTAGCTGATGAAAAATTAAGACTCTGCAATATTGTTTCTTTATATGCAGTTCTTAAAGTTAAAAAATAAGAAAATCTTGCTTTTTGATAAACAGCGTCATATATTTTAACGTTTCAAGAGTCATACACTTGCTAAGAGTATCTGTCTGATCTGTGGCATATCTAAGTCATCCATCCCTGCAGTATCTTGCCAGGTCACTGTAGTCCTGCTGAAATATTTTGATACAGATTTTCATCCAAATAAATAAACAGTGTATGATGGTGCCATCTATAGCCTAGACAGCTCAAGGGATTAGTAATTAGTTATATAGCCTTTTACTTAGGGATCGTTACTTAAGATCCGACTCAGAATGTCACTTCTAGCCATGGGCTTGGCAAGTTGAAACAGTGGTTTCCTTCTGATCCTTGTCAATGAGGTAATGTCGAAGTCATCTGGGGCAAAGTAGAAGTAGAAACTGAATTATAATGTCATTTCTAGAATCGATTTCTCAAACTCATTTCTATGTAAAGGCAATGGGGCAACTTTTTAATTACTGTCTACCTGTTCCATGAGCACAAATGAAATCAGCGTCAGGATATGTTAACCGGAAAATATTCATCAGCATTATATGCCCTAAAGGAGACAAGTGTGACATCATTTTAAGTATATACGCCAAAGGCTGTTGTAGCACAGAAAACAGCAGCAATGAGATAAGCAATTCAGAGCTAGTGATCTTCCCTTCATAAGACCATCTCCTTCCTATAGCTCAATAGATATATCTAGATGATGATCCAGGAGCACAAAAAATGGAAATTTCCTTACAACTGAATTGTTTACCTATGGCCAGCTTCCAGATGGACTTCAGAAAAATAAGCCATTCTGGAGATGCAGCCTTACATGTGTGCAGCAGTGGTCTTAACTTTTTCATGTAAAGTTAAAATCTCAACTGTAAAACATGCAGCTTTGTGTGGAGTTCTTCAAATCAATCTTGAGATTCGAAATCAGTAGATTCCTGCAACGGAGAACATTTTACATTTTCTGCTAAGGATAGACCTTCCTTTTAAGCACAGATGGCATTTACCGTTTGAATAACACCTCAAGCTAGGATTGTCTCTTCTAGAAGACACTTGTGGTTAGTGGCAGAAGAAATTTGATTTCTGACGCGTTTAGAGGGAAGCTACACAGAGGTTTGTTCAGCACAGCATCTTCCATAGATGAAGCATTCCACAACATTTTGCAAAGTGGTGCCGTTTGCTAGAATGAAAGAGCCGTAGGCAGAGAAAGGATGAGCTTTGTGGTGAAAGTAAAAACAGATTCTTATGGGATAAATTGTGTTTTATTAATCATGCTAGCACCAGTGACTGTGACGCAAGGTGGATGGAGACATGGACGGATGATGTGTTGTGTTACTTGTAATGTGGTGAATGATATTTATATGCTATCGTCATTGCCACGTAATGACCACATACAATTCATTTATGTGTTCTCGTTGCAATCACTGCCCTGATCATACCTTACTTGCTGAATATACAACAAAAACTTTGCTTTCTAGTAGATGGTAGTGCACTGTCGTAGACACAGAGTCTACGTTAAGCTAGGGATTGGTAAACTGGTGCCACTTTCAGATTTGTGACAAGGTATAAAATGCATAGAGATTTTCTGAAACACTGTTTGAAAGAGAAATAGAAAAGAAAGCAAGTCTTCCCTGGTATTGTTTTAAGTTTTTACATCTTATTCTACTGATAATTTTAGACTAGTGGTAAAGATTAGATCAAAAAGTGACATGGTCTCTTTATCATTATGTACATTTGTGCATAGTATCTTCTGTTGTACACTTAGATCTGTGTATTTAGGCTTTGGTTTATGTGTGTGCACGCTGGTGCAAAGGTATATCTCTAAAGGTGTTTAATTTTTGCTTACGATTTTGGATTTGCAGTTCTTGCTGTTGTTATATCCTTTTTTGAGATATTTCCTTGAAATACATATATAAATAGGGCAAGAGAGACCCTGTTTTGTCTGTAAAATACCTCGGTAAATGCCTGTAACATTTACCTAGTATTTTATTTAGACTAGAGCTGAAGAAATCACTAAAGCAAGTACCCGAAAGCTCCTGGAAGTGATTCGGTGGGAGCAGTGGCACAGAGCCAGCAGCTCTGTTACCATTTCCTGGGCACGGGCTAATGCCTGTTGCTCGCCTGACGTGTGACCCCTCTGTGTTGGCAGCTCCTCTCTTCTCAGGCTGCTGCTGCTGCACTGCCCTCTCCTCCCTTGGTGGCACAGGCTGCTCCCTCCACACACGTTCTGCTTAGCCTGGCTCAGGCTCGGTGCCATCCCTCGCATCTGCCTCCGGTGTTTCCTCCCAGAGGGAAATCCCATCAGCCCGTGGAGAGAGGGCTCGGGGTCCAGCTGGGAAGCGCCCGCAGGACAGAGCACAAGAAGGCGCAAGGCTGGAATTGTACACGGGAAACAAGTTAAAGAAAAAAGACAGTTTTGTTTAGTTCGGTAACTCACTTCAGATGATTTTACAAAACATTCTGAAGTTTTGAGGTAGCACAGTCAAGGTTCAGACAGTGGATTTAGTGTTAAAATAAGTGTCTAAAAAAGGGCAGTGAAGCAGGCGAAGGGACTTGAGAACAAGTCTTGCGAGGGGTGGCTGAGGGAACGGGGGTGGTTCAGCCTCAAGAAAAGGAGGCTTGGGGGAGACCTTAACACTCTCTACAACTGCCTGAAAGGAGGTTGTAGCGAGGTGGGGGTCAGTCTCATCTCCCAAGTAACAAGCAATAGGACAAGACCAGAGGAGGTTTAGATTAGATATTTGGAAAAAATTCTTCACTGAAAGGGTTGTAAAGCACTGGACCAGGCGGCCCAGGGAAGTGGCTGAGTCACATCCTTGAAGGTATTTAAGAGACCTATAGGTGTGGTGCTTAGGGATATGGTTTAGTTGTGGACCTGGCAGTGCTAGGCTAACAGTTGGACTCAATGATCTTAAAGGTCTTTTCCATGCTAAACAATTCTATGAAATGATTATTTGCCAGGTATTCATGTTTGGATTTTCTAGGGGAAGCCCACAGCCTGGAGGCTCTGCTTATGCAGAAGTAGGGCTGTCCTTGCCTTGAAGAGCTTACTTTCTCAACTCTGTTTCCAGATGTAAAAACCCAGTAATCCCGATTGAATGTCCTATTATTGTTCAGTAGTAAAAATTGAGATTGGGATGTTTGCAGTGTGAGATCTCTTGCTGATTTGAGCCCTGATCTTGTGGATACTTACTATTGTGCTTATTGTTATGTCGATGCATACTCCCGCGGTGTACTCCAAGTTGTATACATAAATGTTTTCGTAAATCTTAGAGATCTGGTTTGGTAAGTGCAGGCACAACATGTGTAATGCACAATCTCAGCTACTTCTGAGATCCTGAATATCTGCCTGGAGACAGAGATAGCAAACTTCAATACGAAACCTCTCTAGATTAAGTTTTTAATGTTAGAATCTTCATTTATGTGTGGCAAGAACAGTTGGTTGGGATATATTGGAAGAAAATGTATCTCATCCATTAGCAAAGAATGCAATAATTAGGGAAGGAAGAGACCTGACTCGGAACGTGTGATATGACTCAGAATTGTGTCCTCAAGTCATTATGCAGACAAAAACCCCACCGCTCGCTTCAGTGCAAGTTTTGCATGTGTAACAGCTGTCACAGTCAGACCATTAATCAGCTGAACCACCACACAGGTGGAGGATGAGAAACCACCTTCTGTGCTAGAGGTTGAACAGAAGAATTATTTTTCCTGGGGTCCGTCTGTGCTGCTGTAGCCGCAGCAATGCAAATCTCCAGTGTAGGTCTCTTTCTCCACTGGCGTAAGAAGTTTTTGTACAATTTCCTCTTTCAAATATAGAGGAAAAAAATACAGATTGTAGCTAAATACTAGGGAGACCATGATTTTGCTCTAAGCTGTGTTTCTCCTGCTAAAACTATTGCAACAAAAGACACGCGTATTTTATTTTACTTGATATATTAGTGTACTATGAACTCATATCAATTGCATACAGTTAGTTAGATAAATAAACAGCTTAGTTTTGATTGTGTGTGTTGCAGTACCCCACGTTATTTTGCTAAATAATGTCATTTATCATTCCCTGCTGTGTGTAATGACTATTTGTGAAAAAATGAGGGATTTTTCTCTCCTGTCCACCCCCAAACAAACAAACAAAATTTTAATCAGAATAGGCACATCCCTTGAAATACAGACACTTTCCACCTCTTCCCAGTTTGCATCATGTGATATGGCAAGACATCAAATGATACAAGGATATGTAATGTGACAGTAAATGAAAGATAAATTAGAAAAACGTTGTTTGGATAGACTGTTCCTAACTCAATTTGGATGATAAGAATTCAGTCTTAATTTCTGACATATTCATTTTATCAGCTAAATTTCCTAATTTGTATTATTAGAGATAATTACCAACATATATTTATTCTTAAAATTTTATTTGTTCAATTAGAAGGTAGATTTCAGCCTTTATCTTTGTAGGTAGCTGATCCAAGACAGTTTTATGTAAATGGCTTAATTAATTGGTACCCTTCAGTTGAAACAGCAACTTACAAAGGAAGTAATCCTTTTCGAGTGGCATAAGCTGTTTAAAAAAGGCAAAAAAAACCCACAATACTTTTCTCAGGCACCTTGGCACACAATTATAAGTTATTTGACAGAAGTAGATGTAATAAACTGCAAGGCTTCTTCCCAAATTATGTCTCTTCAATGTAATTAAAATAGCATCAACCTTAAGTGCAGTGGCTCTGTAGTCTTCAAATGTACATTATTAAAAGACTTAATTATGCAGAATTACAAAACTTTCTTATAAATGGTGCAACGTGTTGGTGGTAGAGATGTGATCTGTGTGGCCTACTTATTAAGTTTACAATCTCTTTCAAGCAATTAGTTGTTGCCGAGTGTTTGGTGTGTTGCTCTCCCTTTCAGGCTGTCCTTGGAAACCTCTGCCACACCGTGCTGTTAGAGGATGTGGAGACAGGACATCTTCTTTATGGCCTCTGGTGACCATCTACCATCGGTGCTACGGCTGCCACAGCTCGGTGTGCTTGGCTTTCAACTATGAGCTGGTGTCCTAACGTATAGGCTAGAAAGCAGGAAAGGGAGTTTTGGGTATTCTCTCTCCTTCTGTCATGCACCAAGATCCATCATGAATGTGATGATCTTAAGGGTCTTTTCCAACCCACACGCTTCTGTGATTTGTTGTAGAATCCAAGCCTTTGAGCACTGTTCTCCCTGATTCCGTACTACTCTAGAAAAGTAAGGGGCACCCCATAGTGAAATTAATTTGTAAAACCCAAAAGAGGGTTGTTGAGATCCCATACGTGTTTTAAAATCTCTGCCTTTCCTAAGCAGATCAAAATGTCCCTGATTCGGAGTGTTTGGGTGGCCACTCAGAAAGTGTGGACCTCTCTCTTAGTCTTAGGCTCTCCCTCCGTAAGAATGATGGGAGGAAGTAATATACGGTCCTTTTAAAAACAACCAATTGTTCATGTCATTAGTAAGGGAAATGAAAAAATACTCACTGCACTCATTTACCTCCTCTGCTGCTTGCTGTTATGCTTGTTCCTGGACTTCATACCAAACTAGTGATCCTGGGGAGGGAGGCAGGGAGGAGTGAATGGATGAATATGTGTCTAGAAATGTGGCAACTTTTCAGCAGAGATGCTCCTATGCTGTCCTCATTATTGTCCCATTTTATTTGGCAGAGTGACTCTTTTCCCCTTAAATGTGCAAGGGTTTAATTAATACATTCCAGTTGTCAAACCCAGTTCAGCTTGATGAGCAGGAGAGTGTAGAAAAGCTAGATTATTTGTTTGCATCACTAGGCAATGGGGAAATACCTCCTCCATTGGTTTTCTTTGCAAGTAGTGACAGCAGCGTTCTGACAGGGACAAAGGGATAAAAAATGTGCTGGAAGGACTAGAAGAATTAATTTGTAATAGATAATTGGATCTGTATGGCAATGATACAAGTTTGGAGGAAACTCCAACAGAATAGCTCTCTAGGTTTTCAGGATTCACGCTCTTGTCAAAATAGCATCTGCATGCCCTATGCATTTTAAAGTTTAAAAAAAAATATACATATCTCGCTTCCTTATGTAGCTGCCCCATCCATTGTCTGGCAAAGGTCTGGATATGCTTCTTTCTAATATTAATTAAAACACAGTAAAATTTGCTGTTTGCTGGGAAATTGGTATGGTATTGCAGTTACTTTCCTCTCTTGCAAAAGTTAATTTTACTCTTGCACCAGCCTATGAGACAGCTCTGTCTTCTGAGTTTTGCAAGCTTCATCTTTGTTGCTGACTGATCCCGCAGCAGATCCTCAGAGAAGGGCGTAGTTCAGTGTTACGGGAGATTGTCTCATTCGGTGGAAGCGTGGGGCCATCCTGGGAGGGTATTGAATGTCAAGATTGAGACATTACTTGAGTTTAGTTCCATAGAGAGCCAGTGATGAAAGCAGAGTGCTGTGGGGATGTGCTCCCAAAGCTCCAGCTGCTGAGCTGGGCTGATGATGTCTGCACCAGTTGCAGATTCTTCAGAGTTGGCAAATTTGTCCCTATATATATATAGGTGCAATTGTCAAGCCTAGAGGTCACAGATCACCATGGCTGGTAACAGAGCAACTAACAAATGGAGACAGTGCATTATTTAAAAAAAAAACCATCTTATTGGAGGCTGATCAGCATTGTTCCCCTCCCTTTAAAAAGGTGTTAGGGTGATCCCTGAAATTATAAATTTGGGAGGCACCTCAGTATAAAGAAATATGGTTGAGAGAATGATTAAAGATGAAGTTATAAAGGACCTAGATGAGGATAATATGATGGGGACAAATCAGCACGATTTCTATAGCCTGACGGATTTCTTTGAAATAGTTAACAAATAATGGATAAAGGAGAACCAGTGGATATAATTTATTTAAACTTTCAAAAGGATTGGATAAAGTCTTTTAAAGGAGGCAATTAAGGAATCTTGCTAACAATAGGGTAGGATGTAAAGTCTTGTCATGGATTTAAAACTGATTTAAAGACTGAAAGTTAAAAGTAAGATTAAATGCCCATTTCTTGCTGCTGGAAGGAGACAATAATGGGTGTTCAGGAGTGGGGCTAGGAATGGTAGACTTCGGGTTTTTTAATGTATATATTTTATTAAATTGCTATTGTGCATAGGATATAATTAGGTAGTATTCCCTAGGAAATAGTGTAGGTTAGTATTAAGGATCTGTGTTATACAGACTTCTCAAGTGCTGTGCTGATGTATTGAAAAGGAAAAAAAAATAACAGGAAAATAGAGTGGACAATAGCAGTAGCGCTCTCCCCAAAAAGATGCTTCTCCACTGAAAAAAACATCAGCTGTTTGTTGCTCCACCTAATCTAAACAAGTGCAATTCGTGAAACACACCAGCCTTGATCCAAGAACAAAATTGAATTTCAGACTACAATGTCCAGGGAAGTTTTGTCCAACCTTTGGTGAACTCAGCATATCTGCTTATTTACTGTGGTCCATCTTGGCTGCAGCGGGTCTGTGGTCTCTGCCAGGGCTGGCATCGGGGCACTCCATGACCAGGCAGCCCTGGCCTGAGGTAGGTCGGGGGAGGAGAAGGAGAAATTGTAGCTCTACAGAACTAAACTAGTTCAGATAACGTGGTTTTGAATAAGATTTGTCACAGAAAATGTGAAAGAAATATATGCAACAGAAATACGCATAGAGTTAGAGTGAACTTGTAAGCCCTGAATCTGTCACATCTCATCAGGCAGGTGACACTGGTGCCATCACGCTCAGGTCCATGAGGACATCTCCAGGTGCAGTAACTGAGAATGAGATGGGAAGTTTTTCTCCGTGTCAGGCGTGTCCTTATCTTCAAGAGACTGTCTAGCCCAGATAACAGGTGTCCTCCCCCATCACATAGCAAAGATGGGAGAATTTTCAGAACAACGAGAGATACCGAGTAGGAAATTCTGGATGAGAAAAAATTAAATCCTGTGATTATGTAATATGGGGAGAAGGAGGATCAATTGCAGAACAAGTACTACAAAAAAAAAGGCTGATCGGAGGCTTTCGCTTACTATCCTGAAAGTCAAAAGTCACATGTATTTAATGGATGTGTGGAAGGAGAGGGAGCGGAGAACGCTTCTCTCCCCTGGTAATAGGAATCTCTTGGCACAGGGTATTGCTGCAGACAGCCAGTTCTTAAATCTTGTAGCAGGATGCATTATCATGAAGAGTATCACGTAACAGAGTTAGCTAAGGTCTGCCTGGTACTGAATAACACCAAATAAAATCACTCATGTTAGTCACCCTATCCCCAGATTTCTGCACCTTGAATTCACTACGCTCCTGATGAATGAATGAGGCTATCAGGAATGGAACCGAATGCAGGGGACTATATTTAAGCACGGTAGCAGAATGATATTTTGATGGTTAATTTCTTTGATCTTCTGTTGAATTTAAATTTGCCTACAGTGGTTTCCCAGTTTCAATTAGTACACAAAACAAACTTTGCGTATTTTCTGAGATTATGTTCTTCATTATACGTTGCTGTAGTTTTATGTGTTGTTGCCAAGAAATCTGCTTTTGACAAATTGCACAGGAGGCATTTTGAGATTGTGATGGAGTTGATTGAGTTTTGGCCAAATCCTGTACACTTTTATCACTGAAGACTGAAATACAGATGCTTGTTACACTAAAATATATAGAATTTGCTTTGGCCCTGAAAATCTGTGTCACATTTTAAAATAACCAATTTGGGTACAATTTGAGTTAAGTGGCAAGTAAACAATGCAAATGAAACTGTTTTGTTAGCTAGAAAGTAATTGAAAATCTGCAACTAATTATAAATTGGCAATATATAAGTCTCCAGGAAGCTGAAAGGAATACTTCGCTGATATACTGTTTAGTTATATTCAAAATTAACTTACCCTGCACAGTTCGTGCAAGAGATTTTGTTGCTTATTGTAACTTTACTTTTGGAAAATGAAACAACTCTGATTTTATAAGACAAAAAGTGTAATTTTTTAATCAAATATAACTCTTCTTATGTTAGGTGATTTATTTTTTTTTATTTCACTTGGGCCTTGAGCTCCTGCTTTTGTGTGTAGATTTGAATTTCTTCACTGTTTGTCGGTATTCTAAGTTTTGATTGGCACCTTCATTGTGTTTTTCAGCTCATCACCTCAACACGTTTCTCATGCATTAATATAGCTATACAATACCTTTGAGAAATAAGAATGTGTTGTCACATACGAGAAGAAATTCTCTGCCTGTATTTGGTTGAAAAAAGTATGGGATTGGCTGGAAAGCATCTGTTGTCAGTGCCACCTAGATCTGTAACACTAGGAGCTGGTCAAAACGTCCAGATAATTGTCGTGTGGATTTGTGCTGCCAGAATGTGTGCCACGTGCAGATGTCAGGTTTTGGTGAATATCAGCTTTTGTTGTTGAAAATTTATTGTTTAATAGGACCGTGTAAACACACAAATTTGGTTTTGTTGTTTGTTTTTTTTTAATGAATAAATCATTGTGAGTATTTCCTACAACTCTGTTTAACAACCCTTGATGTATATAACGTCAAGCAAAAAGAAGTCCACAGAATTTGGAGAAGGGAAAAGGGGGAAAACTTTGGTCTTAGAATGCTTTGAAATATCCTTTACCCAGAGCAGCAGGCTGTACTGCAAAACTCAACACTGTTATCTATTTTCCTCTTGTCACCAAAAGCCACAAGAGTCTTCACAACAGGCAAGGACCCAAACTCTGTCCTTCTGCTAGAAATAAACATTTTCAAGCTTGTCCAAACTCAGAGCTGTTCAGATAAGATGGAAAAGATGCAAAGTACAACTAGCAGGTTTTTTTGGGGAAAGGTAACACTGCAGTTATTGTTGTATTATTCTGTATTATGCAAATGGATAAACAAAAGAATATAAAAATCTAAAAATACTTCCTTGATTCAAATAGACTATCAACAAGAAGAGCCACTGGATTTAACAGTCCTTGACTTGGAGAAATTTCAGACTTGAACTTTTTTAGCCCTGTGCTGTTTCCCCATAAACCAGTGTTGATGAAGTGAATTGTACGTTATTCCGATATTAAATTTTTATCATAAAGTCTTGTGGACAGCAGCTAGTAGAAATACCTTTTGAAACTTCTGGAAAGAAATGGTTCAGCACTGTCCAGAGATACAAGTTCAGATATGATGCTTGAAAAGCTGTGTAGGGACCAGACAAGCTGGGTAGGGGTTTCCTAGTTATTCCTGTTTTAAAGAGATCTGGGCAGTCTGACATTAAAAGGAAAATGCTCCGGTGTAGAAGCAGGAACAAACCTCTTTTCTCTCTGCAGTAAACATTTACAGACAGGCCAGTCTCACGGTGGAAATAGCTCTCTTCGTCCCATTTGGGTCTCCAACCTGTGAAAACAGGTTGCAGGGTGAAATCCATAAATGCTAGGCTTAAAAAAATGCAAATCTGCATCCAAGAGCATTTTAATAAAGAGTTCGCTTGGGTCATGGGGGGATAAAGCACTGGGGGAATGGAGAATATGAGTCATAGCACCCGGACTGAAACAAATCTTTGAGCACGAATCACAATATAAAATGTTAAGGGCTTGATCCTGCCTTTGGCTATGCTGGTATGTATTGTTACATATCCTATAAAATCGGCTACTGTTGTGTGTTACGTGGCACTGTGCACCCACATAACTCAGCTCTGAGCTCTAGGGTTTTATAGTCCTTATTTTTTAAATCCTATAAATTCTGCTGGACTTGGCTTTTTAGAATTTTAATGGATACAGCAAGATTTTCCTACACTTCCTACCCACTTACAACCCCAAATAATTAGTGAATGTGTTGCATCTTTCGATAAAGGCTTCTTAGAGAGCTGTATGGTGAATAAGGCCACACAGAATGTGTCATTGTTGCTGCTGCAGGTTCTGAGTTTATTTGTATATTGTGGGTGCTGTATACCACATAATAATGAAAAGCTATATGCTCCGGTCTGCTGGTTCACTACACAGTCTGTGTGATTACAGATTGTTTGAATAACAGTGGACTATTGAAACTCCATCCAGATGTGCGTGTTGCTAATTATGGGAATACCCACAAAGGCGGATTATCTCTTGTTACCATTTCCAACACGTTTAAAAACAGGGAAGTGAGAAGCATGTAGGCAGCAAATAAGAAGTAGCCGTACATGTTGGAGATGAAGACTTTTAATAATTAATTCCCAGGGAAGAAAAACTCTTGACCTGGCAGAATGCAATTTCTGAAGTGTAACCAAATGCAACTTAATGCACGGGAGAAACATCCCAAAGTGGCAGATTCTCAAACAGTCTCAAAACAAAGATGGCACAGCTTCATTCATGGCAGGGAAAGTCCAGGTAGAGAAAGACTACCTGAGGGGACCAGTAGTGGGAAGGGGGGAACTGAGCTATTGTCAGTTTTCTGGCATACTTAATAAACAATAGTACAATGATGTGGTAGGAGATTTTAGAGTGACAGGCGGGGGAAATTGTGATCTTATCTTTCTAAAATTTAACTAGCTTTCATTTAATGAGCTGGAGCACTGTCCAGCGGAGCCGTTGGAATGAACAGTTCTCAAGAGCGTGAAGGACTCAGTGTGTTCCAGGCATCACATTGGGATGATGATATTTTCACATTGTCTTACGTAAGTGCGATCTTCTGGCTTTGGACAAGAGAGAACATCATGTCTAATCATAAAGCGACCTTCAATCACTTTGTCCCTTCACTGCATTTTGTGAGTTGCTGTGAATTGCATAGGAGATGAAATAGAGAAGGCAGGAGAAAATACCAATGAGAGAAATTTGGTGTGGGATCCAACCTGTTCAAGAAAATCATAGGAACAGATGAAAGAAAAGGTGTTGAGTGGCTTAGCTACCTGTCTCCTTAACAGCTTGTGATGAGGAGATAAGTAGTTTAGGAACCTTCACTCCAATTTATTTTTCTTTTTTTTTTCTTTTTCCCCCAAAAAGATGGGGATTAAACTACTGAAAGTCAGACTTTCACAGCTTCTTTGGAAGAGAGGATATCTGAATTCAGACTTAACCCCACTTTGTACAGCTTAATTTAAATAAAAATGATGAATTTTCTCCTGAGTGATTAATAGCCAAGTATGGTGACATAGAGGAACTGTGAGCTTGACCTTCTAGGTAAAGGATAACTGCTGTGTAACGTTGATTACACAGTTTCCCCTGAATAAGTTGACAAGCAGCAAGCATGGTTTCTGTGACTTCTGATCTTGCAAAGGCACACTTACCAGTGATTTGCCTATTCCTCTGAAGCAAGTCTTGCGTTATGTGTGACACGTGTTAAATAAATTCCAAATGGGCTAATGTGAGATCTGGAATCCCAGCAGCCGGAGTCTGTGCAAACGGGCTGGCCTGCCAGGGAATTGCAAAGTGTGAAATACCTTGAACTGGAATCCCCAGCTTATCAGGGAAATTTCACATCCTCTGAATATCTCAATGGCTTATGAAGCAGGCTAATTGTTCTGCCTCCTTCTCCTTGGACTTTTAGACTGAATTCTTCTGTGTTATGTGGACTTAACTTTGCTTTCTCTCCTGTCAAATGTTTCTTTCTCCCCCCAAAATTGAGTGCATCAGAGACGCTAAAATTATCCACATAATGTATTGATAGGGCATTTATATAGATACAGAATCAGCCTGCATGCCAGCTAAAACTTATTACTTACGTTTTTCTTTATTAACCTTCAAAATCTACAGTAGAGGACAACTGCTGGCATTCCCCTGGGCATGAAAGAAAAAAAGAGGAGTTTTAATGGGAAAACAATAATCTCCATAAGTAGCTCCTGTGTTACATATGCAAGATCAGCTGTGATTGTCGTAAGGTATGAGAGGAGGGAACCACTGCAGAGTGAGTGACAAGTGTTTCTGACACAGGGTGCAAATAGACTGTGTCCACTTGCCCCATGTGCAATATGAAAATAGAAAATGCAGCAGTGGGGTGAAGCCACAATGTTATGGAGAGGACTCTGCAAGGCAAAGCTGCTCCCACATGTGATGTGAAGTGTCCTAGTCACAGGCATAGGAGTGGGCAGTGGCCACATGGGAGATGTGCCCCAGTGTAAGCTCAATAATGGAGAGTGAACAGGCTGGAGGAGAAGATTGATGCAAAGAAATCTTCATTTACTTAAAGAGAAGAATGCCACTACTTGGCTTCAAATGATTGGTTTGCATCAAGCACGCTCAAAAAACCAGTTTTGGAGAACCACCTTGCCCAGTGCTTGAACTCTGCTTTCCTCAGGGATCTGTGTTTAGAACCTCTGGCTCAGTCAGTGGAGAAATGTGCCATAGAATGATTTGAATTTTAAGGAAAAATGTTGCAATGTGCTGCCTCTGTGGTTTTTCTTCACTTGGGGAGGCTTAGAGAATCTCTCCTACTTCTCAGGAAGTCCAGTGGACGATGAAACAAGCTTCCACATCCCACAGAGGTCCCTCACCATATGTGCTGCGTATGGTCCTAAAGGCACTACGTACCTAGAAGAGCTCTCCATCTCCAGCCTAATTCCAGTTCTTCAGGCTTCAGGCAGTGCTTTGCAATAGTTGGATCAGCACCAGATTCAGCCTATGTACGGCAGAGTCCCTTTGACCCATTCCTGTCCAATTCAGCATATATCCAATTTCCCAGGAGCTGTAAAACTCAGTAAATCACCTCCCACCTGCAAATCCCAATCCCCTGAAATTAGGGTGTATCCCTTCAAAATCACTGGCCAGGTTTTGTTTCTGTAGTTTCTTTTTCCGTGCTTTGGAAAGGAAAGTACTTTGTCAGCAGGTTGGTGTGCTCCGCCCATGGTGAGGCCTTTTAACAGCTCAGAACTTGAAACCCGGGACGCTCCAACCCCGGTCAAGTCCATGACCCATGGGCTCAGAACTGAGAGGAAATAGCGAATGCTACCCTTGCAGTGATGAATCGTCATGGATAACTCTTTTTCCTCCCTCTCTCTGTCCTTTGCGTGAAGAATTTTTTTCTTAAAGAATTCAATAATGTTGCCCATCCCTTCCAGAAAGGAGGCTGCTGAAGAGAAATCATCTGTGTGTAAGGCAGCGTGCAGTACAGTGGGTACACTTGGCTGTCTTGTCCTTTCTCTGTGATAAGCACTACACTGAAGTTTACTGTCATTTGTGCGTACGTGTGAATATCTTTCTGTAATGGAATAAGGGTGTTTGCAGAAATGGCTACTGAAGTGCCCAGCCAGTACACTTACTCCAGGAGAGTGACAGGATAAGAGAAGTGGCAAAAACAGAGATAGGAAAAGAGATTTTTGCACTAACAAGTGTGAACTGATACCCTTGACCTGTATGGGAAACGTAGAGAATCCTTAGTGCATTTGTCAGGCCAAAATTAGCCATGCCAGATTGTTTTCAGCAACACTGAGCTATGAGAACCTCTTACTTATTTTCTCATTTGTGGAAAAAAACTGCTGGCACACTGCACTCCACTTAATCTTAGCAAACTAATGCACTTACACAAAAATAACTAGTGTTGAAGTCTGGGGTAGGAATCAAGAGGATCTATGGAAATGGATGGGGAGGTGTTGTGTAGAGGGTTTACTGGCAGCATGGATAAGTTATGTGTGTCATTCAAACTGAGTGCCTGATCACCTCCGGCATGTCGTCACAACTGCAGCGTGCTCAACAAGGCAAATGGGAGGGAAGAACATACATACTTGTTTCTCAAGCATGCACAGCTAGGAAACAGTCGTCTCATTTTTCATCTTCCTCCAGGGTAAGTGTTAGAGCCACGTCTCTGCCATGGAATGGTGGCTCTTCGGTTCACACAGGAGTGAAGTGCTGTGTTTTAAAGAAGAAAATGTGAAGCACTGTTTAGCAAGTAAGCACAGCACAGCCTTCTGATTAGAGTTTGGGAACAGAGAAGTAGCCTCCACCTGATTTGTTTTGGACAGTTAGGCAAAGTCTGTAGTAAACAAGAGATTGCCAAGGCTCCAGTTCTGTTTGTTTATTTAACTAATCTTCCTTGTGGGAAGAAAAGGTCTCTGCAGTACTGGCTGGCATAGAATGGTAGTCTGGGTATCAGCATGGAATGAAAGAGAAATATCAGTGCTTAGGTGAGAATTGGAGGCTTTGGAGGCAGAAGGAGCAATAGTAGCATCACTGGGATGTCTTCTGCAGCTCCTGTGTCAGAGGAGGTTGTTTAGTTGTAAATCAGTGGAAGGTAATGAAAAGGCAAATGAAACTGGTCTTTGAACTGATGAAAGAAAGAAGACTCAGAAAGGTTACCCCCATAAGAGGGGGACATAATGGAAATGAAGGATTAGAGATGGTGACTGCAAAGATATCACAGGGAAATGAGTCTTCTGGCTGCTGAGAATCCAGCAAAAAGAAGGACAAGCTGAGTAAATCAGACACCTCGCTTTGAACAAGTGCAGGAGGGAGTGGAAAGAAGCTGACTAGTCAGGGGTGTGGATGAGACTCAGCAGACAGAGCAGGGATTGCATTAGGCATATGCAAAAGGGCTGAGAGAAGAGGGAGTTCGTGTTAGGTTATCAGAATTAGATTCCACTGGGGGTAAGGAAGTGTGATTCAAGGGATTGGTTGTTAAATTAGGATTTCCTAACGTAATTTTATCAGATCTCACATCATCAAGTCAAACCTGGTTCCATTTAAATTAATCTTAACAAATTGTGAAAACAGGCATTGTACCTAACATGGCAATAGGAACAAACAGTGTGATCCAAGGGCAGAAAGAAACTTTTCTAGGCTAAGCTATGATTTTTCTTGTTTTGCAAAAGCATCCAACGAAAAGCATTTTCCCTCGAAAGAGTTTTCCCAGACAGATTTTTGCTTTATTTTTGGCTGCTTACATTTGTATTCCCTGTACATTCCGTGTATTCTTCTATTTTTTATTTTTTTTCATCTCCAGCTCTCACTTCTCAAAGCACAAGGTGATAGTGAGGTATCTGTATCTGCAGCGAGAGGCAGTGTATCGTTACGGCCTCGGAGGGAGGCTGGCTGTGTGGGAGATCTCTTCCACGTCACCATTTTCCTCCCATCTGTGGAGCTAGCAGGGTATGACTACAGGGCTTTGCTGAATAGGGTCTTGGAAAAATCTAGCTGTAAACTCACAAAGCCTGGCTTTGTGTCCAGAAATGGTGTTTCCACACAGTATATCTGATTTCCATAGCTGTACACCCTTCTAAATACCAGCCAAGGCAAGCCCATATGACCCTGTTAAATTCCTTTCTTTTCTCTTTCTTAAATCAGCCAATTTGTGTAAACCTCTAAAAAGATAAACTGACATCACTTGGACCAGAGAGTCAATGTTGATTGTTATTAATTACTTAAAAATTTAAAATATAAATAAATAAATAAGGCCAGGTCTGTGCTGCAGATTTCTATCAGCACAGCTGTTCTGGTCAGACTGACACCTCTCAGTGAGCAAACACTACACATGTAGATGCAATTATACCTCGAAATGGTGCTTGTTTTGCTTGCGGGGATGATTTTACTATACCACTACAAAGAGCAGATTTGCCAGTGTAAGTTTACACCGCCCCAGGAATGCTTTGTCTGTTTACTGTGCTGGTATTCCTTTATCAGTAAGGCATTTGCAGTGTAGACATGGTCTTATTTGGAGGACTGGTTTTAATCCTGACACATGCTAAAGTGATTACACTGCTGATTGAGAACTCAATAGAAGGACTCCAACTGATTTGCTCTGGATCAGGGCCTGAAAGGAGAGGAATTATCTTGTGGTTTGAACACAGGGCTAGGAGCTCCTTGTGCACATCCTGGGTTTGGTATTGACTTCATTTGTCTCTGCCTCTAAAATTGGGGGTCCTGAGGAATTTGTCTTGTTTTGTGGGACTTGGTCGTTAGGAATATTCCAGGACACAAGTAAAACCTATATCCCCAAATGGATATCCACAGCCTCTTTAACAAAAAAAAAAAGAGAAGTAAAAAGTCTAGTTACTTCTGCGGCTGTTCCAGTGGCACAAATGGCTGTTGTGGTGAAGGCCCTGGTTCTGGGCCAACCTGTGTGAGTGCTTTGAAAAGGCTCACCTGCTTTAATGAGGTGTGTATCACACTCTGGGATACGTTGCGCCACCGCATTTCCCACAGGCATTTCCATG
Source organism: Trogon surrucura (assembly GCA_020746105.1). Lineage (NCBI taxonomy): Eukaryota > Metazoa > Chordata > Aves > Trogoniformes > Trogonidae > Trogon > Trogon surrucura. Next base: position 10,082,404 of record CM036621.1, on the reverse strand, counting down.
TGGCCCAAACACTCTTTCCTTTTTGTATTTACAGTATCCATGGGCTCTGTCTGAAGGGCCTTAGAGCTCTTGGATCTCAATGTCAAACGAGGAGGAGCTACGGCTTGGGGACCTGTGTGCAGGGTGTAGGGTTTGGATAACCTGAAATGGGTGATGCTCCTCCTACAAGACTTAACAACTGATGGCTGAGTACTATGAGGGCTGTAAATCAGAGAGAGCAGCGTGCCAGAGTGACTGGAAAACACCAGTGGGTTATCGTTGTTTCATGCCAGACCATGAAGCAATATTCAAAAGGGCAAATCTAAAGCAGAGTGCAGGTCAGTAGTTGTCGTGTCTTGTGATAGTCAGCACGTGCACAGTTGCTGGAGACACATCCTGCCTTCGGATTGTCAACTTTGTTTCTCTGTCAGTCTTTTGCAGAGGCAGTACCAAGCACGTTGAAGCTGAAGGGCATTTTCTGTTCTCTTTGTCTCATCATACACTAAACTATATACTAAGCAGGTTCCAGTTGGGACATACGACCCCCACCTGGTGCCGAATACGTGAGATCACACCAAGGAGCAAATCCCTACAGGAAGCAAAGTTAACGGGAAATGGCTATTACTCATCATATTCCTTTTTATGAGTAGTGCATCCTTTAAAAAAAAAACACGTTTGGGAAATGGAAAAGTAGCTTATAGAGCAGAAATCTTTATCTCTAAGAAAAGCCAAGTTTCTTTTTTCTGTGGTTTAATAGAGAATTTTTGGATTGCTCTAGTAGTCTGTAATCTACTATCTGTAGCTTTCCTGGACTGTGACTCTTTCTACATATATTCTCTCAACTGTCTTCTGTTGGCACAGGAGACAATGTCAAGAGAGCTGATTTCTATGACAAATTAGAAAGGTTTTTTCCTGGTTGTGTGATGTGCCAGAATGATTTAGTCCAGAAAGACCCCCTAAAATTCCAAGCAGTGCTTCAGAAATCAGAGCATTTTGATACTAGCCGGCTTGATTTAAGACTACTAAAATTATTCAATTATGCTTTTACCTGATCTGAAGTCCTTCTTGGTACTATTGCTAACTGCAAGGGGGAAAAAAAGCTTTCCAAAAATCACTCTTTTTGCACACTGCTAGAAGAAAAACAATGTTGTGTTTGGGTCAGTATTGTCAGGGTCTGATAAAACTGATCACAGTAAGTAAAAATGAGCCTATAGTGTGTGCAGTGAAAAAATCACAGGTCTCCCAATCTGTAACTCAAAGTCCAGTGAATGAAAATCAAGAGCACGATAGAACTTGATTTTTAAACCAAATCTGTATCAATAATCACAGCATTAACCCTTAGGATGGGCTTGCACGTTCCACTGAATTTCTGTGCTTTGGCTGGGCTTCTTAACAGCACTTTGGTTTCCTTGATAACCAATGGCACAACTGAGGCACAAGGTAGGTAAGGACTGTGTTGATGCTCAAGAAATCAGTCCGAATCACAATGAGAAAACAATGTTTGAATGACACTTCTGCATCTAGTCCTGCAATTTGGAGAGATTGTCTTGCACAACCCTTATTTTACTTGTCAGTATTTTCTTGTTGCCGTTACTCTGTATACTTACTCTGAAACCCCATTTTTCAGATCATATTAGCTTATGAAGAAATACAGGGAAGAGAAGTAAGTGAAAAAGCTCACTACAAAGCTGTCAACTCATTTTTTAATACACAGCTATTTGGGAAACTTAGATTTTAGTTTCATGAGCATAACTTTCACTAGCAGTAGTGCTCCAAGGAAGTGTTGCTCACAGTCTATGGTGTGACTTTCTTTTGCACCAGTTCAGCTGGTTGTGGGGCTATGCTGTTAAGGAACCAGACCTAAAATAAGTCAGTGGCTTTAACTGGAATTAGTTTGCAAAATCTGGCATGTAGTCAGAAACTCTTAAACACCAGCACAGCTCTTAGAGTAGTGATAGAAAGGAGCTGCTTTTAAGTAACCTTGTTGCTCCTGCTTGGTGATGTCCAGCTTTGAAAGGCAGCCTGGTGGGTTACTATTTGAACCAGGACTAGAAGGGAACATAGAGATCCTAGTGTCATTTACGCTTACAGAGAGGAAGAACCAGTATGAGTTTAAGATCGACTGTTTCAGTTAATATATTCTATAATTTGAATTGTCTTTATATTTGTAAAAAAAAAAAAAATTTATGATCAAGGACAGTGCACAAGTAGCTTGGTGTGGTTGTATACTCTATTTTATTTTCATTTTACACATCTCTGCATTAGAACTTATGGGTTCTTCTGCAACCAAAAAGCAAGATAAAGAAAGATAGTTAAATATAGTGAGAAATACAGAGGGCAGTGGTGGAGGGAAGAGAGGGGATGGCAGAGGGAGAAGACCCCCAGGGAATGTGAAGTGCATACATAAGAGTAGAGCATATGATCTTTCTTTATTATTGTCCATTTAAAATTACAATATGTTCCACTTAAACTAGTCATGCTAATAAAAGAAGAAGAGTCATTTATAGTGGACAAATTCCAAAGACCAAAGCTGCCTCCTCATTTAAATTCTGCTCTTTTGTTAGGGCACCCTACTGACATAATTCTCTATTGTTTCTGCCATTATCGCTTGCTTAATGCAGGACATAGTGTCGGGAAATTCCTGTCTGGCACTTACAAGGTGTTTCTAAAAAGGGGAACAAAAGAGTCAAGAGCACATGGGGAGCAGGAAGAAGCTGCAAGGGGAAGTGGCAGCGCAGGGAGGAATTCGAGATAGTAGCTGGGGCTGGGGGAGAAAGGCAGAGGAGAAGACAACCAGACCAAGGGAAGGGCAGAAAGAGCTGGATGTGGGCAGAAGCTTGCAGAATTCCCTCTACAATCCCAACTGGTACAGGCAAATCTTTTAAGAGACTTGGGAAGCAGGTCAAGGCTGGTGGAAAGTAAGAGATTTCTGAGTACAGAGTGGAGGACAGTCGGGCTACAAGAGCCGCTCAGCTGGGAGGGCGCAGGATGAAGCAGGAGGATCTCCTGGGGAAGAGAGGCTGTGCCTTCCAGAAACGGGGGGAGCCGAGGTTTGACAGCTGGCTCCGAGATGGTCACACTAGGTTTGAGGCTGAGGATTTGTGGTGATCAGTGAATGGGCAGAGAGTTGCTGTCAAGGCATCCACTTCTCCTGGTACGCTGGATACAAGGGGCAAGATGTCCTAGCTTGCACTAGTTTTAACATAAGGAGATTACTGTGTACTGTCATTTGTTAATAACAATGTCGTTTTCTGTCATATAATTAGAAAATACATCTTGCTTTGCCTCCAAGCAGTGTAGCCTTATTGCATTTGCACATTTTTCATAATATTTCAAGCGAACTGACCAGATAACATTAATGAATGTATTAGATAGGCAGGCACTTTTAAGGAAAAATAATAAACATACTTGTATATTAAAAAGTTAATTCAGTCTGGAGCCAAACAGGTAATTTTCCCTTCAGCATTTTTTCACTCAACTAAGACAGGTTGGACTAGGAGTGCAGTCACCCTGTCTACAGCGCTTGGCTTGGCTTGCATACCAGGGGCGAATTTTCTTCGGAGACAGACAGCAAGATGATCTGATTGGCCTCGGTCCAGAGCATGCTCACAAAGGCCCCTTTGATGGAGGGCTTCTTGGTAAGCCCTGTACCAAAAGCTGCCTGCCACCCTCCTTTCAAAGATACCCATTTACAGTAATTCGGGGAGGGGGAGAGGAGAAAGAAATAAAGAAGAGTGAAATAGGGGGTTGCCACAAGAGTAATTGCGTTACTGGGCTTGTAGTGGGGGGGAGGGAGGAGGAGGGGGGAGTTATTAAGTAAGCTACTGGATGTTGAAGTAGCTGTTTGGCAACAATGCAAGAACATAAGGCATTTGCAATTAAGCTCATTAAAGCTTCATCATTTTACTTATCAATCTTTTCTGAAAAGGGTGGGGCAAAGCACCATATATTAAAACATGGCTGCTTTTGCAGATAAGGAGTGATCACTACCTGTTTGACTTTCTGAGCTGCACTGTAGTACCCAGCCTGTGATGGCATACGTGATTAGCTGACTTAACTCCCTCTTGTACATGGGCAAATGATTAATAGGAGTTTGTTATTGTGTCCCTGCACTCCACTGCTAAAACATCCAATCCAGGTAACAGCTACCTCCTCGTCTTTATCTCATTTGGTATCCAGATGTGGTCTTCTGCTTATGCATCAATTTTGATCTCATTCGTCCTCAAACAGTGGCTTTTGAAACAGTATTTACTGAAGCCTCCACACTTTGGAATAAGGGGAAGGTGAACTAGATTATTGGAGCCGTTGCTTCCTCGGTCGATGAGGCTGGAACCCGTACTATCCCATGCTTATCAGCAGCTTTGAGCTTCCACAGAACTAAGAGTGACCTGAAGATACATTAGTGAATAGAGGTGATCTGAGCTGTTCCTGAGCCCTCAGCCTGCCTGGCCTGACTATTAACAGGGCCTCTCTGGCTGAGGGACAGTGAAGTGTCTGAGTCAGCTGGCAAGCCATCAGAGCAATAGCCTTGGTGTAAAAACCTTTAAGAGCAGCAGCAACATTTTTTTTTTCTGCTTTTCAGCTACGTCCCTGGGTACAAAGGAGATCAGGGAAGAAATTAGGTCTCTCCTAGTAATGTGACGTAAAAGTCAATATGTGTCACTTCAGCTTATTGCAGGTAGTAGGTGTGTAAGAACAGTATTTTGGATATCTATACCTCTTGTCATCCAAGATCTTCATAGCACTGTAGTTAGGAGCTCAGCCTTGCAGCATCCATTTGTAGGAGGTGAGCATTACCTTCATTTTCCAGATGAAAGCGAAGAGGTATAGAGGAAAACCCAAGAGGCACACTGGGACAGGACTGAGCCCAGTCATTATTCTCACAAGTCCAGTTTTTCTAATATGGCCTTGTCGATGCAGGTCTGTGATTTTCTCTGTTGTTTAGCTTGATAACAATTATATTAAGCTTCAGAATTTTCTTGAAAAAATGATCAATCTTTTCTTGCTTCTTTCATATCCAGTAGCAACTCTCTGTTCTATATGTGATACTTAGTGCAGGAGAGGTGGGACCTCGTTTAGAGACGGCTTTTTCTGCAATGAGTTTTTGAATTAATTTTTCCATTGTCTACACAGTATATTGTCTATATAGTGTTAAAACTCATTTTAAATTTGAAAGAAAGGAAAGGAAGCAGAAGATGAGAAGCTGGGGGAAATTCTGATATGAAGAGAGGTAGGGAAGGAGTAGCACTACTAATGCAAACACGTAGGTCATGTTGCCATGTGGGAATGGAAGTCAGCTTGAACTTTAATTCCTGGTTTGATCAAGGTAGTGTAAAACCAGACCCCAAAGGATTTCCAATGGAGAAACTGGATTTATATTTTACATATGAGCTGTAGTTGAAGCCAAATGTTCATTCCACTCAAATTGTGTAGGTGGATTACTTTACTTCCAGCCTTGAAGTATCATGTTTTTAGCTGCTAATAAACTTAATAAAATCCATTTCTTATTTCCCCTGGTGTACTGTGTTCATGAGCCTTGATGTGCCAATGGAGCAATGCTGTCCAGAAAATTCATTTATCAAGAAACAGGCAAATGATGTGTAGGAACAAAGCAAGAAGAAAAAGAATCTACGTACCACTCTTCCAGTGGCATTGCTCTTGCCAGAATTACCAACGTCCTCATTTATCCTGACTTAAAACTGGACCAAGGACTAGAGAAAAGTTAAGAAATTGTCACATCATCAGTCTAGCAGAGAAATAAGATACCTACAGGTTGGGGGTTTTTTCCTTAAAAATACTCATTCCCCAATTAAAAATATCTTTCTGTACCAGCAGGCTCCTCGCTTTGGCTTAGCTCCCAGAATCAGACCTGCCTTTTCACACAATATGTGATCAGTCTGAGAGGTTCATTGCCACTGGAATTCACTGAAGCCAAGAATTTACAAAACTGAATAAGGGATTAGACATTTATGTAGATAACAAAAATATCTAGCATTATTGTAGCTAATACAAACAAAGAGAGCACTGGGAAGGAGATAAAACCTCATTCTTGAAAGGTTTAAGATAATGTTTAATATTTAGAATTGGGGTGAGACTTCCTGGGGAACAGGAGGAGGTAGATTGTCACATGGTACCCTTGAACTTTCCTTTTACATGCTCAGTCTTGGATACTGAATTAGAAGAATCGTAACTCTGATTATATATGGCAATAACTGTCTTTTTAATCAGTGCACATTTTCTGATGTCCCATGCTTAGCTAGATGAGGTAATCCAGTGAGAGCCCTTTAGTCCACAGTGTCAGTTTGTTGGCCAGCCAGTGGCCAACAGGAGCTTCCAAGTGAACTGAGGCATCATTGAGGGTGAACGATGCAGTGAGTACGCATTGTCTTCAAGGCTCAGACATACAGAGTTGAGCTGAAGCTCCTCTACAGGCTCCCTGTTCAACAAAAGCAAAGATGCTTATTTCAGCCCCTTCATATTCCCTGTGTGCAATGACATGTCACCCCTTTCAAAACGTGGCTGTGGCAAGTTGCTGGGGCACAATGAATTAATCACTTCACCTAATGGATTTATAGGGGGGGAGCAGGGGGTAGAAATTAATCCTTTAAAAGATTTAGGGTAAACAAAAGAGTCAAAAAGAGTGAGAAACAAAATGCTTTATGGTAACAGGGAGTGGGAACCAGACAAGGAAGGAAAACAGAGAGGGATAAGAGGCCTCAGGTACAGAGGAAGAAGTAATATCTTAGGTAGAAACCAGAGGGGAAAGGCAGGGTTGAGCATATAAACAAAGGGTTTAAGAGAAAAAGCAATATGACTTTTGAAGCTTTTAGTGCACATCTGACCCAAATCATCTGTCCTTTCAGAGTCAGCCCATCACCTCCGTTGTTTAAACTTTATTTTTCCTTGGAGATCTGTAATCCTTACTCTAAAGAGCTCCTGACTCAGTGGACATTTGTTGTGTTAGTAAATGCTGCTATTGAAGTCAGCAGACTTGTTAAAACTTGTCCTGCTGCTGAAGCAAATGGAGTTTGCAGTGAATGGGGTGTGCAAGCCCAGTCATTCCTCCTGGTGTGTGTGTACGGCATGGAAGGGGTTGAGAGAGAGTTGGAAGGGAAAAGCAGCTTGACAGCTGTTTTCCCACCTCTCTGTGGGCCATACCAGAGGGTTTATCGTGCAGTGTCTTTGTAGGGGGAGTAGGGGTTATCAAGAGCATGGAGTTCTTCTTTCCAACAAATGGAAATTGCCATTGAGAATTCTCAGAACTTAATACAACCCCAGGCAATGTTTCTTCTGCACAAACCACAAACAAATCCATGCACACACATTTAGGAAAGGACTCCAGATTCATCTGAGCAGGTCACAGGGAACTATAGGATTGCAAGGAGCGCTTAAACCATCATTGATGGTGGTGGGCTCTGTTGCCTTTGATCAGTCAACCCGTGGGGCCAACCTTTTGACTTCTTCAGTAGGGACTGTTTTTATCCACTTCAGTAGAGGGAGAGGGGGAAAATTGAAGTTGACCACATTACATTTAGAGTTTATCAGTTCTCTTCTGCAAATATTTCTACATATAAGTAACCAGTGAACGTAAAGTGATGGACCCTGCCAGTGTAGTAGCAGAAGACAAATTTTTACCAACTTTTTGCTGGTATAGCAGTTTTGTTTCCCACTAAAAAAAAAAAAAAAAAGTCTGGTGGCATTTAAGAGGTGTTTCGCTTTTGAGTTTCCCCTTTTCCCATCCTGCATTATATCCCTGATAGATATTATTTATTCCTTATAATAGTATTTCATTTGAGAAAACTGTGGTCATGGCTTTTGCTCACCATTTTCATTAGTTTTTGCGTAGGTGATATTTTGACCGGAAGAAATCGAGCTGCTGTCATTCTGTGCTCTGATTAGTGTATGCACAAAAAAGAGAAAATGGAACCTGCTTTTCAACATACAGGAGCACTAAAATCTAGCATTGCTGGAGAATCTAATGCAAAGCTTTTAAATTGAGCTTTTGCATCTATTTCTTTCTCCCTGAAGAATCTGTTGGCTTGAAGTTGTGTAACTCCCTAATGAAGTCGTTGGGGGTGGGTCTTTGCTATCCTGGAAAATGAAAGACTAGAAAATTGCAGCGTAAAGCTCATGTTTGCTAAAGTGATCAACCTTAAATGGTGTGCAGGGTTATCTCAGAGTATAATCAGCATAGCCTATTTGAATAGAGCTGTCTTCAAAATAGAGATCTGCTGGTAAGATTTGTTTTCATTTAGGTCTTACTTTCAGCAATGGGATTACCCTAAGGTCTATATATCTACAGGCTTTTTGTGCAAACAAGCAGCTTAAACAAAACTACCATTATTATACTGATTTAGAGAGAGAGAAAAGCCTTGTTGGGCTTATTGAGTTAAGATCATATGTATGACAAATAAAGCCTTCCTTTAAATGTAAGTTTTGTCCTGTTCAATGTAGTAAGTTTCTTGAGCAAAAAAAAAATTACAAAGGCCAATATTATTCTTAATGCCATTTCAATTTGTGACCTCTAGGCTTTAATCCCATAGGCTGGTGAAATACGTACTATTTCGCCCAGTTGAGCCGCGAGAAAGCTGTTATCACCATATTTTTCACCATCAGGGTGATATAATCAATTTACTTCTTGCTATAAGAACTCCCTTAGACTTCCTTTTTCTACCTTTTACTCAATGGCTTTATTAAATTCTTTTCAATGTTGATTTATTGCACGATGGATAATGTTGCGTTCTGTGTTGATTCCCTCACAAGGAGCTTTAGTAGCTATTGTCACTCCTTTTTTTTTTACATCAAGTTTTGTTTACTATTTTATACTATTGTGAATAAAATAGGATATGGAAGTTCTGAGCTCAGTTAGCAACTTGAGATCTAATGAGGGGTAGCTAATCATTTATGATATGGATGCCGTGGGTCTTGTTTCATATGACAGCAAGCAGGGCATGCATGTTTTCCCGAGTTCCCATCACAGGAGGTGCTGCAACCAGTCACACAGCAGTCAGTGCTCCCTGGGCAGCTGTGAGCTTTACATTTTTTTGTGCCCAAAGAGGGATTGAAAAGCAGGATGCGAAAGTGCAGCTGAATGGAGCTCGTCTGGAAATGTTTGTTAACGTATATGCAACTCAGATACTGAAGTTGAAACAGGAAAAAGATTGGGGAACTCTTTCAAATTGGCACAAAAGTGGCTGGGTTAGGCTACTTGTTAAATGAATGTGAATGAACTCTTGACTTCTGTTTGAGTCCAGTCATGCTGGGTCAGGTCTTAGGGCCCACAGAACTGCTTCTTTGAAGAATTCATGCAAGTAGGTGAAGTTAGTGATCAGGTAGGTGGGTTTCCAAGTGCATAGGTTGATGCACTGGTACAGGAGGACCTCTGGCAATGTGGCAGTGATCATGCTGTCTGTTACCATAAGAGCTTTTTAAAATACCTTAAAAGTTTATGGATGATGCCTAAACTATTAGGGATAGCAACGTATTTGAACTGTCAACAGCTGACCTTGGATCTTTGGTTGGAAGCATTGCGTTTGTTCGTCGTGGTCTGTTGGCTGGTGCTGTTTGCAGGTGAAGAACTACAGTGGACTTGCTGGTGTCATCTACCTGAAAGCAAATTTCACCTTCACCACAGACCTCGATTGCAGGTTGCAAATATTATTTAAATAGAAATTATTTCCTTGTAAGAAGTCTCACAGAAACGTTTCTCTTTTTTTTCAGGCTTTTTAATATTTATTTTGTATTGTTCTCACTTTTATCCTTAATTTGGGGCTAAATTAGATCTGTCAGCGTCCCTTTAAATTTACTCCGCACTGACTAATTTATTTTGGCTAACTTGTTTCAGGACAAGCGTAGAATACTTAGAGCGCAAAAGAGAAAATTCAGATCAATCTCAGTCTGCTGAGAAAATTAACCAATTTGTGAGTTACATCTAGCTTAATTCCATCGTTTAAAGCAGGCATTGAGTTTCCTTTCCCATGTTACACGGAGACTGGAAGGTAAAGCAGTCTCCATTGGTAAAGGACTAATTCGCTTGCCCTGTGCTCTGTATAGAGGTCATTAAGACAGAGCACTTAGAAAGCAGCTGCTTTTTGTGCGTGTGCCAGTATCTCATTCTCCACATATGTAACAGATCAAAACATTTAGATTGGGTTGATCCAGTCTATCATGGCGAAAGAATTTTGAAGCAACACAAGTAAATAACAGCCTTACTTGGAGGGAGGGTGCCTTTGCCCTGATCCTGAGAAAGTATTGGTGGGCGCCACCCCAGTTAAAGCAGACTGGGCCATACTGACTTGGCATGGATTCTTTTCCAAAGCCAATTAGCTGCAGAACATTTGATAGAAAGGAACAAATCACCGAAAACTCAGCCCCATACAATGTTATCATTTATGTTCAGTGCTAGTCTAGCGCTCAGGAGTGTTTCTTTTTGTTATACCTCTGTAGACTTGCTGGAAAGAAAAACGTTTCCTGCTTCTCGTTTGGCCTATATATTCTAGAGCCACATTGTTCAGCCTTATCACCCTAAGAAGCAGTTAAGATTAAAGTGAGATAGCACACCTTTGAGTTTAGAAAACCAGCCAGAGAAACTGTACAACTTTTATGGTCTTCATCCAAAGTGTATTTAAGTGTGGGACTGTTTTTCAGAAAATTGAATTAAAAAGTAATTTTTCAACTGTTCTGTATTTCCATTTATACTCTTCATCCTCTAAATCTGTGCCATCATATGGCTGTCTACTACTGGCCGGAGTGCCTGGGCCAGCCCTCAAGAATATGAAAATCAGAGAACTAAAAAGAGGACGGGGATGCTTTGGCAAGCTCATGTTTATTGGTTATGGGTAGTTGGCTATCACTGTGGTACCCCTTGGGATTATCACTAGCCAAAATCCAAAACTCCATTTCAGAGTGGATTATTTCAAGGAGCAGAAGCAATTACAGAGTAGTATAGCAGGCAGTGCTTTGCAGAGTGATGCAATTTATTGGAAGTTCTACCTTGTGGTGGCTGTATGCCTGGGAATTACTGTACTTATTCATGTACAAGTTAAGAAACTTAGGCACTTAGAGAAAAATACTGTTATTTGATTAGTAATAAGGATAATTGTTACAATGTTTAAATATACGACCGTCAAATTAGTTCACAAAGGAAGACTTTTGAGGGGAGAGGGATTTGCATGCAGAGGAATGAACAGGGAAGGAAGAAAGTCAAGAGGAAAAAGTCCGTGAGGTTTTTAGCCTAAAGCTGATTGGTGCTTGTGTAAAAAAATAGTTTGTTTTTTTTTCCTAGAATTGCTAAAAGGTGCCAGTCTTATTCAAAAATGTAAATAAGCAGTGTAATTGTACAGTAGACCAAAATTAGGAAACTGTTTCGTGTCCATGTGAGTGGCTGTAGAAGGTTCTTAGTGGAGGACCTGCAGCCAGGGAGTCCTTGTGGCTTAAATAAAAGGGATGAGGACAGGCAGAGCTCAGCTGTGCCAGCTGTGTGCATAGCTGGCTGGAGTGAGGCTAAGGGGGCCTGAGTCAAGAAGCTAAGCAGTGAAGAAAAGGCAAATAGACTAGATAGTGCTGTGAAGCTGATAATTAACATTTCTGAAGATGTTATGAAATGAGGAGTTGGGAACCCTTTGGTGTCTGTGTAGTTGTATTCTTCTGTATTGGTCAAATGCAGAATATGGGCAAGAACTTTATGAAACTCTGCATTGCTGTGCTCATAAACAGCTATTTCTCCTTCTGCAGTCCCTCTTCGTATAAGAGTTTCTTAAGATTGGCTAATGAGATTCACTTTTATCTCAGGATCTTTAACGACTCCCAAAAGACCAGGATCTTAGTTTTAAATCTCATCAGCAAAGCAGAGCAGCTTCCAGCTGTACAGTGCTTCCTGACAGCGTGGTGGAACTTGCTGCAAAACTGGCTCGGAAAGAAAAAGGATGCCAGCACTAGATCCAACATTGTTGCTTTTGGCAGATCCTAGATGTTGAGTCTGTCTTCCACGTGTTGAGCTACACCGGCATTGCCTGGCTCTGGGTGCTGGGAGCTGCCACCCATCCACAGTCCTACTCTCAGCTCAAGAATTGGCCTGAATGCTATTTCGAGCTCTAGTCTGTGAGGTCATTTTTGCACACAGAAAATGAAGATGTAGGAGTTTAAATACCATGTTTGAAATAGTTGATTGAATATTTATGTATATATTACTGCCTCAGCTCATAATAAAAACTGCGTCAACATTTCCCAGTGACTGACTGACTGTTCAGAAGGTTGATGAAGAAAAGTCACACGACACAAGAAATCTCAGGGATGACCCAGCACCCAGAAGCTGTGCAGGTTTTTTTACCCGAACACAGAGTAACTCCATTTTGCTAATAAGGTGCCAGACAATGACATATGGTCACCTCAGATGGTACATTGCCAGGGGGGAGCCGTAAGGCCCAAAGTGATTCCCTGTTGTGTTCAAATTAATTTCAGTGAATTCTCAATCCTAAATTTTCAGATAAGAACAGTGCTTTTGATGACACAATTTTGGGTGCTGAAATTGACCCTGTAAAAGAGAAGTCATGTTTTGAAAGGACAGATATTCATCTGGTAATGAAAATTAAGCCTTTTTTACAGGACTGAACCCTCAGAAACTCTGCCTTTCCACCTCACTTACTGCTCTTGAAAATATGTGATAATTCCCAAGTAGCTCTTTTGTTTGATACCTGTATACTTTACAGATAACTGTATAGAAAGGGATATTTTAAAACAAAGTCATCTGGCATATTTAAAATGGAAAGGAAGGGAGAAGGGAGGAGCAGTGCTCAGAAGCGATGAAATAACCTCAAAATTTGAGGTCAGGTTAAAAGTGCAAAGTGTAACTTTTTTCTCAGAAAGCTCAGGACGCCTTTTTGGGGCAAGAGTTGTTAAACAGAAATTGAAAACTTCAATAGAAATTGCTTTGTCAAGCCTTAGAACTAGTAAAGTTCCTGAAAGCCCTGCTTCTGAATTAAAAAGTTGATGCTGAATGTCTTTGTCCATAGAGGAGAGGAACTGAAAGCTGCAAAATGAACTTCATCTCTTCCTCTCTGCTGGTAACGAGCACTAACAAAATGACCTCTGAAAGGCTATTTTTTTGAAAAAAACCCTATGATGACCAACTGTGCAAGGTGGCAGTGTCTGTCCTTGGGGTGAGAATGTGCTCACAAAGCGTGGTGGTGAAGGACACCTTGGAGCTCGGTCACACCTTGTTTTCCACCTGAACGTGTCTGCTTGCTACCACCTCCTCAGATGGGGTGGGTTTGGTTGCTGTCATGGGGCTCTCACGAATGTGTCAACGGGAGCAGGGTGGGTTAAACACGTGATGAGATGTTCTAGTAAGATGTTGGGGTGCTCCCACTCAAGAGCAGACAATAACCTTGGTCACAGGTGGTGGAGCAGAGATGAAAAGCTCTGCTTGGCCTCACTTCCCTCACCTCGCGCTTGAGATCGGTTCTGCCAAGGCCCGAGGCTGCTTCCTCTCACCGCAACAGCACAGCTTAGTTCTTCTTTGCTGTCTGAGCTTTCCTTCCCTTCCCTAAAATTCAAAAGCTGCCACGACTCCACCTTGAGCATCGGCCCCTGCCCACAGGCTGTGCCCGCAGCCTCACACCTTTGGGGCGACGCGCTGGACCAACCGGCAGCCTGACCGGGCTCACTTCTTCCCATCATCGCCGTGACCCTCATTAGGAAAGCTGAGCGCTCCCGGGAGGTAACACTGGGGCAACAAATCAGTTGTAAGAGCCTATTGATCTGTTACATTTGTTTTCAACGTGTGAAAAGGAGATTCTTTTGTTCCGGGGCTGGCACCGAGCTCTTGCTCCGGTAGGTTCAGCGCGTCTCCGGGCACTGCGATCAGGCGCCTCGCAGCCGAGTCTGCAGAATATTTTCTTATTACAGGAGGAACTGAAAGAACCTGGAATTCACTAGTGACCGACCTCTTACTTCTTGAACAACTGTTTCCCCCCTTCCTTTTGTTTCTGTTTTAATCACTGCACTACAAACGCCATTTAAATCCCTCTTGCAGATGGAGGACACGGTAGCACAAGCACACAACAATCACATCTATCAAGTTAAAATGCCTGCGCGGTTGTGGTCGGTGGTTGCCGGGCTAGGTTCCCTTTTAAATCAAACTTGGAATAATTACGGCCACAGCAGTAATGTGAATGCAGATTTTTGCACATCCAATAATCAAAGGGAGGAAAAAGTAGTCTGAAGCTGTTTTGGTTTTAATCATGTTTGATTTTCATTTTAAATGAAAGAGCGAAGGTAATTTTTCTGTTGCTCTACCTGTGACTCCTTAAATCATGGTAAACGTGCATTATGATCTTCTTAAAAGAATAAGAACATTCCTTGTTAATTAATTTATACAGCTGTCAGTACAGCTTTCTATGTTATTCATACTCTAAGTGTTTGACTGCCATAGATTTTCTAGCAGTTCCTGGCAAAGCTCCAGTGAAAGCCTGGGATTTATTAGGCTGACTTGGTGCAAAGTCTATTGATTGTGGCCTCGAGGGTAATAACTAAATAGAGCTGGAGCAACAAGTCAATAACACCATTGTTGCTACAGACTCCATTCACTTGAGGAGTTAGATTGTTTTACAGTGGCAAAGAGTAATCATGAGCAGATCAGCATGTTCAACAGGCTCTGTACCATGTTAGTGCTGGGGACTGTTTTAAAGCTTTCAGCCGGACCGCAGGAGAAGCGAGGTAGGGTGCAGGGATTAAGAACCCTGTAAACTCCTTCATTAGGACTGAAAGCTTTCAGCATTAGTTTTATTATCTTGCAACAAGGAGCCCCGTGCCTGTGTTGGTCCAAACCAGTATTAAAATCTTCTGCCCATCAATCCATAATGGCACGGTAGAAACTTGATTTAAATGTTGGATGGGGATGTACATGTAGTGTGTGTGTCCGTGTGTGCACGTATGTGTGGATACATGTCCGTATACCTTGGCATTAAATAATATTTTAGCTAGCACAAACTTCACCTTTGTGCAGTAATATTTCCTGGCAGTGGCTAGAAAAAGGCTCCTATTTTCTTAAATTCAAAATGAGGAAATGCTTTTGTTTATTGCTTCTCTAATCCTCCCATGTGTTTATTTACTTTTAGAATTCTTCTCTTTTGCAGAAATATATACAAACCTACTAGAGGAGAGATGTTTATTTCCTGAGAGTTTTATCGTTTATTTGACAGCCTTTGACAACTCGTGTTGTATTAAGAACAGATCGTTTTGAAAAGTCAAAATTGTGAAGAACGGGTTGATTTTGCACACATTCCTGTATCCGTCTCCAGGAGTTGCCATTGCAACCTCTGCAGAAATACCAAGTAATTAGAACAAGTTTCTTCCTAACACCAGTTAGTAACAGGCTACTCCCTTGAAACATGAAAGATGGTACGAAAAGTAATAATAACCACATAATATTTAAAAAAGGCAGATGTAATTATGCTTTGTAAAACGAACTGAGTGGTCAAGAAGCAGGCTTCTGTGCAGTCAGCAATTCCACAGACTCTTCTTTCCTTCACCTATTTCTTCTCAAGTTCTCCTTCTTACAAATAAGGTTTCTAATCCCACATTTTCAAAGATAACAGGAAAGAGCAAAGCTCTCTCCCTGAGCCTGCAGTTATTTCAAAACACCAACATTTTAGGCACAAAAATTTCAACAGAGGGGTTGATTCTTGAACGTGGTGATGACTCTGATGCACAATGACAGTTTATTACCAATTTATTAACAAGTTATCTCTCCTCTTTTTTTTCACTGCTTTTCATGCTGTATTATAGCTTATAGTATTTAAAGCACAAAAAGGGGAGGAACTAGAAAGGAAATCCTGCAGCGAAATATTCAGAAGGGTGCTGGGCTTCCCTTGGCTACAGGCAGTCAACTGAACTCATGCCATCAGCATTTGCTGGGGCAGATCTCTGAGCAGGAGAGATGCAAACATGTGGTGAATGTGTCTGCCTTTTTCTTTTTTTTTTTTTTTTTTTTTTCTTTTCCGTAAGTAAGCAGAGAGCTTGGCAAGTTTGTAGTTCTTGCTCAGAAGCTCATTTAAAACTTTTGAGAGGAGTGAACTGAATTTAAACGACTCTCAGGAATCTCTTTATCCCCAGGCCTCAGACGTAGTCTCCCATGGAAAGAAATGTATTGGATGGTTCATAATCTGTATTCTGTCAGGATATTTTAATGAGAGGTCAGTAAATACCATATATTTGGAAGCAAACAAGCCAAAGCTGGGCCTTTTCTTTATGACTTCAACACAGTCAGAAGAGAAGTTTTCTGGCAGATGCTTTCACTTTGAATGGAGAAATTATATCTACCCTGCTTCGGTTCAGTTCTGTGATCCAAGCAATTTTTGACATATCAAACCAGCCTAAAAGTTAATTAGCTGTGGCATAGGAAGTAAATATGTAAAAGAGGTTTTGCGGAAGTCTTAACACTTTTTCATTAAAAAAGGCCAACATTGATTTTCCTGGCTGATTGCAGTGTGGTGTGCCACTTCTACGGTGATTAGATACGTATCAGAAGCATTCCTTGCGCCCCACTGCCAGTCTTCCCGAAAGAAGAGAGACTGGTAAAAGGAAAAAATCCGTCCCAGGATTGCGAACGTTGACATCTTTTGAGTAATACTCTTGCAGTATGAACTGTAGATTTACAGGAATTGGAGACCAAATGGTCAAAGTATTTCTCTCCCCCTCCTCCTTTCTCTCCTCCTTTTTTAAAGTGTCTTCATCAATCAAAATCAACATAAATGAGTAATGGAGGCAGATAAAATGTGAAGAGACAATAGTGGTGTTGTTTGGAATTGGCGGCTATAAATCTGTTGTATCCTAAGAGACTGTATGAAGTAAATACCTGCTCTCGCCCACTGCCACTGCCATTTAGCCCATGATCCCAAATATCATTTAAGCTTCAGCCCATTAACACTCCCTTTATTTTAGAGCACCGGAGCTGCAATGAGGCAGGAGGACTTGGAGGGTGAAGGTTTGGAGTGACAGGGGAGTTTCCCCTCTCCTCATTCATTTGTTAATTCAAGATGACAGAAATAGAAATGGTCTTCTTATGAGCAGGTCAAAGGCTTTTTTAGAACCAGCAGAAAACAAGGAAGCTGATGCAAAAGGAGTTACAAAGCGCATCCTTTAAAATCATTAGAGTTTAGGGCTAGCTGAGGTTTTCTCTCTAAGGAAAAAAGGGAACACCCACCTTGATTGGCACTGCAGGACCATGCACAAGACTGGAGAAGCCCAACAGAAAGCAAAGCTGAGAGGATTATGTACCTCGATTTCAGAGGGCACAGTTTGTGGTGTGGATTCTGAGTCGTGACATTTTGATTCAGCCAAAGTCTCACAAGCTGCTCTTGTAGGAATCTGACATGGAGGGGCAACACTTGCTGTTTCTGCCATTTTGAAATGCTGGATCTCAAATGGAAACTTTTCTTCTTTCCTATTAGAAAGGTCCTTCCAGTTCTGGGTGCCTTTCGGAAGCGAGCCTGTGGGAGCAAGTGCAGTGATTCTTAGGCCCAGACTCACAAATTAAGGAGGTTTAAAGTCGCTTGTTTTATTTTTACTTCTTCTGTAATTGTAGTTTGTCTGGCAGAGCATGCCAGACACGGATCACTTGCTTGGGGCTCGTTAGCACCGACAGCATTCCAGCTACATTAGAATCTGTGAATATATCTACCTCAACTGTATTTTCACGCCTTTTATGATTTTCACTCTCCTCGAGTTGAAAAAAAACCACAAACCAATGCAAATAACCAGCAGCCTGGCAGGAAGGATTGATAACTTTTCTGATTGTACTGGAGAATGCTCTTTAAAATAAAAATCTGAATGAGCAGAACTCTGGCAGCACAACACCTCGTCATAGCGGCTTGAAGGTGCCACTTCTGTTGAGAAAACAGTTTATTTAGTAGTTAGTGCCCTGACTTTTCTGTCTTTGTACTTCTGAAAGATGATCTCTTGCAAATGGCAAACCCTTAGCCTTAACAAAGTACTGATCCCTCTTTAACATTTACTTAATTGAAGCTTAGAAGGAAAAAAAATATAGTGTAGTATTTTAAGAGTGACTGTGTAGCACCTTTCCAAGTTTGCATGCCTGTCAACGGGATGTCATCCTGTAAGTGTGAATGAATGACTCTATTTCCAGTTCGAGTTTCCATTCCTAGGCAAAAATAGCACCAAATACACTATACTTCCAAAATAGATTTTTAAAAAAAAACTTTATAAATCGCACTGCAATAAAAAGTAGTCTGTGGTTATTTCTTCATTTAAAATGTTCTATACGTCCAGTACCAAGTGAACACTATTAAAAAGAGAAGATGCTGCTTCAAACGACTGAATGAAATCACAAGAAATAATTTCTCGTTCTGTTGGAACTGACTGTTCAAACTGACTGTATTTTGTAAGGATACCAGTTATATTTAGCATTCCTCAAGGCTTCCATTGTTGGGCTTTTTTTTTTCCACAGCCAGCATGAAGCACTGAAGCTTTAAGAATCCTGTCATGATGCTGATGTTTTGTCAAAGAAAAGATGTGTTCCTCAGCTGTTCCAGTTACTTCAGTATTTGTGCCTTTTCAGATGACACTTGGCCAACTTTTCAAAATTGCCTAAGTCCCATGTGCAGAGTGATGAGATTTTTAAGGGCCTTGAAATATCTAAATTATGGCACAGGCTGTCTAACTACCTCCACGATGCGTTTCTCGGATCTGATTCATTTAGTCTAGGAGTCTCAAAGTCCTAATTATCTAACCTATTCCTTATGATAGGATTTGGGCTTTTTTTATTATCTCACTATCACAAATCGTTTATAAAGAATTAGCAGAACATTATAATGGTGTGCATAAGGGGTGGGTATAAGGAAGAAAGCAATAACCAGGATTATAAATAACTGTTTGATCTGTAGAATTCTAAAATAGACTCTTAAACTTGATTAACTGTCTCAATATATGGTTAATCATCTAAATCCTTTATAAAGTATTTGTAAATGCACCCTTGACATAAAGCATGACTAGTTTGTCTGTGTTTTATGAAACATGACAATTCTGCTGAGGAAATGGAGCAATATTTCTGCAGTACAGTCAGTGTAATTGAGAAGGCGAACTTGGTGCTTCAGATTTTAATTGCGGAAAGTGAAATACTTCCAGTTTCTGAATTACCTTGTGCAAATTTGTTGTGTGAAGAGCTATGCTCTTCCTCAGAAAAAAAGCAGGCAAAGGAAGGTAAAAGGAAGGACTTGTAAAAGAGTTTAAACATGAAAATGGAACGATTTCAGAATGGTTTGGACCTCAGTTCTGTTGTATAAAACCATCGGCATCAACAGCAGGGTCTCCGGCTCCCAAAAATACTCACTCCTGCTTCTGTGCTGCATCCAGCTGCTCTCTCGTTTACAGGGGCACCTCTGTTCTCCAGTCAATGTCTTGAAATGGAATTGATCCAGTGCAAAATAACTCTCCCACCCTCTTTTTTTTTTTCTTTTTCTTTTTTTATCCTGGATCAATTGCTTGATCTGGTTCATTACATGGACCCACAAGCTGTTGAGTCAGCACAGCCGAGGTTGGCATGCTGCAACACGAGGGCAGAAATGAACACCGAGAGGAGGTGGGAGCAGGGGGAGGAAGAGACAGACCTGAGCATGACTCCTAAAATTAGTATTGCTGCTGGATGCTTTGCATCTTGGAAACGTGGTCTTGGCTTGAGTACAGGGCTTAGAGTCAGAACGTTTAAACTGTAAACTCCCCTCTAGCCTTTGACACCCTTAAACTTTTGGTTTGCTCTCTGCTGAGCTGGAATAATGCTAGTTACCTCAGTGACGTGAAGATTTACTACGATTGTTCAACCAATTAGCACAGGAAAAATGGGAAAGACTGCTTTTTGCACTCCCACATTTTGCTGAAATTGTGCTCTCATATTTACGAACTACATGTCAGTTGTAGTAAAATATTTGGTTTTGACTGTGTTCCTCCTATCAGAAGTTATGTTGGTACAGGGAAGACAGGTCCCTGTTTTTGTAACCCAAGTATCTCTATTTTTAGTTTTAAGATGTTTTAGTTTTAAGAGGCTGCATCTCTCTCTTTTTTTTTTTTTTAAATTTTAATTATCTGTATATATTTATAGCTCTTGCTATTGGAAGAGAATTTCCTGCAAACAGATCCATTTCTGTGGAGCTCTGCTCCAACACGGAGTCCCATGTGTTCCACGGAGAGATTGCTCCAGAATAAATGTCTGCTCTGGTTGTAGGATCAGCCTGGCGAACTGTAAACTTTATATTGCCTTCAGCACGTAGTAAGTTTGCATGTGCAGGAGGTATTAGTGACTGGGCATCCGATACTTGGCAATGTCGCATCTGAAGACGTGAGTGACAGGAGAGATGCAGCCCCAGCCCCGGTGTCCTACTGAGTCGCTTCCTCTTTGGATAATTACATTCTCAGTTTTCTCTGCAGTTTTAACTACGGGGAAGGGGGAGGGAAGTATCTGTCTTCGCACCCTCATTTCAGGAGGTGAGTCTTGTAACCGTGCACCGTTAAGCAGCTGCCACATCTCACCCCGAAGTAGGTGAAAGGACTTTTTACAAAATGTTCATGTCTGGTTTGCATTCTGAGCTGCGCGAATCCACGGTAAGGCTACGTGGGTATCTGAAAGCAGGATTTGACCCGTAGTTGGGTTCTGGTTCACATGCGGCGAGTAGCACTTGCTCACATAGTTTCAGGGACTTCAGCAGGGCTACTGGTGTGTGTAGGGACTGCAGAATCAGGCCCCTAAGGATCCTTAGGAATGAAAGATATCCTGTAACTGTAAGGTATTATTATGATGATGACTGCTCTGGAGAACACAGAGGTATTGAAGTTGGCAAAATAAATTCCAGAGTTAAATGTATAAGTAAACCAGGAAGCAACTGATGTTTTTTTGCATAATAATAATCTTCATAATCACTTCATTTGCACAGTTATTTCATTTTAAACTTTAGGCACAGTTTTAAAGCACAACTCGGTGGAGATTTTTGCTGTAATCTATAAACTTTAATGACAGCTAATTGGAGGACAAATTTTAATCTAATTAAAATGTGACTGCATAAAGCAGGAAGGATGAATGAAGCGAAATGCTCTATGGGGCACAGTTTTCAAACAATGATTACCCTCAATACTAAATCAAACAAAGCTTTTGTAAAATGATGATCATGAACATTGCCAGCACAGAACAACCTTGAAAAACTGCAAATGAAAGTTTGAATGTATTTAGCTTAAAAAGTAGACATTCAACTCACAACTGCTTAAGGACTTTTTAAAAAGAAAATAAAAAGCAACACAAATGCTCTCATCTAAAAACATAACAAGTAAATTAGCCAAAGGTGTACATTCCATCTAAGTTCTCATGATCAGCAGATGCAAATGTTTGCAGTGCGCCGATGAGTTATGGGCCCTAATGAGATTTCAATGCTGAGCAAACAATAAAAATTTATGCATTGCATAGTTTTAGTGGCCTTTGGCTTCATGGTTAGTGTTACACCCTTTCAACAGCTTCGGTAATATAATATCCAGCTGGCTTTGGAGGTAAGGAAAATTTTAGGGGTGAACTGAAATTGTGAGAAATAATGTGATTGATTGCTTTGTCAGAATAATGCATTTCCACGGTATAATTGTCCGTCGTAATCTTAGCCCGGGTACGGATACATAGGTTCTAGTTATGTTCAGACACAAATTTTGAAGGATTCAGGTGAAGGGTGGCTTTTCCAGCATTCGAGCTGGACCGTTTCCTGGGCTGGGTACATGTCCAGGGGTCTCACAGACAGCCCTTCTAACGGGAACGCTCCCGTCATAGTCCAGTAAACAGGGGAATCGAGAAACGACGCCCTCCCCAACCACCGTCGTGTGTCACGAGGAAAGAAGCGAAGCACAAGCGCAAAAAGAAACGCGCAACAGATATTGAAATAAGTGTATGTAATGGGGAGCAGGGGGTGGGGGGGTGAATCAGGGAATTCAGCTGGTGTGGTGTGAGAGCAAGCTCAAATGTATTAAATTTAAAAGACCCATTTGTGGGTTAGGCTTTTATGAATCCAGAACCTTCACCATAATGATTGCCTGCATTACCCTACATAATATTAAAATCTTAGCATGTGATTAATAGCAGATTCCCTGCATACGTGTCACAACACACATCTGCAGCAAATCTGCCAGTATATTTCTGCACTAGTTTTACTTTGGGGCCATAAAGTAATTCCTGTTTTGTGAATGAGAATAAACCTATTATGCACTAGGTTAGCTACACCCAGTTTCTTCTCTTCAGGGAAAAAGAACTGCTTATTTGATACGGCATCTCAAATTTCAGTGTTCAGAAGCGAGTTTAAGCCTCGGCGAGGTTTGCTTGAGCAAGCTGTTGGGATTTGCCTTCACCGATTCTTAGTTCTACATTTTCCAAAACCGTCTGTGCACAGAGTATTGAGAAACTTTGGGACAGCAGTAAACTAGTGGACTTAATTACAAAGTGTTTATTGCTAAATTTGTTAATGAGTCAACATGCAAAAAAAAGATATATTTATCCCTGTTTCCTCTTAAAATAGTAGTAAAAAATAACTTCAAAAAATCTTTTCCTTAAGCTGTTTGGTGATGCAGTTTTGCTGTTCACAAAAGCCCTTTTTCCCATCCACAAATAGCTACCTTTCACTTTGCCCCAAGGGAACAGAGCATAGCTCAAATTAAGCTAAAAAAAAAAAAAAAAAGAGAAAGATTTTTCCTCAGTTGTAACTCAAAGTTTATGCATATTCACACATGCACACAAAATAAAAAGGAAGATGCAGAGGCATTCCCCCAGTCTGCCCTCTGCAAAGTCCTGTCAACCTGTTTTTACTACCCAAAACCAAAACAGAACCCCACAAAAACAACTTAAATGGCAACAAGAAAACATTAGGAAAGCAACATCTGGTTTGCATTCTTGGCATCGAGTCTGCCCTTGCAACACAGGGCCTGACACAGATGTGCAGGGTTATGACACCGCTGAGTACCGCTTGATTTAAAATGGTGTAGCTGAGAGCAGGATCGGGGTGCGCAGTTCTTCCGACGCCGGGCAGAACTGCGGCTCTTGATCTCCTTTGCAGATGTGGGACTCAAACACCACTGACGTTTTAGGCGTCTTTCCATTGATTGATGCAGACCAGAGAGCGAGTCATACTCCTCCACCAGCAAGTTAGAATTTATTCTTGACTGTGTGTTTTTTCGTCGTGCGTGTATGCTGTTGTCAGTGAAATCGCATCGCTCTGTGGCTTCCCAGCAGACCCTCGTTGTGCGTAGCCGTGCTCAGAGAACCTTTCAAATTGTATCACATCGTTAAGCTCTTTGGGTTTTAAGTGCATCAAAATAGTAGCAAGGAGAGAGAACTTGAAATCAAAGAAGAGGGAAAAATAGCTGCGATTGAATTGAAAAGGATGGGTGGTGAGGGAAATTTGGGAAGCCGGAGTTGCCAAGAGAGCAACCCTGTCACCAGAGCCGCCCGGTCGCAGGAGTTGGCACAAGGAGCGCATCTCTCCCCGTTTGATCGCTCATCCCTGGTTGTAACAGAGACCGAATCAGCTCAACTCGTACCTGGTGGCACTTGAGAGCCTCCAGTCGAGCCGTGTCCCTGCAGTGTCGCGCTTGCAGTGTTGTCACCCGCCACTAGATGTCTGTGTGTGCTCTGCAAAGTTCCGGAGGGGCTGATGCCCCCGGTGAGCACAGGAGACAAGGCTGGGACACAAGCTGTGGGGAAGCCTGGGAGTTTGTGCTTTCGAGTGTAACATCATTACTTTAATTAAGCCGGTGTTTAAAGCAATTTGTGCTCTCTAAACCTAAATTCCAACCTTTCTAATTTGAGACAAATGAGGAAAAGGTGTCTTTCGTGGTCCACATCTGTTTAAGGAAAGCTGTTTCCTTGACGTCCATGGGAAGGGCTGAAATGTATCTTATTGTTGTGAAAGTCTGGGAGGAAGTCCCTGGGCTGTAAAATAGGTTCATCTTATTTCTTTTCTGAAACAATGAAATGCCAAAATATAAAACATCTGTTCCGTAAGTGAATCGGTAAGAGCTCGCCTTTTAATTCTGCCCTATATAACCCAAACCACAGCACTGCTCCAGCCATAATTTCACAGGTATGATGCATCAGCATATCTGGGTGCACAGAAGAAGGCTGTGCATGAGATGTCAAGTGTAGTATATGTTAAATTTTTTAAAAAAAAAAAAAAAAAACGGCCCAAAAAAATCCTGTAAGAGTGATCTGGGTTCAGGAACCTGTTTCAAAATTCTGTTTACCAGGCAGTCCACTGCCTGACCAGGGTAGCTGCACCTGTGACCAGCACTTCTGCAAAGATCTCCCAAGAAAAATGCAAAAATAATCAACACATTTGCCTTTCATTTATCTCTGTCATTGGGGAATAAGCTACCGATAGTATGAGAAGCAATGAAAGGTACATTCTGATATTATTTTCAAGGATTTTTGTCAAGACTGGGAGGAGCAACCACTTGTATCTCTGTGGAACACGTACAGCCCCCCTCCGCACTTGCATCCTAGGCTGAAGGCCAGAGGGAGGTAGTAGGCTGTCTATATTAAAAAAAAAAAAAAAAAAAGTTTGAAACCACCACCTACTCATCAGGTGACTGGAGACTGTGGTTGTAAAATGTGCTGCAGGCAGAAGTTCTGAAAAATCCCAGAAAGTGTTGAAAACATCTCTAAACAAGGTATTTTTTCTCCTGCACCTTTCTTGCTAAAGGTCCCAATTGCTGCCAAGAAAACTAGTGAGAATGTTAGCTGCCAAATAAAAAATTTATGACAGTGTTTGGCAAAGGATTGTATCACTGCTTGTTTTATACATTTCCACAAGGCTCTTGAAGGGCTGTTGGACACATACGGCTCACTGATCACTGTGCTTTATCTGTTCTTTAATATACTAAAAAAGCAAGCTCCAGTAAAGTATGATTCAAACAATACATATTTTTTTCTTTTAATAGCCTCTTATAAGTGCTTGCTATGGTGAGAATATAATTTCTAAACAACATTCCATATATAAAAATTGTTTTAAAAGCCCTTCACCTGACAAAGTTACTTGCTATTTGAGTCGCTTTCATAATAAAAGTACATGAATTTTTCAGTTACAAATGTATTGCTTTTGCAATTGTACTTGTTATATGTTAGAGTCTGGGCCAATAAACCGCCTGTTAAAACATAAAGAGGTCCATTCAGTCAAAGTTGTGCCTGCCATTTATGTTTCAAAAACCGAGAAAATAATATGTTGGAATTGCATTGCTCACCAATATCAATTAGGTTTTCAGCTGTATCGTTAAATTAATGTTGGGGGAGAAAATCGTTCCAGTGGATTTAGTGGAAAAAATATATTTGAGAATACAGCGTTAGCACACTGACACTAATAATTAAGCTGGCCGATGCTGAAGCAACACCCTTTATAATATTTTCCCCATCTGAAGAAACAAAATTGTCTGTCTCTGTCTTTTCAAACCAGTTACCAGAGGAGGCTTCCATCTGATAATTAGCACTGTTTAACACAGATCTTGTCATTCTGGAATCTCAAAGCCTGAACAGTTCACTTTTTCTCATTATCATGTGCTGCTGGAGTTGAAAGGTTTGGAATGGGGAACTGCACCGTTTTGTCAGGAGGCAAAGAGCCTCCTCTTCTCCCTGGTGGCCAGGAGGTGGTGGGACACCATACCGGCGTGCTGTCCCCTTCAAAGGGGACAACTAGAGCAACTCAACCCTGTGCTGTCCCAAAGAATATTCGAGATCAGGCGGGAGCACTACAAGTGCTATACGCCTTGTATATGCTTGTGCATTTCATGGTATTTGATATAAAGTACTCCAGACAGACCAACATTAAGAGGATTATTTCAGACAGCATTAGGAGTTAATTTACAGAAGATTAGCTCTAAATCGGGCAGATATCATAAGCAAATTAGCATCAGTTGTAAGAGATTCAGAACGAAATGTGTGGTGGGTTTTAGTTTCTCCCTGTATGTACTTAGTGGACGAGTAGCATCTTTATTAGTTTCCCATACTAAGGTGTTGCATCTCAGGTAGTGAAGAGCAGGTATACTTTTATTCTACATGCACGCTATTTGTTATGATGCTGCTTATTGGAGATGAATCTGCTTAACTCCAAATACCCTTCCTCTGCTAAATATTTTATATTTCATGCTATTCCTTCATTGAGTAGTGTTTTGTTTGGCCCTGGAAGTGATGTCTCCATGGTGTGTTATAATATTTTTAAATAGGTAGTATGCCGCTTTGCTTCAGAGTGACATACTCAGTCCTTTTTTTTTCCTGTTAAAATGAGTCACGTATTAATGCCAACTCATAAAAATGAAGGAGTGTATGAAATGCTACATACTAGGGTGAAGATTACAGCTACTTTAAAATAGCTTCCTTAATATTTAAGCTTGTAAATTATAAATTTGCTTTACTTCCAGAGGAGTGATGGTTAATTTGTATTAAAAAGCAGATTCTGTTGTTCGATCAGTTTTCCAGACGTATTTTTCTGGCTGCAGAAAGACACACATAAGCACCCATCCAGTGCCCTTTTGGTATCGCGGTTTCAAAAACACTTGCCCAATTAGCGGAGAAGATGATGAAATGGGTTGAGCAGCAATGTCAAAGCCCATGCCCTGAGTTGTCCTTGGGATTCTGAAAGTTTTGAAGTCCACGAATGGGACTCTCATTTTTGGAGAAGTTTGTATTCTGCTGTCCAAGAGAAACTAAACTGCTTAGTCTTCAGCGTGCTCCTGAACATTTGGGTTTTGTATCTGGGGAGGGAAGTCTGGGCAGCGTGTTGTGATTTTTTACTTTCTTGATGGACCAAATTCCTCTTGACAAGGTTGGCCTGAGGTCATGAATGTCTCCCTGTGTTCATTGAAAGAGGAATCTTCGCTCCTTCCGTGAGATCATGAAAACTTAGACCCATTCTAAGCCAGGTCGGACTTGCAGGTCCCTCTGGTTGCGAGACTTGCGAGTGCTCTGCACTTTGACTTTGTGCCCCGTAGTTTTTCAGAATGCAGGGAGGCTCGGAGTGGTGATTACACCGAGGTGTCTCAGGTCGTAACAAAGTAGAGGCATTTCTACTCCCCTTATAGAAATACGGTAACACGCTGAAAAGAAAATACTTTAATAGTGGCAAGTATCTCCTGTCAACTAATTTGATAGTTCTCTATCAGGTAAACCATTTGTGAATACATCGATTCTTTTTATTTTTCACTGTTCTGTCTTCGCTATTCCCAGGTTTTCTCTGAACCAGTTGGGCTAAAATTGATTTTTATTTGTTCCACCGGCCTTGTGGAAAATTAGCTTATGAACTGGTTTTTATAGGAAGACTCAAAGCACAGAACAGGTTGAAAAATAAGCCTATAGCAGTCAAAATTGTTGTCTGAAATGTCTTCAGACTGGAAGGCTGAATTTATTGCTCAAAACAAGTACTAGCATTGTGGAGGTGTGCAGTCCTGCTCATTATCACTGGAAAAGGGGGAACCAAAAAGCACAGTAAAAAATTAAATTTTAATAATGCTAGTGATATTTTCTAAATCCTTCTTGACAGAAAGATTCTCATTATTTTTATCTGTCTCAGAGTAGGCTCTTTTAATGCCATCTCACAAATGGCCTTAGCCATGATTGTTTTCCTTTCTTTTATAGCATTTGAAAAAAATGAATATATACCAAAAAAAAATTCTATTCTATCATTCAAGAAGTGCCATGAAATGGTAACATTTTGGATAGCACATCTTCAGGAACAATTGCTGCAGATGCCTTCAGGTTTTTACAAAAGAGGTCAACATTATTAAGACAATTGTCGAAAACTTGCCATACAAGTAGATGCCCAGTCAAATACAGTGTGATAAGGGGAAAATAATGCAAGGAAGGTATTTCTGTCCAGTCTCCAGCTTCATCACACCGAAAAGCTGTAGATTAGTCCTTAATTAAAGTGGAGCAGGAAGAAAGATGTTACTTTCTTTCATCTGCTTAAGATATATATTTTAGCGGGTTCTAATGATTGTGAAAGTTGATAAAATGCAGTCTTCAGACATATTTGTTTTCTTTAAATTGCATGGAATGTAAATCTAACTGTATTTATCATAAAAGCCAATGTGCGATCATGTATGTTCTTGTCACTTTATAGCTTGCATACATTTCTTCTGCCGGAGAATAATTGCTTTAGCTTTGAGTGCTGGCGAGGGGGTTGGGGCTTCTTTTTTTCCTATTAACTGCTTGGGGTCCAGGGCTTCATGCAGCCAACGTGCCGAAGAATGCCATTACGCTGACAGCTGGGCCATCCACCCTCCCTCCGAGCTCTTTCTAAAACGCTCGTAATGTTTGCTAAGGCCTATGGTTCTTAGTCATGCTCAGGTGACTAAATGTGTGATTTGTTCTTCTTGATACTTCAGTACCCTGAGAAAGGCTGGTTGGAGATTAATACAACCTTGAGTCCTTCCACCCGCAGTTGCCGCTGAGCACGTGATCTTCATTTAGACTTGCCAGAGAGATCTGGTGTTGCCTCTGCTTTGCATGAAATGAATTAATCCCCTTCCAGTCTTGGTTGGGGAGTTTCCATGGCCCCGGAAGCCACCTGCGGTTCCTCCTAATGACATTAATAATCTAATTGGTTCCTTCTGTGGAGGGAGTGGATGTGGAGACAGGAGAAAGCTGAAGTTGCATCACCCTGTCAGGATCTCTCGTCAGCGGAAAGATACTTTTCATCCTTCAGAAATGCCTTCCCATGGTGTTTTAAAAATAAGCAATGAATGAAATCTAATCTAGAAGAGTACAGTACCCTTCTACCTTTTTTATTGTCCCACATCATATAGGTCTCCCATTCATGAGGTCCTCTTTCAGGCTTTCCTCATTCTCAGAGTTTACCTGCTGACGTCTGCGTACACTTGTCTTCCAATCGTTCCTGTACATCTCTCTCCCCCCAGGCTGCTCAGTACCCCTCAGTCCCCTCAGACTCCAGTGATCACCCAGCTACTATTTGCACCTCCCGAGACACTAGTTTCTTGAGACAGGACTCATGCAAGCTGTGATAATCCTGATGGCTACCGAATAACGCTGTCCTCCAGTGCTGTTCATGTGGTTTTGCTATGTTTGGAATGTATTGCAAGAGTTCAGTTATGAATTAGATAGATCAATCAATATTTTAACTATCAGATGTCGTAAAACTAGTTTTAGATTTTATTCTTAATGATAAGATTGTCAGAAGATGACACAGCAAGGTAAAAAACAGAGTTTCCTTGAGCCAAGGGAGCCCACTGCATTTCAGGAGTCATTCATGCCGGAGAGAGGTGTCTCTCCTACCTCTCACTTCTCCAGAAAAACTGTCAAAGGAGAAGTACATTTGATTCTGGTCAGATTTTCATGTGCAAATACGGGATCCATTAAAGGCAGATGATGAATCAAGGTATTTACTGGCTAATTATTGATGAGCATAATATTGATGAACATAATTACTGGTGAGTTTCATCTCTGCAATATTTCTGATTAATGAGAAATTACAGATGCTTTACAATATGATAACACCTTTCCTGTATGATTTTACCTTCAGATTTGCAAGCTGTCTTGCTTGGGCCTCATGCTCAAGCTTTTAAGGATATTCATCCCTATTTAAACTGTAGGCATCTAACCTAGCCAGCTAACTTAACTGACTAGTTCTCCGGGGGTGCATATGTGGCCAGGAGAAAGAGAAGGCAGTTCAGAGCAGGACTCTAGATCGTATATATAGCGGGAGCTGAGAGAAATTAGCTAGATACAAATTAGATGTTTAAAGTTGGGTAGTGTGACTGCCTCCCCACACCTGTTATTACCTGACGCATTCTTGTATTCAGGGCCCAGGTGGGAACACATTGATGTGGTCTGAATGTACTATTATAATCAGAGATCGGCATCCACGTTATTACAAGCTGGCAGCCCCAGTCCTTAGGACAGAACCATAAAGCTAGAGTATGTAGCTCTGCACAACTCAGCCCCATCAACAATATCTTGTATGGCCTGTCTGTTCCAAAAAGCCCTGCTAGTAAGCTAGAAAGATGCCATCTTTTTTTATTATTCTCCATTCCTCCATTTTTGAGGCTTTAATTTCATTATCTGCTCAGTTTTCAGCATTTTTTAATCGATTTTCTAAAGGTCTTACACATGAGAAAATAGAGCCCCTGTCCTCAGGGAAAGAAGAAGAGAACAAGAGTGGGAATGGCGTGTCTCCAGACCAGAGATGGAGCCCAGGCACCGTGGCCTTTCTGGTGTGAAATGAGCCATGGGGGCGTCCCAGGCGGGTCCCAGTCCCTGACCACCACCCCCCAAAGCCTTTTCACCCTTAAATGTACAATGTTAATTACAATGTAATCTGTTCTTCTAGCCTGAGAATACAAAAAACTTGGGCTTATTGTCAGAGGTTGGAGCAAGGGAGAGAAAGAAGAACTTGAGCATTTTCCAAATTCTTCACTTTTTCCAAGATCATCTAGAAGAGGGCCAAGAAGTTATTTGCAACTTGTGCAGATATTTTTTCATTGGTATTTCTGTTTGCTAATTTTGTTTGTTAATGATGAATAATGTCTCAAGTCAGATACTGCCATCCAGGTGTAATTTTGCTAAGCAGGGTTGTCTTACTCTTTTATTCTCAGTAGGTTGCCATGTCTTTATGTTTTGCCACAGCCTGTCTAGTTCTTCAATTGCTTTTATTTAAGAAAAGCATTCTTAAACCTAAAGATGGGAAAGTTGAATAGTTATTTAACAGCCCCAGATACTCTGAACGTAGGGATTTATCATGATGTATCTAAGGCTTTGCTTTACCAGTCATAACATTTGATTCCCCTATGTGGGGTCTAGTGTTTGAAAGCTTCTGGTACATCATGACAGAGATGTCCTTATATATAGTAATAATGGTGTCTGTCGAGAAGGTATCTGAGTATAGCTTTATTACTTTAAGTCCACATTTAGCTTTGCCTGGCATGTATTTGCCGATGTGACTAGACCTACACTTTGTGTTTGTTTGAATCTGATGATTTGCGTGTGAATATTGGGCACTTCAAAATCCCTTACTGCTGACTTGCATGCACGTATTTTCCTGTACGTTAGAAAAAAACTACCAATCACAAATAAAAGGGCACACGAAAATGCAATGACCAAGTATTCAAAGTCACCATTTAAAATGTAGTTTTGTATACAGGGAACAAGCCTTTCTGCTCAGTAAACTGATAGGAAACACTTCTAGTTATATCTTAAATGCATGTATTACAGTGAAACGCTGTTGGACAGTGCTCCGTCATCAATCAGTCTGTGTTCTTGCAGACACTATTTTTCTAGATGCCTTCTTTAAGAATAAAGCCTTGTGTTTTAGTGAATTTGTGCTAACTGATCCCCCGAGCCATTTGTATCTTTTTTATTTGTATCAGTACCCGAGTCGAGCTTCTGTAAGAAATTTTTGCAGAATTTTATTTGTAGTCTTCATTATTTCAAGTTGAGGACACAAAACTCTTTATGCGCCCTGACTCTGTGCTGCTTCATTTCTATCCCGTATTTTGTTAACGTTACCGTGATTGCTAATTTTCATGACAATTGTTATTGTACCATCAGTGCTTAATGGCAAGGCATCATTATTCAATGCTGGTCAATCAGGCACTAAGACATGTGCAAGACATCAGGCTGAATCCATATAGATGTCGTGCACTCCCTTGCTAATGAATGCAGTTTTGTAAAAAGGTTTAAACACGGTTGGCATCCTTAATGTAAGGTTTGCAAAAGCTCATTCGGGAACTGCTTTGTGTTTATATGGAGCAGATCTAAACATGTCACAAACAGAGTTAGACCCATTGTGTGCGTGCGTGTGTGTGAAGCTACGGAGGGGAGCAAATCATTTGGGGTTTGTAAATGTGTAAAAACACCACAATTTTTGCCATAGCCAGAGCAGGGGCTGCTTTGCCAGGGACATTGGTGCTTGGCAATGGATGTGGGACGTGTTCCACAAAGTGATGGTCACCACAGTCATCAAAGACCGAAAGCAGACAGTGTCATTCGTCAGCTCACAAAGTTGGGGCTGGCTGGAGGGAACCTCCAGTACACTGTGGTTGGGGCTTCGTCACCGTGACCAGAAGCCAGGGTAGAGGGTCAGGCGTTTGGAAAGAAGGAGCAGAAGGAGGCCCAACAGGAGTGGGATGAGCTTTCTGAGCTGTCAGTCCAGCGTGCTCTTCCAGTGCGCCCGTTAACGTTACCCTCGCATCTGCTTTAGTTACTGTTTCTATGTGCTTTTGCGCCCGAGTGCTTTGGGCTGCTGTCCATGATAAACTAGATGGAACTCGGTTTAAAAGCACAGATTTTTCGTCTCTTCTAACTGAAAGTAGAATGAGTCCTTGTGCTCCTAGACTTTCGAGTATGAAAGGAACAGTAGACCTTGGCTGTTAACGAGCTCTAGCGCGCCGGGCTCCAGCAGAACTTGGTGTGAATTCAGTGCCTAAGCTGCATCGACTAAATGGTTAATTCATCTCGTATCAACAGCACTATGATTCATAATGTAAACTTGAGGAATCCTTGATGTTTCAGTCACACATTCCTCTTAATTTGGCCATGCATTCTTTTAAAGCTACAGTGTGCTAACTTAATAAAATGCAGCATGCAAATGCACAAGTTTTTGCCTTCAGGCATTTTAGCCATGGATGTTTCAATGGGTGTCTTCTTTCAAGTATATATTCTTTCGTAAATTATTTACCCTGTAAACATGCTTTGCATTTTCAAAGAAGAATCCGAGCTTCCTCATTCACTAGATTTCATTGAATTTAAGGTGTAATAGAGATAAAAGACTATCATCTGCTTCTTGCGAACGTGTTAGCCTTTGGGATTTTTTTGCAGTGAATGTTAGGCCCCGTTTTCTTCTCCTTTGGTATTATCACTCCCTCCCCCACTGAAATTCCTTGATGCTTTGCCTAGAGCAGTACCCACTGGCAGTGTCTGGCTGTGACAGTACTATAGGCTTCCCTACAGATGGGTCCTGCCAATGCCAACCATTGTTCTGCCACTGTGAGCTGGCTTGACTGTCTTGGATCACTCAAAACCCCCTTTCCTCCTGATTCTTTCTTTATTCTGAAGGGTTGCCCTTGCCTGTTGACTTTGAGATCTGAAACGTGCTGACACCCAGCACTCCTGTTCTCTGTCTGAGCAGCAGCCCTCGGACTCAGACTTCAACACTCACCGCTCGCTAAGCCCTCCTCAAGACGGTCCTGCTGCTACCAGGCAGCTCTGTCATCCTCCTCCTAGCCCCATCCTTCAGGCGCTTTGCAGTTAGTTTAATTTTACTTGCTCACTTGAAAGTAGAAGAGTAAAACTCCATGTTACTCTTTTTAAAAAGATATAGAATTAATCTTTAACTGTGGCCTTGAATATTAAAAGTATATAATGCTTCAGTGTAGGAGTCTGTTGATAACATCCATTCTATTTCATGATTAATTTCTTCCTTTTAATATGATATTCTTTTGCTGCACCATGCAGACTAATTCAGATTCCTAGAAACTGAACTTTGATATGTATTTCCTAGATTCACACCGTAAGTGAACCTTCAATTAGCAGATACAGGTGGCAGCATGCCTCGCTCAGTGTTCTCTTGACAAGGATTTGAGAGACGTGGACACTGATTAAATAATCTTACAATCAGGTGTGTACTGCCAGAGTATTTAAAATAAAGCTTTGGGAGGATTTGATGGGGGTTTTTATTTTTCTTTAATTTTAAGTCTCAGACGATGAAATGCTTTTTCAGTGGGCCAGAGATAGGAGGAGTTGATTTAAACACTCAGTATGTGATGTATGCCTTTGCCTAACTATGTGTTAGATTAAGCGAGTTTCACTCACAGTTAATCCTTTGTAAATTAGCATTATGGATGCCTTGGGGCCCACATCCCACAAATAAAATGGTTGTCAAGCCAGCTGCACTGTGTATTACTTAAGGCTGAACGTTTTAAGAGTTTTCATGCTTTTAATCTATTTCACTGCTGAGTTTCAGTTTTGCCGAGTGTCCTTTCAGGAGTGATGAGGGTGAGTGAGTAAATATGTGTTCTGGTTTTCATGCATTTGCCTGGGCAAATCGTTTGTTATCAGGTGTTTGGCAGAGAATGTCACACCCCGCCACAAAAGAGGACCTTGTAAGTTCAGGTGTTAAATTGAAGTGCAAACCAACAAGAACCAAAAGCCCTTAATTAGCTTTATTTTGTTAGCCTGCTACACTTTTTTTTTATGGGGGAGGGGGGGAGAGTGAGAAACATCCCTCCCTCCTCCTCATCCTTTTGGCAGAGTAAATATTGCCTGTTAAGTTTGAATTAGCTGTCATCGCCAAAGAATTAATGCTGTGGTTGAGCCTTTCTAGTGAGGAAGGGAAAAATAAACGAGACAGATCTTAGTTCAGCTTTAAGTGATAAATGAGGACAAAGCAGCCCATTCATCTCCTGCTAGGAAAGTGGACACAAACACTAAAGCAGTTTTGCGGAAGACGTGTCAGCAAATGTGATCATTTTGTAACCTGTCAGGAGGATAGAGAGCTAGTCCTTTTAGAGTGTCACAGGGGAGGGTGTCTGTCTGATGTGACAGTTTTCATCCATCCATTTACTGCTTTTTCTTTAGGTGGGGGGTAAGCGAGGAAAGAGCTGGAGTTGGTTAAAACTGCATTTTTCTTTACACTTTCCAATATAATTTATATGCATATCCACCCGCATCCAAATGAAAAACATTTACCAAGGAAAACTCCCCTCTGCTCTCTGGAGTTTCTTCTCTCTTTCGCTGCATGAAATATGCTCATTTTAACACATTACACTCCCTGTCTTCAAGTTGGAGCCTTGTACTTGGTTTGATGTTTCACAAAACACAGTTTTACCTCTTCTTACCATTGTTTGGGTGGTAAAGGTTTTGTTTTGCTTTGCTTTGTGTTGTTTTGCAGAAACACAAGAAAAAATAAATATAACTTAGGGTTCTTTTATTGCATCGGTTGTTGGGGTTTTTTTGCTATACCTCTCGAGTTCTGATTATATGCTTGGTGTACAAATCCGTTTTGCAAAAGTTGCTTTTCATGAAGAGCCTATGAAAATATTCTTCCTTCTCTGTGAGAACGCAGTAACAAACACTGAATTGTTACAATCCAGAATCCTCCTGTAAAATGCCTCAAATTCCGTTTGTTGATGTATTCATTTTAATTGACCTATTAATTTCAAACAAAAACTGAAGCTGTGTGGTGTCTGTTTTTAGAGGCAGGGATTTCTCCCAACAAATCGTTGAACGATATTAGGACTTTCTACTTCTGGCATCTTTTTATTATTGCTAATTTCCTTTTTTTTATGTACTACATAGAAAATGTAACATTTGCCTATTACCATAAGTAAAGGTATGCTACAGAGACAGGAGATGCTTTTACAACATAAGCTTCACAGTTTGACACTTGCTTCTTTATATCATCCTTTTCTTCAAAACTATCTTTTATACTTTTCCCTTGGTATTTTAGTACAAGTAAGTATCTCATTGATATGTGTTTCCTTGAAATCTTGTACCTTAATAGTAAAATCCCTTGAAAATTAATAAATTGTTTCTATTCAGATATAAAAAAGCTGCAAAGGTTTCAGAATGGCTTTAAAAAATATAATGGTATTTACTATTACAGACCACCCTGCTTGGATTGTATCAGCTGAGGACTAATTATTTCATTTCTTCTTAGTAGGTTAATAAATTGTAGCGTGATGTATTTCAGTTATTCTAATATGTGTGTAAGTGTATGCATAATTAAGAAAAGTCTAATTCTCTCCTGAATGCAAAAGTTGGATTTAATAGCTACATAAGGAAATGTTTGGAAGTACTGGAAATTAAAAGAAGTAAAAAATAATCAAGATACATAGAATGGTAAAAGAAATCCTAAATTTGTAGTTACATGTCTTTTCTCCAAGATATTTATCTGTGTGCTTCTTATTATGATTTTTATATATGTTCTGCTATTTTGGGGTGGGTTTTTTTGTTTGTATTATTCACTTTTTTTGTTCTCTTCTGCTTTTTTTTCAGGATCATCCAAAACCGGATTTTGATTGTTGTTCTGGCAGTCATCATCATCTTCACCACCGTGATGGCTATTTATTTTTCTGTCAAGGGACGCTGATATCTTTGTTCTTCACTAAACAGCAACAAACTGCTTGTTCTGAGTAATTAAGACAAAGTGGTCACATGAATCATTCTCTTGCACTGACAGAGCCTCCCTCTCTTATCCACTCTCAACTCAGGTGCAAGTGGTGTAAAACATTTTGTATTATTGATGGCATGGTCGATGGCATGTGAGGTTGATAATTTTTTTCTTACATTTTTTGTCTTTATCTGAGTGTTTTCAGAATCTGAGTATTTGTCGGAGTGAGGGCTTGTTCTGCTATAAAAAGGCTTCATGTGTGTCGAATTCTACCCCAGACAATTAGCCTGTGAGTTGCCACAGTTTAGCGAAGGCCTTTGCACTTTTCTTGTGCTGTGCGGGGTGTATGAATATCAAGCAGTATCTGACCTTCTGTGATATAGAATATAAGTAAAGCAGAGACCAAATGATGTAGAAAGTGAACCTGTCTCCTGTGACTAACTCCCGATCGTGAATTACCGTAATAGACGTAACCTGGTTAAGAGCAGTAGTTAGTTTTAAAAAAGAGAGCAACCTTAGGATGTTGTTTAATATCTGATGTGAATCTGACACTCCATTTAACAATTTTATAAGGAATTAGACTTTCTTTTCTGCTTATTCAGAACAACTCCACTTTCACCAAGATCACGATAATGCATCACTTACCCAAAATGTAGTTGTGACCACAGCCCATCTGTTGAATCTGTTTTAAATCTTGCCATGTTGATATATGTACTGATCAGCATACTCAGTAGGCCCTTGCTGAAGACGTATAAAGGTACTTACCTATTCTTCGCTGATTGAAAAGGATCCTAAGTAATAGTTCAGTGACAAATATGTGATTGCAGTGCATTAAACAAAAATCTAGATTTTTACTATTGGCCTGACTGTGCTGAGACTGTATGTTGGAAACATTTTTAGTGTATTGAATTCCAATGTGATATTCCCCTTTTTAAACAGAAACTGTAAAAATGTTAAATTATACATGCTTTTGGCTTATATAATATATCATAGTTTCATCTACCTACGTGTAAATGAGCTGTGTTTCTCTTTTCCTGTTGACTGTGCTTCCCTTTTAGACAAGTCTAGGTCATTTGGCTTATAATTAAGCTTACAATTCCAGCAAAAGTCTGTTTCTAGTGATGTGGCAAAGTAATTCTCATTATAAACTTTTAAATTCAGTATACGCAATACCTGACAAATATTACAAATTGAGGGGGATTTTAAGCCTTTGAACTTAAGCTGTAAAATCTTTTCAGAAAGATATTCCAAGAAACAAAAAGCTGGTGGCTTTCAAACTCCCCCC